>CM038464.1:95220357-96627557 GCA_021464415.1 Lonicera japonica
AAATTACAAAACAAAATAATTTTGATTTCTTTCCTAAATAATCATTTCTTTTAAGATTCAATACTAAATATAAACTCGTGCGATGCATGGGCTGTGAAAAATGATGAGAAAAATATTTGTCTTTATTAAAGAAAAATATAGAATGGGCTTGCAAATCTTTCAAAAAAGAAATGAAAATAAAAAAATAGGCACAGAAAGCATGCATAATGATAAAATGGTTGAAATTATAATAAAAGTGTTGGAAATATCTCTATAAGACTTTAAAGTGACCCACATATTTATTTATAATTAATTTATTATTTGATATATTTATTACATATAGTAATATTATTTCAATTTCAAAATATAGATGTTAACTAATTAAGGTTCAAACCTATAAATAAATAAATCACTGCTTTATTCGTTTAATGGAAACAAATAATTAAATATTTATTTCAAGAATAAAAGGTCCTTGGCCTATCCTATATATGCATGTGGTTTACATCAGAAACTGACATGAGTTTTATAGGCTAGAAGATCTCTTTTAAATAAAATTATTGAGTGTCCATTTAGTATATGTTTGAAGCAAAGGTAGAAAACACCGGTGGTTTAGATCTCAACTTGGACAACAATGACTGGAGGTAAGATCCTATTTTCAGCTACAGATTATTTTAATTTTGTTGGTTAGATTTTAACCCTAAAGGGGGTGAATAGGGTTTATGGAAAATTAATGGAATTTCAAAATAAACTTAAGATAATCAATAAGTATTTTGAACAAATAATCAATGATGCAAGGAGAAACAATAATGAAGATAAATAAAGATATAAGGATAAAGATATATAACTACAACACAATCACGTTTTGTTCACGCGATTCGGTTTTTGGCATACATTCCGCGCCCGAATAGTGCCCTCAAGAAATTCCAATAAGCGATTTTCTTACGGGTAAAAATCAAACCTCTTTACAAAGTGCAATCTTGCTCACTACACTTCTCACAAGACTCTTTTTGCTCACACCAATGAGAAAAACTTCTTAAATACAAAGTAGAATAAATTTTGGTGACAAACACCAATGGAATACAACTCTATCAAAAGTGATTGCAAAAGATTACAAAATAAAAGCTCACTTTTAGATTTATAAAGATTTGATCAGATAAAAAGTGGAATTACTCAAATTCAATAAAGTTTTTGCTCAAAGATAGATTGTTTTAACTTGTTAAGATCAAATATTAAAAGATATTTCAAAAGGTGTGTTTCAGGGCTATAAAATGGTGCATAAATATGTAAAAATAAGAATATGATCGTTTTGGGAACTAAACTAGCCGTTTGGAAATAACTCTGAGCATTCGCACTTCAAACAGCCGCTATTGAAGACCTAACAGTCGCATGTTTACTTCAATAGTCACCTATTTCTCCATAGTAGGAGCCTGTTTGGCACTTGACATGAAGTTTTTCAAAGCTGCATTTTCCTGATTTAGTAATGATTCATAAAGCTTTAGCATATATTTCAAAAGTGTTGCCAAAACAGGTTTGAAACTAGGTTTGTTTTAGAAAAGGCAAGTTGGATAACAGCTTGCACCTCTTTTTGAAAAAGTAAGTCAACTTCTTGAGATTTGAATTTTATGACAATGTATAAAATTTCTTCCAAAGTTTGCTTCTTAATGAGTTTTATGAGATAAGAATTTGAGCAATTTATTTTCTATGAAGATCAAAAATTAATAACTTTATAGATTAAAAATCTAATATGCATTCACATAAAATTAATTCTTTTTCTTGAATATAAACCTGAAGCTTTTGAATTTGCTTTGCATCTTTGTGAGAAATTCTTGTACTTCTTGAGAGTTTCTTGAATAAAATTAGTGAAGCCTTCTCAAAGAAATCTAATTGCATAATTAGTTGAACTAAAAAAAATACAAATTAGATAAATAATCAAGATTTAATACGGATAATCAAAATTAATACAAATAATCATATTATTAAAAATATTGATTCAACAATCTCCCCCTTTTTGAATATGACAAATATAATGAATGGGAGAATCCCGATTGCAACCCCTCGATGCCATTCGCCGCGTGGGGAGCAGTTTTAGAGTCGCCAGTATGTTTTTCGGAAAAAACGGACAAAATTGTGCTTTTTTACCCTTTTGGGGTACAACGCTATTTGCACAACTAGATTGAGTTCGGGAACTATGTTACAACGCGGAATGTGTTAGGCATCTGTGTCACCCTTTCAGCTTCTAAATGTACATACTCATTTTATCATTATTTTATTTTGCTTCCTACTGATTTTGGCCCAAATTTGCGTATATATCAGTTTTATTAGCATGCAAAAATGATGGCACGAAATTAGAGGCAAACTAGAAAAAATAATACAAAGACCGACCGAACATCAGTAAAGATCGATCGATCACAACATAAGACCAATCGGACTTCCAGCGACAGTGTGCTGATTTTTTATTTTTAGGAGCAGGGGACAATTTAAAACCATATTCAATATACTAAAGTAATTATAGTGTATTTACAGCTCTATTCGAGTTCAAAATCAAAAGTATGTGTTATACAAGTATTCATGATCTAATTTCGGTTTATTAACATATAAAAACAGTGTATGTATGTGTCTGTATTATATACAATATTCCAAGGTATGCACAGAAATCAAAACAAAATATATACATACACGGAGGCAAATTAATAAATTAAAAACCGATTTAGAGAGAATAATATAATACCGTAATTCTGAAAATAAAGCTATTTTGTTTTGATTGATATTGAGAATGTGTGTTACAAATTAGTCTAAGAATTTTGGATACAATTTGTCCCTATCTTTAGATCTAGTCCTATCTATTTTTACGAGCATTTGCTCTTCTCACGAGCCTCTGTTCGAGCTATGCTTTCTCTTCTTGCTTTAAGCTTTCTTCGACCATTTTGAACATTCTCTCAAACCTCTCCCAAGCTCTTTGCCGCGCTCCGCCCCTATTCAGGGGCTCTCCCTTGTTTGTGCACTGTCTCTAGTCAATATATTAGTGGAATAAGGCTTCTTTCATCGAAGACCGATTCGGGTGCTAGTTTGACTAATTCGCTGAGCCAAAGACCAATTCGGTCCAAGTAAAGACCGATCGGTCTATCTAGAAGACCAATCCTAATGACCCTAAAATCGATCAGTACTTTGTGTTTCCTCAGTGTAATTTAGTCATCGAATACTAAAAATCGATCCGGAATGAAAGAAGACCAATTGGTTCTTTCAAAAACTGATTCGCTGCAGCCTAAAATCGACTCATCCAATCGAAAAACTAACCAAAGCCTTAAAGACCGATCCATTTTACCCTAAGACCAATCGGTATTGTATAAGACCGATCCGGGAGCTCTAAATACCGATTCGTTGAAGCTGAAAACTGATCAAAGCATTAAAAACCGATCTATTTTACCCTAAAACCGATCGATCTATAATGATGACCGGTCGGTTAATCATTGGATTAAGCTATTTTTTTGATATGTTGTTGCTCGAGATATGATCTACATAATGTAAAGATTTAAGCCCGATTAGAGGTCGGGAAGGCCTCTATTTGATTAATTGATTACACTTGGTTGAAATCACGAACTTACAGATAGATTGATCAGTCTTTGGGGATACCACCGTTGGATCAAGATGATTTTTTGTTATGTTGTTCCCCGACATGTCATCTACTTTTTATCAAAATTTGAGCCCGATTGGACATCAGGAAGGCCTCCATTTGATTATTTGATTATAACTTAGTCGAGATTATGAACCGCCGCTAAAGACTGATCAGTCTATGATGATGACCGATCGTCCCACCGTTGGATTAAGATGATTTTTGGATATGATGTTTACTAATATGTATTGCAACTTATATTCAAATTTGAGGGTGATCAGAGTTCGGGAAGGCCCCCGTCTTACTGTTTGACTACACGTGGTCCAAAATATGATCTTGAAAAGCAGTGATGATTGGGAATCAACTGTTTATTTTTCAGCATTCGGAGTGTACTAACTCAGTGTGAAGTTCATATGTATAGGCCTATGATGATATTCAACCTTGCATTATCCAAGTCTAATTTTATCTTGTTTGAGCATGTATCTCTTGAAGTTCTGTATCGCCAAGTCTAATTTTGCTTTATCGGAAGGCGAGTTGCGTCTTATCTGAAAAAGTCACAAAATGGGGTGTCCACAATGAGAAAGCTTGATAAAGTTTTTAAATTTTGAGAAAGTTGTCCCTCAAAATATGGAGTAGTGCCCTCTAGAAATTCTAATAAGCAATTTTCTTATGGGTAAAAATCAAACATCTTTACAAAGTGTGATCTTGCTCAACACACTTCTCACAAGACTCTCTTGGTCAAACAATGAGAAAACTTCTCAAATACAAAATAAAATAGACTTTGGTGACAAACACCAATGAAATACAACTCTATCAAAATGATTGTAAAATATTACAAGATAAAAACTCACTTCTAAAGTTATAAAAATTTGATCAAGAGATAAAAAGTGGAATTGCTTAGATCAATAAAGTTTTTGCTCAAAGATATATTGCTTGAAGTTGCTAAGATTATTGAAAGATATTTTAAGAGGTGTGTTTCATGGCTGTAAAATGGTGCATAAATAGCTAGAAATAAGAATATGACTGTTTGGCACCTACCAGGAAGCTTTTCAAAACTCCATTTTCCTGATTTAGTAATGCTTCATAAAACTTTAGCATATATTTTAAAAGTGTTACCAAAACAAGGTTGGAACTAGGTTTGTTCTAGAAAAAGCAAGTTGGATAAAAGCTTGCACCTCTTTTTGAAAAAACAAGTCAACTTCTTGTGATTTTGAATTTTGTGACAATGTATAAAATTTCTTCCAAAGTGTGCTTCTCAATGAGTTTTATGAGATAGGGATTTGAGCAATTTTTTTTTATAAAGATCAAAAATTAATAACTTTACTAATTAAAAATCTAATTTGCACTCACATAAAATTAATTCTTCTTCTTGAATATAAACTTGAAACTCTTGAATTTGCTTTGCGTCTTTTTGAGAAATTCTTGTACTTTTTGAGAGTTTCTTGACAAAATTAGTGAAACCTTCTCAAAAAATCTAATTGCATAATTAGTTGAACTAAATAAACAATGCAAGTTAGATAAATAATCAAAATATAATACGGATAATCAAAATTAATAAAAATAATCATATTATTAAAGACATTGATTCAACAAATTTTACATGTGGTATTAGAGCGATCTTCAATTCATGCTGTCCGGTTCATGTTTTGAAAATAATTTAATTTAGATTTAAGTAAAATATGTTTTGTATATATTTGTTTTGATTTGAATTGTCAGAACATGCTGTATCCATTGATTATTATTATATTATTTGCATACCATAGGCCGTATAGAATATGCACCAATTCTATGGATGAATTTAATTCTTTAATTAAGAATGATATGTTTGGTTAGTTGTTGTAAGATCTGTCATATGATTGCCTTCAATTTAAGGTATAAAGTTCACTTTATTTACATTACTGCTATCATGATATGAGCAATTCTTTTATTCGAGTTCTTTTTATGACTAAGGCACTTTTATAACTTATTTATAAAAATAAGGTAGTTTTCCACTTATTTGTATAAATAAGGTAATTTAGACTTTTTGTCTTATTAGACATTTTTAGAAATTGGACTTTAGTCCTTAGATTTGGTTATAAATTAATTTGTAACCTCTCAGACTTATAGAAAGAGACTAGACTTATAGAAAGAGACAAAAACCCCGTTTTTGGTATCAGAGGTAGTGAGTTAACCCAAACTCCTTTCCTCACAGACTTCAAACAATAGAAGTAGTCTACATAGATGCCCTTGGGAATATTCCCTCGCATCTACACCTCTATTTTTGGAACAAATCCAGACTACCAACCAATTCCGATAAACCATAGCGGAACAAGAGGGTGTTTAACGACTCAGATTAAAGGTTGTTCACACGAAGAACATATACCTTTAAAACACTCAGAAAGCAAGCAGGTTATTGCGGGAGCAATAAATTGCTTATTAGACCAAAACCAATATTTATTATTAGTTTTGCAACAGACTCATATTGATCTCCAAAAGATCAAATCAGACATCCAGCTTCTGGATTTACAGACCAAAAATAATACTAGACTAATTAAAGAATTAGACCAACAAATCCCTTCAGATTTTGTTACTACGTTGAGAGAAATCCTCAACACAACTAGAGAAACAAAAAAGATTTGCAAAGAGCAAAATCCTTCTCTAGAAACGAAGATCGACGAATTAACTAGACAAATTCGCCAATTAGACACTGAGCTCAAGAAATTATCCTCTGAGCAATCTAAGATCATACCCAGACTACACAACTATATTCCAGAAATATAAAAATGGAAATAGTTAATACAGACTGGAAAGAAGTTCCAGGTGGAATTATTCCACAAGATATATCAGACTTTTATCGAAAGATAATAGAAAAGATGAGCGATGAAAGATTCTCGCGCAGATTCATCGAATCAGAAGTTAGCGGTGCTAACAAAGCAGCACTCTGTATCCTAGATAGATTAAACTTCATTTCTACAGCTATAGCAGCTACCCAAGATTGTGAGTATCAATTTGCTCAAAATCTAAGAAATGATTTACAAGCTAAGACAGAAGGATTAAGAACCTTCTATAATGACTTTGTTAAGTTTCAACAAAACTTAGCATATTATCTAGACGGAAAATGGGAAAACCATTTCAAGACTCAAGAAGCTACCATAAATGAATTTAGAAGAAATTCAGATCAGGTAGAAAGACAGTTAAAAGAAATCATGAATGGAATACAAGCCATTTATGAAAAACCCAGTCAGACGAGTCAAGCAGATTTAGACACACCTCATATATTGATGTATGTCGATAAACTTGAAAGAGGTTTCAAGACTTTAGATGCTAGACTTACATAAGAGATAGCTTCTAGACAAGACTCAGAAAAAATGAATGTGCATGAATTAAAAAAATATATTGCTACAGCACATAGTTCTCTAAAAGAAAATACGAAGACTATAAACGAAGAGTTATATGTCAAATTGTATAAAGACCAGTTGGCTCTTAAGGAAACCCTTATTAGTCAAATCAAAAGACAAAATGATTATTCAGAATCATTAGATAGAATTGAGAAGAAAATTGAACAAAGGCAAGAAATCACTTGCAAGTTCAAAGAGACTCCATCCGTCATAATAAAAGAAGAATCTTCAATAAGAAGAATCAGAAATGATGGATTAGATAAGACTAAGAAGGTAGCAAGCCCTACCCCTAGCATTGGACATCAAAATATGATGATCCAGAGAGTAAGAGACTCTTCCTCCAACATAAGAACATGGTGGAGAGAAAGAAATATTTCACACCCACTTCAATGGAAGGAATGGGGAGAAATAGACTGGAAGTATGCAGAAGAATCCATAAGTAATGGACAGCTTCCTCCAGTTAGATACATAGACTTGTTTCGAGAAGGAGCTATCCCTAAGACGCCTAGCTACAACATGACCTATTGTAGTAGGAATCATATCCTCGAAAAGAATTATACAGAAAATCAGATCTTCGAACCAGACTGGTTGAGATCTAGAGGAACAGACAGAAACTTTCAATTCCTAACCTTTGGACTCTTCCAAGCAAGAATCCAAGGATTGCATAGACCGCAGAATGGAGTTAACATCCTTTGTTGCTTAGTTGACAAAAAATGGAAAGATTTTCAGAAAAGCCTAGTTGGAATAGCCCAATTAGAGATGTCAGACAATATAGGATACTTTAATGTCACTCCGGCATTTACAGTATCTATACCAACAGCTAAACACTTTAAGTTAATCTTATATGCCACAGGGTATGAAGATTACGTGTTACCAGATGCAAACATTAACATAGAATATCAAAGCTATGTTAAGTTTTCCCAGAAAGCATTCGAAGGAATGCAACCAGGTATTCCGCAAGGAAGAGTTAATGAACAAATCCTTGTTAGAACGAATACTTCAGACTTTAATAATACGTACAGTATTAGAAATACTGGGCCTATGAGAGAACATGCTAAGACTCTCTGGCAGTTGCCAGAATTCCAAGAGACAAAGGCCGTACAGAATGAGCCTTTATATATTGCCCAAGATGACGTTACAGGCAATATTAATATACAGTTTGCTCCTCCTAAGTTCAAAGCAAAGAGCATTAGAACTGAGGAATCAAGATTTAGAAGCATGGGAGATTCCATTTTGAATGACCCTTCAGAAAGAGAATGTAGTAATGCTAGCACCGCTAGAATGTTACAACATGCCCCAGACTATAGACCTAAAAATTCCATAGACAATCATGATATTTTGTATGAGAAGGCCAGAATCCAAAATTTTGGACATGACCTGACAGATCAAGAAAGAGACACATACAAAAAGAATCTTGATTGAAGCAAATCAACTAGATATAATATGATGATATCTAGTGAGATTATAAAAGACTTAAAAAATTCTCAGGACACAAAGGAGCTCCTAAGAAAATTAAGACTTAAAGAAAAAGATGAAGAACAACAAGTGTTTCCAGTTGCTACGGCAATCCCAGGAGGAGACAATGCTAATTTAGGTGAAACCTCTAGAAGAAGGTTTAATCTATTTGAGACTCCTGCTGCTATAAATATTCCTATTTATAGTGACAGTATTATTAAGACCAAACCAGACTATGTCAAAGGTTTACCCACGACAGCCATAGACTTTCAAAGTACAAAAAATATGGCTTCAGTAGCCATTAATCCAGTAGGTATCTACCTAAACTTGGATAATGTACAAGACAGAAAGAACGCCTTAAAGGAATGGCAAGATCAGATGCACATGTGCTTTGCGTCCAATGAAACTTGGGATGCAGAATCATGTAGAAGATATGCTGAGCAATCCCTAAAAGGAATTGTAAAAAACTATTTAGATAGTTTAAGAACAGCAACAGACGAAGCTATCATAGCCAAACTAGCAAGATTTAATGAGACAAGAGACCAAAGAACTGTAAATGGTTATGTACAACTCTTTACAGCTGAATTCATTGGTGCAAGCTACCTTGCCCAAGAATCAGAAGTAGATGTAGCAAAAACTAAGCTATCCTTGCTTAGTATATGCAGTTTAGACAAAATCAACGAATATAGTAATAACTATGAAACGTTGTATTATCAGATAAAAGAGTTTACCACAACTCTTAAAGACGAGTATTTTAGAAAACTCCATGCTATTGGACACCTTCTTATTAATGAATATAGAAAGTGGCCTGGAGTTAATAATATTAAAGAAGATACTCTTGGTGAAAGAATAAATTTTGCCAAAGACTACATTATCGCAAAGAGACGCGAGGAAGCACAAGACGCTTTGATTAAGGAAACATTTAAAAATATGCCTTCAATCAAAGATGAAAGAGACATAGCTCCTATCCAATGGGGATGTGGAAGAAGTTCTTCCAAAAGCCATAAGAAGAAACATTGGAAACAGACTTTCAAAGCTACGATTGATACAGACCCTAACAATAAAAAATATAAATTCAGAAAATCGACTAGCTTTAGAAATCCAAAGAAGAGAAAGAAATTATTTCCTAGAAGGAGATATTTCAAAAAGAATTCAGACACTAGAAAGAAAGTGTCTAATTATAGAAAGGGCGAAGAAAAAAAACCAACAACCAATAATTCAAGGAATGAATGTTGGGTGTGTGGTAAGACTAGACATTTCGCTAGAAATTGTTCTCAAAGAGAGAATAAGGAAATAAAACCTAGCGTTAGACTAGTAGAAGTCATGCTTACCCAAGCTGACACACAAGACTTAGACCTCATCTATAATATCGAATTATCAGATTTCGAAATAGATGACAATGCCAGTGTATATAGTGCATATACAACTGAGTCAGATAGTGAACCTTTTTCCGAAGAAGAAGAAGAAGAGTTCAAAGAGTGTTTCGTTATCACCACAATTGATGATGATGAACTATTAGACGAAGCTATTTATCTAGACTATGAAGAAGCCATTTACTGCTGTAGTTTAACAGACGTATGGTGACCTTCCCAACCAGAAAGAATGGTTAGAATACCACAGTGCTACACGAATCCTAGCCATAGGTGTAAATTCGAAATGAAATATAGCCCTGCAGACTTCACTTGTGATTATTGTTTTACAATGATATCACTTGAGTTATTCATGGTATGCATAACATGCAAACTTCATTACCATGAAGACTGTTGGAGACAAGAATTTCGTACTATGTATGAAAATAAGTATGACCACATACTAGACTCAGACATAGATAAATACTATCAAGAAATTGATACAAATAGACTCAGAAAAATTAAGGAGGGAAAAAGAAAGATGGACGAGTGTCCTTCACAGACTATCCCTGATATTTCAAACCCTCTAAAAGGAATTGAAATCAGAGAACAGAATAATCTGAGGATTTCAACTACAGAAAGTTTTATGAGCCTAATAGAAATAAAGGTTCTTAACCCAGATTATCCTAGACTACTCTCTGCATTAATAGATACAGGTTGTACTACCAGTATCTGCAAGGCAAATGCCTTTCCAAACGAGTATTATAGACCTAGTAAACAACTCATCTCCAGACGAGTTGCTAATGGTGATTATTTTGAATTACCATTAAAGACTATTCCTATTTATTTCCAAATAGGAAAGCATGAATTTACCCATGACTTCTATGTCATGGATCCTCTTTGTAAATTCACAGGAAATCTTTTAATCGGAAACGATTTCCTCAAAATGACTCAGCCATTTGCTCAATATGATGATAAAATAGAATTATCCCATATAAGCAAGTTCGATACTCAGACTATGCTCATATCTAAAGACCGAGCATTAGACCTCATGGACGTTAAACCCTCATGGGTTCCCCCTCAGAGTTCTACAGCTAAGTGTGGTGAAATAGAGGAAATTACATCCCCTCTTAAACACAAATGCACTTGTCCAAATATGAAATGTTATAAACATATAACATTAATTCAACAAGAAATTGTTGATCAGACTAGACATCAACTCTTGGCTATCCAAGAAATGAGAAAGAGAAAGAAAATAGACATTAGATCCTTAGAAGTAGAAAAGGATAAGATCAAGGAATTAGCAATTCCTACCACTGGAGAAAATCCTATAGAAAAATGGGAAAAAGATAAGGCATACTGCCAAATCATACCCATAAACCCAGACGCCACCATAAATGGAGGCACTTATAAGAAAGGATATTCCCAGAGAGACAGAGAAGAATTCCAAACAGAGATAGATAGTCTACTCAAGGGTGGAATGATTCAAGAAAGCATTAGTAGACATAATAGCCTTGCCTTTTATGTTGAAAATGAATCAGAAAAGAAAAGAGGAAAAAAACGAATGGTATTAGACTATAGAGCTCTCAATAAGAATTGTGAGTTCGATTCATACAAAATACCAGATAAGAATAATCTTATTAGTCTTATCGAAAATAGAAAGATATTTAGCAAATTTGATTGTAAGTCAGGTTTCTGGCAAATCAAAATGCATCCAGACTCCATACCGTGAACGGCTTTTAGCGTACCACAAGGAAAGTATGAGTGGCTAGTTATGCCATTTGGATACAAAAATGCTCCACAAGTCTTTCAGAGAAGAATAGACAGCATTTTTAGAAAGTATTCAGAATTTTGCTTAGTATACATTGATGATGTATTAATAGCAAGCCATACAGAAGAAGACCATATAGAACATCTTAGAATAATAATAGCCGAATTTGATAATCACGGTATTATTATCTCTCATAAAAAGATGCTTCTATTTTAAGAAGAAATAGACTTTATCGGAGTCCATATAAAGAATGAAAAAATATCTCCGTTAGACCATATTACCAGAAAGATTTTAGACTTTCCAGATAGAATCATAGACAGAAGGCAATTACAAAGTTTTCTTGGGTTGCTTAATTGCGCCACAAATTACCTTAAAGATTTAGCCAGAAAAAGAAGAAGTTTCACAGCTAAATTAAAAGGAACAGAAAAGACTAATCCATTTATGTGGACAAAAGACGACATGGATATAATGACTAAATTAAAAGAAGAAGTCAAAAATATCCCTGGATTAGAGATGCCTAATGCAGAGGACATCTTCATAGTAGAAACAGATGCTTCAGATAAACAATGGGGCGCAATCTACTATGCTTTAGACTATCAGACTAAAAAGAAAAAATTGTGTAAATATAGCTCAGGGACATTTACTGATCCCGAAACTAGATACACAACCCACGAGAAAGAAGTTCTCGCAATAGTAAGAGCTATAGAAAAATATATGCTCTTTTTAAGACCAAAACACTTTACGGTGTATACAGACTCCATCTATGCAGTCGGATTTAGAGATTTAAATCTAAATAGATCAAAGACTAATAGATTAATTAGATGGCAACAATCTCTTAGTGATTATGATTTTAGCATAATTCATATTAAGGGAAAAAAGAATACAGTTCCTGATATTATTTCAAGAGAACCTGTATCTACAGACAGACAGACAGACTAGACCAATGGAGACAAAAGGAAGCTCCAGCAGAAAGACCAGGTTCATTGACTAGGTTGAGGTCGCCAGATACCTACAGGGTGCATATGACCCCCAGACTCAGACCAGCGAAAGGAACAAGCTGAAGATGCCTAGACCTATTATAGAAAGTCTAGATGAGATACTCATTCCTCCAGGAAGAAGGAGTGAAGAAGTGTGCAGACAGAACAAGATAATCGGAGGAATGTTCTTCCCCGAATACAGACCAGACCAGAGGTTTCCAGATTTAGCTAAATTCAGAGGAGAATTTACTAAAGAAACTCTCACCCTAATAGACGCTCTACGGTGGAATCATTCCAATAACCTCAAAATAGAGTTTAGACAGAATTTGGTTGCTACAGCCAGATTTATAAGGATGCAGTGGATTGATATCTCCCAGATTAATCCAGCTCCTCCTAGGAACTTGATAGAAGCTCCTAGACCCCAAGAGATAACCTATGCTAAAGCCATAGGACAAGTGGCACCACCAAAGGAAAACAAGATAAAGGATCTTGTTTATGAGAAAAAAAGGTTCTTCATCAATCTTCTTACCCCGTTAAGAAAGGAACGAGCGGTAGAAAATAATGAAACAATGGACCTAGACGCATTGAACTTAGACATTGCTGAAACCTTAAAGGAAATCGGCAATTATCTCTTCAACAGAACGATTCCAGGGCATGCATCGTTTATGAAGGGATACTGTGAAGAGATACCCCAGATAAATATTTGGGGAAAGACAGATATTCCCGTAGAACTCCTGGTTAGCCAAGGACTGGTTGGTCAGATTTTCATACAGGAGACCACAGGCGCAGACTATTTTGGCAAAAATGTAGCCAATTATGTTGAGACGGTCAAAGAATACCTTCCCCTCTATCTGAGAAGCTATTCTATTAGCCCAGAAGCAAGATTCAACCATGAGATTGGTGGATTCCAGCTTGTTCGGTTCTCTGAAGAGCCATGTTCAGACGTAGAAGGACTCTGTTCAGCTGAATTAGAGCCCATTGAAGGAAGACAGAATCCCACTGCCTTGAAGGTTAACAGGTCCTTAGGAATATTAAGGATCATGGATGAACTTTTAAGTGAAGAAAAATGGTACACAGTGTGCCATGAAGAAGACCTGATCATCCAAGCACAAGAACGCTTTGGAGGGAGGATGACCAGAGGACAGACGAAGGGCATGGAAGTAATAATACCAACCACCACTTCCAACATTGCCAATATAGAAGAATATTGGAGCACCATTAAAGGCTCCATCCCGACATATCAACTAGACGTTGCCAGCAGAGCCCCAAGTCCCAACGACTTCATCAAGGTTACACCTGACGACTAAAAGAAAGAAAAAGACGAAAGCGACATCAGCTTATGCAGAAACGTAAGCAATGACGCCTTATATTTGTATAATTATCAAAACAGACCAGACGAATCTTTGTAAATTATTAAAGTTTGTTGTTTTCTACTTTGTAAAAGAGATTGATTGCAGCACTATTCTCGCACATGTCGATGGGGCCACAAAGGCAGCACCCGATGTGCGTTTTCGTGCGTAATTTGTCTGTTTGTCAGTATGTATAATTATATGTAATTATTTAGGATGTCGGCAAGCCTCCTTCACTCACTATTCGCCTAGTGCGTCTAAAGCTGTGGGGCCTGTCTTTTTATTCGTTTTTGCTTTTTGCAGCCGGTAACCGGTTTGCATTTGTGTATCCTCCCTATATAAGGAGAAGGAGTTTTCATTTGTAAGGACGAGTTTTTCCATTCTCAGCTTAGAGTTTTTCAATTCTAGAGAGCATGAGTGAGTAAAGCTTCCTTTAGTTAGCAAAAGGAAAGCAAGTAGTTTGTAATAATAATTTTACTTGAATAAAATTATGTTTCTCCTTCAGTACAACTTCCATTGATCCCCGAGTCCTGTTGTATTCTTCCAAAAGCTAGACTTATCTCTTGGCGGGTTTAGAAAACCTTCTCTCTAATTCATACAAGATCGGTGAGTGGCCGGTTTTGGGTTGTTGCTGGCAGGTGCCGTAGCCATGAAGCCGTTAGCAAGGGTGCGTTAGGCGATCGAGGCGTAGGCAGGAAACGAACGACCGATCCTTCAAAGGTGGATGAATAGTGAGAATAAACGCAGAAGCGATAGAACAGACCACAGACGGAAGAAGAAGGCAAGAAAGGTGATCGGAAGCAAGGTGGACCAGACATCTTATTCAGGTATATTATTATTATAATTGTTTGTGAGTACTTATTGCTAGCTAAATATTTAAAGACATAAAGAATCAGCACATAATTAATTTATGAGCAACATAGACAGTGACTACGAGAAATTTATTAATCAGACAGATATTAGAATTACCCAGCCTATATTAAGGTGGGGTCTAATTAACCCAGAAGAACAAAGACTAGTGCGTACAGCACATTTCAGATCAGGAGGATCATTTCCTTATTTACACCACGTTTGCAAGTGGGTGTCCAGAGAAGTAAGGAAACTCCCAGACTTAGAAAACGCTACAGATAATTATATCCAAGCGTTAGTACAAGATATAGACGAAGATGAAGTAAATAATCCTCGAAGAAACCTTCCTCAAGGAAGAGACAACACCCAAGTGGACGTTTGTGGAGGAATCCACGATCTCAGACGTATACTGCAAGAAACTTTAGAAAGGCTAAAGTTTGTGCAAAGAAAGAGACTTGCAGAGACTGCAGAATTTCTACGTGAAAACGGAGGAATTAGACGTTTTAGATTTATAGAGACAGCTAGTACGTATAATTTACGTGCTTACAGACAGTTATTATCCAATTACGGAGACCAAGAACTAGACTCCTATATAGAAAACAATATCCTAACTCCTGTAAGAGATATTGTATACGATATTAGTTGGAATATCCCAGATTATAGGCTAGAAGCCTTAGACTTAATAGACTTCCCGTGGAGACCACTGACAGCCTCTCAGCTCCATCAGTGTCCATACGGGTTGATTTGGAGTGAAATTCTTAGACCTCCTACTCCACCAAGATCTCCGAGTGAGCCAGATAGTGATTCACCAACAGAAGACCCGCCTGATAATACAGACGATAACAGAAATACACCGGACATAGACGACACAGACTGGTGGTCGGACTAGATTCCTTATTTTAAAACAATAAGGTTAGACAGAATTATTTCCAGATAGTCCAGGGTATAAACTTGTAATTACAAGTGGTCCCCTCGTATAAGACAAAGTAGTCCAACAAGTGGTCCACGTGGTCCCTAGTCAAAACTACCCTATTTGACTAAATAAGATTAAAACAACCCTATTTACCAAAATAAGTTTAGAAAATACCCTACTCATACAAAAAACTCCTTTTATTCATTTGGACATATTTTTTTTAGAGAAGATATTTTATGCTTATATCAATTTTTATTTTTTTTAAAATCCGATCGGATTTATAGCCGTGGTTATCATTTTTTATTTTTTATTTTCTAACTTTTTTTAACATATTTTATGAAGGTTATTTAATGATAAGTCTATTTCCTATTATTTGTTTTAGATGCTTAAGGACCAACAGATTTTTTATTTTCTCCTTTGTTATATCCTACTTCTATGTTGAAGATATTTTTTTTTTTTTTTAAATTAAGGGAGGTCTAAGTCTCTCCCTTAATCCTACAAATAAAGAAAAACCCTCCCCTCCCACCCCATGAGTCGAACCCTTGACCTCAAGGCAAGGGTGGAGTTGAAGATATTTAACATCAAAGACTTTTAACACCTTTACATGAGGATAGTATTATTTAATTTTATTTATGTTTTATGACCTTGTGGTTGTACATGATGATTTGATTTAGGAATATATATTAATAAGAACTATTTTTCCTTAACAAGATTAGATCTTTTGACATATTTATTAAACGATCCTAAGTCATAATTCTTTATGTGGGTACACATTGCACTGTGAATTATTCAGAGTTAATTTAAAATTTATATATTTTATAAATTGTTTGAGCCATTGTATTACAAGTTTCTACGCTACATGATATTTAATTTATTTATTTATTTTATAATTAATTGTTTATTTTAAAGGTGATGCCTTAACTGAAGATTTTGAACATCATTATGACTTATGAGTAGCCATAACATCTTAAGTTGTTATGATGTGTGATTTATTGACAAAATCACATAAAGTAGATTAGTCATGGGATTATGGTGAATTTAAGGCATCTAAAATTGCAGTTAAATTATTAAACAATTACTCGACCTCACAAGGAAGTAATTATTGTAGTAATTTAATTGGAAGAAAATAGTGGCATGGGCATTAAAGAATAAGAATTCTCTATACCCGCAGGTGTGAATATTTTTATTTTTGTGTCTATATTCATTAGTTTTAATAGTAAAGAACAATGTAAATTCTATGCGTGTTGTGACTTCTACCCACAAGAAGATTAGAATTTACAACTAAATTTGACATGGATTGATTCAGTATTACAGTTTAAATTCGTAGCAATAATTATATATTCTTTGGTTATGTAGTTGTTTTTACTTGCTTTACTAAAAATTCTTGTATTCCATTATTATGTGGTGATAATTACTCAGATTAGAAGGATCAAATTCTTTTAACATTGGGGTACATGAATATTGATTGGCGCTTCGTGTGGACGAACTACTTGTTCCCACGGAATCAAGTATGCCAGTTGAGGTGGCCTTGTATGAGTGGTGGGAGTGATCCAATCGCTTAAGTTTGATGCTCACCAAGTCTCATGCCAGTAAAAGTACTAGAGGTTCAGTCCTTGTGACTAAGAAAGTGAAAGACTTCATGAAAGCAATTGAAGAACAATTTGTAAGTTTTGATAAGGCTCTTGCCAGCACCCTAATGAAGAAACTTTCAAGCATGAAACATGATAGTTCTAAGAGTGTGCGTGAGCACATCATGGAAATGAGGGATGTTGCTGCCCAACTAAAGTCACTGGAGATAAAGATTTTTAAGCCATTTTTAGTGCATTTCATGCTCAATTCCCTTCCTAATGAATATGCACCATTCAAAATTTCTTATACCACATATAAAGAAAAATGGTCAAAAAAAAAACTCTTGACCATGTGCGTTTAAGAGGAAAGGAAATTAAAACATGAGAACCTGAAAAGTGCTCATCTAATTACTCATGGTAAAGGAAATGCTAATAAGGGCAATAATTTTCTTCATGTCAATAAAGACGAAAAAGTTCTAATGAAAAAATAATTCAATAAAGATGGATGTTTCTTCTGCAAGAAGTCGAGACATAAAGAAAAAGAATTGCCCTAAGTAAAAGAGGTAATCTCTTATCTTATATGTGTTATGAAGCAAATTAAGTTTACGCTCGTAATAATACATGGTGGATTGATTCTGGTGCTACAATTCACATTACCAACCATGTAGGGATTCTTATGCCTAAAGAAGCCAAAGGAAAGTGACCAAGGCATCTATTCAAGCAACCGGGCGTGTTCACATGTGGAAGCCGTGGGAACCTTTAGGCTGATTTTAAAAGCTGGTTCCTATTAGATCTTTAAAACACTTTTTACATTCCATCATTTTTTAAGAATTTAGTTTATATTTCAAGACTAGTACCATATGGTTTTAAATTTGTTTTTGAAGATTCTGGTTTCAGTTTATTTAAAAATTGTATTATTATTGGAAATGGTTTTGTGATTAATGGTTTATTTAAATTTAATTTAGATCCCACTTTTGAATGTAATCTTTCAATTATATATTATGGTATTTGCACTAAGAGATATACTATTAATGAGCACTCCTCTAAATTATGGCACAATATATTATGTCATATCTCTATAGAGAGAATCAAGAGGTTAGTAAAGGATGGTGTCCTAACAACTCTAGACTTTACTAACTTTGGTACTTGTGTGAATTGCATAAAAGGAAAGCTGACTAACAAAACCACTAAAGGTGCCGAGAAGAGTTTTGAAATTCGTGAGATCATACACACTGATATTTGTGGATTATTTCCTACTCCATGTATGAATGGACAAAGATACTTTGTCTTATTCATTGATGATCACTCAAGATTTATGTATCTCTATCTTTAATATGAAAGGTAGAAACATTCGATACTATCAAAACATATAAAGCAGAAGTAAAAAAAATGAAAGAAAGGAAAATTAATATTATAAGGTCAAATAGAGTGGGGAGTATTATGGAAGGTACACAAAAAAAGGACAAATACCAGGTCCATTTGCTATATTCCTTACAGTGGAAGGCATTATTGCACAATATACAATGCCAGGCACACCAAAACAAAATGGTGTAGCTGAAAGAAGGAATCGTACACTTATAGACATGGTAAGAATCATGCTGAGCAACTGTAGTCTTCCTTTAAATTTATGGAGTGAAGCCTTAAAAACAAATGTTTATGTCTTAAATAGGGTTCCATCTAAAGCAATTCCTAAAACACCTTTTGAAATTTTGAATGGATGGAAACTAAGTTTGAGGCATTTACACATATGGGGCTATCCAGTTGAGGTTAGGGTTTACAATTCACAATTAAAGAAATTTCTTGTAAAGTAGAGTTTAAGGAAATGAAAGAACCTATTGACTCATTCTCTAGACAATGTGAATTGATTACTTTTCAAGAAACATTATCAGGTACTTATGAAGAGCAACTAATTCAGAAAAAACCACTCCATGAAGAACAAGTTCATATACAACCTACTAATACTTCACATGATGCAAATGGCACAGTAGAGGTTAGAAGATCTTCAAGAATAAGGAAATCAACAATTTCCAGTGACTATGTACACCTTCAAGAGTCTTACTTTAATGTTGGACCACATAAAGATCCAAATACATTTTCATAAGCTATGAATGGAGGAAATTCTAAATTATGGTATAATGTCATGAAGGATAAGATGGAATGTATGGTTAAAAATCAAGTTTTGGATCTTGTTCAATTACCAGATGGACATTCAGCCATGGGCTACAAATGGGTCTATAAGAATAAGAATGATGTATCTGGTAATGTTGAACGATATAAGGCCAGACTTATAGCGAAAGTTTTCATTAAAAAAAAGGCAATAATTACCATGGCCAGACTAATAAGGATTCATTTAGGATAATCATGGCCTTGGTAACTCATTTTAATCTAGAGCTTCACCAAATGGATGTGAAAATGGCATTTTTAAATGAGGATCTTGAAGAAGATGTATATATGAGACAGCCTGAAGGTTTCACTAATGGGAAGGAAATTCATTTAGTTTATAAGTTAAAAAAATCCATATATAGGCTTTAACAGACTTCCCGCCAATGGCATTTTAAGTTTCACAACGTTATCACTTCATATAGATTTACAGAGAGCGTTGTTGATCAATGCATATACCTCAAGGTTAGTGGGAGCAAATATATCTTCTTAGTCCTATACGTGAATGATATTTTACTTGCAAGTAATGATTTGAGCTTGTTGCATGAAGCAGAGAATTTTCTTATCCAAAATTTTTAGATGAAAGATATGGGTGAAGCCTCATATTTCATTGGCATAAAGATTTATAGAGACATGTCTCAAAGGACATTATGATTTTCTTAAAAGGCCTACATTGAAAGAATTTTAAAAAGATTTGGGATGAGCAATTGTTCACCCAATGTAGCACCCATTATTAAAGGAGATAAATTCAGTCTGAGTCAATGCCGATAAAATAATTTGGAACAAGAATAGATGAAAAGCATACCTTATGCTTTACCGGTTAGCAGTCTAATGTACACTCAAGTCTGTATAAGACCTGACATTGGATATGTAGTGGGAATGTTAGGCAGATACCAGAGTGATCCAGGTTTGAAGCACTGAAAGACTGCCAAAAAAGTTTTGAGGTATCTACAAGGAAACAAGGACCATATGCTCACATACGGACACACTAACCTTTTGGAAATGGTTAGGTATTCGGATTCAGATTTTGCCGGATGTGTAAACACAAGGAAGTCTACTTCATGATACATCTTCTTCTTCTTCTTCTTCTTTTTTTCTGGAAGTGTTGTATCTTGGAGAAGCATTAAGCAATCCATTATTGCTTCGTCTAACATGGAGGCAGAGTTTATTGCTTGCTATGAAGTTACAACATAGGCATTATGGTTTAGGAATTTTATTATAGTGCTAAGGATTGTCAATTCTATAGCAAAGCCTCTAAATATTCATTGTGATAATTCAGCTGCAGTTTTCTTCTCTAAAAAACAATAAGAATGGAAGCCGATGTATGCATATCGACATAAAGTATTAGGTGGTTAGAAACTATATTAAGAAGTATGAAGTTTTTATTAAGCATATCAGTATTGCGTTAATGATAACGGATCCTATGACTAAAGGTTTGCCGGCTAAGTTGTATAAAAGTCATGTGAATCATGTGAATCATATGGGACTTATGGGCTCATTTTAATTTTCAAGTTGCTTCATTCTTTTTGTAAACAATTTAAGTGGTTTTTAGAGAACTAAATAATTTTCTTTTTGTGTATATAAAGTTTCATTAAAAAGTAATCCGTTGGGATTGTTACAGTTAAACATTGAATGACTTATTTAAAGTTCATTCATAAAGAATAATGTACTCACTTAGTAAAACTTATTGCATTGTGATACATGGAAGGAAGTGTTTGATAATAAGATATGACCGCCATGATTCATGCATTGTGGGATTCTATTTGAGCAATTAAGTTTCCACGACTACTAGTTTGGGCAATACAATTGAATGTAGTTACAGTGTTATCATCTGTCAAGAATTTTTAAATGTATATGCGGACCAAGTGGGAGAATGTTGGAAATATCTCTATGAGATTTAAAGTGACCCACATATTTATTTATTTATTATGATTATATTATTATATATAGTAATATTATTTCAATTTCAAAATATGGATGTTAACTAATTAATGTTCAAACCTATAAAGAAATAAATCAGTGACCGTTTGATGGAAACAAATCAAGAAATTATTTATTTGATGGAAACAAATAATTAAAGATTTATTTCAAGAATAAAGGTCCTTAGCCTATCTTATACATGCCCGTGGTTCCCATCAGAAACAGACGTGAGTTTTGTGAAGGAATAAGCTAGAAGATCTTTATTAAATAAAATTATTGAGTGTCCCTTTGGTGTACGTTTGAAGCAAAGGTAGAAAACACCTGTGGTTTAGATCTCAATTTGGACAGCAATGACTAGAGGTAAGATCCTATTTTCGGCTATAGTATTATTTTAATTTTACAAAAAGATATGTTAATCATAAACAAAATATCAATACTTCTTTAAAGAGAATGGCCATAAAATGGGCATTTCATTCAACATAAATGGAAAAAAAATCTTTGAATTTTTGTAGAGAAATCTCTTAATTAACTAAAGAACTCCTTCCATCAATGGAGAATGAAAAGAAAAATGGCAATCGAGAATCAACACGGGCCTAATTACCCTATAACAAAAGAAAACCAACCAATTATGTTAATAATGGTGATATTGATAGAGCAAACATAGAATAAGATATGTTAAAGCCAATTTTATATGATCAGCAAAGAAAACGAAAACACTAACTTATCAATTAGCATAGCCTAAAAGTTAAGAAAGGGGAGAAAAAAACAATAGACAATAGATACATGTTAATAGAAATTGGAATGAATTTGTTTTAGATCTTAAAACAATATAAATAAGAAAATATCTATACTATAATAGTAAAATGGAGGAAGTACCTCCATTAATGACAATATTTATTACTTATTACATACTTACTACTCTATTAATAACATCATTTATCATTATAATATTAAAATAAAGAAACAGTAATAATTATAGTAATAAATATTTTTTATTATCAAGCTTTTATTTACTTCTTTTTAACTCTTTCATTTTTATATTTACATATATACTTAATATATATATATATATATATATATTAATATCATGAAAGAAGGAATAAGAAGTTGTCCTATTTATTGGACTTTGTAATGTTTATTTTTTATTTTTTATTTTATTTTTTCAACTAATTTTTTTAAGCACAGACTATATCATTTTTTATTTTTAGCAAAAATATATCAGTTTATAAGGGTCATTTTGGGTATTCAATGTTTTTATTATTTAAATTAATTAGTTGTGTGTTTCATTGTATAATTAGAGCTATTTTATATGAGTTTGTATTAATATTATATTATTTAATATGTATTTTCTGTTATTAATTTTTTTAATAACAATTTGAATATCGTCCCGTGCATTGCACGGGTTTGTATCTAGTTTTATATTATATCGGAACATTTGAGTAAAAACTAAAGAGATGTAAGTTAATCAATACATGTATTAAGTCCTAGCATTAATTTTCTACAAAAAAACATTTTGAAAGAATGTGAAGAGGCAAATAAAATTAATAATGCAAAACATTAATTGATATAGTTATTATACTTCCTCCATATTACTATTATAAAAAATATAGATAGATAGATTCTTAAAATATTGAATGCAATTTTGTTAGCACTCGTAAGTTATCTTATTCCCGTTAATTAAGTTATTTTATCATATAAACCTTATAAAAAATAGTCTTTCCTTATATTTGTATTTTATCAATTTCCCTGTTGAAAATAATATTTTTATTGCATTTATTAATCATATACAATTTCAAAATAATAAAAATGTGTAACATTGGTAAAAGACCTCATTTTAAAATATAATTGATAAAAGTACAGATTTACTCAAACAAACCTCTAAAAAATAGGTCATCAATTCAAAAAAAAAAAAATTATTTCCCAGATTTTGACACAAAAAAAAAAATCTCAACCGTAGGAGTTTGGCTCATTTTCAGTTAATCTAATTGGATCAATGTCCTTAATGATGACACAATGCTTTATAATTTATGATTTTGGTGCAATTCTCTCTCAAATAAAGAGACCCACTTTTCTTTTCTTTTTTGCGGACATCTCGAATTAAAAGTTATTTCATTTGGTTTTTTTGAGATACGATAAATATATCATATCTTACAATAATAAAAAATAAGTTATATTTTTCACTCATTAATTATGTTAAACTTAATTTATTTTTAAAGAGTACGACAAGATTCTTAATTTTACCATTATGGTACAACCTACATGATTAATATGTTTTACATCTAACTATAACACTTTTTTATATTTGTAATTAATAATTCCACGCTTTAATAAAATATATTATACATATCAACCATATAAAATTTTAAAACAATTAGACATATATAACTATTTGATCACCGTACATTTTTTCCTTAGTTTTATCAAAGCATCACAACTAAATTTGAAGCATATATGATTCAAATGGGAGACTTTTGGATCTCCATTCACACTTAATTTTTGTAATGCATTTTTTGCATATAATAATTATCTTATCAGCTAGATTGATTATATGAATTGTTCTCTTCCTGATTGGGACCTTAATTTGTAATTTATTTCTTCTTTTGTTGGTCACTCCTTAATTTGTGATGGAAGGACCTTTTTTATTTGTAATTAATTGGGATTTTTTTTTCTTTCATTTGATTAGTTTGGCCCCTTATTCATTGGACTCTTATATTATGGGCTAAATAGCACACATATCCGATCCTGTAATAAAATTGACTGACATACAATATATATATATATATATATATTCTTTTTGAATTTTTTTTTTAACATAACTACTCATTCATAAAGTCAATAATTTTCTCACTGACATTTGTGCGTGACTCAACACCCAATCAGTTCATACACTTTTATATGATAAACTTTTATTTAAAGTTCGTGCTTGGATTTTACTAGGCAAAACTAAGAACTTTTGTTTTACAATATTGAAAAAAATATTTTAGATTCAAATTTAAGTAATAAGTTTGATATATTGGTGGAAATTGAATAGAATTGTCAAAATAAATGTTTATTTATAAACAGTTATTAGTATACGAAATTTGGTTATCAAGCGTGATGGACCCATAACTCACGTAGTTAATAATTTGAATTTTATCATTTGAATATGTATATATACAGTGAATTGATCGAATAAAATTAGTGAAGATGAATTTAATTTGCATCTCATCCTGGCATAGTAGCGGGTTGAAAGAATAGAAAGATACTTAAAATTGTGATTTTTGTGTGTTTTCAACATGTCACATTTTTTATTGTCTCCATAAGAATGCTCTACTAGTTATCAAAATTTTGTTTTTGCTTAAATTAAATATATATATATATATATATAAATATACGATTTGAATACATATTGCTAGGACACATAAGATTTAGAAGACATTAATGCATTTCTATAATCTGCACACTCACATTACCATAATTTGAGCCATATTAGGTAATATCACTCGTATTGAATAATATAGCTGAAATTATAGTAATATTGCTTTGCTAGTATGATAATGTTCCTTTTATGTTATGTTATCCGATGCGTAAAGTATATATAAAGGTCGATAAAACTACAATAGAGTATCCTAGTGACTAACCACCCTGAGTTTAGAAAACCAGGCTCGACTAGGAGCTCCCCAAGTTAGAGTTCCGGCAGATGTAAATTAATTTCTGGTGGCCAACACTTAACACCCATAGCATACAAAATAAAAAAATAATAAAAGAAGAAGAAGAAGAAGTTCGATAAACAATGGCCTTATCATCTCAAACACAATTCAAGTTTTTGAATTAGATGTGGCACTCCTGGCATCAACAATATGTACGGTTAATTATAGGTAAATTATTTCGTCAGTGGAGCCCTGACTTTCTACATATTTTTAGGTCAAACAATCTCTTGTTTCAGTCAATTATATAAGACAAGAATTTTGTGTTGGGTTAATTGTGAGAAAAGCTTTTAAAGAAAAATACGCAAAATTAGTTGTTTCGTTCTATTTCTTCAAAAACATTCTCAAACTCAACTTTCTAGTAAAGTTTTATTAGTTTTTCTTACCTCCTACTTGACTCTGCAGAGATTCTCAACTTATTTTCAAAGGATTTGTTGAATCACAATCGTGCCTTTTTATTTTTCATATCCAAACTTCAAGTATTTTTTAAACCAAAACCTTTGTTTATGTTCCGGTTGTTGAGTGCATTGGTGGCCAGGAAACATGTGTGGGGAAATTCAGTGACCTTTGGTTTTTTCATGGAAATTTGTTAGGAAATATCGGCCATCTTAAATCTCACAAGTACATGTTAGTACCTCTCCTCGAATCCAGGTGTATACCTTTACCACTAGGCTAACGCCAACCCTTGAATGTTTAGGATTTCACTGAAATATGCAATCTCAAACAACCTAGTGAGATTGTATATTTGTTAGGAACAATGAACCAGCAAATACACATTAATCCCCCATTCTTTCCAAAGGACCATAAACATCAGCACTAGATTGTTTAGGTTTTCACTGAAATCCAGCTCGAAGAATGTTAAGTTAACAAGTACATCATAGTGGACTTTACGGTAACTGTGAAATGAGAACAAAGTATGCTATTAAAATGTTTGGGTCGTATTTTCGTGTGAAAATTGCAAGTTTAACTGTTAATTCCTAGTTGATCATTTCTGACTTATAATGTTACTGCTGCTAATATATTTCCAAGTATCTATTACTAGTAATTAAAAAAATTATGTTACATTCAGTTTTTGGCTTCTGATGTATTTGTTCTTTTGCACATGAATTTCTATAGGTTGACATATTTGGTTGTAATGGTGGTGATGAAACGGTAGAGGACATGGTCATTATTCATGGCATTTCATTAGAACATATATAAGCTTGTCATAATGGCATGGCGCGATGTAGAAAAAATTGAAACGCTTGTGGAGTGTGGGCCGGGCTTCCCCATGATCTACGTCCTTGCATTTGCTGGTGTTTGTAGGTCATGGCCGGAGAGAAGTCATCGAATTTGTTTATCCACCCGTGTTTCAGATTTTCTAATGGCATCAATATAAAGGTGGGTTGGCACATCTATAGCAATGCCAATTAATAGGGACTTCCAGATTGGGCTTCTTGCGAAATGATCATTCCCTCTTTATACATATCTATACATATAATGAATGATGAACACAATTCATTCTCATTATCTTCAAGGATTTATTACCGTTCCCGCACGTTTTGTAAAATATGTTGAACTAAGAAAGAGAACATTAATTTTTCAATCCCATTTGTCATTGTAACTTTATGTATAAAATTTTATTTATCAAGACGAAACTATTCAACTGCTTTACCTAATTTCCTGAAATAAGTAAATTGGTTTCTCCTCACCAATATCAGCGTAATGCCAATACTTGCTGGGGCTTTGTTATTTCTATACATACATTAATATATTCTTAATACGTTCCGGCTTTACATTGTTGCTCCTCACCAATATGGCAATTCCCTCACTATGTCCAACAAAATTGTTTATTGAAGTAAAGCAAAAAATTAATTCCTATATTAGACCCTTTGCATTTGGTATATATACAAATTTAGCCTAAAGTTCATTTATTTTTCAATTTAATCCTACTTCACATTTTGGACTGATATGAATTCATAAGCTATACATGGAAAGCATCTATATATATATATATTTGCGCAAACCTAAATTATAACACGTATGGCTGTACGTGTTAAGATCAGTGGACCCAAGATTAAAGCATGAAGTATAATCATAGAATAGTAATTTAATTGAGATCAATAATAAAATCATGGATATAGTGTACAAAATAAATGATTCAAGAAAGGATAATAATATTTGTACCGTACAAATATATTTTACCATTCTAAAATTATTTTTAGTGATAATTATATAGTTTTGAGATTTTTTTTATCACTAAAGATGATTTTAAAATGTCTTCAATAAAAATAAAATATTACTTGTTGCAAGTAATGAAAACACGAGAAAAGTAAAAATGTCATTATAGATTTCAATTTAATTTAAACAATCAATCTTTTCTAAGATTTCATATTTGGCAGTTGTAAGTTATCTTATACTTGATAAGTTATATTTGAATAAGATATTTTTGTTATTTTTATCATTTTTATCAAACATATATATGAAAATTTTAAATCAATTACTTATGTATAAATATTGGATGACTTATACCAATTCTTGTTAATTTTTATGAATCACACAACTTAACTTAAGCCATGATTCAAATGCTTTTAGATCTCCGTTCACACTTCATGTAAGAATTAATTATTTAATTCTTGTGTGGCCCACATAATTAGCTTATTATGTTTAGTGATTTATTAAGATAATAAATAAATAATGAAAGAGTGATAAAGTTTTGAAATGTACGGTTTTATTAAGGATAACAAACTATTTAATTATTTGGGATAAAATTTCTATTGGTTAGAGATTAATAATAGCTATCGCTAATTAGTTAGAGATAACTCTCACTAACTCACTCTGATGGAAAGTGGGAGTTACAGATAGGTTCGTGGGGAATTGGGTCATCTCCCTGTCTATAATTATACGTAATATTCCATCAGTTACGTATTTCAAAAATTACGATACAATACATAAGCGTATAGGTCAAGGGAGAGAAAACTGTTCCTGGTGTTTAGAATTCTGCCATCTATATTTTCATCAATTGATATGGCTATGAACCGAGGTTAGTAGATTTTTCCAATCAAATTATATATATATATATATATATATATATATATATACGTAGAATTATGTTAGTCCAAAATTCGAATGTTAATTTGCATAAATGCATGAATGTTATCCGCAATTAAATTTGTTTAAAGATCTATGCAAAATTAATTTACATGTGGTATCAGAGCATGGTTTGAGGACTATCATAATTCTCGTATTATCTAATAAATTAGTTTTTTGTTGTATTTGAATCACGTCATGTTATTAATATCCTATAAATTTAATTGATATGTATATGTACGAGTCTACGTATACTGAATGGGATATTAATATATATTTCATTAATTAATGTATTTTTTTATCTATGTGGAATGGTTCTGATAATGAGTATTTTAAGTGCTGTTAATTATACATGTTATTTATTCGTAATTAATGGGTATTTTAAGTATTATTATTGATACATAATAATTAATGGGTACTGAGTATTATTATTGTTCCCTATTTGGATAAGTACCGTTATTGATACGTAATAATTAATTGGTACTGAGTACTATTATTGTTCCCTATTTGGATAAGTCTGTTTTGTTTACCGAATCGTTACCAAAAGCATGTTACTTATATTTTTTACAAAATCATGTTTACTGGATTATTTCCAAAATCATTTTGCTGGATAAAAAGCATGGATGTAAAAGTCATGTATTTCCATGCTTAATTATTTCCAAAATCATGTTCTTTGTTTATTGAGTTCTTCTCAAAAGCTAGTTGCTTATTGAGTTGATCCCAAAAGTGCTTTACGTATATTTATATTATTGAATAGTAGTAGATAAAATTATGTTTTGACTTTCACATGATTAATATTCATATTATGATTAATTTGGTAACTACCAAGGTAACCCAAATGTAAGTTAATGAATATTAATAAAATAATGTATCGTTATTTATTTAATAAGTCGTATTACGACTAGTTTGGTAACCACCAAAGTGGTATCTCTAGTAGAGTGACTATTAAATTAAATAATGAAATAATTGGCAATAAATCATGGATATATATGTTTATAATTTGTTAAGATAATTCATGATATTATTGTATTTACCTATTTATGAATTCTCTCTTTCTAAATGAATTGTGGAGATCAATATAACCAAATAATTTAATATTCATATTATGGTTAGTTGGGAGCTACCAAAGTAGTCCAACTATAATGGTTTATGAATATTAAATTTAATAATGGATCGAGGATTATAACTTGTGAATTGATGATTCTTATAATTGTAATAATTGTTTTATGAGTTCATTTATTTTATTTATTTATTGAATTTGTTGTTCCCCAAAGGTGATCAATCAAATTTCAGTGACCTAATAAATATAGTCATATCAAGAATTATTGGTAACCGCCAAAGTGGTTCAACTATAATGTTAATGACTATTAACTAAATAGTAACTCTTATGTGATTAACTCGTAAATTACAAATAATCCTTATCATTGTAATGTTTCTCACGAGTTTAATGTATATATATTTAATTTAGTAGTCATATTAAGAATAGTTCGGTAGCCGCCAAAGTGGCCCAACTATATGATGACTACTAAATTCAATTATAAACTTATTGATAATAACACATGGATAATGATGCTTATAATTTGTAAATAATACATATTCATAGCATTATTGTTTTTATTTATTCATCTGAAATTTATTCTCCAAAGAGAATGATTTTAATGACTAAATAAATATTAAGGAGTTTAGTGTATTATTTGGTTAAGTGGGTATAAGATATCCAAAGATACTTGTAGGTCGAAAAATAGCCTAGAGGGGGTGAATAGGGTTTTTGAAACTAAATCGAATTTTTAAAAATGTTTACAAAATAATTAATGTCTATATCAATCAACCAACCAAAATACCAAGGTAATTCCAAGCACAAGAAGAAATAGCAATATAAGATAAAGCAAAAGATAGAAAGATAAAACCGATTGGAGTCGAAGATTTTTTGTCCACACGGTTCGGCTTGTTAACCCCTACTTCCGCGCTCGGATAGTTCTCCGAGAATTTTCACTAATACCGATCTTCTTCCTGGTGAAGATCAAACATCTACAAGTGTTCACACTCTTACAAATGTTGCTATCTCACAACACTCAACACAAGAACAACTTCTTGATTATCTAAGAGATAAACCTTTCTTGAATTTTGAAGAATAAGTTTTTGGTGACACACACCAAAGTACAATAACACTCAAGTGTATGAAGAATACAAATTAAGCTCACACTAAAGGTTATCAAGTTTGATCAAGAATGATAGCTCAAGAATTGATGATTTGATCAAGTGAAGATTTTGATATTTTCAAATAAAACTCTCAACTATGATTTTTGGCAATAGATGATATTCAAAGCTAGTAAGAGTGCCCAAAAAGTGTTTTAGAAGTCATATATATAGTTTGAGAAACAATATGGCCGTTTGGGGTGGTTGAAGGTGGTTGAAGTACAAAACTAGTCTAGCAAGAAATCTCCAACGACTATATTTACCTAATGAAGTCGACTCCCCTGGTATTCATGTCCCAGCACAGTAAAGTAATCGACTACATTGCTCTGGAGTATGGAGGTTTTGTGCAATTTTTTAACTTTTGTATTTTAACTCCAAAATCGATTCCAATGCTTGGGAAATGTTATAAATAGGTTTCTAAGACTTCTAATATAGTTTTTCTATCAAAAATCATTTATATGAATTTATAGTGAATTTTTCAAGATGACTAGTTTTCGGTAAAAGGCTTTTTCAAAGTGAAAACTAGTTCCAATCAATCTTAATATGGTTAAATCATTTTAAGAGCTACATAATTGATCAATGATAGCTTTTACATAAAATCTAAGCACTCACTCAATTTTGTTAATAATTCGAGTCTTCGAACTGCTTGATTTTCTTGTACGTTTCTTCGCTTGTTAGTTGATCTTGATTCTCTCTTGGTTATGGTTATTTGTATTGCACATAGAGGTCATTTGAGCGCATTTCTTGTGAGTTGAAGCAAGTGTTGAGCTTGAATAAGAATTGTCGATTTCGGTTCAAAGTCAAACTTGGTCGTTAGAGATATCGTTAAGAGCTAACATCATTTGAACACACAAGTTAAATAACACTTTGTTAACTTATTGTTATTATCAAAATAAGATTAATTGACTTTAAGGTCAACAATACTTGTATATATCTAATTAATTAGTACACAACTCACTAAAGCCAAATGTAAATACAACTAAGCATCATAATTTGTATTTTATGGTTACTACCCAAAGGAGTACCATAGTTATACATTGTATTTCTATTACTAATGTTTGTGTTGTTAATTCAAAGCATTATTAATGATATTGAGTTTTTATGTTGTGAACTCCATTTGCATGCTTAATATGTATTATTTCCTTCAAAATAACTAACTTCTCATAATGTTTTTGAGTAAGTTTAGATTACCTTATACTAAATCTTGATTAGTGCTATTAGTTGAAATTCTCATTATTATTGTCAAAAGTGTGAAGAAAGAACTTTTCAAAAAAAAATTGAAGGAATCAAACAAATTAAGTATTATGTTTATGCAAATGATTATTGCACATAATATGAAAATTAATGTTCCTCAAACTAATGATTATGTTTATGGATAATTGTATTTTTTATTGTTTATGTATCTCTTGCAAGAAACTTAATAACTTATTTTACTACTATGCATTTTAATAATTTCTAGTGTCATGTTTAAGTATATTTGTTATGCTTGTTAAACTTGTTCAAAATTATTGGGATAAGAAATTTCTTATTCAATTATGTTTAGTTCCAAATCTACTCTCTATGTTATTTATAGAGGAAATAAATGTTAAGCAGCAAAATAATAAATTTGCTGATTATCTAATAACATGAGGAGTTATAAAGAAAGTTATGAAATGCCTAAAAGGTAAATTATGTGAGTTGACTCTTTGATCAATCCACTAAAATAAAAGTTTAGGATTTATTATATTTTATTTGAAAAAACTGAAAGTCTTGAAAAATTAGAGAATAACAAGTTTATGATTTGAACGTTTCAATCAAATTTAATATATTTTTTATTTATGTTAGTGGATTGACTCGGGTGGAAATATTTATTTTTCAAGCCAAAATCGAAATGAGATTTTTGTAACTTGGAGTAAAGAAAGTATTATTAAAGTCATTGTGATTATTTTGGTACTAGTGATTCAAACCTTATGATTATTTAAATTTTCATGATTTGGTTTCTCTTTCCAAACATAATCACAATGGTAATAAAGGTTTTACCTAATTGTTCAATAAATCTCATTTTGTTTGTTTTATGTTATTGTCAACGGTTTTAGAAATTTTAAGTTTTATAATGTCCTTTTTAATTGAAACCTTTTGGCTTTACTTCCTAATTAATGATTTGGATTGAGGAAAATTTGGTTGATAAGAATCAAATTTCTTGTGTTATAAAAGAATTAGTAAAATACTTAATTGGGTTCTCTGAATCCTTGATTTTACTAATTTTAAGTGGAAACAAAAATCATGCACACACTTAAAGGCACCATAGAAAATAAAGAGCTCCTTGATGTTATTTAATATTTATTTTAGTAGAGAAAATATTTTATCATCTTTATGAATAATTTTTTTTCACATTATAATTATATCTATTATTATTTGAAATAATAATGCGTTCTTCAATTATTTAAATAAAATAGTGAAAGATATAAATGACTACTAGATGTAGTGAATTTACGCCTAGTATGATAAAGTTAGTTATATCTCTACCAGTATCTAAACTCCTTATAAAGCTTTGCATTTATTATGAATGTCCTAGCATAATGATATAGCTAAAAGACATAATTGTACACTTATGGATATAGTTAGGATTGTGAAGTAATTCATACCTATAATGATATGAATTTTCTCTTAGAACCGCTATAAATGTTATGAACATAGTTCCTAGCAAGGCAATTTCAATAACCCAATTGAATTGTGAATAGAAAATGAACTTTGTTTAAGACACTAATATGTTTAAGGTCAACCCAGCGGAATTAAGATTTTATAATTCATATGACTGAAAATGGATTTTCAAAAATCTAATAGGTATAAGTTTTACTTTCTTACCTATAATTAGATAATTGTATAATCGGAAATGTCAAATTTTAAGAAGGTGAAGTCAGTGGGATTAATTTAAGTTAATGTGGTGATCCAAAAGTTAGGGTGGAAGATCTTTTAATCATAACTTTTGAACAAAATAGTTGTTGATATTTAGTTATTAGATAACAATGAATAACTGAATGATCACCAACTCCATAATGAAGTTTTCACTACCAAAGTATAACCACAAAGAATAACATTGAAACGATTTCAAAGTAAAAGTAAATATATTATTCATAATGGTTATGTGGTTTATTTACAAGAATCTGAATTAAGATTTGGTTACTTATGTATCAAGTCTTTAGTATTAATGATTTTATTAAGTGGATTAATGTCACTGAAGAAAAGTTGGATATTTTGGAACATAATGTTAATATCTAGAAAGTCATTGAATTGTTAAAGGATACTGTCAAATTGTGTGTAAAGGGTCTTTACGACCGAACACAACTTTATCAGTATTATCAAGCGACATAAAGTTATGACTTAGTTCCAAATATTTTACTTAGAAAGTAGGCATTAATTATAAATGATTCTTCTAGAATGTATTATGAATGATTACTCTTACAATCATTATTGCATTATAAGTTCATTAGAGCTTTTTTTTAAGTGGAGTTTAATAAATGAAGTATGTATAATACAATTGTAATATACATTAGAAATATACAAACACGGTCTGAAAACTTAGAAAGTCAACTTATGTATTTTCGAAGTTAATCTCCACAATGGAATCTTAAGTCTACTGATATTATTGGTTCTTTTGGTTTTAAATTAAAATCGTTTTAATTGTCATGTATACTATAAGATTAGTGAGAGTAAACTTATTTATGATTATATAAGTTGACGTTCTTTGGCTTGCTAGTAGTAAATTTATTTATTGCATGAGATTAAATGTTTTCATTTATAAGAACTTTGAGATTAAATATATTAAGACTTCTACATTATAGGAATATAATAATATTTCGTGATTGTTAGATTGTCTTATAATCAAGTATAAATTCAAAAGTTCAATAAATGAATATTTGGGGATAAAGGAATGTTCAGTCATTAGAAAATATGGAGGTTGAATTTTGTAGCATGCTTTGAGGCTACAAATCATTATTAATGATTGTGAAACTTTATTTCAGGACTTGGATTATTTCTAAGCCACTGAAATTAATTATGACAGTGTCATAATTGTCTTCTTTTGTAGAGAGGAGAAGTATTATTATAATATTAAGCATAACTGAAATACCTTATCCAAAAGGAAGATATTCAGAAACTACTATTGTCAATTAAAGAAGTACATAGCTTATGAATAATGTTCCATTGATAATGGCTATCTTAAAAATATTTAAAGAGCATGCCTAAAGAACGAGTCTTAAAGATAGCCAATGGTGACTGTTACTTGTTAATTGTTATATACTTTTGACATGAGAAATAATTGAGCTCATTGAAAGTATTTCTGATTTTAATTTTCTGTTAATTTATATATATACATGTATTATGAAGAATGAATTGTAATAGGAAAAGTCTTTGATAGAAAAATTATTGGACCATTAAATATAATTCTCGTTTATAGACCGTTTTAGATAAATTATTAAGTGTTGTAGTACATGGAAGGGAGTATGTCGTCTTATTAACGTATAACTGCCATGACTCTCACTAATAGTTTATTTAATATAGTATTTATGATAACCGTATTACGGAGACTGTCAATCTCGTATATTGTGCACATAATGATCATTTATTTAAATCACTAATTCTATGGGCCAAGTGGGAGAATGTAAGAATTAATTATTTAATTCGTGTGTGGCCCACATAATTAGCTTATTTTGTTTAGTAATTTATTAAGATAATAAATAAATAATGAGAGAGTGGTAAAGTTTTGAAATGTACGATTTTATTAAGGATAATAACCTATTTAATTATTTGGGATAAAATCTCTATTGGTTAGAGATTAATAACAGTTATCTCTAATTAGTTAGAGATAACTCTCACTAACCCACTTTGATGAAAAGTGAGAGTTACAGATAGGTACGCGAGGAATTGGGTCCTCTTCCTGCCTATAATTATACGTACCATTCCATCAGTTACGTATTTCAAAAATTACGATACAACACATAAGTGTATAGGTCAAGGGAGAGAAACCAATTCCTGGTGTTTAAAATTCTGCCATCGATATTTTCATCAATTGATATAGCTATGAACCGAGGTTAGTAGATCTTTTCCAATCAAATTATATATATATATACGTAGAATTATGTTAGTCCAAGATTCGAATGTTGATTTGTATAGATGCATGAATATTATCCGCAATTATATTTGTTTAAAGATCTATGCAAAATTAATTTACACTTCACACTTAATTTCTTTCATCCATCTCGCGTATGATAATTAATAAGTTATCTCATACAATAGCTAAATTGATGCATAATAAATTTTAAGAAATAAACTAGTTTTCTAGCTCGCACGATGTGCGTACGGTTGATAATTCCATCTTAATAGAATTTATCATATATATAATTGTATCGCTGTTATTTCGATAGCTAAAAAAAAGTGAGAAAAAAACTTATCATCCATGTACACATGCATACAAAAGTTTACATGTATACATGAACACGTGCATTGATAATTTCAAAACTAATATTTTTTACTTTCTTAAAATCAGTGATAGAGCCAAAATTTCAACATAGTAGGAACTTGACTACCACTAAAAAAAATACAAAAAATACTAACATGACAATATATATATATACTTATATTAAAATTAGGGTATTAAATGGAGCAAAAACAAATAGGGCACATTCACAAAATCCAATGGACATAAATAATTTTAATCCTTAACCTAACTCAATGACTCAATCACAAATTCAAGATAAATATTTTATTTTGACATATGTTCAATGCCTCAATAGCTCAATAATATAATCAGTATTATAATGTAATCAACAACTCAATGCCTCAATAATATAATTAGTATAATAATGTAATCCGACTCAATGGCTTGAATAAGTCACAAATCAATTATTCGACAAAAAAAATACAAATATAAACCTATACAAAGAGAGAGTCCAAAACAAAGTGTAGCTAAAAAGAAAGATATTGAGCTTGTTAATCGTCCATCCCCCACCGTCTAATACTAAAATGAGAATGCGAATTTGATTATTCGAAAAAAGAATTCGTACATGAGAAATTGAGAAGAGAGCTAAGAGCCACGACCTTTTTTTTTCCCCCTTTTTGTTTTCTCTGTCAGTGGCAGTGCTCTATCTTGATTTATTGTCCTTTTTAGTAAACATAATTACAATATTATCCTCGAGATTTTGAAAATTTACAAAGTCAACCTCAAACTTTAAATATTTACATAACAATCCTTATATTACTTACTATATTTATCCAAAAAAAATCCCTAATTCAAGGTGGGGGCTTAAGCGCCCCCCCCCCCCTTGTCTCCCACACTCTCTCCGCCACTGTTTAAAATTATAGAGTTCACAATAAAAAGGTAGATTAAAGAACATGTGTACATGCATATATAAACACATGGATAATGTCAAAACTAATGTTATGTTTTACTTCCTTAAATAATAGAATCCACAATAAAAAATTACATGTGCACATTCAAAAACATAGAAATTCTTCTTTTTAAAATATAAAACTTTACTCTTATTTTATTTTATTCACACTTGAAGAACAATAACTAAGTGGAGAAAACTCAAATTAGTTCAAAGTTTAATATAAAGAGTAATATTAAGAATATAACTACACAAATTAAGCGTATTTATTGGTTAAGAATGGAATATATCTTCCTACAAATTAAAAATTAGAATCTAAACCAATCTCATGAAAAAAAATTGAAAGGAAACTAATCTCAAGATTTTTTTATTTTTTTTATCAAAAACTAATCTCAAGATAGAAACATCATTTGTGCATTAAATTTGTGTATACTCTTACTTACAACATTATTGTAGTAGAAAATTATACCTCATTTGTTTGGTGAACTGTGAAGCAAAATAAGATTAAAGGTACCATAATTATAAACTTAAAAAATACTTATTTCGAATTTATAATTTTAACAAGGTGATAAATCATTTAATTTTGTATCATGTGTCACAAGAGTAAAAATTTCAATAAGCAATTAGATACATAGACATTAAATTAAGAAGACTGAATTTAAAATCATACCAAGAATAAATCTAAAATAATCAGTTACGTTAGCAAATTAAGCTAACAATGAACCAAACTAACGTAACAAGAAACATATGATATAATCAAATACTTAACTTCGACTGGATTAAAAAATATTTGAGCAAATGATTAAAAGAATCAAAATAAACCTGCAGCAATAACAAAAAAAAATTAAAAACAAATGCATATTAATTGAATTGTTGTAAAGTAATTTTTATAAAATATACATAAATTATTGATTTTACATAAACATGAGAAGATTCTTTCTTTATGAAGATAGAAATATGTTTAAGAACAAAATGGAGAAAGGGTGGAGAGAGAAAGAAGAGCAAAAAGAGGAACCGAAATTTAGAAAATGATGAATACAAAATTTTGATAGGGATGAAGTAACTTAATGGAAAAAAAGAAGAAGGTAATATACCATTAATATTAAAAAACTGACGATGTGTAAAAGATATGGTACAAAAGGTTATTTGAAAAGATTCCAAAATTATAGAAAGTAGTAATTGTGGGCTCTATATATTATTTCTGGTCAATCAACTGTATATAATAAATAAAACTTGGGGCAATTAAAAAAAAGGGTTTATTAGAGAAAGATTTTTACACTAAGGCCAAGGAATAATTTTTTTTTAAATAAAGGGCCTATTTTTTATTTTATTGATAATATGACATGTGTCCTTTTTTTTCATTATAAAATGACATCCCAACCCTTAAAATAAACTAAAAAAATATCAATATGCATTAAAATATGGACTGCAATATGAACTTTGCAGTCTATATTTCACTGCAATATGAACTTTGCAGTCCATATTTCACTGCAATGTGAACTTTGCAGTCCATATTTCACTGCAATGTGAACTTTGCAGTCGATATTTTTAGTGCAAAGTTCATATTGCAGTCCATATTTTACTGCAATGTGAACTTTGCAGTCCATATTTTTTAGTGCAAAGTTCATATTGCAGTACATATTTCACTGCAATATGAACTTTGCAGTTCATATTTTATTGCAATATGAACTTTGCAGTCCATATTTTTTGTGAAAATTTCATTAAAAGGGGTAATTTAGGTAATACATAACATGTTTTTATTAATTAAATGATATTTAAATTTATTCAAATACATTCATTTAAAATATAAAACAAAATAGGCATCTTACACTAATTACCAATTAAAAATAGGCCCTTCATTCAAATTACCAATTAAAAATAGGCCCTTCATTCAAAAAAATATTATTCATTGAATTTTTGGTAAAAATCAATGTATAATAAGCCCTTCTACCTAATTTCTAGATAAAACTTTAGTAATTAATATGCTTTAATTAAATATATAATGAAGCCACCAAGCATTGAAAAGATGAAACACATAGAAGGAAATTAAATGCTCTAAAATAAAAGCCCTAATAAATCTACTTCCTCCGTATAGTAGTAGTAGATTGTTAGCGCAACCTATCCAGCCCCTATGATAATTATATATTTAACTAGAAAAAATTAGTGTCAGCCTCTCTTTTTAAAACATTTTAACATGTTGTTCACAGCCTTTTTTTTTATTTCAATAGCTTGTGATTCTTATTTTTAATTTGCGATCCTTGTAACTACAGTACAGTAACTTATATTTCTCCAGTTACCCAATTACCATAACATGTATTTTTCAGATTACCTAAACTTAACTAAAGTATTTAATTAGGGTTGTAAATCTTCGCCAAAGGCAGTTCCATAAGAATTGACAAGGATCGCAAGTTTTTTAAGGATGTAAATCTTCGCCGAAGAATTCTCTAGAATGACATTGTAGACCAATTGAAGGGATTTAGCATAATGACAGACCGAGAGACTCGACTAGGCTCCTTTCATTGTGTACGAGGAATTGCCCTATTGAGTAATGAGAAGCCTTCTTCCCAGTTGCGATTAGGAACATCCGTATAGCATCAGTCAATTTACCGTCGAGGAATAGTCTGTCTGAATGGAGTGAACTAATACTCTATCCGTGCTCCCCTTTGGCAGGAGCACGATCCTAGTGAGAGTAAGTGAACCCCTCATAGTTTGGTAAGAATTGACAAAGATCACAAGTTTTTTTAAAAAAAAGTTTACGGACCAGAAGCAAAAAAAATTCAAAAACAAGAATCGAATCTATTTATTTAATAAAAATAAATAATAAAAGTATCAAACTCTCAACCTAATTTGGGGGGCTTTATAAATTATAATAATGTACTTTGGGCCTTTAGTTTTATTTATTGGGCTCTAAACTTTGAGGCTGACTTGCGCACACATATCCTGGACAAGGGCTCCAAAATTTCTCTACTTGTTAAGCCCAAGCCTATTACAACATTACTAGACGTCGATTCTGAAATTATTCATAAACTATTTTTATTTCTTTATAACATGACACGAAGGTGCTATGATAATAAAAATGGCATGATATGTAAAGCATTCCTTCGGTGTATATAACGTGCATATCTTTTGCTTTGCACATTTATGGTTCAATCAAATTTATTATTCTAAAATTTTTCCATAACATTGGGATTTGAAAAAAATATTTATATAACCGGATAACGAAGTGAGAAATTTATTTGAAAGATTGTGTTGTGTACCAATGAGGCTACTATACTTACTATATATGTAATAAGTTGTAGAATCTAAATATCTAATAATAAAAAAAAAGTTGATATATAATTCTTTTAATCTTTTTTCACATAATTTAAAATACGTGTTGCGTCATGTGGTCAAATCATTTAACTATAATATAAGGGTTGGATATGGTATTTCTATCACTAGGTTAACCATATTTACTTCTTCAATGGTTCTATTGCCAAAGTAATTACTGTTCAAGCAATGTAGATTCTCTAATGCATATTACAACTTTTTACAACAATAATGAGTTAAGATGATCTTATTTCTTCAAGAATAGGTGTTGTATGAGAAAATATTAAATACAATAGTTACAACGACACATGTTATCACAATCTAATCAGATTGCAAAAAATTATGTATTTCTCTCTCTTCAATCATATGAGTCGTTGATTTCTTACAATCCGACTAAATATGTGATACATGTGTCGTTATAACTAATTGTATTGAATATTTTCTCGTGTTGTATCCTAAAAGTTGAATTCACCTTTAGGGTTACTTCCCTACAAATAAGGAAGGACTATAAATCAAATACTATGTTCTTTCCAAGATTAATTGTTCACTTTCCTTTTTGAGATATGATGTAACAATACATCAAATTTTCATGATACCAAAACAAGTATTTCTCTTGTCATTGATCATGTTAACATCCTGTATTCTTAAAAAAAAATTATAAAAGTAAAACTGAACTCTTGAATTAGTGCGGATGGAGTACTAGTTGGCACTTTGGTGGCAAATGGATTCAAATATTCTTCAATTAATGTTATAATTGTTTAATTTACTCAATGAATAGAGGAACTAACCTAGTTCGAGTTTCTTTAAGTATAATCAATAGCTAAGTTTCACATTAAAAAACAAATTATATCGTTGACCATATTAAAATTAGTGTTTTATTAAAAAATAGTAAGATCAACAAGTGATACTATTATTTAAAAAGGAAACGACCAAGTATCATTTTTGTGATGTTTGGTTTGAGTTTTGTGAACTTCATGAATCCAAAATTAGTGAAGTTTCATACTTCATGAATTTGTAAAGGATTTAATTTATATACTAAAACTTAAATTCAACAAAATATTTTTCCAAATTTACTTTGAGTTTAATCTTGTAAAATGGACAATTCAACTCGCGCTTTAGGGCTTAGTATTTTGGCAACTTACATAAAAGTATCATAAGTAGGTTATTTTAGACTATTTATTTGAAAGTTGAAACAGCTAATGCTCTTATATGAGAGAGAGAGAGAGAGAGAGACTCGGATATGCCCAATGTATGTTAAAAAACTTAGTTAAATAATTTATTTATTTTGCTCAAAAGCCAAACTAACTTTACCATAGATCCATACTTCGGAATAGACTTATCTACATGTTACATGTGCTTGTACGAATAAACATAGTCTTCTTGTCTTACACATATAACTAATTGTGGATGCTCTAAGAATCTATTATCGCATAGTAGGGGTGTTCAGAAAATCAATAAAATTGAAAAACTGAAACTGAACCGGTTTTGTTTAGGAATATACTTGGTTCAGTTTATAAAGTGAAAAACCAAGTGTTCTCAGTTCAATTTGAAGTTTTTAGGAAAAACAAAAGATGTTAAAACAACTACAAAGAGGTAGATTGCAACTACCCCATTTTTTTTTATACAAGTGATAATTCAATAATACATTTTTTTGTTTTTTATATAATTCAACAAACCATTGCAAAAAGGTAGATTGCAACTACCACAACGGTGGGACTTAAAAGGGTTTAAAACCATGTTCCACGTGATCGAATTCAGAACCTCCTTGTTATGAAAATAAAAAAGATGTCAATTAGAAAACAAAATTTGTTTACATGTTAAACCACTTCTCATAATTTAGAGTAGTTACGAGATAACATTTTTATTATTTTTTGTTACCCTTATTTTTACCTAGAAATAAAATATATTAATAATGAAATTTGAGTTCAAAACTTTTTTGATTAATAATAATAGTTTTAACCGTCAAGTTTACCATTCAAATTTATTTATTCTTAAGTATTTTCATTTGTGTTTTCTCTTCTAAATTACACGTTCCCCTATGTCAATTTAAAGCGAGAAAAAAAAAAGTTAAAATATAAAATAAAATTTGGAGATTCAACTCTTCGAGTGGAGTGACAAAACAAAAGTGACAGACGATGCGATAGAGATCATGCGGTATTGGGATGTGAGGGTCCCATTCTTGCAGCAGCATGACGTCCTCATCAGAGATGAGTGACGTACAGCACTGAGCTTTTTAGATCAATGACTGTGATTGTGACACGTATATGTTGTTGACCCCCAATAGTAACAGTCAAAAATTGTTTTTACTTCGGACCCACCAAATTTACATTTGTCTTTTGGCGGTCAGAAAAACAAAAGCAAAGGTGGTAGGGTTATCATTTGTTTTACTTTTATTAAAGAATAAAGAGGTTTTTCCATTGAATTTAATAAGTGTCAAGGACCCCCTAAATCCTCAACTCTATTTTCTTTTATTTTAAACATTCCATCATTTGAATCGTTCTGTTTGACGAAATGTGTTTATATGCTTGAAGTGCAATTATGTTAAAACAATTTAAAAAAATGTTTTTTTTTCTCAACAAACATTATACTAAAATATATTCTAATTTGTGTAATTTGAACAAATATATAAACAATCCAAAAATTCACTGTTTTCTCAACAAACACCAAAACATATTCTAAGTTATTTTTAGAATTATTTTAGTGTAAATGCCTTCTAAATTGGTCATGGGCACGTGACCAAATTCTAATATAATAAACAAAATATACAAAATACAAAAGTAGAACGGAATTGTTAGTTTAAAGGGCCATTTAGCGCTTTTTAACATTTAGTGGGCATTTTACAATAATTTAGGGCTGTTTGGTGGGGTTTTTTTTCTTCAAATTTTAAAAACTCAACTCAAAATTAATTTTACTCTTACACTTCTTAAAATTTATTTCACTTTATTTTATCTCTCTAATTTTTTTTTAAAATACCATAACTTTAAATCCAAAAATCAAAATTAGATCAAAAATATACATTTGAAACCTATTCGTCGAGATTTATAAAATAAGATCTTATTGTGACTATTTTTTGAAATTTTTTTTATAAAACTTTTTAGTTAGTTAAAAAAAATTCAAACAAAAAATAAATTTATTTTTCAATATACTTTCAAATTTTATCTAACACTGTATTAAAAAAATTCAATTTAAAATATTAACCAAACATCGGTATTTTACGTGAAAGAAAAAGAAAAAGGAAAAAAATGGGATGTGGGGTATATATGAGTATGCACAAGGCGCATGATAGGACTGATCCCTTAGCTTGTAGCAGTACGTAGAGAGCAATGGCAGAGGAAGCATATCTCCTACATTGTCAGAAATAGTGAAAAGTTAAATTGTCAGCTTTTTTAAGAAAAGCTGTCGGTGATGGCCCAAACCTTTGGATTAATTATGCTCTGCTTATTACACCATCTCCACCTGTACGCTATTATGCTAATTTTTGCTTAATGGAAAACGTAATATGTATCATTTGACCACAACTGATCGATACAAATTATATTTTTTAAAAATATCATAGCCAATATAGCGTCGTTTGAGGGACACAGACAAAATATTACAACTGATGGTCGGAACATCGGCCAAGGCAAGATACCTCAGCCCACACGCAGTTTATCGGCTGTTGTTGTTTTGCCCTTTCTCCTGCATTTTCCGGTGTAAATTCGCTCCAACTCTACATTTTTGTTATAATCGGGGGAAATAGTCTTATTAGAGCAATGTATAAATTTAAAATTATAAAATATATTTTTTCAGAATATTATTATAATCTAACAAAAAGATAATTATTTTGATAATATATATAAATAGACAATCGTTAAATAAAAAAATTGAAAAGGAATAATGTGTAGCCTTAGTCTTGTAATAATTGAACTAGGTTTTAATTTTATAATACTGCAAATTTAGCGTTTGCGTATTATTATGTTCACAAATATTTAGTCATAAAGAAGTAGCCAAAAGGCAAGGTGTCTTGCAAATTCAATTTCCATCAACAATTTTTCATTCAAAAAAATAAAAGTATGGACAAAATAAGAAAAAATCCTAAATTTAATGTAATAACCAAATGGAACACCTTTCAAGTTACATGTAGATTAAACTAATTTACTTCTAAGTTGATCAGGGTTGTTGTTCAGTCTAAATTTTTATGGCACATTTAAGATCTAGTGCAGGAGTTTGAAATTTTTTAGATGTTCACAATTTTTTTTAAAAGAGGCGGTCCTCATATATATTCTTTTTTTTATTTTTGCCTTTGACTATGACCCGTATTTAGCGATATTATGCGATATTAAAAAAATTACTCGCCAGACATATATTTTCCAAAGTCAGGAATCTTTATTTTATGTAGTCATATATAAAGTTGTCAATTTTAATTCCACAGTAAACACCTTCAACTCTCACAACATGGATTTTTGTAAAAAACTCTTCAGAAAAATTTACAAATATTTTTGTAGATAAGATTTTGAACATAAATTCTATTATTTGGGATTTCCAAGTTTTAAATCATAACGAGAGACGTGAAAGATTTTTATTTTTTTTTACTAAACTAGTTACACCCGAGTGTAAATAAACCCAATTAATTGAATTTTTACACCATTTTCAAATCCTGTCGTGTAAGGAAAATTTTAATTAGAATATCACTTTTGAATTTGATCTATTTTTTAATTTCCCTTTCTTCTATGGAGACAGTGTAAATAATGATTTTGGCCCCCTGTAGTGGCAATTGGAGTACACTATATGAAAGTATTATCCTCATCTTTATAATGAGGAGATACTAAGTTTGATTCACGTAAATGTTGTTATCAAACTTGTTACTAGTAATTATATGTCCACTTTTATGATAATAATGAGGAGATACTAAGTTTGATTCATGTAAATGTTGTTATCAAACTTGTTACTAGTAATTATATGTCCACTTTTATGATAATTTTGTGTCCACCTTTTATGATGTTGTAGTAACTGTGAATTTTTTAGCATATATTAAAATAATTAATATTATAAAAAAAAATCTATTTATATTAAAAAAAAGGGAGTAGATAAAGGAAATATATTTCCATTGATACTTATTAATGAATTAAGGAGTAGGGGGTCTAATTTTTAGGAAGGACCATTTTAGTAAAGTTAAGGGCAGGCAGAGTCCAAAAAACTTGCAGTGAGAGACCCTTACCTATTTACAACTTGCATGGCTGGTTTTGGTTGGGGCTGGATCTCCCCTCTTCTTGCATATATGGGACGGCAAACTATGAATTTAATGTTATATATATTGTATCCTTTTAAATTATTAATTTCCCTTTTTTTTTACGTCTCAGATTAAAAATTTATTATTATTATTGGGTCAGTAATAGGGGTGGTTTTGGTACAATATCGTACCATACTTAGTGTACTGTATACCGTATCAAAAATTTAATACACCAAAATTCATTATCATTACCATACCAAATTTTCGGTATACCAAAGTTCGGTATACTGAAATATTGGTATGGTACGGTGTGGTACGATACATTACCAAAAAATCAATCTTGAAAATAAAATTGAAAGTGGACGATCAAAAATAAGCATTTTTTGGTAAAACAAAACAATTAAGATGCTTTTACTTGCGTTTAATTAAGTTTTTACAATCAATTGTTTCAAAAACACTAAACCATGTCTAAATATTATTACATTATAAATTATAATCAACACGTACACATCTATCAAATACTTGAAAGCCGAATAATTGAAATTTAACACGATTAAAAAAATGAAGATAAATATTTGATATTTAAAGTTTAATAAGATTAGCCTTTGATTAATTAAGGAAGCTGAATAACATGTGGATATGTTATTTAAATTGATAATTCATCATCATCGGTGTGTAAAATATAGCAAAAAAAAGAGGAAAGTATACGAAAGAGAGAGAAATGAGAAATTAATCTCAAACGGATTGAAATAGGTCCTATAGAATTGAAAAGGGCAGGGGTATAGATGAAATGATTGAAATTAGATATTGTTGTGAGAATCCGCAAATGCGACCCCCGGGTCTCAATCCCTTGTTTGGCGATCTGAAACTTCGGAAATGATTCTGTTATTTAATTTGCTTTGATATATGAGTAAATCATATTTTCTATTTTTAAATGTAAGTGGATTTGTTTAGAGTAGCCAACACGTTTTACGAGAAAATGTACAAAAATTCCATATAAATGTAAAGGCCAAAGCAAGCCTTATCCATATACGTTTGTCTTATAAAATCGGGATTTTATAAGGTTTGAGAACCATGTTACGGTTTGGGCAGATGTTAAATACTCATTCCGCATTTTCAGTCTCTAGTGACTTTATATGTTTATTCTATGTCAAAAAACTTGGATGCCTTTATTAAAAAGTTTACTACTTTCCTAAAGTATGTTTTTGTAAAGAAAAATATTTTTGGGAAAAACGGAAAAAGGGATAAAAACATTGTATTCTGAAATCCGATATTTTATTTTTGTAAGAAATGAAATATAAATGACAAAGTTTGTAATTTTGGGAAATTTGAAATGATATTCTAATATTGTTTACTCTACTCAGATAACAATATTAGTTTTATCTTTGTTTAAGTTGTTTTGGAGAAAAGGTTGAATTATATATCGGAATTGATTCGATATTGATCTTAACTCCTGAGGAAAGTATATTAGGTATATTACAATATATGCGAGAGATTGAATATACCCGATTTTAATTCTTTAAGTAAGTTTTATCGTTCCAAATTTTGAAAACTTAATTTATCCGGATAATAATATACTTACTTCTTCTAATTTTCGAAAATGATTTTATCAGGGTTTTGTTTTGAAAAAATAGTAGACTATTTGTAACTTAATAATAAGTTTATTCAATTAAAAATTGAATAGAACAATAGATATGAACAAAGAAAAACAAGTACACAGATGTATAAACTTTAAATACTATAAGAAACTTTCTTTACCTTACCGACGAGATAAATAAGATAAGAAAGAGAGAAAATATAATATGACCGAAGATAATCTGACAAATATAGACTTATCTTCTCCAGATACAATCGAGTATTAAGAACTCGGAGATTTCTCGAGAACTTGATAACAATAAATTGAACTTGAAGATCATGAAAAATTAGATTTTTAGAGAAAGATAATAGCCTTTTCTTTAGGTCCTAATCCTCTCAAACCCTTAGGGATGTTGGCATATTTATACTGCTCGGGGGAGTTTGTCGCGCGACAATTCTTTACAAAAGTGGAAATGTCGCACAACATCTTGCCTGATGTCACACAACAAAAGACTGAATGGTTGTCCCTGACAGACTGATGTGTCATGGAGTGGATGGTCTGGGTTAGAGGGGTTTGTCGTGCGACAACTGATGGCAGATTGTAGCACGACAAATTGTCGCACGACAAAGGCTTCTAAAAACAGGTTTGTCACACAACAAAGCCTTATGAGAGCAGGTTTGTTAGACTACAAACTTTCTCAAAACAGTTTCTAGTATTCTGGGTGAGTCTCAACTCAAAAGAGTGCATTTTAGAGGGTTTTAGGGTTCTTGCGTGAGGCACGAATTGTGGTGTCTACAATTGTGTATGAAGGTGGTGGGGTGGTAATGCTGTGTAGGTATTTGGTGATTTCAGATTTAAAGAAAAAAATAGATGAAAAAGTGTAGAAGAGAGAGAGAGTGTAGGCGTGTTTGTGAGTAAGACGATGAAACTTTAAGATAATGTGAAAGTGAAACTTTAATTAACTCAAATCTATATTTTTTATCTAAATGTTATTGGTAAATACAGTGGTATATTAGTATTATTTTGGTATTTGGTATTAAAATCTAAACAAAATATTGTTTGGTATTAATGGTACAATTGGTATGGTACGAATACGGTATACTATAGTATGTACCAAAATTTTAGTATGGTACAGTATACTATTGATATTAATTTTCAGTACTCAATACCATACTATATTATTTCGATACGATACAATACCAATCGGTATTGTTCTATTATCAAAATTCAGTACACTTTAATAATAATATAATATGCTATGGGTTAATATGATAATAACAATAATAATATAAAAATCCACCCCTAGTCGATATAGCTGTTAGTAATTTATATAAGTATATCAATATCAACTTTAATAACACTTCTTATACATCTTTATATATATATATATTTGTGATGACTTTTCAAATGCTAGAATATAAATTGGACCGAGCATTGCCACACCTTTTACTTAATTAAGAATATTAATTTAATAAATCTCACAAAATAAAACTGCCCCACTATTTGTTGGGAACCCTTTCTTTTTTTTAAATTAATTTTTTTTGTCCCCACAGTGATGTCTAAAAAAGAAAATTGAAATTGAAATTTAGATTTTTTAGAAAAATAAAACTTTTAATTTGAAACAAAAAGGATACATATTAAGAGTAATGATATTAGTACTCCAGAAAGTATTATAATACTCTAAAATCATTTTTATTGATATTTTATATAATATTTTATGGACATTTTTATGCAATGTGTACACTTTTTACAATGGTAAAATACATTTGTGAAATGTTAATATGATTATCTTATATTAAATGCTACAAATTGAATTAAAAAAGAGAGTAAATAAATAAAGAGCTACCACCTTAGCTCAAGGCCTCAAGTGCAGTAGTCATCCCATCTGAATTTGAAGGTTTTGTAAATTTTATTTTTCTCCATGTAGAATTTGTATTATTTTCAATAGAAAATAAAATTCACAATCTTTTAAGTGGAAAACAAATGTTGTTTAAATTAAAGCTATTGAACTATAACAAAAAGATACATATAAAATACTATAAATTGAGTAGAAAAATAGATTTCTAAATAAATAAGGGGCTACTATTAACACATGCAAAAACACTCTCTAACATCCCGTCCTATTTACTCAGCTTCTAAGCACTGAGTATATGTGCACATTTTCGGTTCTTAGAGGTCGAGCCATTATAGGGTACAAAATAAAATTTATTGGTTAGACTCTTAAACATCGAGTATGTGCATATATACTTAGGACTTAGTGGCCGCATAATGTGTACAAATTCAATATTTAAAGACTTGAACTGATGTTAAAATGTTAAAAAATATTTTAGTGCGTTAATAGAATCGCCCAATAAATATAGAAGGGTACCCTTCTCTGTCGTTGGTCCCGTTATTTTGCTTTGAAGTGGCCTTTTTTGTGATTTGGATTGACGTGTTATGTCGGTACCCATGGATGTCATTTTCTTCTCCAAGCCATTAATTTTCACTCATTTAATTGTGTGTTCTTTTTTCCTTGGACAGACTTAATTGTGTGTGTAGATGTCCATTTTCAAATGTAAACATGCAAGCGAAAGTAAAATTCCCTATTCGAATTTATGATCTCAAGTTTGATTCCTAAGCGCGATTAAGTGGGCATTGATGTAAAAATACGGAATGAAACAAATACGACATATTTATGTCCATTAATTAGAAGTAACAGACACATAATGACAAATAATTCTCATTCAAATTTAGCTATTTCAAGTTTAAATAAAAAATTTATGCAGATAAACATCGAATATAAAAGTAAGAAAAACATGAATCAGTTTTTCTCTAATTCAAGGTCCTATGTAATATATAAATAGACATTGACTTAAAGTAGAAGAGCGAAGATAATATATATTTGATCATGTCCATTTCTAAATATAACAAATACGTAGTGGTAAAAATTTTGAGTACTTTCACTTGTAAAATTTAAGCTCGAATATTGCTGTCAGCAGTTCTTCTTTGATAGACGATATATAAAATTCACTGTAAACACTTGTTGTTGAGGCATGTAACATATAAAGACATATTAAAATAATCTCCTCTCACTTAAATTTTATTTAAACAAAATTTAAATAATTTAGATCCGTTTAATAACACCATAAAAATAATTAATATTTGTAAAAAGTTGATTGAAACGGATAATTCTAAGATGTCACACATGGGCATTGATACATATATATATAAAAGTAGAATGAAACACAGAGACCAACAAAGGTGCCTGTAAAATGAGTAGCAGCCAACTGACACCAATTAAAGCAGCCATATTAATGTTACTTATCATCTTTAGACCACTTCTTTCGTACGACCCTCTCTCTCTATATTTATATATAGTAATGGTATAACCACCAAAAGTAGTCCATTAATAACGTACTGATTTAATTTTGGGTGCGACTAAAAACTTTTTAATTAGTTAAACTCTGATAGTAATAAAAATGTTTTGACAGCCATTGATTAGTCACTGTTTTACAAATAGGAATTAATTAAAATGTTCAAAAGTTATCCCAAATACACTGTATGACAAAGACAGGACGGAAAAAAAGAAAAGAAAAGAAAATGTCACTCAACTGGCTGCACGCCCAAAAGGCCGCAAGGACCAACCTACCTAACTGCCTGCTAGTTAGCTAGGACCGTCTGTAATCACGAATGTTTGTTATATACATTTATAGATGAAACCAACCCCAAAGCTATATGTAATTATGTATATATTTTTAACCTTTTTTTTTTCTTCTAAACTATTTGGGAATGGATATTGTTTTACTTTTTTTCTAAAACATTAACATAGATTCTTTTCATGTGTTGTAGATTTATTAGTCATTTTTCTCATGAAATTATAAAAAATTAGATAAACCTTCTTTCGCCATTGATTATCCAATTGGAATTTTAATGTGTTTGTATTTCTAATTTGTGTCTTTTTTGTAATGATTTATTCAAAGAAAAATTAGCTGGACCTCTTTTTAATTTGAAAGCAGCATATATGTGATATTGATATGTTGAAACTAGTTATTAAAGGGTTTGACCTTCTGAAATATTGTAATTTAATTATAGCAAAGATAGGAGAGGATTATGTGATCGAATCTTTTAGCTCGTAATGGTAGTATATAAAATATCAAAGATAATTCGTCATTTGTAAGTCCAAGTGCATATTTATATATTTGGGAATACACATGAGCATGCTTAGGATAGTTAAAATGAACTCTTTTGTTGTCGTACTGTTTTTTAACATAATTACTCAAGTTTTAGAGAAACTTTTGTTTTTCTCTACACTTTTTGCGGCAAAACTCATTTTTGTTGTGGCAATTAATATTAATACCAAGGTTTTGACTATACATAAAGTAATACTTATTATTTACATTTGGGAGGGGAGTGTTGATACGTAGTTTCTTAAAAAAAAATTGGAGGGCGAATTCTTATTATTGTAAGAATTTTATAACTAAATATTAGTATAGTAGTAAAAAATTCAATTTTTTTGGAGAGGAGCCGGCCCCTTACCCCCGATCCATCATTGGGGTTAGTCAAGTAATCCGCATTAATTTAATTTTATAACTCTGTGCATGGACAATCTGACCCAATTTATACTTCATTATTTCAACATTTATCAAAAATGTATAAAAATTTGTCTAAAGATGTATAAATAGTGTGGATAAAGATCATTTTCAAAAATTAAATTATTATTGGTGGTTTCACAAACAAAACCGACTAAAATAGATCCTAAAATTCAAGAAATGAGAATTATAAACTCCTAATTTAATTTCGGTAAAATTATAAGCTCTAAAATTCAAATGATCCTAATTTAAATATACAGTGCATTTCAAGTAAGTACATTAACTTAAGGTTCTTATTTACGGACCGGGTCATTTGACATGCTTTCCGATGGAATTTTTTGATGAAATTTGGTGAGGATGTTTTTCATCATGTGTAGAACATCTCCACAAAATTTTATCAAAAAATTCAACCGGGGAGTGGGTTAACTACATGATTGAAACATATTGGTCAATGATGTAGTTAACCCACTTCTCGGTTGAATTTTTTGATGAAATTTGGTGGAGATGTTCTACACATGATGAAAAATATCCTCACCAAATTTCATCAAAAAATTCTATCGAAAAGTGTGTCAAATGACTCAGTTCATAAATAAGGACCTTAAGTTAAGGTTCTTACTTAAAATTTTTCCTTTAAATATATATATATATGAACAACTCAGACACAGGTCTTATTTACACATATTTAAATGTAATAAACAAATTTATTAGTCTTTTGAAATTTGAGTTTAGAAAATACACAAAAACGAAAGGCAAAAGAGCACTTAATGCCATACCCAATAAACAAAGACAAAAGGAATGTATGAAAAAGTTAAATACAAAATAAGCTAAAATAACAGAATTAAAATGTAAAAACTCATTCAGAATTGTTGGAGTTTAACCATAGTCAACAGCCCAGGTAACTATAGTAAAATATATCACTGTGGTTGGACTGGAATAAATAACTAAAAACCTTTTCAATCTGACCCCATGCAGTTCAAAATAACTGTACTACCCCTAAACTCTCGCGGTACTTTCAAATCACCGCGATACGACACGATATTTAGATAATCTCCCGAATCTCCATTTTTCATTAAAGGTCCATGTCCTTGTAAAGAAAAAAAAAAACAAATAAATTAACGATCATGTTACGGCGTGTATTTTTTTTTGGTGAACTGTGTGAAGATTCATATTACAGTGTACTGTGTGAAGTTGTGGAGACAAGTTCCAGAATTCATAAAAAGAAGAGCGGTTTTTATTATCGGAATAATATATAATTTTAAAAATATGTAATATAAATTTTTAAAAATTTATTATACTTTGTTAAGAGAAATATTAATTTAATAATATAGTTACATAAAAAAAGCATATTTCTTTCAATTTTTAATTGTGTGCCAAAAACACCTATTAAAACCGTGTTACTAAAATAATAAAAAAATTGTTAACAAGTAACTTTTTGCTAAAAAATTAAGAGGGTTTTCAATTAAACTTTTATGTCGATCTTACCTATTTATTTAGATTATGATTATTTTCATTCTAAATAAGTATTGTAACACTCTAATTTTAAGTGATAATTTTTATTTATAATTTAAGGGATTTTAGATACATTTGTAACTTACATTTGTAATAAATTTTAGAAGTATATAAACAAAATTTTTAAATTACCCATCTTAAATAAAAAATTACTTTAAAATTATATTGCAGGAAGATTTGAACATACATCTTTAATCTAAGTAACACATTCTTTTACCAATAAACTGAAAATCAATATATATGTTGAATACAAAAAATTACTGCGCACTCCCGTAAAGCGCATGTACAAACTAGTTTTATTTATAGATTATTAAAATTAGCGGACCACGCTATTATACTTATTTAATTGATGGGGAGGGATTAAATAAATCAGTGGCAATAAATTCCCTACTCAATTAAAAATAGTAAGTCCAAAATCAACTTTTTGTTTTGTGTTTCAGTTCTAGAGAGAGAAAGTATAGCACAGATCTGAGGAGAGAGAGAGAGGAAGAAGGAGATAAGAACAAAAACAAAAATCAGGTTAGTGAGACAGAAAGCGAGAGAGAGACTCCATCTTCAACTCTTGCTTTGGATTTTTTGTGGCTGCTGCTGCAAAAAACGCTACCGTTTTGTGGACGCTACGTTGTAGTTTTCTCTATCATGTTTGCCTCTGCTTCAACACAATCGGCCATTTTTTTTTGTAAGAAATCTTATCTCTCTGAGTGATGTGGAGTGTTATTGGACTGTAATCAGTGTCTTCATCAACTAAAAGTTGATTAATTAGGTTAATCTTAGAGCTTTCAAGTGTTTGATCTTATAATTCGTGTCAATACATTTTTTTTAAGAAATCTTCTCTCTCTGAGTGATTTGGAGTGCTGTTGGACTCTAATCAGTTTCTTCATCATCTAAAAGTTGTTTAAATAGGTTAATCCTAGAGCGTTCAAGTTGTTGATCCGAAATTCTTGTCAACATAAGAAATCTCATCTTTCCGAGTGATTTAGAGTGTTACTGGACTCTAATCAGTGTTTTCATCTACTAAAAGTTGATTAATTCGGTTAATTTCAGAGGTTTCAAGTTTTTTACCTGCGATTTGTGTATAAATACATGTATCGCATTTGATTCTGACTGATGTGGAGTTGTATTGGACTCTAATCCGTGTTTTTATCAACTAAAGGTGATTAATTAGGTCAATCTGAGAGCGTTGAAGTGTTTGATTTGAGATTTGCATCAATACATATCATCGCATTTGATTTACTCTGTTCGTGTCATTTATCTGATGTCATCTGAGATTTGGTTCATGTACCAGGAGTAAATGTTCGATAATTGAACTTGAACAGTAGCATGCTCGAGAGACTGTATTTGTACTACTGTTGAGTTTTGGTTAGTCATTTATATCGCGTCTCAGTAACTACAGAAAGGGAAACTGAAATAGACGGAGGTTTTATTGAAGAGAAGTGTAAAATCTGTGGAGGATTTGTATTTACTTGGCACATCTCTTTACATTTTGGGATTTTCAGTGTCTCTGTGTTTAAGACATGTATTTCGTGGTGTTTTCTTGCTCTGATTTTGAGCTCTCTGGCTGTAAAGGTAATATATGTTTCTATTCCCTTCTTTTTTGGTTCACATGTGTGTATTGTGTTGTTTTTTGTACGACTTGTAAAGGATTTACCTGAATTTGTTAAATTTTTTATGTTCACAGCATTCGCTAAGATAGAGGAGAAAGCTATATAAAGTGGAGGAAGTTATTTGATTTATTTCTCTAGAATTACCCTGCAGCGACTGGTTGATTTTGTTACCGAGCTTTTAAGATTGTAAGAATTAGGTTTTAAGGAAAAGCTAGGGATGAAGGAGGTGGAAAAAAACTTGGATTCTCAATTATGGCATGCGTGTGCTGGAGGTATGGTTCAAATGCCTTCTGTGGGCTCAATAGTCTTCTATTTCCCTCAAGGGCATGCAGAACACGCCCTTGCAGATGTTGATTTTGGGGGATTGCCAAGGGTTCCAGCATTAATCCATTGTAGGGTTACTGCTGTAAAATTCATGGCAGATCCAGAAACTGATGAAGTGTATGCCAAGATTAGGTTGGTTCCTATTGGAAACCTTGAGCAAAATTATGATGATGATGGGTTTTTAGGGAGTAATGGGCCTGAATCCCCTGAAAAACCCACTTCTTTTGCAAAAACGTTGACTCAGTCCGATGCAAACAATGGTGGAGGTTTTTCGGTTCCTCGGTACTGTGCGGAAACGATTTTCCCTCGTTTGGATTACTCGGCTGACCCACCGGTGCAAACTGTCATTGCTAAAGATGTTCATGGTGAAGTTTGGAAGTTTAGGCATATTTATAGAGGGACACCTAGGAGGCATTTGTTGACAACTGGATGGAGTACTTTTGTGAACCAGAAGAAGCTGGTTGCAGGGGATTCGATTGTGTTCATGAGGGCTGAGAATGGAGATCTTTGTGTTGGAATTCGGCGGGCCAAGAGAGGGGGAATTGGTGGGCCCGAGTCTCCCTCCGGGTGGAGTTCAGCTGCTGGGAACTGCGTTTCTTCTTATGGGGGATTTGCAGTTTTCTTGAGGGAGGATGAGAACAGACTTCTGAGAGGTGGGAGTAACGGGACTTTGAATTCTGCTGGGGTTTTGAGGGGGAGGGGAAAAGTGAGCCCTGAATCCGTTCTTGAAGCTACTTCCCTTGCCGCCAACGGGCAGCCTTTTGAGGTTGTTTACTATCCTCGGGCAAACACTCCGGAGTTCTGTGTTAAGGCTTCTTCTTTTAGTGCTGCAATGAGGATTCAGTGGTGCTCTGGAATGAGGTTCAAAATGGCCTTTGAAACAGAGGATTCTTCCCGGATTAGCTGGTTCATGGGAACTGTAGCTTCTGCTCAAGTTGCTGATCCAATCCGCTGGCCCAATTCCCCGTGGCGGCTTCTCCATGTAATGTATCTTCTTCATATTGTTCTCCAAGCGTAAAAAAATGTACTTGTTTTTTTGAAATATCTGGTCTCATATTTTTCAGTTACCAAAGTTATTTTTGTATAAGAATTGTTATTGTTATATTGGTTTGTTGGATATCAACTTATATGCACTTAACTGTTGGTTTATTGGTGTTGGAGGTAAGGTGGTAAACAGCATTATGTTAACTTCATCCTGTAGTTGCACCTATTGAACTTCACTAGTTCTTGTGAACTTATTATTAGTTTACCTAAAGTCTTTTGATTTATAAGTTTTCATTGAGGGCAGAGATTAATTGGCCTGTCGTAACTGAACAAGATTGCATCTCTGCGTGCTTTCTATAATAATCCAATTCGCTGTCATACAATAATTTGCCCGCTAACGTGTTCAGTACTGAATCTTGTTTTGATTACTGTCCTATTTGGACAGTCTATACAGAGACTTGGCATTCATGTGCAAAATAATTTTTTGTTGCATCTCATACACTTATTGTACCTTGTATGATTATATAAGTATAGCCTGTGATATTTTTTGTCCACAACATTAGTTAACCACATGCTTCTGACTCAGAGTGCCAACTCATCTCTTGCCTGTTAAAATAAGCACTGCTATGACTTCCTTCAAGATCGACTTTTGCAAATAATTGGGTGCATAAATTCCTTGATCAAGGATCGAATTCTTCATATTTAGTTGAATTTCTTAAATATTATTCCGTTATACTGTCCAGTATGTCTGCTATTTGCTTCTTTATATTCCCGACTTAAAACTGTTTCTTACACCAAAAATTACATCATATGCAGATGGAAACATTTATCCCTTCTGCTTCCTCTCCTCGGAGAAAAAATACGAGTCGTAAAATTGTGAGAAAACAAAATGTCAATTTCTGTCCTGAATCTTCTGGTCTGACTCATCAAGATTCGTCAGATACTTTGAGAATGATAGTTTCCTTCTACTATAAACCTTTTCACATATTGATAATTTGATCTCTGTTGCTCACTTGCATTTGAAATAAGCAATTACTCGTTACCACATCTAAGTTACGCTGGTATTTATTTTCCAAAATATTTAGACCTATTATAACCATTTATAAGTTTGTTAATTGCTTATAAGCCCAGCCTCCTTTGTTTTTAATTTTTTTTTTTTGCGCACCATGTTGTAGGTAGCATGGGACGAACCAGACCTACTACAAAATGTGAAGTGTGTTAGCCCATGGCTAGTAGAATTGGTGTCAAATATGCCCGCTATTCATCTCTCACCCTTTTCTCCACCAAGAAAGAAGTTTCGGTTACCATTACACCCCGACTTTCCACTTGACGGTCAATTCCCAATTCCGTCATTTTCAGGGAATCCCCTCGGGCCGGCCACCGGTCCCTTTCGCTGTCTACCCGACAACGTCCCTGCAGGCATACAGGGAGCCAGGCATACTCATTTTGGGGTACCCTTTTTGGATCTCCACCTCACCAATAAACTCCATCCGGGATTGGTCCCACCCAGTTTCCACTGCATTGATCAACGTGCTAAAATGCCAAATAGCAGCTTCATTCGTGGCCCTGCAAATGGCAACGATGACATTTCTTGCTTACTAACCATGGGTAATTCTAGTCATAAATTGGAGAAAACTGATAATGTGAAGGCCCCCCGATTCATACTCTTTGGTCAGCCAATACTTACGGAGCAACAGATCTCTAGTGGTTCGTCAAACGAGAATCTTGAAAAGGCGGAAGTACCTGCTGTTGATTGGCAGGATTTCGCCCGGCTGAACTTGGGCTCGATACTGGTCACTGTAAGGTATTTCTGCAGTCTGAGGATGTGGGCCGTAGTCTTGACCTTTCTGCTCTCGGGTCTTATGAAGAGCTATATAGAAGGCTCGCAAATATGTTTGGAATTGAAAGATCGAAGTTGCTTACTCGTGTACTCTACCGTGATGCTTCTGGTTCTGTTAAACAAACTGGTGATGAACCATTCAGGTATGATTATAAAATAATGCTAGCCTCACTAAAAATGTGCACAAAAAAGCTGTACACAAAATGAGGTATCATCTCATGATTGGATGAAGAGCCTATATGGTCCCATGACAGGCAAGTGTGGCCCACTGTTCCTCCAATCATTAAATAACTTGTTTTGTGTACACTTTTTGTGCACATTTTTAGTGAGTATGGTATTACTTTAATCTGTTAGAGCATATGCCCAATGGCAGAGTAAATTGTGTTTTGTTTGAAAGTTATACAATGTGTAGAAAATGGTGCTTCAATTGGACCGCACAAGTGTGAATGCGAGACTCGTGTAAAATGCTCTAGTCATCCACACTGCCATGTTAGCTTTCATAATATTAATAAACTGGAAAACTTCTTATTTGAGGTATATCTAACAAGATCCATGATGAATATTAAATCATGTAAAAGTTTTGAAAAGAAACCATGAAAAGTTATATTTGAGATCTTTTATGTGGTTGTTTCATCTGCATTTGAAAATAGAATTTGCACATAAGTTCGAAAAGGAAACAATATTGCTTAAAGCGAGACATATTATTTTATTTTTTTTAAAAAAAATCTACTTCACAAATAGAATTTAAACAATAATTTTACACAACCATGGAAAATGATCTTAACTTCTTCATGTGGATCTAATTGCCTAAGTCCAAAATTGGTTTATTGACGGCTAGATAAATTTCTTTTAAACATGTTCCTTGATGTGTTGTATTCGGTGGTTTGTATGTGTTGCAGTGAGTTTATGAAAACAGCAAAAAGGCTGACGATCTTAATGGATTCCACAAGTAACAATGTTGGAAGGTAAAATCTGTCTGATATTTGTTTAGTTTTCTATGTTTTATACTTTTTATGCTTACATTTCATTGCAAGTAATTGCATGTTATGTTGCATTCAATTGCACGAGTGGTTAATATGACCATTTTCAAGGCATTCCTTCTATGGAAAACTTTGCCTACGAAGCACCACATATGAAAGAACAAGGCTGTTTTCAACCATTTTCCATAGAAAATTAGAAATGTGTGTTGGGTGTTTTCGGGGTGCTTTTTTCTTTCAGTATTAACGCACTTGCACCCACTACGCACCGGTACATTCTCAATCGTGCTCTGGTCAATTTTCTCAACCTTAAATATTTTTGATATGCGCGTAAGCTTCCGCTATCTTAAATTTCCTTTTTTTTTTTTTCTTTTTCGTATCCTTTTTTTTTTTTTTTGCAGGAACTGGAGTATTACAGGTCTGCGGAATGCCGAACATGGTCTAGATTCTTCAAGCCAAACAGGGCCCTTGAGCATATTCGCTTAGCAGTGTAATTTGTCAAGTTTGCACAAAGAACATTGATCAATTCTCGGACAAATATCACTGTGTTAATCTTCAAGTAAATTAGGAAAAACTCCGCATTTGTTTTAAAGTTCTAGAACCAGTACTTGTATTATTGAATGCTAGTTCTTTGTGCAAGGTTAATTGAATGTGCTATCTATGCTTAAATGCTTAAGGTCGAAGTTCATATCATCCCTTAGGCATTACCACCCTTAGCATTATTTCATATTAATTTCCGGCATGAGAATAGTAATTTGTTAATTCTTTGTACATACTAAATTTTATTTTCTCGATGTGCTTATTGTATAGTATAAATATTAGGGTATGCGTGAAAAATTGAAGTATTGGAGTTGGTGATTTAAGAATGTATGGCCTTTGAATTTTTATTGTGCAATTTGTTCCAATGGCAATGCTTTGAAAGAATGGATGGTTTAAATTTAATATATCTCAGAGTGGGTTAGCTTAATTAGTAAAATACTTTCTTTTTTTAAGGTATTTTTTTAAAAAATTGACTATTAATTTAAAATTACAAAAATTAAAGTATTTTTTCAATTTTAGATATAGGCATTACATGAAACTTGAGCGTGGGATAGGAAAATATACAATTTTTAATTTTTTTTTCTATTATACTCGCTCTGTGTCGTGAAGCATATTTTAAGATACTATTAACAAAAATTCTTATGTTATATTTCTCTCTATGAATGTATATATATTCACAAATCAACAGTATATATTAAAAATAAATTGATTTAATTTTAAATGAATTAGTGTTTTTTCTTTGTTTTTTTCCAATTTTGAAAATTTAATACTCCTATAGTTCCAAATATAGAGCGTATTAATTTTTCACCACATAATTAACGTATTAAAACATGCAATAAGAAGTAAATTTTGTTTTTAGCTATTAATTATGATGAAATTACTTTCTTTTTGCAAATATGTAAGTCAAATATGTAAAGGTTAATGTTGATTAAGACCTTATTCTTATTATTTAAGTTTAAGAGTAGTTAAAATTAAAAATATAGTTTTGAAAAGTCAAAGAAAAGACCAAACAAAGAAGACAAAATGTGTAAATAATTCAAAACAAACAACACACGTGAGGTGGTGGGATCAATGCCAACCAATAAAAAGCAAGAGTAAAGGATCGCAAAGGAAATAAATAGCTTAGACAGAAAAATTGATGATCCCTATTATTTATTTATATATAATAATAATTTATTTATAATATAATCAAAACACTTCACGTGTGGGGTTGCTCCCATTCGTGTCGCCGTCTTGGTGGCCGTGGTTCTTTTGGTCGGTTCTATAACCCACCCCCAATTTTGACTCTCTTTCTTTCCCTCCACTAAATTTTAACAAATTTTCATATTTAATTTATTTATTTTAAAAAAAAAAACTCGTTTCAAAAGTAAATATATATTTATTTTTTTGTTGCCAAAAAAAAACACAAAAATTGATCTCTAAATACACTTGATACTGATGTATCTAGAATTCACTGCTATTTTATCACTTCAATCAAGAAAGTGCTAAGTGTGTTTGTTTTTCAACTTTTTATAGAGTATTTTATTGTTTAGTATTTCTCTTCCATTGCTGATTATTTTGTCTCTCTTAAAATTTAAGATAGACATGTGGCTCAGATGCATATGAAATACAGCTTTTGAAATTACTCTTTTAGATTAGCAGTATTTTTCTTTAATACTACGAAGAGCTGAATTAGGATTTGGCATTTGGAACTAGCATATACGTAACTCGTATTGCATGAGAATTAGGGGTTTTGTGGCAAATTTTTCGCCATTAAGACCATCTTTAGTGCACAAGTTAATAGAGTAAGTTAAAAGTGTGTATTTAGCCTATCTGATAAACAAGAGACGCACGGGAAGAAGCTAAATTATCGTCGAACGATCAATGAAGTATCGGGGCAACCCATTTTCCTCTCCACGACAAATCGTATGTCGTGCAGCAAAATTGATTCCCACGATACATGATGTATCGTGGCAGGCTTTTTGTTAATTCTTTTTTTTCCATGCATGCTGTCAATTATTTGAAAGAGCAGGCCATTGAAGAAAATTATTCATGCTTGGTTTTTGTCTTTAATGCTCTCTTCTTTCAATGGACAAAGGCTAGCTAGCCTTTTGTTAATTTGGGAATTTTGAATGATGTGTCGCACGACACATCATTTATCGGCCAAATGCGAAATGTTTCACCAAACGACAAATCATATGTCGTGAGAGTGCCTCTAATCTGCCCCGACAATTGATTGATCGTGTGAGTTAAAATTTGGTCGGCCGCTATATCTAGCTTTGGTATACACTTTTACCAACCTTATTGGCAAGTTAGCTTATCGGATGGGGCAGCAAGATGGCTAAATTTAGCAATTTAGCCATCCCAATGGAGATGGTCTAAGTGTTTTAGTGGCAAACTTTTTACATTTCTTCCAAATTGCCATCAAGATTCATTTTTTTGTAGTGACATTTTCAACAACAAAAAACTTTCATTATTATTGTTTTACAGAATAATTGCATCATTTTACTAACAAAAATTTTCCTATTATGCTTTTTCCATTGAAGGTGGCTTATAGTGTTAAATATCAGACTTTCTCGTAAACTTTTTTATTTCTGGAATACAATTTTTTGTAATAATCAATATCAATATAAGATTTTCTGCCTCGCATAAGATAAAAAAAATCCCTTTTTTTTTACTTCTGGTTGCGATAATGCTAGTAGAAATTATTAAATTGCAATATGCCCCTTAAATTCATCACCGATATATATATATATACAAACTTTTAAGTCCATATATCCATCTATCAATTCCATAAACAACCCCACAAATTCATTGCTGAATTATAATAGTACACTCTTATTGAAACCTTATTCTTTCTATTTATACGTTTTTAGCATGTAAGATTAGACGTGCATTATCATAACAATTATGAAAAGAAAAAAAAATCATTTTGCATCCAACTTGGTCAATGTTTCTATTAAAAGTTCAAATTTCATAAAAAAAAAAAAAAATTGGTCTAGGCCAAGCGGTGTCCAGGCCAGCTTTCATGCACCTCGACTAATCCGCTCTCATAATTTGATAGCAACGGTTCACTGCTGGCCCAAGGAGCGACTCGAGGTTGCCGGGATTCAACCTGGAGAACTCCTAGTAAAACCCAGGCCAAGGGCCAAGGGCCGTTTCACTCGGCTAACCCCTTGGGTTCAAATTTCATCATTTAGCGTAACTAATAAATTATACAAATATGCAAAATGTTGAGAGAAAAGATAAAAATTGGTTATGGCATTGGAAGTAGCACCGCAGAAATCAAGTAGATGAAAGCAAACGCAATGACAGACAGAAACATATTTCCAAGCAATTTTTATTTCCCTTTCAATTCCCAAAATTTCCACACTTGGTTTTCAGTTCCAAACCCCTGAATTGTGTACCTTGTTTCCCTCCAACCACGGGCAAATTAGAGATTACACAATCTTCTTAGCATCTATACGTCTTTTTAATTTCTTCTATTAAAAGAAAAAGTTATTTGTGTAATTAGTGGTCTAATTTTTGGGTAAACTTGTCCAATTTTCACGCATCAGACTAAGTTCCTCTACCAGTCCGATCAAAAGCAAACTATTTATACCGGAACTAGAGATTCATAGATCATAAAATATTATTTATTAGTTGGTCCTCAATGATTATATCTCGTGAGTCTTGAACTCATAATCTATCTAACACAAGCCATTTAATTTAGTAGAGAATAAAAGAATAATATATCTTATAGCACTATATTTGAAGAATAGTACTAACTGGCAATAAAACGTGAATGTGAAGGATTAAAGGTTAGATTTGAGTTTTAATTCAAATAATAAGTAGCTAACGAAGATTGGTTGAGTACTTGAGTTATTAAGGATTTGAATACTTCACTTGTAAGACTTACGTTTGAATTCAGTTATGAGCAATTTTTCTTAAGTCTCGTTTAGTTCACGAAAGGAAAATCAATTCTCTTATCTTTTCCACTTTGGGGGACTAAAGTTCATGGTAGGTTTCCTTTTATGTGTTTGGTAAAGTATTCAGGAAATACCATATGATTTCGTTTCCGATGTTTGGTTGATATAGAAATGGAAAGTAAAAATATTTCAATATTTCAATAATACCCTTATATTTTAAAATAAAAATAAGGAAAGTGATTCAATGAGTAAATTTGGCAATAGCATATTTAGATATGGATATTGTTGTTTAAAACTTTTGTAATAAATGCTGAAAATTCAGAAGGGAAAATCAATCCAATAAGGTTTAAGTGAAATAATTTTTCCCCTATTTTCTCCTCTGTTAAGAAAATATTTTCACAAATTCACGAATCAAACGAGACCGTTAATAGACAATTAATTTATAAGAATTATTGTAATTACTCTAGTCCTGGACCAGAGAAGTCCGTCCTTACATAAACTTTTGTTTCAACAAAAAAATGAATACAAAAATAAGTAGGGAGACAATAGGTCTATAGAAAATTAGAAAGGCTAGCTACTGTTTAATTATTTTTTGCATAGTTTAATTACCAGCACATGATCCAAGAAATTCTTTTCAAACACAATTCAGAAAACAATCAGCCCATGTGAACAACTGCTTATTAAGTATTTAATTATCCACTAATTAAACAAATAATTTTATCTTGATACTGGCTAGTTTTAAATGTAAATTTGCTACAAAAATTGGTTTAAATTATTTTTAGTCTGTTCCCAATTAAAGCAGGGTTTGAATCACTGTGTTACCTTTACTAATTGTATCCACGCTCAGTACTTGTCTAGGTTTTGCTGTTTTAGTTTATTAACATTCCAATAATTTTCTTCTTGCAATTGGCCGGTAATAATTAAAAATAATAGGCTCTGCAATTTTAGTTATTGAGAAAAATAACTTTTGTTAATGTTCACAATCTACCAAATAAATAATCAAAATTTATTTTAATTATATCTTTTGAGATGTTCTAAGTTTTAATCAGGTTATACCTTGTATTGAGCCAACTAATCTTTATATTTTAAATCACTAATGCAAAAAAAAATTCCTAATAAATATTAACACTTCAAATTTTGGTTCAATTCATTTGAAACTCAATATAGTAGAAATTAGTTTAATATAAAAAAAAATTTATGTAATTGGAATTTTTTTTTATCTAATTGGTTAATATTAGCAATGATAGGATTCTACTACAACTTTTTTTTGATATAGTTGGATTGCTCTTTTTTGTTTACTACAAACAATGAAATTCTCTACCCTTCTGCCCAAAATCCTCTTTGGTGACTCCGAGATACAAGTGGGGGCCTATTTCAACTAGCTAGCTCACTTGCTCTAATTGGGTTGCCTTAAAATGGGAAAATAATGTTTTTTATCACAACATTTTCTCTGTAATGTTAGTCAAATACACTATCTAACACTTCCTCTTGCAAACCAAATCTCACATAATATTTACATGTAATCAAATATAGCCTTATTCTTCCCTTTGCCAAAAAAAAAAAGAAGAAGAAAAGCCACAGCTTTAAACTAAGGTGTTTTCGGTTTGGTTGGGGTAGAAATTAAAAGACCCAAACCGAATTTGAAAGTTTGGTTTTGGTTCGATTTCAATTTCTAAATCTTTTAAAATTGAACTAAATTTTCGGTTAGGTTTATATATATATATATATATTTTTTAAAATAAACTTTAAAGCAACACTTAATTTTTGTCAGAAGAACTTATTTGGATAGAAAAAAAATATTAATTCTTACATTTATTTGGATAGAAAAAACTTTAAAAAAATATTTTTTAAAATAAACTTTAAAGCAACACTTAATTTTAAAATATTTATTTGGATAGTTCAAAGAATCAGATTCTCACTCAAGCTCGCAAATTTTAGGAACATAATATTTTAAATAATGAAATAATATTATCTTCGAGTCGTAAATGCAATAACTTAATTCAGTTTTGCTTTGGTATATCCCAAATTCGAACTAAACATATTCGATTCAGTTTTGTTATTTCTATTTTAAATTTTTTGAGTTTAATTTTTAACAGATCGATTCAATTCGATTTTGTGATTTGTCGCATCGCCCCTACCTTAAATCCAATCCTTTTCATAGGGTGTGACAACTAATTGTGTAAAAGGCAGTGAGACTATCACACCTCCGGTTCGTAAAGGCAGACCATAAAACGACAGAGATTTGGTGACGTGTAATCTCTGGTATTGTCCGTGCGGTGGATCCCACCCCCACAATTCCTCTTACATCCTTGTCAAGTCAGAGTGAGGTAAGAGTGTACAGTTATTGCGTACTACCTGGCCCGAGTCTTTAAAATAAAAAATTTACGCCTACTATTCAACTTATTTACCGTACTAAAGTCCAATAGTAGACGTTAATATTTAAAAATCTCGTTAACATATCTTCTCGTGAGAAACTAAAGGCTCCGTAACGATATGGATCATATCCGTCACGGGATCGCTTTCCCAACCGACTCTTTTTGGGGTTTTTCAATCTTTTCTCACTTTTATTTGGACTTTTTTTTTAATTTAATGTTTTCAAAAATCTTATTTTCTTGAATTATATTTTTTCTATCTTTATTTTTAATATAATATATCTTTAAAAGTAGTATCAGTAATGCTAATTATATTATTGAAAAAGGCATCAACAATGCAAATTTTATTACTAAAATCAGCATCAACGATGCTAATTTTAAAATTGATAGTTTTTTTATTTTTTGAAAACAGCATTAACGATGCCAATTTTAAAATTGATAGTTTTATATTTTTCAAAAATGGCATCGGCATTGCCGATTATGTTCTATAAAATGGAATCATTATTGCCACTTTTAGTATTGAAATCGGCATTTGTAATACCAATTTCAAAATGTGATTTTTTTTTTTTTTGAAAATGGCATAAAGTGTGTCGTTTTTAATGGTGACATCCATTCACGCTTTTTTAATTTATTTTTTTAATTAACAGTTTCACCCATTCATTTCAAACTCAATACACAACTTTTATTCATACATTACTAATTTCATGTATTATTATTAATATATATTTTTATTATTTTTAATCTTTAAATTAGTGATTTTTATCCTCACTTTCATTGTTATTATATTTTGTTTATTTTTGTATAACTTAAAATTTAATTTTTATGTTTTGAAATTGTTTAAAAATTTTGAAATAATATTTTTTATTTTTAACTTTGTTTTGAATTTATTTCATAGAACCCCGTTATCTCTCTTTTTCTCATTTGTATTAAAAAAATACAAAGTAAAAACTTTTCAGTGGCTCATCAAATCATATCTACAACCCCGTTACGTTTGTTATTCTCCTTAAGTTTTAATTATATTTAATGCTGGGATACTTTTTATTAAACTGCTCTTACCGTATTATGCTTACGAACCACTCCACATGCGGGGTGGGGTGGGGGGGGGGGGGGCTTGGTATAGCTGCTGTAGAAGGGGGTTGGACCTTTAAAGGGTTGTCACTGGTCCTACTGAATTGATTGTAAGGTTATTTCTGACAATGTTAAAATTTAGACTGAAGCAGGATGTGTATGGTGCGGGTCCCAACTAATTGTCGCGCTAATGCATTTATCTTCGCTACAGAATCACCCTGCATTTAGTAATTATGAAAGCCTCGTCAAATTATTATAACGATTAAAAATTAAACAAGACTAAATATTACAAAAGTATTACTAAAATACCACTATATTTAAAAGGCTGGCAGCGGGTAATACTCCAACATGTGGTATAACAACTGGTGGTGGAACTATGTGTCGACGAGTAATCATTCGGTACCACACAAAGTACGAGTTGTCATAAGTGACATGAGTGATAAGTGGGTCCCGCCAATGCTTTGGTCTCGTGGTGTTTATTCCACTGTGAGATGAAATCAGCGTATACTTCTACCTAATTGTAACCTACACAACCTCTTTCATCAGTCTTATGAAATCAACACTTGTGTCAAAAGAAGGTAGTATCTCATGCATAAATTCGAATTGTCGCATGACACAATCTGGTAAGTGCCACTATACAATCACATAGCATATGAGTGGTGAAACGAAATGCCAATCCTTCCCTTTAAGGCACTAATCTGGCCATATAGCGATCACGTCATTTGAGTAAAGCTCCCATATAATCTGAAAAGCGAAATTATATAATAAGAGACAATGGCAGTGTTATTTAATGCTCGAAATTTGAACTTAGAAGATATAAGGTAAAATAATATTTTTACACATATGTTTAAGGAATTTAAACATGATCATCTTGCATAGCTTCCAATTGGTCCTGATAGAATGAAAGACAATTAGTAGGTATTGATTTCACAGAAACCCTTTCCTTCCACCTGTTTCAAAGTCAATACACATTTAGTCGATTAACACTTAAGGTGTGTTTGATTGCCCTTATTTTTCATAGAAAATAGGGGTTTTCCACACCAACTTGCAAATTTTGTGCTGTTTGATTGGCAAAATTTTTCAAGCGGTCAAATTCCATCTTTTGTCACTATTCATATACTTTTCCATGTAAAGCTTGAAAACATTTTTTTTAGGGAGGGGGGCTTGTTTTTATTTTCTAGGCAATTGGCACATTTTTTGAAGACAAAGTTTTACCTACTTTCTACATTAAAAATGCCATAACTTAAAATAAAAAATTCAAAATTTAATATTTAAAATCTACTAATCAAGCTCAATTAAACAAGATCCATCATGACTATAGAATTATGTAAAAAAAAATGCCAATGATTTTTTCTACATTAAAAATGCCATAATACAATCAATATTTTCCGGGTAGAAAATTAAGGCAATCAAACACATTTAATTGACATTTTCCATGCAACTTAATTCTAGACAATTCAATTGCCTAGAACTTATTTTTTCTTTCCATGCTTGCAATCAAACGCACCCTTAATGTATTAGTATTAAGTTTTAGTTAATTAACACTGAATTCTATAGTATTAATTTAGTCATAAATAATCCACAATATGTATTCTGCATTCATATATATGATATGTTCAAACAAACAAAACCTATTCCAATATGATATTCATAATTAAAACAAACTAATTTTTCAAATTGAATTTCTAAACTTCAGAACTAGTCTTTAGATTTAGACAAATAAATAAACGCATTCTAATTTTGAATATTTCTTCTACTCTTTTTTTTTTTCATTAACTTACGCATATTTGATTCAATTAAATAGTAATTAGACTAAACTAGGGTTGTTAATTTTTTGAAACTATCTCAATCCACTCAAGTTTTGTTGTTCCTCCTCATTTAGCAAAATTCTCACTTTTCCTCCTCGTAGATCACCCGGTCCCAACAACTACTCCCATCACTACCTGTAATCTTCCCCCCAAAAGCTCAATATGTTCCCATTTTGAGTGCGGCATAAGTTTTTTCTTAATGTTTTCATAATTAAAATTTTAAATTATAATAAGTTTTTAATATAATAAATGGATTTTAATAAAAATTATATAGTTTAAATCTACTCGTCAAAATTCATAACATGAGATATATAAAATTATATATCAAAAAAAAAAATTCAAGATTTTTTTTTTGTGAAAATAGACATAAAATGACATCTAACATGTTTTGGTAGTTTATTAGTTTTTTTCAAAATTTACACAAGTGTTTATAAAAATACTATTATAACATATTTTTTAAAAACTTTAATTTTTGTAATCATTAGAGATGTTCTCCTTCTTTTAACACTGAATCGGCATTACCACTACTACACTTTAAAATTATTGGCATAAAATTGACATATTTAGGGTTCGTTTGATAATAATATGGAAAAGAAAAATAAAAATAGTTAATTTTTGTGAGAACTTAGAAAATAAGTTGAGACATGTGGGGAGATATCTTCTTACTTTGTGGCCTTTTCTTACATAAATCAAGTGTATTTCTTATCATTTTTCATGTTATCAAACGGAGCATAATTTTTTAAAAAAGTTTGCTGCAATGAAGGCATGTATTTTTTATTAAACATGGATAACCACTGTCTCCAATTTGTTGAAATAGGATTATAAACACACAATTTGTACTGTAGAGCAGTATACTAATAGAGGTATCCCAGTTACATGGTTTTGCATTTATCTTCTATAAGTTTGATCAAACAAATTGCAAACTTTTGTATGCCAATTATTTTAAGTTCTACTTCTACATTACTTTTTCCCTTTCAAGCAAAAGGGTACTTTGTCACTTCCTTCGAAGACGTAAAGTGAATTGTAATCGACTTTGGATCTTGAAACCATTTTTACAATAACACAAAAAACTTTATAAATAGAACCAACAAATTCACCAAAATAACTCTCACGCAAGGCAAATATACAAGCAAAACAAAAGAAAACCGACACAACTCTCAAACATAACTATTCCTTAGTACTATTTGAATCCACACTTTTAAACCAGAAACAAAAAAAAACAAAATGTTGAACACAAATTTTAAAAGTGCATGTAGATATAGCAAAAATTCTATATACATACACAATATATATATATAATGATCTTGTAGATATAACAAAAATTAGGGCTTACTAAATTGTGGCACTATGGTGTACGTGGCTGAGCTCGGCGCTGTGGTGAGTGAAAGAGATATGTCCTAGGACTATTCATATATTATGATTTGTACTTGTATATCTTATGCTTATTGTCATTAATAAAGTTTATTTTATTTTACTTTATATTCTCTTGTAAATAATATTTATTAATACTAGTTCATCAAGTACGTGACTAGATTGTGGGATGCTAGTAATGTTATAATAATATTGTTTAATGTCCCTGATCATATGTCAATAACCTAGGATCACATTGATATAATGATTAGGTATGGGTCAGATGACTAGTTCCAAAGTCAGAATATAGAGATATCAAGCTGAACATACTGATACTTGTTAGTGAACAAAGTATTGGACGACCCGTTTGGGGAACTGCGAGGAGTGTTACATAATGTCATCAGTGATGTTCCCCATTTGTGATATCGTATTATCCTCAGACCTAAGTGCCATGTTACCAACATAGGTATTAGCATATCAGGCATTATCAAACGTTGCTCTTGACCGAGTAATTATAAAGATGATAATCGAGCATACTATGAACTTGTAGAAGTATGTGTTGTCAAGATGGGATTTGTCACTCTCATATAATGGAGAGATATCGTTGGGCCCCTTATAAGTATAATTAATATTTGCATGCCATGCACAAATGAGATGTCATTTGTTTTAGATTAATTATACTTAGGTCAAGAAATAAAGTGAACTATACAAGAATGCACTTGCCTAGTCTTGTGTTCAATCTAGTATCGATTGACAAAAGGAGTTAATATGGGAATATCAATTTAAGGTTGTGTTGTTTTGACCATTATACCCTTGGTAATAGTAATGTTTTATAGAGACCGCTTACTATTTCGTTAATAAAACGGGCTTTTAATTATACTGCCAAAGAGTTAAACCTACAGGGTGCACACCAAAACGAGTTGGATCAAAACGAATTGAAAATGGGCCAAGTGGACTTAGGCCTATTCATTTTGTTGCTTAGGGTTTCTCACTAGGGTTCCCCTTTAAAAGGGACCATTGTTCCTCTTGGCTGCATTGGGAAGAAACAGAGGCAGAGTACGAAATGGTGAGAACCCTAAAGGCGCTAGTACACCAAGTAAGGATCCGATCTCGTTCGTGTGTGCAACCGTAGAGGCGTTGTATTTTCAACGCTAGAACAAACAACAGAAGGTTCTGTCCACCATTTCATTGATTTAATTCGAATTCGAACAAGGTATGTTTTCTACATTTTTATTGAACTGTAAGATCCTAGGGTTTATGATTAGTGCATAAATTAGTGTATGTGATGCATGATTACTGCCCTAATTCCCTACAGTGAGTCGTGTACATGGTGAGCAGTGTGGTGGAGAAAAAGAAGAGAGGGAATGAGAGATCTAGAAAAGGAGCGGTGATGTGCGGCGGTGGAAGAAGAGGAGTAGTGGTGGTCGGCAGTGAGAAGAAGATGCTTGGTGGTGTGCGGCGGGTTAGGGCTTGAGGAGCGGTGATGCGGCAGGAGTGCTTGGGAGAAATAGGTTTAGATTTTGTTTTGCTTTTGGTAAAAGGGGTGTGATATATGAAGGTAAAGTTGGCATTGCTAACCGCATTTTCTCAAATTATTTCAATTTAAAATTTGGCACATAATAGTTTTTAAGAATGAGATTAGTATTGATGTTTCCATTTTCATTGACTGAAATTGGCATCACTTTTAAAAACACATTAGATTGGGAACAAAGATATATAGGGTACTATTTAAAGATATAAGATTTTTGAAAACATTAGATTGGGAAAAAAGTACATTTATTTGGATACCCCATCTAAAGAAAATACATAATATAATTTTTTAAAATAATATTATGAGGTAATTACAAAAATAATAAGCAGAATATACCAAATTACAAAACTAACAATAGTAGTTTTAAAATTGCGGAATTTAATAAAACTAAATTTATTACAAAATTAGTAGAAAATAATATTTATTGCTTTGCTAACTCTATCCTGTAGTTGCCTTTTCATTTTTCAAAACCTTTTATTTCTCGCTCGTTTCTTTTGCCACCTCATTTCTTTTACAATCTCATTTTTTCCCCCACCCCACTTGTCTCTCTAATCCAAGAATATTACTTAAAATTGGGCAAAGATTCTTGTGTAACAATATTTTTCGCATACAATTTGAGAGATAATACTTTTTTGAAATAAGGGCTTGTTTTTATTATTTTTATGCAATGAGTAATTATGTTTTAAAATGAGGGTTTTGACCTTAAATGTATTTGGTGCAAAGTTAATTAAGTTTGCACAAAATTGTGTGTTGCATGATGTGTATATTTTTTTAACAAGTATATTCTTATGTATCTCATGTAACTTTAAAGTAATATCAAATAAACCCAAATATATATTAATTTATTAAAAAATAATGAGTGCAAACTTAACTTTGCATAATTCAAAAAAAGAATCAGGTGCATTTTATTAATAAATATATTTTAAATTGTAACTTGTTGAAATAACTCTAAACAATTGTCAATTAAACACTTGGACATAGCAATCTGCTAAAAAATATGCTGTGCAAAATTAATTAATATGGCACGATATCATTAAAAAATACAATTCAAAAATTCACGTCAAACTTAACTTTGCACTCCTTTTAGAGTTTAGTCAAATATAGGCCCTTAATTTACAAAATAAAATAAAATAATCCCAGGTTCTTTTGCAAAAAACTTTTTCAAATAAGTCCCATTTTCTAATATCCCCATAATTTAACTCTCCCTTCCTCTTTCTAGAAAAATCAAAACAAAAAATATGAGCCCGAAGGTCCTATCTCTTTCAAATTAATGCTTTTTTCATATTTTTTTTTAAAAAAAATTGATTTCGAATTAAAGAGTTGGTTAGGTTTAGTTTATATTCAGTCTATTTTAAACAAAAAAAAAAATGTTACTTTAATTTATATGCTTTATTAAAAAATCGGTAATTTTAACTTAAGTTTATGGTTATTGGTACTATAACTAAGTCAACGATTTTTTTTTTCAAAAATGTAGATATAATGTCCCTTGAGGATTAGAACTTTTCTATGGTTATTTTTTCTATGGTTATTTGAGAACCACTCTACAACTTAGATGAAATATTATGAAATATTCAGGACAATTTTGGTAACCTATTATTCTCGGTTCGCAATCAGTTTGTTTAATGGGATCATCGAAATTTTTAGTTCAGTTTGGTTACCGAACCGAATCCAGCCCAACATAGACTACTCTACCAATGGTGGCTAATCAAGTTTTTTCGATGGTGGTCTAAATAAAGGTGGGAAGTAACTATTTTACTCACAACTACAAAATTAATATGGCTATAGAGATAGAAGTTATACTATATGAGATTGAACAACTGTGGTCAGCAATGGAAGATTAAGATTTCTAAGTACTGGGTTTAAAAAGAGGTGAGCAAAACCAACGAGGGAAATAATAGTTATCTTGTAGTTGCAATTAGCGCTATAGAGATAGTTGTTAGAATAATAACAAAGATGGGAGAAGGACGATTTGTATTAAGATTGGATGATTGAATCGTATAATATAAGGCCCTTTGTATAAGGTCAAGATAGACAACAAATAAAGGAAAAGAAAAACCATAAATCTCTATACCATAATTAACAGATTGTGAAGACTAAGTATGATAAGCTAAATATGTACACAAATTACGAAGAATAATATACAATATTCTAACACCCCCCGGAAAACTCAAGGTGGTAAATAAGATGTTATCTTGAGTTTGGAAAGCAAATGTTTAAAGCAACCTAGCAAATGAACTTTAGTAAAAATGTTGGCTGGTTGATCTACGGGAGAGATGGAGTTGAGATAAACAGTGTTGTTAGACACATGTTGGCAAATGAAGTGGCAGTCAATCTCAATATACTTCGTCCGTCCATGAAAGACATCATTGTGAGTAATATGAGTTACACTTTGATTATCACACCCAATGACAGTTGGAAGGTTTTGAGGAACTTCCATATTTGAGAAGAGCTAACATAGTCATAAGAGTTCCTTAGTGGTGTCAGCAAGAGCACGATACTCTGCTTCTATACTTGAGCAGGAAACGAGCAATTTTTTCTTGCTACATTAAGAGATGAGTGAGGCCCCCAAGAAAATAAAATAGCCGGTAGCTGAACGCCTATCAGTTGGATCACCGACCCAGTTAAAATCAGAAGACGTAGATGAAAAATTAAGATTGTGAAACATTATCCCTTTGATGTATATGAGAATACGGAGAACAGCAGTATAATGAGTGGATTTTGGAGCAGACAAAAAATTGACTAACGATGTGAACGGCATGTGCAATGTCTGGACAAGTGACGGTGAGATAAACCGGATTTCCAACTATCTGTCGATACAAAGTAGCATCACTGAGAGGGGTACCATCAAAAGGAGTAAGTCTGATATTGGGTTCCAGTGGAGTAGGTGCAGTTTTATTGTCGGTGAGACCGGCACGTGTAAGAATGTCAGAAGCATATTTGGCATGTGCTAGATAATACCTAGTGGAGTCTGAGAAAACTTCAAGACCCAAAAAATAATTCAAGTGACCAAAATCCTTCATTTCAAAGTGATGATTGAGGGATTGTTTAAGCTTGGAAATATCACTAATATCATCTCCAGTAATAATCATATCATCTACATAAAGAATCAGAAGTGTAATACCAGCATCCTTTTTTCTAATAAAAAGTCCATAGTCGTGAACACTATAGGTGAAGCCCAGTGTTTGAACAATAGAACTAAACTTTTCGAACCAGTCACATAGAGCTTGCTTAAGACCATATAAAGCACGGTGAAGCTTGCATACTTGTGAGGTGGAGTGAGGCATTCCTCTAGGAAGTTTCATGTAGACTTTTTCAGAAAGATCACCATGTAGAAATGCATTCTTCATATCTATCTAAAATAGTTCTCATTTTTGAATAACAGCAATGGCAAGAAGGCTTCTGACAGAGGTTAAGTAGGCAACAGGGCAAAAGTTTTCTCGTAATTGGTGTTATATTCTTGATTAAAACCTTTTACAACAAGTCGAGCCTTATATCAGTCAATGGAAGCATCTTATTTGGTTTTGATCTTATAGACCCATTTACACCCCACTGCTATTTTCCCTGGAAGAAAATTGATTAATTCCCATGTGACTACGCTCAGAAACGCGTAATTAATACACCCAAGTGCAGGTGGTCAAGTTATAATATATTTACTTGGAAGTTCAAAGTCGAACCACATGGAATGATGGTAATCTTATTATTCTAGCTAAACTTTCAACAGGGGAAAAGAAGAGAAAGAAAAATAAAATAAAGAAAAGATAATAAAATTTTTTAGAATATGAAAAAATAGAATAATAAATTAAATTTAAAACTTAAAAGAAAATAAATAAATAAATAAATAAAAATAAAAATAAATAAAAATAAAATAAATAAATAAAGCAAGGATAAAATAAGCAGCAACTAAAACAAGTGTCTAATAAAATGGGAAAAGAGCGTTAGGGGTATCCATAGCTACGACATTACAGATAGTATAACCAACCGATTCAAGAAATGACTGTGGAACTGAGTTCCTATTAACAATGAATGTCCTTAACTTACCAATTATTAAATACTAAAGTTCACGGGCATATCATGAGAAGTGCATGACAAGACTCATATAAGCTGCATGTAAATTTAGTTTTCAATAAGGGAACTTATAATTTATTTTTTTACAAAAATTAATTTTCACTTAGTAATGCTAGTGTGTAACAAAAACAAACTAAATTTAATCAATTTTAATAAATATCAAAATCTTAACTCATTTCTAAGGTTTGATTATGCGTATGCATGACATACGTCAAAACCGTTCTTAAAAAGTCATTAAAAGTTAAAATTGGCACTATTTCGGTATCGATTCTGGAATGACACCAAAACAGCGCTCAAAACTCCCAAATTACTTGGATAACTAACTCAGCTTAATAAGGGATAAGGACCGTCCTCTATTCAACCTTGTTAGAATTTTAGTACAAAAATTCGTAATTTGAGGCTTTTCGGTTCTTTTGTCGAATAATCGAGAAATATCTTAAAAATTCATGTTTTTAACGCATGAAAAGTTACTATATTTTTCAGATTTATTAATTGACCTATAACCAATGAGAAATTCAAGCCACAATCACAATTGAATCATATACTCACACTAGTCCGTCATGCTTTCGCTACAGACCCCTAACTACTAAATTACGTTAGCATATTGATAAAAATTAAGCAAAACATGATAAATTCAATCACAAATTGACCAAACATATTTCTAAAATTTAATTGAATAAGCATGCAAAATTTCACAGCAATTAAAACTAAGGAGCGATTAATAAATAAATAAAAATGGTTTAAACAAATTTCGAAAAAATAGCACACTGGCAATCACGGAAATCGCCTACTGCCCTCAAGAAATTTCGGAATTTAGATCCCCAAAACAGTAAGGTTTTGTAGAAAATTTGATTGTGGTTGTTTTGATAGGTGGATCATCAAAATCGGCAAAGAAACGAGCAAGTTATGATTAAAATAAGAAAACACATATTTTTAGGGTTCTACGCGGGAATCTAAAAAAAATATAATAAAAATTATAAATTAAGCATGGATTTCAATCATCAATCACATTCAAACACATAATTAATTAACAATATATAAGCATTAATTGAAATAAATTAAAAAGAAAATTGAATGAAAAGAAAAACTTACAGTTACGCAGTTATTGAAGAACTGTAATGTGACTCGCTCAAACTCAAATTGAAATATAATTATACGTTGTTTCCTCTTCAATACAAGCTATAAACCAAATCAAAATATCTCTCTCTAGTTACGCAAGAAAATTTGGAATTATTGAAGAACAAGAATGGCGACTGTTCTCTTACTCAAAAGAAAATAGAATAGCGGCTATTCTTTTCTACTCAAAAAAATATAGAATGACGGCTGTTCTTCTCCAAAATTAACCTAAAACCTACAATATTATCGACATTAATTTTTTTTTTCAAAATTCAAAAATTAAACTAATTAATAAAATAAAATAAATAATAATAAAGATAATAATTCAAAAGCTATTTTTAGCTTTGTCGTCTATCAAGTCGTTGGCTCGAGAGACTAAGTCTTCCACCTTAACTTCTCGGGTCAGCTTAAAAATAATAATTAAAACTTGTTGGCCGCGGGATTCGAACACTGGACTAAGCATGAGTAGAGAGCTGGTCACTTGCCATCTAGGCTAAGGACCCCATTCGATAAATATATGCATCGTAAATTTAGGTATTCTTTCGCGCTCAAACTCAATCCACTGGTATACTGATCGTATTTCTGTCATAACTTTGTATTCTGAACTCCGATTAATGCAAGGTTTTCGCCTACGTGTAGATAACTCATAGCTATACAACTTTTATTTCTGGAGTTTTCTTTAAATTCTGCACGGATAAATACCAGAATTGACTATAACATCAGCATTGCACGCGGTGAATCTCTTCTTCATTCAAAAATTTCTCGGTTTGATTCAAATGACTCTTCTTTGCTTGGGACTGCTTTATTGGCTTCTCTTAGTCTCTTCCATCAACTTCCTTCATGCTTGAGCTTGGAATTTTCTTTTGGTTCACTTCTTGAACTTAATTCAGCTCCGAATTTGACTGGCAATGACTAACTTTGGGAGAATTTGCTTCTAGATTCGTTCTTGTTCATTTTTCACCTATAAAAAGGTTATAATGCACTAGAAATAAACTTACTATCCTATTTCATGATTAAAGCTAAATTCTTATCAATTTAGGATAATTAAAATCAAATTCATGCATATTAAGCCACCTAAATACATATAAAAATGCAATATTTTGGCTTAATCACCATGTTTAAGCTTTTTTTAAGGCCTACAATTCTTCAGACATTGCTTGTTGCCATAAAGGGTTAGAACTAACCTCTTTATAAGAAGAAGGTTCATGATGAGTAAAAATAGTAGAATAACAATGGTAGTCACAAAGATGATGATGAATTTGTCTTACCCGGGTGGACTGGCGAGGAGGGTTGGGTTGACCGACATGATCGTTGGATGAGTCATTGTCATTAGGATAGTTTGTTGCGGGCACAGGAGATGCAGTACTCGATTTAGTGGATGATGAGCTAGATTCAGCGATGATATGAATCTCACTAGATGGAATGCTGTTAGTGATGGACTCATGGGTCGTTGTTATAGGTGTAGATGGAGCAAAGGATGTGAGAGGATAAAGATCACTAGTGGAGCTAGTGAAGAATGGAATGGTGGTATTGGCGGTGTTTTAGAATTTGGAAATTTATGAGAACATTTTGTGTTCCAAAAATACGATATGACGAAACACACGAAGCCGTTTTAAAATAAGGTCCCAACACCGGTAGCCTTTGTGTTCTATCCCATACCCTAAGAAACAACATAGACGCGAACGAGGTTCGAGTTTGGAATGTTCATGAGGCTGGAGGAAGATAAAACAGGCACACCCAAATACTTTTAGAATATCATAGTTGGGTGCACTGCCATATAGCCGCTCATAAAGAGATTGGTCTTGGAAGGCTGGAATAGGATGACAATTAATAGTCTAGACAGCGGTAAGAGTTGCTTCCCCTTAGAAATGTTCGGGACAACCACTGGATATGAGTAGGGTTCGAACAATGTTTAGGATATGACGGTATTTGCGTTCAACACGACCATTTTGTTGGGATGTACCAGGGCAAGACTAGTGAAAGATAGTACTTTGGTCACGTAAGAATTTTAGAAATTTTGATTCTTTGTATTTCATGGCATTATCGGCACGAAAATTTTTAATCGGTCAAAAAAATTGAGTTTGAATCATGTGTGCAAAGTTGAAATAGATCTGTGATAATTTGGAACAATTTTTCATGAGATATATCCATAAAATCAGGTGTAGTCATCTATGAAAACAACAAAGTATCTAAACCCCCCATAGTGTCATGAGGAGAAGGTCCTCATACATCATAATGAATAAAGTCAAAAGGTGCAGAGGAAATTGAATCACTTTTATTAAAAGATAATGCAGGTTGTTTTTTAAGTTGATATGACAAACATGTAATATTTTTGGACTTAACAGTTCCTAATATACCAGTAGAAATGAGAGACTTAAGCATATCAATAGAAACACGACCTAACTGAGAATGCCAAAGTTCTAAAGAAGAGGTGGAGATTGCGGGAGAAGCTGAAAAGGAAGAGGTGGTGACGTTTAATGGCGAGCGAATGTGGACAAGCTTGAACATGCGACCAACTTTACGACATATCCTAATAACCTGCCTTGTTCGTGGATCCTTTACATGACAACCAGAAGAAGAAAATGAGATTCATAGCTAGTCAATTTGGGTATATGAAAAGTAAACGGAGGAGACAAGTTAGATTTGGACACGAGTCTAATGTGGGTGACATGTATTTAAAATCCATTAGCAGTTTTAATGGAAGATGTGTGTGAGGTAGAATTTGTAAAAAGAGACAGTTGAGTCAGAAGTCATATGGTTACCACTGTTAAAATCAAAGTACCAAGTGTTACCTGGAGTTACAGACATTACATTAGACTAACCAGATAAAACTTGTTTTAGCATGCCAGCAAGATCATTATTGGTGACAGATGGGGTTGGGCTAAGTGGTTGTAAATTGGTAGTGGCAGCAGTGATGGACTTAGTATTTATTTTTCTGGCAGGGTTCTTGTAACAATCAGAGCCCCAATGTTTTGGACCGCGCTTATGACAGTACTTACACACTCGCTTGGGACAATAGAGTAAAGTGTGTGTTGTCTTATGGCAATATGTGCATTCATCTGATGATTTCTTGGACTTTGAGTGGGTAGTAGCAAAGCGCTTCGTTTGAATTATGAGAGTTTGGACCAAGCCTTGTTTTTTCAAAATGGAGTGTTGTAACAACGTCATTTAGGGTTGGCAATGGATGGCGATGTAAGAAAGAAGCTCGAATAGGTTCAAACTGATTATGGAAGGCTATTAAAAGAGTTATTACTTATTGTTGATTTCTGTAACTAATAAATTTGGCAACGTCAGTAGGACAAGACCAAACAGGTTTCGAAAAGGCCAATTCATCCCATAAGATTTACATATCAAATAAAAATTCATCAATGGTTTGACCAGGCTGTTGGCTTTTGGCGTGTAGAGTAGTTAGCAGTTGATACTAGTGTAAGATCCTTGGTGGTATATCTAAGTTTTAGAAAGTCCCAAACTTCTTTTTTGGTGGAAAAGCTCCCGAATAGTTGGCTGATTGTGGGAATCGAGGTATTTCAGCACCAAGTAATAATACTACCATTTTTTTACTATCCAATCGTCCTATCTCTCTGCAAATTCTTCGTCAAATCCATCTATCTTCTAAATTGGGATGGTCACTTCACCTGTCATAATAAGCCAAACTTGACGAGCTTGGAGATAACTTGTCATCGCCTAAGCCCAATGCATGTAGTTTGGACTATTAAGAATGATGAAAATAGGACGTGTGACTTCGGATTGATCATGTTCGGGGTTAATATAGGTGATATGTGGGTAATTCGAGAAATGGTTGGGGAGTTTGGGTTAATATGGAAGTAATTGAGAGGTTTGGGAGCTAGTATGGAAAAAACAGGAGATATGGGGTTAATACGGAGATTTAGGGTCAATATGTAGATAAATGGAAGTCTTGGGGTCAATATGTAAATAATTGAAAGTTATGGGATCAATATGTAAATCATTGGAAGTTTTGGGGTTAATATGTAAATAACAAGAAATTTTAGGGGTCAATATGAAATTATCAGAAAAGTTTGGGGTCAAAATGGAAATATCAGAGAAGTTTACCCTAGTGCTGACATGGAGACTGGCGTGAAAAGTTAACGCTGACGTGGACAAGTCAACGATGATGTGGCTTGCTAAAGTGGCTCTGGGGTTGACGTGAAGGCGCGTGGTCAGTGCGAGTAGGACGACGCGAGTGGATTTTTGTGGCGATAGCAGTGATCTACTCACCGCGCGTGGAGGCGCGTGTGGTGTCTAATTGGCTTGGTTTTGACGGCACTGGAATTATCTTGGCCAAACGATCACGATGGTGGTGTGGGTTTCGATTTTGGAGGTATGGTGATAATGATTTCGATGCGTATATAGATTTCGAGGATATTTGGATACGGAATTTAGAGGTGTTTAGGATTCTGGGAAGATGATGGCTAAAAATGATGGCTGTGAGTTATGATGGCTGAGGATGATGGTTGTGGTGATAGGCAGAATTGATGATAACAAGAGAATTTTAAAATCCCTTTGATACCATGTTAGAATAATAACAAAGATGGGAGAAGGACGATTTATATTAAGATTGGATGATTAAATAGTACAATAGAAGGCCATTTGTATAGGGTCAAAGATAGACAACAAATAAAGGAAACGGAAAACCCTAATACTCTATACCAGTTGTTAGTGGTACATAATTAAACAAAAAAATGGTACTTTTATGTAAAAAAATGGTATCATTTTGTAAACATACGATACTTTTAAGAAGAATGGTCACACTTATTATATTAAAGTCAAAGTGGGAAAATAAAACCATTGCTTAGGGGTATTATTGGCTTTTAGGTGGTTGCCAATAGTTAGGGTAGGGGATAGATCTGACGGTTGTAAAGATGGTCGAGGTTAAAAAGGGGGATAGGGGGTATGTCACTTTGACTTATTAGGAACTAGTATATACTCATGCCATCCGCCACATCAATACTAACTAAAATTATTATCATTAAAGCAAACATTATCATTTCGTAATGTCATTTTACATGGTACTTTTAATTTAAATGTGTAAATAGGTGTAGCACCTTTTAAACTCATTTTACATGGTACTTTTAATTTAAATGTGTAAATAGGTGTAGCACCTTTTAAACTCACTAACGAGTAAGGGAGGAATGAAACTTTTAAAAAGATGGTTAAAACATCTTGGCAGCGCAATGTTAAAGCAGTTTTAGGTTATGACAAAGTTTTATATAAATATGAAAATACTGCACTATTTTACACTAATAAAATTAAGGGTGATTTAGACTTTGAATGCCATTTATTCCTGCATATTAGACGTTGGGTGCCAAAGTTTTGCATGATAGGTGTTTGGGTGCCATTTTGGACAGAATCCGTTAGTCAACGTTGTCAACAATTAGCTCAGTTAATTTTTGACCCAATTTACCCATTTTACCCTTAAAAAAAGACAACATATTCCTCTTACTTAGTGGTAAAATGGATAAAAATTAAATGCTAACAATTGACCTTGTTAACTAAAGGATTCCATTCAAAATGGCACTAAAATACCTATTATACAAAACTTTGGCACCCAACGTCTGTTATACAGGAACAAATAGCATCTAAAATCTAAATCACCCTAAAATTAAAATTATTTTTAGTATTTTTTCTTAAGTAAATATTATACCTTATAAACAATTTTTTCTCAATTTATTCATTCTATATTAATTCAAGGATCTTGAATAGATTATAATAAAATTAAAATTAATTTTTAAGTTTTACTGATTTCTCTCTAATTATTTTAATTGCGCTTGTCATTTTAATTGTTTTATTTTATTTTTTGTTTTAATAACTCAAATTCAAACACCCCCCATTCTTATTTTGAAAACTTAAAAATTTAATTGTATAATATTTTGTAATAATCTATGGCTCATTTCTTATTACGTATCATTCCCAATTCCATTATATCTTTCCTCCTCTCCTCTTCGTCTCCTTGTATGATTAAATTAAAATTTTAAATAAGAACTAGAATGTTGAAGATTTCCTTAAATTTAAAGTAATTGGTCTCGATCTGTGAATAGTAAAATAAAATATTTAATTGTTTGAGATTAGTCGAGGTGTAAGAAAGCTGACCCAGACACCCTGTGGTATTAGAAAGTACTCGGATAAAAAAAATTATCTTGAAGGAAATAAAAGCTTTATCTAAACATTATTAATTTATTTGTATTTTTAATTATGTCAAATATGGTTTTAATCTTCTTGAAAAATATAAAAATAAAAGTAGGGTTAAAAACACTTTTATCCCTTAATGTTTACATTCGGCCTCACTTTGGTCCTCGATGTTTTGGACGGAAGTCCAATTTACAATCATTATCCTGCACGTGGAGTGCACCTGTTGGAATTACAAGGCTATAATTGCCAATTTACCCAAGTGGAAGGTGTTGGTCGAATTTCAACCCTAGAGGGGGGTGAATAGGGTTTAAAAACTTTAATGCGGAATTAAATTTTTTCTAAAAAGTTTAAGTAAAACAAATTTACTAAACAAGTTTATTAAGGAATGCAACCAATAAACAATCAAATAATCTCAAAGCAAGTAATAATGTAGTAAGTAAATAAAGAGATTGAGTAAGAAAGATTGAACCGATATGAAGTCCAAGACTTTTTGTCCTCATAGTTTTGGTTTACCAAACCATAATCCGCGCTCAGCTAGTTCTCCGAGAATTTCCACTAATTCCAATCTCCTTCCGGGTAAAGATTAAACCACTACAAGTGTATTCTTCTCACACACTCTACAAGGGTTGCTACACCACAACACTCTCACAAGACACACTCTTGCTAACCTTGTGAAATTTACCTTTCACAAAAAACTAAACAAGAATTTACCTTTTTGTTTTTCCTATAAGATTTACCTCTCACAATTTGAATACTAAATTGTTTGGTGATTCACACCAATTTACAATAACTCTCTAAAGTGTGTAACAAATACAATTTGAAGCTCACGCTAGAGTTATCCTATTTGATCAAGATGATATAGCTCAAATGATAATGATTGATCAAAAACAATTTCTTGAATCTTTAGATATTGAAGATAGATGAAGTAGAGAGTAAGAGTGATTCAAGGTCTTCAAAATGTGTCTTAGGTAGTGTATATATAGTCCCAAAAGTGATATAGTCGTTCTAGAAGTTTAGTAGAAGTTTGGTACCAAAAATAGTAAAAAATCAGAAATTCAACGGCTATATTCTGAAGCATCAGTTGACTAAGCAAAATCATCAGTCGATTGATGGACCCTTAGTCAACTGAGCAAAGCTGCTTAGTCGACTGATGGACCAGACCGCCCATCAGGCCATAAGGCCAAAAATACCAATTTTTGCACTTTGGCATTTAAGCTCCGAAATTAATTCTAATGCTTTGGGAACCTTAAAAATAAGTTCCTAAGACACCTATTTTCGGGAAAACACAAAATATGATCATTTGAAATTAATATGAATTTATTTGAAACCCGATTTTTGCAAGAATGATGTTTTCAAAAAATTTTTGATTCAAACTGTTTTTGATCAATCTAAGAATGATGCATGAACATGTTTGAGCTATATAATAAATCAATTAAGAAACTTTACATAAATCCTAAGCAAACACTCAATTACCGAATAGATAAGTTTTCGAATGCTTTGATTTGTTTCTTCAAATTGATTCTTCCTTGAAGCTTTTCCCTTGAAGCTTTGGCATATGATCTTTGATCTTTTGTGCTTCATGAATTGCTATCATGTGTGTGATAAGGTTGATCTCTTGCTAGTCCAATGCCTCGTTGACTTGATCGGATATTGATTGAACGATCCTTGTCAAACTTCCTTCGAGCAATCATGTTATTCTTGATTTTCCAAATAAGAAAGCTATAATCTTAAATCAAGAACATGTTAAATTACACATGATTGATTTATTGTTATTATCAAAATAAGATTAAGACCTACAAGGTCAACAGAAGGAAAACTCCCGCCTTTTTTATTCCCATCCCTTTCCTGGCAACAACTATGTTATATATATACCTTATGTACTTATATATCTATATATATCATCACTCCATTGCAATTCACTTTAATTCATATTCAAAAAATCATTCTTTGTCTTTGAACTTGCTCCAATTCACTCTATTTCGATTCAGCCAAACAAGGACAAAGAAAATGATAGAAATTTTTTCCGTAATTTGTTTTGTGGAAGAAGAACTAGGATTAAGACATCATGGATAGATTTGAAACTGGGAAAGCGATCCAAAATTTGTGAAGTAAGCCTAAATTATTTTTATTAGTTGTTTTTTTATATATATAAACATAGTTATATTGTTATATCTTATAGGGTTGTGGCTTATTCTCTTAGGTTGACCCACCAATGTGCAAGCAATCCACCATTATTATTCTTGGTCTCTTAAGAAAGATTTTGAGTTTGGAGGAAAGGAAAAAAAAAGCAAACATCAAGGACCAGAAAGTTGTTGTTTTTTACTTGGATAATTGTGATTTATAATCTCATTAATTAATGTGAAAGGAATTGTAGAAAGTAAACATATCAGAATCCCTACAACAAAAAAAAAACAAGAAAATAAGATCTCAAGGTTTATATACATTCATCGAAACAAGCTCTATATACATGCATGCATTCACATTTGAATCAACAAACCAAGAAGAAGAGTAGTAAAAACTTACCATACAATGGTGTACCAAATATCTTTAGTTCTTCAGTCCTCACTTCCCAGCTCATTGCTCCAATCATAAAAGTTTTTTGTGTGATTTGCCGTAATTTTTGGGGTTAAAAGGTTAGCCCTAAATATTTGTTATGTTCTTAACTTTTATGATTAATTGTGTTGTGTGTGTGGAGGTTATGTGTGTGTTCTGTGTTGATTGTCTAAATTGGCAATTATATTATAGCATTAGAATTCCAACATTGCACTCCATGTGTAGGAAAGTGATGAAAAATTGGAATTCCGTCCAATTTGGGACCATAGTGACACGCGATTTATACATTGGGGTGTTATTCACTCAAATTAAAACTTCAAGGACCAAAGTGAAACCGAATGTAAACATTAAAGGACAAAAGTGTTTTTTACCCATAAAAATAAGACTCTTAAGTGGGGAGAGAATATTAATTAATGATCTTAAATTCCTTAAATATAAGTTAAGAGTAGTAATTTCAAAAATGTACTAATCTAAGATAGTAGAAAGGGGCACATATGGATGGGGTGGGGGAGGGGGGTTGTACTTTTGACAAATGAGAGCTGGTGCTAGACTTGTTGTGATTTGTGTGAAAGAAATAAGGAGGCAAGAGATGACACATAAAATAAAAGGTATTTATAAGATTATTTTGGGAAATGGAAAAGTAACTAAAATGGTAGAGCTAGCAAAGTAAACATTATTTTTTTACTAGTTTTGTAATAAGGTTAGTTTAATTATTATGTTATGTAATTTTGGAACTACTATTGTTAGTTTTGTAATTAAGTATCTTTAGTTGGAAAACATAATTGGATTTTGACATACTCAAACACAGTGCCACTGTCTTTATTTATATAAGAAAATCAGGGTTACATAACATTAGCATAGATAAATATAAAGACCAAAAATGACATAATAACCTAACCAATGAAATCTTAATTAAAGACTAAGACTATAAAATCCCTTATTTATGGGAATTACATAAGATACCTAATATAACATAATAACTAAAATAATAAAAGGTAAATATGATTTCCAACACTCCCCCTCAAGTAAAATTAATTGCAACATGCACAAAAGATGGGAAAACACATCCACTGCAACATATGCAAAGGTGACAACAACATCTAGAAAATATAATGTCGAACATGGGACGCCAAAAATACTCAGTTAAACCTGAAAAAACGTCAGAAAAACACTTGACAACATCTAAGGAAAGAGGCATAAAGACAAATGCATCACAAAACACCAATAAATCTGAAGCACAAATATAATAGTTATAGACAAAACTATTACCCAATGTTTGGATGGGAAAAAAAAAGCTTTGAATTTGAGCAAAAGTCAGGATTTGGAGCACGAAAAAATGGAAGTCTGTTGTTTGGTAAATTAGTGAAGTCGTAATTTTTTTAGATTTTGGCTTTTAAAAATCCGGACTTAAAATTTTGAGGTATGAGGTATTATTCTTCAAATTCTAACTTAAAATAAGTGATATCGTAATTTATGTCATTTTTTAAATTTTATATACAAAACATCCAAACATATAAATTTCAATTTAATGAATTTTAAATGATGGAATTTTATGGTCTATCTTTACAATTTCAATGAATTTTAGAATTACTTTATCCAAATATAAAGTTATTTTAGTTTTATAATTAGGTATCATTCAGGTGAAAAACATAATTGGATTTTGGCATACTCAAATGGAGCGCTAGTATCTACCTATATAAGAAAATTAGGGTTACAAGCAGTTTAATAAGTAAAAGCAGTGTTCTAAAAATCGGGATTTTTGGCCGATAAATCGGCCAAAAATCGGAAATCGGGATGTGACCGAGCGGATTTCATTGAATCGGTGGTCAGAAATCGGAAGGCTCAAAAATCGGGCATAAATCGGCAAAAATCGGAAGAAATCGGACAAAATCGGAGAAATCGGGTATAAATCGGAAAGCTATTAAAAATCAGAAATGTCTTAGATCTTTTTTTTTTCCTCACAGTTCACACTTTGGAGTTTGGACAAATAAGTAAAGTAGTAAACAAAAACTACCCTAACCCCCATTTCATAAGCCGCACGATCTCCTTCTCTTTCATCCGCCTCTCCTCTTTCTTCGTCTCACAGTCGCACAGCACAACGATCCCATCTCTTCTCTCTCACGCAGCCACGCACGCAACAGTCCTCTCTCTCTCTCTCTCTCCTCTGTGACGTCGACGACAGTTCTCTCTCTCTCCCTCACGCCGTCGAAGAGACAGCCTTCTCTCTTTCAAGCTGTCGAAGAGCCCTCTTTTTTTTCTGTGTGTGTCGACTGTAACAGAGGTAAGTGCTTTCCATCTTTAGTTTAAGTGTTTTTTTTAAACCCAATTCATTAATTATTTTATTCACTGTATTTTATATAAAATTTGTTGATTAAAAAATAAAAATCTTTGGTCTAAGTGTAGAAAATCTGTTTCATTAAAAATAAAACCATTGGTTAAGTGATTTTTTTTGGTTCATTAAGTATTTAATTCATTAATTATTAGTTGTGCTTTGTGTTGTTCAACATATTATTTGTGGCCTTGTGGGTATGAACTTTTTTTTTGTTTTTATGGAAAATTGAAGTTATTTTGAAAATTATTTGTGGGAATGAAAATGTTATTATATTACTTAATGCCCGATTTTTTAAATTATAGGTTTGCCGATTAATCCCCGATTTTTTCCCGATTTCTCAAAAAATCCCCACTCCCCACCTTGCCGATCTAGGTCCGATTTACGATTTTTAGAACATTGAGTAAAAGACCGAAAAGGACATAATGATGAAATCCTAATTAAAGACTAGGACTATAGAATCTCTTAATTATGGGAATTATAAAAGATGCCTAATATAATCTCCAACATCATGATTTGATTTCCAACATCATCCACTTGTTAATTTTGTAATTATCTCTTTTACAATTGGTGTAACCTTTAAAATAAGTGAAACAAAAATAACTTCTTCCATTATAAGAGCATCTCCAATACTAACATAAATTAGATCTACCAAAAACGTGGACATATAAGTATGTCTAAATACATGATTCTTAAGTGACGCTAAAAATCCTGTTCAAGGTTAATTTCTAAAAAAATCATCTAAAATGATGTTGTCAATGAAATTAGTATGGATATTATTCATCATCTTTTTTAACAAAAAAATTATAAAGAATGTGGATCCCATTTAATAGATCTTGGCGAATATTTTTTTAACAATATAAATTTTATTGAAAATAGAATTATTATAATTTAAAAGTTAAAATATCTTAAAGTATAAAAAATAAACTATTAGAGTAAAAATAATGACATGACACCAATATGTTAGTACATGAGACCTTCTAAATATAGAGGATCACACTTATAGTGTCTTCCCCTATTTTTGCCACATACCTTCATTATCGTTCTCCATATTTGCATGGGAGATGTATTTTTAACCCTTTGTCTATATATCATATGTGAAACTCCATATTTCTCCAATTTGGCATTGGAGATACTTTAATTTGCGACTCTCACTCTTCTTTTGGTGTCTCTCAAAACATAATGTTGAATTTATTTCATCAATTCTTTTTTAAAGCACCACTTTTTTCATCATTAATTGATCGTTCATACTGAATTTGTTGGTGAATTAATATATCTAATATGATAATCTGGTTGATAATTTTTTTTTTCATATCTCAAATTACATTAAAATTTATGGTTAATTGCACTTTGCCCTTCTCAACTATTAAAGTATTAGTATTTTGGTATATGAACTATCAAAGTTAGCATTTAATGCCACCAACTATTCAATTTGTTGCATTTAACCCATTTTGGCTAACAGGGTTAAAACTTTTAAATAGTTTGAGGTCCAAATATAATTTTAGATAATTTAAGACAATAAATGTAATTTTTTATTTTTATCACCATTCTTAGACATCATCTCCATCCATGTTTCTCTGCTGGTCCATTCATGAAATTTCCCTATATATTTATATACATACACACATACATATATATAAGAAGCCTTGGCCTTGGGTACAACTTTAACAGCAACCTTTTGTCCTTTAAGGTCACCTTTTCTAGGGAAAACAATACGAGTATTCCCAAAATTCCCTCACTCATCTCTTCCCCAACCTTATACCTACTACTCAACTCCTTTGAAAACCCAAAACTCTTATCAATCCCAATCCCTTCTCTCTCCTCCCCTACCACCGCCACATTGTTAGGCTTCACAGTCTAAATATAATTTTAGATAATTTAAGACAATAAATGTAATTTTTTTATTTTTATCACCATTCTTGAATATCATCTCCATCCATGCTTCTCTGCTGGTCCATTCATGAAATTTCCCTATATATTTATATACATATATATATATAATAAGCCTTGGCCTTAGGTACAAATTTCCCAAAATGCCCTCACCCATCTATTCCCCAACTTCACACATATTACTCAACTCTTTCGAAAACCCAAAACTCTTGTCCATCCCAATCCCCTCTTTCTCCTCTCCTACCGCCGCTGCATTATTAGGCTTCACAATCCCCTGCCGCATCGCTAGCATCGATTTCGTGTGCTTCGCCGGTGACGGCGGCCGCCTGAAAAATCTCCTCGGCATGGACAGGGACTTCTTCCCTCGGGCTGGGCTGGGAGTGTAAAAAAGGAAATATCGGGGGGTGGTTTCGGCGTCAAAATCATTGATTCCAGTTATTGAAGTTTCAATTTGGGTGGGGATGGGGGTGTCGGGTTTGGTGGTGTAGGCGGTTTGGGAGGTTTAGAGGTGCAAGCTCCCAAGGTGAGAGTACTGGATTAGATGTGGAATGGCAATCAATGTAAATTCATTAAGATGCGATAAATGGGGTGTTGGATTTATTGACAGGCAATTTTATTCTTTGACCGAGTGACATAGTATTTTGGAATGTAGAGGAAGGCTTGATGCAATATATAGGGTTTGTGGTTGTTGCCTTTCATCTATCGCTTTCTTTTTCATGTGCCAAAGGTGGAGATGGTACCGGTTAAAGATGATGACCGGAGAAAGTAACCAGAAATGGTAATAAGGGTTTAAGGCTAAAGAAAAGGTGGATCGAGATGATACCAAAGAATGGTGATAAAAATAAAAAAAATTATATTTATTGTCCAAATTTATCAAAAATTATATTTGGGCCCAAACTATTTAAAATTGTTAACACCATCAACCTAAACGGGTTAAGTGCAACAAATTAAATAATTGGTGGTATTAATTACTAACTTTGGTAGTTCATATGGCAAAGTGCTAATACCTCAATAGTTGATAGGGGTAAAATGCAATTAACCCTAAAAATTATTATACACCTTTACAAATGATAAATCAAATGATTCTTAATTTATAATCAAGAGTATCATATTAAATTAAATTGATTGTTGCATTAGAAATAGTGAAGTTTAAATTTAAAGTTGTGTTTGGTTATTCATATTGTTATTAGTGGGATTATGTTACAAGGAAAATGAAAAAGTAGGTTTTTGGTTGGTATGATATATGAAACGATTGTGTTTTATTTTTAGGCAATGTTCAAATTACATTGGTGCAAGATAAAAAAATTCTATACCTAATTTCTTCTCAAATTTTAAATTTACAAATTCAACTGTTGGATAAGAAATTTTTATTTATGAAGCATTGCTTTTTTTATCACTCACAATGACAAACAAATGCCTAAACAAAAGAAGCAACTGAAAAGAAAGCATAAGGGCAAGTACAGGAACTTGCTCATTGGAAAGCATGAAGAACAGTTTTATGGGCTATTGAATTGCTGACTCGGCTAGCTGCTTAATGTCAAAAACAAGAGCATCCACCTCCAAAGGAGAAGCTAAATCAGCCGAACAAAGCTTAATTAAAAACTGAGAGTTGCAAAGGAAAACCCAACCCCCCTTTGTGCAACAAAGAAACAAGCTTCTCGAAGGACAAAAGTTTCACTAAAAAAAGCCGATGACGAGAAAAAAAAAAACTACCAAAGCAGGCTCTAATCTAACCTGCCGAATAAGCAATCTCCAAGTTTAGACAAGGATTTGAAACCACTATCTACAAAGCAATGAGGGCCTAATAAAGAAGCATGGGTACAAGACTTTCTCTTGCTAATAACCATATGATCAACAAAGTTACCCTCCTTATCAACCTTTGAACATTCCTCAAATGAGCGAAAGGCGAAAAAAACGACTTTGTGAGGATCGGGATAAGCCCCCATTAAAGATGCAACCATTTCTATCAATCCACGAGTAATATGCCATCAAAGCAACCAACGAAAGTGAATCTACTGTAGAGATAAAGGATCTGCTTTTATCAATCAAATCCCAAGTCCATTTGGTCACCAAAACCACTTCATCCAAAGGACCTAAACAATCTAACTCGGATAATCTCCAATTTCACTTAGCCCCCTCACATCTAAACAAGATATGCTTAGTGGATTCAATTTTAGAATAGCATAAAAAGGATTCTGGAAACGAACAACACTTTCTAATGAATACGTTTTCAGGAGAGGTAATAACATTCGAGCATGCCTTCCACCAAATTACTCAAACTTTAGACGGTACTTAAAGCTTATAAATAGCTTTCCACATGGATGACGGCAGAATGAATGGTGATGAATGCTCGACCTTAAAGTGCTCAGTTGAGGAATTAAAATATTTTAAGTAAACCAAACGCACAAAGTAAGAACCATTTGGCACAAGTATCCAAATCAGCTTATCTTCTTGAGGAAAAATGCTCAGAGGGATAATTGAAATATTTGTGACTTCACTTTCGAAGAATAACGAATTGAGAGTAGATGCTTTTCAAGATTTGTTAGACATAAGCTAGTCTGAGACGAGGGAGAGTTGAGAGTCCGGAAGCTTTTGAGACATAATAACTTCCCCTGGAAAAGAAAGAACCCACGAATATATCCAAATATTAATCGATTTACCGTCACTAACTTTTCAGCTAAGGCCTTACACTAGCAAATCTCTCCCCTTAAGAATACTAGACCATATCCAAGAAGGTCGATGGGCTTTTTTAGCTTTCAAAAAAAGAACAATCAGGGAAATAGGAAGCCTTAAGTAAACAAACCCACATATCCCCCAAGTTCCTTAAAATACGCTAACATTGCATAGTTAGCAAGACCAAATTAGCATGTCTGAACTCTCTAAAGCTCATGCCCCTAAGTAACTTAGGCCGCAAAATAACCTTCCATCTTTTCCAATGAAATTTCATATCTAAACTGTCGCTTCCCATTAAAAGTTTCGAACTAAGGCATCAAGGTTATTAAAAATCTTTGGCGGTATAGCAAAACACGATACAATAAGGATTTCCCTCCCCGCTGGAGAAAACAACGCCTGTTTCTACCCCTGTAATTTATTACTAAAATTACTGTAAAGAAAAGTACAAGCATTCGTATTTGATTTACCCCAAAAGAAAGGCATACCCAATTACCTAGCACTGCTAACCACAACTCTAACTGCGAACAAATCATAAAAAAGTTGTTGCTAATTTAGGTTCAAATTAGCTGAGAAAGTAACTTTCGATTTATTAAAATCTACCGACTGACCTGAGATGTCACAACAAGCTTTAAGAATATTCAACATTCGGTTACAATCTTCTATAAAAGTTTTGGAAAACATGACCTAATCATCGGTGAAGAACAAATGTGAAAGTCTTAAGGCCCTACGTCTACAACTGAATCTTAAAACCAAGTTCCCCACTACTGTTCTAGAGAGTAAAATATAAAAGACATCTTGGACAATGACAAAGAAATAAGGCAAATTTTAATCGCCATGCCGTAAACTCTGCTTCGAGAAAATACTACACCGATTACAAATCTTGGACCCATTAAGAAGAATGTTAAAGTTGACAATAAAGACACAATGCATCACGAGGTGGACCCACCTCTGGTCGAACCCCATCTTGAGGAAAAGAGCTTTTACAAATTCCAATCTATACAATCGTAAACCTTGTTCAAGTGAAGCTTTAAAGCAAAAAATTCCATTTTACCTTTCTTATAAAAATTGAGAAACTAGAAAGCCTTACAAGCTAAGACGATGCTATCTTGGATGCATCTACCTCCAACAAAGGTCAACAGGTTCGAGGAGATTAAACTAGGTAGCCATGGTTTCAATTTATTTGTTAGAACTTTGGAAATTATTTTATACTTAAAGTTATAAAGGCTTATAGGGCAAAAGTACGATATGGACTCCGAATTCTAAATTTTTGAGATTAAAATGAACAAGCCTTGAAGGAAGCCTTGCACTGCTTTGAAAACATCAGGCCCCACCTTGTCACAAATTTATTGAAAAAAAATCCCAAGAAAATCATCAACTTTTAGCACTTTATGCGCCCCCAACTAAAGCCCTGCTTCTCGAACCTCGGTGGAATCACTATTCTCCACAACGAACTGTTGATATCGTCAAAAACTAAAGGGGTGATCTGGTCTAAGACCTCAGAGAAATCCTTATATTCCCCTTAAGAAAACAATGACTCGAAGTGGGATAGCAGCAGGTCTATAATTTACTGTAAGGAAGAAGTCTAGTCACCATTATGATCTTTAGATAAGATTATGAAGTTTCTAGCTCTGCTATGAATAGTCATAGCATGGAAAAACTTACAATTACGATCCATCGACCTTCAACCATTTCACGCAAGATCTTTGGTGCTAATTTTTTTTTCTTGCTTTGAAATTCTATTAATAGCCTGAACAATCTCATTTTCCAAAGACATGTTCGCCTCCAAATGAGGGAGAGATTGAATCTCATAATTTATGATTTATAGAATCTAGGTTGTTTATGTAATTAAGATTATTAGATTTTCTCCAAGTGCAAAGAGCTTTCTTACAATCACAAAGTCTCTGAGACAAGTGAAACATAGCTGAACCTTATGAGGCTTCCCCCATGATGGTGGATAAGGTCATAACACGAATAACTTCCAACCATTTTGCCTCAAATATAAAAAGGCAAACATTTTGGAAGACCTCTATCTAAAAAAAATATAGTTAATGGACAATGATCAGAGCTTTTAAATGTTTCGTGGATAACCCAAACTTAAGGGAACATCATTCTCTAGTTCATGTTGCTTAGAGTTGGCTCAAGTCTGATTTGATAAGTTCTTCATCATCACGTCCATTCATCCAAGTGAAAACTGGACCTTTAAATATAAGGTCATAAAGTGAACAACCAGACATAACAGTTTGCAATTTCTTAATTTTCCCATAGGTGATCGGTATACCCCATCCTCAAACGGTTCATATCAAAAATGTCAAAATCCCCCATTACCAACCACAGGGACTCTACGGAAGCTTCAATAAATCTAAATATATTTCATATAGAATTATACCCTCTTCAGTTGAACTGGCATATATAAATGAAGAGAACTATTTCTTCCTAATAGCTTAATCCGTACACCACACAGAAATTAGATTAGACGACTTATCTTGTATGGGAATCTCAATGTCACGTTTCCACCATAAGGCCAAACATCCCGTCAAACCACATGATTAACATAAGAGGCTCAGATGAAATATAAACTTCTCATTTTTATTTTTTTAATAAGAAACAAGATTCCATTAATAATATAAATTAGAAGTACATATATAGAGGGGACAAGGAATCCACCAACAAAACAATAACCCAAAAAAGAAAAAAAAAGAAATATAATCATGCCAAAAACCACAGCCAACAATACACCCTTAGAACAGATTATACAAAGGAACATTATTCAACAATCCAAGCTCTCCAATTGTTCTTGATGTCTTCCACTCTATAGTTTTTGAAAGGCTTGGGGTTGGAAGCCAACAACGAAGTTATGAATTTGACTCTTTCCCACAGCCACTCCTTTTATTCTACCTTTCTTTCAAAAATTCTATAATTCCTCTCCATCCATAATAGCCAAAAGGAAGCGACTTTGACACATCCCCATAGGGGTTCTTAGATTTGTCTCTATAGCTATTGATTTCCAACATAAGAAGTCTCGCACCATCTTTGGGAATGGCCCAACTAAACCAAAATTCTATACAAACTTTGTTCCATATGAAATATGAGTAAAAGCAGTGTAACAACAAATGGTTCAAAGATTCTGCATCGCTCTTACAAAGTACACACCAAGATAGGGAGAGACAATAACTCGGTCTTTTCTCTTGCAACAGATCATTGGTATTAACCCTCCCGTGAGCAACTAACCAAGAGAACACCTTCACTTTTGTGGGAATACCAGCTGCCCAAATGACTTTCAAAGGTGCAAATTGTGGATGCGTTGGAGAATCGATAAGAGATTTGTAAAAAGAATAGCAAGAGAAACCATCCCCTTTTAACAACCATCGCCTATAATTTACACTCCCCGGAGACAATCTAACACCCTCAATGACTCTCAACAATAAAAGATACTCTTCCAACTCTATCACATTTAAGTTTCTGGAAAAGGAGAAATTCCAAGACACAAGACAGTCCGAGTTTAAAGAGGCTAAAGAAGCAATGGAATCTCTTTTGTTCATGAAGAGTCTATACAGCTGTAGAAACAAAGAATCAAAGGCTGACTAACCCCTCAATTTATCCTCCCAAAATCTAATTGTGGAACCCCCACCCACTTTTAGTTTTGTATGCTCCAAGAATAATTCAAGATCATAAGAAATATATTTCCAATGGTTTCTATAAGTCCCACTACTCATAACTTTAGAATCTCACCCATTGTCGCTTAATCCATATTTGCTTATAATGATGGAATACCATAGGAAATTTTGACTAAAGGGGAATCTCCACAACCATTTACCCAACAATGCTTTATTTCGATTCACCAAATTACCAATGCCCAGTCCCCCTTTATTTTTCACTTTAGACACTATATCCTAATGAATAAGAAGTCTCTCATTCTTTTTTCCAAAACATTTTCAATTTTCAAAAGAATACAAAAAATGGACAAAATAAATTGGAAGGCTTGCTAAAATAGATTCAATCAAGATAAGATTCCTACCTCTTGACAAGCAACCACCTCTCCATCCATTAACTTTCTTTTTAGCTTTTTCCAACACCGGATTCCAAAATTCCAAAAAGTTTGGATTACCTCCAAGTACTTCAATGACCAATTCTCAATCTCACAACCCAATCTAGTAGCCCACTCCTCTAACTTCTCCACGTCCATGTTAACACCGAAAAGTTTACTCTTTGTCAAATTTAGTTTCAATCCTGATATTGAGCAGAAAACTGATAACATCACCAAATTGTTAAATTTGCGTTCATCACCCGACAAGAAAAAAATTGTGTCGTCTGTAAATTGTAAGTATGACGCCTCCACCATATCCCTCACAATCCTAAACCCATCAATCACACCTTATAGTATAGCCTTCTCCACCAATCTACCCAAACAATCCATAATTATTGTAAACAAAAAAAGGAGAGAGTGGATCACCTTATTGCCCCAAACTTCCCTCCAGGATGCCCATTTACCAAAATCAAAAGGGTAACTGAAGACAAATAACCTCTAATCCACCTTCTCCATCTATCTGTAAACCCTTTTCTCTTCAATACCTCATCCACAAAGTTCCAATTGACATGGTCATAAACTTTCTCGAAATCAATTTTAAACACCACACCTTCTTTCTTTTTTATTCTGTACACCTCCACCACTTCGTTGGCTACCAAAACACCATCTAGTATTTGTCTTCCTTTAACAAATGCCCCTTGACACTTTAAAATTATTTCCTCCAAAACTTCTCTTAACCTTAATGAGAGTACTTTTGCCAATATCTTATATAAACTTGTAACTAAGCTTATTAGCCTAAAGTCCTTTATTTTGCATGAGTTCGCCTTTTTTGAAATTAAGCAGATGTATGTTTCCTTCACACACCTATTAACCACCCCATTCTCATAAAATTCCTTAAAGAAACTCATTATATAGCCTTTCAAGACATCCCAAAGTTCATGAAAAACAGTCATAGTGTACCTATCAAGACCTGGAGGTTTCTCACCATCGCATTCTATAATTGCACTTCTAACTTCCTCTTCCTCAAAGGGTCTTTCAAGCCATTCTGCCTTGGTTGCTTCTATTGGTGCCCACTCCAAACCTTCCAACTTCCACTTTGATTTCATATCATTCGAATACAATTTCCTAAAAAAATGATTATTTCGTTCACTATCAATTCTTCCTCTTCCAAAATTTTCCCATTGTCTTTTTCCAATTTATTTATTCTATAATTGTACTTCTAACTTCTTTTTCCTCAAAAGGTCTTTCAAGCCATTATGCCTTGGGTGCTTCTATTGGCGCCCAATCCAAACCTTCCAACTTCCATTTTGATTTCATATCATTCAAATACAATTTTCCAAAAAAAATGATTATTGCGTTCACTATCAATTCTTCCTCTTCCAAAATTTTTTCATTGTCTTTTTCCAATTTATTTATCAAATTGTTGCCCTTTTTCATATTTACAATTTTATGAAATAATTTTGAATTGTTATCCTATTCTCGAACCTATTTAATTCTAGCTTTTTGTCCCTAAGAAATTTCCTCTTTCAAGATTACTTTTTTCAAATTATCTTTCAACTTGCATCTGTCTTTTCTTGTGTTATCATCAATGTTACCTAATTCTTCTTTCAAGTCAATCTCTTTTATTTTCTCCATTATTGCTATCTTTTCCAATCTAGAAATCCCTAAAGCATTCAATATTCCACTTTTTAATTATAGATTTCAAAGTTTTCAATTTATTCATAAACTTGAACCCTTCCTACCCTTGTTTCTCTGCCTCCTCCCATCCTTGCAAAAAAATCTTCTTGAAATCCTTATGTCTAAGCCACATATTCTCAAATCTAAATGGTGTCGGACCCCACTTTGACAATGACGTATCCAAAACACCGGACAATGATCAGACACATTTCTAAAAAGCGCCTCCATACTCACTCTCGAGAAACTTTCCTCCCACTCACTCAAAAATAAAAATCTATCAATTCTTGTGCACACCACGTTTTCTCTTAAACTTGACCATGTGAAACGTCAATTATTCATCCAATGTCTCTCAATTTTGTTTCCCTTATGAATAAGTCAAAATCCTTCATGCTCTTTGTTACCCTTCCTCCATTCGATTTCTCTTCTAAAAATCTAACAACATTGAAGTCCCCCCCCCCCCGGACGCACGACTTAAAGGAACATAAGCCAAATAAACCCGCCAATTCCTCCCAAAAATCCTTTTTTTCTTTGTACCTACATGGATCGTAAACCCCTGTGAACCACCAAATGTTACCCTCGTCTTTTTTAATTTTAACTGAGACTGAATAGCTTCCTATAACGCACTCCAGTATCTCCACAGATCTTGCGTCTCATATCAAAAAAATTCCCCCTAACCTACAAATTGATGGCAAGGAAACCTAATTTTTAAACCTAACACCCCATAGCGACCCGACTAATTTGTCTTCAATTATCTCCTTTTTTGTTTCTTGTAAGACAACTAAATATAGATATACCTTTTTTAAGTCTTTTATTACTCTCCTTTTATCTTTATTCCCCACATCCCTCATATTCCATGTTAAGATCTTTATCGAGAAATTATATTAATCCCCCCCCCCCGTGTTATCCTCATCTGTTATTAGAACTAATTTCAAAGATAATTTTTTCAAAATTTCATTAATTTCCTCCTCCAATTCATCAATACGATTGTGTCCTACCCCTTCTTCCAAAAATCCCTCTTGATTTCCGATCCCAGAAGTATCACTGCTGCTTTGAGTTATTCCTTTGTTATTTTCATAGGATTTCTTACACACACCATTAGACATTAATTTCTCATGGTATGAACTTTCATTCTTTTCTTGCAAACAAATTGAAGTATGATCTTTACCCTCCCTATATTCCCCATAATTAGGAACGAAAAAAGACAAACTTGAGAATGAAATAGAAGAGGATTTTTTGGGACTATGAACGATATGATGAGTTGAAACAGGGTAGTTAAGTGAAAGGTTATCCACAAGATTAGTGCTTGGTTGAGTACGACCTAATCTTGATTGGCAATAAAGTTAACCTCATACAGGTCAAAAAAATTCCCCACCTCGCAAACTACTTCTACTTCATTTGATTCTTCTACTACCGACGACGACTCCTCTCGGTCTTCATCTTTCTGACTTTCAATTTTTGAAGAATCTAATATTATGTTACCCAAGTCCTCAGCTTCTGACCTAAATAATTCGCATATTGCTTGTTCGAAACAATCGGGAATTTCTATTGTATCTTCAATCTCTTGTATCAACTTTTATTGCTTATCCTCGTGTAAATTTGCCTGAATCTTTTATCTTTCAACTCTTTACTTTTTTGCAAAGTCCCTGTTGTTCCTCTCCTTGGTTCTTTCTTTTGATGTTTTCCTAATTTCCCTATCACTGCCACTGAAGTTATTCTGACCCTCTTTATCACTAAAAGATTTCACCGATTCAATATCACCATTTTCACATTTGAGAATGCAGCTGCCAGTAATATGCCTCGGCCTTGGCTGCGTTATTGTTTTCATTCTTTTAATTTCCCAAACTTTGAAATCCTCTATTTTTTTTGCCCTTATCCGGCCCAGCCAATTACCTGCATGTCCTTCTGATAGCGCTTTAAATAGCTTCATCTGTTCTGGTTCAGTTTTTGCCTTCACACCATGTTTTCCGCCCTCAACCTTACTAAAACTAGTCAGAATGTCATCCTCATCATTCTTTGTATCTACTACCACTATATCCTCCTCGGCAACCATATTGATTGGCGAGGGATCTTCAGTAAGGACTCTATCCCAATGAAGTTTGAAGATTGCTCTTAACCTTACCAAAAAAGATTCCGAACTAGTATTAATCCTTAAACTCGCGGAATGAAACCCGATGTACGTCCTTTGACTTTGATACGTGCTAAGAAAAAGTTCATGTAATTTTGAGGTTTTAACATCAATGTCAATTAGACCTCCACACCTTCCAATTGCTTCGAATTATGCTGTTTTTCCATAAGTTAATTGGAAGACCTTCGACCATAATCCAACATTGTTGTTTTGACATACCTCCATGTCATTCCATCTTTATAATCTGACGGTATATACACCTTGATAATTTAAAGAGAAAGAATTATTTTATTCCATCTTAATAAACAACGAGAACAATGCACCTTATATAGGAAATAAACACAACTCCTAATTAACCTAGAGTCCCTATCAAGGTGGGATTCTACCCACAAATAAAATAACATAAATAACTAAAATAAATAATACTGAATTATCAATACTCCCCCTCAAGTTGGTGCGAAGATATCCGTCATGCCCAACTTGCTCACTTGAAATTCGAACGGTTGCCTTAACAGGCCCTTGGTCAAAATATCTGCAACTTGTTGATTAGACGGAACAAAGGGAGTACATATAATTCCACCTTCTAGTTTCTCTTTGATGAAGTGTCTATCAATCTCAACATGTTTTGTCCTATCATGTAAGACCGGATTGTGGGCAATACTAATAGCAGCCTTGTTATCGCAGTATAGCTTCATCGGGAGACTTATAGGCCTTTTGAGTTCCTCTAAGACCCTTTGTAGCCAAAGAACTTCACATACTCCTTGAGCCATTGATCTAAACTCAGCTTCTGCACTGCTTCTAGCGACAACATTTTGCTTCTTGCTTCTCCATGTAACCAAGTTACCCCAAAGAAACGTACAGTAGCCAGAAGTAGACCGTCTATCAGTAACCGAGCCAGCCCAATCAGCATCGGTATACACCTCTATCCCTCTTTTATCGTTCTTCCTGAAGAATAGACCTTTCCCTGGGGAGCCTTTGAGGTAACGAAGAATACGATACACAGCCTCTAGATGCTCTTCACATGGTGAGTGCATGAACTGACTAACCATGCTCACAGCGAAAGCAATGTCAGGGCGCGTATGAGACAAGTAGATTAGTTTCCCAACTAACCTTTGGTATCTCCCTGTTTCGACTGGAACACCATCTTTAACATCTCCTAGCTTGGTACCTAGTTCTATGGGAGTATCCGATGGCTTACACCCACTCATCCCAGTTTCTGACAGCAAATCCAAAATATATTTCCGTTGTGAAACGACAATACCACTTTTTGAACGGGCCACTTCCATTCCAAGGAAGTATCGTAGGTCACCAAGATCCTTAATCTCAAATTCTCTAGCAAGATTTCGCTTCAGTCGATTCATTTCTTCAACATCATCCCCTGTCAAAATCATATCATCCACATAAACAATGAGAACAGAAAGTTCGTTTCTTGTGGACGTCTTTGTGAAGAGAGTATGATCAGACTGCCCTTGATTATATCCTTGGCCCTTGAGGAACTTCGTTAATCTTTCGAACCACGCCCTAGGGGATTGTTTAAGACCATACAAAGACTTCTTTAGCTTGCAGATTTTTGTCCCAAATTCCTCAGTAAAACCAGGTGGAGGTTCCATATAGACTTCCTCTTCTAGGTTTCCATTCAAGAAGGCATTCTTCACATCTAACTGATTCAGAGGCCAGTTCAAGTTAGCTGCAACTGATAAGAGAACCCGAACTGTATTTAATTTTGCCACGGGAGAAAATGTTTCGGAGTAGTCGACTCCATACATTTGAGTGAAGCCTTTAGCCACCAGACGAGCCTTGTACCGTTCCACTGACCCATCTGAGTTATACTTCACAGTGAATACCCATTTACAACCAACAACTGTCTTTCCTTCTGGAAGCTTTACTTTTTCCCACGTAGCATTCTTCTCCTCATACACCGCTTCTCTCCACTCCGGAACATTTAGAGCATCCTGAACATTGTTAGGAATAACCACATTCGACACACGAGAGATAAATGCAGAATAGGAGGGTGAGATATTTTTATATGACACAAAGTTCGAAATAGGATATTTGGGAGATTTCGTACACGCTCTGACTCCTTTTCTAAGAGCAATAGGGAGATCAAGTTGATCAGACTGAGTTGACTCGATATTAGCTTGAGAATTACCTTCAGGTATCTCGGAAGAGTCATCGTGAGTATCATGATCCACCTCCAGGTTGGATTCTTGGGGTTGCAGAGGGATGGTTTCTTTCCTTCCTTGTCCTGGATTTTTTCTAGAATAAACAAGACCTTTATACCGTTTTTCACACATCTCTGGTCCATCGGTAGTCAGATTTTGGAATGACACTAACCCTGGTTGTTCACCATTACCAACACAAGTATTTTCAATATTTAATTCATTTGTTTTCCCAGATTGTGTGTTAAAATAATTAGGTACTTGTTCATACAAAACATCAACGACTGAATTATCAAAACCGCAACCACCATCTTCACTCGTGCTCTCCCCCTGAAGATGGGAGTTATAATAGGATTGCCCCTCGAAGAAGGTAACATCCATAGAAATGTATAATTTCTTGGAAATCGGATCAAAACATTTATACCCTTTCTGATTTGTAGGATAGCCTACAAAAATACATTTGTGTGCCTTTGGATCAAGTTTAGAATTTTTGGGGTCATGATTATGAACAAAGGCAACACTTCCAAATATTTTTAAGGGAATATCCCCTAATAACCGAGTGTTGGGAAATAGATCAGAAAGCAATTTTATAGGGGCTTTAAATTTCAAAGTTCGTGTTGGAAGCCGATTGATAAGGTAAGTAGCAGTCAAAATAGCATCTCCCCAAAGGTATTTTGGAACTTTAGTTTGAAAAATTAAAGCACGAGCAACTTCAAGTAGATGTCTATTTTTCCTTTCGGCAACTCCATTCTGTTGAGGAGTATAATTACAAGAACTTTGATGAATTATCCCATTTTTAACGAAAAAATCCCCTAACATCTTATTAAAAAATTCCTTCCCATTATCACTCCGAAAAATTTGAATTTTGGTTTGAAACTGTGTGTGTATCATGGTGTAAAAGTTTTGAAACACACTCCCAACTTCTGATTTTTCTTTTAAAAGAAAGACCCAACATACTCTAGTGTGGTCATCAATGAAAGTCACAAACCAACGTTTGCCAGACCAAGTGGGCACTCTAGAGGGACCCCAAACATCACTGTGAATCAAGGTGAAAGGTTGTGATTTCTTATATGGTTGAGACCGAAAAACCGTGCGTTGATGTTTTGCTAATTCACAAGATTCACATCGAAATTTAAGCAAATTTTTATTCCTTAATAACTTGGGAAACAAATGCTTTAAATACTGAAAGTTTGGATGTCCTAATCTGTAATGCCATAACAAAATCAGACTATCACTAGAAACAGAAATAGAATTAAAACAAGTTTGTCGGTCTTGCCTTCCAGAGGTAGACCCATTATTGAGGAAGTAAAGACCCCCATCCTGTTTAGCAACCCCAATCGTCTTTCTTGAATTTGAATCCTGAAATTCACAATGAGAAGACCAAAAGTTAACTTGACAATTGAGATCAAGAGCTAATTTGCTGACAGATATAAGATTATACGATAGATTAGGGACATGTAAGACATCTTTAAGAGTGAGAGACGGTGAGACGATTATAGTTCCTTTGCCGGCAACCGCAGCGAAAGAACCATCAGCAATTTTAACCTTTTGATTTCCTGCACACGGAGTATATGACGAAAAAAATTCCGAGGTACCAGTCATGTGGTCAGTAGCCCCTGAATCTAATATCCAGTTGCTATGGGATTTGATGCAGGCAATTGTAGCTGTAAACGTATTACCTGACTGAGCTATGGAACATGAGGAGCCAGAGTTCCCTAAGGAATGATTTTGAACCATTTTACACAGATGCTCTATTTGTTCCTTTGTGAATGGAAGTGGTTCTGAGGAAGACTGTTGCTCTGAATCAGCATTGCTAGTTTGGAATGCTCGTGCACCTCCTCTAGTTTTGTGATCAAGAACTACCGGTGCAGAGCTTTCACCATCTGTAAGGGGTGCACATTCGTCTTTCAACATCACAGATCGTCGAGCCTCTTCTCTTCGTACTTCAAAAAATACCTCTCTAATAGTGGGCAAGGGTATCCTGCCTAAAATACGACCCCAAACTTTGTTTAGGTCCTTGTTTAGTCCAGCCAAGAAGACAAACACACGAACTCGCTCAACCTTCTTCTTGTAACGGGCACTATTATTCACATAACCTAATTTTCTTTTACCGTTAATAAACAACCTCATTGATTGTGCCCATGCGAGATAGTTTCTTCCGTTCAACTTGTGATTGATATTCGCTACCGGATTCTCACCCACCATAGCACGTTTATAGTTCATATTGCCAGAGGATCAACAACTAAACACCCTCAGAACTTACCAGAACAAGCACAAGGACAGAATAATACTAGAACAGTAGCAACATAACCAGAACAGTGACATACTAACCCGAATAGTGGCAGATTAACCGGAACAGTACCAAACCGGATCAAACTAACCAAACCAAGACCAGAGCACGGTGCGGAACAGTGAGACGAACTGGTCGGAAGATTTTGGCAGTGGTCGGAGCTTCCACGCGCTGCCACGCGCGGTTATGGTGGTCGGCGCGTGAGATCCACGCGCAAAAGCCGGAGGCGCGTGTAGGCGCGTGAGGGTTCTTTTTCCGGTGAGGTTTTTTGCCGTGACCTCGTCTGAGAATTCCGAGCACTACTGTGTGGGAGGTGTGATTGAAAGGCTAGGGTTTGATGGTGCACTGTAGTAGTTTGCGGCTAGGGTTTCTAGCGTGAATAAATCTGTTGCGGCTAGGGTTTTTTTTGCTGAAATAATTCTGCCTATGGAGTTCCTAACTCCTTCCTAACCTACCTCTGATACCATGATAATTTAAAGAGAAAGAATTATTTTATTCCATCTTAATAAACAACGAGAACAATGCACCTTATATAGGAAATAAACACAACTCCTAATTAACCTAGAGTCCCTATCAAGGTGGGATTCTACCCACAAATAAAATAACATAAATAACTAAAATAAATAATACTGAATTATCAATACACCTTCCAAAAAAAGTAATGATCTATTCCCAAAAAATTCTGCCTATTTCTCCTCATTACAAACAAACAGGGCTTTATCTGCCTGAAAAGGTCTCAGCACAAGTCTGGTTCTGTATAATTTATTCATGGCCCTTTGGATACCATGCCATGAATCCCAAATTGATTCTCTTGTACAAACCATGACTTTACTCCACTCCACCACAGCATCATCACCCACATTGTGTTTGACTTAAGGAGGATACTTATATGATCTTTCATATTTCAGAGCCTCAACATATGAACGGTGTTGTTTATTCCATGTTCTACCACTAATGTTATCATTTATAATATGCACTCGTGCATTCTTAAATGGAACATACTTGGGATCTGGACTTTAGGAAAACATCATCTGCTTCAATCTATCGGCCACACCCCCAACCCTCACCTCTGTTTACCAGGTGGAAAAATAACAATATTTGATACCATACCCCTTTGCAGTTCCAACAATCTGATGAAACTTCCATTAATGTTTAAGTATTTTTCCATGATGAATAATCTGTAAGATGCTTGATATTTTTGAAAGAATTTACTCTCACCGAAGCCTCTTGCAGCCGAATACAACCCTTCCATAAGCCAAAACATACCACCAAAGTCGATTCTGATTGTGTATGACCTCTAACGGTTTGTTTCTGTAATGATACCCATGGAACCTCCATTGTCTACCTGAAACGAAAACCTTTTGTGATCGAATCTAAACTCCCTCGATCTATGCTGTAAATCTCACCCATTCTGCTTATCAATCTAACACAGGCCTCACCCCACAAGAAGAAACGTCAACAGATGAGTAAGCGTACAAAAGACGGTCCAAAACAAAAGCGACAGCCCAAGCACACAAGTATAACGATCCAAACAAAATAAACGGCCCAAGCACACAACAAATCTGTGATGAGAAGACCAAGACACAACTTTTGGAAATCGAACGAAGGCTTTTCGGTGAACAAAGCGCCCTCACGTGCCAGCGTGTGGAGACGGTGGCAGAAGCTGTGGTGGCGCGTGAGGCCCACGCGTTGGGCTTTTGACCACCGGACTCTGGTCGGTGGCCGTTCGGCAAGCAAGGAGTCTTCTTATGCTGGAGGTGACTACAAACTAAAGCCTAGAGGGGGTGAACTGAACTCTCACTCAAGAAACCCTGGGTCTCAGTTCTTCAACAACAATTTTGAATATTTTTTGAAGGTTATAAACTTCTCTTCAATATCTCAAATTTATGAACCTTGTTTTTAGTTTCCATGAAGAAACCTATAGACGGGCGATGGGCTATTATGTTGTCCCTTAAAGCGCAAACTGTTAGGGATCACCCGACTCCTTATTGGTTCTACACCATAGTTAGTATTGGCCTTGTGGCTATTTTGGGTCAGCCAGCACCACCCTTTCAACGAGCTCATTAGACCAGGTATTGATATGAGAGTTAATGCTTTCAACATGGACCAACGATAGGGCTCCATCTTTCAATTCAAACACATGAAAATTTTGCTTATCTGAAACATCAACTAAGTGTCTATCTGTAGCACCAATGGGCTTGAATTTCCTCTTGCCACGTTGTTTCCCTCTCACCTGAGGCTAGGAATCACTATTGGCATATGAAGCCTTAGCCTCAATGCTGGCAAGCACTGAGAATGAACTAAATTGACAGGAATAGCAAGTTGTTCATTAATCACTAATTTGTCACCAACTCTACACGACACTTTAAGGGCATGACCCCATCGTTATCTTCCTCTCTAACCCTCTTAATCGATAGGCTATGCAGGCTGGTAAATAAAAAATTCTCGGTGGAAGATAGGCAAGTAACTATGTTAAGGTTAGGAGAGGGAAAGGAAGTTTGAGAAGAGGAAGAAAGTGGAATAAAATGGGTTTTTCTATGAAGGTTAAGATTAATAGCGATGTTGAAATTTGCGGGTGATATGTTGGGGAGAGTGGGAGTAACGTCGGGATTAATGGGTGAGCTATCAATTTAAGAAAGAGATAGGACTGGGCTGGAGAAGGATGGGCTTAATGCTAGATCAAGGGGTTCAGTCACATAATTGTTAGACACTTCAAGATCACTGATTAATTTGAATTTTGAAATGCATCTTGGACATATTATAATTATTTAATTTATTGACTAGATTGACGAATTATGAACTTCATTTATAAGTTATTGACATGTAGAATTTCATTGTTTTACACCGAGTGTAAATTAAATCTATCCTTTTAATTATTTTTACACTATTTTCAATATTTAGATACAAACCAACTGCGAAGAAGATACCACTACTAACAATCAAAGAATTACAAACCATATTATTCCTATAAAAAGTTACTTATATTAAGAATTGTTTTACACTTAATTGAGTATTCAATTACCCAACAACGATTTCAAGTTCACCTGAAACCTTTTTATTGTATTGTAATTATAAAATGTGTTTTCTCACCCATATCTGACTTTTAAAATTTTGAGGAATCTATTAATTTCACCACAATTAATAATAAGGAAATATTACATTTTTAATCATGAATTTTGATCTGATTATAGTCTGAAAAACAAAGCAGTAAATACAACATTAAACCTTAATTGATAAAAAAGTGTTTTTTTTTTTCACCACTAAGGTTCGACCTCAAGCCTAGTAAATCCAATCTGAAATTTTCAACCAGCTCAACCCCAACACTATTTAGCCCGAGTATTTTGTTGACTAGCTTCCATAAAGTTTGTCGTCAAAAGTCTATATCAGCATAAGAATCGGATTGACCAAATGGTTAAGATGTATCTTTATAAGTTGCAAAAGCGCAATGATTTGAATCCCCCTGTCCGCACCCCCTCCCCCCAAAACACCCAATCCTTATCCATCACTTGTCCTCCCCCTGAAATACCCGATCCTTACCCATCACTTCTACGAAATGAATAGGGAGAAAAGAAAAGGAAAGGGTCAATTACATAGTTTAATAACTATTTATTTTCTTTTTTAACCATTTCTTTCAAAACTTCTTATTGTACCTATATACCACTATGAACATATATGGAAATGAAGGAAAAAAGAATTATAGGCATGAAGTAGAAATAAGCTAGACAAGCAAAAGCAGTATTCACATAATTTTTGTGTTCACTAACACATTAGAGACCTAGTAACATGCAAAACCAACATCGTAGAAAAAGAACACTACTAGGAAACATCATTCCTTACCAAAAAACATGCAACTTTAGAAGAATACTATCAAACCTCGTGCATTATTTCAACAAAGATAGCCCCCAACTTCCCATCTATCACTACTATCAAGATTGTAGATATCTCATCTTCCGACACTGCTGCTCTTCAATTCAAAAGGGCAATCCTGTAAATAAATAGAAAAAAGGCAAAGCAGGTCAAATTTGAGCGTCAAGAACTAAACGAAGATAACGGTAACGGAAGCAAGAACATAACTTTGACTATACAGATATAACTGATTAATTCATTTCAAGAGTATGAAAGACCTAATGTGGATTCTTTTGAAGCTCAAACTGTATATTGACCCAATTCTAGGGTAAATGGGAAGTTGAGAGGCTTTATGAAATCGCTTCTTTGATCACTCAAACCCCAAATAACACAAACTATTCATAATGCACACATCTTAGACATAGGGAAGGAACGCAACAGGTCTCTTGCTCCTCGAAGGTTTTGAACTATATCCCTAGCCATAAATCCGCAGTTAACTATATATCAGAAGACTTTATGAAGGGAATCTCGACCATGAACTTGCATATCATCTTTAAGCAAACTATTCTCACCCCACACGCTCACAAAAAGTTCAAGAATGGATGAAGTTAAAAAGATAAAAACAAGGGCAGCCATGGACCAAATACAACGCAAACCCACAAGATATAGTCCATTTGCACAAGGGTAGAATAAGAAAAGATCAGTTAGAAGGTAAAAGGAAGAGTAAATACCATCAATGCCCATTAAACTATTGTCAAATTCTACCAATGGCCACTGAACTTCATTTTGTTCCAATCGGACCATTAAACTTTTAAAAAGTACCACCGGTGGCCACTCCGTCAAATTCCACCGTTAATTTTTGGCGGGAGCCATGTCACGTGATTGTCATGTGCGATAGAAGGGGCATTTACGTCTTTTTCCTTTTCTTTTCTCTTTTTTCTTTTCTTTTCTTTTGTTTCTTTCTTTCTTCTTCTTATTCTACCATTTTTTCTTCCGCCATTTCTGCAAATGCCTGGGAAATATGAATCTAAGATCTGCCTTTTCTTTTGTTTCTTTCTTTCTTCTTCTTATTCTGCCTTTTCTTTCTTCTTCTTCCTTAAAATTTTCCTTCACAAAAACCTTAACCCTAACCCCCAAAGCACCTTCAATTTAAAGCCAAATTCTTTAACAAAACAACAAAATCTACCAAATCAATACACAAATTAATCATTAAAATACTTTATGATTGCTGAGATACTAAATAAAGCTTTGGAGGGGAAGGATTTTCAGATTCCAAATTCAAGTGGAAGGGCAAGAATTGAGCTCCATGAGAGAGTTATTTTCTCAGAGAAGAAGAAGAATCGGAAGAAGAAGAAGAAGAAGAACGCACGCAGAAGAATCGGAAGAAGAAGAAGAAGAAGAAGAAGAATCGAAGAAGGAAGAAGGGAAAGGGAAAGGGAAAGAAAAAATAGAAGCCAAAAATAAGAGCAATTTGACTAAAATACCCTTAATTAGGTTAGCTGATTGTCACATGATTTAACGGCCGTTAGACTTTAACGGTGAAATTTGACGGAGTGGCCACTAGTGGTACTTTTTAAAAGTTTAATGGTCCAATTGGAACAAAATGAAGTTCAGTGGCCATTAGTAGAATTTGACAATAGTTTAATGGGCATTGATGGTATTTATTCTAAAAGAAAATTAAACAATAATTGTTTAGATAACCCGAGGAGGAAAGTGGTCCGTCTCCCCCTTAGTTTGTAGTGGTTCTGGATGGTATCAGGGCAAGTTTCAAAGTATTCATCTCGAAATCAAGACTCGATCATTTGAAAACTGTGTACTCTAGTTATCGGTCAATCAACTACAAATCTTCAAATATCTAAAGATGTTCACAGCCATTAGAGCATCTCCAGTGCAACCATGGATTGGAGAAAATTGGAGTGCCACATAGGATGCAACCATGAACAATGACAATGAAGATTGTGTTGCAAAGAGTGGGGAACACATCGTGAGGCTGACCCCCCCAATTTACAGAGGGACTCTTAGACAATGTCTTGAGTGCCACATCATTTTTGCCCCCATATTTTTTTCACAAGCTATAACTTCTATTTTATGATTAAAATTTTTACATAAAAATTGTGTAATTAAACAATCAATCAAGATCCATATCATATACAAGATATTTTTTTAACAAAAATTTGACGAATAAGCTTTGGACCATCTCTCTCCTACACACAATAGTGGAGATGGTTGTTTGAACTTGACCATGAAGAGATGTTCTTTTGCCACACAGGAAGCGTGTAGACATACATGTTCACATTCAACAAGCTTCCAAACCATGTTTGCATTAGTGGCAGCAAATTCAACGAGGCATGGAAAAGCTCGCAAGTGGCTTGAGTCAAAATTGAGGTTTTTATGTGCATCAATGTGTCTTCATGAACAAAACAAGACGTGTTGATCATGCTAAATGTGAGATAAATATACGTCAGTAATACTGGTGGTGGGCAATGAGTGGAGAAAGGACAAAAGTCCACAGAGGACTTGGTAATGAGTGTCACTACCAAAGAAATCCAATACATAAAAATAGCCAGGTTAAGGGAATTGGTGTATAACTAAAACAATTTTTTATTGAAAAACAATAAACTGTAGTTAGGAATCAGGGCAGAGTAGGCACTAGCAGATCGAACCTAAAATCCAACATTCTTAGAAAATAGAAGCATGCCTAATTTCATTTTTAGTGCATATTATATCTACTTAAACTTATTGATTAAACATTGTACAAGTGGTGATGATATTTTAGTTTAAACCTAGTCTTTCAAGATGTAGATCGATGTTGAATCATCTATAGGATTGTGGAATACATTTTACAAGTAGTTACTAAGTAGCACAGTCACTGGCAGTATTTTGTGTGTCCTTACTTTGTTCAGCTTCGCTCTAATCTACAGTTTCACATTCTACGCATTTGATATTGGCATTGTACCTATTCTCACTTTTGCTTGATATGTTAATGTTGTTACACAATATTACATTCTATTCTATTTAATTAAGGACAAAATGGGTAAACTTTTCTTCCTAATCATGTCACACAATTCATATGGTTAATCAAACCTTAAAACATGGTTCTTTTGATCCTGCTTCACAATCCCAACAGTGTTCTCTTGCTCTTATGATTATCCTTCACAACCAGAACCAAATGCTATGCTAACACAACCAAAGATACTTGAGATAAAATCTCACAATTAACAATTCTAATAAGTTAAAGCATCATTCCCATGTCCTGATACCCCGCCAAATATTAAAGGCTGATTGGTTGCATAAATAACCTGATTTTAAAATTAGTTCACTTTCAATTAATAAACTGTAAATTGAAGCATTTACAAATGATTCAATTCTAATTCATGGACTATTTGAAAAACTTAAATGAAAAGTTCCGAATGTTAGAATAAATATATGTTCTGAATTCACGTAAGTTATTTAAAACTTTGTCTAAAGCCACCAAAGTATAGAAACTAGCTCACTGAAATATAAAGCTGGAATGAATTCCACAGTTCTAGATTTAGGCAAACTTAGGAGGGTGTATTCAATTGAAACTTTAAAAGATTTTTACTGATTTTTTAAAATCCATAGATTATTTTAAATCTATATGGTGTCTAACAGAATAAATCCATACAACGTCTAACATATTTTAAGGCATAGACTCTTTAGTATTTATATATATAAATTTTAATAAATTCATTGATTCTTTCTAATTACAATAAAAAAATCAAATGATAAATAATAAAAGATTTTTTATTACAACTTTAAAGTAATAAGCAAATTATAAAGCTGCCTTACAAGTTTCAGATGAAGTCTAAAAACCCGGCGGGTTGGTTTTTTTTGCCCTTTCTATTCAATTTTCATCTTTTGTCTTAAAAAATTCATAAAAGGAGAAAAAAAAATCAAGGGGCGACATCTCTATAATTTCGGAAGATGATTACTTGAATAATTAAAACTTTAAAAGTAGCATTAAAAAAAGAATCTCTATAATTTCGGAAGATGATTAATTGAATAATTAAAAATTTTAAAGTAACATTAAAAAAGAAAAAAGAGGTTTTAGATATAATGAATGAAGTGGATGGATTTAAATAGAGACGAAGAAGAAATAATACGTAAGAGATTTTAGATAGAATGAAAGTGTTTAATAAGATTATAGAAACAAAGAAAAAATAATACATAGGGTTTGGGAAAAAGATGGAATAGAAATTCACATGAAATCTTCTCGAGAAGATTTGTTGATGGATTTGTTATTCGTAAAAATACTCTCAAATCCATCAAAATCTATCATTTTATAAAATCATTCAAAGTTTATTGAATTTTGAATATCATAACATTTTAAAAGACTATTTTTAATCTTAATTAAATACCAAAATTGTTCAATTTTAACAACCAAACACAAATAAATGTAAAAATTGTAAATTGTCTAATTCACAATTGGAAGAACAACAAAACAGACACAAATCATTCAATCAATCAATCATTCCTGTAAGTTATTAACAAGATTACTATTAATAACGTTAATTCCATTACTGTGGGAAAATATTATTATATCATATATGCATGCAACAGTCTACGAGAAAATCAAACACTAACGCAGTCAAAACCAAAAATATAATCTGGTAACCAAAATATGAAATCGCAACATCAAATAAATTCAACTGAGGAGGTTTAACAGAGAGATACTAACAATTAATCTAATTGTAGTAGAGTTCGAGGCCCATGCCATCGTGGATCTCGTAATCCTTGAGAGTAATGTGGTCCTTGTAAATGGTGTACCACTTCTGGATTCTGATTTTGTCAGCCCTAGTTCCCGTCTGTGCTGCAACTAGCTTCTTCAGGTCCCCAATCGTGTCGTCTTCGTTGCATTTCACCCTCACCTTCTTCCCTAGCCTGTCATTCAACACCACTTCTATCATCTTCTTCAAACCCTAACCCTAGAAATTTCTTCGGAGAGTTTAATCAAATCGGAAACCGCATAATCGTCTGATTGAACAGAGCCCCTTTTGTAGTTTTTTTTCCGCCGGGAAATTAGTTGGTTACTGGCAACTGGCAAGGAAAAATACGGGTTCTAGAATGTCCCATATTGTTCGAGCGAGGGTATATTTGTACTTTCAGCCTGTTTTTCATGCATTACCCCTTACATTATTTATTTATTTTTATTTTTTTGGCAATTTGGGCCCATTATGTTATTTTAATTTTTGAACGTCAAACGACACATAAAACCAAAAAAAAAAAATTGACAATTAAGTTTGTTTTGCTTTGTAACTCGTTTGTATTCTTTATGTTGAGAATTTAAGTTTAATTCATATAAATATAATTGTCAAATTCTTTAATAGTTTATATTTATTATTGTAGTTATATGTCCACTCTAATTATGAATTCATAATTTATATAAAAAAAAAATTGTAAATGAATTTATCGCTCTATATTAAAAAAAAAAAAAACTTGCTTAATTACAAATAATTCTTTTAATTTACTTGTACTAAATAAACGAAAGTCCCTCACAGATAAAATTATGGGATATCCTAATTAGAAATTGTACGTAATTTTTTTTTTAAACATTTAATTTTGCACTCCTCCAGGTAAATCTATTAAGCCCTGTTAACTTAAAGCAACCGATCAAATTGTCCTCCAGGACCAAACTGCATTTCATTTTTCATTTCTTCTTTCAAAAATATTATTTTTCTATATATTAATGCTATAAAACTGTAGAGGTTAATATATTTAATACACTGACCATACACTCAAAAGATTAATGTCGTTAACTCAAAAGTGACTAGAAAATAAAATCATCTAATTAGTGAATTAAATATGTTTTTTCTAGAGAATTGTCGATAATTTAATATTTCCGTGTTTGATTGTGATTTTGGTAGGCTTCGTTTAGTTTATGGATTTGAGCACTTAGAAAAAGAAAGTCTTTGCTTGGTAAGAACAAATTTCGGAAACACTTTTCTGACAGAGAGAAAAATATGAAGTAAAGTCATTCCTCTCAAAATCCATGGAATTGATTTTCTCTTGTAATCTCCTAGCATTTATTACAAAATTTTTGGACAACGATAACCCTACCTAAATATTTTCCATACTTTACCGAACACAAGAAATAAAATTTGATAGAACTTTAGTTTCCCGCCTCTATAGGAAAGATAAGAGAATTAATTTCCCTTCCGTAAATCAAATGAGGCCTAAAAGTATTATTACTTTTGAGTGTTAGATCATCAGTATAAAGACATCAAAGTGTTTTTTTTTTTTTAAACTCATTTTTGGTTAAAAATGAGAGTACGTATGCATCTATAATATAACTATAGAGCGAGTTGAAAGTTTCTAAGAGTGGCTGACAAGGAAAGTCTTTTTAATATGTATTTATAACTAATTATTAAATTAATTAAAAATATTTTAGTTAGTTGAAATTAAAATGATGTAAATCACATGCGTAGTACGTGTTTTACTACTAGTATCTATATACATGTGTTACACATGTATCCTATATGTGGGGTAAATTAGTTTGTACATAATTATGATAAAATATTATCAACATCTAATAACATAAATATTAATGAAAACTCTCTATGGTTGCATGAATAAGACACACAAAATTGTTGAAAGAATTAAAGACTTAATTAATATAAAGAATAAAGAATAGATAATAAATATGTATTCTTTACAATATGTTGAGCAAACAATAAAATTTATAGCATTAATATGTAGAAAAATAATATTCCAGAAAGTAGAAATGAAAATAAATAAATGCAATTTGGGCCCTTGAAGGGCGATTTGGTCATTTGCTTTATAATTTAACATGGTTTAACATATTTGATTAACGGTGGAATGCAAAGTCAAAAGATTTAAAAAGTGAATGCAATTTCAAATTCGGGATAAAATGTGAGATGGATTGCCAAAATATTCCCAAAATTGTCATCGCTTAGTAAGTTGTTCGAGTAATTTATGTGAGCTTGAAGCTCTGCTCCCCCAACCCCCTTCTCTCCCCCATAAGACTGATTCATCGTTTGTACCAGAACGAACCTTTTTATGAGATGAGAAATGTACCCTCAAATTGCGAAGGCAGATACAACTCAAATTAAGCTCTTACAAAAAGTAGATTTGAATTCATACAGTAATCTAATTTAAGTCGTTTGCGGGTAGAAACTACAAATTTTACCACCGAAGCCACTAACCCACTCAATAACAATAATAATAATAATAAAATAATAATTCAGTTTTATTTCCTTAACAAAATCAATCTACCACGTCTCTTAATAATAAATAACTATTGCTTTTATTGTTACAATTAATTATGTTATCCGAAAGAAATGAAAATCAAACCTCTAACTCTTAATTTAGAACATTGGATATAACGAAACCAAACAAAGCAATTTTCAAGTAAAAAGTTTCTATTAAGATTCTATTTGATAACGAGATAAAAATTAAAAAAGTAATAATAATTTATGTGAACTTAAAAAAATAAAATCTCATATTTATTTTCATGAATAACGCAATCCATCCTTTATTTTGTGTGAAAAAAAATTCTTCCTCGCCATCTAAAAAAAAATACAAAAAAGGTGAAGTAATAATACATCTGACTTGACAAAAAAAAATAGCTATTCCTATCATTTTTTATATTGTCCAATGGTTACTAGTAAACCAATCCATAAACACCATAAAAGGCTCTCCCTCTGACGGAAAACACGGGGACGTTGACGTCCCCCCAAAAGAAGTCGCATACTGACCAAACAAACAAAACAAAAGGTAAATATTCATCAAAACTGTGAAGTTTATGTAGAGATCAATGCTACTAGTCAAAACCCATGTCTCACAACGATTATCCTGCTGGCAAAATACACAAATTCCCTGCCAAATTAAATATGAATATTGTTAAAGGAAATTAGAAACCCCCCTCAACAAAATCTCTAACAGACTTGACAACAACAACAAAACCTGAAAAACAATAATTAAACATCTGAGTGTGTCAATAAATAATCAGCAACAGCCATACCACAGCCTACAGCTATTCAAATCCCCCAATTGAAACAAAAATATACTGTACATACATGTCTCCCCTCCATTTTACCTTGTGTCCCAATTCCAAATTGGAATACGAGTGCGATTATCTTTATCCCTAGCTGTGTAAGTTCCAACAACCAAACAGAATTCTAACCCCCATAATTTCACTTCACTCCAGCACTGCAACCTCTTGGTCAACTCTCCAGTAATTCGCATCATTAAACTCCTTTATCCCGGCCCCACCGTCGTCTAAATTCTCCTCCTTCTTGGGAACAACATTCCTCTTCAGCGGGCCTGCTTCCCCAACAATCCCCTCCTTAAGAGCCTGTTCCATTGCCTTCTCCGTCCCCTCTGGCTCCACCCCTACAAATTCCACATCCTCTTCAAACAACGAGGGTGCGGTCCCAGACTTTTGACTTGAATCGGACCCAGCCGATGAACCCTCGCTTGAACCCACAGGAGTTAAGGCTCCGTTTGGCACTGTTTCTCCTCCGCTTGATGAGGAATTCGCAAGTGGCATTGGTGCCTCAACGGGATTAGAAAGATTCTCACTGGAGTTGTTAGTGTTATCTTCAAATGGGTTCACACTTGAAGACTCGCCCCATCCAACCCATTCAGGGATAGGCCTATCCCCAAACAAGTCCTCGTTGTCCGAGGTCTCGAATTTGAAGAAACCCATATCACCAGAAGCACTGGCCTCGTTTTTCGTGTTGCCATTTGTGGAATCATTTGTGTTGGAATTTGATATGCCGTTGGCGGGGTTATTGCTTTCAACTAACTCCTCATCCTCTCCAACCACAACCTCGTCATCGCTGCTGCTGTTACCACCATTGGATGCTCCGTTTAAAGTGATCCTATCCATCATTTCAGAGGACGAGGTGTTGGTTGGCTCATCGCCAACTCTGTCATCTTGGAAAGCAAACCAATTGGAATTTGTGAACAAACTGCTGCAGCATAGGAGAACAAAGAAAGTGGTTATAAGCACATACATTGTGTGTTCTTATATACACATCATTTATAAATTCCCAGGCAAACCACAAAAGACCATTATGAACACTACAATGTACTTTGACACTTAACGTTTTCTCTACATCTAGTCACAAGGACGCTTTAAAATGTAGGCTAGTTATAAAGATGTTCAATTTTTTGCTAATAGCCAACTTTATTATACCCTTCCTACCCGTAGCCACCAGAAGAGATCTGGTGGTCAGTGGCCTCTAGAGATCCAATACCAGTGAAATTTATTTTTTCTAGGTGGAATGGTATGTTTGGAGAGGAAAAATGAGTGTCCTTATTTTATAAAGGAAATGTAAAATTTCATCCCTAGTTTAGTGAATAAAGAATCCCTTTACCCAATTCGCCCTATTATAACATATGGTTACCATCCCAAAGATTTCAGTGTTACTTGTATTTATTTATTATTAGGAAAATAATAAATTGCCACCATAGAAGACTGCAAGTCTAATGAACCCTTAAAAAAGTTGACCACCATCTAATAAGGAAAATATATTGCCATACAAATCAGAATAAAATAAATATTTCACGGATTAGAAATGAAATCTCAATTGGCATTAGCACAAAATCCCTTGGCACAACTTATCATGTTTGTTTTGCAATACGGGGACGAAACTCACCTCCCTTGGTCATCACCCAACCTCAGCGACGATATCACTACTTCAGCAGACTCATCATCAAAGTAAGCCTCCTGTATTTTTATCAATCAAAATAGTACAATTTAAATATCTAGATATGCATGTTTTGAAATTCGCAAATGTCTAAATAAAACCACCCATTCAATTATTTGTCCATCAATTGAAGGGGAACCAAGTACATAGAGAGAAAAAAAAAATTAACAATGTTACCTCGTCATCTCGGTCAAGAGCTCCATGGCCCTGCGATGATGGTAAGAATTATAATATAGAGTCAAAGAATCCAACAAAGAGAAACAAGAAGATTGTAGTGGGTACAAGCATACCTCTTCACCATCCTCATTATCATATATGGAATATCTAAATGCTTGACTTAAATTATTCGCTAGAGCTGCTACGTCATAATCTCTGTCGTGAATGTCATCCTCGTCACTATCCCTTGTCCGATCCTGCAATGCAGTTGGTCTCCTGCGTATAAAATAAGGGAAGGAAATGGTATAATCAGGAACGGGACAACACAAATATAATTGGGGAGCTGGGTAAAATAGGAACAGAGACAAATGCTTAATGTCATTGTTCTAAAAATCACTGTACCTAGGCCTTGCAAAGGGTACACAATACAAGTTGATTCCTGCAAAATGATGTGGGGCAGGGGACCTAATTCAGGGGATTTAGCAAGATTCTCTATCCATTGCCATTTTTATTGAAATTTTCTATTAAATAACTCACTATATTAGCATGGAGACAAATATTCAAAGGGTTTTGAAAAAACAGTTACATATACTAATCAAATTTTGAATGATTCATTAATAGGTGCATTCTTAGAGAAGGAATTTGACAGAGAAACAAAGACCAAATGAACTGTCTTTAACATCCTATCAGCTGCACTTCAAACTTTTACCTTTCTCCTTTTTGGGGGAAAGGAGGTCGCTGAATTTGATAATGAATGGATATTTTTTGAGTTGCTAGTGCATCAAGCCTCAATAGTGTATTGCATAAAGTTTATATTTATATCAACAGTCTTTTATTTCATGTTAGGAAAATTGTGTATATATATACCTTTCATGTAAAAAAGGTAGTTATTTATTGTAATCAGTGTTTTAAAAGGCGAAGGCGTAAGCCTAGGCGTTTACTTGTCTAAAAGCGAGGCGTAAGCCTCAATGCGGTAAGGCGTAAGCCTTTCGTGCAAAATATTTTTTATATTAAAAAATAAAAAATAATTAATATAGACTTAAAAAAACAAGCTAAATAAATACCAATACCAGATTATATTAATATACACACATTTTTTGTTCAATATTTCTATAAAATTAATCATTTAGAAACAAATAAAACTTCCTATAACATATATATATAATATTATATATTATATATTTGTATAAAATATAATTATATACAATATTTATAATACGTTTAGGGAAAATAAAATAAAATAAATAAAGATACAAAAACTAAACATAAATTAATTAAAATGATATTTTTAAAAAAAAGAAGAACAAACTAAAATTATATGACTAGTAGACTGAAAAAAAAATTTATATAAATGTGTTCCCAATCCCCAGGCCACTTGAACCACAATTGAAAAGTAGAAACAATCTGAAGCCCCCCTCACCCCTCTCTCTCTCTTCCTGACCGACACACCATTTCCTTAGCTCCTCTTTTTTTGGTTCTTCTTCTTCCTTCTTTAACTTCTTTTTTTCTCAGTCAGTCACCGATCTGATCTACACCAACTAATCAAATGCTTCTCCACTTCATCTATGCTGCAGTTCGACACTTCGTCTATCCTTCTCTCTCCTTCGTCAAGATCTCCTTCGTCTTTCCTTCGTCTCTCCTTCGAATGGCGCAAAAGGGTTCTAGGGTTTTTCTTTCAGGTTTCAATCGATTCAACAAGCTGGGTTTAATTTATTTTTTTTATTTCATCGAGAATGACGTCGTTTTGCTGTTGGGGTATTAAAAAAAAATGCACCAAAGGCGTAAGCCTCAGGGAAAAAGCGTAAAAAGCGTGCGCCTCGCCAATAAAGCGTAAGCCTCGTCCAAAAGGCGTGAGCACAGTGTGCAAAACGCTGTTCTCATCAAGCTTCGCTGCGTTTTTCCGTCGAGGCGCATCGATGCGCGCCCCGATGCGCGCCTCCGAACGCTTTTAAAAACACTGATTGTAATAAAATTAAATCTTATCAAACGATATGTCCAGTACATATTATGGAAAATTGGAAAAACAATACAGATCCTATACACATTTTCACAACCATGCCTATACCTAATCTTGTTTATCTTCCATCTGAACATATATTCCCATCAACTCTTACTTCGAAGAATCTTATGGGATGTCATTTGAATAAAACCATCGTTTAGTATTTGATTGACCTGCAAGGGAGTTACCTAGCTCCATATGTTTGTAAATTTAAATAAGTGCATTTCCCTACTACAGAGTACAACAACTCAAACAACCAAAAGACTGCATTGACACAGGCAGATAGTAAAAGATTGTGAGCAACAAAGAAATGTCCATCTAGAGCAGATGAAATTGAAAGAAAAAGGAATAGAACTAAGAAAGCTCAAAAATAACAGAATGCAATAATTATCAAAGTATATAAACTTCCAAAGTCAGTAAGCTTTACTCCTGCAAGAAAGGTAGTAGGAAAGGACTAATTTGCAGAAGAGAAGGGAAAAAATTCAGTCGACAGTGTGCAATTTAAGTTGAACAATACAAAGCTTTTATCTGAAATTAAATCTCAGTTTGTTGGATGAAAAACAGTTTCAGCCATGTTTTCAGTAGAAGGATCGCATCTAATTTAACAATGTGTCATAAAGAAAAACAATTTTTTCTCTACATGCCAACTCCACAATCATCTCCGTAATGATGCATAACACAGCAGCAGATAGAAGGCACAAGAAGCATACCCACAAGCCCATCGGTAGACATTTTCTAGCATATTACGCTCCTGTAAAACTGAAGCTTGCCAATCATTCCATTCACCATTTCCCTAGAGAAAACGACAGAAACAAATGCTTATATATTTATATATTGTGCTTTAAGCTAAAGATACCTACTATGACAGAATAAAAAAATGGGCTTTGGCTCACTAACAAAAGCTGTACTTTCACAATGCCGGCGACATTAAATTGCAGAGATAATACAAAATGTTTAGGAGTCCAAAAGGCAATAGGGAAACACTAAAAAGATCTTACATCTAACTCACCTGAAGATGAACCTGAATGCGACTATCACCGTTTCCCAGTTGCACAACCTTGTTAGAAATTTGTGTGATGTGTCCAAGGTTTCCTGCCCGGGGTGGCCGTTTTCCAGTAGCAGGTAAAGTAGGCTGCATATAACTAAAATAAGTCAACTTTTTTAATCACATAAAAATATTTTTAAATAGGTTTTCCTAAAATGTATATCTCCATTTATCCCGTCATAAGATGCACCTTAAAGATAAATATAGTTTCACCTTTTCCGACTTCGACTTTTTAATCTTCAAACAAAATTGGAAAATAATGGAGTTAAAAGATAAAAAGAAAGGGCAACAAGTTGCTACAAGTATATGGATGCAACACTAGATTCCATCACATAGTACAATCGAGAAACGGGCACCCATTACAGTTAACATATACCTGATTGATATCGCCAGGAAGAATGGGATTTTTATCTGTTTGGAGAATTTTGGATAGCAAACCACAATCTTGAAAAAGATGATCAACAATGGTATTGTTTTTGCTTTCTAAACATGAAAATATGATGCTCTCGACATGATGATGTAATGCATTATTGTAAGGGTACCTGCATCAATTTGAATAAATAATAAAATATTGGACCATATCCATAATAAGTTAATAACCCAAAGTACAACTGATAAAACATAATGTAATTCGAGATAAGATCACAATTAGAAGCAACATCTTACTCAAAGAAAAGATCAAAAACTCTTCTAATAGTTCCCGAGTTGACCAATTCCATCTCTGCAACTTCATTGCCAGTTTTCAGTAGCACCGCAATGAATTCCACAATCTACCACAGGCAGGTTGAAAATTCAGACCACAAAATGGACGGTTAAGATATGAAGAAAAAAATAGACAAAAGGACTATTAATGTACACAAAATACAAGACATCACTGGGCTCGACGAAAACAAAAATGTAAACAATCTGATATTATATTTTCCCTAGTCTACAAGATGGGAGCTATCATATTGTATAACTAGTGATAACTTCATCATTTTTATTTTTTTCCGTATGTCATATCTATACTAGTGTCACACCCAGGACTTGAACGATGCAACTTCTCTTCGGGTAGCAAGAGATAGCAATTACTTCAGCTAAAAATTTGTTTAGTTTCATGAGTAAACATACATTTATCAGATATTGAAACAATATAAAAATCATACAGGGAAAAAACATTATTCCAAATAAACCAACCTTTAAACGATGTTTTCCCAAAGGAGGCCTCAGTTCACCATATGTAGTAGGTAAAATGTTCTCATCGGCCGATACATTCAACAGCATCAGCAAGTCACCTGCAACAAAAGATGCTTTAACAGTTGTACTTCTATCAATTAAATAATATTACTCTAAACCTCGTGGGTGATTTAAAGTTTTTGTTCAAGCTACTCTTAGATATCTATATTGCAAGTACTCATACAGTGCGCATTCCTACTATAACAGAGGAAAACTGAAAAAGACATCAAAATCAATTATCGTTTATCTTCATTAGCATGCACCTAAAATTATACCAACTGAATGGTCACCACCGTTGTTAAGAGGACGAGGACGAGGACAAGGAGTAAGTGAAACATCTCATTAAAGATCAAACATCTTTAGAGAACTCCGAGAAAGCCTTCAACATTTTTAGATAACTCACAAGAATCAAAATAGAACAAAACAAAGAAAAAATCTAACAAGCACACTTGAATATATGGTAACAGGCATGTCTTTGACAGCCCACAACTTGTATCAGAGTCTCAGGTAAATTCTTCCTCAACAAAAAGTCGTAGGATAGTCAAATCTCAAAACTGCAACAACGTGGCTATTTGGCATGTAATTCTCTCGAGTAATAAGTAATAACACTATACCAGCTCAACATTTTTGTGTAAAACGATTAGATACTATGGTAACGGGCATATTTTGACAGCCCACAACTTGTATCAGAGTCTCAGGTAAAGTTCTTCCCCCACAAAAAGTCATAGGATAGACAAATCTCAAAACTGTGTTACATGTAATTCTCTCGAGTAATAACACTATAACAGCTCAACATTTTTGTGTATAAGATACTACGGTAACTGGCACATCTTTGGCAGCCCACAACTTGTATCGGAGTCTCAGGTAAGTTCTTCCCCCACAAAAGTCATAGGATAGTCAAATTTCAAAACTGTGTTATGTGGCTATTTGGCATGTAATTCTCCCGAGTAATAAGTAATAACACTACAACAGCTCAAAATTTTTATGTAAAAAGTTTAGATACAATCAGAATATGTGAAATACGCCAAAAAAGGAAAAAATCGAGCTACATTTCACGTATGGAATAGGGGAATGAAGACTTCATAGAAGATACCCAAGCGCCATATTCATTCACTAAACATAATAACCTAAAACAAGACAGACCAAAATCTTCAGCTCATACCCAACAAACCCTAATAAATTTCCGTCATCATCACACCAAACTTTCTAAAGAGAATAGATATCCCCTGTCTAGTCAAATGTAGCTAGACACCTGACACAATCAATACTCAATATGATATGGCAACTCTAATTCACACCAAAAGGCATTTATTTTATCTTCTTTTTAAGCTACAACGATGAAAAGAAAACCCCAAATTGCTGGTGCCAGCCAGCAATATCACTGTGCTAAAAGGCTATTGGCACACCAAAAGGTGTTCAATACCTCAGGCTTAACAGTTTAGGATATTAATATAACTTATAGATCTCAAGTAATCCCAGTGAAAAGCAACAAAAACCCAAGGATATTAGTTTTGTGTAGAAATAAAATGGGGCACTTTGTCATGAATTCACATTTTACATATCTGAAGTAAGAAGAAATATCAGATGCAACAACACTATAACAAGATAAAATTAAACACTAACAAAGTTGTGGCTGTTGGAACAAAAAGAAATGCAGGAATACAGCAAAAACTTGGAAATTGCAGGACAAACTTTTGGAAAATTATTATCCTCACCAAGTTTGGGCAGCATTGCGCTAACAGTTTCAGGAGTGGCACGTACAGGTGACTCATACACATGCTGACTTCGGAAAGAATGCATGAAGGGAGAAGGGATTGATCTCTTCGGATCCAATAATGCAATACAAACAGACAATGAGTGGACGAGGCCAGATTTTGAACGTGAGTCCTCCAATGCATGACCAAATATTCTTGCAACAAAACTGCATTTACACAAATTTGAAGAGCATCAGCTAATACACATAAAAGTAATTTAGTCGAAGATCAGACACAACTCCAAATAATAACCAAAGACTGAAAAAAGTAACGCTAGCCTCACTAAAAATGTGCACGAAAGTGTATACAAAATGAATTGTCACTTCATGATTGGAGGAAGAATGTAAATGGACACCATGACATACATGTGGGACCCACTCTTCATCCAATCATAAGGTGACACCTCATCTTATGTACAACTATTGCGTTTGTGAGTCTAGCATTTTTCAAAACAAAAACGATCAAAATCCTACAAACCTTGGGCTAGAAAGTTTAGTGGCTAGAGGCGATGGTGCATTTCGAGTTATAGCACACAATGTTTCTGCCGCGTTAGCATGCACTTCAGGAGAACTCTGGACCAGTTAAGAAATAAGTAAGAAACCTTTATGAAGTGATAAGATATCATATTGCCCCTATACTATACTAAGCAACAATACCAACAACAGAAGAAACAGCAAACAGCAAAGAAATAGGTACACTCAAAACAACATACCATTGCAGTTAATATGGCAAAAGAAAATTTTCAGATAAAGGCAGTTAAGAAAATTGGTTCAAAATTCAGCACTATTTAAGTATTTATGCATGCACACGGGAATTTTCAATAGATAATGTTTTGAAAGTCCAATGAACCAAGTAACCAACTAAAAATGTGGAAGTTAAATGGATGGTAGTAACACTGTTTCACTCAGGTTTCTAAACTGCCACACTGCCTTGCTGCTCTTATTAAAGACACCCCCCCCCCCCCCTTTTTCTCTATTTTCGTTCCAAATGTACTTGAAAAGTGCATGGACATCAAACTCAGGAGATTGATCCATCAGTTACTGAAATAAAGTTTGCAAAAAGTAATGAAATGAATACTGATTAGATCCCAGAAGATAAGCACCAAAATATAAAAGCGCAATTCAGGAATTTTCGAATGTGGAATATCCATGTACCAAGTTAACTTAAGAAACTTTTGCATCCCAAAAGCAACAACGCTTGTGCATTGCGAGACCCCCCACTATGTCCAAAAACTCAACTTAGTGTCGAGAAAGCTCATTTCAAATAAAATGCCAAACATGAACTTAAAATGAAAAGTTCTACTTACAGATGGACTCAATTTATCAACTATCATTTCCAGTAAATTACTATCTGCCAACCACTGCATCACATCCATTGAATTGGGATACATATGGTCATCGGACCCTACCAGTCGAACCAAAACCTGTGACAAATAAATTATCAGGAAAGAGGATTATTTGCCAAAGGTCAATCTTATTAATAAGGACTTAGCTGGCAAAAAATATTATATATGTATATATATAGAGAGAGAGAGACCTTTTAAAAAAAAGTAAATATAATAACAATCTTCTCAATACTAACCTCCATGATGGATGTGATACCTATCAAATCAACAAGCTGACTGAAAACATTCTGATGTGCCTGTAGAACACAAGGAAAAAAAGATAGTCATGATAACAAAATTGTTTTCATCTTCTATTGATAGATAAGCAAGCTTAAGAAGAAAAAAGGGTGCCTAGAGAATGCAAACCCACGTGCATGCAAGTATACTCAGAAGCTAGGAGGCACTGACACTTCCAAGGAGGCAACTTGAGTATACCTGACACATGCCCCACGCTATTATCACATAGTCGTTATTTTAAAAAATTCTTGATTTGTAGCATCAATCTTACACTTCTTGGATGCTAAATAGAACCAACAAACAGTGGATGTCGATTGTAGAGACATGACAATTTGGTAGAAGAAATCAAAAGAATTGCTGGAATACACAAAGATTAAGAAAATTTAATGTGGGCCAGCAGTCTAATCTTTGCTGAACATCAGAGACTAAGAACCCCCCCCCAAAAAAAGAAAAACCAAAATGCTACCGTTGGCAACACCCACAAAGAAACTAGAATAAACTGCGCTACCCCACAATAGATGCAAAACCCCCATAAGCTTCCATTTGACAGTTTAATGTTGAAAACCATCGAGAACGAACCAAAAAAAGGTGCTGGAACAGGATCCATTTTATCAGCACCATAAGGAATACAACATTACAATATACAAAGAACCAAGAAAGAAGAAAGAAGAACAAAGACGTGGTAGGAAAATCGAATTATTGGATTGAGATGATTTACAGACACAGAGCCACTATAATTAAGGTGCTGTATTCTATATCAATTGAGAAATCTCAGCCACAATGATGTCCAGATTAACTAGTGCAACGCAAATCTTGCTTTAGTATAACCTGTAAGTCATCAGAATGCCGAGGTAACCATGAACATTTCAAAAGCTTATAGGAATATATAACCAACTCTCAAAGCCCAATAACACGCAATATTTCGGGCGCAAAACACGTCTTTCCACCTCCACAATGATCTCCAGATTACCAACATATTAGTCTTTCAACCTAGAGGATCTTTTAATATTGAAATAGATCTAGAGAAAGCTTCAACTTAAATAGCAAAAACAATGTAAACAACAATTAAAGATTTAACTCACTTTAACGTAATTCATAAGTGGGACAGTCTTCCGCACCATGAGGCATATCACAACCTACAAATTAGCAATAATACATCAAGCAATATGCCTTCGTGAAACCAGGGGTACAAGAAAACATACAGAAACATTCACTGTAAGAATAATATACCTTGCTGAAATACCCTGCCAGCAACGCACTATGAGGACGGTTTGGTTCCAAAAAGGAGAAAAGTAAATCCATTAACTGCAATTGCAAAACACAGACTGAGGTTTGATTATCAAAGCAACAGCAACTTAAAAAAAAAATTATGATGTTTGATAAATGAAGCCTTTACCTCCTCTTCCTCCACCAGGGTTTTAAAGATAACATCGATTTCACATGTAAAAACCTCACAGGAAATGAACGGGAACCTAAATAGTGAAAGAAATCTCAGCAGCAAGAAATCAACTTTATCCCAGGAGTACAGCAAAAAAATAAAATAGAACTGTGCCCCTATATGTTCAGAAAATATATTATTTTTCTAATCATAATGGCCTACTTGAAAGCACGTTTACTCTCAGCATCCTCTGGAGGCTCTTCAACAACATATCGCAGTAACTGCTCCACCTGAGCTCTATCCCGCAAACTGAAAAGGCAAGCACTTCATCAGTATCTAGAAGGACCAGAAGAGCAGGTTCTATATTATTAATGTCACAATATAAGATCATGTTCAGCATTTCCAATCCCAAGAAACTATAAAACTCAAGGATATGGCATGCTAAAATTGGAAAATTATTACAAATTAATGAGACGACTGTTTAAAGCTTTGCATTCTTGGATTATCTCTTCTTCATCCAGAAGTTCTTCCAAGGTGAAATTTTCCTTGTCTAACACTGATTCCACCTAGGGACAAAAGAATAATTCAACAATAAGAGACAATGATAATGAGTTATTGAAAAACATGGACTCAAGGAGAAAAAACATGAAGATGTCAAGCAATAAGTGCAAAAAGGTTTTTCAGGATCATTCTTACGATAAATATAACAGCTAGCCCATTGATATAAATATTGTTAAGAAACCTGTGCAGCAATGACCGAGCACGGAGCTGTGTCAGGTTTGTGTTGAGGCGTATAGGTTTCGTATTACCAATTGCTCAACTCATAAACGACCATTAAGAGGCGTGTCTGACCAGGTGTGTGTCGTGTTTAAAGCATGTATTTGTTATTTTTAACAGGTTCATCTCATGTATCACCGGGTTTGTGTCGCCCATTTCTCCAAACATATTTAACAGGTCATCACCATTACAACCCATAATTTTGTTAAGACTTTACCTATCAACTATGAAGCACGGATGCGGGTGCATGATTCGAGTGCTACTCAATTCGGGTGCAGCGATTCAAGAACTTTCAAAAAAAGAGGATGCGGGTGCAGGGGGTAATAAAATATAATAATATAAATTACATTAATTAATTATATTTCATGTTTGAGAAATACCTGTAGTCACAATGAAATAGAAAATTTACGGTTCCATATTGGTGAGTGGTGACAAGAAATTTAGGTTTTCCAAAGTGATGACAAGAAAATTAGTGTTTCATACTGGTGACTAGAAAACTAGGGTTCATAGTGGTAAGAAGAAATTTGATGGAGATAAAACTTGAAGTAAGAATTAACCGTGTTTGGAGAGCTTCTCTTCGCCGTTTTTGAGTTTGGAGTTGGAAGGATTGTGTTTGGTGCTTGGTCTGGAAGCTAGAGTCGTATGTGAGAAGCTTTGAAATTTCAAAGTAACGTGAAAGATTTCGTGGGCTATTGTCATATTATATATATTTTAAATTAAAAGTTACAACTCCTCTCTTTTTTTTTAACAAAAAAAAAAGAAGAAATAAATTTCAATTAAAAAAATAGGGAAATTGGACTCTTTTCGAATCCCTCCTGAGTCCCAAACAAATACATGAAGAATCCTTGCCGAATCGGAAATTAACATTAACTAATTAATTCCAATTCGCACCCAACTAGACTTGGCAACCCTTCAGAAGAATCCGTGCTTCATAGCCCATCAACCAGTTAGTTTATGTCGATTTGAGTTGTGTTATCATATCATATGTCATTTTACCCCATCTATGTAGCATGATAGTCAACTGAGTATATATATAAGTATCGCAGACACCGACTCCAAATTAGAACCACTCAAGTGCCCTAGAGCAAAGGACCTAAATCTCGTATACTATGGAGAAAATCATTCACATTGTTGATGTATTCTATTGTAATGAGTAAGAGGACAAGGATGTAAGCAATAAATAAATGCTGCAATCACCCAACCCAACCCAACAGAGGGAAGGAAAATAAGAAACTACGTTCAAAAGAAACCCCCCAAGTTGCCAATAAGTCCGTGTGAAAACTGAGAAGGCAATTAATGCTGGTTGTGCTGAATGCAAAATAGTTCGAAATTTCTCAACCTATGGAACGAAAAACTTCAAAATTCGAAATGGGGAAAGAGTATAACATTTCTCAATTAATTAAATCTTATGGTCCAAACATGACTATACTAACACCAGAACTCATGCTAAAACAATATGTTTACTTAATGAAGCTGGGTTCTCCCGAACTGAAATGAAAATAATAACGAGGTTCAGAAGTCTTCATTATATTACTTGCTCCCGTTTCTTCAGCAAGCAAGCAAGCAGCAAATATGGAATTTAATTAAAGACTAGAGGAAGATTTTTGTTAAAACCGACTTCAGTGACTTGGAAGGAAGAAATTAAAGCTTTGAAGGATTGACTTCAACAATTCATAACTAGTTGTATTTTATTACTGACACAATAAATGATGGGCAAATTTTATCACGTATTATTTAATTCCAAAGCGTGCTCAAAACACAACATTTAACAGATTCCTTGTAATTCGCTCAGAGAGTGGCCTAGAGTAAAATTTATACATGTACCATATCAACTCGATCCATCCATGAAAAACAGGTAGAAGCAAACAATAATAATATAATATTTGCTACAGAAACAAAAATAGCAACAACGAATATACCCAAAAATATGTTTCCATTCAATTGAAATTGCTACATTAGCATCTGATAAAATTGGATCGAAAATATCACTTACAGGCGAAGACGCAGAGAGAGCTGTGAGTTTCCAAAACATGTCGAATGTATGTATCTATATCTTTATCTATATATGTGAGCTTGAACCAATAGTTACTTAGATCTGTAGAGCCTGAAATCGACAGTAGCTCGAGATTCAGCTGAGGCAGAGGCGTTTGAGGTTTTAAAACCCTAATTTTGAGAAAGAGACAGGGAAAAGATCAAAAGGAAAACAAGCCGTCAAGATCTATATAGAGGGATTTCCTACTTTCCCTAGAAATTGAAGCCGTGAAAGGAAGGGGTTGTTGTGTTAATGGGAAGAGAGAGAGAGAGAGAGAGAGAGAGAGAGAGAGAGGGGGGAGAGGAAAAGTACAAAATGAGGTCCGGAATTCTCAAAACCAAAAATATATTGGATTTTGATAATCGCAAATATTATGTTTTTTTGAGTGTGTTTTGTATGTATGTGGTGTGTTTGTGTGTATATGCATCCATTACAACCCTACATGGATGGATGGTGGTGATCCTTTTTGGAGAAGAGGTACTTCAGTCTTCATAAGCTCCCTCCGATGCACAAATAAATATCTATGCTACTTTATGCATTTGCATTTGTTAAAACAAAAACATATATTTGCGAACGCGATGCGTGTGTAAATTTAATTTTTATACCTGTATAGATTCAATTTTTGATGTTTAATTCTTTTTTCACATCAATTAGTAATAATAAGAAAGAACTAGGAAAAATATAAAAAATCGGTGTCATAACCATTGCAATTGCTTAATATACAAAACTTATGTTTACATGACAAAATGTGATCGATTTTATTTTAACAGTTGGATTCTACATGTCTCTCCTCGTATGAATGATTTGCACACATTCCACGCTTGGATAGCTAAGTTGCGTATGTTCCAAATATGGGACGATTAAGTTTTAGTTGTCTCACAACTAAACTTAGTTAAGACTATCACTTTCATTAAAGATATCGTGAGTTTAAGTTTGAATTTGATCTCCTCTCTCTTTGTATTATTAGTAGATTGTATTAATGAATTATGAAATTAAAATAAAATTACTAGTGAGTGTAAATCTAAAAAAATTTGCATTTGATATAACTTAAACCATCTCCTTATTTTAAAGACTAACTGTATTAATCCAGCAGCCTAATCCAAAAAATAAGATAGAATTATGTCAGCCCAAACTAATGTATTGATTCTAAATAAGTAATCGACTATAAACAAACAAATGAATCAATCAAAATTTACTATTGTTGATGATGTAGTGTATCCATGTAAAGTCAAGTGGCGTGACCTATTTGCAACCAGGTGTTGATGTGTGGTAGGCCCCCTGTGATATGACGTGACACTACTTTTTTTCAAATTTAAAGCTCGAGCTTTGGCATGCTGCCTTGCAACATTTTAAAAACTAATACAAAATGCTGACGAAATAATTAATTTTGTTTGAAAAAGTTGGAAATAGGATTGACGAGATTTATTTATTTATTTATTTCAAAATTCAATCTATATTATAAAAGAAGGAAAGTTCAAAAAATCTCTCTTAAAAACTTAGTAGATCAATGCCTCAAAAATTTTATCATCTCTTCGCAAATAATCTATACCCTTAGATTTAATTATATACTTATATTAAAGTGTCAAATCAAATACAAGATATATATACACCTTTTTTTAGAAAAAAAAAACAAAAAGTACTACATTAAAATAAATCAAAATTGAGAGTATCAACAAGAAAGAAAGGGGAAACAGACTCTTAAGACCTACAGACAAACATAGAACCAACTGCTTTCACCAACACATGAGCAGCATGATTCGTTGTTCTTCGGATAAAGACAAACATACACTCGATAAAACTACTAGCCAGCCTCTTGCAATCTTGGACTATAGACCTAATATACGAAAAACCACTAACGGATCCTTAAAGGGCATTGACAAGAAGCATTGAGTTATATTCAACAATCACATTTAAAATGTTGGATTCTATTAACCAGCTCAAAGTTTTATGGCAACTGAGCGCTTCAGCGAGAAGATGATCACTTGGAGCCTCAATTGGGCCATTATTCGCTTTCACCAAGAAACCATTCGAATCACGAACCAAGCACCCAAAACCAATGGACCCAAAGCCAATAAGAACAGTTGCATCAAAATTACATTTCAATTTCCCCTCATGAGGCCGTTACCATTTAATGACCGACCCACCAGAATTACCAGCAGGAGTATTTCAACATTGAGATAAAAAATATAAAGCATTATTATAAAGGTGGTGATGTTGGCACCCTGACAATCTCTTGGTAACACTTTCACTTTTACTACCACTCCCACTTTTACACTTTTATCTTAATAATACTCACATGTTATACCTACCACTCTCACTTATTTTTGGTAATAAATCCCTTACTTAATTAATTAGCAACATCATTAAGTAATTAACTACATAATAACATAAAACAAATTACCCCAAACTAACCCCAAAATTTCTCCACCATCTCTACCATCTTCAAATGAGTTTAGCAATAAAGTTCGATTGCACCAAAATAGCCAAGAAAACATTAATTATTGATGCAAGAAAACCTCCACAATTGGTGCAAAAGTCTAAATTTGAGAAGAATATGAGAAAAAAGAGAAATTTTGGAATAAGGGAAGGAAAACAAGCAAAAAAGAGTTAATGAAAAAGAAGCATACATGTTTCTATTTTGTTTCATTATTTATATTATTTTCATAACATACACATAAAATATATAAGCAAACAATACAATTTTCTGTTTAAAGCACAAATAAGGTTTACTCGGTTCTCCGAAACCGAGTTACAGGCTTGTACATTCAGCTGCTCTCAATCGAGTATGAAATCCCATAAAATGTCAAGTTGATATATTTTCGGGATCTTCATTCGGTTGAGAGCAGCCAAGTGTTGTTATACCATGCTCAGCTATGAGTAGCCGACACTAGTTTGCTTTCAACTAAATGAAGATTCCGAGAGTAGACCGGGCAGAAATACACGTAACACGATAACATGAAACGAATCGACACGAATATATAAGTTAATGGGTGAACCCTTATCGGGTTCACCCGTTAGACCTAGAAAAAAAAATGAATCGCGTTCGTGTTCAACTGCATTAACCGCTATAAATCGATAAGACTTGATAAGAAACCGAGTCGTGTCACCCGAACCTAACCGATTCAAACCATTAAAAACAAGTAAATATATATGGGTACATATGTAATTAGATAAGGAAAAAAGTTAATAGGTAACAAGTAAATATATATGGGTAGTTGGATACTTAAATGTATTTTTGGTATATGAGTTATAGGTAATATCTTGCAGCATGTTTATATTTTCTTGTTGGTTAATTTTACTTTAACAAAATAAGACTTGTACTTTTGTTATTATATTACATTGGACAATGCTTCACTTTGTTGTTGGATTACTAGGGGCAATAATCCTAATTACTAGGGGCAGTACCAGTAATCTGTTGTTGGATTAAGTGGTTTAGGTGTGAAATTCTCACCAAATGTCAAAAAAAAAAAGGATACTTAAAAGATGGTATGCTACACAAATGCCATACTTCATTGGAATAAGTGGTTTAGGTTTGAATCAACTCATTCATTTAATTTAATTTATTTTAAATAAAATAAATGTACATTTTAAAAAAAATAAACACACACACATTGTGTATAATTTAATAATTAATTTGATATAACTTATTTTAGTCTTGCTTATAAATTTAGTGTGACCCTTTCCCACCCCTTATTCCATCTTCGAATTTCAACATTTAAAAACAATGTAGTTAAAACTATTGAGAATTGCAAAAGTTTACATTATAATTCAATGTGACAATTGAATCGGTAAAACTTGATATTTTGTGCATTATTTGTTAAATGTTACATAAAGTAAGTTAATCAGATGGATGACTAATATTCAAAATATATGTAACTATTCGCTTTTTATTTTAAAAAAAACACAAAATATATGCGACTATTCAATATTTTAACAAAATTCAGAAAGGCATTGCTCTCGAAAAACACACAACACACTACGAGAAAACTAGGTTTTTATGGCATTTATTTAGTCGCACTATAAATAAATGCCAAGAAAAATGTTTTTCCGGCACTTTTTAACAAAATGCAGGGAATTTACGGCATTTTGTACAAAATACCGGGAATTTTTGGCATTTCATAACAAATGCCGCAAATTTGTGGCACTCTTCAATAAGTGCTGCAAATTTGCGACGCTCTTCAATAAGTGCGAACTGCAATAATATTTTTTCTCAACATTTTGTACAAAACGTTTGGAGTTTATGCCATTTTATACAAGATGTAGTAAATTCTCAGTATTTTTTAGCAAATGTTAGCAATGTTAATTATTATTTTTTTAACATTTTATATCAAATACAAAAAACTCGGTTCATTATACCAAATGCTAGAGGTTCATGATACTTTCGGACAAGTGCTAAAAAGTTATTTCAAAATTTTAAGTTAGGAGATCTTAATTTGATAATACTTACCAAAAGAATACAAGAGATTTATTATAATGCAATATTTTTTACATAATTTTTTATTCTATGATTAGAATATTGATGTAATTATGTGAAACCATTTGTAATTAAATTTATTTGAAATTCTTTTAGCATGAACAAAATAAAATTTTATTATATTTATATATATGTATGTGTATCTTTGCACATCTTGTGCATCAGTTATGTCGAAAAGAAAAATAGTTCAACATATTAATAATCTTGTTTATTTAAATCAAATTTTCAATTATATGTATATGAATTAAATTGATGTATAAATAATAAAAAAAACTGTTGTCAATTGAAATAATTAAAAAAAATCTAAAAAAATTAATCAACGAAGACTTTTATGTAAGTTTTGATATCTCTTTTTATATAATGGTACCGGTGATTCATATTTCTATGTGGATATATATTGTGTATATATATGTATATATTTATAAATGAGTTATTAAAAGAGGAATTTCACAATTTAGTAATAATTAAGTATTTTGGGGTAGTGGTTAATGAGTAAGGGATAAAGGGTGTGTATGGCGAAAAATGGTGTAGGTCGTGGGTTCGAGTATCACTAAGGGTAAAACTTGTGGGATTTAATACTTTTGTTATTATAGAGTTTCCCAGCATTAATATAAATGCTGCAAAAGTAGTTTTGTCGGCATTTTACACAAGTCCCGTTATAAATGTCAAAAATCTTTTACGACATTGGCTTTTAAGGTACTTAAACAAATGCCGGCATTTTTACTGCTTATAACGGCATTATGTTAATGTCGAGAAAACCCACTTTTTTGTAGTGACATGGACGGTAGTTTTGCTAATTATTGGAAGGTAATTAGGATTACTGCTCCCAGTAATCCAACAACAAATTACTGCCTCCAGTAATCAGGATTAATGGGCGGTACTAGTAATCCAATAACAGATTACTGCCCCAAGTAATCTGGATTACTACCCCCCGTAATCAGGATTGTTGGGCGGTAATCCAGATTATTGCCCCTAGTAATCCAGATTAGTACCCCCAGTAATTCAACAACAGAGCGAAGCATTATCTAAGGTAATCCAATAACAAAAGTAGAAGTCTTGTTTTGTTAAAGTAAAATTAACCAACAAGAAAATATAAACATGTTGTAAGATATTACCTATAACTCATATAACAAAAATACATCCAAGTATCCAACTACCCATAAATATTTACTTGTTACCTATAAACTTTTTTCCTTGTATAATTACTTATGTACCCATAGATATTTATTTATTTTAAATGGTTTGAATCGATTAGGTTTAAGTGATGTGACTCGGTACTACCCGGTTTCTTAACGGGTCTTATCGGTTTATAGCGATTAATGCGGTTGAACATGAACATGAGTCGTTTTTTTTTTCATGTCTAATGGGTGAACCCGATAGTGACCCGAACCCGATAAATGTTTACCCATTAACTTATATCTTCGTGCCGATTCGTTTCGTGTTATTGTGTTACGTGTATTTCTACTAGGTCTACTATCGGGACCTTCATTCGGTTAAGAGCAACTGAGTGTGATTAGTGTCACTCGGCTGCTTATAGTCAAGCATGATATAGCAACACTCAGCTGCTCTCAACCAAAAGAAGATCTCGAGAGCATATTGTTGACCTTGAAGGTTTTAATCTTATTTTGATAATAACAATAAATTAATCATGTGTAATTTAACATGTGTGTTGAAGTAATTCTAGCCACATTTTAATGATCATCATTCATGGACCAAAATCGATCTATCCAAACCGAGATCATTCCTCTACAAGTATTGGATAAGACAAAAAGATCAATTTCATCACAATGCAAATCCATGGAGCATAAAGATCAAGGATCATATGCAAAAGTTTCAAGTCAAAAGTTTCAAGCGAATATCAAATTAAAGAAACAAATCGAAGCATTCAAAGACTCGTCTATTCGTCACTTGAGTGAGTGCTTAGGATTTATGTAACGTTTCTTGTTTGATTATTTATATAGCTCATATATATTGATATAGCATTCTTAGATTGATCAAAACAAAGTTTGAATCAAAATCATTTCAAAACATCATTCTTACAAAAATCAGTTTTGAAATAAATTTATATTAAATTCAAATGATCATATTTTGAGCTCTCCCGAAAATAGGTGTCTTAGGAACCTATTTGACCTATCCCAAGCATTAAAATTGATTTTGGAGCTTAAATGCAAAAGTGCAAAAATTAGGATTTTTGGCCTGGTGGACAGAGCCTATCAGTCGACTAAGAAGCTTGGCTCAGTCAACTGATGCTTCAGAATATAGCCGTTGTATTTTTGACTTTTTACCATTTTTGGTGCCAAACTTCTACCAAACCTAAAAAACCGCTATATCACTTTTGGGACTATTTATATGACTTCCAAGACACATTTGAAACTACTTTTGATCATTCTTACAAGCATACTTCATCTGTCTTCAATATCAAAAGATTCAAGTCATTTATTTTTGATCAATCATTCATTGAGCTATAAATCTTGATCAAACAAGTAATTCTAGTGTGAGCTTCAATCATATTCTTTATACACTTGAGAGTTATTGTTAATTGGTGTGAATCACTAAACAATTAGTATTCAATTGTGAGAGGTAAATCTTATAGGATAACAAGAAGGTAAATTACTATTTAATAATTGTGAGAAGTAAATCTCACAAAGTTAGCAAGAGGGATTCTTGTGAGAATATTGTGGTAAAGCAATATTTGTAAGAGTGTAGTAAGACAACAACACTTTTAGCAGTTCAATTTTCACTTGGAAAAAAATCGGAATTAGTGAAAATTCTAGGAGAATTAACCGAGCGCAGACATATAGTTTAAGAAACCAAAACCGTGAGGACAAAAAGTCTTGAACTTCAATTGGTTCAATATTTTTAACTCAATCTATTTATCTTTAGTCATTTATTTTGTTGCTATACTATTGTTTGAGATTGCCTTTGATTATTTGCTTTTGAGATTGCTTGCATTCCTTGATATACTTGTTTAACTTAATTGTTTTACTTAAACATTTTTTAAAAAGTTTTTAATTCCACATTAAGTTTTTTAAACCTTATTCCCCCCCTCTAGGATATTTTTCGACCAACACATATCAATTTGACATTTTGTGGGATTTCATACTCGGATGAGAGCAGCCGAGTGTACAAGCCTGCAATTCGATTATGTAGAACCGAGTAAACCATCTTCGTGCTTTAAACAGAAAATTGGTTTTTTTGTTTATATATTTGATGTGTATGTTATGAAAATAATATAAATAATGAAACAAAATAAAAACATGTATGTCTCTTTTTCATTAACTCTTTCTTACTTCTTTTCCTTCCCTTATTCCAAAGTTTTTCATTTTTTTTATCATTCTTCTCAAATTTAGAGTTTTGCATCAATGAATGTTTTGTTTTTACCATTCTTCTCAAACTTAGAGTTTTGCATTCATGGAGATTTTATTTGTTATTTTGGTGCAACCAAAATTTGTTGCTAGATAGATAAGAGATAATTATATAATTAGTGGGTTAATTAACTTTTGAGTTAAATTAAAACAAGTGAGGTGGAAATAACAATTGAAGCTCTTTTTTTAGTGGGAGTGTTACCAAGAGATTGTGGGGGTGCCAACATCATCACCCTATTATAAATGACCGAAGCAGGCAAACTATGATTTATCAACACTATACCATTTCGATTACTTCACAGAGCCGAGAGACACATCGCTACACAACTAACTTCTTCTTTATTACAGTGGCCGCAAACGGCATTCCATTAGTCCCCAATAGATCAAACCAACCCACTAATTTCACCTACCAAAACACATAGACCACACACTCTTGGCAACAGGACAAGAAACAAACACATGGAAAGCCGATTCCACATCCAAATTACAAACTGGGCATTATAAAGGAACATTGACATGTCTTTTCGAAATGGCTAAAACTTTACACTCTACACTCTCTATTCTTTCAAATTATTCCCACTCATCAATCCTTTTTATAAAATTTAAAATGCCATAGCATTAAATTCAAAAATTGAATTTAAATAAAATGTATACATTTGTAGCCTATTACTCAAAATCAAGACCCATTATGATTATAAAATTAAATATATTTTTTTTTCAAAAAAAGCTAATGAATATTACAGTTAAAGATATAATGTGTATGTGTATATCACTAGTCATTTCAAATGGTATGAAATAGTTATTGTACAAAAAAAAGGTATGAAATAGTTCATAAATGACCTATTACAAAGTGAAAAAACAAAAAAAAAAACCTCACTATATTGTATTTGATTGTGCGCATGTTCCGATAAATTCATCAAACTGATACAATCATTTACTTTCACATTTGGCCCATGAACTTTTAAGCTTAATTTAACATTAAACCAATAAACTTTTGGGGAAAAAAAAGACACAACTATACTTAAGACTATTATAATTCGCTAAACAAAGTATGTTATATATTAGGAAAAAAATGTAATATGAAAACAGAAACCTCTATAAATATTTTAATCGAGTAATATTAATTTCCAGCTAACTGTTTACGCGTACTTATTTCATTTAAGTACATTTGTAGATTATGCATTATTTGTAATATTCTCTGATCACCTTTTCTTGGTTTAATTTTTTTTGCCAGCAATTATTGATAATGAGTAGAGTATGAATCCTTTTATTCGTTAAATTAACTAGCTAATAAAGTTGCACCGTTAATGTTTTGAAAAAAGTTACTTAAAATTTAATTGTATAGTTTTGACACTTTATTGGTAATCTAGCTTTTGGTATTTACGGCCTGAAAATCGAACCTAAATTTTTAGTATTCAAAATACGGAGCTTAGAAAAAAGACTAACGTGCTTCAGTTTGGGTTAGTTTAGTCAATTTTATTAATCATTTCACTATAATTAAGTATAAAGTCTCAAATTTCACATAATTTTTATTCCCAATTTCTCAAGCCTTTTTTTTTTCAATGATTAGTTTTCTATTTTTTTTCTCGTTTCACTGTGCCATTGGATAGTAAGAAAAAAGTTATGAAAAAAATGGACTATATTTAATTAAATTATTCATTTTCTTAAGTTTATAAATTTTCGTAAGAAGTTGTAATTTTTTAGAGGGTACAAATGTCAGTTAGCTGCCAACAGACTTATCAAGTAATACACACAACACTTACGTTCAGGGACGGCCTTATTTTTGAAATTTATTACTATATATAAGGTAATTTTTTAAAAAATAATAATTCAAGGACTTATACAACTTCAGGATTAATTTGTAACTTTTTATCTAAGGCCATCTCTAATGGTATTTTATATAAATTAATTTGTATCTTATGTGTCATAGTAATTTTAATACATTTCTATATTTATTTGGCAATATAATTATGTAAATAAAAAAGTCTCAAATAAAGTTTCTATAATGGTACCATTTCTATCTTACTTTTCTATCGTACTTGACATTTATTTAAAAATGAGAGAGAATTAGTGGGTTTCTTATATTCAATAAGGATGTACCATGTCACATTAAAAATTTCTATCATCATTCTACATATAGAAGTGATAGAAATTTTACAGGTGACTCAACTTCCACCTCACATATAAATGGTTATAGAAAACCCCATTGGAGCATATTTTTATTTTTATTTTTATCATAGAAATTTGTATGGATAAAAGTGATCATTGAAAATGGTCTAACTTAATTAGCAGCTCTCTCTCTCTCTTTTTCACTGTTTCTCACTCCTCTTTTCATTCCTTTTATTTCTCTCTAAGTATCGCCACATTGCTAATCCCGCTATGGTGCGATTGACCACTCACCGACCACCTTAGTAAAAATAAGGTTATTTATTCACACGTACACATTTTTTTTTTCACTCAATTGTGGATCTTAAGCATACTATAGAGTAATAAGAACTTTGAGTAATTTGATTTACGGTTCTTATTTATTTGGTTTTATTTATGTGCAGAAAGTGTGGCGTGATAAGATAACATGAAGGGGTTTTTTGTCACTCATCAATGGCATCAAATGGGTTATTGCAAATATTGGAGTTGTAAACCAACTGAAGGGAGTATTTTATTCGATTTTTCTTAATTAGTTTATTTCATTTAAACTACTTGTATTCTATGAGGTGAGTGTTTTGTTAACTAATTTAATTGAACTATTGGAGTAGTTTATTGGTTAAAGTCTTACAAAACACCGATAAAAGTTTGGTTGTCTGATTAAATTAATTCTTTAAATATATATAAATTGAATAAATCTAAACGAAACCAAAAAGTTGGTTCTAGTTTAGGTTCGAAAGATTTATAAATCGAAACCGAATTTTCAAATTCAGTTTGGGGCCCCTCTGACTCCCACTCTAATTGAAACCAAAAACACCCCTAGTTTACATTAAAATTTTATGACTTTAAAATTATGATTTTGTGTATTTTAAATTTTGGCCTCCCTTTGATTAAATTTCTGGGGTCACTGCATTTTTCTTGTACGTCCATGCATGTGGCCCACAATTCTCTTACGGTATGTGTGCCACACACATTTCACTTATGCGTAAGATAGGAAACTTAGTGAACGATATTTAACTTTAATATGCCACAAACTTATATACATCAGTATTGTACGTAGTTTACCATGAGTGACTGTTGCTTGCACATGTAGGATATATTTACCCAATTATCATATTTACCAATACCATTGTTGATGTTCTTAGAGATAAGTGGTGTGCTTGCATGTGTTGTTTGATAAATCGAGTTATTTGAATTTGACTCACTTAAACAAATTAAAAGTAATTAGACCTATAGGATAAATATTACTCGACTTAACTCATACTAGTCATTTTATAGAATATACTTTAATGTTATGCATGATTATAGACACCCAATGTAAATCCCACATCGGAAAGTGAGGGAGTCCTTGAGACCCATATATGTGCACCTTGGTACCTAACTGGTGTGACGCGTTCAACTAGGAGTGTGCTAGTTAGGGACAAAACCTTGAGGGGGTAAATGAACTGGCCTTGAGGGGTTGCAGGTTGCACTCGCCCAGATAAGACAATATCACCGCACTAATATTCGGTGACGCATTTTGGGGGGTGAGTGGGATCATGTAGCCATGCCAAGCCAAGAACAAAACTGTGAGGGTGAGTAAGACCATGTAGCCCAAAGCGGGTGAGTAAGACCATGTAGTCCAAAGCGGACAATATCACACTGGCGTGGGAACGGAGCGTTACAAATGGTATCAGAGTGAACCCCACAGAGTACGATGTGCCAACGAGAGCGTCGGTCCCCTGCGAAGCCCACAAAAGTATGATGCGGTGTGCCGACGAGGGCGTCGGTCCCCTGCGGACCCCACAGAGTTGAGACCCATATATGTTGTAACGACCCGACACCCCTTAGTACAATATTGTTCGCTTTGGGCGAGTGCGGCCTGCAACCCATCAGGGCCAGTCCATCTACCCCCCTCACAGCTTTGTTCTTGGCAAGACTAACCCCCCAAAACGCGTAGTACTAGTTAGTGCCAAGCCGCCCCATATATGGGTCTCAATGTTTCCTTCACTTTTCGATGTGGGATTTGCATATGTGCACCTTGGTACCTAACTGGTGTGATGCGTTCCACTAATAGTGTGCTAGTTGGGGACAAAACCTTGAGGGGGATATATGGACTGGCCCTGAAGGGTTGCAGGTCGCACTCGCCTAGTGAGGACAATATCACCGCTGCGTAGCTTTGATACCCGGTGATGCATTTTAGGGGGTGAGTGGGATCATGTAATCTTGCCAAGAATAAAACCATAAGGGTGAGTGGGACTATATAGTTCAAAACATATAATATCACACTGGCGTGGGACCGGAGCGTTACACCCAACAAATAGTGAACTCGAGCTCATTTACGACAATTGTGGATGAAGATTTGACATTTTGCCCCCGTATATATTATTCTACCATTATGAACGGTCTTAAGATATAAAAACAAGATTAACGACAAAAATCTTTGCTTTTTGTTATATCCAAGTACAAGCAACGCACATACGTGTATACAACTGATTTTTATGCACAGATAGGTCTAACCAAGAATAAAAATAATAAATGAAAAAGGATGTAGCTTAATAATTAGGGTCATTCTTAATAATAATAAATGGAGTTCAAATCTTGCATCTATATAATTATTTCTTCCGATTTATACATACATAGGTACTAAAGAAAGAATGGCCCACAGCCCTACACATAATTTGGGTTACAAAATTGGTGCATTTGAGACCTTGAACTTTTGTTTATTTTAAATATACTAATTAAGATGTATTTAGTTTATCACTTTATTGAATTTGCATAACCAATATATGTTAGACAAACACAATTAAAGGAAGGCCTAGATTTTAACAGTATATTATTACTTTATATATTATATCCAGTTGGCACATATACATGAAACGAAGTTCATATATTATACATAAACTCAAATTTAACTCATTGAAACATCTCAATTATATATGAGAACACGAAACTTTTAAAAGTTAGCTTTCAAAATGCCAAGGATACAAGATTTAATTAGAAGGGTCCGTTTGATAATAATATAGAAAAAGATTATAAAAATAGTTGAATTTTGTGAGAAGTTGAAAAATAATTAAGTTAAGACATATGGTAAAATGTCTTTTTACTTTGTGGTTTTTTTAATGGAGAACTTTCTTTGGAGGTTGAAGAAGAAAAAAATGAGTATGAAATGGGGGCATCTTATCACATGCTTTCAATTTATTTTTCAACTTTTTACCAAATCAAGAGTTTTTATTTTCATTTTTCATATTGTTATTAAACGGAGTCGAAAGGTAAAATCCACTCAAGAAGGAGAATTAAATTTGTAAATAACACTTTAGTTACTTTAATACATTGCCATGACACATTTCATAACACTTAGGTTCCGTTTGATAATAACATATAAAATGAAAAGAAAAACACTTGATTATGTGAGAAGTTGGAAAAATAAGTTGTGGTATGAGATGGGATATTTTTATGAGTAGAAGTCCTCTATTCTTTGTTATTTTTTTGTGCTTTTTTTTTCTTCCTCAACTATAAAAAAAATAATTTCATGAAAAAAATCAAAATATATGAAGTCACCTCACCTCATGCTTCAATTTATTTTTCATTTTCTCACAAAAATCAATTATTTTTGTTATTATTTTCTATATTGTTATCAAACGCATTCTTATATGATAATTATGATGCTTTCGATTGTTCTTTAGTTAAAACTCTTAGGTTTACTAATTCATTATAGCCATCATTCTTTTACTTGATTTCTTACAGTGTACTTGCACCGGCTCGACAAACTAATTAATCACCTGATTCATATAAGCTATGTCAAAATGAAATACATCTTAGATCATAATATAAATGGCAATACCTTACAATTATAAAGTTGGCACGGCCCAAAGATCAAACAATGACAATCTCATTCCTTCCTATTTTTTTATGTGGCTTAAAAATTAGATCCATCTGTATATGGTATGTAATAAAAAAAAAAATACAATACACTTATGTGGAAGACACGAGCGAGAGACAAGTGAGAATATTAGATTAGTTTCTGAGATCCTAAAGATGTCCTCGCTTGTTCAATAGAATTTCATCTACATACAAAAGGTGATATGGTCTCCCTTCTTTTTACGGACTATTGCGCATGAGGGGAATTACATGCATCAAAAGCATCTCGACCTAGCTTTCAAGTATTAGGGATTTACAAGATATTACTCACAGTTTCTTCCAATGAATTAAACTTAACTTATTAGTTCATAAGATATCAAGTTTTAGGCCGTTGAACCAATTCCGTATGGTTATATATGGATTCGTGCATATCCTCTCCTCTTAAAAGGGAAAGAGAAAAGTTTAGATGGAAAAGGTAATTAGTTAGTGGTTAATTAATAATGATAAAAGTGGTTACAATTCAATGTTATGAAAAAGCTAATATAACCTAATCTTTAAGGCAAACAAAAGGTAAAAGACAACCGCTTTATTTCTTTTCTGTTAAAACACACCCATCAATTAAAACTTGCATTTGACCCAATTTTAAGAAACACCATCAAATAGACTAGGTGTTTGAATTAAGAGAGGAGAAAGAGTAAGGGAAAGTTTGAACTCTGCGTATTGTGGTTAGAAATCAATCACTTTCACCACTAGGAATTGCCCCAAGTTCGAAACACATTTACAACTTAATACAGCATTATAAATTATTTTTCAAAAAAAAATTATTTACTGTATTATTTTGATATTATTAAATGTTTCTGTAAATTACTTGCATTTATAGCACTATTAAGTTAAAATTGTTGTTTGTAACGCTATTCATGCTTATAAATAATTGTTTGGATGATCCAAGTTTATGGGAGTACAAATGTTTACTTGCGATCGTATTACCTAAATTTATTACATATTAATTGAATTGTATTTAATTTAATTAAAAAAACTTAATTTTACAAAGATGACTATTTATATTCTTCTTGCAATGTGTATTATGAATTTAAATAGGACCTAACCGATTTTTAGAACAACTCTATGGTATATTAAGCATTCAAGCCTCCATAAATTAATAACTTATTAAGGTATTTATCATTTTCGAGTTTGTGGGAGTACAAATGTTTACTTGCGATCATATTAACTAAATTTATTACATATTAATTGAATTGTATTTAATTTAATTAAAAAACTTGATTTTACAAATATGACTATTTCTATTCTTCTTGCAACGTGTATTATGAATTTAAATAGGACCTACCAATTTTTAGAACATCTATATAGTACATTAAGCACTCAAGCCACCATAAATTAATAATTCATCATTTTCGTAGTGCTTTGAGTCTTGCGTCCATACTAACCCATCCTCAAATACTAGTACCAATTAATTGTTGTGTCCATCAGCATATGGGCTGGGCCCGCTGGTTTGCGTATATAGTAACGATATTGTTATCAACTTAAACACATTTAGGCCACATGTGTAGGATTTTATCTTAAAAGGTTTCGTTATTATGTGATGACACTCCCCTACTTATATACCCATCTTGAATTTTACAATTTTTTCACGTGAGATCAATAGTTTGAACCAACCATTTTCAACCGTTTATAGTAAAAAAAAACTTATTTTTTTAAATATTGTACTTTGTATTTATTTTTTTGGTAACAAACTAACAATTCTATTTATTTGTTTAACCAAGTAAAATTCATAAATCTACTTATTTTTTTCCAAAAATAAATTGCACATTGTTCAATATATTATCCAACTTTATGAATATTTAATCAACCAAAAATTTTATTTAAATAAACAAAAGCCATAATAACACAACACACCATACATGCGACAATGGTTTCTTATTTTAAAGGTGTAACGAAATGATAAATGACAGATGAAATACATAAAGCGTTGTACGAGAATAACAAAGATATTAATTCAGCATGTTCTCCTCGAGTTGAGATATACTAAAAATATTATTTAACCGAAGTTATTAATTTATCGAATATTAAATTATGGAGATTTTACTGTAGTATAATGAAAGCAAGAAACATAAGAGGAAAAGAAGCAAAATTGGATAACTATAAATCTTGGAAGTTGCCCATTTGATCCTTTTTCTTTAAATCTTTTTCTATCATTCTATCATTTATGTCATGGTCATTTTGGAAGATTTATATTTGGTAATACTTTTGTGTCAACAGAAAAATCTCGTATAAGTTTTTCCGATGATTCCTTATGTTACTTATCTTATTTTTAAAGAAACACAATTAATTTAATTTGCTAAAATATTGTGGGGTTTATTTAATTATTTTGGGATGAAACTTCTATGAGCATTTATATATCTAAAAATGGTTATGAAAAGTCCTCCTGATTCACTTGGCGGGCAAGATTACCTTAGACTTTTTGGGTGGGCTTTTACGCACATTATTTTTTAAAATATATTTGTTTTAACTAGTAATTTTAAAAAAAGAAATAAATTTCATAAGTATTAATTTGAGATAATGGGTTATAGGGTCTCGCTCCGTAATGTTTTATAACTCTAAGGACGGACTCATGTTTAATAAAGAAAAGTAGTACTAATTTCATAATTTGGTTTTATAATAAGGACACTTTTTATAATATTAATTTATTTTAAGAAAAATGATAAATGTTGATGGACAAATATACCCCTAATTAGTTTAAGTTAATGTTAAAAATAACAAATCTCTCTCTCATCACTTTTCATTTCTTCTCTCTTCTCTCTATCTAAAATCAAATACATTGTTCTCTTTCTCTCTCTAAAATCAATAGACCAACCTTAGCTCCGACCAACGATCTCACTTCCTCCTCCACCACCACCACCATTTGACTTTCCGATCGTTTCGCCGAAAGGATCGGAGCACCGTTCTCATTATCTTCTTTTTTTTTCTGCAGAGGTAATCATAAAACATATATAACTTTTGATTGAACCGTTGGATCTAGCTGATTTTCGAATATGTTGTTCAGAAGACAAAGTTACTATAATATTGCAAAAATCAAGACGATCGAAGGTCGTTTTGTTATCAAAATCGACCAATTTCAACAGCCCAGCGGAATATTGAAAAAAAAAATCTGATCGTAACTCTTTTTTTTACGATCCCTACGTCGATCCATATATATAATAGAAAACTAGGATTACACTCCTATTTTTGAAACATATTAGGGGTGAGGACTACACAAGATGTGTTATTAGGATTGCACCCCTTGTTTTGAATTCTTTCTTAAAATAGGGTTAATTTATTAAATGTCGAGCTGTATGTGAAAATTAGAATGTCTAATTTGCCCATGATACCTTTTATAGAAATTTTTGATGATTGAGAGATTATAGGATTTTATTTTGATATTAATGATTTTGCTTTTATGATAATAAACCAATATTAATTTGCGTCTGACTTTTTAGATAATTATAAGATTAAAAAAAATAATATATGCAAGTATATTTAACTTATTATACGTACATTATAGATACTAATATTATCTTATATATGACATTTTAGATAAATACATGCTAAAAAAACGAAATATATACTTATATAGTTTTTGAATGTATACAAATTACCGTTGCAATTAATATATATGGTTCAATAGACAATAAATATTTAATATGTTGCAAAGTATTTAATAGCCACGTACATTATGTGCATAAACGTTTAAAAATGGTATATGATGTGTAACATACCTTTTAAATGCAGTTCATTAATTGTGTGCATATATATATATGTACACAATTATTAATTGATTAATATATAATGATTCGTTTGCTGCGATTATGGGATTTTAATGTGTGTTTTAATTGATAACTTTTAAGTTTCCAAATTAAATGCAGGTATGTTCACATTTTGCGTGGGCGAAATTTCTGAATTATTCATTCTTGTGATTTCATTTTGTAACAATTTTTATATCCAAACTTTTTTTACATTTTTAATTTGATATATTTATCTATAATTATATATATATATATATATCTGTTATATACATTTTCATATTTCTGTGATTTGATTTTTCAATTATATATCTGTTGTATAATTATATTTTATTTTTCAAATATACAATAACTGTTGTATAATATGCATACATGTTTTTATATTATTTGACCATTTTTACAAAAAGAAATATATGTTTTTATATGCTAGTTTGCAAATATGAGTATATATTATATCTGTTTTTATACACCAGATATAATTTTTATATCCATACCTGTTTTATATTTTTAATTTGATATATTTATCTATAATTATATATATATATATATGTTGTATATATTTACATATTTCTTTGATTTATCAATTATATATATGTTGTATAATTATATTTCATTTTTCAAATATATAATAACTATTGTATAATATGCATACATGTTTTTATATTATTTGATAATTTTTACAAAATATATATGTTTTTACTTGAAAGTTTGCAAATATGAGCATATATTATATATGTTTTTATACAACATATAAAATCTTTAAATCCATACTTGTTTTATAATTTTAATTTGATATATTTATCTATATATATGTGTGTGTGTGTGTGTGTTGTATACATTTTCATATTTGTTTGATTTTTTAATTATATTTGTTGCATAATTATATTTTATTTTTAAAATATATAATAAATGTTGTATAATACACATACATGTTTTTATATTATTTGACCATTTTTACAAAATATATATGTTTTATCTGAAAGTTGGTAAATATGTTGTAAGTATATCCATACATGTTTTACATTTTTAATTTGATATATTTATATATATATATATATATATTTGTTGTATATATTTTCATATTTCCTTTGATTTTTCAATTATATATCTATTTCATAATTATATACATTTTCATATTTCTTTGATTTGATTTTTTAATTATATATCTGTTGCATAATTATATTTTATTTTTAAAATATATAATAACTATTGTATAATACGCATACATGTTTTATATGATTAGACCATTTTTACAAAATATATATGTTTTATCTGAAAGTTGGTAAATATGTTGTAAGTGTATCCATACATGTTTTACATTTTTAATTTGATATATTTATATATATATATATATATATCTGTTGTACAAATTTTTATATTTCTTTGATTTTTCAATTATATATCTGTTGCATGATTATATTTTATTTTTAAAATATATAATAGCTGTTGTATAATACGCATACATGTTTTTATATTATTTGACCATTTTTACAAAATATATATGTTTTATCTGAAAGTTGGTAAATATGTTGTAAGTATATCCATACATGTTTTACATTTTTAATTTGATATATTTATATATATATATATATATATTTATCTGTTGTATACATTTTCATATTTCTTTGATTTTTCAATTATATATCTGTTGCATAATTATATACATTATATTTTCATATTTCTTTGATTTGATTATTCAATTATATATCTGTTGCATAATTATATTTTATTTTTAAAATATATAATAACTATTGTATAATATGCTTACATGTTTTATATGATTAGACCATTTTTACAAAATATATATGTTTTATCTGAAACTTGGTAAATATGTTGTAAGTATATCCATACGTGTTTTATATTTTTAATTTGATATATATATATATATATATCTGTTGTATACATTTTCATATTTCTTTGATTTTTCAATTATATATCTGTTGCATAATTATATTTTATTTTTAAAATATATAATAACTGTTGTATAATACGCATACATGTTTTTATATTATTTGACCATTTTTACAAAATATATATATTTTATCTGAAAGTTGGTAAATATGTTGTACATGTTTTACATTTTTAATTTGATATATATATATATATATATATATTTATCTGTTGTATATATTTTCATATTTCTTTGATTTTTCAATTATATATATGTTGTATAATTATATTTTATTTTTAAAATATATAATAAGTGTTGTATAATACGCATACATGTTTTTATATTATTTGACCATTTTTACAAAATATATATGTTTTATCTGAAAGTTGGTAAATATGTTGTAAGTATATCCATACTTGTTTTACATTTTTAATTTGATATATATATATATATATATTTATCTGTTGTATACATTTTCGTATTTCTTTGATTTTTCAATTATATATCTGTTGCATAATTATATACATTTTGATATTTGTTTGATTTGATTTTTCAATTACATATCTATTGCTGTAGACACCCCGATCCGTGACCCCCGCAAGAACCCTAACGACCTTCGAGAACTACTGTTTTTAGGTTCGGGACCCACCCAATCACCCGAAACTACCCTTGGTGGGTTTGTTGGCCAACAAACCTTTTTTATGAAGGATTGTCGCACGACATATCACATTGTCGCGCGACAATCATTGGAATGTCGCGCGACAATCCCACTATGTCGCGCGACAATCTATCTCTGCACCCGACCAACCACTTTCTGACACATCACAGTGTCAGGAGCCATCACTTCAGCCGCTTGTCGCGCGACAATCCCACTATGTCGCGCGACAATCCCTCTCTGCACCCGAGCAACCACTTTCTGACACATCACAGTGTCAGAATCCATCACTTCAGCCGTTTGTCGCGCGACAAAGAGATATGTCGCGCGACACTTGCCCTTTCTGGGGGAATGTCGCGCGACAATCTCTCCCGAGCACTATAAATAGGCCAACACCCCCAAGGGTTCTAGACGGCAACTTCTCGCCACAATTTCTATACTAAAATTCCTTATTCTCTCTGATATTTTCTAATCTTTAAGCCTTCTCCGGAAGCATCTGCGATAACATTTATTTCCGCCAGAGTCTCGGATCTAATCTTGGCACCCGGAGTGCTACATTTTAGAGTCAGACCGCCGGAAATATTTCTAAGAGGAAAGCTGATATCCGTCAGAGGTCTTCTCTGCCGTATTATATTTTCTCTCTCTTATTCTTATATATATCGCCGGGAAGGTAACTAAAGTCTCTTCTAGTAATTAAATAAGATATTTGTATATTAGTTTTATTGTAGACTTGTTTAAAACTCGATTTTTCTAACGGGGCGCTGCCCCGCACCCCGCGACCTGACCGGGCAGGTCGATCCCCGTCCTAGTAAGCGAAGTGGCGACAAGGTTGTGGTAGATTCTTAACGCGCCCGAAAATCAGGTTTTCATTAAAGCAGTAGGATATCAGTAAAAGCATCCAAGTTTTCCAACATAGAATAAACATATAAAACCACTAGAGACCGAAAGGGCGGAATGGGTGCTTAACACCTTCCCAAACCGTAATATAGTTCCCGAACCCTATAGAATCCTGGTTTCGTAGACAAACGTGTAAAGAAAGGCTTATCTGTAGCCTTTCCTCTTACACAACTATTTTGTCCGTTTTCTCGTAAAACGTACTGGCGACTCTGAACGAACCCTCTTGCATCTAGAAATAGGATAGAGGGACACCCGATATGAATTATCAACACATAGAAGCAAATGGAACAACGGAATCCTTTCCGATGTTTCAGACTCCCAGAACCAGGGGCCGAGACCCGGGGGTCGCATTTGCGGATTCTCACAATTGCATAATTATATTTTATTTTTAAAATGTATAATAACTATTGTATAATACGCTACATGTTTTTATATTATCTGGCCATTTTTGCAAAATATATATGTTTTATCTGAAAGTTGGTAAATATGTTGTAAGTATATCCATACATGTTTTACATTTTTAATTTGATATATATATTTATATATATATATATATATATTTGTTGTATACATTTTCATATTTCTTTGATTTGATTTTTCAATTATATATCTGTTGCATAATTACATTTTATTTTTAGAATATATAATAACTGTTGTATAATACGTATACATGTTTTTATATTATTTGACCATTTTTACAAAATATATATGTTTTATCTAAAAGTTGGTAAATATGTCATAAGTATATCCATACATGTTTTACATGTTTATACATGTTAAAAATATCAGTTATCGAATAGATTATAAAATTTCTAGTTTGAGAAATAATTAGAACGCATGTTAACATGTTTATACATATATACAATAAATATATATAGGGCTAAAAGTCCTAGTTTTCTAATATATATTATTAGATAATGAATAATTTATATCGTTCCGAAATTGTTTAGCTATTTAATATATGCATTATAGTTATATATATGTTCTTTCTCTTCACAAATTATTTATTATTTTTTTTTCTTTTTGCAGATCAAAAGTCACAGATCTCCAACAAGTGCGAAAATCAATTGGACGATGTGAAGTACAACTTTGTGAATTTCTAATTTATCGACAAAACAAGAGCTCAACTTTTAGATTATTTGTTTCAATATTCATTATATATATATATATAATTTCTATTATGATTGCTACACAAAATCTATGATACTCTTATTGTTTGAACAAGTTTGGTGGAAAGATTATGTTTTTGTGGATTGTTTTTTATAAAGTTATTGTAAGTAATGTTTAATGTTTAAAAACCCTCAAAATCAATTATAAAGGCACACTCGTTATAGCTTTTATATAATACATATATATACTAGTTTTTACTAACATAAATAAATTGAATAAATATATATTTAAGACGCCCGTGCATTGTACATGTTGAAAAATAGTTTGATATTAATTTTAATATAAATATAAATATATTTAATAAAGTTAATAAAAAACTAATTATTAACAAAAATATTTTCTATCAAATAACCTTCAAGATAAATATTGCATATAATAGTTATTGTTTAAAATTATATGTAATTTTTTAACAATACTATTTTTTTTACTATACATAACATGTGTTATTTCTATCTAAATTATAAAATTTGCCTTAATATAAATTTAGTTTCTCTTCTATAATTTTCAATTTTACCATTTCTTATGTTTTCTTGTACGTTTGTAAATACTGATTTGATTAAACTAGTGGCAATTGGGCATAGGGACTCGTTCTAATAATAATATAATTATAAAGGACACTTATAAATTACTCGTGTAAATTAAGGACACTGTACAAAAAAGACACTAATACCACTTCCTTATAACATGTCACGTCTCATCAGAATTGGTGCAACATCTGTTTTAGCACCAATGCGAAACAGAGAACAACAGAATTCATGGTGTTAAAACAGATTTAACACATATCCAATGCTTTACATCAAGGTGGTTTTAGTACCAATTGTGCTAAATCTGTTTTAGTACCAATACGAAATAGAGAATAACAAAATTCAATGTGTTAAAACAGATTTAGCACCAATCCAATGCTACACATTAAGGTGTTAAAACAGATTTAACACCAGTTCTCCAGAATATAATAACTATTTACATGGTGCTAAAATAGATTTAGCACAAATTCTCTTAATAATAATTAACAGTTGAAGCAAACGTATACATATTTCATGAATTCAATCATGTTAGGGAATTAATTACTAGTAATTGATGAAATCATCATCCACTCAATTTATATATATATATATGGATCGATGTACTGCATAAGCCGACGAGGTTATGCCTTACGTGGATTCTGATTTGAAGAAGACCGCTGTTATGGTGCTTCAAAAGGCTAAGGAGATTTCCATTTATAAATTGGTAATTTTATTTTTAATTAGATTAGACAAATATAGTAATTAGATTTAACAGATAGAAAGAAAGAGGGACTTAAAATCGGTATAATACAATTGCTCATGGGCTGAGAGAGAGAGACAAGAGTGAGTGAGCGAGAGAGAGGCATTGTTTGGGGTATTGTTGTCCATTAACATTTATCATTTTCTTTATGAAAAGTGTCTTTATTGTAAAACAAAATTATGAGATTAGTACTCTTTTCCTTTATTAAACATGAATCCGTCCTTAGAGTCATAAAACATTACGGAACGAGACCCTATAACTCATTATCTCATTAAATTATTGTGACATTTAAATTTTGAATTTTGTAAAAATGTTTTTATTTTTTCAAAAAAAATAGTATGACTTATTTGTTATTTTTAATCTCGCGACAATAAATTCTCACTAGTTGTCAAGGGCAAATCCCTTCACTAAAACTTTTCGCGTTTCCCTTGTACATCATTCTACCCCTCACGAAAAACCTAGACCCCCCTTGCAATTATAGAAGTATAGTATTAAATTGTTTAAAAAAATGATATCTAAATATATCATATTGTATTATTATATTTTTTATTGCCGTAGTAATTCGCGGTATTACAAAAAGGTATTATTGAGTTATTTTCTTTTGCTAGTAATGTTTTAGATGGTTTATTATAATTTTGAACCTAGCTTATACCAAAATAAATCTTTCATGTATATTTTCACACAAGTCTTTCGTGTATAGTTATTAAGTCAATTGTTAACCTTCTAACAAATAAACTAGGTGTATTATACGATAATACTAGGTGTTTTTTATTAGTGGCTCAACATACTTCACTCAAGCATTTCATCTAGAGTTATTGAGTTAGTTGTTACATATTGCGTAAATATTTTTATAATCATACAGTAGTATTAAGTTAATATTTATGATTACACCTGATATATTTAATAAAAGTGTTCGTTATAGATGTATTAAGTTAATTGTAACATACCTTAATAGACTAGTAAATTAATATTTGATAAATTGTATATATATATATACACATGTATATGCTATAAAGATTAATCTATAGTATGTTTACAAATCATATGTTTTATAAAATACATGCTAGCACCACAAACACTAAATATATTATATAGTTGAACTACAAACTAAATATTTATCAATGCTACAAGTAAGGCAAATCAGTTTGGTACAGTTATATGTGTTTATAAACAAATTTTGAATGTTAATCTTATATTAATATGATTGATTTATTTTTAACCATATATTAAAATTCAAACATTTAATTTCATCTTATTTTGTTGATTTCTAAAAAATAACTATATTTTGAAATTGTATATGTATATATTTTTACAATACTTATAGTTTTCTAAACAAGTTAATAGTCATATCCGTTCGCCATTTTTATACGTAAAATTGTATCTTTATATATTTGGAAAACATTGTATATGAATACATCGTATTTATATTTTGAAAACTTTTTGTATCTGTATATATTTTTTACAAATGAGCATAAGATATTTGTATCTGTATAGTATGGTATATAATTTGTATAGTAATTATATAAATAAATTATCCATTTTATCTGTTCGACATGCAACAACAAAGTTACACAAGCCTTATTAATATATAGTATACATTTTAATAAAAATATGTATCTGTATATATTTTTAAATCAAATATATAATCTATTTGTATCTGTAACTTTTTGTATATGTATATATTTTTTACAATTGAGTATAAGGTATTTGTATATGTATAGTATGGTATATAATTTATATAGTAATTTACTAATTATATAAACAAATTATTCGTTGCATCTACTCGACATGCAACAAAAAAGTTAGGCAAGCCTTATTAATATATAATATATCTTTTAATAAAGAAATATATTTTCAAATAACATATATAAACTATTTGTACTTGTATGTATTATTTACAGAAGATATATAAACTATTTGTATATGTACATATTATTACTGTAATTGTATAAACAAACTAATAGTTAAAGCTGTTCAATTTTTGTATAGTCAAAATGTATCTGTCCAATTTGCAATAGAAAAAAGTTACACAAAACCTTGTTAATATACAGTGTATATTTACAAAAAAATCGGGTATCTGTATATATTTTTAGTAAATATATATTCATTAGCACTAAATAGTTTAAATCATAAGGGCTAAATCCTTGTTTTCTAATATTTTTGTCAACAATTACATAAACAACTTATTTGTTGTATCTCTTCAATTTTTATATACAATTTGTATATGTATACATTTACATATCATAGTTTGGCCGTATATGTTCAAATATTTTGTAAACATCAATTAAAAAATTAATTTATAATATATGTATATTAAAATTAGGATTATATCACAATTTTTATGGATAACAAACGGATATTCTATGCATATTTTTAAAAATATCTATATTTCTTTTTATACAATTTACAATTGATAGTTGTTTCGCAAGAGTTTAAATGTTTTTGAGAAATCACTAACTGATAATTTGCATTCATTGTTGATGGGGGAATAAAGACTCATTCCAGCTTTTTTCTCATCAAACCGTGTTGAACGCTTATATGTTCTAATTATTTATTAATAATGTAACAAGTAGGTTAATTAAATGTCACCATTAATGTGCATTGAAAGGTCATACCATTTACCATTTTCAGTTATACCATATTAATTTAAAAGATTTGTGCAACCACTTAGCATGAATCGTGGGTACAATTTAGTTATATTAGTATCTAAGTAATAATTAGCATGAATCATGGGTATAATAAATATCAAAATTCAATTTTTGGTAAATAGTTATATCCCATTTTATGCTATACAGGTAAAAAAAACCTTTGATGGTATTCCATTTAATATATGACAACAAATCAATGCACCTATTTCTTAACGATAAAAGAACTTATTAACAAAACTTAACTTTACCACCTATAAGATACTAATTACAATGTATTTCTTTATTTCAATACCCATTTCCCAAACAAATTAAAATATATTTCAAAAATTTGAATATCACTCCACATGTATTTTCCAGTTCCCATATATTACTGCCAAAACATGTATATTTATTATTATGAATAACACATCCCAAAATACAACAAAAAAATTAAAACTTGTTAGCACATACGCAATAATAACTTATTATTATTTCATTCAACTTTTTTTTTCTTAAAAAAAACTAATATAAAAAAAATTCCTTCTTTACTTGTCCGGTGAATCACATATTAATATTAAATTAAGGAACTTTTATAAATTAAATAAGCCATATATAACATTACCATAACAAGCAAATGATATTAATCAGTAAAATTAAAAACCTGCACGATATATGCAGTTAAAAAAACAAAAAAAAACTAAACATACCAAATATATAGTAAATAATCACAATGCTTTTTTTTTAACAAAAAGTTACTATATCACAAAATCAAAATCAAAACCAAAGTAGTAATATTTTTTTCGAAAATGAAAAACCTAATTACATACTTCAAACCATACCATCAATCTCCAGGATACGAATTTTCGAAGGACGAGCTGTGCTCTTAAAGATCATCGTCGCCCGGTTCTAATTGATCTTCATTATAATCGATATATTCGTCATCGCCAAAAAATGTATTCGAGTTGTTTAGTTCTTCATTTTCTTCTCTCTCTAGATAAATCATGTCCTCCACATAAGGCAGTTCCTTGTGATCCACCCCATTGCCATGTTTAGTGTCTTATTGTCTACATCTCCCATTTCATCACTTTCATCTCCATTCTCGTATGTATTCTCGAATTTATCATCATCATTATCCTATAAGTCAACATCCATGTTTACATCATGCATCGCTTGTCTAATGGTGTATTCATCGTTCTCAACCCTGGTAGGGATGTTTGTTTATTCATCTGTTGGCGTTTATTTGGTTCTAGAATGAGGGCAAAGAGTTTAATCTCTTATGAGATCTACCATTATTATGAGACATAATTGTTCCAACAGATTTATTTCATTCTTTGGATATGATTATTAACAGTATTAAACTCATTTAAACCAGTTGATGATTCTCCAATGGTCGTGACGGTTAGTCTTCCGATGTGACGAGTCAAAAATGAAAGGTCGCAATAACTGTTTGGTTATTTCAAAACAGTTAATCTTCATCCATTGAAAGTCGGCGTGGTTCAAGGTACTACTACACATTTCTATTATTATAATTAATATTTTATTATTATTCCTTTTATTGTTTTTAGGATTTTAAAAAAAGACGTTTCAAACAGTAATATTGATTCCTTTTTCTAACGTATATATAACAAACCAAACATATACAAATACCAAACACAACAACTGTTTGTATTATAATATACGAAATATCTTTGAATATAAAATATATCGAAGCATATTACGGCGAAATAGCAGATTCAATAAAATATTTATTGTATTTTTGATATTTTTTAAATCAATTAACTTATTTTTAATTTCACTTTACAATGAAAAATATTTATAACATCACCATTTTAGTTATTTTTCAAACGTATATATAATGATCACATGTATCGGTTTGTTCCTTTATAACAATTATATATGGTTGTGATAAATTTTTTATGTATATGTTTTAAATATATATAATTGTAAACTTCTATTGCTTAATAACTATATCTGATTTATGGTTGTGATAAATTTTTTATGTATATGTTTTAAATATATATAATTGTAAACTTCTATTGCTTAATAATTATATCTGATTTAAAGATTTTATTGAGTGTATATATATATATATGGTAGGATTAGTATAAATCTATTAATATTTTAACAGCTAGTTTTATTGAACAATATTCCTAATTATAAATACATTAATTGTAATTTTAAATGGTAAGTAATCTTTGAAAAACATCCATATATAAAAAGATCAATCAATGGTAGTTTCCTTATTTAAGACATATGGGTAATTCTGTCTTTCGAACAGCTCAATAATTAGGGGATTAGGAGAATTAAGGAAAGGAGGACTAGATACTAATATCTATATCTTCCTTGTCCTTACAACTAATTGGTTTAGAAAGGAGGGGTGTAATACTAATTGCCCCTATATATAAATAGAGTGGATGTTGATCTCATCAATTTTGTTATTCTATGTTTTGTAATTGTGCTAAAATCATTTTAGCACATTTTGGTTGTTATTCAAGCGGTGCTAAATGCATTTAGCACCTTCTGGTTGCTGTCCAGAAGGTTGTCCAAAAGGTGCTAAATGCATTTAGCACCTTCTGGTTACTGTCCAGGCGGTGATAAATGCATTTAGCACATTCTGGAGCGTACTTAGCACCTTTTGATTGCTGTCCAGAAGGTGCTAAATGCATTTAGCACCTTCTGGAGCGTACTTAGCACCTTTTGATTGCTATCCAAAAGGTGCTAAATGCATTTAGCACCTTCTGGTTGCTGTCCAGGTGGTGCTAAATGCATTTAGCACCTTTTGATTGCTGTCCAGAAGGTGTTAAATGTATTTAGCACCTTTTGGTTGTTGTGCAGGTGGTGCTAAATGCATTTAGCACCTTCTGGAGCGTATTTAACACCTTTTGATTGCTGTCCAAAATGTGCTAAATACATTTAGCACCTTCTGGTTGCTGTCCAGGTGGTGCTAAATGCATTTAGCACATTCTGGACTGTATTTAGCACCTTTTGATTGCTATCCAGAAGGTGCTAAACGCATTTAGCACCTTCTGGTTGCTGTCCAGGTAGTGCTAAATATATTTAGCACCTTGTGGAGCGCATTTAGCACTTTTTGATTGCTGTCCAGAAGGTGCTAAATGCATTTAGCACCTTCTGGTTGCTGATAGTGTCATAATTAGACATGAGATGTTATAAGGAAGGGGTATTAGTGTCTTTTTTATATAATGTCCTTAATTTACATGTCTAATTTTTAAATGTCCTTTATAATTATATTATTATTAAAATAAGCCCTTATGCCCAATTGTCCCTATTAATTTAGACTTTGCCCGCCTTATTTTTTAAGAAGAGTTATAATTTGCCCACCTTAAATTGCATTGTCATAAGTTTATAGTGAATGTGCACCATATATATTTTATATTGTAATGTTTAAATTAGGATTTTGGTGCCAACGACCTTGTGTTATCATTGACATCCTCTTGATCGTCGTAACAAAGAGACAATCTATTCGATCCACATAAATGAAGTAAGAACCTTTGTTAATAGAATGGAGCAAAGATTGCGATCCATTGACATCAAGTTCTAACTCCTTTGTTGATACCATGTGACATAGGAAATACATATAAAAACTTGTATAGACAAGAGTTTTCCATTAAACTTTTGTCGTGGATTATAAGATTTCGCTATTTAACTATTTTCGTTAAGATGGTATTGAAAGGAGTTTTCTATTAGTCCTTTCATTCAGGTTTTATGATACCACTACTTGCGCATTTTTATTAGGATAAAAGAAGAGTGCTATACTAAATTAATCGAATACTCTTATCTACACGTATTATATGTCTTTGTGAGGACTGTTAATTCCCTTTGGCCTTGATTAGCCTACTCTTTGTTGAAACAAAAGAAGAAGTTAGTTGTAACTGAAATTCAAATTGTAGTAAAATGCATTTGTGACAATATCAAATTTAATAATGATATATTAAAAATAATACTAAGTCATAACATGGAACACCTTAATTATGAACATTGTTTATAGTGCTCCTGGAGGTGGATAATCAGTGACATAAAAAGTGTGATTTAAACTACTATAAGTGTAAAATAAAATAAAATAATTCAAATACATCTGTATGTAAAACATATATATCTATATTATAAAATAATAAATCAATTCAAGATTCTATGTAATGGTATAATAAATTATTGGATCACTTTTAGATTTACATTAAAACATCGAATCAACTAAATATTCACTCACACTAAGTATATATACAAACATAACTCTTACATCTCTCTAATTTTTTACAACACTTATCTCTCATCAAATTTTTAAAAAACTTTCAAATGGCATAACTTTAAACCCACAAATCCAATTTTAATCAAATTTATATATTTGAAACATGTTCATCAAGATCTACAAAACAAAATCTATTGCAATTATTAAATTATGTATAAAAGAATTTCAAGAAACTCATATAACATTACAACCATAATGGCTTACCTAATACATTTCTAACTCATTAGAAATACTAAAATAGCCCAATTTGGTGGGTTTTATATTTGACCATACCCAAATGGGGTGTAAAATTTTTGTTCCAATGTTCGACCTACCTTGAATATAATATTTTTTTTTGTTTTAAATACCCTCATAAGATCATTACACTATAAAAGGTCGAGGCGGTTTTAGGTCAAATTGTACAAGCAAGAGGAGATTGTTCGAAGTTTTGAATTCAAAACCTATTTGGGTGAGGTCAAGTATATTTTTAGATAGATGAGCTTAGTTTTTGCGAGACCTGACTCGTTGTTCGATCAGTAATTTTGTTCATTTTAGCATGCTGTTTAGCACGGGTATACCCTAGTATGTATACATGGGTTGTATTATGAAAGTAGAGAAAGTTATTGTCACAATTAAAGTTTTTTTTTTAGCGAGTGGGTTCTTGCAGTAGTAAAACAACCTTTACCCAAATTTGGAAGTCTCAAATTTGAGAATCACCTGTTGCAAGTCTAGTTTCGATTAATCATCAACGTTAATATAATAATTTAAGTTTGCTTTGGAAGAAAATAAAATGGCTACTTTTTATTGATAATCAAATTAATATTTCTAGTTGATAAAACGTGAACAAGAGAAATCGTTATATTCTCATTCTTGAACAAAAGTAAGATTTTTTTTTCCTTTCTTTTAAAAGGATGTTAAAATTAATTTTAAGGGTGCTACTTAAGGATTGGAGTTGCCTAGTTGGTTAAAGAGTGTTGTGGGTACAAGAGGGTGGTGATTTGAGTCTCACGCCCATACTCGTTCTTTTTCAAATACCCGATCCTTACCCATCATGTATGTTGACCTAAAAAGTCATTAATCTTGTTTTTGATAATAACAATACTTTAATCATATGTAATTTAAATTGTAGCCACAATTTCAAATCATTATCTTTTGATTATTCATAGAATGTTATTTATCGAAACCGACAATCCAAACCAATATACTTTACCACAAGTACACATCTCACACAAGCTCTTTTAACATAACACCATTGATCAGAAGTAAAGAAGTACATTTAACTGAAGATCAAAGTCAAAGAACAAGTGAAGAACCAAATAAAGGAATCAAGCATTCATTGTCTTGTAAAACCGAAAATTAGGTGAGTGCTTAGATTAGTTGTGAAGTTTCTCATTTGATCAATCTAATAACTCAAACATAATCATACATCATTTATATATTGACTCAAATAAATTGGGAATTAAATCTCTTTGAAAACATCCGCTTTCATAAACTGGTTTTCGAAATAAATTTATTATAAAATCATAAGAATGATTTTTTAGTTAAAAACAAAATTGTATGTCTTAGAAACATATTAATAACATCTCCCAAGCATCAAAATGGATTTTGGATCAAAATTGTAAAAGCCGAAATTTTGGAAAAATGACTTGATGGACATAAGCCATCAATCGACTGATGGGCTCTGCCATAGTCGATTGATGAGCCTTACTTAGTTGACTAATGCCTCAAAATATAGCTATTAGATTTTTTATTTTTGTCACATTCTAAGGCAACTACCTCACTTAACTTAAAAAACAGCCATATGCTATTTATAACTATATATTGGACATCTAAGACACATTTAAACTCTTTTGATTCATTTTTCAACTCATTATCCTCCTAATTAATACTAATATCCAAAAGATTCAAGTCTTTGTTTGATCAATTCATTTAATTTTTAGCTACAAACTTTAATCAAATTTGATAACTCTAGTGTAAATTTCATCTTACATCTTTGTATATATTTGGGAGTTATTGTACATTGGTATGTATCACCAAACAAATTATATTTATCTTTTGTGAGACGATTTCTCATTATTGAGTAAGAGTGTATCTTGTGTGAGTGCAGTGATAAGGATTACACTTGTAAAAAAGTTTGGTTTTCACTCGTAAGAAAATTGGTTAGTAGAATTTCTCAGGAAACTACTCGTATGGTCTAAACAACAAAACCACGTGAACAAAATGACTTTGTGTTCTACGATTTCATCTCTTTAAACTCAGGCTTCTTAATTGTCTTTATTGCTTCATATTGAGTTTATATTACTTGATTGTTTCCTAAATATTTAGCCATTCTTTATTTACTTAAGCTTTTCTCAAAAATATTTATATTTCTACATTATTTGCTAAAAACCATATTCACCCCATTTAGGGTTATTATCCAAGCTACAACTTATATTAAAAAAAAATCATATTTTTTAAATATTGTACATTTTTTTGTACTTGCATCACCATCACTTAATGGTTAATCAATTGCCCTGTCAAACTGTCACTGACAAGATTCGAACCCTACCTACTCAAGTGAAGAGCATGGATAGTCATACTGTGTGAGTTAAAGCTCATTAATTAGTTTACAAACTAACAATTCTATGTATTTGTTTAATCGAGTAAAATTAATGAATCTACTTATTTTCAAAAAAATGGATTGCACATTGTCCAATGTACTACATTATCCCATTTTACGAACATGTAATCAAGCAAAAACTTGATTTAATAAACAAAAGCTATAGTAACACAACATATAATACATACACCAACGTTTTCCTATGTCAAAGGTGAATAAATCAAGAATAACGGATGAAATATGTAAAGTATTGCGTGAGTACAACAAATATATTAATTTATATATTATGTGGGGCCTATATTAATGTATTATCTTCCGAATTTAATGTTTAGCACTTTATCTCTGTATTAGGACCGTCTAAAAATATATTTAACTGGGATTATTAATTTATTGGGTATTAAGTTATATAGATTTTACTCTGTTTAATAAAAGCAAGAAACATAAGAGGAAAATAAAGTAAATTGGATTTTTTTACATTGATGATGAAGAGAATTTTGAACTCCTATGCCATTCTCGATAACAATAATGAATAAGTATTGTATACAAAGTGAAACTAAAATGTTGCAAACATGATAATTCACAAGTATTAAGGTGTGTTTAATTACTATGTTTCATACAAAAATTGTCAAAGATGAAAGTTAAGTATCTTTCTTTTAACCACTAGGTGTTGTGGTTAAATGGTAAGGTTGGTTGTTTTTCTCATTTCAACATTAAGAATTGAGTCCGGTCCAAGACGTTTGGGGTGTTAAACCTAGGCAACGTTTGCACAATTATAAATATTGGAAGTAAGCCCATTTGATCCAATGGTTTTTTCTTTAAATATGTTTTATTTTTTATCATTTATGTCATGGTCATTTTAAAAGATTTCTACTACTATTTGGTAATATTATTGTGTCAATGGAAAGTCTCGTGTAAAGTTTCTCCAATGGTTCTTATGTTACTTTCCTACATTAGTTGGCAACTTATTTTAAAAAGTTTATGTGTGACTTACTTGCTAGGCGACGCCACCATAGACTTTCTGGGTGGGCATTTGCGCACACTAATTAATTTTTGAAATAAATTAATTTTAACTAATAACTTTTGGAAAAAAATAAATAAATTTGATAAGTAATAGTCTTTGTTCACTTTATTTTTTGAGAAAATTATACTTTGCCCATCTTCAATTATATTGCCATAAATTTATAAATTTATAGGGAAGGGTGCACTATATTTGAGCTTAAAATAGAACACATTTCACTATAAATTCATTTTGTGAGAAAACTCTTTTCAATACAATTAATAGAAACTCTATTTATATTGTAATGCTTAAATTAGGATATTGGCGACAACAATCTTGCGTTCTTGTTGGTACGTCATAAAAAGAAGGTAATTGGTTTGATTCACATAAACATGATAACAACTCTTTGTTGATAAAATGGAGCAAGGTTTGTGTCCCTTAACGTCAAGTTCTAACTCATTCATGTATACCATGTGAGTATGTGACATAGGAAGTACATATAAAAGCTCATATAAACGAGAGTTTTCTACAAGGGCAAATCCAAGATTTCATGAAAGGTTGGACTAAGTTTAAGAAAAAAAAATTAAGATAAAGTTTTAAACAAAATTTGATAAAAAAAAATTAAAAATTTCTAATACAATCTTAAGAAGTTTTTTCATTAAAGTAAGACAAATTAAAATACATATAATTGGAGCGAAAAGTGAAACAATATTGACACAATTGCTATTAATTTTATACATTAATAAATTATTTAATAAATATACATACATATACATACGGCCAAGATCAAGTGCAAATTCTTTTTATGACGGTTTTACGTTATAAAAAACACCTCTAAAATATTTTTATAACAAAAAATCATTATAAAAAAATTAATCTATAAGGATTGGTCTGTATAACAACTGTCCATCTATATAATAAGGAAAGGTTTTTTTGACTAAAGATATTTTGAAATTCTACCTAACTAATGGTCTAGATTTAGTTTGATAAATTTACTTTTCCTTACACACATTTTAGACCCTAGGATGTGGTTTATCTCCAAGAAGCATTCTCCACCTTTGATTTGTTTATTTTTACTCACTTTACATCTTTAGATTAAAGTACTCCACCCACACACAATCAAAACAAACCCAATTTCTCTCTCCTTTTTTTCTTTAAACTTAAAAATATAATAACTTTTAATCAAAGTATATATTTTTAATAAAAAATATATATTTGAAACCTATTTATGAATAACTATAAAATAAGATCCATTATTATTATAAAATTATATATTAATTTTTTTTACCTATATAAGTTAATATTTTGGTAATTTTAAATTTATGTTACTTTCATATTATGATTTAAGTAAAAAATTCTTAAAAAAAGAATTCTCACTTTCATAACAAATAAATTATTTTAGACTTTCATTTTTTTATATAATTTTTAAATTAAAAGTTTTTTTTTCTTTTGAGGTGTAATAAATATATCTCACAACAACACTTATCCGTTATCTAGCTTTACATTTTTACTTATTGTTAAATTAATTATGTCTTCGCGAGAGTACAATATAGTTTTGATAATAATACTACTCATTATCTAACTTAGATTATATTAATAGATAAAACCAGCACTAAATGTCAAATTTAATATATTTCTTAAAAGACAAACAATTCACAAACTATCATTATTGTTTTCCTTTTTTTAAAAAAAATGGTATTCTCTAAAATAATAAAAAAGCAAAAGTATAATTTTTTTTAAAAAAATGTTATTTTTTTAGATTATTAACGTTTTATACTTTTTATTGAAGAAATTAAAGATATTTGTATTGCAAAAAAATATGGTATTTTGATTTAATTTGGACTAAATAGAAACGGCCATATATCTATATTTTCTATAAACTACATCGTTCGTCTAATACTTTTAAATGAGAATATTGGTTATTTAAATTTTTTCATAACTTTGTTTGTAAATAATTTATTAAGTTAACTTTGCTTTTATTCTATATAAAAAAAAACTCAAGTTGTTTTTAGTAGACAAAAAATAAATTAGCTTTGAAAGTTAAATCTAAAAAGTTTTACAACCAATTTTTATGATACAACTTGATTTAGTAAATTTGTCAGGTGCACTTTAAATTTAATGAAAACATCAATGATTTTAGGTGTCAATTATATGGTGTACATAGTTTTAAAGATGGGGAATATAGTTATCAATCTCTCTCCGTGATGGTGGTAAGGTTTGTGTGTCATCTTTTGTATAACAAATATTCGTTTTTTTTTTCATGTTTCAGTACATAGTGGTTATACAAATTAAATCATAGTACCATCGACACAAACATAAACTAATATATATATATATATATATATATAGACTACTTACGCATACCGATATTGCGATACACATATTCCTATCCCAGCGACGGAAAGATCCGGTTCGATCCTCATAATGTACCTAGAAGAACGTATGAAGTGGTCGAATCCTGTGGGATGAACCATTGGCCTTTCTTTCCCTAAACCAAACAAAACACAAGTCATAAAAGATGAGTTTAGTTCACAAGCAAGGAACGTCAATATACAGCAGACTTTTCCACTCCTTCCGGATTCAAATAACCCCCAATTTCTAAACTAAACCCCATTTTACTCAATTTCCACTGTTTCATTTTCGATCTTCAATTCAGATCCCCTAACAGAAATCCCTGTACTATACTGTATTATACTCCTGATGATGATATTCAAGGTAGATACATAGAGTCTCGATTTTTCTGAGGTCATTTGGCGGTGGAGGAGAAAATGAACGTGAGTTACCCATCGGTGCATCCGGTAGAAGCGCCACCACCTCTGACCGAGGGTGCTAATGCCCCAAGAGCACGGATGAAGGATATTCAAGGGATGCCTGGCACGATCGGCGGCCTCGTCTTGCGATTTTTTCAGTTTGTATTTGCAGCTGTAGCCCTTTCTGTTATGGCCACCACTAGCGATTTCCCTTCCGTCACTGCTTTCTGGTACTTGTTTATTTATTTATATCTATGATTGATTGTGCATTTTTTAAAGAGTACCTTCATTTTTTTTGTTAGTGAATTGTAAATTTGTGCATTTATTTATAAATAATTCAATTCTGATTCAGGGAGTGTATGGAAGATTTAAATGAGGAATTCCGAATGTTAAAAAGTGTTTTAAATTTCTGAATATTATTTAAAATATGTAAAAAAATAAATAAAATCTAGAGGCATCAGTTTGGACAGTAGATCTACTTGAAGAGCACGGTTCTAGGATTCGGTAGTTTCAAGCTTTACTTGAAATGAGTTAATTTAAGTTTCCATGTGTCAACTTGAATTACCGTATTTACAATTGTTTAATTTTCAAAACAAAACACAAATAGATGTAAAATCGTAAATTACCTGATTTTAAGGCTCCGTTTGATAGCAACATGGAAAATGAAAATAAAAACAACTAATTTGGGTGAGAAGATTGAAAATAAGTTGAGGCATATGATGAGATACTCTCCATCTCATACTCATTTTTGTGAGTATATGTCATCCATCTTCCTTTAATATTTTGTAGAAAATTTTTCTCCACCATCACTCAAAGAAAATTTTGTCATGGAAAAAAGCAAAAAGAAAGAGTTAATCTTACCACATCCTTCAACTTATTTTCCATCTTCTCACCTAAATTAGTTATTTTTCTTTTCATTTTCCATGTTACTATCAAACGGAGCCTAAATTGTCTAATTCACAATTTGAGTGACAACCAAGTTCATTGTGCATTCAGCTTGTTCGAGGTATATAGTGTGTTTGATCTGATATGCCTTTTGCAAAGAAGAGGTCCTAGATTTTGATTTACATAGGTGATTGTTTGGATAAGAATTACTCGGTTATCCGCAACATCTCTATAGGAAGTTCTGTTAACAATCATCTTTTCGTTACCCTACCTTATCAATTAAGTTCCTAAGTACACGAAATATGATGTTCACTTTGTACTTAGCAACACAAGGCTAGTCATGTAATCATATTAGTTAATTGTTGCTTCAGAACTACAAGTTTGAACACCATATCAGTTTGAGGAACTATACATTCCAATATATTAATTAAGATGGGAGTTGCAGCCCGAACTTGTTACCGAAGTGATGTTTTATGCATAACAACTGAGCAAATTGATTTTGCTTGGTGGTAAGTTCTGAACTAAACAGTCGTTGGATCTGTGAATCAGAGCACAGTGTAATAATTAGTAATAGGGAACTTGGATATTTTTTGAAGGCAAAAAGTTTGTTGCGTAGATTGTTTCAAAGAAGTACTTTCTCTTTCATTGGTGTGGTAAACATGTTTTTGTATGGGTAAGAGTGTAGGAGACCTAGAGAAGATATTTGGTTTGAAATGAAATAATTTAGGATGTGAGAGATGCTGTAGTGGAATAGTTGGGAGAAGGGTTTTATTCTCATTTCTTTCTCTTTTTCAGTCTCTCTCCATTTTCTTTTGCTCCCCATTTCTTTACAACTCCCTTTCTCCCTACCTGATCCCTCCTGCCTCTTCCGCCATTGATACAAATACAGAGAGACGAATGAGAGAGAGAGATGAATGTGATTGATGTTAGCATAGTTGTCAAAAGCTCAAGGCGCACCAAGGCGCCAAGGTCCCTGGAGCCTAGGCGCAAGGCGCAAGGCGCAGGCGCGCGCCTTTTCGAAGTAAGGCGCACCCTTATGCAAAAACTTAAAATATATTATTCTACTCATAATTTGCACCACCTACTCTAATGTCATGAAATTAGAGCTAAATAAGTCATCAAATTAAAATCTAAATAAGAAACATTATATCATTTATAATTTAATAATTCTGTAATATATATATATATACATATATTTTATAATTTAATAATTCTGAAAAAAATATAATTCTGGAAAATATATATTATTATTTATAATTTAATAATTCTGAAATATATGGATATATATTATTTATAATTTAATAATTATGAAAAAAATATAATTCTGGAAAAAATATATATATATTATTTATAATTTAATAATTCTGGAAAATATATATATATATATATATATATCAAATTATCTATATCACTTATCTATAAAAAAGGGACATATCATACCACGTGAGCAGCAGAAATAAAGTGAGAGCAGAATATGTGAGGTGAGGGTGTAGAAAAGGGCAAAACAACGTGAGCTGCATAAATTAATTCTTCCGAGGAAAAGAAAAAGAAGAAAGAAAGAAAAAAATAGCAGCGACAGAAGAACGAAGAACAGGAGAAGGAAGAAGGAAGAAGAAGAAGAAGATCGGCGTGAAACGATCGACTGAACGACGGGGTGAACGACGGAACGAGCAAGAGAAGTGTGAGTGAGAGTTGAGACGGCATGAAACTAAGGTGAGTAGTAGGGATTTAGGGTTTTTTACGTCTTGTTTCAGTGGAAGTTCCCAATAAACGAAATGGCTCCGTTTAGATCCAAAAAAATAAAGTCAAAACATTAAAAAGAAAAAAAAAACGCCTAGCTTCAAAAATCCACGCCTTGATGCGCCTGGAGCCTGGAGCCTAGGCGCAAAAAGCCCTCGCCTTTTCGAATGGGATGCGCCTAGTAGTAGGCGACTCCCCACTTCTGCGCCTGGAGGCGCCTGGAGCCTAGGCGCGCGCCTAGGCGCGCTTTTGACAACTATGGATGTTAGCGTTGAAAGTACAACGGATATGGAAAGAGATTTGATGAATTTGGTGGAGTTATTTAGAAAGTGATATAGATAGTGTAGAGTTCGAATCCTCTTGGGGCTACTTCCCATAGTTTTTCTTGGTGCCTCCGGATTGGACGTCTTAAACGCATCCTGGGGATAAGATAGTTGCGCTAAGAGGCATAGATGCTAGGCTTGGATGCCTTGTGTTAGAAAAAATAACCACATGTGCAAATATCAAAGCAACAAAACAAATTTGGAGAGGAAGAAAAAGCATGAAGAAAGCAATACTTACAACACATCAATGTATAATATCAGATCTGATCACTTTGACAATCAATAACTCGGATCTTCCATACTAACTATCACACACGTGGACTTAGAAACTTGCACCACATATAGATGGTATATGCGCACAACAATAACGAATGCAGCATAGCAAAAGGAAGATTATACTACTAATTTTTATGACAAGTTGGAAAAATTGATGAGTGATTTGGTGAAATGGTTTATTACTTTTCCGGTTTTCCATTGGAATCCAATTCTTTGTGCGATGAGTAAGAAAATAATTCCGTGAAGAAAACTTCTCACAAAACGTAATTGTTTGTCAACCATTTTTTGTCAAACGGACCATAGGAATTTGCATGGTCGGGCCTAAGATGCTTATGTTTATCTTTATTGGATGTATCTCTTTCATTCCCTTCATTATTGTCAATGCCTACAAGTTGTAACTTACAACAAATATCACTCGCTCAACAGCTGGAGTCTCTGTCACACTTACAGAGGCTTGAATAGCTTAAAGAATATAGCACAAAATTCTCATGCTTAGGTGTTTCGCCTCTACAAGTGGTATCCTTTATATACAGGCAACCTCTCCATAAAATCTTGGGAGACGATCTGCCAGGCATCAGCTCTCCCATCCCACTATAAATATGGGTACTTAATTCTCACATTATTCAATGTTCTTTAAGAGAGTCCGTAGTTTCCTTATTAGTTCTGAGTTACCTAGTCGGTTTTGCTAATATGGCAGGAAAGCTGTTTAGGGAATCTCACATGCCTATTTCAGTGATATGCAATTTTCTTTTGAGCGACAGATATAATTTCACCCCTAACTACGGAATCCGAGTTTGATGTATAATTTTAGTTTAAAGCAACTTATAATTAGATGTTGAACTTGAACACAATTGTCAATAGTGTAAAATTTTGATACTTATGCTGCACTTATCAGTATATGGACAAAATTTTGAGTAATAGTATGCATTCCATTTCCATCTAGCCATGAGCTTCTTGGCGCGTATAGAATAAAATAATCACATGTTTGTTGTTGATGGGCAATACCACAATTGTTTGTTATCATATTAAATCTATTGTTGATGTGATTTTGCGTATTTTCCATCTACACTCCCTCCTCTGTTGCTAAATATTTTCTCCTTTATTTGCATGATATGCATCTGATTTTTTTCAGTTTGTGTTTGTTGTTTTGTTACTGAGCTTTCATATTGTTTGCCATGTCAGCTACCTTGTTGCTGCTGCCGGCTTGCAGAGTTTGTGGAGTCTTACACTAGCCATTGTTGATATTTATGCCCTTTTAGTGGGACGCTCCTTACAGAATTATCGGGTGGTTAGTTTGTTTGCTGTTGGCGATGGGGTAAGATTTCTCATATGACTTACGTAATGCCGGTGCCATGATTTTATATTTTTGCATGGGTAAAAACTAGGCTAAAAAATGATGAGTCTATTAGATATGGCCGTTGCATCGGTTTAGTAAATATATAAACACTCCCCCGAAAATATAGGCATAATTGCATACGATTGTTTATATATTCCTCATGAATATTACAGGCTATCCTTGTATAATAATTTGAATGACGGTAGTCAAATTGGGTAGTTGATTGGACTAAAACAGATGAGGGATGAACACCATCAGTTCCCTTCCTTTCTCCATTCTCAATTGAAATGGAGTGTTAATACACACGTTAAGAGATGACTACAACATAGGGGAAAAAAACAAGATAACGTATTTACAGCAAAATACTCAAACATGAGCATCTAGTTTTCACCACCAATGCGTCCAAGATAGCATCTTCCCTTCAAAAAGCATCCTGTCAATTTCCTAGGAAAACATTTTCTCAGTAGCTCACGAAAACTTGCCATTTCCAATGCAGGTCACCTCCACACTTACATTTGCGGCAGCCTGTGCATCGGCAGGCATCACAGTTCTTCTCGGCAACGATCTTGGCAGCTGTGCCCAGAATCACTGCACGCAGTTCGAGACGGCTACGTCCATGGCTTTCCTTAGCTGGTTCACTGCCTTACCCTCCTTTCTCTTGAACTTTTGGTCACTTGCATCCCGATGACCAAAAATTACGCAACCAAATGGTGTTCAAATGCCATTCACTTTATATGGCATTGTTATACTCTTTTCTTTGCTCTCAGTGTGCAGAACTCGAAATTCGGTTAAAAATTTCGGCCATGTTTGTGTATAGAATATGTGAGTTTGGCCTGAAGATTGTTTCAAAAAATGCTAGGTTGTGATTTTGAGTGTCAACATATTAGTCCTAATTGTCAATTCTTTTTTTTTTTTTGCAAAAGTAATCTGTTTGTATTACTGTGGATTATTATTGGTTTCTTAGTCTAATGCTTCGAAAGAGAATAGGGTGGATCCATTGTCAGATCAATGTTAAGCTTTTAGATACAATTTCCTTTAGTAGTATTGTACTCTAGCGAAATCATAATTGATTTGCCAATTGGTGTGGGCATGGGCGTAATTGCTTTGATTTTGAATCGAAAATTTAACTATTATGTTTATTTAAAAACTATAAAGATTTGTAAGCAAGTAGTTGTGCACTTCCGTGGGACCGTAAATTCTCTGAAGTTTATATAAAAACTATAAGCCTTGACACGATGTGTGCGCGCATTAACAAAATATTATATAGTAAAGATTTGTAAGCAAGTGTTTGTTACTGATTAAGATGATTGTCTTTCCTTCGAAAGAGTCCAAAGCTGAGGGTAATTATGAGTGTACACTTCGAGTAAATACAACAGAACTAAATTTTTTTTCTACGTAAAAGTGACCCTACACTATATTCCATGTAAGATTAATTTTTGCTTACGAATTTGAGCTAATTATTAATTACAAGAGGTGGTCCAGTAGCTTATCTATCACTGAACACTTGTTGAGACGAATGGTTCGTGGTTATCTCGAATTCGAATGTTACAAACTCTCTCATATTCAATATACAGTATAGTAGATTAATGATAGATAACAACCTTCTTTGTTCACCCATGGTGGAGCCAATTTCTTTTTTTCTATTTCTTTTTTTCCCTGAAGGGGCCAATTTATATTTTTTAAAATTAAAAAAGGATATTTCCTACTAATATCATTATAATTTAAGATTGGGGCTTGGGTGGGGGGGTTGGGGGTGGGGGGGTTGGGGGTGGGGGGAATTAATACTAATAGTAACGAAAATTAAAGTGGTAACCAAGTAACATATAAAAAATTATGTTAAAAACAATTTAGAATTAAAATAACAATTTCATAAATTAAAGGTTCAAAATTCCTTTTAAAAAGGCTGTCACTAGTAATAGAAAAATATTAATTCCGTTGCCGGGACTTGAACCCGGGTCTCTCGGGTGAGAGCCGAGTATCCTAACCAACTAGACTACAACGGAAGTTATTGAATATTGCTTCCTTTTTATAATTATTTTATGTGGAATAAATATTGTCGTTCACCAACATCCCCAAAAGAAATTAAGGGTGTGTTTGATTGAGAGTATTTTTCATGGAAAATATCCATTTTCCACTTGATTTGACAACTTAAGGTGTTTGATTGGCTTTTTTTTTCAGGCAATTCAATTGCCACTTTTGGCTCACACACTTAGGGTGTGTTTGATTGGCAAACATTTTCTATGGAAAATGTGCATTTCCACTTGATTTGACAACTTAAGGTGTTTGATTGGCTTTTTTTCTAGGCAATTCAATTCCCACTTCTTTGCTCACACATGGCATTTTCAAGGCAATTGGGAAAATATTTTCTTTGGGGGGAGGTTTTTTTGTTTTCCATTTGGGCACGGTCCAGACAAGATTTTTACATTTTCTATTAAAAATGCATAACTTAAAATATAAAATTCAAAATAATATAAAATTTTAATATTTAAAATATACTAATCAAGATCAATTAAACAAGTCCATTTCGAGACAACATTTTACTCATTTTCTACACTAAAAATGCTATAACTTAAACTACAAAATTCAAAATTTAATAAAAATTTTAACTAAACTACAAAATTAAAATTTAATAAAAATTTTATATTTAAAATCTACTCATCAAGATCAATTAAACAAAATCCATCATGACTATAAAATTATGTAAAAAAAAATACCCATAATTTTTTCTACATTAAAAATGCCACAATACAACCAATATTTTCCGGGTAGAAAATTAAGGCAATCAAACACATTTAATTACATTTTCCATGCAACTCAATTCTAGGCAATTCAATTACCTGAAACTTATTTTCTTTCCATGTAAATTCCATGCTTGCAATCAAACGCACCCTAAAGTCAAACATGAACGGTCAAAGAATGCTACGCCGCTTATGCATAATAATCTATCGAGACATTGCATACATATGAACTCGTAAATTATATGCAAATTTTCCAATCTGCTGAGTTAGAAAGATGATATACACAATATATCATTATATCTATATAATAAGGAGTATTGATTTTTCAATTTAAAAAATATATAAAAAACTAAAAATTATATAATTGAAATTTAAGATACTTTTTAAATATTTAATATATATATATATATATATATATATATATATATATAACATTTCTAGTACATTCCAAGTTAATGTTTAAGTATATAGATAAACCCTTTTGATAGTCAAAAAATATAAGGGCTTTTTTTTCAAATGAAAATGGTAATACTCTTTTTCTAATAAAGGACACTTGTTTGAATTACTTAGTTTAGAGGACAATTTTTTAATTAAGGACAAAATATTTATTATTTTATTTTTTTAATTAATTAATTTGAATTCAAAAAATATCATTCATAAAGATAAATAGAAGAAAATAAATATAAAATTAAATTCAGAATTAAATCCCTGATAATAAATTCAAACAAATTCAAACATATATCACAAGAAATTCAAATAAGAAAATAAACGCAAGAATTATTCAAAAAAAGATAAAAGTCAAAGGAAGTAAGTGTCTCAAATCAACCAGATATAATATGAGACCAAAGCTACATATATGTATAAATCACAATTCTCCCATAGTAGCAAGTAGACATATTAATTCGTTAAATCTCATCCAATTGAGCTGATTAACCGTATGGAGAAAATATGAATAAGGAATGCTAATTTAATGAATGTGAAGATAACACTAAACAAATAAAGTCTAAATCAAATGACAACCTAATACAAATAGAAAAGCTAATACTTAACAAACTCGTAGTCATATATAAACATGATTTCTGATAAAACCAGATCCACTATGACAAATATATCATGATACATTTTGCGAAACCAACAAAATTTTCAATTTGATGACTATAATAATATGTCTGGCCAAGCTGACAAAGATAACAAAATTTTACACCAAGGCTATTTAATATATTCAATCACCAGAAAAGAACAATTTATAAAGCATCATTGCCATATTTTGAGGAGTACCAATTAATCACCTATTATATTGATTATCGGAAATATAAAAGATTTTGGGTTATTTAGGTTTTGGCCCCCATTTGGTTTTCATAATTAAGTTTGGTACCCACTTTTATTTATTCTTTGACTTTGGCTCCCATTTTGGATGGTTCTTTAACTCAATGGGTCAAATCGTTAACTTTGTAAAAAAAAAAGGAAAAATATATACCAAAAATACCCTCATTGAACCCCAAGAATCTCGCACTTTTCTCTCTAGTTCTCTATTTTCTCTTCCATCAGAAATCCCACCACCGACCATCACTACCATCCCCCAACTTCGGCCAACCATCACCTTTTTTTTTCTCCATCTTACCATTACCAGCAGTCTCATCATCTCTTATTTCCTCCACCTTCGCATAACCACCACACAAACACCATTAATATAAAACTCGCATATTTAGGCATGGAAAAACTAAATAAACCTTAAAAATTTGCATTTGGAAAGATAATAAACCCACAAATTGATGATTTATTGTGAAAATGTCTAAATCAAACCTTAGATCAACTAGAATACTTTGGGAAAAAAAACTTAGGCCAAAAGAGAGATAATCATACTTGGCAAATGAGAGGAGGGAATTGGTTGTGATGGTAATCGAATGTAGATTGAGAGATTGTAAATATGGAGTTATAGGTCGTACTTGGCGAATGGGGTTTTTGATGATGATCGATGTTGTAAATCTAGAGTTGCTTCAATGGAAAGATGGAGACATTTAAGGAGATTGCACTCTTCCACCACGTTGTCTTCCTCCATCGAGCCGGCGACCAAACCACTGAAAGTGAAACGGATTTTAGTTCTCACACACACACTCTCTTTCTTTCTTACCACCTCCGCAGTCTCTCAAACTCTTGTTCTAGGCTTATAGTTTTGTTGATAATTGCTTAATTTGAATTGCTTAGGGTATTCGATTGATTGATTTTAAGTGGAGAGATTGTGATATGTTATTAACATTTATATACTCTCATCTTTTCCTTGGTTCTTTAATGCAATTTATAGAATTTGAGGTCTAAGTGTATGACAAGGATATTTTGGGTAGTTTGGATCTTTGTTAAAGGTTTGACCTATTGAGGTTCCATCCAAAATTGGGTCAAAGCCAAAGAAAAAACAGAAGTGGGTACCGAACTTAAATATGAAAACCAAATGGGGCCAAAACCCAAAGATAGATTTTACAAGAGCAACTAGGTTACCTACAAAATAATTTCACATAAAAACTTACGCAGATTGGGACGCAATGAATATAAATGGTGATTTATGTACACATTAGATTTAATCACAAGAAGAAATAAAACAAAAAAATTAAAATAAAACTATGTTAGTTACTTACCAAGAAAGCATGATCGAAGAACATGGACGGATGGGAGTAAAGAGAGAATAGTTTCCTTCGGCTTTAAAGAAATTTTGGATTTCAATAAACAATTTTTTCAAACAACCAATTAATAAAGATGGGATGTGTAAGTTTGAAAGCAAAAACACAAAGATGTGGCCTAATTGGAATTGGTGGGCTGGACAAAAAGATCTAACTAAAATAAAGACTTTAGTCTAGATTATTGAATTAAAATGTAAAATTTTTAAGATCTTTTGGGACATAGTTTAAATTAAAATTTTCAATATTTAAGTTGCATTTGAAAACAAAATATAAAGTAATAGCAAAAAGTAAATGATTTTTGTGAGAAGCTGAAAAATGTGTTGAGTGGTGTGGTAAGATGCTTCGTTACTCTTTCACATTTTCCATGGAAAAAAAATTTAAGAATGAGATGGAAAATATCTAACCACAAGACTAATTCATTTTCCAACTTCTAAAAATACTCAAGTGTTTTTGCTATCATTTTCTATCTTATTATTAAACGGGGTCTTGGATTATAATTGATATATACAAACCACAACCAAGTCTTTATTAATATTATAGAATTATAAAATTTTCAGCACCATGTAATGGACTATATATTTATTATGAAACTTGGTATGCATATTCATAATCTCAATTAAAATAAGATTTAGGATTTTTTTATTGGAAAATCCGATCCGTCCTACTTCGACAAGATTATAAGGGGTATTAAAGAAAAAAAAATTATATTAAAAGATGGCTGAGTTAAAAAGATTTATTTGATCTAAACTCGGACCCAACCTTGTGTGAATTTTATTTTGAAAAACCCAACCCAATAGAAGTTTTACTTTGGAAAACTTCACCCCAAAAAAAAGGGGCTCCCAAACAGCCTCACTCGAATTGGGGTAAATTAAAAATTCACCATGGTGAACTATTTTATCATCCCTAATGCTAAAGCTTTACAACTAAAAAGGTCGAAAGTTATATGTACATATTAACAAGTTGTTGACTTAAACAAAAGAATTAAACATAAAAAATGAAAGTAAATTGTTTAACAATGTACACATGTTTTGATGGTTACCAAGAAAGATTTAAAACACAGTGTTACTCTGGAGGAGAACAATGACTAGATAAAATATGTCTAATTATAAGAGCAACATGCAATGGATAATATGTCTGATCACAAATTTAGAAGATAATTGTCCAATAATGCATGGCTTGATGACTATAATTATATGTTTGATCAAGTTGAAATTAAAACATACATATTATTACTCTGAAGGTTAACACTGACAAGTATAATATGTCTAAATATAAGAACACTATATAGGACAACATGTTTAAACACAAAGGAGAAATACAATAAAATATCATAACCGTGATAGGATAACAACAAGATAAAAGAAAAAATTATAAAAGGGTAGGACAATAAAATGCCCCATATAATAAAATAAAAACACGATTAATAGAAATACACTTTTAAAAGATATTATCGAACTAATATGTGTGCTTGCTATTATAGGAGAATTGTGATTCAGATATATTTGCATCTTCACTCTCATAGTATGTCTGGTTAATGTAAGACATCTTTTTCGTTTGACTTTTTTTTGAATAATTCTTATGTTTATCTTATTGTTTGACTTTTCTTGTGATATGAGTTTGAATTGATTTAAACTTATTTTCATTGATTTAATTTCAAATTTAATTGTATATTTATCTTTAAGAGTGACAATATTAAAATTCAACTTAATTAATTGAAATAATAAATAATTTGTTGAAATAATAGAGAGAGAAATAAAGAATCTTATTATTCAACTATGATCAATATGGGCAGGGGTTAGCTCTATTTATATTAAGAGCTAACCTCCTTACTTCTTTACAAAATCAATCTGGGAAAAATTGTATCTTACAATATTACTTATGGACATCTACATATCAATACTTTTATAACACCCCCTTGGATGTCCATTATGCCATAATTTAATGACAGTTGCCTCATTAAAACCTTTCTAAGGAAAAACCCAGTGGGAAAAAACCAAAGTGAAGGAAAAAGAGTACAACATTCTTCTGAATCATTGAACTAACATCAAAAGCACAATATGCTGTCACGTTAAAACATTTATTAGAAAAACCCAATAGGACAAAACCTAGTTAAAGGAAAAAAAGTACAATGTGTAAATATTAGGTAGCATACTTCAAGATGCTTTCCCTAATTATTTACTCCCCTAAATGACAACATTTATACAGTTTGATTATAAAGTCGACTTATGCCAATATTATAAATTAACTTCTGGAATATTGGCTTCGGTAATGACTTTGTGAACAAATCAGCTAAATTTCCATTAGAACGGATTTGCTTGACTTCAATCTCTTTATTCTTCTGAAGCTCGTAAGTGAAAAAGAACTTAGGTGAAATATGTTTAGTCTTGTCACTTTTGATGAAACCTTCTTGAATTTGTGCTATACATGCTGCATTGTCTTCATATATAATACTTAGAACATCTATAATAAAAGACAACTGGCAAGAACTGAGAATATGATAGATTAAAGATCTTAACCACACACATTCTTGACTAGTTTTATGAAGAGCTAAAATTTCAGAATGATTAAAAGAAGTGGCTACTAAAGTTTGTTTAGTAGATCGCCAAGAGATAGCGGTATTACCACTAAGAAATACATAACCGGTTTGAGATCGTGCTTTATGAGGATCAGAAAGATATCATGAATCTGCATATCCTATTAACTCATAACCATTAGAATTATATGAATAAAATAAGCTTAAATCAGTGGTTCCTCGTAAATGTCTGAGGAGATGTTTGACACAAATCCAATGTCGTTTAGTTGGTGTTGAGCTATATCTAGCAAGCAAATTAACAAAGAAGGAAATGTCCAGCCTAGTACATTGTGCTAAATATAATAAGGCACCAATCACACTTAAATATGGTACTTCGATCAGGACCCAATACTTCTTCATTATTTTTCTTAGGACGGTATGGATATTTCTTTACATCTAAAGACCGGACAACCATGAGAGTGCTTAGTGGATGTGCTTTGTCCATACCAAAACGTTTCAATACATTCTCAGTATAATTAGATTGATGGACTAATATCCCACTAATGCTTCTCTCGATCTGCAGGCCGAGACATAATTTTGTTTTCCCAAGGTCCTTCATTTCAAATTCCTTCTTCAAATAGTTAGTAGTTTTTTCGAGCTATTCTTAAGTCCCGATTAGATTAATATCATCTACATAAACTGCTACTATAGAAAATCCTTTTAAGAATTTCTTTATAAAGACACATGGGTAAATGAGATTGTTTTTATATCATTCCTTAGACAAATACTGACTAAGATGATTGTACCACATTCTTTTAGATTGCTTAAGTCCGTATAATGAACGTCTTAGTTGCATCGAGTACGTACTCCTTGGCTTTGCTTCAGGCAAAGTAAATCCTTTTAGGATTTTCATATATATTTTTGTGTCTAAGTCTCCGTATAAATAAGCAATTACAATATCCATGAGTCTCATATCTAAGCTTTCAGTAACTGCTAAACTTATCAGATATCTGAAAGTTATTGCATCAATAACATGAGAATATGTTTGATCATAATCAATCCCAGGTTTCTGCAAGAAACCTTGTGCCATAAGCCGTGCCTTGTATTATATGATTTCATTATTCTTATTTATTTTCTTTACAAACACCCATTTGTAACCTACAGGGTTAACACCTTTTGGGGTTTGTACTATAGGTCCAAATACATAAAGTTTATTTAGAGACTCTAATTTTTTCTTGATGGCAATTTTTCAATTTGGCCAATCTTTTCTTTGTTGACATTCATTTAATGTACGTGGTTCTGTATCATTTTCATCATTGCCCTTTGATACTTCAGTAGCTATTACAAATGCAAATATGTCATCGATGACCTTTTTGTTTCTATTCTACATCTCTCTCGAATAAATGTAAAGTATAGAGATCTCTTCATTATTTGGTACCAATGCCTTTTCAGGGGCTTTTTAGTATCTTCAGAGATTTTTTTATAAAACAATGACATCTTTTGGGGCCTTAGAGATAGTAGATTTTTCCATGACCTATTCTTGAGTGAAATGGGGAACCTCTTCAGGAGTGTTCTTAGGGCATGATTGTTCAGATTCATTAGCTGTCATATTTTTTTTTTTTGTCTTTTAAGGACATTGATTCTGGCAGGTGTATTCATAGTTGGCATATGTGATTTTATTACATTCGCTGCATCATTAAATCCATTAGATAATTTTTTTGCAATTTTTATAAATGTACTATTCTCCGTACTTTTTTCTCACATTCTAATGTTTATGGGTCCAGATGAGACAATGTGAGATTGTTCCATGATATTTCTCACCATTTTTCTGGAACAGGTATGTAATACCCTGTAATATAATTAGTGTAAATTAGATACATATTAATTTTGATTAAGTGAAATTTTTGAAGAGTTTAGGAATCTTGGTTGAGTATGGACCAAATTGTAAAGTTGCAAAAGTTCAGGGTTAAAATAATAAAGTTATGAAACTTTAGGGGAAAATGTCGTAATTAAGCAAAAGTTATATTTTTTTTCCTAACACCACCGACTGAGCCTTGATTAAAATGAAAGTTTCTTTCATTTTCATTCTTCCATTCTTATGGCCGAGAGATAGAGGAAAGAAAATATTAATAGGCATAAAGCTTTCTTTCAATAAATTGGTCATCCAAATTTCGTCGAATCGAGTCAAGCCTTAAGGAAAAGTTGTTATATACGTTGAGGGCTAGAAAACGGTATAAGAATTTTAGAGTTGTGTTGGTCGGGGTTTGGGTATCAACTCAAATTTCATTCTTTAGGGCTAAATATTTTGAAGTTGGGGTTTAATTATTTTTAAAATCCGATAGTATGATTTTATTATATATGAATCATCATATTTTAATTGTATTTGTTTTAAGAATTATTATGTGATGAGGATGATGTGTTTTATGATTTATTAAGCCATAAGCATGTGATTTGAAGTAAGATATGCTATTATACTTGATATAGTTGTGTTATTTGATATACATGAGATATCCCTTAAATGTATAAATATTGTATATTTATAAAATTAATTAATTGATGAATTATATACATCAAGGGACATATATATAGATTTGTTGTAGTTATATGGCATAAGTTGTTTCAAATATTCATTTATTAGTATGTTATGCATACTGTGCATTGTTATTATGTCAACCAAATTCTTGGAGACCTTGCAAGCTCGGACTATTCTTATGGCCTATCATGTGGGCATATATCTCATATTTATAGTGCCGAAAGCTTTTTATATCTGTTGTATTATTCTGGGACGTGATATGGTCCCGTGATGGATCTGATTATGATTTGTATTGTGGCCATTTGATGATGAAAGAAATATGTATTGACTAGTGCTTATCGATGTGAAAATAAGTAGGGCTCGATGCCCTTGGGTTGAAAATTCCTAACCCCCCCCGGAGACAGCAATGAGGTCGGCTGTCTAGAGCCAGCGGTAAGTAGCCCGAAAATTTGGATCTCGGCAAAATACTTATGATTCTGTGATATGATATGGATGAACATGTGGTCCAATTCTATTATGATATGATGATAATCTTTTATGGGCCGGATGATGTTATATTATGATTATGTTCGACTTATTCTCTGGGGTGGTCAGATCCGTTCTTCTTCTTATGATTATGGTTCGATCCAGTTTCGGTATCTCTTGGGGGTGGTTAGGCCCATTGTTATTATCATTATTATGATTTGGTTTGGCCTTGGTATTTTCTCGGTATAATGGTTGACACAAGGGAGGTAACCTGCATATGCACATGCATGCATTGTTTTATCGGTTGAGCCATGATTTATGGTTAAATATTTAATTACGTTTTATATGTAATATTGCATGTTATATCTCCCTACTGAACTGTGAGCTCGCCCTTTTTTATGTAAATAAATTCAGGTATCCAAGAGACGGATACGACAGAAGAAACGACTGGGTCGGGAATGAAGTAGAAGACCCCTGATACCGACTCATTTTTGTTGTGTAGGTGTGTACATGGCATGCCATGGCTAGCCTGAGTTGTTGTTTACTTTGTAATACATGTTAACATAGAATGTATGCCTCTCGGATTCTATGTATGTGTATAGATGTATATTACACTCCTGTTTTATATTATCGCCCACAACATGAGTATTAAGGTTGTTTATTCCAGGCTATGTGATTTTCTTGGATTTATTGTTTCATTATTTATTTTAGACATACTTTAACTTGTCTAAGGTGGGTTACTAACGCTTCAGGTCTTAATTAGAGGTGTTATCCTACTAATTAAGGCTGGGGTGTTACAGGGTAGTTATGCAAGAACCTTCTTATCTCCCTCTAACGGCGGGAATACTGTCTCATCAAATTAACAATCTGCAAAACGTGCAGTAAACACATCTCCTGTCATTGGTTCTAAATACCGAATAATGGAAGGTGAATCAAAACCTACATAGATCTCTAGTTGTCGTTGATGGCCCATTTTAATACGTTGGAGATGCGGAATAGGAACATAAACTGCATAACCAAATTTACGCAAATATGATATATTTGGTTGGAAATCCGTTATTAGTTGTGTAGAAGAAAATGTGTGATAGGCTGTAGGTCTAAGTCTGATTAGTTTTAATGCATGGAATATAGCATGCCTCTAGGCGCTAACAGGTAACCTAGATTGCATGAGTAAAGGCCTGGCAATAAGTTAAAGACACTTAATCAAGGATTTAGTTAAACCATTTTGGGTGTGGAGATGTGGGATGGGGTGTTCAACTTCTATCCCTATGGATAAACATTAATCATAAAAAACTTGAGAAGTAAACTCAGCTGCATTATCAAGTCTTATAGACTTAATAGGTTGATCAGTGAATTGCGACCTAAATTTAATGATATGTGACAATAGGTGTGCAAACGCAATGTTTCTAGTAAAAGGTAAGCTTACATATGACCAGCGGGTGGAAGCATCAATTAGAACCATAAAATACCTAAAAGCTCCACTTGGGGGGATTTATAGGGACATAAATATCGCCATGTATTATTTGGAAAAAAATATGGTACTTCAGAAGAAATTTTAAAGAATGAAGGTTTTGTGATGAGTTTACCTTATGAACGAGCGGTACATAAATAGCCACTTGGTGTGGTCAGCTGATTGTTTGCCAATGAGTGCCCATAAGAGTTATTTGTTATCTTTCTCAACATGGTTGTCTCTGGGTGTCCTAATATATCATGCCATAATTTTAAGGCCTTAGGATTACTAAGTTTCGGTATTTTAGACTTGAGCTTCTGGCTCATAACTGAGTGTGACTCAACATTAGATAATGTTGTGCAATAGAAACCCGGTGAGAAAGCACTTAATTTTTCTAGTGGGAGCTTCTGCCTCGCGGCACTAGTAGTGATGTATAAGAATTCTTTGTTACTTTCACTTATCGTTTCAATATGATACCTATTCATTCTAATATCTTTAAAACTAAGCAAGTTTATTCTGGAACTGCTTGAGAATAATGCATTTTTGATAAATATGTGGGTACCATTTGGTAACATCACATGGGCTCTTCTAGAGCCTTTAATTATTTGCGCAGGTCGAGTTATAGTGGATACTTTGCGTGTATTAAATACTAATTCAGAGATTTTTTTTGATTTTTCAATATAGTATGTGTCGTGTCACTGTCTACTAGACAAAAATTAACATTGGTATCATGCATTTCATAATCCATACCTTTAAAAGAAATACTATAAATTATTTAATAACCTAAACATATTATAAAAGCAATTAATTTATCGTAATAACGAATATAAAAACAAACTATAGTTTCTAACCAAAAGTGATAAATATCAAAATAAAATAATAATTCCTAAAACATACTTAAATAATCAAATATCTAAGACTGCCTAAATGCATAAAATAAGTAGTGATAATTAGGTCGTCTGGACCTAGCTAGGTGGTGCTCCCAACATCTCGTCAAACTTTTTCTTAGTAAAAGGATTACCATCAGCATCTTCAAAAAAATCATTGCATTTTAGTTGAATGATATCAGTGGCTGATATACTTGCATGGTTCTCTTCCCCATCCAACCAGTTTGTCTCCATAGCATTAATAGAGGCCTTGCATTGATCCACAACATGTTTTGGTGCACGGCAAGCACGTGACCAATGCCCACCTTTTCCACATTTATTGCAATTATTATTTGGTGGATTCTGGTTCTGATCTTGATTCTGGTTCTCATTCATCTTACCAAACCACTTATGGTGGTTTTGAATTTTGTATTGTTGCGCAGGCCTTTATAACCACCTCTCCTGGGGTAGTTATTGCGTCCACCTCTTCCGGAGGAGTTCTTGTATCCACCTTTTCTGGTAGGATTATTACGCCCGTTTTCGCGGCCTTAATTCTGACCAAAATTGGCATTTGCTTCAAGAATTGCCTTAGAACCAGTTAGTCTAGGATTATGATTTTTGATTAGAACTTTGTTGTTTTGTTCTGCAACTAGGAGACAACTTACAAGCTCAGCATACGTTGAGAAACGACACTCTCGGTATTGATGCTGCAGGAGCACATTTTGGGCATGAAAAGTGGAAAGAATCTTCTCAATCATTTATTCTTCAGTAACTTTTTCACCGCATAATCTTAGGTGAGCAATAATGTTAAAAAGTGAAGAGTTATATTCAGCCATTGTTTTAAAATCTTGTAATCGTATATTTATTCATTCATTGAGAGGGCTAGGCAAAATGGCCAACTTTTGGTGGTCATATCTATCCTTCAGGGATTGCTAGAGACCCAAGGGGACTTTCTCAGTCACATACTCATTTTTCAAATCATCATGAATGTGATGACGTAGGAAGATAAGAGTTGAGGCTTTGTCCTACGAGGACAATTTATTTCCTTCCACAATAGCATCACCAAGATTTTTGGCAGTTAAATGAGCTTAGCATCAAATTGCCAGTTTAAATAGATGTTGCCATTAAGCTCAAGAGTCTTAAATTCGAGTTTAGTGATATTCGGCATTATGATTGCAAAAGAGAATTATTATAAATTAATTAATAATAAAGGATTAATAAAATCAAATATTTTGGCCAATTATAATTTCATGGATACTTTTATAATATTACTTATGAATATCCACATATTAATAATTTTATAACATAATTAATATTTTATCCTTAATTGAAAAGTTATCTTTGCAAACTAATGAATTTAAACGAATATCCTTTATTATAAGTACCATTTATGTATTATCTTTTATTATTATTTTTTAAAAAATATATTACTGAATATGAAATTTTTTTTCTTTTTAATTTTGAGATTGAATCTCACCTCTAAGTTCCAAAAATGAAATAAAAAATTTTAAGAAAATAAAATTTATAACAGAAAATTATTTTAATTTTCCAAAACAAACAGGAGACAAAGGCAATAACCACAAGAAATTAATCCAAGATGGCTCTAACACGTGTCTTTTGTTCAAAAAATATTTAACCTAAGATTGAAACAAGTAGATATAGAAAAGGCATAATTTATATTTTGACATAAAACATATACCAAGCTAATTACCAATTTGACAAAAAACTAGTAACAATAGCTGTGTTTGATTCGTTGCTATATGAAGTGTTTTGTGCCTGTTTTGACTAATTGTGCAGTTAATTTGCATCAAATCCGGAGGTGTAGAAGTGCATCGAAGTCTTTTTTCATTTACAAACCAAACACAATAATGCAAATATTCGTTATAGAACTTGTCACGAAGACATTACATAACATACATCGCTCATTGAATTTCTGGACGCAAAGGACTAAGATTCCCCTCTATGCAAAGAGCTAGATATCGACAAAAGCGCCATTCGCGTGATCTAAGCCTTTTATTTATTTATCTAATGATTATCGTTTAATCCGTTATATCACTTAGTGAGACAATTGTATAATATTTTTCCCATTATCTTATATTACTTCTAAAGCAATCGCTCTCTTGTAGCATATAAAAGTAACCAGCACAGTCCAAAACACTTGACCATTTTAAGTTAGAACATTAAAATGGAGATGCCATTCCCAGGAGGGAAAGACACCCTCTCTAGATATCCCCACAACAAATATATACATCAATAACCAAAACTTAGGAGCATGCTACAAAATTTTCAATTAAATTAAATTAAATGCAATATAACGCAATCGTGGCTGGATTTTAAATACCAGAAAACTACTTTCCATTTTTTTTCCTTTTCCATTTGCAACCTTTTTTTTTTTCCTATTCCTCCTTTCTTGTTTTTCAAAATTACACCAGAGGACATAAAGGGTGCCAAATGAATTTGATTATAGTAGTAAGGTTGATCACACAAAAGACCAGTTAATAAAAGAGAAAGCAAGGCAATGGACAGTGTTTTCTTCTGCAGAAAGTACTTTCCATGCTATGGCTTGTTCATAGGAGACATGTCGCCCCATCGTTGACATGCAGATTCCACCCGGCAAGTATGCGTATCCCTGAAAATTTTATATTCAAATATTTCAACCATATATGACATCACTTCTACTAAACAACCCTAAAATAATATAATTTCATTTTGTCTCCCCATTGTTCGGCCCTTGCAATTGATTAGGCTCCGACAATGCATCTTCAGAAAGCATTATATTATAAAGGAGAATGTAGATTGTAGAACCATTATTTTAATGACCCTAGTATGTTGTCGGGAGGCTGTTCTATGTGCCCTAGTGTACTTGCAGTAGGTGCTGGCGGCTAAACACTATGGATGTTCATCCCGCATCACTTGGGTGTAGTAAATTGATGCGCTACATATGTTTGGTCACTAATCCTTCCTATTTAAAGGCCTTTTGAGGAATGGCAAAACCATGAGGCTTTGGGCACAGAGCGGAGAGTATCTTATTGGGCTGGACCGGGATGTGAGAATTGTATGATGAGCTCAATTTCAAGGGTCAATTTTGCAACATAACATATATGAAAATATCTAGCGCTATGCCAGTTCGCTCACAGACTGGCTTCTAGGATGAACATATCCTTTTGTTGCAAAAATCGAGTTCTCAAACAGACGGTCCCTTTTACCTGTTGCATTATCTTGGAAAATTCTGAACAGAGTGCCTTGCGTCCAGGATCATCAAATATCTTATCAAGTGTGATGTCTTGTAATGCCACCAGAGTCGTCTCCAGCATGTCAAGTCCTGCCTGGTTTGCAAATATGAATACTGGCAGATTCTGAAAATGCCAAACAGACACCAAATTTCAACAATTTATTATAATATATTGAAACATCTATATCGTTAGAAGTAAGTGCGGATTCCCATGCCTTTAATGAGCAGCACAAAATGGCATCTTGATGTTCCCAAAGATTTTTCAATAACGAGTCACCACCACCCACAGAAGATTCAGATCCCAGCAATTCTGCCCCTAAATGGTAACTGAGAAAACGAACAAAAGGGAAAAGAGGTAAAGAAAATGACAAGGAAAAGTTAAATTCACACTGCAGGGTCAAAAACTCAACAAAAAAGCCTCGTGGCTTTCCCACGAAATTGCATATATACCTCAAACTCCAACGCACTCTGAGACATATCAGGATATGCATTTTAGAGTATCTGGAATTTTATAGAGTAGGCTATAGGATACAATGGGAAACATTTGGAGGTTAATTTGCAATTTTAGAACTAAAAGTAAGGGGTCCATTTGTACTTTTAAATTTATATCGGGGCTCTTAAAGCTTTTTAAATTTATCACGTGTAACTATGGTATGATTATGCCCAAAAAGAAGTCAGCCTCTTAATTTGGAAAATCCCAGAAAGGAAGGTGAGACTTCTAATTCGAGACAAAGTATTATTCAACATATTCCGAACTTATCCTTATCCTACTTTTCATAAAAAGAAATCTCTACCAGTGTCTCCTTAAGGTATCTATATCTTGTGCGCATGCTTCTTAGTGGCTTGTAAGTTGATGAACATGAAGTATGAAAGATATAAGTAGAACTTGCCTATAGCTCTGAGAGATCCAGTGAGCAAGGGTAAGAGCTTCTGGGGAGCCTGGAGATAGCTTTGGACCCACAGTAGGACCCAATCCTGATGGAGATATGGCCATAGCAACCCTCTGCACTGACGAAATCACACTGCGAACATATTGGCGAGCCATTGTAGCAACACTATCTGGTAGATTGTTCTCAAAGGGGAATTGGAACGCAATGGTTAATACCGATCGCGTATTAAGACACGATGATGCGTCAGCAGCAGCACTATTTGTTGTGGGCCCCACTTCAAGACTGGATGTCAGATCTAGCGTCCGATGTGTAGCTAATGTGTTATTATTCACATCACCCTGAACAACAAAAGGCCACAATAGTGTATAGGGAATAAGAACACTAAACCAACCTTTTCTTAATAACCATAATAACATAAGAATATAGCAAGATCAATAGCAAAAAGTATTTACTTTCAACTACAACCTAATATCTTTTAAAAAAAAAGTTTACCAAGAGGGGACAAAAATTGAAATACCAGATAATATAAAAACTTTGCTAGAAGTTTTCTTACCTTTTGTCATTTCCTGACCATCGTGACTGTGATTCTTGTTTAATTTTTGAAAAATGTATGTGGGTTTTGCCCTAGGAGTTTAATACCAGCTTGGGTTTTTATATAAGCAGGATGTCTTCAATAATTTAATCACAGCGGGTAAGAAATGGTGCATCAATAGAACATGGATTATTACCAGATTTATTACACTAAGATTTTCTGTATATGAAAACTAAATAAGTTAAATACAAACTGGTGAGATATTTGATAATAAGAAGTAATGGGGAAGTTCAGGTGGAAAATGTTTTAACTCAACTGATTTTGAATCCAGTGGAATGACACGAAAACCAGAGGGCAGAAGTGGGGCATCATCTGGAAACATTTCATCGATTGGAGCAAAAACAAGTTCAGAGCAGACTCCCACAGCATTCTCATCAACTCCGCTACATAGCTGGAAAAAAAAAAAAGGATTTCACAGCTGCTTTTCAGTCCATGTTCTGTATGTAGTCATATTCATATTTTTATATGATCATCAACATATTTAAAGTAAGAACCTGCAAGAGATGCACGTCACGTGATATGAAAGCATCTTCTTGAGCAAGGGAATGACCTTCAAGTCGAATTACTTCAAGCATCTGGTACAAAGATAAGAGCGAGCAAAAGAGTTGTAGTTTCAGGATCCATTTGATACGAAGTAGGAAAAGGATTAGAAAAACAATTGATTTATATGAGAAGCTGGAAAAAGAGAGTGATTTGGTGAGAAGTTTTCCATCTTTTTATTTTTAATAGAAACATTTTCTTAACCACCGGCCAAAGAATTTTATTCCATGGAAAACAGAAAAAGTATTCTTCTAATAAAACTCAAAATGGACTGAATCGAGACAAATCAAATATAAGGGTCCATTTGATAAATTGTAATGTTCTATGAACAAATCAAATATAAGTGCCCATTTGATAACAAAGTTGGAAATGAATGGGAAAACAATTGATTTTTATTAGAAGTTAGAAAAAGAGGAGTGATTTTGTAAAATGGATTAAAATCCATTGCATGAGTATACACACGAAATGGATTAAAACATAGGCTTTTTTTTTAATCTTAGGAAAGAAACACTAATAATAACAAAAATAAAGAGCACACCTCTTCGTGTTCAATTGTATGACCAAGTGGCATGATGATTTGGCTTCCAGTAAATCTTGTTGGCCTCATTCCTGGATATGGATATGAGCTAGCTTTCAATGAAGCAGCAGAATAGGCATCAACATTAAAGTCGGCCCACTCTGATCGATGTTCTCTTAGAAACCGAACCAACACTGCAGGAGGGACATTCTGGCGAGAGAACAGACAATTGAGAAGCCCATTAGTAATCCATCCCAAGTTACTCTATATCTATTCAACATCATGAATTAAGTAAATATTCCAAATTCCTTGTACATAAGTGCAAATGTGATAGACCCACAGAACATTCTCACAATCTTATAAGAAAACCCCCATCGTCAAATCAAATGTATAAAATAAATAGAGGACAGGTCCATATAATTGTTAATTCAGTTTTGAACATGGTGTGTTTGATATCCAAATTTTGGAAAAGGCTTGGAAAGCACATTGAACAGTATACAAAGTCACCAAAGGTGCATTAATGCAGAAATATACTGTTAGCTGGAAAGTAAATTTGACCATACATCTGCTGCAATAATCTGATAACTCACCTGCAGTAGCATGGATGCCTTTGCACAGAGAACGCCGCCAAGCAAGGAAAGTGAATTAGAAGGATTAGAAGCACCTCCTAGATTCTTGCTTGAATTAACCGCAATAATAACATCTTCAGCACCATCTGTGTTCATCATTGACCAACCATCGTCACTGAATCCATTGATAGCATCATTAAAGCCTCTGCATGGACACAAAACCCCACATAGAGATACATTCATTAAATTTACATAAAACCTTCATATGTTGCTAGAAAATCAGAAAAATATAATCATGCAGCCACCTGCTTAATCTTTGACTAAAAGTTCGTAGAACAGCTGGTTGCCTGCCGAGACCATATACCACCTCGCCATTTGTCTCCTGAGCTATTTGCCTGATATAGCGCAGTGCCTACATACATAGTATAAATCATTCCATTGATCCTTTTCTTTCCTAGGAGAGTTTTCTCCTATTACATGTGTATTTGTTCAAGAAATTTGCACTGAAGTCTTGAATCCAAGCTCACTGAGAAAATGTGGTCATACATAGTCTTTCAACTCAATGAATTCAAACCGGTGACTAAGCACTGTAGCAACAATATTGAATAGCACTTGTTGGGATACACTAACATACTAGTTCTTAGAGCATCAGGATACAAATCCACTTGGTTCCTTACAATAAAGATGTAGATTTGAGGATTCCACATAATTTCCTCATTGATCATCTCTGTGTGTGTGTGCGTGAGGGTGTGTTTTGTCAGTTTGGGTTGGATTATGTCTTCAATTCCTCATTTGTACGGGCATACTTGTTTTAGTCCTAGTAAGTTTAGGCTTGTTGGTCTACCTCGTATTGGAATCCTAAAGTTGGCAAGAATCCAAATACGACTAGAAGTAGGTCTAGGAAACCCCAATAAAAGGAGTTGATGGGATCATAACTATAATAAATTCTTTGGAGCAGATAATAAATGTAACCACTGCTTTTGCCTGCAGAGTATGGTTGGACTGACCTCTCCACCTACATGTTGTACCTTGTGATTGTGCTTTTTTTTTGGATTGCTTTATTCTTGTCGATTTTATACTGCTGTCAAAGGTCCTGCTGGAACAACCAGGTATAAATGGATAACAAACAATACCGGTGCGCACAACAGTTCGATTGGAGGGTCTAGGTAGTAGCTTTGCTAAAAGCAAAATATGCAAAATAAGGACAAAACACGCGCACATATAACGGAGAAGAAGGAAAATTAAGAAACTAAACTTCTCTTGCTATGGACATGCACTGTTTGAGTGTTTTTGCATGGGCGGGATAGAAAAGTTGCTTAGAATGAGAAAGGACCTTTATGTCCACCGTGAAAGTTAACTTTCTTAGGTACCCAAAGATATAGCACAGAAAATGTAAAAGTTTGTCTACTCACCGCAATAGTCATCTTCTGAGCTACCACTTTTGACGATTCATAAAGTGGACGAAGCACCTCTGGCACACTCCATGCCTAAAGAAATGAAAGCAAATGAGTAAATAAGTTGCCTCCAAGCCAAAAAAGGGGATTGGAAAACCCAGTCACAAAAAGTCTAACCTCGAGATTAAGGTGATCAACTATATGAATAATAGATCCTCCACCATCACATGGACGGATCAAATAACCACTTGGAAGCATTTCGCCTCTTACAAATTGAGAGGCTGCAGCTGTATTTGGGCCAGCACCAGAACCAGACAGAGATCTCTCGCATACCTAAGAGTGAGAAAGTACAACAAAAAGGAACATAATACATATTAACTTCACATCCCTTCAAAATATGTATGCTTTTTTTAAGATAATCAGCAATGAACTACAAAATCAATCCCAACAACAAAATATAAATAACTAAACACATCTGAAATTCAAACAATAAGGGTGCGGTTTGATAAAAAAATAGTTGGACGAGATTGACAATACTATTAATTTGCCAAGAAGTTGGAAGAATAGATGAGTAATTTACTGAGATGTTGTATTACCTTTTTGCTTTTCCCACTGAAATCCAAAAATTTTGGCAGAGGAAGAAAAAATTTCCATGAAAAAAGAGGAAAAAGATGGAAACCATCTCACCAAATCACTACTCTCTTTTGCCAACTTCTCAAGAAACTTAATTTAAACAATCATTTTCCAGCTGCCTTTTTGTTTAATCATCAAATGGACCCTAAAAATTTATTGGCGAGACAAAATGAATGTTCACTAACGCCCCCTTACAACTGTTTAAACTGAAGAATGATTCAATAGTTAATGACCATTAACATAGGGTGGAATTCAAAATATTGAACTACTACGATCCAAGGATATGCGTACCACAAGGCTGCCATTATCCAAGCTAGTAGTGTATCTGAGAGTCCAGAAATCACGTGCAGGAGCCAATGTGGTTGGAGCATATATCTGAAAGCATTGTTTAATTTTATTTAATTACATGATGAGGAAATAATACTATCAGAAAAATGCTAAAAAAGCTCAAACTATTCCCGTTCACCTGCGTGTATACAAGTTCAATCGTTCCACCATTTCCAGCAGGAAACATAGTAAAAACTTCAAGGCTCCGACATTCACGGAACCAAGATGGACGATCTTTAAGGATCTCCACGATCTGTAAAAATTTGGAAAAAAGCATATAAATTAATTTTCAGACAACTCACTAACGCGTGTAGAAATAATATGACCATTAAAACATAAGGGAAATAAAAAGATGACGGCAATACTCCGAAAAATGCTAGGGACTTACCTTTGTTGGCTCCAAACTTACAAGACCGCAGGCTCTAGCTGCCACTCCACTGCAACTATGTGAAATGGCAAAGATCCCAACCGAATCCGGACCAGGCTGGTAACAAAATTACACAAATGACCGAGAATTGTGTCAGTTCTAAACCAGGAATACATTAAAATCAATTGCCAATATAATACAGAGAAATGGAATAATTTCTGCAAACGTGAAAAATACCTTCATCCCAGGCATCTGAACCCAATCGACAGCAGTTCCTGTAGCCTTTGAAAGGAACTCCGCCAAGGTCTCCTCCGCAATCGAGAGTAGTCTGCCACAAGCATAAGGAAAATTAGAAAACAAATGAAGAACAAGTAACTACAGAGAGAGAGCATTATTACCCAGCAGGGTTAGTGGCATCTCTCAGAGAATGCTGAGGAGTGGTAACTACAGACTCGCAGCTTGCATCAGTAGTTGCCGCTGACGCCTGCAGAGATTTTGCTAGACATCAGTTATTACATGTAAACGCATGAGAACAATCAATTACTATTCTATAACAAGGATGTGTATACAATACTAGGTGTGGGAACCTACATGTGCTATGAATTCTATTTCTAACTTCAAATATTCCCTTTGGTAAATAAAGCAAAAAATAGTTGAGAAGACAAAACACAAATACTACAATTTGCGACATAAAATGGATATTGAATTGATAGCATGAGAGCAAGACCAGAAAATGACAAGAAACAAGCTAAATCAGAACATTTTAAAATACTCTATACGAAAAATATGCTAATCAATAATTAAGATATATGTGCTAATAGGATTCATTTATCGGATGAAGCATATAAAACATACACTTTGCAATTGTTGCCGCATATACCCATTTTCGCACACCAGCTGAGACACCTGTTTCTGCAGCCGATCATTCTCCTCCATTAATAGTTTGTTCATTGCACTCAACTTTCTGTTCACAGTCTGGAGTCGAGAAGACTCTTTACGCTGCTTCTCTCTACATCTGCAAGTTGTTACAATAGCTTCCTTCAAAAAACGGAGCAAAATGAAAACCTAAAACCACATCTTCATTCGTTGAAGCCCACTTTAAGTTACTATATTCGGTACTCAAAAGTGATGGTTTCCAATAAATTAGCAGTCAAATCCATATAATAAGGGAGAGTGGTTTTTGAATGTTGAAAATGCATAAATGATAAAAGATTGTGCGGTTGAGATCAATTTTTTTTAATAAAGGTTGAATGGTTGATAGTACCTTTGGCACAGGTTCCTCCCACTGGTTAGGACTTATTGGTGTAGTGGTGCATCTAATTAATTCCAAGATTAATAACAAGAAGTCTAGAACTTTATACTCAAAATGATTGTTTCCAATAAATTTAACAATTGCCAAATTAGGAATTACTGGTGCTGTGGTCCATCTAATCAATTCCAAGATTAATAGCTACAAAAATCCAAATGGCAAAGATCCATTTAAATTGAAAAATTGAAGACAAACAAATGAAAGAAAGCTAGCCTAAATAAACAAACAAAAACTTTCATAAGTCACTCAAATGAAATAAACAGAATCATGTTTTGTTTTTAATTACCTTCGGTTCTGGAACCAGACTTTAATCTGTTTAGGCTCGATGTTAGAGAGAATAGGGCATTCGCGGATCAATTGCTGTCGACGCAACGAACTCGGCTTGGGACACTCCGCATAAACCCTTTCCAAAGCTTCAACTTGCTCAGCCGTGTAACGCACGTACTTTCCATTATCAAGATGTTTGTTGATGCTGCCCCCACTGCTACTTTCTCTGTGGTGCTGTGCCAAAGCCATCGCCATTTTCCCCCTCTCAAACTCAAAGCTTCCCCAAATTTCAAAAAGTCGAGAAAATGGAAGAGTAAATCAAACAGATATACCACCGGAATGCAATTCTCTTAGGAAAATTATTTTGTTGCGAGATTTATTTAACGGAAGAAATTGATTGAGCTAGAAGATTCTAGTTCTTCTTCCTCTTTTGAAGGTTCACACAAGCTTCACCTCGCCTCTTACAAAAGCCAAGCAAATTAACCGTGGCAAAGTTAATCTGTTTTGTGCTTTCTTTTTTCAGTTTTGTCTCGTTTTTCAAAACAAAAATTAATGTCACCGTTCTGTACGATCAAAGGTGTAGATAAACTCTTTTAACTTGTCAAAATCTCCCAAATTTTCAACCTCTGATATTTAACAAATCTCTTGGCTTAGTCACTAATTTCCTTGAAACTCCGCGAACAGACCAATAATAAAAAACAAAAACAAAAACAGTCGTGAAGCCTACTGTAAACGTGTCAACACAAAGGAGGAAAGGGGAAAAAATGGAGATATGAAAGGAATAAACGATAGCGATTGACGGTGAAGGAAGGAAGGCTCTCTATCTCTCTATGTGTAAAAGAAGAGAGCCATTTGTCGCGACATTAGAGAGAGATGGAAGAGGAGGAGTAACTGTACTTAGAGATAACGGAAATTGAAACCCTAAACATGATGCAAATTTGAGAGGAGGAGGAGAAGCAGCAAAAAGAACAGGAGAAATGGAGAAAAAAAAAAAGGAAAGTGTGGTGGTGGGGTGGAGATTTTGGGTGGATTTTCTAGAGAGAGAAAGTGGAGGATTTTAGAGAGAGAAAGGGACAGCGATATGTCTGAAGAGAGCTAAAGGATGAGTCAGAAGTGTGAAGGGAGAGAAAATGTCCATTCCATTTTGGCTCGCAAATCGAGGGAAATGGGGGAGTTTTATATGCTGTTGCTAGGCTTTGCCCCCTTTGTTTTTTTTTTTTTTTTTTTTCTCTCTTCTTTCCTTTATTGGTTTCGGATAAAAAAAAAAAGATGCGGGGATTTTGATTCCATTGATACATATTTATTCCGCGCATTTACTTAATCAAAATCCATCTCCGATTAACCAAAATTTTTCGGTAAATATTAATAAATATATATTTATATAATATATATGCATATAGAAGAGTGAAATGCAGGGGAAGACCCAAAAATCTTTTAAGAGGTTGGTTAAAACTTAACAAATAGATTGACTAAAATTTAACAAAAAAATGAGTTTATACTATTTCTTTTACAAGTGTCAGTGAGTTTTTCAAAAATTTTCATGGCTGAAATTCTCTATTCCTCCTTGAGTTCGATTTACCATAGACTAATAAACTACGGTGATTCCTTTTTAATTTTAGACATTTTTATTGTATTTATGGGTAATGATTTGTCAAATATTATTATATTAATTATATAAACGATAATTAATATGATAAATATTTAATATTCTTATTAATTTGAGATAAATAATGGCGTAGTATAATTTATTATGATATACATATATACGCCATGGTAAATCCTCTACATTACTTAAAAGATCAAAATAAATAGTTTTAATTATGAAAAAAAATCTCAAATTGAACGGTTGTTCTTTTTAGCATTTTGAAAACATAATTAAAATGTTAAATCAGTCGCTCGAAACTTAAAAATACGTTAATTTATATAAGTAACAACGATAACTTACAGTGAAAAGTACCAACTATTTCACTATTCTATGTATATATATTGAAAATGTTATCATTGTTCAATGTCGCCACCTATTATTATAATTGTGGCGACTATTACCAAAGTTTTGACAATAGGATTGGCGGTAGAAGTTAGTTAAATTTATTGTCACTTTTAAATTCTAAATGAATTTTACAAATTAACCGATTTACTCAATAGAATTCCAAATGAAAATTACATAAATTTTTAAAACTGTGTGGGTTTATATCCGATTCCGTGCATTACTAAAATTACTGGTTTTAGTAAGGAACATGTTGGATCTCTGAACCAGTGTGTGTGTTTATTCGTTAACCATTTAAAAAAAAAAATTGTATAGCTCAAAAAATATTTCAAAAAATTATAACTAAATAAATTGCGCAACCATGTATAATCGTGTAATCTTACAATATGATGACATACTTATGGACCAATTTTCTCTTCAAATACTTGTATTAAAAGGAAAAGGAAAAGGAAAAGGAAAAAATTCTCTAGAATCATATTAAAATAGAAAAGTAAATTGGATTCATTGCAAAAAAGGAAATGGATGGGAATGGTAGTAAGGAGAAATAAGGGATATATAAGGAGGGTAATAAAGGTGTTAGCTAGTTAGGCTTGGAGGATAAGGGTAGGGACAAGTTTATTTGAAAATGATGTGAGTGTTGATATTGTATAATATAAAGAGAGAGATTGAATGAAAGGCGGTTTCTTAATTCCGGACCAACATCATATATAAAATGTCAATATATTCGCTAATGCGCATAAAAGTGAGCTGTCTTAGTGTTAATTTTCTTATTCTTGGACTAGTGCACCTTCTTATCACGTTAGTCGTAATCAATAGGGGCTCCATTGGACCGCCATATAAAAATATCGAATAAGATATAAAATACCAATAAATAACTATACATTGTATTTTGTGAAATAAGTTATCATGTTTGAATAATTTATTTGATATTTTATTTTATTTGAAGTTACAATAGACATGGAGTATGAATATTTAATCATATCATGCCTCATAATTTGACATGCGATTATATATGAGTAGCTTTTCTCACGCAAAATATATTTTTTTCTTATTGAATAATTTTACCAAATTTTCTATCTCCGACATATATTATATAAGTTAAACTTTTTCGCAAGGTACGATTCATATAATGCATGTATGCCAATAAAAATATTTAATAAGATTATTCAGTAAGTCTAACACTACTCTCTTCTCACAAAATATTACATGCATTATATGAATAAAGCTTAATGCGATAACCCTTGTGAGACTGTTATATTTTATTTGGATTGTAGTATTAATTTTATCACAAGAATACATCACTTGTTGTATGCAATGTGTTAATTAGAGAAAATGTGTGCATGCATATACATCATGCTAGCTCTCGATCTATATTAGTATCACCATATTGGTAATGCTATTTTTTTCACTATTTTTAACGTTTGTATTTGAAATTATATTTCGAAGATGATTTTGATTTTTGAAAATAGGCAGGTCGTAAATGAAAGAAATTTCTACAGGTTATATAAGTACAACTCAATTATACAATATAATTTTATTTTACATTCTTTTTAACAGGAAAAAGCCTATTTATCAAATATTTAACTTGTTACTTGGCTCTTCTTCGTTATTCCTTCCATCTATTTCTGTATAATAAGGTTTATCTTGAACTTGAATTGATGATTTTTTTTCATGAAACTTAGTGAAGATGGTCTCTATAATAAGTAGATCATCTATATAAAATTTTATCAACAAATTTAAACTGAAAGTACATGTAATAAAAATTTGACACACGTGTTCATTTTGGACCATTAAAATTTTAAATGATCATCTCACCTACTTGCAATTTGATTTTTTTTGTTGAAATCTTTTAAAATTAATCTACTCATTACATATATCATCTCCACCAAATTGGATAAAAAAAATCATCTATTTAAATCTCGAACTCAACCTCATTTAATAAAATTAAATAAAAAAAATAATAGAAAAAAGCTAAATCTTGTAAATGTCACTTATGTTCTGTCATCTGTGAGCTATTTTTTACTATTTAAGTAATAAGTACGGGCCTCCAACTAACCAGTTTTATCATAGAAAATAAAGTTGTTATGTTTTTTTTTCCTATTTGTCCTGCTCCTGCTATTTTTTTATTCCGCTAATTTAGGCGTTTTCTCGTTGTTGTAGGAGATAAGAAGAAAAAAAATAATCTTTTTCCCTCTTCTTAAATTTCCCTTTTTAATTAAAATCTGAAGCTTATTTTTTGTAGTATATTTCAATCAATTCAATGACAGTGTTGATTTGATTTGGACAGAGAACTTGAAAATATAGAACATAGACATGATTAATTACAAATATACATTACTACATAAATTATTGCTACATTTTTCTATTATTGGCATCACTTTTTTATTAAATAATCTCAATTATTAAATTCTAATGACTTCTCATTTTCATATGCTTTTAGCATGCGCTAAAAGAACCCTCACGTGCTTCCCATCTATGAGCCTTAAAAAATATTAATAAAAATCAAATAAAATACATACATATATCCAAACATGCATATATATAATATTTATCTTTGACACTGATTTAAAATGGGACTAATTTTTGTACAAAAAAAAAGTTGTTTACGAGTATTTTTAGCAATAATCGAACTTTTATGATACAAAAATAATTTGCTTACTTAGAATGCAAATTGAACCACACATATATGTTATAAAATTATTGTGGTAAATAATGAACAATTTTATCTTTTTAATGTGCAATTAATTATTTATTATTTTATTGATGCAAACAGGTTGTGTTTTATCCTTTTAATGCAAAAAGGGAATTTTGCATCGCAAGCGAGGAAGAAAAAGGAGAGTCAGAAGAAATTATTGTTTTTAAATATTTTAATTATTTTGGTGCAAGGGTTAAAAACAATCTTTTTGATTCAATGATTACATATTTAATTAGTAGTAGTAAAGAATTTAAATAAATAAATAAAAAATTGACTTCTGTACAAGAGTTGTGGAACTAATTATCATCACGTCACTAGCTAGTTTTAGAAACGAAGTAATATCATGTGTACACGAAATGATTTTACTGATAAAATTTTAGAGTATGTTAAAAAATTGTTAAAATTATTTAACTTTTAATCAATTGTGATATATTAATTTACTAGGTATTGCCCGTGCCGTCCGGCACGGTGAAATAAAAAAATATTAAATACAAATAAAGAGACCCCTAGGTATTGCCCGTAAACGGGGTGGCAGTGTAAAAAAATTGTTAGATACCAAAAATACCTAAATAGCGTACAATCCAAAACATATATTAAAAAAACTGTATATACAACCTATCTATTTAATAAGGGAAGAAAATGTCACATCATCCCATTGATTAAATAATTTGGTGATGTGACCTTTCCTTTCATTATAATATAAATAGGTATGGATTAATAAATTTTAAATATGAATATTTTAATAATTTTTAGTTTTTGTCTTTAAAGTTAATTTTTTTAATTTTTGTAAAAAAAATTAATAAGAGAAAAAGTGGGGAGAGAGTAGATTGATATAATATAAAGAGAGATAAACAAATATTTTTTTGGTTTGATATCCTAAAAGTACATCTAAGGGTTCAAATTTTGTGTGTTGTTTGTAAATAAATCTTAGCCATTAGTGTGGTGATGTGATGTTCTTAGGAAAAAAATTCATATCCAAAGGCTAACATTTTATGTGTATTTTTTAGGACAAATCTAAGCCATTGATTAGATAATTGGATGATGTGACCTTTCATTCCCATATAATATAGATAGGTATGGATTAATAAATTTTAAATATGAATATTTTAATAATTTTTAGTTTTTGTATTTAAAGTTAATGTTTTTTTATTTTTTCAATAGGTATGGATTAATAAATTTTAAATATGAATATTTTAATAATTTTAGTTTTTGTCTTTAAAGTTAATTTTTTTTAATTTTTTAAAAAATTAATAAGAGAGAAAAGTGGGGGAGAGAGTAGATTGATATAATATAAAGAGAGAAAAAAAATATTGAATTTTTTGGTTTGATATCCTAAAAGTACATCTAAGGGTTCAAATTTTGTGTGTTGTTTGTAAATAAATCTTAGCCATTAGTGTGGTGATGTGATATTCTTAGGAAAAAAATTCATATCCAAAGGCTAACATTTTATGTATATTTTTTAAGATAAATCTAAGCCATTGATTAGATAATTGGATGATGTGACCTTTCCTTTCTTTATAATATAGATGTACTAATTTTTTTATATAATTTTTGTATAAATAGTATTATTTTTCAAAAAAAATAGTGACAGGTTGCATTTCATATTTAGTATAAAAGTCATTATTGCATAGTAACATGCAATGAGACCTACAAATGAAATTTTGATTTAAAATTGACATTTAAGTACACAAATTAAAGTTTTGAAAAATAAGATATATGAAGATTACAAGATCGAGTAGGCATATTTTATTTCACCTCTATCTTATATAGGTAAAATATAAACTTGTAAAATTAAATATTTTTATATATAGTTATAATTGTTTTTTTTCAAATTCATAAGTGGGGTAGAACTATTAATCTTACACCATCTATATTTATATTTATATACAATATTCATTGTTTAATTATGAGGTAAGTTAATAAATATATATATATAGATATAGATATAGATATACACACATTCGCATAGAGAATGAAATATAATTGAAAAACGATTTATAAATAACTCAGTAGATATCCTTGTGCTTTTATGCTTAGGCTTATTTGAAATTACAGCAACTCACTTGTTTGTCATTTTTCATATTTAATTCCATTTTCAATTTTTATGGAATAGATTTGCATAAAAGTCTGTCGCGTTTTATATGTTTTTTTTCTTACACATACATAGATATATTATTGTCACATTTATCAAATTCAACCAGTGATATGGCAAAATCATTTTTAGTTTTAAAATACATCGAATTCTCTTCATAATCTCCGTTTAAAATATTTTTTTTTTCAATTTTATGGGATGAGCTTACAGCGATAGCTTTCAGGCTTTCGTTAGCGGTGAAGAGGAGATTTTGTCATGTTGTTTTAGAGAGTGTCTCCAAAAATGCGGTTAATTTGATCCTTGAAAGTTGAAATTGATAGGTGTTTGAACGAATTAGGCTTTGTTTAATTTTATTCATTGAGTTAGTAATGGTGTGCAACATGGTTTGGCATATTATGCCATTAATTCACTTTCATCATAGAGTTGTGATTCTTTGTTTTCAAAGTAGATTATGGATATTGTATCCATTGATTAATACCAGCTCTTAGTCTGCGTTCTTGTGAATTGTCAAAAAAAAAAAAGAAAGAAAACAACTAACTGTATCGCAAAATCATTTTCAATTTTAAAAATACAATGACCGTCCTTACTACGACCATGCCACAATGTCCGGTGGTAATTTTATTAACTCAATCAATATATAGTTAAGCACACATCTATTTCTATTATGAGAATTGTGACATTCGATTATGTCTTCAAGAAAAAAAACTTCACTGTTAATTTAAAATATCTTTAAAAAAAATTATTAACTTCAAGACGGAAGAGTAATTTAATGGGTAAAAATCTATTATCTTTCTTTTCTTTTAACTCTTTTTCTAACTTGTTAATAGCTATTTGCTTCTATTTAATTTCTTCAACCTCTTTGAAGCATTAGATATTTTAGCTAAAGCATGGGGTAAATATTACTACTAATCAATACCACTACTTTTGTTTGAATTTGATAGTGGAAGATTTAGATGGAACTCTAGGGTCAAAAAGAAAGATCTTCTAATCTACCTCCACAATTAAACATGCCAATAAGATAAAACCGTGTGGACTAATTTTGGATGAGTAAAAGCAAGACACTTTTACTTTTCAAACATTTTATTGGATGAGTAGGATAATTTTACACTGGTCTAATATGTAGGATAAAATACTAGAGAATAATTGAAGCGAATAATAAAATTAAGGTATGGTTATTATTAGCGCTTTATATTAATATTTTTGTCTTTTAAAGAATGTCTTTATGCATAAAAAAATTTCATAAAAAGCACCTATATATGAAGTGTCATTAAAAATAATTTTGAAATAATAAAATACAAACATAGTACCCTAAAACTACATGTAATAGACTATTTAATGACTCGCCACTTTCCCAGAGGTATTCGGGCATGAATGAATATATTTCATAATATTATTTAAATGTGAAATATAAAACCGTGTTACTTAGTATATGACATCTTTTAATACACTGTTAATAATTGTCAATGCATATTTCATTTTCTCTTATCATGTACACGATATTTATTTTGTGTTATCCAGATCTTAACGCGTTATTGAATAATAACTTGTATTCAACTTTTTTATAATTTTTTCATAAAATTCAAATACAGACTAATTAATTTGTGTTGAATACCAGATGACATGCACAAAATTGACCAAAAAAACACATACATATCACAAGTTCCATATATAGTACAATCACTAATGCATGATGAGCAATGCAAAAGTCAAATAGCCATATTTTCACATATAATATATATTTTGTAACTTTAGGTGATGGCATTAACATCCTTCCACTTTGTCTCCCTCTCTCTTATTCTTTCTTTTGTTTGGTTTGGTTTGCTTTTTTGGGTTGTTGATGTTTTTGTTCCTAATGGGTGGAGGGTTCCAATCTCTCTCTCTCTCTCTCTCTCTCTTCTTTTGCCTGAAGCCATTGCTTTTTTCCTAGGAAAAGGAATATAATGCCAGTGCTTCCTTAACCCCATTTGGGCCCACACTTTTCTTGTTCCAATCAAGGCCCCACCTTTTTGTGGGGCCACCTGTTGGGCTGGGCCTACCAAAAATATATGTTGCGTAAATCACTAGGCTGCTGACATGGACTTTGCTTTGATGGGTTGGTGTTGTTGTAGTGGAGAATTGTCCCCACCACCAAAGCCCATTTACATATGGAAGACTCTCTCTATATATATGTATATGTATATATATATATAGATAATCACCACAATAAGACAAAATAGCTCTCATCATGATCACAAATGTTCATCTTGGTCTGAGAAAATAAAAATAAAAAATAAATCATCTAATGGTCTACTATGAATTGTAAAATTTGATAAAATTTCACTAGACAAATAATTCTTTTTTTTGAAAAAAACCATCTAGTAAGTTAAATAGTATAAATATCAAGTTTTTCCTGTCTAATTTATATTACGTTATGGTATTAATATTAAGTTAGAAAAATCTTAACTATTAGGCTCCGTTTGATAGTAAAATGAAAAATGAAAATAAAAACAACTAATTTGGATGAGAAAATGAAAAATAAGTTGATGCATGTAGTGAGATCCTCTCCATATTATACTCATTTTTGTGTGTATATGTCCTCCATCATTTTTTAATATTTTGTGAAAAAAATTTCTCCACCATCACCCAAAGAAAATTTTATCATGGAAAAAAGCAAAAGGAAAGAGTTAATCTCACCACATCCCTCAATTTATTTTCTATCTTCTCATTTTAATTAATTATTTTTCTTCTCATTTTCTATGTTACTATCAAACGGAGCCTTAAAGTTATACTATCTAGTTTTTAGCACTAAGCGCGTATAATACTGAAGAAAAAAATATTATTCAGTGATAATATTTTTTCTTGTACGCGCGTATCAAGCTACCTGGTGTAAAAGAATTTTTGTTTGGTCTGAGTAAAAGAATTTAATGTAAACACAAATAAAGTCTCACACATAATTCAAGTTAGTCGTCTACAAATCTACACAAAAAAATTATATACGTATGTCCATACATATCCACCTTTGCTTGTATAGCACACTTATCATGGTACTTTTTTCCTTCCTTAATTTAAATTTTGTAAGAAAGAAACAAGGCATTTGATATCTCCTATCACACACAATTGCATATATGTCCTGTAGTTTTCACTATAAAGCTTTTTACCCACAAATAGATAAAGATGGGATTGCTGTGCATTTGGTGGTTAGGGGTGTTGTTGAAGCAAATCTAGCTATATAGGTTACCTTTATTCAATAAGGTGGGGAGAGTAAAAGAGATGCCTCTTGTACAATATATAGTTATATACATAATGCTGCTTTTCTTCAATTTTAATGATTTTAACCACCTGAAGTAAACTCATCACCATGTTCTACTTTTTCGTTTTGTTCGACAATAACGTATTTTTTTTTTTGGGGGGATCAATTTGCATAAACTAGGCTGAGTTTTTTTTTTCTTTCCTTCTCAACGGTAGACCATTTATAATGGGATTAAAGATTTATATAATATCACTTGTGATCTGACTCAGTGAAAATTGAAGAAGTAATTTATGCTTCGTTAAGCAATTATCATGACTCAATTTTACTACTTGAGGTACTTCTATATATGAAAAATTAGTATTATTGTTTGACGTGGTCAAAGGCTTTTCGATTCAAACTCTTTCAACCTTTTAAAAAAAATAATCTAAAAGTAAATTTTATTGCACTTTAACAATTATTATTTTATGTCTCCTAGAATCTAACGTTCAAATTCATTACTCTTACAACTATAGGATATTTACATCGTATTTCCCTTTAAAAAAATGAAATTTGAAAAACTTATTGCTAGTAGGAACGTAATGAACGTGTGACACGTTCGTGGATATATGAGAAGTATTACGAAGGTTGAATGAAAATGAAAAATAAATAACTACTATATCACATTTGGCTAATATTTTGAACTTGTTTTGGCATTCGATCTGACAATTTAGAAATAAAATTTTAAAAAAAAAAATAATAATGATCAAGTATCTTTAGTTTAATTTATGAAGGACAATGCTAATGACTAATAATGTGCCTGCAATAGATGTATCTAGGGCAGATATGATTTAAAATTTCCAATGGCCATAAATGAAGACAACTAATAACCATTATATTTACACTTAGGGCATGATCAACCCTCAATCATAAGATACCCACTCATCTTCTTGTTCCCATTTTTACGGCAAAAAAATGGACTCAATGCTTCACAACTTTGCATTAATACTCTTTGGTGCCAAAATCGCGTTTATAATACCTAGATACCGCGTTGCTAAATGCTATTTAATAACACATAATAAAAGGCTGTATGTCTCCAAACTGAACCGTCAGTTTGCAATTAGTGGCAATTTTTCGTTAAAATATACTCCCTTCCATGCATACTAGCAGCGAAAAAATGTTCCTAATCAGGGGTATAGCTATTACGCAAGTTATGGGGTCTACGTTGGTGTGTATAATTGACAGCACTTATATTTAAAAAATTAACTAATAGTTGGGTCAAATTATAAAACAGTATCTAGCCCAAAAAGACTTTCAATAAGAGATGCTATTCAGCTCAAAACATGTTCAAAAAATCATGTCCCGTAATACATTTTAAGTGATAAAGATGCACTTACACTTATTACTGGATTGTGCTTTTTTGAGCTGTGTAACAATGCCCATTTCTCATTTTTTTCGATTGGTTGAATGACTTCACTGATAAATTTTTTTGGCTATGCCACTGTTGTCAATACCAGATCCGCAAGTAGGCTGATGCTTTAAAGCTTTTAGTTATTATTAAGGGGAGCATTTGCATGTGTTTTTCAAATGCATAATTTGGTAAGCTACTTTTTTATGTACATGTTCTTTACCTCACTAATAAAGATGTAGACTGATCACCTTCTCGTTGACAAGGCACGTTCCATCCAAATTTAAATTTATCCAAGGTGGTTACGGTGTGACCCTTTAGTTTTTAATCTCCAAGCTGAATATAATTTATGTTAAGGTGTACAATCACAAACAGATCTTTGCGAGAGTGATGACCCACTAGCTAGCTCCAATAAACGCATTTAGTGCAATTGCGTCTCTCATATTTTTCACCATAGAGGATAAAATATTTTTATTAAATTCTATTAATCCTAAATAAAAAGTAATCATTATAATAGATGTAACACCGTATAATAATTCTAGACAATCAAACAATATAATAAATTAAAATCTAGTTTCGTGAATCCTTCTCTTTTAAGTTTTGAACTTTTTATCAAATAAGTTAAGACTATAACGCACGTAATGAAATTCAAACTCTTGGCATCTCGTAACCTTTCAAACAATCAAATTCAATAGTCGCGGTAGCGCCCTTATCCTTGTACAATAAGGATCAGCAAATTTAAATTAACAATAAGGATGATCATCTTATAAGCCTTTGTTATGAAAAATGTGCCTCCTTGATAAATATATAGCGGCTATTATTTTTGATGTGAAGGCTATATATCGCTAATTATGCCAAAATATTAGTATTTTGTTTTGTTCATAGGGTTGCTGGTGGCTGCTAGTACGTGCAAACTCTTTATTGGTTTCTAGTGATCGGGGGAGGGAGGGTCCCTTCCTGCTAGGATAGGTCGCCTCCTGTATGAGGATTTGGCTTCTAGTCTTTTAATTTCTTGATTCAGTACGTGTGTTTTGTTTGTTGGTCCTCTATTTCTTTAGTGCCAAAAAAATCACACAACATGGTCAAGAGAGACAAAGGTAGGTAGTAGGTGAAGCCGTGAAGGTCGTTGTTGCTTGAATTAAAATTACAAATTTATTTAGTCATGTTGTTACAACATATACAAATTATCCGTCCCAGATACTTCAAATATCCGTAATTGGAACCATTTTCTCAAACATTTAAAATCGACTGTCCATTTTCAATTTCCAAAAAAAATTGACTTTGCTACTGCCTTTCCTATAATTATTACAAATAACAAAATCCATTATCCTCAAAGGTTAGAGTCTTGCCGCAGGGACGAACCAGAAATTGAAAGGAGAGAGAGGGGGGTATACATTGAAGATTAGTAACTAATTTTATTTTTTTAATAATAAAAATTGTTCGGGCTAGTTAAGTGACGGAATGTCTTCTTATCAACTGTACTAATACTTTGTGAATAGTAAATAAATATTATATAGTAATAAATAAAAATATCACATGCATTAATATATTGAAATTGTTTAACCCTAATTAATATAAAAATTGGTGAACTATTTTAATTAGAATTGAATAAGACAAAGAAGTAAAAACAATGGGGGAATTGGATTGAAGGGTAAAAGCCAATTAGGTCCATAGATGCCAAATTGTAGAGCACAATGCCCTAACTTAATCCTCAAAATGCTCTCTCCTAAAGGAACTATATTTTAATAAAAATACTCTATATATGTTTGTATATGGGTCATTCTTTCTTCAATTTTTAGATTATTCTAATTTTATATGGTATTTTTAATTTTACTAGTTTTTGCACATGCGTTGCACGTGGTTTTAGTGCTTAACAATTGTCATTAATTAAGTCCATTAATGAATATGTATATACTAATAATTGAATAATTAGTGTGCAATAACAATAATAACAAATAAGGAAAAAAAACATAGTATCAAGTGTAAAATTTAATTAATAATTTTAAGAAAATCATAGAATCGATCAACTATAGAAAAACGTTACAGATACATGATAAAAATTTGTCGTGTTTAATTTTTTTTAATACAGAGGTGGCCAAGCAAACTATTGATGAGATATATAAGAAAGTAATAAATTTTTAAGGCTAAATGACCAAAAATAGCAACGAACTTTACCCCGACTTTCACTTAGGTCATTAAACTTTTTTTCGTAGCAATCATAGCAACAAACTTTGCTATGTTTATCGCTTAAGTCCAACTGTTAAGATTTATTAACGGAAATGCTGAGTTGGCACGAAATTAATGACGTGGCTTATTTTTTCATAAAATAATGACGTGGCATATGATGACTAGGATTTTTCCGGCCACCTCCATTTTTTTCGACCACTACATTTTTCCAATTCCATTTCTGGCCACCTCCATTCTATCTCTATTTCCGGCCACTACATTTTTACAACTTCATTTTATGAGCCACTTTAATCAATTAAATGCATAATAGAAAGAGCCATAGCACAGAGCTCAAAAGTATCATTATTCCTCTGTCAATGGAGAAACCAGACCTTTTCTCTCTCTAAACCCATTTTCACAAGTAGCTACAACATCAAGAACTGAACTTAATTTAGTATTTGCATCAACATACCTTTTTGAATTGAAATTCTTCATAGCTTCTTTAACAGAGGAGATCGCATCAAAATAAAGCATAAAATAATCATCCAAACACGCCCTTAGATACAAGTCTAAATGCTTTCTTAGTAGCAATTCTTTAACGTGACAGCGCAAATTGGTTAAAATGTGTCGCATTAATCGGATTGAGATCTTGGCTAGTCCCTGGAGCCTTGCACACTACCTCGCCGGAGTCGAGTGCAAAGAAGTGGTGCAAAAGTTGAATTTTAGTCTGATTTTGAGATTTTTTTGTAGGTGTCAGAGATGAGGCTCCGTCCCGTGACCTTGCTGGAGAGGAGGAAGATGAGGAGAGAGAAAGTAAAGAGAAGAGAAAAAGGTGGCTGGAAATGAAGTTATAAAAATGTAGTGGCCGGAAAAAATGGAATGGCCGGAAATAGAGATAGAATGGAGGTGGCCGGAAATAGAGTTGCAAAAATGTAGTGGCCGGAAAACATGGAGGTGGCCTGCGATAGAAAATGGCCGGAGAAAATGTTGGTGGCCAAAAAAATCCTATTCATCATATGCCAAGTCATTATTTTATGAAAAAAATAAGTCACGTCATTAATTTTGTGTCAACTGAGCAACCACATCAGCATTTCGTTAATAAATCTTAACGGTTGGACCTAAGCGATAAATGGAGCAAAGTTTGTTGCTATGATTGCTACGAAAAAAAGTTTAATGACCTAAGTGAAAGTCGGGGTAAAGTTCGTTGCTATTTTTGGTCATTTAGCCTATTTTTAGTTAGTTTTTAGAGTCAGTATATAGCTAATTCTATTAAACATATGTGGATTATTATGCACAATACCACACAATAATATAACACTCATATAAATAGTAGATTGTTCACGCCAATGATGAATAACATGAATATTTTGTCACAATACCAAATAACAATATAGCACTCATATAAATAATAGGTTACATAATAGCAAATATATTAAAATGGTACAAAAACAAAGTTAACCATGAATGTTTTATGGGGCCACGTGTACAATATATTCATTTGTTTTGTTTTAAACATTAAATACAATTATAGACAAACAAATAAGTTTTAAATATATAAGTTAATATTAAATAACTTTATAATTTTAATACAGTCTATTAAAAACGCTAAAAACTTTGTAATTTTATTACGGTCTATTAAATAGTTTCCTCTTGCAAAATTTATTATGAAGTTATTTAAAACTCTTACACAAAATACCTAATTCAACACAAATTCTAACTTATTTAATTATTTTGACCAAATAAAGTAAAGTTTAAATTTATTTAAAATACTAATACTAATATAAAAATATATAGAATTATAATTTTTTACTTAATATAAATCTCGAAATCTTTTGTTTAAAATTAAAGAACATATTTGTCTTTTAAAAAAAGTCAAATACTTAAGTTATTTATATTTTTATATATAATATAAATATAGATATATATTAGCATGTATACAGGTGCTTATATAAGATTAACATTTCAAGTAGTGGACATGGATGCCGCCGAATGACACTAAGGCATATTCAATAATTAAGACTATATATACTATAATAATCTTAGGATGAACCTACCACTTAATTTTCTCCATGTGCCACATTAAAAGTTCTAATTATGAAATCAATACAATATATATCCCATATTTCTATTGCATTCATATTTCATATCTGGCCCCATCACTTATATATATATATATTGCATGTACAAATTAATTAACATAATTCATTAATTCGTCTATCGAAGGTCTTTATCACATGTGTTCGAAATACAAACGAAATAATATTGATTCCTAACACCAATTTTTTTTTAAAAAATCAATAAACATATTGCCTTGAATAATCACTTACCATTCCTAGCTCTATAACGAGTTTTTTTTTTTTTATCCATAAAGTCTAAATTCTCATTTCACACTAGGGAATGACAACTTATATGCTAAATTATGAATACGCTCTACACGTGTGCAATATAAATTTTTAATAATTTTTTATACTAAAAATACATAGTGGCATTAGGTTCAATGGATTTTTTTTAATAAAATGGTTCAGTGATAAATGAATGTGCTCTTTATACTTAATGTCATTAATACCATACCAATCTCTCTTGATGTGTTAATAATTGTTACAAAATAATTTGTATGTCCAAATTAGTCTTTTAGAACAATGATTAAAAATTATAGAAGTTTATATTATTTCCAATATGGAGAATCTATTGATAAAAAAAAAACCACTACCATATCAAACATGAAGAAAAATATAAAAAGCAATTTTGCACACTGCACTTTATTTTGTGGTGAAATTAAAAAATATTTATTTTGTGGTGAAATTAAAAAATATTTATTTTGTGGTGAAATTAAAAAATATTTATTTTGTGGTGAAATTAAAAAATATACATAGTGCTCTAAGTAATAAATATAATATTTAATTTATTGTAGAAATAAGACAAGCTATGTGGTGCACTAAGCATAAATAAATGAAACAGCATATAAATAACATATTCACACCGTATAATCATTTTACTTCAAACGGCCATACAAAAATTTGGTAACAAGTTGCCAAATCTAGTATGATATTTATTTTAGCGTATGCAATCTTCACCAAATTATGTATCTTAAATTCATCAACTTGTTACCATAACATGATATTATTATATTCAGCAGCTCGCTTAATTATTGTACCAAATTCAGCATTATATTACTGAGCAAGAAAACGGATTATGCAGAGTCTCTTCTTCAACTTTTGATGTTTGAACAATGTACAAGAAGATAACTAAATTATATGTACAAAAGCATCATGAATTTTAGCCATAAAAACTTTAAAATACTTTTGATGTTTGTACATGTATGATTATTTTTCAATATATAGTTATTCCTTGACCTGAGTCTAGTTCTTTTTATTCCTTCATTTTCATTCTCCAATTAAAACATATCATACGTATTACAAATTTCAAGATAACGGATTCAGATTAAAATATGCTCGATTACGCTTGACATTTAAAATGAGCAATTTGGTAAAATATATGTTTACCTTATTATTCATGAGAAAAACAATTCTTATCCACTGCCCAGACAATTGGAATTTCATAAAATAGAAAACCTAAAAAAAAAATAGAACAAATAACTAAGTCACTTTTCTCTAGTTTCACCGTTTTACAGAAAAATATATATATATACACACATCATTTTTCAATTATTTCTAGCTATACAGTGGCACACTCGATCGTCATTTGGTCACTATATATGAACACCTCACTTCGGCTCTCGGTAGGCAGGTAGTGACATGGAACAGCCCTTTTTCAGTTTTTCTAATCTAAGTTGATTTTTGACTCAACAATCACCAAATCTGAAGGTAGCGGACAACAGCAGGGCACAAAACGTGATGTGTATTCAAATCATAAGAGACGGTAATTGCCGAAATGCTCATATTGGAGACATTATTTTTGTTGTAATCATAGTAGTAAAACCCAATATGCCTCTAGAAATATCAGAAGTGATCAAAGCTGTAATTATACATACATGTAATGAACTCAAACGTGACAACAGTATGATAATACGATACGACACCCCAAAAAGATTGTTGTTGGTTTTGAGTTGAGCTAGATAACTTTTTCCAGTTCATAGATATTTTCATTTGAGTTCATTGATGCATTAGAGTACGATGGATCACTTATTCCATTCAGGTAGGAACATAGTATTACCATTAGCCTTGTAGCACCAGTGAAAAGTCTAACTGACATCTGTCATCCAAAAAGGGTAGAAAGGCATCAAGAGTTCACATACCACAAGGCTTTCTTCGGAGGTACAAACAAACCGCACTTAACGGTAGGTTTCAGGTTCAAGTCTAACCAGCTGCAGATGCCTATAACTCTACCTGCGCATTACATATAATAGGCCCACAATTTTGCCATAAAACAGAGTTTAGTCATCAAGGACCCATGCAAATAACTATTATGCTTGAAATCCTCCAACATAATTTAACGACCTACAGGTGGAGGTGTGAACTTACCTTTATATTCAAGCCCGAAATCTCTCCATATCAAGTTGTATCCACGAGACTTGTGGTATACATCATTAACCAGAAAAACGAAATTATAAAAAGGAAAAAAAAATGAGTACGAGAAAATATGGACGAACAATACCGTTAGCCTAATATAAGTGTTGGTACGCGAAGGGTGGAGCGGTAGGTTTAGAGTCCTATCATCGTAATTAACAATATGCATAAATGGGGGCATACAAGAAGCATACAAAACCTTTAAATGTCATAAGATTTTCTCTCCTCTTTTTTTGAAAATTAATGTTCATATATTGCCCTAGAAGAAAGAATAAAAAACTATTTCCATACAAATAAAACAAATACAAGGGGCATTCTGAATTAAAAAAAAATGAAAAAGATTAAAAGAAGGCAAATAGATTTATTAGAGAACAAAAATGGAGAATGCAGAGAGTATACATGTTATATAATAACGGAGAAAGGGAGAGTGAGTGAATCACCACGAAAAGGGGCTAGCTCCCAGTAAAAAGATTTCGTTCTCCACATCTTTCACCCATTGACATACCCTGTTGCAAGTCTTTATAGCTAATGCCTGCAATTTTTCAAATTCGACTAAGAATAAACTCAACACCAAACATTGGGGGGGGGGGGGGGGGGGGGGGGGGGGGGGGGGGGGAAGCAGTACAAATCTTATGTTATTGCCCTAATTATTCTGTATAGCGATATGCACTCGCGCCCGCAATTTGATGACCTCGACCGTGCTCTACTCGAAATTTTGAACTTTTGAATACGTTAAATGTCGTCTCTCTCTGTGTGTGAGTGTGTATTCCAGTTTAACTTATGCTCTTTTAATCAGAAGGCAAAATCTAGGATTGAGGAATAATGATCCAACTCTTTGGCAAAACAGTCCACCTGTTGAGTAAACACAGCGATGAGTCGTGTTGGGTCATTCCTGAATCCTGATTCAAATCTTCAAATTCATTCAAAAACCGTATATAGGCATGCATACTCGTGTTAGTGCGGTGTATAAGTTGTATTTGGCCGGATCAACCCATTAATGACCAGATGCCATTTAGACTGACGCCTAAAACTATTAATTTTATGTTGTGCTGGTGGTTCGGGATGAGGATTGCCAACCCCACTGAGCTATGATGCATATACCCAAAATTAAAATAAATGCATTCAATAGTGACCAGGATAAATGTGCATCATCATCTATCCGGACCATTACATAAGAAACTCACCCTTAAACAGGATTGTTGATTCACAAACACCATCCCCTTTTCTATGATTCAGTAAATTCAAGAGGCTTATATATAAATCAGGTCCACACAATCGCTATAAATAAAGATACTATCTATAAGACTATAACACAATTTTTAAGTAGCGTGAAGCAACTACATGGGATCAAAACAGGTCTAACAGTCTGTATAGGGCAGATTATTAGCAGCCAAAATATATTTTTAATATTGCATAGTTGCATAATTTAAAGCCATAAATACCAAACTCTCATAAATAAGAAAGAGCAAACCTTGTCTGCAAGTGGATCAAATGCTGCATAAAGTTCAAAATCTGGGGTGATCCAGCAGAGTAAAACTGCCACACAAAAAGAACCGATATAAGTCTAATGAAGAAAGAAAATACATTCGAGACTTATAAGTTAAACATGAACTATATCATTATGAAGAATTAATTAGACAATTAGTAATCAATTAAGAAGCTTACTGAAATGGAAGACAACCTCAGTATGCAGGTACAGCAAGAATAGTTACACCGATTTTAGAAATATACGGTCATATATTCATATTTGGAAGGGTATGACTATTAATACTCCACTTTGCACTCTTTAACTCGACACCAAAACCAGATTTTGAAAGGAGGAAAAAAAAAAGGCAACTCCACACCAAAACCTCGCGTGCCGTAAAAGGTAATTATGAAGCCTTGGAGTACAAAAGTGGATTGCTAATTGCCATACCCTACTATAAATGGGTGGCACTTGCCAAACCAAATACTCTATTGCCAGAGCAATGAACAATTGTGAAAGTATGTCGTATGACTCTTCACAACAATATTACCTGTTTAGGGTTTGTTTGGGTGAAGAAATTATAAATTCACAATAGGATTTGTTTAGATGAGCATTTAAAAATACTTCAAGAATTTTAACCATTTCCTTGGAAATGAATCAAAATTTATTTACACAGCAACATTATGATTTGGATTAGGATAAGATATTGTACCATAGTTTTCATCTCTTCTAAACTGAGTTTTGTGGGGTCCAATTCCTTTGTCATGCATGGAAGCATAAAGCTTTTGGTAAGCCCTATATAATCTGCAATAAGAGCCACATTATTAAACTAACAAGAAAAGAACTTTCACAACTGAACATAAAGGATGCCAATAAATGTTAATGCGATGAAGCTAGGATACTTCTCCAAGGGCCACATATTCGTATCCGATATGTATATGCATCTAATACACTCAAATACACATCATGTAATTCCCAGGAAAGGCAAAATTCTCTTTGCCATTCCCATATTTATTTGGTTTTTTTTTTTTTTGGGCTGGGTTGGGGGGTGGGGGAGCTAAGAGGATTCTCATGAATCCTTTCATTTTTATTTTTTTTGACAAACTACCCCTATTCTTAGCAGATAACCAAATTTTATTTTATTTTTTAATAAAAAGGGAGGTCTAAGAGTCTCCCTTTAACAACAACAAAAATTCCCCCTAGACCCCCTGGGTGAGACTCGAACCTAGGATCTCTCCCAGGTCCGAGTGGCTGCCTCTCCCAACTGGGCTAGCCCACTTGGTATAACTAAATTTATTTCTTCTGCATTATAATAAAGCAATAATACATTAGATAATATATTAATATGGTTACTAATTTTAATTATATTATTTTTATTTTAAAAAATATATTTGCAAGTTATTTTGAATATGAAAGAACAACGTTTTAAAAGGCGTGAGGCGCGTTTAAGGTGTTTGACAGGTCAGGCGTAATCCTCATTTTTTATTTTATTTTTGCCCAATAAAATCACAAAATATAAATTAAATTAAATTGCACTCTATTCCATAATTTTAACTAAATGTATTATGTTTTTCTTGTTCATATAAGAATGCTAAATTAAATTTTCATTCTCTCTCCAACAATAGAAGAGGTCAAAACGACAGTCTTGCAAGGCATACGCCTCACCGGAGAGAGGTGTAAGCCTCGGATTTGGGATACTTTCTATACACCTCAGAGCGCTTCTAGAACGCCTTGCCTCAAGGCACACTTTTAAAACATTGTGAATGAAGAGTTTCAGTCTTGACCAAACATTGGCAAGGAATCTCAAACGTGAGGGAGTACCTTTACCGAACTCTGAAATGCCAATTCCTTTCCTAAAACTCAAACCAAATGAGCCCTCAAAGTATCCTAAACCCTACTTTCTCCAAAAAGCAGTATAAACCCAGCATGTCGCAAATCCATTAGCCAATGGACTACCAATATTACCTTTTTTGCTGTCGGGAGCTGTTTATTGGTGATGAGAACTCAGAAGAGACATATTGGTCTAGATAAATACTGCGATAGATGAAGTGCCAAAGTCCATCAGGACCACCAACACCCACAAATCCTTCCCTAAACCCTTGTGGAGAGTCTGTTGAATGTCTGGGTTGGCCTAAATGTGGAGCCGAAGATCCAGAACGAAGAGACGGATCAGCGGGTAAATCTTCGACACGCATGCCACCTTCCAGCACTGATCTCTGGACTTCACTCAGAACATTTGACTTCAAAAGGACCGTTTCAATACGGATCCTATAAAAAGAATATCAAATTCTTAGCAGAGCCGAAACAAGGAACACAATTATTCATCTACTGTATTACAAAGTCAGGAGCAATGAAGCCCAGTCAATATTGTCTTTTCCAAATTTACCTCCACAAGTTTCTTTTTGGCTGAAAAGAACTAATTATAATAGTGTAAGCAAGTTGATTCAAACCCCTGCTGTTTGCAAGATTCCAGGAGTTGTTTACCAATGGACCTTATATAGTTATTTTTTATTTGAATCAACAGATGCGAATCGCACACGTGCCGCGTGCACACAAAAATTTAGTATGTGGTATGCTAAGGGTCTGTTTGGTTTGGGACCTTTGGTGAAATAATTTGCACCAAGGCGAAAACTAAAATGGCTAAACAAATTTTCACGCACTCAGGTATTGAACTTTGTTAACTATTTTGTTTTGAAATTGCATAATTTTTTTTTATTTTATATGTATAAAAAAGTTCTTTGAAATAGGCAACAATACCGACACCATTATAATTTTCTTCCAAAGTTTAATATATTTCACCCAGAACCAAACAAGCCATAACGATTAAAACCGTTTATAGGTACAGCAGCAAACCAATATACATCGAACGTCCTCTAGTATGAAGTCAATGCTTAACTTTCAAGGTAATTGTAGGGGAATGCCCCAGAAATTTGTGACAATCTCGAGTTTCGTGTACATTGACCAAATTAAGCCACATCATTTACCTGCAATCTTTCAGATGATAAAAGGCATCTGAACTTGTAGTAAGCAACATCAAGTATGTATCAACCTGCATGGAGTATATATCAATCCAACTGTAAGGGAAAAAGCACACCACATGTATATCATTTGATTACTGCAACTAAACTACTAAAGTAACTAAAACCAGTCTGCAATCTGTAGTTCAATACTTCAAAATGATCTGCAATTAATCACTAAATTTAATACAGTATAATGTTTGAAATTTAGCCTCACTCACGTCAAGATATTGTACATAGGCATATAAAAATGCCATGGGATTATATCTTGGCAGACAAATAGGTGAGAACGATTCAGATGTCCTGCATTAAAACAATAGAGTGTAAGATAGGAGCCTCCTGAACAAGTTTGCAAACATCTCAATAAGTTAAATCAAAACACTTCCACAAAGTGAATAGATATTTTACTTCGTCAGTAGTTATGTAAGCTAAAGATTTTTATTAACATTTAGAAAAGATCTTTCATATGCTTGAACACTGCCATTTTAGAAGTAAACACACTTTGTCCTTTTCTTCACTTCCACCATTTAATGATTAACACGAGAAATGAGAACATAAGAGGATGATGAGAGTGTTGGGGTGCTTCAGAGTTCAGACAGGAGAGAGAGAGAGGATAGAGAGTCAATAACTCAATATTTTAAATTGTGAGTGCATGTCGCTTCATGTCTTTCTTACGGCATCACATAGCTAAGCAACACCATGTTCATCATCAGTGGTTTGCACATTTAATTATTTACAAGTGAAAAAGATACGTGTATATATAATATTGTAGAGGGACCCTTAGTGATAGCGGTATTTACTAGTTAAACCTCATCAGTGAGGTGGTTACGCCCTAACTGATAGGAATACTTGACCCTACCAGCCACCCATTAAATGTAACACTGACCCTATTGATCTAGGGGCAGTTAGTTCATAGCCTACCAGAAAGAGCACTGCATGATAGATTCCCACTATTCTGGGGTTTGAAGAGTTGTGGCTTGGAGCAGTGAACACATGGATCGGTAGGTGACTTGTTCGCCTAACCACCTCAGGAGGAGCAGACACCATTAGTGTTCTGACAGAGAAGCTCCAAAACCTATTACCAAACCGTACCCCTTATCGCCTGACATTCCAGCTTATGATTTGACTTTTGCCATTTGTCCCCTCCCCCTCACCGGTTCTCTGTCCATTTTAATGTGCTGCACCCCCCCCCCCCTCCGGTGCTCGTGTTCTCACTTCAAGCTCCCCTCTCAAAGTGAGCAGATGGAAGTGATGTTACAATAGTTAAAAGACGACCATGATGTCCAGTTGATTAATTTATACTAAAGTGAACAGAAGTAAGCTATGTTACAATAGTTAATAGAAGACCATAGGGTATCCGATGTCCAATTTATTATTTATACCATCCTACATGCATGCGTCCGAGAACTTGGTTTTTTTTCTCTTTTTTTTCAGACAGAGAAAACCAACTGAAATAATCACAATTATATATATATATAAGATAAAGTTACCAAATAAGTTTATTAAACAAGATAACATAAGCACACTTGCTTGTAAAGCTAATCTGAAATTCTGAACAGACATAGAGGCTTTTCTCTAAGCGAGAGAGTACATTTTGTAGCTTTTCAGGTCAACTACAATACCTTAAAAAAGAATACATGTAACTATATGCATGTATATATACAGAAAGTTGAATTTTTCTATGATCTAAATCAAGTTGCGGTATCAAAAGTTAAAGTGTACTTACCTAAATGATTCAGATGACATAACAAAGTTCGCAAGTAGCAGCATATCATCAGGATGAAGGGATGCTTTTTGTGCACCAACCAGGCTGATGACCTGCATTTGAGCTTCAATTTGAGAGATGCTTTAACCAATAACACGCTACTACACCGAATATTAGAGAGAGAGAGAGAGAGAGAGAGAGAGAGAGATAACCTTGTGTTTAGACATTAATAAAGCAAATAGGACACCTGAATCAGCAACATCTTGCAAAATGGCACCTGCAGCTTGTCTTGTTGCATAAGCAAGGGGAAGACAAGTATATGCATGAAGAAAAGTGGCTGGATTCCTGAATCAAGTAATTGAAAGATTTCAATTGGTTCCAAAATCATTGGATATATTGACTGACAAACAAATTAAATTTAATAGAAGGAAGACTGTAATTCATCAAGAATAAACTATTATGCATAAATAACAAACAAAATCAGTGTATGAATTTGGTACTAACAAGTTATTAGAGCTATTTCACATTTTATTTATTTATTGATAAATGACAGAGAAGTTACACACGTTACTGTTCTCAACCAGGAATGGATAGAATAGTATAAATTTGTTAAAACCATGTAGGACCAGTATGTTCACATACAGACTCATAACAGAACACACTTCATCTGTTACATTTATTACACCAGATAATTTAGCATCTTCCTCGTATCTGTCAAACAAGAATCTTATTATATGGTGGAATTAGTATATAGTATCATTTGTAATTATAATTAACCGAGTAAATGTCGAAGACGAAGAATGAAAAAGACTACAACCTAAAACCTGAGCAAAAAACCAGAAATACCAACAGAAAGTACAAAAGACAGAAGGCAAAACGAAGACGGGTCAGTGTTCAGGGGCTACAGAAAAGGAGAGTGGGTTACACCATTTTAGTTCATCCCTGAAGTCTGGAGAGAAATTTGTTCATAGAATGAAACTAGGATTTAGTCGAGGTGTGCAAAAACTGGCCTGGATACCCCATGGGGTAACCCTTGAACCCAAAAAAAAATGAAGAATGAAACTAGGATACGTTGATTTCAGGAATATTGTCACACACCCCTATGCTTTTGAAACTGAAAAAGGGAGACTAGGGGAGAAATTTGAAACCCCTAATTATATAATTATTATCATGGCCAAAATGCAATATTGAAATCGGAAATGAAACTATAGTACTACAAGTAAGGATACATTTTAAATGAACACAATTTGGGGATGCAGGAAGAACTAGAACGTGTAGATAAAATTAAGAGGAAACATTGTCACATCAACCGTCATTCGCAAGACCAAAAACAATTGCACTACTGAGGAGTAACATTGCAGAGGAATACAAAATTCACATGAATCGAGGTAGTAAGGAAATAGTTTTATACGACATATATACGAGCCTCATAATTCTGAGTGATAAAATAAGAGTAATGTACCCCGAAATATGTCTCTCTTCTAGTTAATATTGAAGCACTCTATAACATCAATTAGTACATTTTATGAACCAACAATCATTAGACAAAATGTACTAATAATACTACACCTTATTAACTAAGAGAACTTTTAAGCTTACTCTAGTAGTATCAATTAGCAGGATACTACACGTATTGACATACAGAGATAATATGATAATTACTAAGAAATTAATTTCTCAATATGAGATGTCATTTCTTTTTGTTCCACAAGCCTCGAGCCTGGCCTAGATAGTGAGTAGTCATTGTTACACTCTTTAACAGCTTTACCACTGTTCCTTTCATTCCATAACACGTTCCACATTCCAACATCAGTACACAAGTAAAACTCAGAAAGGGATTAATATATATATGTGTGTGTGTGTATATGTGGGAGGGTTGGGGGGGTTGTTTATATATTTATCAGTAGAAACAAATTTATGTTTTAAAAGACAAATCAAAATTTTCAAGTAAAGAAGGAAGGCTGAAAGGGAGCAGAGAAACAAACCAACTGAATGAATGGATGAGTGAAGAAAAGACAGCATCAGTTCCTCCAAGCAAAGGTGTCATATCAAATTTTGGATTCTTCTCAAAACATCTATTTACGGACTTTGTAAGGATAACTATCATCTGTTTTCATGTCATAATCAGTCAAATGAAGTAATACAACCATCAAAAATAAAAATAACGAATAGATAAATCACTCGAATGAGGCAACCACGAGGATGAGGTGTACAACACAAAAAAAATTACGAAAGAGGTGACAGGAAGGAAAAAGGAAATGCTACCTGACCATATAGAAGTTCCAGTTGCCCCCTTAGTGACTCATAAGGCTCTTCTGTACAACTTATGCAAACTAAATAAATTGGCCCTTTGACAAGAAAAACCACCTGTGTAGAAGAAAATGTTCAATTTCAGGACGCAGAACCTACAAACAAATAGATCTATACTACCGCATTATTATGCTATCTAAACACCCATACCTCCCATGATTACTGGTGCTATGGGTACTAACAAGTATGGCAGTAAATTTATACAATCTTAAAACACTATTCTAACCTACAATGATTATTAGTGCCTAAAGCAATACCGAGGATTTCGCTAGGGAAAAAGTGTACCTGCAGGCCAATAATTAGTCTGGCTCTTGCGACAAATAACTTGTGTTAGAGGGGCTGCAGCAGCAGAGAAACGGCCGAGAGATGACCAAGAGAAGGAAAGCATACACACTTGCGCACGAGAGAGAGAGAGAGAGAGAGTTGAGAGAACATGGACTGTGCATGTGATCAAGAGACTGATGTAAGAGTTTAAGAGGTTGGACGGAAATTTGAATCGTAGTAAAAAGAATGGGGGATGCAATGAAGAATCTCATTGTCAACCAAGCTGAGGTATCAAAATCTAAAGCTACTAGGGGGATCTCAGTGTCGCAGTTCAGTTAATTAGAACATGGCTTTTCTAGAAATGTGCTGATAGAGATTCTACATTGAACAAAATGCTCTTTTGTCAAGAAGTTCCTAACCGAATTTGGAGCAATCAGGTTCGAGTCTCACAAGCCCCCACCAACTCCATCGTAGATATCGTTGCATCACCTTTACAGAAGAACATCAAAATGTTCATCATTCGACTCATTCCCTCATTAGAACTAAAGTTGGAATTTATAAAAAATGGCTAGGATTCTAATGTGGTAGAGATGGCTTCTTTACCAAACTCCTAAATCCTAATGTTAAAATTGTTTCTTTAAAAACATCCGGGTGATGGTGGACCATGGGTGGGGGTGAAAACATTCGCTTGGGTAATATATACTAATATGCTTAGGATGGGAAAGTTACTTTGCTATCTCATTATGCTAGACTTCATCAGATCTCCACAAACCCTCGTGTCTGCATCTTATTGGACTTTCTCACCTCCTTAGTCTTACAATGTCACTTTAAGGAGATATATTGCGGAAAGGAAATTGATGAGTTCACTTCTTTGCACGCTTTAGTTAATTTTTTATCCATTTTTTTTATCCATTTCCCTTCTACTCTTTAACAAGAGAATTTGGTTATTTTGTCATTCCGGCTTCGTTCCCATCAATCCTTTTCTAGAATCACTCCTGGACTCCCCAGTCCCCACGTTTATCATCTTTTTGTCTCTAAAAAACTGATATGAAAGTGAAGATCTCAAGTTGGAAGAGGAGGATTTATGGGGGGGAAATAAAAAAATTCTTCTTCAATTTGGGCACTTCTTCCAAGGCTTTTTATAACAAAAATGTTTTCTATTCCGTCAGAAATGCATGGAAATCATAATTTAAGGGTTCTTGAGAGGAGCGCAAGGACAAGCCATTGTCCAAGCGTGTTAAGTAGTGGTCTTCTGGATCAGGATTTTTTTTTCTGCGTTGAGTTTTTTATTTCTTGGAATACACTTTTCTTTCCTATGCACAGACGCCTGGTCCACCATTTAATCTTTTGTTTGTATTACAATTTTGCAAGTAAAAATATATGTTGTTGTTTTGGTTAAAGAAAAAAAGGATACAAGAGTAAGCAATTTTGTTTATGAAAAGATCTATATTGAAAAAAACTCTAACAAGGCCATTTAAATTTTCTTTTTGCTTGCCTTTTTGGGTGGATGAGGGTCAATATACCATAAATGTATAATGGGCTCATAACCTCTCTAGCCTTAATACAGACCTGACAACAAAGCTCAAAGCTTTGTTCAATCCCTTATTGTCAATTCGACAATTTTCACATTCCATAGACCAAGCATCGCAAATGCAACCATAAGGCTTCCTAATTCCCTAACAATGGGAAGAATCAGACACATTTTTTCTTGAGACAACTTTATTAGTTTTCTTTGCTCGAGTTGCAAGCAGCACGAGTAATGTTACACATCTCTAATTATATTCAAGAAGTTTAGCACTAGGTGTTGCCCCTTATTAGTCATTTAGTTGTTTTATATCGCATAGATTTACTACTCAGATTGATTTGAGATAGACATCCCCAAAGAAATTCGAGAGGTTTATCATTTTCCCCATGATATTATTATACATGCACGAAACTACTATTTGAACAGATAAGAAGACTAGTTTAATTTAGCTATCAGATTCTCATCTTCTTCACATAGTTTATAAGTATTTTTTATTATTATTCGATTGTTAACGAACATACTTTATAAATATTAGAAATAATTATGGGAAAAAAGAATGCTGGGTAATAATTACATAGCAATGCATGAGATGTAAAAGTTTAGAAATTTCAAGGACAAAAATCTAAAGCTCGCTGAAGAAAGAAATAAGCTGACCTGGTGTTTCCCTGCTCTAACCAATTTGACTCGATCTCCCCTGAAAAGAGATGCAATGACTTCTCTTTAGAGTAATCATCATACAAGTTTCAGCCGAACAATAAGCTCGTACTAAAAAAAGTAAACACAACGAAGACAAAGAAAACTAAGCTGGGAATATCAACATACCCATTCTCCACAAAGGAAATGATGGCTTGCAAAGTTGCTGAAAAACCAGCTAGCTTGTGTTCATCTCCATGTCTACAAGTTAATCATAATTAAATAAGAAAACAGGAATATTATAAAAACAGAAATACATCTAAACCGACTCTACATAATATCTCACACCCTTCTGCAGTTAATTAAAAAGAATGAAACATACATCATAATGCTGAAACAGCAAATGCAGACCTTGAATATATTGGTTTCCCAGAGTGACTCAAAATGAAGAAATGCTTCTTCCTTTTCCTCCACGAAATAGAAGCATCATCCTGCATTTCATTTATTAAGTAACATAACATAATCTAGCAATAATCATGTAGTAGCTATCGTTTGATATGAATAATTTATTGACAACAAACTATGACTATATGTTTTTCCTTCACACATGGTAACAGAAGACAACAAAATTCAAAAAGAGGGGGGGCGCACAAAACAGAACGATACAATCTTGCAATGAAATAATTTATCATGAAATGATTAGCATATCATGTTTGATGTGAGTGATGAGATTGAGATAGAGAAAGAGAAGCAAAGAGAGAGAGAGAGTCCATACATTTGAAGCAGATATAAAAGGCATAACATTAATGAAAGCTGTGTGACGAGTATTTAAGTTGCCTTATAAACTCAAATTCACCTGCTGGAGATTAAAGAACACTCTTAAGAACCAGAAAATTTCTAAAATCAAATCAGACCACCAACTGGGGGAAGGACAGATGACGTAGTCAAAAAGGGTGCTATAAAAAAGAACATAACTTTCTTTTTTAAACAAAAAACATGTATAAGATATAAAAGATAGGAGCCCTGAAACCAAAGATACTTTTTTTAGTTTCAGGGCTCCTAAAAAGTTGAGATGAATGTACAATGAGTCAAAGATTGAAGGGCTTGGATAAAAGATGCCTTTTTTTAAGAGTTGAGGTGAAAGATATACAAGGTCTAAATTAGACTATAGAGAACTTGGCACGGGTTACCACTAGTGATCTGATTTTCTACATTAGATATGTAAATAAAATGCAAGACCTAACTAAGCTAAATATAGCCAACACATACGCTCCATGTTGAAAGATCTTAAAAATAGCATGAGGGCCGAATTCTGTTTATCAAATTTTGAAAAATGAAACTGAATGCAGTTATGTTCCATCATGCCGCTCCCAACCAATTTAGTTCAGTTTAACAATGAACAAGTTGAGTTATTACCCTGGACTAGCATTTGACAAGCTATCCTATTAAGTTTCACAAAGTCCATTTAGAATTTGAAAGAGAAAGTATGCATTGTAACCATTAGTACCCAAAAGGCTAAGCCAAATACAGTCAACAGCTACACAATTCGGTTCCCTCAGTGAAATTGAAAGGAAACTTAGATTCAGTATAGCTCTAACCTCTCTAGGTAAAAGCTAGGAACTCTTACTCAAACTCAACTACCCAAATTCAACCCTGCAGTGAAGCAAATACCATACATCCACATAACTCCACAAAACCATACAAGTGAAATACGTGAAGGCAAGAACACAAGGCATCACATCTAAAATTTGTATAAAATCTAAGTGGTTCGCGGTGCATAAGGAAGATAAAAACTGAGACCATATTATTCTCAATTCCTCATACTATGTTCCTACATAATGTTCCAATATATCCAACAACCATCAAAATATACCCTAACTAGGGAATGTTTGATTTTTAGCCTTTAATTGCTGAATGCTGAAAGGAAGTTAGATGTGTTTGATCTTATTTGACCCTAAATGCTGAATAGATGTCCATTTACAATTTATCCTTATTATTATGAATCTATGATATACCAATAGTCAACGAGTAAAACGATTAGGGACACCATTGTAATGAAAATTCATTAAAGTTAAATTAAGCATTCAGCACTAGACTTGCCTCATAATGCTGAATACTCTTAATGCCAATTCAGCATTAATTGAGAAGACGAACACTTTATACCTCTTAATACTTAATAGGCTTCAATTCAGCATTAATACGTAAAAACAAACACCAACTAAGAAAATGAAATGCAAGTTCAATAACCAAACACAATTAACATTTTCTCAGCTCACCTCATCAACGTGCCGCTTCCCCGGAACCCACGAAGCTTGCTGAGATTCCAAAGCCTCGTCAAAAGGACCACCATCGCCATTATTACCAACTTCACGAATCTCATCATGATCATCACTAGCCTCTTCAATCCCGGAAGCACTAGTCACACTGCTACTCCCCCTCTCACCAGCATAGCCACTGCTACTAGGGCTCGTATTTCCATCCACTTCAAGCTCGGAATTGTTCCTCCACAAAGTAACAGCACTCCCTCGAACCTCCTCAATAGCATCATCCAGCACCGGAGACGATTCAATTCCTTGTTCTTCTACCTCAACAACTCTACTAGTCTCCTCGTGATTGGTCTCGTTCAACGACCCATTTGCTTCGGTGAATGCAATTGAGGCTAATTGGTCCTTCGATAACGTCGAGTGACTGATCCATCGAATTAGGGTTAGGGTTTTGGTCTGTGGGGTCTTCGGAGCATGAAGAGGAATTGGAATCGGAAGACATTGTAGAGTGATTGTGCCGACAAAAAAGAAAGAAAAAAGAAGGCGGCAACGAATCAGGGATCGATTAGGGTTTAGAGAGGGAGGAAAAGGAAAAACAGTGTAGGTTTTGAATGAATTTGGGGAAAGGAAATGGAAAGGGAAAGCGAAGTAGTCTACCAGTCGTCGTTTGTTCGTCGTCGTCTAATTGTTGGAAGTGAACGGCTATTCACGGTCTTTCTGACCAGTAGTTGGCTTCGAGGTAGCGCGTGTATACACAACCATAAAAATATTCCAAAAGGGCAAAAAAAAAAAATCTTTCATAAATTTATACTACAATTTTTTTTTACATAAGTATGAATCAATAAATTTATAATTATTATATTATAAATAGATTAATAATAAAAGATTCAAAAAGTATATTTATGTGAGTTAAATACAAAAAAATTCTATTATAAATACAGAAAGAATGACAAGAGGATACAATATCTTTGGCATGTTTAATTATTATTATTTTATAATTCAACACTTTGGTATAAGATGTAAGTAATTTTTAGTGTTAATTTATTATTTAAAGATTCAATTAAAATGTGAAGAAGGGTGCAAGAAAATGGTTTTGTCAAAAAAAAAAAAGGAATGAAAAAAAAATGGGCTTTATAATGGATTAGGTTTGGATTTACGGAGTAGTTGGGATTTGTAAATCCCATGGCTTGGATGCTGGACATTTTTGTTTTGTGTTATTGTAAAATTCAGTGCATTAATTATTTAATGATGTCATTGGAAAATAAATTGCTTATTAATTTAAAACATTTAAGAAAAGAAAATAATGCTAATAATGCTAGATAGATGGATTTTCTTGTTGATTTTCGATTTCGGTCAAACTAGAATTTTGGAAGACTCGAATTTTCAAATTTGGTTCGATTTCAGTTTTAGTTTTTGAAACTGACAAACCCAAACCAAATTCTTCTATTCGAGTTTCATTTTAGATTTATTCAGTTTTTATAAAAAAAAATATTAAACATTATTTTATCATCCAGCATAAAGAACTATTATTAAAACCAATATCCACCTTTCCCAGTCCCACAAACTCACCCTTGAAAATGACTTTTGCAAAAACAATTTTACATACTAAAGAATGAAGTTTGCCTATAGTTTCACAAAATTTTAAAATCACAAGAATTTGATAAATCATAAGATTTGGAAATGTGTGATTTACATATTTCAAAATCTAATGATTTTCAGTTTATATGTTTTTTAAAAAAATATAATTTTTTATAAGTATTTTATAAATTATTAGAACATAGTAATGTAAGTTGAGTTTGATTGACAGTTGTATCCATTTACGCATTTTAGTTAAAAAGAGAAAATCTTTGGGGGTGTATTATAGAATCTTTAGGATTTTTTTGGATTTACAAAGTTTATGTGTATTCAATTAGGATTTTAAATTATCTTTTAATATTCAATTCAGATTTTAAGAAGTTAAAATCATGTGGTATTCAATTAGAATTAAAAATAGTTTTTTAAAATCTTATAGTATTCAAAACCCAATAAACTTTGAAAGATTTTATAAATTGATAGATTTTGCTGGATTTGATAGTACTTTTATTAATAATAAATCTACCAATAAATCTTCTCTACAAGTAGAAGGTTTCATATGAATTTATCTTCCATCTTTCTCCTAAACTTTATTTATTATTTATTTTTCGTCTCTATAATCTTATTAAAACCCTTTAGCTAAATTCGTATTCTCCCAAAACCCTATGTATTATTTGTTTTTCATAATCAAAATTCTTTTATTATTTATCATTTGATTTTCTTTATTATAATTAGAAGAATCAATAAATTTATTAAAATATATCTAAATTATAAGGCATATAAAGTCAATTGTGTTTTTTCTCTTTTATACTACTCATTTAATGGTTAAGATTTATTTGTAGATAACAAAAAAAAAAATTGAGCCCTTAAATAGAGTTTTAGGATATCAAATCAAGAGATCAAATCATATTTTTCTTTTTTCTCTCCTTTCACTCAAATTTAAAATTTCAAACTTTTACACTCTTTCCCTCTCTACATTTACCCTTAGATATAAGTTTTTTGTCTCTCTCTCTCTCTCTCTCTCTCTCTCTCTCCTATCTATCCATCCCTCCTCTCATTTTCTCTACATTTCTTAAACATTTTTTCCCTCTCAAGCCTTCATGGCCGAACCACCACTAACCTCTACACCACCATCTTTTCGACCTCACCCATTTATGTCTACACCATTTCATTGTCGTAATCCCAACAATGGGCCTTCATTTTCAGCAACTTATGACCCTAGACAATTGTTATCGACGCTTACACCACCACCTCTTCCATGTAAACTTCCGACATCTATTGTCTCTGTCTCCGACACAAAAAGATGTGCTCCTTGGTTTCTATTTTTATTGGGTTTGAAATTGTGTATCTCTCTTCATACATATTTGTTATTTCATGTATGTATGTATGTATGTGAGTTTTTCGCTATCTTTTATTCTAATTTTGTATGTTAAAATGAAAAGCATTTGAGCTACTGTTCATCTTCTTTTCAAATACTCCACCTTATGCATTTCGACTTCCTTGCATTATCGACATATATAGAAAATATGTTATTAAAGATAAACATATTAGTTAAGATGTTGCTAAAAATATAAAAGGTTAAATACAGTTCTTTCGGTGGTTTTAGATTCAATTATTGGTTTAAGATGTTGCTAAGCATATATGTATGTGGGACTTTGGTGGATTTTAATCTTCTTCATATTGAGATGGAACGGGAAGGGGAAAAAAAACTAAAAAAAAAACTTGAGTGAAAAAAAAAATTGGGTTTTCATCTTTGGGTTTTAACACGATGAAAAAAAAACTTGAAAAAAAAAACATGAGTGCACAGTATCAAATTTGGGTTCAAAATTAATGTTAAATATATATGAGTTTTAATTTTTTTTTCATATTGAGATGGAACATGAAAAAAAAAAAAAAAATTTGGTTTAATCTTTGGGTTTTAACATGATAAAAAAATGAAGAAAAAAAAAGAAAAGAAAAATCCACCCGTGAGTGAAAAAAACTTGGGTTTTAACATGTTGGAAAAAAATTTGAAAAAAAATTTGAGTGCACAGTATTATATTTGGGTTTAAAATTAGTGTTAAATATATATGGGTAACTACTATTAACATGCAATGAAAAGTGTAACGTGCAACCCGTAAGATGATGAAAAAAAAATCCATCCAATTTGATGAATGAAAAAATCCATTCCAAACCGCACAAGATAATGAGATATTTAAACATTGTGTAACTTAAAATGTTAATTAAGAAAATTATATAATAGGTAGAACTTTTTCCGAACCTACATAAATGAGTTATTATAGATGCCAACCAATCTAACTGTCAAATCTTATAAGGAAAAGTTCCTCAAAAAATTAATTTATATATACTTTTTTATTTTTAAACTAAACGAAGAATTAAGTTGCAACTTTATTTTTTTATAATTTTTAGTTTGTCTATTTAAAGTTAATGTATTTTTAAATTTTCATTAATGAGAGGGAAATAACATTGAGAGTAGATTGGTGAAATAACACTGAGTATATGCAAATTTGTTGACTTTACTGACTTTACTAATTTATTGTTTTATAGACAAGTGTGGTCCGAATTACAAAAAAAAAAATCACAATATTAAATTTGGGTTCAAAATTAATGTTAAATATATATGGGTTTTAATAAAAAAAATATAATTTAAATAAAAAAACCAAAAAGAAAAAAAATGGAAAAGGTAACCTGTAAGATGTAATTAATTGTGTAACTATTACTAACATGATGGGAAAAAAATTGAAAAAAATCCAACCTAAACTGAAACCTAAAGTGTTAATTAAGAAAATGAGTTATTATATAGGGCAACTAATCTAACTATCAAATCTAAGGTTGTTGTCAGATATCTGAAAATCGAACAAACCGAATCGATCCATTGCAATCCGAAATTTTCCGAACCGAAACAAAAATATACGTAATATTATATATTGCTTTTGTAGTACCTTTTGAGTGAATCAATATTGCTATCATAAAAGTCTCATCAAAACAAAAGTCAATTTAATTAGCTTCCAAATTAGGAGGATTAATATACAGTAAATAACACAAGTTTTACAGTACTTTTTGGGAAAAAAACAAAAAAAACCCTGATGTTTGGGGCCATTTGCAATCTGGACCCCGAAATTTGAATTTTTGCAATAGTGACTCCAAAGTCATTTTCCTTTGCAATTTTACCCATCCGTCCATTAAAATTAACGGAGAGCTTATGTGGCAAACAAAATCATCCAAGCTGGCAAATTCTCAGCTCACTCACACTCTGACTCACACTGGAGGGTTGTCATTTCACTTAAGAGTAAATCTTTTGCACATATTTTTCACATCTTTGAAATTTGGGCTTCTTTTGCAGGATAAGAGCAAATCTGTTGGACAACAAGGACCATCACAAGTTTCTCAAGCACATATTTCTATTGGACAACAAGGGCCATCACAAGTTTCTCAAGCATGTATTTCTATTGGACAACAAAAGCCATCACAAACCACTTCCACCAGCAAAGGCAGTGGCTTATCATCCATGATGTGGCATGGCCAACAAGTTTATTTCAGGAATGCATGAATTGTAAGTAATTATAGGTTTTTTTGGCTACTAATATTAAGTGTCGTATGTTGATGATGACTTTATTGCCTTTTTGTAAAAGCACATCAGTTTTTTTGTGCAAGAAAAATGATGACTTTAGTGCATTTTTGCAAGTCTCAATGCTTAATCCAATGTAGATTTCTTATTATGACTTTGGTGCATTTTGGTACTATGTTTTTCATTGCATCATAAAACCTTTGTGCATAAATAGATTAAAGTCATTTCATTAGATTGAAGTAGTTACAAAAGCTTGAAATTACCTAAACTGCTACTACAATACAATTACAAAAGCTTCAAATTAGCATTTTCATTATCAGAGTTAGATTTATTACACATCAACAACAAAGTAATAAGCCAGGAAACCATCAATCCCACCCAGAACCATTTCTCCCTTCTTTTAACTCCTTCTACACTTAGCTCTAGTGCATTGATCCTTCTCAATAATCCAGGTATTATCTGTTTGGCACGGAGGCATAAAGGAAGGTCATACCAAAGAAAATATCCACATCCACCTTCAGCATAAAACATCAAAATTGACCCATTACTCATTGAAGAAAAAAAAATTAGTATGTAGCTTGAAATCAAAAGGGAAAAAAAATAACTTTACGCCAAACTGTTGGCAGCCTCTAAATCTTCTACCAGGGTTTGCATTAGTCCATGATGTGCGTATAGCACTTGGTATTCCGCAGAAACAAAGTGGTGAATCACCCTCCATTGTTGTGCTTTCTTCTTATTCTTCTTCCTTTTTACTTTCTCACTCAACAAATATGTTTAGAGGGAAAAACATATATATAATACATTGCATTTTGTTTTCAGCGGGAATGGGATATAATATTGACTGATTTTGGCGCCAGTGTGAGTCAGAGTGTGAGTGAGCTGAGAATTTGCCAGCTTCGATGATTTTGTTTGCCACATAAGCTCTCCGTTAATTTTAATGGACGGATGGGTAGAATTGCAAAGGAAAATGACTTTGGAGTCACTATTGCAAAAATTCAAATTTCGGGGTCCAGATTGCAAATGGCCCCAAACATCAGGGTTTTTTTTTGTTTTTTTCCCGTACTTTTTAGTGCTTTTTTTAGAGCAATTTTTAACTAAAGTTTTAACGATATCAAAAAAAACTGAATGAGACCGAAACCGAATAATTTGGGGAGGGTTTGAGTTTCATAGGTACGAAAACCGAAACCAAACTATAAAGTTTGGGGAGAGTTTGGGGTACCACAATTTCTACCCCGACCAAAACCGAAAACACCATTAGTCAAATCTTATAACGGAAAGTTCCTAAAAAAAATCTATATATACTTTTTTATTTTTAAACTAAACGAAGAATTAGGTTGCAATTTTATTTTTTTTATGAACTTTAGTTTTTGTATTTAAAGTTAATGTATTTTTAAAATTTCAAAAGAAATTAATAAGAGGAAAATAACACTGAGAGTATATTGGTGGAATAACACTGAGTGTATGCAAATTTGTTGACTTTACTAATTTATTGTTTTAAAAACACATTTAATGGATGAAAATTTCTCTTGATTATCTATAGACAAGGGTGGTCTGAATTACACACACTAAAACACTCTATAATACTCCAATTAGTTCGGTGCAATAGTACCGAGTAACAGTTACTCCGTGTAAATGCCCCACCCATAAATAATGAAAATTATAAATTTTATAAATATAGATTGTAATTCATATTATTAGTGCTCAAGGCGATTTAAACATGTAAACATTTTTATACTATTCAATAGTTTATACGAGTGACACCCAAATTTAAACATTTTTCTCTGCACTCAGCCTTTTGTTTATATATCTTTAATTAATTTACTGTAATATCTAACGCAGTGCACACATCAACAAACTCTCCACTCCAAGATCTTATTAGTGCTCAACGTGAACAAAATCATGGCATTGTTATACGAGAAGAATCTGAGATAATTCAAATTATGAAGGAGGTTAGAAAAAATTGTCAATATTTATAGTGGAGTTGATTATCAGTTGATTATTTAATTCACTAAATATAATTAAGATTTCTTGACAATAAATGTTTAATTAATATAGAACAAGAGAAGAAAGTTGGAAGGATATTATATAGGCAAAAGAAAGGAGAAAAAAAAGCTGTCAATCTTCAATTACACCTCCTCCTATGGTATTATTTTTGAATAACATTTAATAGTGATTCTTGGTAATTTTTTTGCAGCATGTTAAAAATATAAACTTTTTAAACTTTGTACACTCTCATATATTGTTTTCAAGGTAAATGGCTTCTCTAGATTTATTCTTAATGCTCAAGCAAGGCAATTCAACCAGTCCAACTCTACACAAAATGCACACCAATCTAGGTTATTTCCTGGTTTAGTTCCAAAGCGTGCTCAACGAGATCGTGTTAAACTTGAGAATCACAAAATACGAAAACAAGTCAAAATTTGTCATGGCTTTGCAACCTGTGCCATTTTCTTTGGATATTCCTTCCCCTAAAGTAAACCAACGAAGTACTTTTGAACTACCATGTATACCTCTTTCAAACAATTTGAAAAGGCAGTCGTACTCTAGCTTTGATACGTCGTCTCAACATGTTAAAAAAATTGTTCATTTGCTGCCAGATAATATGTTTCACAAAAAATCTCATAATATAAGCAATTTTGTGCAATCAATGCCGAATCCTATATTGCTCAGTCACACCCATTCTCATGCAGCACGAGATCAAACTCCCATATTACCACTCCTCCTGTTTGTAGCCTTAATTAATCATCTGAATGCACTGGTGGTGCCCCCCATTATTCAAGAGTCTTTAATTACAAACGTTCAGCCGACAATTTCGTTCGATCTGTGTAGAAATAAATTAGGTAAAATAGATCAAGTGTATCCATATTGTTCAGCCTTGCACTGGGATTTTAAAAAATTGAGCACATCAAATAGGCATCGTTCTTTTTTCGGGACATGTTGCCTTTCAGGAAAGATTCAATTACATAATCTACTTACTCCTCCGCTAGAACTTAAAGCATTATTTGACGAAAATGACCATCAGGCCGTCTCATTTCGAAATAATACTCGAGCTTATAATGCAGCTAATGCTTTTACAAGTTTAGGGGTTCAAACGGATGATAGGGATCTCCTTGGTATTGGTCCCATGCCTTTTACTATTCACAGGTAGTTGCGCCACCAAACATGATCATTACACTAGCAACTAGGTCAAAACCCAGTTTATGCATAGTTGTATATACATAATCCAGCGTCAGCATTATAATTTCGGTCTAAAAGGAATTATTATTTGCGAATGGATGTCTTGGACACCATCCAAGGTTGTCTTAATCGAAATAATGTTTTCGCCACCATGTACTGCCAGGTTGCAGTTATTTTAAATTATATGAGTTTCGAAGTTCACGAGTTACCTACGTACTTATTTAGTGATACTAGGTATTACCGGTGCCGAACGGCATGGTGAGACAAATAAAAGATGTTAGTTGAGGAAGAATTATTATTTGTCTGATGAACATCATTTTAATTATAAAACTAATGAGATTTTATTGATTTTACCTGGGGATGGAACTGAAACCAGTGGAATGATAAATGTCATTATTTGATATAAAGAAAGCATCGCTTTAATGTAAATTAATGAGTGTCATCCGGCTTACTTACCCCGGCATTATGTATTGTTATTCTCTTATAGCGAGCTTGGGTGGGAACCTGGTTTGAGACAGTGGGACACCTAAAAGGGAATATAGTTAAACTTAAGGATTACCCAATTTCATTTTATTTTTTTTGACTTTTCCAATGCCAAAGAGAGTATTCTTGGCCCAAATAAGATCAAGATATGTGCACAGGTGAATAAAGCAGTGTGTGCTGAGTTCCCAAATGTAATTGAGGATCCTACACTTTACGAAACAATCAAACACTGTATAGTATACAGTCCAAGTGGTGCTCGAAATCCGAGCGCACCCCGTATGGAGAATGGGAAGTACACTAAGAGGTATCCTAAAGAGTTTGTAAATGAAACAATGACACTGCAATGATGGACGAAAGCATAAGGTCAGAGGGGAGCTTAAAGTAGACAACTGGGATGTTGTACCTTACAATGAGTTTTTTTCTAGAAAGTTTAATTGCCACATTAATGTGGAACTGTGTACTGATCTTAGATGCGTGAAGTATATTAATAAGTACATTTACAAGGGTCACGACTGCACAACAATAATTTTGGGAGGGGTTGACGAAATTAAGCAATACTTGAATGCGCGTCACTTGGGTGGCCAAACAATCGCCATGCCGCATCTGAAGGCCTAATGTGCAACTGCTCGTGACTAGTAAAAGGCATGGGACCAATACTAAGGAGATCCCTATCATCCATTTGAGCCCCTAAACTTGTAAAAGCATTAGCTGCATTATAAGCTCGAGTATTATTTTGAAATGAGACGGCTTGAAGGTCATTTCTGTCAAATAACGCTTTAAGTTATGGTGAAGGAGTAAGTAGATTAGGTAATTGAATATTTCATGAAAGGCAACATGTCCCGAAAAGAGAACGATGCTTATTTGATGTGCTCAATTTTTTAAAATCCTATTGTAAGGCTAAACAATGTGGACACACTTGATCCATTTTACCTAATTTATGTCTACACAGATTGAACGAAGCTGTGGGCTGAACATTTGTAATTACAGGCTCTTGAATAATGGGGGGGTCACCATCAGTGCATCCAGATAATTGATTAAGGCTACAAACAGAAGGAGTGGTAGTAGGGGAGTTTGTTTGATCTCGAGCTGCATGAGAATAGGTTTGGCTGAGCAATATAGGATCCGACATTGATTGCCTAAAATTGCTTATATTCGGAAACTTTTTGTGAAACATATTATCTGGTAGCAAATGAATAATTTTTTTACATGTTGAGACAACGTATCAAAGATAGAGTACGACTGCCTTTCCAAATTATTTAAAGGAGGTATACATGGTAGTTCAAAAGTATTTCGTTGGTTTACTTTAGGGGAAAGAATATCCAAAGAAAATGGCACAGGTTGCAAAGCCATGGCAAATTTTGACTTTTTTTCTTATTTTACGATTCTCAAATTCATCACGACCTCGTTGAGCACACTTTAGAACTAAACCAGGAAAGAACATAGATTGATGTGCATTTTGCGTAGAGTTGGACTCGTTGAATCGCTTTGCTCGAACATTAAGAACAAATCTAGAGAGGCCATTTACCTTGAAAACAATATATGAGAGTGTACAAAGTTTAAAAAGTTTATATTTTTAACATGCCGCAAAAAAATTATCAAAAATTACTATTAAATGTTATTCAAAAATAATACCATAGGAGGAGGTGTAGTTGAAGATTGACAGTTTTTTTCCCCTTTTGTTTGCCTATATAACATCCTTCCAACTTTATTCTCTTGTTCTATATTAATTAAACATTTCTTGTCGAGAAATCTAATTATATTTAGTGAATTAGATAATCAACTAATAATCAACTCCAATATAAATATTGACAATTTTTTCTAACCTTGTTCATAATTTGAATTATCTCAGATTCTTCTTGTATAACAATGCTACGATTTTATTCACGTCGAGCACTAATAAGATCTTGGAGTGGAGAGGTTGTTGATGTGTGCACTGCGTTAGATATTAAAGTCAATTAATTAAAGATATATAAACGAAAGGCTGAGTGCAGAGAAAAATGTTTAAATTTGGGTATCACTCGTATAAACTATTGAATAGTATAAAAATGTTTACATGTTTAAATCGCCTTGAGCACTAATAATATGAATTACAATCTATATTTATAAAATTTATAATTTTCATTATTTATGGGTGGCGCATTTACACGGAGTAAATGTTACTCGGTACTATTGCACCGAACTAATTGGAGTATTATAGAGTGTTTAAATGTGTGTAATTCGGACCACCCTTATCTATAGATAATCAAGAGAAATTTTTATCCATTAAATATGTTTTTAAAACAAAAATTAGTAAAATCAACAAATTTGCATATACTCAGTGTTATTCCACCAATATACTCTCATGTTATTTTCCTCTCATTAATTTCTTTTGAAAATTTAAAAATACATTAACTTTAAATACAAAAACTAAAATTCATAAAAAAATAAAGTTGCCACCTAATTCTTCGTTTAGTTTAAAAATAAAAAAGTATATATAGATTTTCTTTTTAGGAACTTTCCGTTATAAGATTTGACTAAGGGTGTTTTCGGTTTCGATCGAAGTAGAAATTGTGGTACCATAAACTTTATAGTTCGGTTTTGGTTTTTATACCTATGAAATCTAAATCCTCCCCAAATTATTCAGTTTCGGTCTGGTTCGGTCGCATTTGGTTTTTTTGATATCGTTAAAACTTTAGTTAAAAATTGCTCTAAAAAAAACCACTAAAAAGTACTGTAAAACTTGTGTTTTCTACTGTATATCAATCCTCCTAATTTGGAAGCTAATTAAATTGACTTTCATTTTGATGAGACTTCTATGATAACAATATTGATTCACTCAAAAGGTACTACAAAAGAAATATATAATGTTATGTATTTTTTTTTTTTGTTCGAAAATTTTCGGATTGCAACGGATCGATTCGGTTCATTCAGTACAACCCTAGATTTGATAGTTAGGTTAGTTGCCATCTATAATAACTTATTTTCTTAATTAACATTTTAGGTTTCGGTTTAGGTTGGATTTTTTTCAAATTTTTTTCCATTATATTAATAATAGTTACATTATTCATTACATCTTACAGGTTGCTTTTTCCATTTTTTTTCTTTTTTGATTTTCTATTTAAATTATATTTTATTATTATTAAAACTCATATATATTTAACATTAATTTTGAACCCAAATTTAATACTGTGCACTAATTTTTTTATTTTTTTTGGTGTAATTTGGACCGCCCTTGTTTATAAAACAATAAATCAGTAAAATCAAGAAATTTTCATATACTCAGTGTTATTCCACCAATCTACTCTAAGTGTTATTTCCATCTTACAAATTTTTTTGAAAATTTTAAAATACATTAACTTTAAATAAACAAACTAAAAATCATAAAAAAATAAAGTCGCAACCTAATTCGTCGTTTAGTTTAAAAATAAAAAAGTATATATATATATTATTTTTTTGAGGAACTTTACCTTATATGATTTGACAGTTAGATTAGTTTCCATCTATAATAACTCATTTATGTAGGTTCGAAAAAAGTTCTACCTATTATACAATTTTCTTAATTAACATTTTAAGTTACACGCTGTTTAAATATCTCATTATCTTGTGCGGTTTGAAATGGATTTTTTCATTCATCAGGTTGGATGGATTTTTTTTTCATCATCTTACGGGTTGCACGTTACGCTTTTCATTGCATGTTAATAGTAGTTACCCACATATATTTAACTCTAATTTTAAACCCAAATTTAATACTGTGCACTCATTTCCTTTTCAAGTTTTTTTTTTCCAACATGTTAAAACTCAATTTTTTTTCATTCACAGGTGGATTTTTCTTTTCATTTTTTTTATCATGTTAAAACCCAAAGATTAAACCAATTTTTTTTTTTTCATGTTCCATCTTAATATGATAAAAATTAAAATCCATATATATATTTAACATTAATTTTGAACCTAAATTTAATACTGTGCACTCATGTTTTTTTTCAAGTTTTCTTTTTTCATCGTGTTAAAACCCAAAGATGAAAACCCAGTTTTTTTTCACTTATAGTTTTTTGTTTTAGTTTTTTTTCCTTTATGTTCCATCTTAAATTCCATCTCAATATGAAGAAGATTAAAACCCACCAAAGTCCCACATACATATATATATATATATATATATGCTTAGCAACATCTTAACCAATAATTGAATCTAAAACCACCAAAAGAACTGTATTTAACCTTTTATAAGCTTAGCAACATTTTAACCAGTATGTTTATCTTTAGTAACAAATTTTCTATATATTTCGGTAATGCAAGGAAGCCGAAATGCATAAGGAGGAGTATTTGAAAGAATATGAACAGTAGCCCAAATGCATTTCATTTCAACATACAAAATTAGAATAAAAAATGGCGAAAAACTCACATACATACATGAAATAACAAACATACATAAAGAGAGATACACAAATTTAAACTCGATAAAAATAAAAACTAAGGAGCATCGCTTTTGGTGCCGGAGACAGGGGCAACAGAGGTTGAAAGTTTACACGGAAGAGGTGGTGGTGGAAGCGTCGATGACAATTGTCTAGGGCCATAAGGTGCTAAAAATGAAAACCCATTGTTAGGATGATGACAATGAAATGGTGTAAACATAAATGGGTGAGGTCAAAGAGATGATGGTGTAGAGGTTAGTGGTGGTTCAGCTATGAAGGCTTGAGAGAGAAAAAAATGTTTGAGCAATGCAAAGAAAGTGAGAGGAATGACTGATAGATAGGAGAGAGAGAGAGTGAGACAAAAAACTTATATCTACGGGCAAATGTAGAGAGAGGGAAAGAGTGTAAAAGTTTGAAATTTCAAATTTCAAATTTTAAATTTGAGTGAAGAGATAGAAAAAAGAAAAATATGATTTCATCTCTTGATTTGATATCTTAAAATTATATCTAAAGGCTCAATTTTTTTTGTTATCTACAAATAAATCTTGACCATTAAATGAATAGTATAAAAGAGAAAAAACACAATTGACTTTGTATGCCTTATAATATAAATGTTAGGCTTTGTATAGATTTATTAAAATTTGTTAAACTTTATATATATTTAAAATAATTTACGAATTTAGAAGAATCCACGCATTTTAAAAAAATCATAAAAATCTTTTAAAATATGAATTAAATACACATTCCTAAGTTATCACGGTTGTCATCATCATATTCTTCGATATATATGTTGTCTTTGGAACTGGGGTACTAGAATCACTCCCTATTGTCTCACCCCAGCAATAATGTTTGAGCTTGAATTTTGATAAAAACATCCATTTCACACCAATCATTCACGTCAGCAGGTCGAAACAACCAGAGGTTACAAAAGATACATAGTTCAGACCAATGTTTCAAAAGGTGATTGAAGCGTACATCTCGAGGCGAGGCGTGGACAAAACACTTTGATGTGTGGATTTTAGGGCAAAATACGAGGCTTATGCTTTCCAGCTTGAGGCGAGTTCAAGGCGCATGCTTTGAATGGCGTCTTAAGGCGTGTGGGGCGTTTCTAGTGTACATCATTTTAATGCTTATATATATATATATATATATAAGTGAAATAACCCAAGGAGAAAAATGATAGAAGAATGGTGAGTTAAACCCACAAACCCTATTAATCTAATTCCCAAACAACGAGCGTGTAGAAACTAAAACGACAAATCCCAGTAATTAATTTATTTTATTGTTTATCTTTTGAATTTTTTTTTTGTATTCATGAACTTATTAAAATCTGAAAAAATATAAAATAATCCATACATTAAAATTTGAAATCCAAAATAATAAACTTTTTTGAAGATTGGGCTTCACCCAAGGCTAAAGAACAAGCCAATGTAAATCTATACCAGGCCCAAATATCTGCTGAAGCCCGGTACAGGTCAAAGTTGGGTTGGGATTAAATCTAATTGAGCCCAACAATAAAATCCCTGGCCCAACTTTAACAGGAAGCGTTAGACATAGTTTTTACATTTTACTTTTTACCATTTTGTATTGGTCGAAATAATTAATGAATGTGGGCCATTTGGCTTCCAGATTTAAGAGAACGTTATGTTGAGTAAATATTAGGTCAAAAGTTACACTTCTAATCCGACTCCAATGACTATATCCTTTTCTCCAACTATTCCAAACCACTTGCAACCAATTTCCTTCTCTGTTGAGGGTGTTTAAATAATGGAAATAAGCAAGCAGATTCAAACCACATAATCTTACTTTTATATTTATCTTTATGTGGTCGACCACCAGTTATATCAATGTATTGTTTCTACGTAAACAAAAAACAAAAATATCCTAAAAAAAATATGTTATTTTCATCATTTAGTTAATCTTAGCAAAATACTTCATTAGGCCGGAGAATACATGTTGCATTTATAACTACATGGCATCTTTACTTACGCATGAAAAGAAAATATTAGTGCTTGTATTTCACATTGTGATTTTGAATTAGACAAAGTATAGTTATCATATATTCATATACAGCTATATTTACTTGCGCATTATTTTATATTCAAGCTTGACTGCCAGACAGCCGTTCTTCTCATCCTAGGCGAAGAAGAAGAAGAAAATCACCCGGATAGAATTCTCATTGAAGACTGCAGGAAACTCATCACAGAAATAAATACAACAGTTAGTCACATATTCAGAGAAGCCAACCGCTGTGCAGACAAGCTTGCTAAGCTGGGAGGAAACCAAGGAGAAAGGGAGGTTAGAATGCTTATCCCACCAGAGAATTTGATTGAGGACCTAAGAGCTGATATGCAAGGAGTACATTTTCAAAGGGGAATGTAACCCCTTGGGTTTTCTTTTTGTTTTCTGTTTGTTCTGCTTTCTGTTTGTTGTTTGTTTTTTCTTCCTGTATCCACCAAAAAAATTATTTTCACCAAACCCGAGGCTTGTTTTGACGAAAATTCTTAATTATGTTAATTATAAGGATAGGGTTTGAATTTTTCTTCTTTTTTTCTTTCCACTCATTCTACATGTCCATTAACACTCTTCCTTACGAGACTATTGACGTTTTCATGAGAAATTTATTCAGACTCACATTAACTGCTCGTCCAATTTAGAAGCATCAAATTACTAGATTAATATATGAGATGCTACATATATCGACCAAATTAATAATCCATTTGATATATTAAAATGTGCATTTAACCATCTCCACCCAACATGCTGAAAATGTAGGTTTAGTTAATTTAGTTCCGCACCGCAATGTGTGAAAATGGGAAAATATTGCTCAAAAGTAAGCCGAAAGTAACTTAACTTTTGACAAATAATTTGGCCAAGCAATATATAGTATATTGTCTTACTCTATCACCCATTTAACCGATATATTATATAACATCCAATTTTTTTTTAAAAAAATAATCATTAAGACAGATATATTATATATGTTGCAAGGCCAAGTCAATTTCATCAAAAGTCAAATTTTTTTTTTAAAATACATCATTAAAATTAACTGCACAAGGGCTCTCTCCCTTGAAACCAAACTCAACCTCCACTCACCATCCGGTAACCCATTCCAGTATCAATTTCATAAACAATAATTAAAATTCTGACAACTAAATAACTAAAAGCTACAAAATTTTATTCATGAGAAATAAAATTAACGGTACTTTTACATAATACTAGTAGTCTCTTAATCAGGCCACTGTACAGGTAGAGAATATGAGTGAATTCCACTTTTATGTATGTACTTTCTTTTGATGAGGTGATAAGGAATGGACAAATTAATGGAGATGGTTGTGTATAAATGGCGAGTACAATCTACCCGTTAACCAGCAGTTGGGTGAATTGAACTGTGGGATGATATTATGATCCACGTTCTGTCGTCTGGTTTTATATTATATATATGGGACCATCATTAGCGATATTATGTATATCATCCAAGTTATATTTAGCGCTTATGCGGTCCGAATTTTATAAGTTTGATATAATAAATTAACTTGATCAATTAACTTTAGCTTTCTGATATGCTTGTGGAAATGATCTTTATAAGTGTTTTAATTAAATAGATCTCACACAAATATACACTAAGCAAAGTATTTGATGATATATTGTTTGGGTTATCAATTTGGTCATTTAAACTAGTACACGTTTCATTAATTAGTCTAGTGTTTCACACAACAAATTGTATAGAAAGATAGAATATAATATTAGTATTCATTCTTACAAATTATTCGTACTAATTTCTGTACATCTTGATTAATCTCCGCTCAAAGTTAATATCTATTGTTAGTTGCGAAAAATTGGATTCAACTCGAAGAGTTACTAGTCAAATGTAGCATTAAATGCTATGATACAAAGTAGTCATTGTAATAAATGAGTAATACGCGTACATAATTAGTGCCATAAACACTATGGATAGTATCGTGCCGCATCTACGTACACGTACACTTAAATTCATGAGATGAGATGGGAGTTCCAAACTGGCCCAGTACCATAATTCCCCCATGAAAGTGACCGGCGACCACCGGTGAACCAAGATAAATACGGCCAACTAACCATCTCTATCCACCGGCCCCACCCACTCCCAGTTTCCTTCAACATCCACCCACGATAGACCCGCTTTTTACACTGCATCTATATTTAATTTAAATCTTCAATATTTGTGGCTTGAAATTGAACCTACCTTACAAATAATAATATCACAATCACATAATGACAGCATTGTATTGTCTTTGTTGTCCTTTTTATTTATTTATTTTCTTTCTATTTTATCATTTTTAACATTTAGCATCTTTAAATATTTTAGGATGCGCAAAATGACCGACTGCCGAAAAAATATATTTTACAAGTAGTTTTTATATCTTATATATATATATATATATAAGGTTTAATATTTTAAATACGATACTAAAATAAGTGCAAGAGATATCGTGTATATAAGAAAAATAATTTCAATTTCAATTTTTGAACATAAATTTGTGTATCTAGATACCAATCTTGTTTATTGTAAATCTCCTTTTACGATACCTCTGTTATGATCATGATAAATTATGGGGAATCTTTCACCATTATTTTTTTGGGTGTTCTTAAATATACCCACAAAATTCGTCTTCTCGCCCTAGTAAGAAAATACTTTCTTCTCACCTTACCAATTTCTGAAAAAACTTGCAATTCACCCTAGTGGTGGGGCGAGTTTACTGAAATAATGTAGGGATGATAAAGTTTCGTCGCTAAAAGTAAAAATATTAAATAATATTAATTTTTGCATTAAAATAAGACATAATGAACAAAATTATATCGTTCTTAATAAATATCATTAAAAATTACGTATAAATTATAGTATCTATGAAAAAAATATAAAATATTAATTGTGATAAATACATCTTTAGCAATTATATGATATTTCATACAATCTATTACTATTTATTACTTTCAAATGGTTATAATTCATATTTTAAATTTGTCTATAATTTTTTCAATATTTTTTTTCTAGTAATTTTAAGAATCTAATGTTTATGGTTAACAATATAATCGAAACAAAAGTTTTGAATGTAGAAACAAGCATAGAAATTAGATAACTTAACAATCAAAACAAATATTTATAAAAATGATGAAAAGGGCTCCCCGAGGATATTTTTTTCCATTCGGGGCATGTACTGGTACATGATTTTTTGAATAGGAAGCTAAGAGGAGAAAGCTTATAGTTTGATGGCTATGTGTTTGATATCGAGAGGCGTCATCTTTACGTCCAAAAGCCTTGGCACGTATTCGCAATGCCTACTGAATCTCCGGATGACAGATTCGTCTACTTCTTCACTACACCCAACGTAAACAACATTACTAATGGTGATTTGTGGATCGTCGAGAACAATGGCGCTTCTTTCCAGGTGGAGGATCGTGACTACGAAAATCAAGTCATCGGTTACAAGAAAACTTTTTACTATGACGATTCTGATCAAGATGATATCGAGTATGTCGTGACTGAATACACGTTTGATGTCCCTCCAACGTCCGAGTGTAAAATCTTCTTCTCTCTTTTTATTTGTAATTAAAGTTGTAAATCAATTATAATAATATCTAAATCAGTACTATTATAGACTGATTCCCTTGCAGGTATCGTCTTCAGATTACATAGTTTACCAATTAGAGACGATGACAGTGTATTCTAACGTCGGATGAAGAGATGGAGAAGAGGTTGATTCCGTGTTTTCTTTGCAGGTACCGTATTTGGATTACGTAGTTTGCCAGTTAGATAGAATGACAGTGTATTCTAATGTGGGACGAAGATATGGAGAAGAGGCTGATCCTGTGTTTTCTAGCAATGAAATATCAATTGAAAATAGGGATACAGCGGCGAAGACGGTGGCAGCTGCATAGGTCAACATGGCCTCATCTTTTTTTTTTGCAATTGAAATAAAAGTTTTGAATGAAGACAAATTTGCGGCGATTTTTTCAAAGTATAAAAATTGGGGTGAGAATAAAGGGTCTTATACTATTTTTTAAGTTAAAATTGACGTAATTTTGATTTTTAGTAGGGTGAGAAAATGAATTATGTGGGTTCATTTAAGAACACCCATTTTTTTTAGAGTCAAAATAGAAATTTTAATTAAGAGCGAGGGTGTTTTCGATACGTAAAAGTTGTTTTATGTTCTGGTCACTTTTTACTAATTTTTCATTTTAGGACAATAATAATTGTTGGAAACGGAATAATAAATTGAAAATTTATACTCGGAATTCCACAATGAAAAATTGAAAATTGAGTTGAGTCGTGAACAAAATCGCTCTCTTTAAAATATTTTATGGTTCTACTTAAATTCGTGCTTGTAGTACTAAATTGCCACGCTGTCTCTAGAATAAAATAAGCCCATAAATTTTCCTATATCTCGGCTTTTCTTGCACGACTGAAAGTTGGAATGCTAACACCGCTTGCCTAAAAAGAATATGTTTTAGCCAAAGCCTAAATTGGTTTGCGCCAAGGTTCTAAAAGGCGCTAGGCGAACCTAGAGCGGTGACTTAGCGCCTAGAGAGCCTAGTTGGGATTTAGGCGGCCAAGCATGGGGTGGTTTTTTTAATTATATTTTTAATTTTTAAATATATCTAAAATTATATATACAAAATAAAATATTGAAAAATCATCAAATTAAATATAGTACTCAAATAAACATAAAAATAGTTCAATTGTTCACTTAACAAGCAAAACATAGTTATTGGGTTAAGCAGTAATAGCAACAACAACAACAACAACAATAATAATAAGCTAGTAAAGAAGAAAAGGCAATAGTAAAAGAAAAATAAGAAAAAATGACAAGATTGATGAAATGAGATAACATGATGTGTTTGTAACTAGTTAAAGCGAGCTCTTCTTGAACGTTTTCCGGCGATTACAATTGTTGGCTAGAGTTTCGTTTCAATCGGAATAATGAAAGATAATTTATTTATGACAGTTGATAGATTATATTAATTTTTCTTTTTTTTTGAGAATCGATTGTATCCATTTTTTTAAATAGTATTTTTTTTAACAAAAAGAGAAATAAGTAACTTCTTCAAAACAGGAAAAAAAAATAAAAAAATAAGTCTATCTGCCTAGCCCACCTAAATCCACCTAATTTATCCAAGTGCCTAATTACTTGCCGAGGTACTAATCAAGGTGCATGAGCACTGCCTAGCCGGCCTTTTAGAATACTAGTCTGCACACATGGTAAACAACAATAATATAAGTTCTCGCCCGATAATAAAAAACTTTGATGTCTTTATGTCTCAAATTCAAGAGCAACACTATCAATATATGAACTTATGTAAGATTTCATATATGTGAGACAAAAGAAAATATGGAAAATAAAGTTGCTTTAATTTTTCAAAATACATTAAAGTTTCAACAATTATTTTATGAATTTGGTTCGAATATTTTTGAGGTATTAAGTATGCAAGCATATAAGAGTGTTATTTGCGAAAAAGGGATAAACGACAAAACGATAATGTGTTACACTTTACAAAGTATTATTGTTAAGAAAAGTGACCAAAAGCATAAAACTTTATTATCCTTACATATTTTCGCTTTCATTCTTGTCTATTTGGTGTCATTAATGGCTCGTTTGGTTCGAGCTTTAGGAATGGAATTGGCATTCTAAATGCTAGGAACCCTTTATTCCTGGCATCTTTTATTGGATTCCATTAATGCTCGTTTAGTTGGAGTTTTATGAATGAACTCGGCAAATTTTTTTTAAAATTTTCTGGATTTTTTTTTTCATTTACTGGGGAAAAATATTTTTTTTCATTTTTTGGGAAAAAAATATTTTTTTTCATTTTCTGGAAAAAAAATAATTTTTTCACTTTCTGGGGAAAAAATAATATTTTTAATTTTCTGGAAAAAAATAATTTTTTTCACTTTTTGGGGAAAAAAATAATTTTTTTAATTTTCTGGGAATTTTTTTTTTTCATTTTTTGGGAATTTTTTTTTTTTTCATTTTCTGGAAATTTTTTTTTTCACTTTCTGGGAAAAAAATATTTTTTAAAATTTTCTGGAATTTTTTAAAATTTTCTAGGAAAAATTATTTTTTTTTCATTTTCTCGAAAAAAAACATTTTTTGGAAAAAAAAAAAAAGGATTCCTCAAATTGGGAATCCAAGATTCCTCCCAATTTATAAGGGAATAGATTTTGGCAAAATGGGGGAATTTAGAATTCCTAGGAATCCTAAATTCCTACCTAAAACTCCAACCAAACAAAATTATCCTCAAGGAATAGAATTTAGGATTCAAGAATCCTCAAAAGCTTGAACCAGATGAGCCCTAAAAGTTTTACAAATGTCAGAACGTTACTCATTGCAGAAAGATTAAAAGTAAGAAAAAAATTAGGATCCCTTCCATTTTATATTAATTTCTTTTTAAAGTTCGTGATTTTTGTGTATATATATTATATGAGAGTCATTTTTTTAAAGATTATCCTTAAGTTAATTAATTTAAAGACCGTCTTTTTTGAGAGGGTAAACGGATGAATTTTTTCATGAAACTTGATGGAGATTATCTTTATAATGAGTAGATCATTTTTATCAAATTTCATAAAAAAATCAATCAGGAAATGAGTTAACTGAAAATTTGATATATATGCGTATTTCTAGATGTTGAAATTTTAAATTTTTAGCTAACCCACTTCCTATTTGACAAATAATCACATGTATCATATTTGTGATTATTAAATCAAGATTTTTTTTGTTACATGTATGGAATTTATGACGGAAAAATCATAGCTATTCAAGTATTGCACTTACCAAATGCAAATATCATGACCTGAAGGGCCGCAAACTTTAAAAAAATTAACTACTTACATCATAAAAATTTCTTTTGACGGGGATAGAATCCTAAAAGCCCCTAATAATATACAATAATTATTCTTGTAATTTTCTTAAATTTATGTATTATTACTCCCTTTGTTTCTCATCGTTAAAAACCAAAATTGATCCGATAACCTATAGAATTCGACGATTATGTTTTACACGCATGTACTAATCTTATAACTTTCTATTTAGACTAAAAAACATGGAATTTTAAATTAAATTAGATAAAGAATTGAGGAAGTAGATGACATACATATATATATATATATATATATTACAATATTGGCGTTGTTACACATTTTTAAAACTCCGTTCGATAACAACATGAAAATTAATAGAGAATCAACTAATTTGTATAATAAGTTAGAACATAATTTAAAGATATGCGGTGAGATACATTTCATATCATACTTATTTTTTAAGAGTAAATGTTTTCTATCATTTTTTATTTTTTGTAAAAAAAATTATTCCTCATCCCCCAAAGAATTCTTTTTTAATTTTTTACATAAATTAATTATTTTATTATTATTTTTTATTACTATTAAACGGAGTTTGAATAAATTATTTTGTTTAGTTTACTTCTAATTCCTTGGAACTAATAATTTCACATAATGACAACATTGTCTCTTTATGGGTCCTTTTTTTTTTTTTGGGTGTGGTACAACCATACGTGAGTGTCGAGTCCACTTTTCTATAAAAGGTGAAATTCTGATATGACCATGAGTTATCTCCACCACCTTTTACTTAATCGTTGTTTAGACCTCACCATTTAGGGATCGTTTGGTACGTGAATTTGAATAATTTTTTTTTAAAAAAGTCTTTTATTTTTTTTGTTTGGTTAGTACAGATTATAAAAATATTTTTTTAGTGGAGGAAAAAGTGGGAGATAAAGTCATTCTTCTCAAAATTCATAAGATTGATTTTTTCTTGTGATTTTCTAGCATTTATTACAAAAATTTTGAACAATAATATCCATACTTAAATACTTTTTTTGCTTTATCATACAAAAAAAAAGGAAACTTGAGAGAAACTTTAGTTTTCCACCTCCATGGAAAAGATAAGAGAATTACTTTCTCTTCCGTGAACTAAATGAGGCCTTAGGGCATATGCTTGTCCATGCTATGGGTGTCCACATTTTTTTTCAAATTAAATATGGATATACTTATTATAAATTATTATTTTTAATTTTTTTTAGTTGAAAGAGGGTTGTATATGTGAAGAAAAAGTAAACAAGTTAAATTAGCATTGTAAATGAAAAAATTGTGTTTACCTTTTCAATCAAACGTTTTTATATTTTAATGGTATTGTCAATTTTGAAGAATTTTTCATGCAAATGAAATGTTATATGTCTTTTTGATAAATTTATAAGAAACAAATAAGACAAGAACAATCTGGTTCATTAGTATTAATAATTTATTTTCTCATTTTCTCTTCTCGAGTTATCAAGTAGAGGTTAGTAAAGAAGAATTTAGAATAAATTGTTAAAGTGATATACTAAAAGCTATAATTTTCTTATTGGTTAGGATATGTTATAAGCTTGGTTTTGCTATTTTAATGAGAATCTTTATGGGCAATGATTGTATTATATTATTTATTTAAATATTGTGCATGTATGTCTTTTATTACATATAGTAAATTATTTGGTGTGTAGAGTATAGCTTATACATAGAAGATCATATCATCGGTTCTTGTGAAATATAAGTTTAATGGTTCACAATCTTAGATATAATTGGACATCCATCGGTAGGATTGTAGCACAAGTTTTAATAGTTTATCTTGACTACAGAAATCAGTATAGTTTTAACTCATTATGCTAATACACTTTGTGTGTATTGAATAGGATCAATTTGGATTAATTATTTTTATACTGACTATATAAAACAATTTAAAATCTCATGATTATTATGATTACTTATACTCTTAATCTTGAAATAATTAATAGACATATATATGTAGTGTTTGTTGTTTTGACTCATTAAGAGTGAGATTCATTTATGGATCAATAATCTTCGTGAATTGAATGACGACACTATATGTATGATGAATATTAATTATTGACGGAATCCACGTCCCGGTATAGAGATTGATGATAGCCCCTTGAGAAGCTTATAAGTTTTGATCATGTCAAACCCTGCAGGTGGATTATGTTAATCCGACATGTCAAATAAGTTAAGTGGTAGGCTTAAGGATTAAGAAGTCATTTAAATATAATTGTCAGTAATTTAATTTAAATGACAGTTATCTGTAATTTTAACGTGTGGAGAATAATAAGTATTTAATAATAAGGAACTCGAAATATAATTTTGAAATAAGGGCGGGAGTACAATTATAATTTTTTAGTGGTGTGAATTATAATTTATGGAAGGAACTAATTCATAGTGGAATTAGGATTCCAACTTTTCATAGGAAGCCCAAACACTTATTTCTCCTTAAGGTCCCTATCGTAGCCTTATATATACGCCGGCTTTATCTCTTCTCATAATAACAATAATTCTCATGAGTTAGGGTTTGTTCTATTGACGGATGAGAAAATCTTGGTGATACCATAACCCACACTTGGTGCAAGATTTGATGGCGCAAGAAATACGATAGAAGATCTTTAGGTTTTCGGTACTGCAATCGTAAATTAATCGTAACTTTTGATCGCACCGTTGGATCGATCTAATTTTTGGATATGTCGTTCGGAACACAAAGTTACATTTTTGGCGCAAAAAATCAGAACGATCATAAGTCGTTTTGGTAGTGAAAACAATCGATTTTCGCAGCCCAACGAGAATTAAAAAATCTAACCAAATCGCAATCTGATGCTTTCAAACCCTAGTCTCCTCATATGGATCCTCTACATGATCCACAAAGGTGAAATTCCTTTATTCTTATAGGATTTTAGCAAAAAAATTTTGTTCAATCTATACACAATATCAAACGATCCTGTATTTATATCTCCATCATAAATTTATGGTGACAAGTAAAAAAAATTATATTTGAACAAAATTTTTATTTTGTTTCCTTTTTAAACCTTGTAATTACAAAAATATTCCCTCAAAACAAACTTGTTTTATTGAATTAAAAAAAAAGGTTGTTGGCTCTGCCTAAAACTGTAAATATGATCAAGAATGCTCCTCATTGCACTAACAATGACCAACCAATTATGGAATGCAAAAATAATGCAATTACATATAGACCTTTGAAGGGATGGGGACTTAATTGGGCAATCAATATTCCCTCCTACCATACCCAATCATACTACTAAACTACTAATTTAATATATAAACACCCAATAATCAATATTTTTGTACTAATCTGTCCCCAATTAACAAATAATTGTACCATCTTCACATAATATATACTTATATATATCACTTATTTTATTATAGTGGATCACTATCATGTTAGATTATAGGATTAGGACATAACCAATTGATTATTGAATGAATATAATTATGTGAATCACCAATGTTATTAGAGTTATATGGATGATTAATTAAAAAAATTTATTGTCACGAATATCAATGTAGTGGGGGAGAAAATAGTATTTTGATAACAAGATGGGTCTGTGGATAATGCGCTTTAGCAGCTTGGGGACACTACTTTTAGTAATTTTTACAAAATGTGACCGGTCCAAATTAGATTTGATTTATAATTTTGCTATGTATAAGTGCCAAGAAATCCAAAGATAATATGAAGAAGGAAATTAGAGAAATAAAATGCTGCATGTATACCGTCAAAGTGGATTTTATCACAACATCAAAAGTTTATGAAAATTGTACTATATACTTTTATAATTATATACTATTTTAAAGTAATATTTTTATTAAAGTGACTTACAACGTAATTTCTTAAAATCGTACTATACTCTTGTCACAATTGTTTTGGAATAGGGGGACTATTTGCATATTTTACTTTAAATATGCAAATTTAATCCATAATAAAAAAAAAATTAGGAATAGAAAATATGTTTTTGAAGTCTTGGAGAGCAAGATGCACAATGGGAAGAGTATAGTGCCAATTGTCAAGTGTATTTGGTGATATGGGCAACTATTGAGGTATCCTTTGTTTGGAGCAAGAAATAAATACTAAAAAATTATGAGCGCCAAGTGCAATCGGATCTATATTTGATTATTTTCCATAATGTACAAGAATTTATTTTTGGTTGGATTAAAAAAATAATTGCAGTTCCATTCACGAAAAAGTGTACATTATATATATATGTGTGTGTAAATTAAATAAGTTAAGATAAAAATGAGTAACTTCAAAACAAACTTATTTTCAATATATCTTCATGAGAACAAGTAATATGCCTAAACAATGTAACCATTATTTAAAATAGTTCAAAAATTTAACATTATTGTGAACACTTGACATTCTAAGTGATGAATAATGTACATTGAGTGTTTTTAACAAATTAAACTCAAGATTTATTTTATAATTTAAAAAAGTTCAAAAATTTAACATTTTTTTTAAAAGTCGTTTATAATTTAAAATACTTTGTTATTCAATAATTTTTATTATTATTTTTTTTACATAATTCTATAGAGACTCGAATATGATTAGTAAATTTTAAATATTAAATTTTGAATTTTTTATTTTAAGTTATGACATGAAATATTGATATGTAAGAGTTTATTATGTGTATATTATTGGCTTAAATGTTAATCTCTATTTTTTTAACATAATTCTATAGATGATGGATATTGTTTAATTGATTTTGATTAGTAGATTTAAATATATTTTAAATACTAAATATTTTTTTTTTATTTTAAGATGGATCAAGCTTGATTATTATATTTAAATATTAAATTTTTATTAAATTTCTTTAGTAAAGTTTAAATATTAAATTTTTTATTTTAAGTTATGGCATTTTTAATGTAAAAATATTTATTGGTGTGTGATAGTTTACATGAGCTTAATATTTTTTATTTTTTTTACTTAATTCTATAGGATGTTTGAACTTAGGTTAATTTAAATTTTGAATTTTTTATTTTAAGTTATGGAATTTTAATATAGAAAAAATTATTAGTGTGTGAGAATTTATTGTGTGTATATTATTGGTGTGAGTGTTTCTTTGATGTGTGTATAAAATTCTTAAAAACACCATAATATGTATATTTTTAACGATTTTTATATTTTTTGAAAATAAATTTGGTCCTAAAATATAGATATATATATATATATGGAGTCATGTACATAAGAATTGGTCCGTTTGGCACGTTTCCCGAAATTTTTTGATGAAATTTTGTGGGGATGTTCATAGATTCAATTTTCAAAAATTCAATCGAGTTCAAATAATTTTTATAAAATCCAATATTTTTCAATCATGGATGTGATTTTTTGATTTTGGTGGAGATGTTCACATGAAGAACATCCCCACAAAATTTTTAAATAAAATTCTTTGAGATAATCTTTTTGTGTGTGTAGTTCAGTATGTCTTTTATTTACCATTCACTTGACAAAAATATCGTTTCTTTGTGATATTATGCGATTAATATTAATTTTAATTTCTCTTAAAAAGTTTAAACATGGGTTCAATTTTGCAAATAATTTTTGGATGTGATATTTCACATTTTTTTAAATAAAATTCTTAGTAATCTTTTTCCAATTAAAAAATATATATTATGCTAAATATTAATTTTGTTTGGGTGCACGCGATTGAGTCAATAACAGTAACCATGCTTAATATGTTCTAAAAGTCTAGTGACCGGACCGAAATAATCAAAGGATGACCATTAATAAGAAATTGCAACAATACATGAAATAAGTCTTCCTTAATCATCATTTCAACTCCTATTGTAGTTTGAAACTCGAAAATTTATCCATCTATCACTTGTATAAAAAAAAGGTGGTGCAATTATATTTTAATTAAAAATTTATAATCTTACATTTTTTTAAACATATCTTGCATTTTATTAATATAACAATTCTTCTAAATAAATAAAAGAATAAGAATATGACAGTTATTCTAAGATATGCATTAATTATCACCATCATTTAATTGAAATGTCAATAACTTACATGAGAATAAAGCATAAACTTGGAGCAAAAAGGATACAAATATAAATGGATCGTGATATTGGCAAAGTATTTTTTTTACTAAATCATAATACTGCTTTAATAAGTTAATACCTTATATTTTTAAGGTTGTATATTAATTTAATAAAAAATATTAATATTTAAAATTGATCAGAGTACATTGTATTTGAGAATAAAAATGCAAGCATAAATTTAATGTGTGCGCCAGTGCAATTCCTCACTTTATACAAATAGATTACCATTAGAACTAAAAATTCGATTCCAAATTTGACTGAAAAAAGATAGAAAAAGAACCAAAGAAAAAAAGGAAAAGAAAAAGCAGCACTTTTCAAAGGGTTAGTTTTAGAACTTATTTGTAGCCTCAGCTTTCTCACCAACCCCACCACCACTTCAAAATTCATAAAGGAAACCATCAATCATTGACTTGAAATCTTAAAATTAAACTAAACAAATTTTATTATAGCTAATATGATCGATGGAATCCGTAAAAATTTAAATATTTTACCTTGTAAGACTTTGGAACTAAAATTTTATCAAGTCTTTCTTAATCAACAATCTGTATATAAACCACTGTACGCACCAATTCTTACGAAAACAAAAAAAATTGTAATCATCACCAAAATAAAAAAAAATTAAAAATCATAGGCAGTAAATAAAAAAAAATTATATAATTTCTTCATTTTCCTCTCAAAAGTTAGAATTACATCAATACACTACCAATCCGCTTGTACGTAAAACCAAAATGGCCCAAAACTCCCGAAATAAAAAAATCCAAATAAAATAAAAGCACCGAATAATAAAGAGTACGTTACTATCGGTGATGATTAACTAATTCTTAAAAATTTTAAAATGTATTTCCCACCCCATATTTTTTGTTAATTAGTCTTCGAACCCAGTTTTCTCCCAAATTGCATTTCTAACCCTACTCAGATCCCTCCCTTTCAAAGTCCTCCCAATCCCTTCGTGCACAGAAAACGATGCTATTCCCGTCCGCGCCAACTGCCTTGCCAGAAACTCATGCGGCGGAACCCTAATTCCTGCTCCGCCGTCCTCGTCACTGGCGTCATCTTCGTCATTATCGTCGCTCTCTCTCCGGCGGTTATCTCGGTATTCCTCCTTCAGTATCTTCGACCAGTCAGGTATGTTGACCGGCAGAGACGACGCCGCTGCTCCGGCGCGGCGGTTACCTGCGTCGGAGAACTTCGTCGCAGACGACTTTTTCGATATCCGCGAACTCGGCGCCGGTTTCCTATACTCCGGCGATCCGGAGTTCCAGATCTCCGATTCGTCGAGCTCGAACACGGAGTCGCCTGAGGCGATCGGACCGTCGCTGGAGAGGAACCGGTAGTTTGTTCTACCGTAGTAGCTCTTGGAGGCCGCCATAGAAGAAAGGCTTTGGTTCAATTTGCTAATTTACAACCTCTCTCTCTCTATACTATTTTCTCTCTCTAGATTGCTCTTGGGGGTATGGTTGTTTTGCATGGGAGTTTTGATGTGCTTTTATAAAGGGGTTGAAATGGATAAGGTTCGTTTTCTCTCTCCTCTGCAACTCCCCCCCACTTTTCTCTCTCTAAACTGTCATTTCTCTTTTTCTCTCTCTTTCTTTCTGCAATGAAGAATAAGATTACCATATGTACCCTCTAAAGTTTTGGCTGAAACGCCAGGTCAGAAAATCGATTTTATCCGGTTTAACAATTGCATGGCTCAATTTGATTGGTTAATTGCCTGATAAGTGGACCTACACCACTTTCAACTTGGCAAAAATCTCCAATAAATGCTATCCAATTCATCAATTTTGGTAGATATTAATCTATTTAGTGAGGTATTATATATTTAATATGAGTAATTTTGTTTTTATCTAATATATTTTATAATTAATTTATCTTTAAATTATAAATTTTTTTAATATTTTTTTTTAAATTGATAAATATATTCGCCAATTAAAATCAAATTATAATTATATTTATTTAGATTCTATTTTGATTAAGATTTTAAATCCAAATATAACTTTTTTAAAAATTATAATACATATAGACATTCTTTGGTATTCTTCCTTAACAAAATACATCACCAAGCTTATTACAAAATCTCCATCAATGGTTCAATTCTTTTGTCCTATGGTTTGTTCATTGGTTGGGTTTACGTGGTTCCTCCGTCCTCGCTGTGTGTATGATTTGGAACGGTACTCTGAGGTTTATTTATCATTTTATAATTCTCTCTCTCTATATATATATATAGATTTAATTATTATTATATGTAATATAATGTGAAGGTAATAGCCACGTCGCTGGAAGCCAAGTGCAATGATCGGCGATGCTATGATTGGACCGATAACAAATCCTCTTTCGCATTTTGATAGGAATCTATGGACTGATTTTATACCCGTTCACCCATGGGGGCATTTTGTGCTATTACATCTATTTTGATTGATTGTTAATTTGTTTACAGTTTTCTTTCATTGATGTTAAAATGGAAAATGAAACCAGTGATGTGTTTTGTTGATTTAAATGCCCTACAAATACTTGTTACTTAATAAATACAACAAAAATCAACATAGAGAATGAGAGAGAGAGAGAAAGAATGCGGGTGAAGAAACTGTTTCTTTCTTTACAATTAGAGTGATGGGTTCTCACCTGAATTGGATATTCGACTACGGTTAGGCCGGCCAAGACTTGATGATTGAAAAATTAAGGAAGAAGTGAGCTTAACTGCTGGCTAGAGACTTAATGATTCCAACAAGTTTTGGTTTGAGCTCATTAGTTTTTAGGGAATCCCATTGGGCAGCATAGAGAAATTGAGATTCCGGCGAGAGTAAATGGTTCCGGTGAGTGTTTGTGTAATTTTACTTAAAAGTTAATTGAGATTTACCAATTACTTAATATTATAATCTAAATTTTTAACGTGGTTGTACTTATTAATTTAGTGGATATTTTAGTATTAAATTATTATTCAAAATAATATTTATAAAATTAAATTAATAATATTTTTTTATCAGTCTATCCACGCTCGCGGATTAATTTAATAGGTAGTGTATATATTTTAATATCTCATAAATATATATATATATATATATATTATATGTAAGGGGAAATAAAAGAGGACCATTTTTTTGGTATGTTAAGTTTGAGAGGGCTTATATTTTTATAAAACTTGAGATGATTTTCGAGAGAATCTCCAACATCGAAAAATAGTTTATATTTATTTTAACGTTTTATATCAATTTTTTAGTTAACCTACTTCCCGTGAAATATACAAAATGGAGATCGTCTTCATTTCATCAAAATATTCATCCGTACTCCCTCAATGACCGGTTTTTGACAAAAAAGTTTTAACCTTTTCCCATATATATATATATATATTTGTAAGTAACTTTTAAGTTCTTATGAGAGCATTAACTTTTTATATTTATGTGTAAAATAAATGTAAAATTTTTGTAGAGTCTTTTATATATAAAATAAATGTGTAGAATATACCATAAGTTTACACTGCCACGCCAGTTTTTTCTTTCCTCAATTATTTTATAAAACATTAAAATGTAATAACTTTTAATATAAATCATATATTTTAATAAAAATTATATATTTAAAATCTACTCATCAAGACCAACAAATCAAGATTCATTTTTGTTATAATATTATGTATACCAAAATTTAAGAAAAAATAATTAAAAATTACATAAAATGATATATAATATGCATAATTATCTTATTTGTTCATTCAAAATTTACACAAAAGTTTAAAAATGTAGCATTGGAGCATATTTATTTAACACTTCAAGTTTTGTGTAAAAGTGTGTTGACACATACGATTTACACAAAAAATATTACACAACAGTTGGAGATGCTCTGAGATATAATCTCATAATTTATACAATATAATTCTATTATGACATCATTGAATATAAATATATTGTGTTTGATATTCGTTTTATATAATATTATAGTTTCATATTTTATTTTAAATTGAAAATTATAATGTGTCAAATTTATTTCTACACTTCATGGAGAAATACAATTTGTTTTATTGAAATTAGTAATAATAGATTAAATTGTAAGGCCATCTCCAATGGTCATTTTTATTCAAGTAAATTTGTATGTTAGAAAAAAGAAAAAGAAAAAAAGTATTACAACGCTCATTTTTATGAAATAATAGGTTATAAGGCATCGCTCCGTAATATTTTATAACACTAAGGATGAACTCGTGTTTAATAAAGAGAAGTAGTACTAATTTCATAATTTAGTTTTGTAATAAGGACATTTTTCATAATATTAATTTATTTTTTTAAAAAATAATAAATGTTGATGAACAAAAATACCCCTAATATAAACATCTCTTAGCCCCTCATCTCTCTCTCTAGATTCCATTCAACCATCAAATACTCTCATCTGTCTCACCAACGACATCAGCTCCTCCTCCTCCTCCTCCACCACCACTACCACCACCACCACTTGATCCTTTGATTGTATCGCCGGGAGGAGCGCCGTTCTCATCTTCTTTTTCTTTCTGCAAGGGCAACCATAAAACATATATAACTTTTGATTGAACCGTTGGGTTTAGCTGATTTTCGAATATGTTATTCGGAAGACAAAGTTACCAAATTTGTGCAAAAATTAAGACGATCAGATGTCGTTTTGCTATCGAAATCAACCAATTTCGACAGCCTATCGGGATTTTGAAAAAAAAAATTATGATTGTTCCTTTTTTTTTTAACGAAGCCTAAGTCGATCCATATGTATATATATATATATATAAATAGAGTGGATGTTAATTTCATTAATTTTATTATTTTATGTTTTGTAATGCTGCTAAAATTATTTTAGTACATTCTGATTATTGTCTAAGTGATGTTATCTTCTGGTTGTTATTCAAGTAATACTAATATATTTAACACCTTCTAATTATAATGATAAATATATTTAACGCCTTCTAATTTTTATCTGAATAATACTAAATATATTTAATAATTTTTAATTATAATATTAAATATATTTAACACCTTCTAATAATTATGAGTAAGATGGTGCTAAATATCTCTTCAATGACAGGTTTTTGTAATCGTAAAATTGGGGGGATTTTCTCACAGAAAGACAAAACAGGGTGGGAGGGGTATTTTTGGAAACACGAATTTGTCCTATTCAGAGTTTTGTCGCGACGCAGAGGGAGAGGGGGTTCACCTGGTTGTAGCCGAGTGAAGACGGTGGACACGTGTCGGTTAAAACTAAACCGTAGTGCCAGGTGGCAGACTGTGGGCTGGCGTAACGGGAGGGGTATGATGGCACGTGACAGTGGGGCCCTAAGGTTAGGGTGCTCGGATCTAGCGCGATGCTAGTGCCAGCTGTTTCTTACGGTTCTCTCAAATGGCGACACCCTAAAATATCGCTCATTATACATCATCTCGTGATTTATATCTCTTTTTTTTTTTCTTTCCTGAAAATATCGCATATTATTTTATAATAATATTGGGAGGGAATAAACTTAAATTCGGGTAATTTATTCGTAGTTCGAAAATGAGTTTTTTCCGGTTGAACGTTGAACCGAATATCATGCTTTGCTTGTGAATACAAATATATATTTATTTATTTATTAAATATATCAAAAAATAAAAAAAATAATATATATTTCTTGAAACCATATATCTAGATAACCGAGGCTTCCACCTAGATTTATTCTTATCCAAATTGTTTAATTTTATTTTCTTTTAACTTTTGACTTTTTTATAAATGAAAAAAAGTACGAGTATATTAACACTTTATTTAAATATTTTATCATTTTATAAAATATTTTTATTATATAGAAAATGTTTAAAAATATATATATATATATATAATGTTACTAAAAATTATTAAAAAGATAGAATACCCGATAAAAAATATTTAGATGAACCAGTTCTTAGACAGCTGTTAGTGAATTTGTTGTTACATCACCTCTCTGGTGTTTATTCACTCATTGCTCGTATGCAAGAAATATTTTTTGTACAATTACATAATATTAGCTATTTTTGCTTTATAATTTAATTCTAAAAATTAAATGTACTAACAAAACTATCACCCTGGCTTAAATATTTTTTTTTAAGGTAATACTAAAATATGTACCTACGTACTCCGCACAATGAGTAATAATTAATGTTTTTTGAGTCATGTTTTGACCTGGCACAACCTAACAAATAAGAAACATGACAACATAAACAAGACACGACGCTATATTTTGTTATTTTTAATTAACTCAAATATGATCTAATAGGAACGATTATAATTATTGTATCATAATAAACATGTTTTAACATAGGTAGAAGCGAATTTTTTTTCACATCAAAACACAACAAAAGACAATTGAAACAATTAGATAGAATTAACAAGGTATAAATATAATTTCATGTCAATTTTATTCTAAAATTTAGACACAAGTATGACTAGATACGACACGACACAACATAAATGTCGTGTTAAAACCTTTAAAGAAGAACACCAATTCTTGTGTTAATTTTATTCTACTTTATGGCATATTTATGTGTTGTTTCTAAGAACATCCACATCGGTTATGATAAAATTTAAAACCAATTTACTAATTACTTACTAAATTTAAGGCTAGACACAGCGGATATGGCATAAAAAATACTCAAACGGCTGTCCTACACCTGTATCAATTTTTGAGCTAAAAAGAAAATGTCTTATGTGAGTGAAGCTTCCCCGTATAAGCCCATACGATTGAACTTCACTTGTATGAAGCATTTTCTTAATTTTTAAATTTTTTTTGCTCAAAATTTGATACAGGTGTAGAATGCTCGTATGAGAATATTTTTATGTCATACGAATGAAAGAAAACCGTATGAGTAAAATTTAAGAATATAATAAATTTACTCGTTTTATACCATACATGCTTAATTTTTATTCATTTAACATATCCGCTATAAAATGGGAATGGCTCCTCTGCAGTGAGACAATCCACTACAGGGGGTGAAGTTTGTAAATCTCAGCCTTCCATTTTCACAGGCTTCTAAGATTTAGACACCTGTCTAAACCAAATGTTATACAAAATCATTTTAACGCCGTTTGTTTGCCCCCACCAATCTCTTCGATCACTTACATCTCTCTCTTCCACAACTTTGTTTAATTAATCATTCATTTGAAACCATCATAAAACCATCAGGCCAGCACCCATAAATTCTTATCAATTTTGGGTATGGATTGTAAGAAATTTAAAACCTTTTATGTTGCACAACCTGTGAATCTCAAATTTTAAGGAGTAAGATATATCTTGAATTAAACACAAAGCTATATTTGTGTATTCATTAAATCAAATCAAAATACCGAGTAGTGCTTTGAGAAAGTGGAGGCCATCAAGAAAAGGAAGGAGTTTTTTCTTCTTTTATTTCTCCAACTAGAAAAGGAAGAATTAAAGATCCACCACCGGTGACGGAGGGGTACAGGGAGGTGACTCTTTTGGTCGGTTTTTTTTTCTTTCATTTTTTTCTTCTCTCTACAAGGAGATGACTCTAAATAGGAATATGAAGGGTCCAGTAAAATCAATTGTTAATAGAAGTGATTGCTGATTTGTTTTAGAGAGATAAAGAGAGGGAAGCGGTGTTTTATTTGTTTGGAATTTGGAGAGAGATGCGTAGGGTTTGGAATGGAGTCTAGGTGTTAGTCTAATAGTTTAGCAAGTGATTAACTGAACAGGGTGTGCAAGAAATCGACAGGACAAATAAACAGTGTTAAAATGCATCTGTTGGTTTAAACACGTGTTTAAATCTCAGCTACTTATAAAAATGAAGGGCAAAAATCTACAAACTTCATATTTGCAATGCTTTGCCTCACTGCAAAGGAGCCGTTCCCCCTATAAAATAGGGTATATTAAATTCACCCATTTAACATATTCAATGTATGTGTGGTTGCTCTAAAATCGTCAGCTCACTCAATCTCTCGTGGTTATAAAATCCATAAGCTAAATATTATATCAATAGAATATTGTTGTTGGTACTTAATTTCAACTTATTTTTCACAACCAAGCCATATTTGCTTATATTTAACTATATAAGGTATATATTCGTAACAAGTACTCTAGATTACTTATTGTCGAAAACAGTTGCCATTTGGAAGGTAACATTTGTTTTGCACAAGCATTTACGTTACATAATCCAAACAAAAACTTGTACCAAAAAAATGAAAAATCCAAACAAAAACTGACCACTAATTTTTTCCTCAAATTTGCCGGAGAAAATGACGTCTATAAGTGGGATAGCTGGGTTTTTATTTTAATATTTTAATATTTTAAATTTTAATTTTAATACAAATAATATACTATATGTATACATAGTTCAAATTATGGGAAAAAGAAAAAAAAATATGAATATTATGTAACATCATCTTTATAAAAACGAAATTTTATCACCTAACTGACCCATTTGATATTTTTAATTATTTTTATACCTTCAATTATTAGATGGCCTGTGGCCTAACCTCAAAAAAAAAAGGCTATGATGTGACGTAATGTATAGTCCATTATCTGGATTATATAAATCCAGCTATTACTTAAATAATTATTTTATCCAATAATGATATGTTCTTAGTTAATATGATATTCTTTTATTAGTAGATTGGCTCCGAGTTTTTAATGAAGATCATTATTTATAAGAAGCCATCCCTATCCTAAGTACGTACTACTATAATTGAGGAAATATGTATAGATCTCTAAAACAATTTATTTATTGGGTTATATATATATATATATATATATAACTTAAAATAGAGCATCTAATTGTGTTTGTGGGGCCTTTTACAAGAATAAGTAATAGATATTAATAAAAAATAGAATTTACTATAAAATAGAATTGAAGAAGTCTTCGTAACGTAATTGTAATTGGGAAGAGATAGGTTGGAAAATTAACTAATACATTTAGATCTCATTTGATTCAAATATTAAGAATAGTGGGATTAATAATACCAGTATTAATAGTATTGAATTATTAATCCTGGTCAGAGCCGGTCCTAGCCAATTTTAGGCCCTGAGCGAAATTTTAAAATGATACCCTTCTTATGAATAAATATATTAATTTTTCTATATTAAAAAAATAATTAATTTTTGTATTCCACCAAAAACACATTACAATTAAAAATTGAAAGTGCTTACAAACTTCATTTCAAAATGTACGAGTTTACATGTCTTCAAAACCAATACAACGATAATTCAAGCACTTATATGTTACATCTTCAACCTTCATGTGCATATTCATCTTCCAAAAAAAGCTTCTAGACGCTCCAAAATGACGCCAAGAGAGTAATAGGTAATTACAAAAGGAAGAGCTGAAAATTGAAGAAGAATAAAAGAATAGGCATAGCTTTGTTTTTATTTTGGTCAATGGAAAATAAGCAAAGACGAAGAGACTAACTTTGAAAATTTGCGTCATTTTATTGGAACGTTACCTTATTAAATAAAAATTTTTTGGAAAGATATTTTATTTATTTAATATTTTTTAACATATAATTATTATCAAAAAATTGGTGCCCCTTCTCATTTTTGGGCCCTGGGCAGTCGCCCTGCCTGCCCTACCCCAGGGCCGGCCCTGATCCTGGTATTAATTTAATACCAATATCCTGTTTGATTCATACAGTATTAATACTAGAATATCTCATACTGATGTTAGTACCATGTTTGATTTTGTAACTCGTATACGGAATTATATTTTGGACTAACAAAATATTTTTTAAAAAATAAGAAAAAAATAATTATATTTTTTAAAAAAAAATTTTTTATAAAAAAAATTTAAAATAATAATAATATAGTAGTAGTAGTAGTAGTAGTAGTAGTAGTAGTAGTAGTAGTAGTAGTGGCATTTTTGAAAATATTATAGTAGTAATGACATTTTTAAAAATATATGATTCATTTTTCTTAATCCTAGATAAACAATACCACCTCCCCCGATATTAAATTATACCACAAAGAGTGGTATTAAGTTAGTATCGGTATTAGTAATCTCAGCGCATTTGTGCGAATCAAACAAGATATTATAAAAAAATTGGTATTAACAATCTCATTTCACTTTTTAATACCCGAATCAAACGAGACCTTAATATATTGCATGGTAATATGATTAATAACAAAGTGCAACAAAATTGTAACAGCACATAACTTAATTTGTATACAGAATGACATTAGCATGGAGCTTTTAAATAGTTTAGATTTATGAATGAGCATCTTTTTGAGTACATAAAACATTTAATTAATATGTTAGGAAATTCGTACTTCATTGAAATATGTGTCAAACTACTTTTGTATACTAGTTTTGTGTGGTAAGTAGATCTTACTTGTATGTAATTAACTAGTTAAAAGTTGTGCATAGGTAGATTCGAACATAAACACGCTAATTCACGACAATATAACTTTTAAGGGAGAAAAGAGAAAGTGTGATAGCCTAATTGGAGAAGCGCCTCAAATCTCACCAAAAAGTTTGTAGTGGGATTTTTTTTATTTGTAAGTAAAGGAAGAGATTTAAACTTTCATTTTTTTTTAAAAAAAAAGGAGGTAGAAAAAGCAGCTTTTGTTTATTGCTATACTCTTCATTTTTCAATAGATAACCCTATTTTCTAACACTACTGAAGTTGGGGTTTCAGCTTTCACTTGCTTTTTATCTCGCCTGTTGTTATTCAGTTATTGCTGCTGCATGTACTTGTCGTATTTGTATTGATTATTGAATATAGAAAAGGGATTCCATCCACAAAGAATAACTTTTTTTCCTTTGTTTTGCAATGACAGACAAGTAAAAATTCGTTAAAAAAAATTATAACAATGATGTGCCACGCATTAAATATCATATATTGGATTTGTGAGTTATAAAGGTTCACATTCCTTCATTGGGTGGCAAGTTTATCTACCAATATATTAAAATTAGTAATAAAAATTTAACTTTATTATCTCACAATAAATATTAAGAGTATGTTTGATCGTCATCCAATTTATAAATTAAATAATTTAAAATTATTTAATTCGTGAATTATCTAATTTGAGTATTTAGTTATAAAAATAAATTAATATATAAGGTAATAATCTTAAGGTAATATTTAAGATATTAAATAAGAAAATGTAAAGATATAATTGTAATTATATAACTTCTAATTATCATACACGTTCATATATATAGAGAAAATCACATTACAATTTTTTTTTGTTAAAATAAAATAAAATAAAATAAAAGAAATTATAATTTATTAATTTATAATAAAACAATTATAAATAAAATAATTTACACAATTAAATGAAGCATAAATAAAAGGAGGAAAAAGTTGAAATGTAAACTAAAAGAAGTTTCGATCACATTGAGCACGTGGTTTGCTTTAAATAAAAGGTATGAGAAAATACGTATAGGCTGCTTCTTTTACACGTGAGTTCCATGATTTTATTTAAAAGTAAAAACATATTAAAAGAAAATAAAAAGTTTGATTCCAGTTGATGAGCTTGCTCGTTTATTACGTGACATTAAAAAAGTTACATTAATTAATGGCTTTTAACCAAAAAGTCTAACTTTAAATTCATATTTACTTGCCACCTTCTCCGAAATTTCATATAACATGCATGGCAATATATTAAGGAAATTAGATGGAACGTTTGTGTTTTATTATAAAAAGAAAATTATTTTGACTTTTTATAAAACAAATAAATGTAATAGAAAAATTAAAGATATATTATATAAACTTAATTGTATCGTAATGTCATTTGGTTCCTTTTAACAAAAGTTATATTTATGGCCAGAACACTTGTGTTTTTACCAAATAAAATACTACTGTGAAAAGATAACACATAATTTTTTATTATCATATATTTTTCTAACAATGGTGGTATTGTTTTTACACGTATTTATATCCTTACAACAAAAGTCACATCGTGACAAGTTAGAACATTTGAAAGTATGTGGTTGTTAAATGTTGAACGTAATGTGAAGTGATATGAGATTACAAATGCGAATGTCACATGTTTATCATTTTCCTTCAATTTAAGAGTGGATGGTATTGCAAATCAATCTATTTCATGAAAATTGGCCTTATTTTATATTGTTCATCTTCAATGATAATTTAGTTTCTTCCTTTCTAATTATAGATGATTTCAAGTCCAACTATTTTTTTCAAGTCGAATAGTAAGAACCGTATATTAAAATATTTTCGATTAAAGTCTCATTAATTATTATCATTATAAAAAATAATAACATGTACCCTAAGAAACATATTAATTATACTATAAATAAAAAGAATGATACTTTACATGAGAATATGTATTTAATTTAATGCATGTTATAATTTTTTTTTTGATAGTTACGTAACATGTACCCCTTAAGGTACACGTTAACATCATCATCATCATCATCATTATTATTATTATTATTATTATTATTCCACATAGTTACGAACTAACTATCACGAGACCATTTTTCATAAAAACCACACAATTGTGGTTATAAATAATTGGACACACAAAACAAATTCCATCTGTGTATATCTTTATTTTTAGTTGAAGTCACGTTCACATTTAATTTCATTATTTTTAATAATATCAAAAATGGGAATTGATCGAATTAAGCATATACATATATGATATATGTATATGCCTAGCTAGCTAGCATCTGAATAATTAATGGTTAGGTTAACTTTAATTTTAATGTAGAGGCCGGGCATTATTGGCATCCAAAATGGTAGATTAGGATAGAGATTGGTCTAGGGTTTCACTTTCATGCCAAAAGGTGGATTGTGATATATCATTTATCTGTGCCCTTCATACTCTTATTATTGGCATCTCACTTTTCAATTTAACTAAGAATTTTTTTCGAAACGAGACACACTACCAATGACACGATATATTAATAATATACATTTTTTTTTTGAATTTTAGATACTTGAAGATGTATCAAAACTATGAACATATTAAAAGCTTTTACACATCGATCGGTTCGGACCTCCACTTAGTTTCTTCCTAGTCATAGTTAATTAATCAAAGGTTTTGGGCTACTAAGTGAAATGATAATTGATTGACAAGAAGTACACCCAGTTGTTCAGGGATGATTGAGTATAGTTACAACAATTTATCATACGAAACTGATGATACGATACAAAATGAACACAATTTGGTATAATTTATTAATAAAGTATTATGAATTTAACAAAACGCATCTATTAACAACATAAGCATAAATTTAAACAATTTTCAACACAAATTTAGTACATGCAGCAGCACATCAAATTCACTCTCAAATTGATAGTACTCTACTAGTCCGGTTGAGGATGAGTTTTCAACGGGCCGGTGGGCTTATGATTTTTTAGACTAGAAGTGGTGGGTAGGCCATTTTAATTAACTTAAATAATTTGGAACTTCTCGAGTGCGTATAATTTGATTGAAAAGTTACAAAATAATTGGAAAAGTTGAAAAATGAAATAAACGATTTGACGAAATGATTTATAGATTATTTCTTCAATTTTTTAGATAATCTAATTCTTTAGTTGCGGGTATCAAAAAAAAAAAAAAAAAAACTGAAATAAGAAAGATACAAGAACATTTCACCAATTAATGAGTTAATTTCTTTGTTTTGATTTTTCATTAAAATTAATTAATACACCAATTAATTTTTAACTTTAAAATTAAACGGACCCTCCAACATGAATTTTTATCGGGGTTTAATGGCGATTGTGTGTTGGTACTTGAAATGAGCTAATTAAGATACATATCTGATGATGATAAACCCCATACATTTTTGCATTATCCAAACTCACTTCTCTCTCATAGCTAGCTGTCAATATTGCAATTTACACACAAAGCTAAGCTACCAGGTTTAGTGCATTGAGGTTGTGGTACATTGTGCCTCGCTGCACGCAGGTTCTTTTACATACTCCAATGAATTGTTTCACATGTTATACAACCTTTTTTTAATGTTTAATATGTTTCCCTTTACTCACGGTCCAAGAGTTAATTTCTCCTTGGAGAAACACTACTATCAATAAAAGGAGTGGATACAAAAAATTTGGTGGTTGCTTTGGTAATATGGTGGTTGATATTGTGGGTGTCAAAAAATATGAGTATCTCTATAAAATAAAATAAAAGTACAATGAATATGAGTAAGAATAAGAGTGAATATAATTAGAGATATGAGATTTTTGAGTTTCTTCCGATTGATTTGGCTATCAATCCTGTAGTCCCTCCACCCTGTATGTGTGAGTATATTTGTTCAAAGCAATGAATAAATTGTAGACAAGTAGGTCACTAGCTTAGTTCTTGCTCTTTTTATTTTTGGAGTTAGTTATCTAAGATTTAAGACTCTTGTAATGTGCATACCCTTTCTATTTATATGTATATGATTAGGGTAAATGGTAAAAGACTAAAAAAGTTAAATTTGGGCATTATTCTAACACTTTACACGTAATTTCATCTTTATCCATTGTACATAATATGGGTTAACCTAACTACAAAAGAAATCTGTCCATGTCATCACGACTATTCCGACCAAACATGGACCATCTAGGTCTTTTGTTTCTTGGCGTGAGTCTTTAAATTGATTCCTCAATAGTGGGCTTAGTCTGGCGGAGATGTTGGGCCTAAACCCAATTAGGGCCCCAATATGCTTTCCTATTTTTAGGCAGTTAATGTGATATGATGATGAAGCGGCAGTTCCCGACATGGTAACTGCCGTTTAAAGAGAGAAAAGGAGGAAAATGTCCCCTTATATATATCTATATATGGATCTATTATTTCCTACCTCTCTTTTTCTAATTTTTCTTAAAAACGAAATTGTATATGCAATAACAGAGAACCCCCAACTTCAAGTAAAATTATCTAGATTAGCCACTCATTCAAATAATTGATTGTTTGAGAATCAATATATGCTATATTACACACAAGGGGTGCATATAGGTTACTTTTGCTATGCAGTTAAATTACTATATTACCTTCTTCTTCTTCATTTTTTCCAACATTACCCTTTATTAATTTGAAAAAACAGTAATACTCTTAATATGATATTTTGAATTCATGACCGTTCCTATTAATTTGCTTACATTGATTTTGCAACAGTTTCTTATTACATATTATTGGCAATTACTTTAATTGAATCACATTTTCGCTAACTTGTTACTTAAATAAATATTGTAATACTTTTGTGAATCAAACAAGAATATTGTAATATTTTTGGCAAAAAAATTTGCCAAGACTACATAAATAAAAGAATAATAATCTTTATTAACTAATGCACCATATGTTCAAATATGACTTTTTAGGTATAAATATAGTTATTTTAAAACTTAATTAGGTCAATGATGAGAAGAGGTCATGCTTTTTAGGCATAAAAATGTGATATCAATTGTCGTTTTTTCAATTTTGTAAAATTGTTTACTTTAAACCTTGATATGGTATCTCGATTTTACGTAAAGAATTATTGCTATATACGTTAACTTTATACCTTGTCTTCTTTATCCTTTTTTAAAATAAAGAATTATTGCTTCCACTTTTTTCCCTCCTTCAGTCCTTCCTCACCTTAAAAATGAGGGTTTTTTTTTAATATTTTCTTTCCTTAATTTAATTTATTTCTTCCATTGCTATATATATATATATTTTAAAATTATAAATTAATAGCTACAAATACACAACTCGTAATATTTTGAATTGAATAACTTTGATTTATTAAACACAATATATTTTTTTCATTCATTAAACACAATAGATGATAAATAAATAAAGGATTTCTTAGAAGTGACCTTGATTACAAGATAGTATAATAAGAATATACTTTATGAATTCCAAGGAATTCATTTATAGACTAAAACAAACTAAAACACACCAAAACACTTATGCAAGCAAAAATAAAGAAAGCTACCGAAAGTGTATTAGACTACTAGACCCGCTAAGGACGAACCCGCCAAAGAAGAGGAAGTTTGGTAAGCTTAGCACTTAAAGAAATATCCAAATTAGGCTATACTCACTACAAAAATTTTACCTTTATATGACTGTTTTTAAAATTAACTTTATGTCAATTTTGAAAAAAAAGTCATTAAAGATAAGTTTTTTACTTTTTATGGCTGTTTTATGAAAAAAAAGTCATTTTCTTTTATTTTTTATGACTTTAAGATTAATTATCATGTATATTTAGTAACTTTATGTCAGTTTTCTCAAAAAAGTCATGAAAGGTTTTTCTTTTTATGATTTTTTTTTGAAAAAGGTTATATTTAGTTAATTTTTATAACTCTTTCGGAGTTAATACTTAAACATGTTTATTAACTATAAGTAATCTTTGATAAAAGTTTTGAAAGTTAATTTTATTTTCATTTTTGACAATATAATTGTAAGAGGTAAAAGTATTCTAGTGTTATAAGAATTTAAAAAATTTGAGTTATATACATATATATATTAAATAAGAAAAAAGGGTCATATGTATATTTTTAAATACTGAATGGGGTGCATAATTGAGTAGGGGAAAAAAGTTTTAAATTAAAGAGAAGTATTTATGTTGTGAAGAAAATGAAAACTATACTAATAAGATATAAAGTTAATTAATAGCCATTTACTTATATTGACTGCTACTTGTTGGCGTGGTGGTTGTATGCTGGTAGTTGTGTTGGCTCTGTCTGTAAGCATCAAATTTTTTTGAAAAAAAAAACTTTTCAGATAGATATGTAATCATATTTTAAATTTTAATAGATTTTTAGATAAAAATATTAAAGTTACATATTTAAATTAAATTTTATAAAATTAAAGATAATTATGATATCTAAATTTCCTCTAATATCTCATTCATCACTATTTTATATAAATAGGTCTAACTTTTTTTAGACATATAAATAGGTAAAACGTTCGACTCATGGGGGTGGGTGGGGTTTTTTCTTTATTTTTAGATTAAGAGAGAGATTTAGACCTCCCTTAAATTTTTATTTTTATTTTTTAAAAAAAAGGTTCTAACTTTTTTTTAAGACAGAACATTTAAATCCATATTAACTTATATAAAGCGGCATCATGGTAGATCCATGATAAAGTACAAGTTCTACTATTCACTATAAAATTGCTTGCCCTTTATTTTCCACAAAAAAGTTGCTTGGCCAGATGGAAATTTAATGAGATGTATCCATTATTAATAATTACATAATGAATGAGTAAAATTTGGCTTAGTTAAAAAAAGTGCAATGCTACACTTGTTAAATATTTTTATCAATATGTATTATATGAAATATACATTCACAAGATATAACCAAGGTACCAAGACCGGCCCTTGGACTCTATGAGCTAGGCAACCGCACAAGATTTAGAGTTTAGGCTAGTCTTTACAAAATTAGACCCCTATGTTCCGGTCTTTACATTTAGGCCTCGTTTGGTTCACGGATTTTAGTACTCGGGAAAGGAAAGTCATTCCTTTCCTTTGTTTGGTAAGCACAAATTCCGGAAACACATTCCCGAGAGAGGGGAAAGTAGGGGGTAAAATTATTCCTCCCAAAACACATGGGATTGATTTTCCCATGTGATTTTCAAGCATTTATTACACAAATTTTAGACAATAATACTCTTACCTAAATATTTTCCATGGTTTACCAAACACAAGAAAGGAAATTTGATAGGAAATTTACTTTCCCACCTCCATGGGAAAGATAGGGGAACTAATTTCCTTTCCGTGAACCAAACGAGGCCTTAGGGTGTGTTTGATTGGCAACATTTTCTATGGAAAATGAGCATTTTTTACTTGATTTGACAACTTAAGGTGTTTGATTGGCTTTTTTTTCTAGGCAATTCAATTCTCACTTTTGGCTCACACATGTGCATTTTCAAGGCAAGTGAGGAAAATGTTTTCTTTGGGGAAGGTGGTTTTTTGTTTTTCATGCTTGGGCACGGTTCACGAGACAAGGTTTTTACCATTTTCTACATTAAAAATGCCACAACTTACAATATAAATTTCAAAATAATATAAAATTTTAATATTTAAAATACACTAATCAAGATCAATTAAACAAGATCCATCATGACTATATAATTATGTAAAAAAAAATACCAATAATTTTTTTACATTAAAAATACCATAATACAACAAATATTTTTCGGGTAAAAAATTAAGGCAATCAAACACACTACACTACATTTTTCATGCAACTCAATTCTAGGCAATTTAATTGTCGGTAACTTATTTTCTTTCCATGCAAATTCCACGCTTGCAATCAAACACACCTTTATTTGTGACATGAAATGGTACCAATTTAAAGTTAAGGGGGTGTATTCAATTTAGATTATATAGGATTTTTTTGAATTTTGAAAATTCCCCTTGAATTTTGAAACTCTATGGGTATTCAATTGGGATTTCTTATGATATTCAATTAGGATTTTAAAATATCTGTCAAAATCTGATGGTATTCAAAAGTCTAGTAACTTTGGAAGAATCTATTTATTGGAGGATTGTGGTGGATTCTAGAGTCCATAGTATAAATACTAACCCTACTTAGAAATCTTTCTCCATACTAAGAGATTTTACGTTCTCTCAAACGATAGCACATAGACCAACAAAGCTTCCATTGAAGACCAATAGACCTTCTCTACCAAGGTTTTTTCCTAATCTTTCTTCAAGTTATTGATGTATATCATCATGTTATATATATCTAGGGTTATTATCATCATGTATTCTTTTGCCATTATTTGTCCTATGTTAACGTAGATCTTTGGGATAATCTGCACTAATTTCAAATACCGATTGAAGAAAACACCCGTAGAAAAATTCAAGGGATAAAAATTATTCTAGTTAGAATATTTGTATTCTTTTCTTTATTCTAGCTTTATTACTACCTATTTATGTTTTATTTTTTTAATTTTTTTTGTCCTTACTCAAGTGAAATTTTTAGCTTTTTGATTGTATCAATTAAAATTTAGTGAGTCTCAGTCTTTTTCATCACTTGCGTGATTAGACAACATTATAGTATGAAGTTGTTGTAACCTTGTAAAGTGATCTCCAATTATTCCCTCAATTTTTTTTAAGAAAACAGAACAAATAAACCAATTTTTATAATGATAAAACTGGATACAATTTTTGACACTGCCATCGTCAAGAAAGATCTATTTCCAACTTGGAAATAAAAAGGAAACAAAAGAAAAAAAAATGTGGTAATGAAACGAAAAAAAAAATGTGTGCAAAAATACTTGAATGAGAAAAAAAGAAGAGAAAACAACGAGTATTTATGGAGCATTCAATGAATCCAACTCAAAAAACTATAGATTGAATTTAATAAAGTAGGAAAAATATTAACTTAACTTCACTGTCAAATTGTAATTCAAAGCTTGTAACCAAATCATATTCACAATATAGGGGGTTAAATGGAAGCATATTTTCTTCTTGAAGATATGCGCACTAAGCTTGGCCAGCAATGAATAAATGTCAATGTATGAGTGGTAAAAAACATTTAACTCTATCCAAGATGAAAGGAGGAATTATTGTTTGTCTTTTGATTTTTTTGATAGATTTATTAAAATCTGCAAAAATCTATGAATTTATTAAAATCTGCATAAATCCAAAAGAATTTATGCATTAAAATATGTCAGATCCTATAAGAATTTAAAACAATCCATGGACTTAAAAAAATTCACATACTTTAAAAAGTCAGTTAGAATATTTTAAAAGCTGAATTGAATACACCCCTCTAAGATTATAAGGGTCAACTAATAAATGATGTGAAGTTCCACACTAGCCAATCTTTCATTTCTGTCTATTTTTTTTCCAAGATAACTATAACATTTCCCCATTAATCTATTACTGATTGATTTGATCTGTTATGCCTTTCATACTTTCCAAATCTCTCCGATCGTTGTTGAATATCTATAAATTCTTTTTTTTTAATTTTTGTTATTCTTTCTCTTTCTCTTTCTTTTTGGTTTAATATATTTTATAAATTTTTTTGGGTAGCCATATTAACAAAACAATATTTTCTTTGCAAGAGCATAATATTGCTTTGAAAAGTGATACATGGACAAGGAATAAGTGGTTGGATTGATTATAAAGTTGTACATTACTTTGACAACATAGATAACTACTTTGGCAATAGTGCCAAACTTTTTTTTGTTACATTTTTTTTAATCATTAAAAACAGTGATATAAATTTTTGATAAAATTATTTATATGATTAAGTAAAAAGGGACTTCATTTTTAGTTTTGGCATATGGCCTTCCAAATTATAGGATATGACCTGTAAGGTATAACTCATGTAATGCACCCGATAAAAAGAAGCGGTAAGAAAAATGTTTTTCTTAAAAAAATCATACGAAACTATGGATGCTAAAAAATTGGGACTTCCCACCAGAGACTAGGTTCAAGTACAATTTAGTAAAATAAAGGGATAAAAGACGAATGAAACTATAATTTTGGGTCATAGGTAGGTTCCTCCAGTAGCTTTTATACTATTCCGGTAGTACGTCTTACTTTTGTGTGTATTTGTATATTAGCTCAAAGGCATAAAATTTGGAGAACAATACAAGTAAGCTACCGGTTTAAGCTCTCTATAATTTCTTATTTAAAAATCAAGACCTTTGTAATGAGCATTCCCTATTTCATTCATAGTCATAAAAGTAGGGTTACATGTGCTCCATTAGGTTAAAAAAAAAGCTCATAGATCAGGAGAGCCGAATTGCTTTGGCATTGGGTTATTTTGAGGATCTGGTTCCACATCACCAATCATTTTTATTAGATCATTGTAAATTTTCTTGTGTGAGGAAGCCAAATCCTCAACAAAGGATGAGGAGTTTATTCGGGCTTTTAAATTTCACTTGACTTCTGATTAGTTTAGGCCATATCAAAACTTAATCTCCTCTAGCCCAAGGTTTAAGTGAAAACGTTTATTTAATTTAGCCACGCCGAAGAGAATCCTAATGGTGTTAGGTGTAAGCTGGCTAAGATGAAATCTAATGTTCCTAAGGAAGGTCACGAACAGTGGATCAAATGAGAATTTAAGCCCCTGTTTGTCTAAAAAATAAGATATAAATGGGGTAACTCCCATCAGGGATGAATTATTTACTAAAATTAGGGTTTAAAGTTTGGTATTTATGGATTAAAGCGAGAAAGATAAAAACAAATTGATGAACAACAAAGAACACCACACATAAAACCCAGGAAGTAGAAGAGGATGAAGAAAACTTACAATAATAAGAAGAAATCTAGGAATGAAGAGGTTGAGAAGAGAATCAAACGATGAATCACAACGGATGAAAGTTGTAAATATAGAATATTGTTAACTCTCTTAGCTTGATGAGTATGTGATGATGATAAATAGTCTGAAGGCAAAGAGAATGAAGAAGTAAATAAGAGGATGGAGAAATATGTGAGGGGTTTATATGAGAGTACAATCGCCCTTTGCCAAACAACGGTTCTTTTCTTAAGAACCGACATAGCGTGACGAGAAAACATTTAATGTGATATGGCAATCGTTTTTTCTGCTTTAATTCAAAATCTCCATGTTGTTCAATAGAAATATGATGCATGAAAAAGGCAAATTAGTAAGAAGGAAGCTTATGTTAGAAGCTAACAAGCTATCCGAGCAAAGTCAATAAATTCCTTTATTTTCCAAACGAACGCCAATTTCATGATTTACGCCGAAGAGACCAAGCATGCAAATTCAACATAATGACTGATCTCAGATGCTTAGGGGCGAATTGATAAAGCCCAAAAATTTATAAGAATGTATTGGGCCAAGTCAACGACCAAGCCTACAGCCCAATTTGGCTTACTTACATGAGTAGAGGAAAAACAAAGTGAAATATATATATCGGGGCCACATGTTGAGTAGATCCAATTTTGCCAAGTTGGTCGTACCTATGTCATCAAATTTCGAAATGGTCATGCTTGCGTGGGATATGGATAAGAACATTGACACATGTAAAGTATTAGGGTAGTGGTCAAGTTTTGCCTTTTTAGTTATTTACTATTTACCCTAATGGATCACATGTAATTCTAATTCTATAACTATAAATAGAATAACGAAAGCTCATTACAAGGGTCCTGATTGTTAGGTAGGAAATTTGGAAAGAGAAATATAGTAACTTACTTGTATTGTTTTATAAGTTTATTGCCTTCGATCTAATATACCAACACCCACACACAAAAGGAGGACATACTATGAGAATAACATAAAAGCTACCAGAGGAACCTACATATAGCCAAAATTCCTAGTCTTATTCATCTTTTAACCATTAATTTTATTGAATTGTACTTGGATCTAATATATGGCGGGGATGCCGAATTTTTTTCCACCCAGAAAAACTATTTTCACCTTTTGAAATGACTAACTAGTAAGCATTTTTTTTATGACTTAAAATGAGAAAATAACAATTTTAGCCACTAAACTATTTCTTATTTTCATTTTTTCCACTAAACTTTCATTTGTTTCATTTCACCCACTAAACTTTAAATTTGTTTCATTCAACCCACTTCGTTCACTTTCGTCCATAAATGTGCTGTTAGTTGGGGTACTTTTGTTATTTCACGAGAAAAAACCTTCCATCACTTTCTCCCAACCAATTTGGCACTTAAATACACCTTTTTACAAGCCATTTAGACCCTATTTTGCACCAACTAAAAAGGAGAAGAAGATTAGAAGAGGTGGAAATGAGAGTAGAGAAAGAGTAAACAAACAGCTATTGTAGGTCCAATTTAAAGGCATGTGTATATATATTCCATTAAATTACTGCAATTTTTCCCATAATGTGGACTGAAATTTGTATTATTTCTTTAGAAGATGGAACGTAGACGTGTTTATTTTTGTGGTTCCTTTGCAAAGCTTCAAACATCATAGAAAAATTTAAACCATGGAAGGAGATTTTGGACATGTCGAAATGGAGGGGTATGTGAATTGAAACATTTTTTTTATTATAAACCCTAGTTCATATGATTATTCTTGTTTTGTTAAATCAATGTGGATTTTTTTATTGGCTGGAACCACCAATGTGTGATCGTGCAAAGGCATTAACCCTTGGATTGCTAAACAAGATTAATGTTCTTGAAATGGAGAATGCAAGGATCAAAGCAAGGGACAAGAAGTGGATTCTTTATGTTTTCATATGTGCAATTGTTATTTGGGTTCTTCTCTTTAATAGTGGTAATGTTGAATAGTAATGTTGAAGTTTAATGTGTAAATGTAATAGCTTTTTGATGTAATCAAACCTTTGTTGGTGTAATGGAAGTCTTAATTTTAATGAAGTTGTGTACTTTTCTTAATTTTGGTGTAATGTAATGAACATTTGCTATTTACTCTGTTGGTGATATGGTTAAACATATATATATATATATGCATTGTTTTAGTTTTTTATACACAAAAACAAGAAAAAAACACAAAAGCAATAGAAACTTATTTATGCATAGTGGGGGTTGCAATTCTATAGTAATAATCCATTTCATTTCATTTTATTTCATTCAATAATAATAATAATAATATCCATTACTTATATCAAGCCACATATACCCTTTAATCTAGACATATACCCTGTGATTTAGACATATAATCCATAAAAACACCATTGATTGTCCTTGGTCGAAAACTACAAAAAAAACAACAGATGTAGCTATATAATTCACAAAAAAGCCACATATACCCAGGTTTCATAATAACTAGTAAACCCCCCCACACACCCAAAAAAAATAGAAAAACAAATTTATTGATAAACTACAAAAAAATCCCAAACCTGCATTTCAATTCAGTTAAGATTGGTTACTGAATTTCTTTGGCTTGATTAGCCTTGTGTTGTAATTCTTGGATTGGATTGGCTGTTATGGCTTGAATGCATCTGTGGTGCATTTACCGTCCTTGGTGGATTGAATCTTTGGCTAGGCCTCCTTGCCTAAAATGACAACAAAAAATTACAATATATGCAGGAATTAGATGGAATAATAGATGTAACTATTTATGAGTGAGATAGACAGGCTTACCAAATGTTCCCTAATTACATCAACATATATATGTAGGACTTGTATGTATATATGGACCAGATGCTCTAGCACTTATCCTCACCCAGTGGTTGTTCTACCCCTACCAGTAGTAGTGGTTGACACACCTGTGCCTCTACCAGTAACAATAATAGCAGGTACTATTTGTGCTGGTGTAGTACAATAGTATTGCTTGTATTGGTGCTGGTTCCCCTTCCCCTACTAATAGGTCCACCACTAGTTCTACCTCTTCCCCTACTAACTGATCCAATAGCCATTTCAATTCTAGTACACTTCCTTTGGTTATGGCCAGCTGGCCAAACCTACTACAATGCATCTCAAATATTTGTTTCCTCAGTTTACTTTTTTTTTTCTTTTCATCTTGTGAATTGTTTCTATTATTTTTCTTTCTCCCAGGTTGAATTTTAACATATGGTGAAAGAAGAGGTTTTAATGTTGACTGTGGCCACATATCACATCATTGAGAGGTTTTATGATATGTTAATATGTTTTTATGTATGTGGTTGTTCTATAGCATTCATGAACATAATTCTAAACTTCATTTGCATAAAAAAGAATAGCTGAAGCTGTATGCATACAAGAAATACCAGAGAGTTTCTATTTCTACACATTATTATCACTCCTACTTTTGTTTTTCTATTTCCTCTTGTCAATTGTTATCTTCACATTATTATCATTCCAACCAAAATACAAATATACATTTATTGCAATATTTAAAACTTTGTATCTCCTCCATATTCTTTAACACCTTTATGTGGTTTTCTCTTTGTATATGCCTCTTCACATATCTAAAATAAAAATGTAAATTTTTAATTCAAGACATTAGAAAATAATCATTTTTGAATTTGAGACCAAAAAAAAAATAATTAAAAAAAATACTATTTTACAAGGTTTAATTTCTTAAATTTTTAAATTTGCACATATTGAATTATGAAATATAAGAATTACTTTCTCATCTCCTTCCACCACTCTCATATTAAATTATTTATTCATTACACCTCTTTAATATCATTTACTCTTTATAATTATATATAACAAAGAATTACATCCCAAGCTTTCCATTATTCACTATTACAAAAGATTCATCTTCTTTTACATGTAATATTTTCTTCTAACATCTCTTCAATATACTGGAGTTTTTCCTTTTAAAATTCATTGTTAATAAGTTTTCCTTTTTCATATGTTTTGAAGTGTTGACAATACTCAACCAACGTTGTTTTCTTTCATTACGTTGGCATTATACTTCTTGAAGCGAGATTAGCCAACATCTTTTTTGTTGCACCTTAAGTTTGAAAATTAATTTGTGTTCAATCTTATAGATCACCCCAACCTCCTCAAGGTAATGTTTTATTACAACTTATGTTTAATGATATAGCTTTGTTTTTGCCTTCTAATTTTATTCTAATGAATTTACCATTTTTCAATGTTTTTTGAAGTGGTGAAGGCATTCATCAAGTATTGTTTTCCTCCACCCCATTAATAGTGGTACTTCTTCAAGACTAGTCATGTCTATATCTCTTTTCCTGTCACTATTTTTACACTTTACAAATTTCATATGTATGAAAACAAAGCTTCAAGATGATAATAATGAATTTATCATATATGTGATGCATCCTTATGAGTTTAGTTAAATTTCATGCAAACAACACACTACAAATAATGCAAAATATATTTTACAAATAAGTACAAAAAAAATATATACCCCCTCTCCCAGAGAAGGTGGGGTTATATTATACTTAATCTATGTCTATACTATTATATAAAGTTAAGACCAATTTCATCTGCCACAAAATTCTATTAGACTTTTGAATTGCCCATTTCAAACTGCGTCTTTTTTTTTTCGTTAAAAAATATGCTTCCAAGAAGGTTCGAACTTTAGATCTTTAACAATGTAATTTATTGCTTAATTACTGGACCATTTAACATATTTGTTATATATTTTGGTTTGAACTAGATATATCGTGTGTATGTGATTTAGTATATATATATATATATATATATGTGATAGGATATAAAGAGGGATTTTCCCATTTTAATAAAAAGAATGGAGAGGGGTAACTAAATGAATTTGTTTATGAAATTTTGTAGAAATGATCTATATAATGAATAGATAACTTATACAAAATTACAATAAAAAAAATTCAATTTAGAGGTGGGTGAGATGATCATTAAAAATTACAACGATCGAAAACGTGCACATATATAAATTTTTCAAAACACTTACTTCTAGGTTGAATTTTTTTTATGAAATTTGGTGGAGGTGATCTACTCACTATATCGGTCATCTTTACCAATTTTCATAAAAATATTCATTAATTTACCCCTCCATATGAGAATCCATTATTTTTGTTAAAGTGATGAAATCCGTTTTTTATAGCCTAACTTTATATATATATATATTACATAAATATATCTAAAAATCATCTACGTAACGGCAGGCTACACACTAGTTCAATAATATGACTATTACATATATGTAATATAGAGGGAGTTTATCATTTATTTCCTTTAATTGTGATTTAATTGTTGTTTATGTTGTTGTGCTCATCGGCACATGGGCTGGGTCCAAGGTACCGACTAAGCTTACCAGTCTGTGCACATAGTAATGATATTGTCCCAACTTAAATACCATTGGGCCACACGTGTGGTGTTTTATCTGAAAATGCCTTGTTATTAGGTGGTGACATTGCTTTACTTTTTAATCCTTATTGAGTTATACAACTTTTTCACGAATGGTTTGAGCCAACTATTCCCAACATATATTTCATTAATTAAGTTAAGCATTTATTTGCTTCGATTATGGTTCAATTGTTGTTTATATTTCAGCCATTCTTTGCTTTATAAAAAATAGAGGAATTTATGTTTCCTTTATTATTTCAAAAATAATTGCTATGTCCTTCCATTTAATTCACAGCTCTTTGCCATCACATCTTCTGGAGTTCGTTTCTTCACTTTTATTTCACTTGAATAGAAAAACCCGAGTATGAAAAGGATCTTTTACTATTTAAGAAATTATCACTTTTTGGCAACCATTCACTGCAAGTTATGCTCACGGAATGTTAACTTTATGGTATTTGTCTCTGCACATTTTGTCTATTTCATATTTAATGAAGGTGTTTTAGTTTTTATCATTTTTTCATAAATACATGACATTTTTTAAAAGTTTGGCAGTAAAGATTCAGGTTTATACATAGTTTAGGAGCTTGACTTTGGTTATGCAATATATGTCGTATATATAAATGTCCATGTTGTTTGATTAAATGCCATAAAGAATATGATGTGAAATAATGTGTTGTATATGAAACTGGGTAAGATTTTTTGTTCTTTTTCCATAATGGCATATGAATTGCTTAAAAGCATATTTTATTAATGTTAATCATAACATTAAATAATGGCAAAAGTACAAAAGACCATTATCAATCGAGTTTGTTCTATAATTGCTTATGAATTCATTTGAATAGTTATTATATTGCCATTTTTCTACTTTGATTTTATCTATTGAATTTTTGACATTTAAAGAAGGCATTTGATCGAGCTTTTGAGTTCTTTCTAATGCACCTCTTATAGTTATTGTCGTATTCAACGTCGGATCCAGTATTATATGGCCAAAGGGGCTTAGTGTAAAAGTTTCGAAATTTTTCTATAAAGAAAATAATGCTAAAAAGATAGAAAGATAGTACTTCCATTTATAATTCATAACAAAACCAATAATACAAGTTACAATTGTCCACGACGAGTTTTCATATTCTGAAAATTTTGCATTATAGTTTTGTTATCAATACAAGCAAAAACATTTCTCTTAATATAAACAATCAAGCTTTCAGTCAATCACTGATCTCCCATTCTGTTATGAAGTGGATTTTTAATAATATTCATGGAAGAAAATGCCTTCTCCATTGAAGCAGTTGCAACCAGTAAAACCAAAGTCAATCTAAGAAGCAAATACACATAAGGAAATATTTCATGCATTCATTTTTTCACCATTTTTTCCGCAAGACTACTAATCCCTTCCAATTGAGAAAAATCAATATTTGAATGCATATGATGAACATAAACACCAAGTTGATATTCAAGCATCAATAAGTCTCTAACTGAAAAATTGTAAGATAAAATTGAGCAAAACGAACTAGCATTCGTTTGTCAAAAGCTACAAAGTTATTTTTCGGACTCAAGCATGCTAAACAAGTAAATAACTCAGTACTTACCTTATTGAAGTGATTATTTAATTCTGGAAGTTGCCCATCAATTACATGAAAAATGATCTCCACACGATAACGATGATAATTTGTCTTTATTGGTGCATTATGCGGTGATCTCCCTAGGAATTACATATTCCTCATCCACGGTAAGAACTCTAATATCATGTTTGTAACAAAACGAAGATGCTTGCTCAACCAATTCTTCAAACTCATTATCCATCATCAACTGCAGGTTTTTCTTGCATGTTTTCAATAAATTTATTGCACTCATAATGTCTTGATCTTTCTTTTGCAATGCTAGAGATAAAGTATTTGTTATTCCCAATATAAATTTCATTAAAAATAAGTGAAACATAAACTCAAAGAATAGTATATTTATTTTTATAACTTATAGGCTTCACCCGAACTATGATTAAGATTATTATCAAAACCATTTGAAACACATTCACCACATATGGGAACATAGAAATGATACTAATCAACGTAGCATAATGTGAGTTCCATCGTGTATCGCCGGCACATTTAAGACTACTTTCTTGATTTAAGCTCCGTCCCCATTATAAGACAATCATTTTCAAAAGCTCTTACAAGCTTTTCTTGGCATTATGCTTTAATTGTATCGCGACGCTTACAAGATGCTCCAACAACATTAACCAAACCATTAGCCGTTGTAAAAAAAGAGTTGACATGCTTACTGCCGCAACAAGAGATAGTTGAAGTTAATGAGCAAAGCAATGAATATAAAATGCACAAGGTTATTCTCTTAAAATCTTTGTCTTAAGGCAATTGAACTCACATCTCATACTTACTAGATCCACCATAACCTTGTCCTCATAGCTTGGAAAAGCTCAATTTCATGGAAGAAAAGAATTCATCAATGGATTTCTTTAGTGAACTTTGAAGTAGTGTCGATTACATGTTGAACCCCCACAAACCTTTCAATTATTTGTCCTTTATCGTTCAAATAACGTAGCACCATCGCCATTTGCTCCTTTATTGAAACATCACGTGCTTCATCCACCATTATTGAAAAATATCTATCTTTTACATCACTCAAGATAAGACCAATGGTTCTTTAGCACAAGAATTGACAAGATCTTTTTGAATTGAATGGAGCTATTAACTTTAAATTTTTTAGAGCATTCTCCAACACAACGACCTTAACCTTTTCATCATAATCTGCAAGAAATTGCAAGAGCTCGATCTTAAATAATTCCCTTTATTACTTGATTGTGCACTTTAATCATGACTACGAAAAGAAAGACCTTATCGTAACAAATACCTAGTGCACTTAAGTGATGCATTTAAGCGAGTGCGATAAGTCGGGCGAGCTTAGCTTGTTTGCTTGATCACAATTGTTTCAATGTGTGTAGTTTGATGCATCAATTGTAAGCAACTTCTCTAGTTTGGTTGTGAACACTATCAACCGGTCCAACATGAAGGTTAAATTTTTCTTTCGCTTTCTTTCAATCATTGAAGCCTACCCTAGTGAATGCATCACCACCCACTTGATCAAAATTAGATTTGGAGAGATAACAATGAAGAACAAAACGCAGTATCTTTAGCAATACTATATTCCAACCAATCATGCACATTAAACCATTGAACAATGAAGCGTCTATTAATTCCTGATTGATTAGTTTGTGGGAATTTATAACTTCTAGGTTGACAAGGTCCCTTTTGTAGATATGCTATTTGAATCTCATCTCGAATATTAGGATTATAATCCCCTATTCGAGTTCTTTGTCCAAGGTCTGCTTGAAGATTAGCTAATATCTCATCTACTTCAATTGGTCTTACATTTGAACTACCCGAATTAGACGGAAGAAGGGCTATCCGTAGATAACTTTCTTTTAAATAATCATTCCACAAATTTACAAATCAATTAATTAAATCAATCATTAATTTTTATCCAAATTATAATATGAATATGAAAATCTCAATAACCCACTTTCAATAGTCAATATACTCAATCAATTCATATTATCAATCAAGTATAAACTCAATCAATCTACATTAATATGATTATCACTGTGATTCATATCCAAAAATTTAATTACATAAAAAAATATCAATATGAATTTGATTCATATCCATAAATTTTAAGCATAAACCCAAGCTATGATTCATAGCTTTGGAGAGGAGCTGTGCGGCTGTGCCTGTGAGAGGGTTTAAGAGGAGCTGTGTTTGTGTTCCGTCTGAAGAAGGTCGAAGGTTGGGAGAGGAGGCAAAGCGTTCCATTTTTGCTGTGTTCTGTTTTTTTTTAACCTGGCCTTCCGACCGATCCCTTGTGTCCCCAAGTGCATCCCCTTCTGGTCATATTGTGTATGGAAATGCTCTATGAGTTCTCATGTATTGGTTCTTTGTATTTATCTTCCTCAACATATTACTACCCTTAAGCATAATTATTATTAACAAATTTCTTCCAAATTTAAGGAATCCAATAAGAGCCTTCGAGGAATTTTTATTGTTTATTTCTATTTCGTATAATACATGTTATAAAATTTCTGAGTTATAATGCACTTGACTATTTAGAAGCATCGCGCATATATTAACATTTTAAAACATGTTTAGAATATTGTAAATAAATTGCAATGCGACCATGCATTGCACGGGTTGTATGCTTGTTTGTTTTAATTTCTAATTAACATATATTAAAATTTAGGTAATCTTAAGAATATACAATTGCGAGGTGGCTAATGTGGAAGATGACATATGAGCTCCATGTCCCTTTCGTCAGCAGTGCTCGCAAGGTGTCGTGGTTTTAGGTAATGCTAATACTGTTTGCAACATGGTTGTCTAATTCATTGGTTCAGGGGTGCGCTCGATAGACTAGGAGGGATGGTGTAATTATCACTTATGACTTTTCAAGTTTACCGTTTTTCCACGATCATCTTTGATTTTTTTCAGCTGAAGCAATACCCTAAAAAAGATCCAATATGACCATCGTGACTTGCACGTGCTTCTTTGATCTACAGAAAATCCAATTTTGGAAGACTTTGGAACGCGGAGAAAACTTTGGGGTTGCTCTAGTTAAAATAAGAAAGATCCAATACAATCGTGGAAAAAGCGGTAAACTTTAAGGGTCAAAAGTGTTAGTTATCCAGAGAGATAAGATAGGTGCTATTTTGAGGGTAAGTGTTGTTTTTGTGTTGGAAAATTTTGTTGTGAAATTTACCAAGACATAGGCGTACGGAGGTGTTTATGTGTGACTATCAAAGGACTATTGTTGTTCTCAATAATAATTAGTTTCCTTTAGTAATTTAGATGTTATTATGTAATCGATGATCTTAAAGGCAGGGTGTGATTATATTTTTCATTATATTTCGACGTTAGTCAATAAGCAAGCTCATAACTTTACCCCTTACGCCATCTCTATTTTGGCGTTAGAAATACTGGATTCCGTATTCTTATTATGACTTTTATCTTTGGCGAGTGGTGATATTGTTGTAGTGGTTTTTCGACTTATAAGAAAAAAAATTTATAGTCCTTTATGTAAAGGTTGTTTTCAATTAATTTCATTTAGTTTATGAGTTCAAATCTTTATATATACAAAGACACTTTTTTTTAAAGAATAAAATAATAATTTCCTAATTTCATATATATACCAAAAAAGTTCCTTTCACTTTATATATAGGATAGATAGATGATTAACATATAAAATTTAACAATAGTAAATTTTTTTTATTTATATTCCTTGTATACTTTTTTTCTTTCAAATTTCCTTCTATTTTTGTCAATCATTTACTATAATTACATTTTTTCCTTTTTCTAAATTAAATCAATGAATAAAACCCGTGACTTTTCTCCTTCCCTGAGTCTTATACCAACTAACACTACCATTGTGTTAGTTATTCACAAATCACAATCAATGAATAGGGTTGGAGTGCCCCTTATTAATTTCTTTCCATGTTTTAGTGAAAAGTTACGTGGTAATTCCAAATAACCCCCTTTTATCTAAACTAATTTGAAATAGGTCACTACCAAATTGCTTTTATAACTGAACCCAAATTTGACTTCCTCAATTTTTCAAATCGGCCAATGGGCTTATTATTGAATTTTTAATAGCCTTGTGCAACACAACAATAAAAAGGATAAAGGAACAATTAAATTTGCACAAACTTTTTCATCAAATTTGTTGCAAAATTAAATGCTAAAATAAACCAAATTCGAATAACTTAAATTTTTGTTTCTTATCTCCCTGTAACGCATTGTTCATAACGGTAACATGTTCATTTTGAATAATATGATAATATATATGAATTTGAATATGATAATATAATTGAGTTTGATTCTGCATCTATTAAATAATTAAGTTTCATTTTACATTTTTTACATTTTTGCTATTGTTTTCGCCGTAAGTAATAAATCACTATAACATAATTTTGAACGTAGCACAACGTTGAAACGTTAATGTATTATATTCAAGTTATGCACTTTTTGTGAGATAAGAAAAAGGGTGAGTCCGATAGAAATAAAGTATTCTATGGGGGGGGGGGGGGGGGGGGGGGGAGAATTCAATGGCTTTGTTTTATAACGAAGCTGGAAATGATAATTTTTTTTTTAGAAATTGAAAGTTGAGATGAATAAGTAGCTAGATGAATGTTATCAATCTCTTTATGAGTATCTCTTTATTTTTTTTCCATGTTCACCATCAAAGCTATTTTTTTTCATAATAAAAAAAGAAGAAGCAAGAGAATGTTTACCATATAATAACTAAACTCATTTTTTAACTTCGCGTATAAATAAATTATTATTACAATTATTTCCTTAAATACATTGCAGTGCCATGTACTCTTACTCGATTAGCATTTTAGGCCACCAACGTAACTTTATCCTTTTTTTTAATTATTATTATTAAAAAAGTCATGTACTATTCTTTGTTTCTCACTTTAGGTCATCGGTCAAAATTGGATTTTACTTCGGTGCCAAAAATATGATGTGGCCAACTAATTTCATGTACATGTGTATAGATAAAAAAAAACATAAAAATGAAAATAAAATGCCAACTCAATTAAAAATAGGGTTATTTGACTATTGTCCTCTATTAATTATGTCATATCTAGCTTGGACACCCAAAACTTATATTATTGTACATTTAACCTTTATTTTGGATGATTTCCCTCCATTGACCACTTTGACCATTAAAAAGATGGTTTTTTTTTTTTTTTTTTTAAAAAAAAATTAAGGGAGGTCTAAGTCTCTCCCTTAATCCTACAAATAAAGAAAAACCCTCCCCTTCCACCCCATGAGTCGAACCCTTGACCTCAAGGCAAGGGTGGAGGTTGCCTACTATTAAAAAGATGGTTAAATGTCTAAATTGACCTTTTGTTATACATTAAAAAGACCTGCCTATGTTATATTTTTGTGAATTCTTAACCTTCTATTTCTCCATCTCCCTCTACCAATAGTTCTTATCCAAACAACTACCTACTCCAATTACTTTCATACTTACCATTCACCATCAAAATCTATTTCGCTGGAACGGTGAGCTCCGCAATAATGGCATACTACCCTTAACTTAAACCCCACCAAAATCATTGTCTATCCCCCCCACCAAAAAAAAATACAAAAATTCCCCAATTCAAACCCACTTTTACCTCCGGCATAACCCCACCACTTTCTCCATATTCTTCCTCAATGATAAACCCACCATTTTTAGAATCTTCACCAAACAAAAAATCAAGTTTCTCTCTCTACATATTTTCACAAAACCACCCACAAATTGTCGTTCTCTTTATTTTTAAAAAAGAATTTACACGGAACATACCATTATATCTCAAAGCTTTCTTTCTTCATCTTCTTCTTAGATAGAGATGCAGCAGAGCCCACTGTAGAGAACTGCCATATTAGAAGTTGAGATCCAATAGTAAGAACACCGGAGCAATAACCCTTTCAAATGCCTTAAAATTGAATCGATGAAAAAAATCAGAGAATTTCAATCCCAATGTTAATTTACAATTATTAGCAAGTAAATCCACATCAAAAACTCATAAATAGGTGGCCAAAAACCCTAACTCTTCTTTTTGCGCTCACCTCATAAAATGATATAGGAGAGGAAATTCATGGAAGCGAAAAAAAAAAGAAGCAAACACTTCAATAGCAACATGTGATTGGTTAGTGGTAACCCTATAGTATATGTATATATATTTATATATTCGTTAATTAATTTAAATGAACTCCATATTTAGCATACCCATGTATTCTAACTCCAAAACCCAAAAACAAAGATTTCAAAATAACCTACGAAAATTCAAAATCAACAATTGCCTAAGTAAAAATATCAAAACAAAAATAAGAAGTTGAATTACCCGTAATTGTGACAAAAGAGGTATCGACTTAGATTGGACTTGGTCATTCCCATGATAAACCAAACTCTTTTGCACAATCTAGCATATCAAACAATTTCCCACTTCCTATTTCTATGGTCCTTGTCGGCAATGATGGCTCTAATGAAAAAATATGTTGATGATATGGGGATAAAGATATTTGAGAATTGATTTATTAATTAAGAGGGTAATTTGGGGCATTTGTACAAAAATTAAGGTCAAAGGTACAAAAATTAATAGGGTAATTTTGGACGGAAACTATCCAAAATGGGGGTCAAAGGTACAATATTGTAAATTTTGGGTATTAAAGCTATTTATGGCACAATTAATGGGGGTCAAAAGCCAAATAACCCTTAAAAATACAGCATCAATAAAACATGTGCAAATAACGTGATGTAAAATGAAAAACTCTAGCTTTAATTAATTGTCATTCACCATTATCACCTTTATATTTTTTGGCATTCAGCGATTTTCAACAAGCAATGTTTTCAATTTCGATCAGGGAAAAAATTAGGAGACTCAAACCTAAACCGAATTTGAAAGTTTGATTTTGGTTCAGTTCGATTTTGGTTTTTAAATCTTTCAAACCTAAATCCAAACCAAACTTTTCAGTTCGGTTTTCATATATTTTTTTAAAAACTAAATAAATTATAAAACTACACTTATTTTTGTTAGAAAAATAATTATTTGGATAAAAAACATTAACTTTTACAATTATAATATAAATTTAATATTCATTATAGCCCAAATAGTCGATTTCTCAATGAATTTTGTAAATTTTAGGAACATAAAATTTTAAAGGATTAACTACATTTTAGTACATTATATTGGCACTGAAATTCCATTCGATATAATATATATATTTTTTTCAAATATAGCAATCTACTTCTTGTTCGGTTTCGATCTAGTACTTAAATTTGCATGAAAATAACCCCCATATTATACAAGATCGAAACCAAACAGGAAGTAGATTGCTATATTCGAAAAAAGAGAGTATATTGTCTCAAATGGAATTTCTGTGCCAATACAATGTCCTAAAATGTAGTTAATCCAATTTTAAATAGTGAAATAATATTATTTTTGAGTTACATATTCAATGATTCAGTTTAGTTCGGTTCATTTCGATTTTACTCTATCATGCCCCAAACCCAAAAAAAAAACAAAAACATTCGGTTTCTTTAATTTAATTTCAATTTTTTTGGTTCAATTTTATGGATTGGTTCGGTTGTTCGATTTTCGGGTTCACCACAACATCCTTAGTGTTAACGACTATTGCCTCCTTTTTCAATCACCATAAATTTCTTCAATTTCTCTCTTTGTTTAATCTTCATGTATACATATTGATTTTGTATTCACACATATATATAAGAGATCAGATCTAGATTCAAAAGTAAATTCAAAATCATAATTTTCAATGGAAAACGATAATTATAAATCAAATTTCAAAAAGATGGTCCAAAAGTTGAAGATGTCAAATTAGATAATCAAACACAAGATTGTTGGGTTTAAAGAAAATGAATTAAAAAGCCATTATTTTCTTGAGTTTTGTTGAGTTTAAAAGAGTTGGGGTCCAGTTACTTGATTTGAACTCAATATTTTGTCATATTCATCGAATTAACTTGTAATTTGTTGAGCTCATTACTATATGTAAATTATATTCACCAAAATATTTGCAATAGTGCTAGTAGTGGTCGATTGACATCTGTTCGGGGTGGTGGTTGTGGTTTTTTTTACGAGAGAGAGAGTGAGAAAAAAAAAGAAGAAAAGGGAAGAAAAGGGAAGAAATTAGGGTTTTTTTGGGGAAAAATACATCAGCCAAAATGCACATAAATTATATGGCTAAATTTGTCCTTATTATGGGTTTGAGCTTGGTGGATTTAATTGTCCTCATACCTATATATATATATATATATTGGCTGATTAATGATTGGGTATACTTGCAGTCTATCGATTGGTACCTTTGACCCATCCTTTAATTCTTATTTGTTAGATTTAATTCCATATTATATGAGCATGTGCATAATGGAGTAGACAATCTGTGGCTACGGTTGCTTGATTAAAGTACTTGAATTTCTTTTAGAGTACTAAAGTTTAATATGGCTTTAAAAGAATATACATATTGATTTTTTTTCTTAGGCATAATTTATTTATTTGTCTTACAGATTATGTGCTTATATATACACGATTTATGATATATATAAGGAGATGTGTATCCACACATAAGGTTATATATATAAGGAGATGTGTAAATATATGAAAGGATATATGAGGTTCAGGCTATATATATACTATGTAAGGATGCATGTATGTATTGGTTTAAGTAAAAGATTCTGCCAATGGATTGCAATATATATATGAGGTAATATGCCATGCATGATGCATTTATATATAAAAGGATGCATTTATATAGACTACCGAATGCTTTATGTATATATATATTTTTGTTGATGGCACCATGTCATGTTTATATGTATATATATGTGTGTGTGTGTGTGTGAGGATTTTATAAATATATTGATGCTGCCGATTGTATATACACATATATAAATATAAGCTAGTATGCGTATCGGAATGGGTTTTGCGCGTTATACTGATACGTGTAGACACATAAATTTTTAAGGCCTAAGGGTTAGGTTAATGAATTAAGTTATATGGGTCAAGATATGGATAGGGGTTTATAACCCAATAAGATTTGACCCAACAAGATTAAATTAAAATATCGGTATAATTAAGTATATATATTTTGAGACAAATTAATTGAAACAACATGTCGCCAAAGCGACCTCTCTCATGGAAATTATTTTATTTTAAAATATAAACGGTTGTGTGCTTGTAACTTATGTGAATTTTGACCGGCCTAAAGGAACGTTGAATTTTAACAAAATTGCATGTACACTTATGGTAATAAACATGTGATAATTATTTAGTTTTTCATGTGAGCAATAAATTGGCCCAAAGGAAGATTTATTATTTGACTTACCCTTATTATCAGTGTTTGATTACTATAGCGAGATATCACTTGCAAGTTAGTATTTTTGTCCAAAGATGAAATATTCATGGAACATCCGGTATCTTGAGATGGGAATTACTTTTATTTGAATTTATTATTGTTGGTCTAAAATCAACCCTAGGGGGGTGAATATGGTTTTAAAAACTTAATGCGGAATTAAAAACTTTTCTAGAAAAGTTTAAGCAAAACAAATTTACTAAACAAATATATCAAGAAAATAATCAATACAAGCAATCAATCAATGAATAATAGCAAGTAAATAAATAGCTTGAGTTAGAAAGATTAAACCGATTTGAAGCTTAAGACTTTTTGTCCTCACGATTTTGGTTTCCTAAACCATAGTCCGCGCTCGGTTAGTTTACTGAGAAGTTTCACTAATTCCAATCTTCTTCCGGGTGAAGATCAAACATTTACAAGTGCTGTTGTCTCACAGGGTCTTACAAATATTGCTTTACCACAATATTCTCACAAGAATTCCTTTTGCTAATTTGTGAGATTTACCTCTCACAAACATTAAACAAGAATTAACCTTCTTGTTATCCTATGAGATTTACCTTTCACAATTGAAAATAAATTATTTTGTGATTCACACCAATTAACAATAACCCTCAAGTGTTTAAAGAATACAATTGAAGCTCACACTAGAGTTACTTGTTTGATCAAGATTTATAGCTAAAGTAAATAATGATTGATCAATACAATTCTTGAATTTTAGAATATATGTTTGAAATAGATGAAGAGTAGAGTATAAGAATTATTCAAGGTGTTCAAAATGTATCTTAGATAGTGTATATATAGTCCCAAAAGTGATACAGCTGTTTTTGTGGTTTGGTAAAAGTTTGGCACCAAAAATGGTAAGAAGTCATAAATCCAACAGCTATATTTTGGGCCATCAGTCAACTGAGCAAAGCTCCTTAGTCGATTGAGCCTTTATGCTTAGTCGATTGAGCCTTTATGCTTAGTCGATTGATGGGCTCTGACCATCAGGCCAAAAATCGAATTTTTGCACTTTCGCATTTTAGCTCCAAATATATTTTAATGCTTTGGGGACCTCAAATATAAGTTCCTAAGACACCTATTTTCGGGAAAACTCAAAATATGATCATTTGAATTTAATATAAATTTATTTCAAAATCGATTTTTCCTAGAATGATGTTTTGAAATGATTTTTGATTCAAACTTGATTTTGATCAATCTATGAAGTTGTAACAATATATATGAGCTATAGTAATCATCAAATAGTAAAATTTACAAATGATCCTAAGCACTCACTCAAATGTCGAATAGACGAGTATTTGAATGCTTCGATTTGTTTATTTAATTTGATCTTCACTTGAAGCTTTTGTCTTTAAGCTTTTGCATGTGATTCTTGATCTTTGTGCTTCATTAATTTGCATTGTGATGGCATTGATCTTCTTTGACTTGTCCAATGCTTTGATAACTTGATCGGATATTGATTGACTGATCCTTGTTATGCTTCCTTTGAGCAATCATGCTATTCTTGATCTTTGTGCTCCATGAATTTGCATTGTGATGAGATTGATCTTCCTTGTCTAGTCCAATGCTTGTAGATGAATGATCTCAGTTTGGATAGATTGGTTTTGATCCACGTATGAAGATCATTTGAAATGTGGCTATAATAACTTCAATGCACATGTTAAAATACACATGATTGATTTAATGTTATTATCAAAATAAGATTAAGACCTTCTAGGTCAATAATTATGTTTGTTTTAAGACTTGTGTGAGCTTGTTTTGTCTATTTATTGTTGTTTACTATGAATTTAGTTATAAAGAATTCAGGTAATATTACTGCTAGCATTAATTGTATTCCTATGCTAAATGACAAAAACTTCATGTCATGGTAAGAGAGTCTCTTGATAGTTTTTAGAGTCATGGATCTTGACCTTGCGTTAAGGGTTGATCATTCCCCACCTCTTATGGATAAAAATACTCTTGATGAGAGAAAAGATAAAGAGAAGTATGATTAAATCAAATAGCATGTATGTGATGATTATGAAGAATGCTATTCTGGAAGCATTAGGGGCACAATATTTGAAAAGATAATTACGGCTAAAGAATTCCTTGCAGACATTGAAAAGAGGTTTGTCAAGAACGAGAAGGCTGAAATAAGTATGCTCTTGACAAGCCTAATTTTAATTCGGTATAAAGGGTAAAGGCAATGTCAAGGAGTACATTGTGGAGATGTCTCATCTTACTTTTAAGTTAAGAGCACTTAAGCTAGAACTTTATGAGGACTTGCTTGTACATCTAGTTTTGATATCTCTTTCAACACAATTTAGCCAGTTTAAAGTGAGTTGTAATTGTCAGAAAGAGACTTGGTCTTTGAATAAGCTCAGTTCATACTGTATTCAGGAAGAGGAAAGGTTGAAGCAAGATAAGGTATAAATTTCTCAAATTGTCTCAACCTTTAAAGGTAAGGACAAGGGAAATAAAAGGAAGAAGAAAAAGGAAGTTACAGATACAGCACCGCAAAAGAAACAAGAAAGGAAACCGAGCGAATCGGAAGGTACTGATGTTACTTTTGTGGAGCTGAAGAGCACATAAAGATGCACTATTCCAACTTTGACGCATGGCGTGTTAAAAAGGGGTTGCCTTAATTGCCGAAAGCCAACTGATGGTGAAAACACATCTATGTAGGTAATGGTACGACGGTTCAAGTTGAAGCAATTAAAAAAAAGGTTATTATTAAAGACTGCATTTTATTTGAATCTTAATGAGACATTTATCATACTGTCATTTATACGAACTTTGATTTCAATTTCTAGATTGGACAAATCTGGATAATATTTTATTGGTTCCAGTTCTTTTTTACGATAATATTTATTCTAGTCAATACAATTGCTTCATTTAATGAATCCTTGCAATTAAGGGCATAAAGTGTAAAGAGAAAATTAAACGGTGAGAATTTAAATGCACTATGGCACAAGATAGTGCTATATTATTGGATACTCTGAAAGATCCAAGGGGAACAAGTTTTATGATCCCGCAATTAAGTCGATTTTCGAGTCGAAAAATGCCTGGTTCTTTGAGGATGTCGAGTTTGTGCGGGGGAGATACAGTCAGATACTTTGTCTTTGAAGAGGAATATATTTTCCACAGGTGTTACTGGCATTGATCAGGTTTCCATTCCTGACTTTGTTCAAGACATAAATCAAGACAATGTCGGAGAATCTTCCATTCAAGAAATTGTTCCAAAAGAACAAACTCTACACCTCAGGAACCTATGCCATTAAGGAGATCTATTAGAGAAAGGAGAAATGTGGTGCCTGATGACTACATTGTATTTATCCAAGAACATGAAATAGGCATTGGAGTGATAGAAGATGATCCGATCAATTTTAGTCAAGCCATATAATGTTTTGATTCTCAGAAGTGGATTGATGCCATAAATGAGGATATTAAGTTCATGAAGAATAATGACGTATGTGATCCTGTCTTATTGCCAGAAGGTGAGAAATCCATTGGTTGCAAATAGATATTTAAGACAAATAGAGATTCGAAAGCACTACACTAGAATGGCCTTTTTGTAACGGATATAATCCGTTGGAGAAAATATTTCTAACACACAAAATCCGTTAGTATTTAGGCATGGGAAACACTTTAGTAACGGATATATTTGTTACTAAAATTAGCCAAAATCCATTACAAAAAAATGTTTTATAACAGACTAAATACATTACTAATCCGTTACTAATACTAATTTTAGTAACGGATTTAATCCGTTAAAAATATTGAACAACCGTTACAATGGCACGTAAAAGTAATTAAATATTTAATGGTTTATAATGAAATAAAATCGTAATTGATGAGAAAATCGTTGCATATTTGTAACGGTTTATAGCCGTTACAGAGTGTAAATTAATTAAAAAAATTTATTTATTAACTTTTTTGTCCATTATCCCTATGTAGAACAATGCAAATTCTTGTAGCTATAAATGCAACCAGTTTTAGTAACACAATTTTAACACACAATACAAATTCTCATATAATGATCAAATGGCATCATATAAACCAATATTCATCCAAAACCAACCCAATATTCATACAAAAATATGCCCGTCTACAAATATAAGGTACCAAAGATGTCCAACCATACATTAAACATACTATAAAATACAGCTAGTACATTGCAAATAAAGCTCAAAGTAAAATTACAAAGTACTTACATAAAAGCGTTTAGCACTTTCCAACACACAAACATAAGGTGGTGATCCCTTCATATATTATTAACTAATTTCAACTATTTACTTGGGAAAGAGAGATAGCCGGCAGCGACAAATTCTTAAATACCTAAACTTTCCTGTACCTTGCGATGAACCCTCGAAAACAAATGGCAGATAGCAGTGGCATCTTGGTATCTTTGCTGAATTTGTACATATATGTATAAATAAACTAAACCCATCATATATGTCTAAAAAAATAAATTACACTCTTAAGCATCTGAAGTAAATCTGCCAAAAACCAATTTCCAATTTAAGGGGATCTCGAAAAGAAAGTAAAAGCGTAAATCACTCCACAATTTTATATGCACTAGACTCCAAAAATCTATATGCTAGAAGATAACTTTTCTACCTAATTAAAGAAACATTCTTCAGTAGCACGTTGGAAACTCTTAGCACTTACACATAAACTATAACTAGGCAAAGCCGTATTGTTTGAACAAGTTTTTCAAATAAGGTTGGTCTCCGAGCTAACTTATTTTTAGGCTATTCAAATAGTGCCCGTATGTTTCTATTTGCTAAACATAAAGTTAACGCCAAAAGTGATATAAAATATGAAATAACTTGTTTCTAGACTATTTAAATAAGATATGTTGCTAAACATAAAGTTAACTTGTTTCTAGATATTTAAATAATATAGTTCGGTCTCTGAGCTAACTTTATGTTGCTAAACATAAAGTGAATGCCAAAAGTGATATACAAAAGTAGGTTACTTTTTAAAGGATAAACTGATGGAAATTTCATTTATATTTATGCAGGGCAGATTCATAGAAATTTTATGCAATGTGATAATTCATAAATATATATTGATGAACTAACTGTAAAGCATAAGTTTAGTACATATAGCAGTGGACTCCATATATGGAAATAGTATATTTCTAAAGTTTCCTAAATATTATATTTTATTGGCAAAAAAGAGGGAAAGAAATAGGGGTTAACAGTAAGAATGAAGAGACTAGAGAAAATTATAAAACATACAAAGTAGTGAATGTTCTAGTTGATTTATAGCATTTATCGATACTCTAATTTGAATAAAACAAACTTATATCATACATTTTTCAGATCAGAGATAATTGTATTGCTTAGGTAGGTATAAAGAGACACTAATGGACGTAAACTAACATGGAGTATATGTATATATATATTAGAATCAAAGGAATACCTTGGATGCATCTGTAAAACACCAAATGTCATCTGATTGTCTTAAGATTATGATGGTACCTGAGAGAACAAACAATGTCGGCAATTATTTTCTTATTGAGTCGCTTTCACAATTTTAAAGCTAGATTAATTTTTATTTTTTTTCAGAATAATGTCAAGCTTAATGGCTGGTTGGCTGGTTGCACATACTAGAAACATAATTACTTTTATCAAAAAATAATTAAAAGTGAACAAATATTATAAATTACCAATAAGAGCTCGGATTTCCTCAGCTTCCCCATTGGCAACCAATAAAAGCTCTAACTAGTCACCTGATTTGAAAAAAAAAGGTAGATAAATGATGACCCAAAGTACCATACAGAATAATGTCCATGTAAGAAACACAGTATATCCACAATGATGGTAAACTCATAATATATATAAGCATAAATTGCACATCTAAATCGCATAATAAAATCAAGCTCTAGACAAAAAAATTATAGTATATATGATTAAATGCACTTACCTATCCAAAAGATGCATGCCAAAAATCTTGGGTACAACTACTCATCATGTCAATGATAGATTTCTGCAATAGTTGAGTCTATGGACTGCACTAACAATTAGCTACAATTGGCTTATTTACAATAATTCATAAAGTACAAGTATGTATAATTCAAGTATTCGGTGAGATTAATAGAGGTAAAAATCCTATCATTGAGGGAAATATAGTAATGTGCTGACTTTTTGAACATCAACTAGAACTTTGCTCTTGGATTGTACATGTTAGCAAACATTGAAACATAAAGAAACTTAATAATAAACAAATTTATTTCTTTACAATTGTTCATATTGTATGCAAAAAAAAAATGAAAAACTATACTATCAATTAAGAGAAGAGATATACCCATAGGAATGTATGGAGCCACTTGAGACTCTCGGTCTTCTTCATTCATTAGATAAGTATATGCAATGGCCTTGTGTACAGCTACACACATGTCTTAGTATTAACACATGAAATATGGACTTCCTTTTTAATAGCCAATATATTTAATATATTTACAAAGAAAAAATGCAAAGTAGTAAAACAAGAACCATCTCATGACTTACTAATAAATAAAACATCAAAGTAAAAAAAGAGCTGAAATTGTTCTGTAGTGTAAAAAACAACCTTTTTATGTAGTCATTTTTTCCTTAAAGTAATGATATATTAATATAAAAATGAAGGCCTCCATCCCTGAAGAAGACTGAAAAGAATTAAATATAACCTTTGCATCCACGTAATTTGCTTTTAAGTTTTAACTCTAAAATGTCTGATACTACTTAAAACAAAATCGGTGTACAATGGTAACTAAATTTATAAGAGATATATCAACAATAAATGAAATGATCTAACAAGTACATCTCCTTTAAAGTCAAGGGCCTGACTTTACTTTCATACCTTTAATGAAAACAATAATGTGAATCTATAGATATATTGTCTAGAAGTCAACTTAATTACAACAATCATCATATAGGAAGTAGTCCCATACATTACTTAGTATAGAAAACCTATTAACCATTAAAATAAAAAGCTCACCATTACAGTTGATACTAAAGTTAAATTCATATTGACTATGAAGCCATGATTAAAGGCTTAGCAAAACAAAATACAAGTTGAACTTTTTTTTTCAACCTAACTTGTGTGCAAGGACCAAAATTCTAGTAGCATATATAAATGTAAACAAATATGCATGTGCATTTATTTGCCTCTGATATTACTTCTCTTGATTAACACAAATTACCAAAAAAAAAGTGAATAGGAAAAATTATCACTGAAGGATCTGTAACTATTTCCTAGAGAGAGAAAAAAATTAACTCAAAATTCATTAGAGTTTCTTAGAATCTATATGATGCTCAATATTGGCAAATGTAACAAATGAAAGAAAAGCATTTATTGGATTTCCCTTTAAGCATGTATAATATATTTGCATACACTTATTCCAACATAAGTAAAAATGTTTAGCAAGAAAAAGAAGATTGCACGCAGTTAATGAGAGCATACTTTTTTATCTTATTTTTTTCAGTTTCTTTCTCTCTTCGAGAAAATAAAAATCCCCATTTTTTTCTAAATCATCATCATCAAGCCCTAGATTGGAATGGAGAAAACATAAACCCCTAAATATATATGTATAAATAGAGTGAAATTGAACTCACCAGTCACCAATAAGAACCCTAGCGTTCAGTCAATGCAATCGCGAGAGAGAGAGAGGAACCAAGCTGAAATCCCCACAATCGATCCAGCTAGGGCTTAGGTTTGTTGAACTTCAATGTTGTTGAGGCGGAGGGAGATGACGAGAGAGAGGTTTCGTTGGGACAGTGAGAGCTCCCATTGATGTTGAGATTGAGGCGGAGGGAGATGGAGAGAAAAGAGTTTCAGCGGGATGAGGAAGCTAGGGCTTTTGAGTGTGAAAGAGGGAAATGAGTTAAGGAGAGTAAGTGAAAATTTTGGACTTCGCCTTTTATTTTGGTTTTCAATTCTTTTAACAAAATTTCAACGAAATGAGTGAAAAAATAAGCGGGATGAATAAGCAACATATTAGTAACGGTTGATCCATTACTAAAAAAAATTCAGTCTTCTTATATATTTTAAATTGGGGATTAAAATAATATTAGTGAGATTTGTAATGGATTTTTCCCTCAATAATGGACCAATTACGTTACAACTTTGTAACGGATTTAAAACGTTAGAAACACCAAAAATTGTCCATTACCAATATTGCGAAATGGTGTAATGAAGGCGATGAAGAAAGGTATAAAGTTTGACTTGTCGTAAGGGGCTTTAAATAAAAAGAATGCAAAAACTATAAATAAATTTTTTATCCAGATTCTTTGAAAGATTCTTTTAAGACTATAATGGCATTGAAAGTGCATTTCGATCTTGAGTTACATCAGATGGATGTAAAGACGACGTTTCGCAGTGATAAAATTATTAAAACGATCTATATGGTGCAATCAGAAAACTTTGTGGTGGGAGACCCAAACAATATGCTTTGCAAACCTAAGAAATTCATATATGAGTTCAAGAAAACATCTCGGCAATGGCATTTTAAGTTTCATCAAGTGATTATCTCATTTGGTTTTGAGATGAATTTGGTTAATGATTGCATATACCATAAGTTCCGTGGGAGCAAATACATTTTTCTGGTTTTATATGTCAATGACATTTTGCTTGCCAGCAACGATATAGGCATATTGCACAAAATCAGGAGATTTTTAATTAAGAATTTGAGATAAAATATCTTGGTGGTGTCTCTTTTGTGTTGAGCATACAGACCTCGGGGTACTTTATGATCATCACAAAAGGGTTATATCGAAAAGGTTCTTAAAAGATATGACATGCAGGATTATAAATCACGCGATACCCCTATGGTTAAGAGAGATTATGTTAATCTCATTCAATACCATAAGAATAATTTTTTGAGGAAAACAAAATGCAAAAGAGTTCTTATGCATTAGCATTATGGAGTCTGAAATATATTTAAATATGTACGTGTCCGGATTTTGCGTACATTGTTGGGATGCTAGTTAGATATTTAAGCAATCTAGGAATAGAACATTTGAAAGCAACAAAACAGGTATTGTGGTAATTATAGTAAATAAAAGGACTACATACTCACATATTGGAGGTCAGATTAGCTTGAGATCGTTGGCTATACTGACTCCAATTTTAATCGGTGCAAAGATAATATTAAATCTATCTTGTATTCCACTAATAACAGGGGCTTGACGAAGTCTAAACACATAGACATCAAGTTTCTAGTTGTTAAGGAAAAAAAGTTCAGAGTGAACAGGTGTCTATAGAACACATCGGTACAAATTCCATGGTTGCAGATCCGCTTACTATGGGATTGCCACCTAAAGTGCTTCATGATCACATTACTCATATGGGTGTCATGAATTTTCAGGAAATTCAGTTTTAATGGGAGTTTGTAATTTTTAGTGTTTCTATGATATAAACAAATTTCAGTTATTTCGGTTTAAAGATATTTTAAAATCATTTTCTGTAGAAATACAGTTTTGGTTTATTTACACTCTGATTTTGGATATGGTTTGGTTTCACTAAGGTTTCAGGAGGATCAGTTGGAAATAGGTATGTTAAGATCACGTTTCATGAAATTTTCATGGTACACATCCACATCATAATCCATGTCATTCAGTTAGATTGACATGTGTGACCATTGATGGGTTGAGTTACGTCAAGTGTAACAAAGGCCGCTTTGATCCTATGTTGATATGATTGATGAACCGGATTGAATATAGATACATTTTAGTAATGACAGCAAATATGAGCTCAATTTACAATACATAACTATAAGGTTACACATATATCCCAAGTGAGATATTGTTGGATCCTTAATCCAACATTGGGCTTATATGTAAAATAATTATGTGTTGTGGACTGTCGTATAGTTAAGCCCACTTTAAAGTGATCAACTAAGGTTTAAGTTATTTGGGCTTAAATCTATGTAATAGGGTGTGGGTCTTTAATGTGTATGTACTTAAAAGTAATTTCTATTTTTATCAAAAGAAGGAATGAGAAACGAGAAATATCTGAGTCAGCACTTTTTTCTTATTCAAGACTGTCCACGAGAGCTATTTGGTGTTCACACCATGTCTCGACCAGTGAAGTTGTGAGTTGTGACCTTGGATTTATAATAAAGAGAAAATATTTTTTTGGCCCGGTTCAAAACTAAAAATTTAGATTTTTTATCAAAAAGTTAATTTTATTTAATATTTTTTAAAATTTATTTCACTTTATTTTTTCTTTCATTAATTTTTTAAAACAATATAAATTTAATTAAAAAATTAAAATTAGATAAAAAAAATATATTTAAAATCTATTCACTAAGATTTATGGGTAATTAACACTTTTGACCCTTAAAGTTTGCTAATTTTTCCACACTTGTCCTGATTTTTTTTTCAGCTCAATAAACCCCGAAGTTTCCCCCGAGTCCCACACCAGTCTAAAAGTGGATGTCCCGTTAAAAACATCAACGGAAACCGCACGTGCAGGGTACGATCCTCTTTATGCAAGGGCATTTTAGGGCTTTTAAGGTAAATTGAACAAAATCAATACATGAAGGATCAAAACGAATTAGGAATAAAAGTTTAGAGTGAGAAAGCACAGCAAAATTGGAGAAATTAGGGTTCTTTACTTAAAAGTTAGGGCTTTCTCATTTACATAGTTTAAGAAGACATTAGGATTGCAGATGAGTTGGACGGTGAGGGAAAAAGAGTACGAGGACTTGGGTACACCACTTTATGGTAAGTGTGCTTATAGATTTCCTTTTTGAATCTAGTGTAGTGTTTTGAATATATATTGATGGGGATAATATTAATTTTATCCCCGACCTATCAAAGTCGCCAACGTAAAAATATAACATAATGAAAGATCCAAAAATGACACCGATGAGATACTGGTGACCAACATGATATTTTAAATGTAAAGTGGAAAACATAATTATTAGTGGGCTGGCCCACTAATAATCATGAAACCAAAGGAAAATATGTGCTTAAAGGAGAATATGTGTTTTCGGTGGCTTTTGATATTTGCTTTTGGTGGATTACTTTTAATGAGAGCAAGTGGAATATGTCTCCTTCTCTCCCTATAAAAAGAAGACCAAATTCTCCATAAAAGAGCATCCAAGAAATAAAAGAGATATAATATAGAGAGAAGGAAAATAGCATAGAGAAATGAGAGATTCTTGAAATTCATAGAGTGTTATTATCCTCTTATCTTGTGTTATAACCATATTTTAATAGTGAAATTCTCTTATCGCCTATGGTTTTTTCCCTCATCCTATCAGAGGATGGTTTTCCATGTAAATCCTTTGTGTCCTGTTCATCTTCATTTTTAATCAGTTTCTGTCGATACTATTCACAATCACTATTCACATATATGGTGGTACTGTTCACAATCATTGTTCACAGTTACAATCCATTATTAAACCTCTAATTCACCATTATTCATTTATTGATATGTCGTAAATTATCTATTCTAGATTTTGACATCATCAGTTTGGCACCGTCTGTGGGAAAGACATTTCCTTAAAGTCATACGCTTTTCAAAAAGCTAAGAAAACCATACATTCACCATGTCCTAGTTAGGAGACACCCAAATAAATCCCCTAATAGCTTTAGTGGCTCAACCCCTGTTTCTGCACCGGCTCCCCTAGCCCCTGCGCGAATCCTAGCCATTGAAAGGCTGGGGGAACGCTGCCGGAGGTATAGGAGGAGTTGAAGCAGGTCTAGTGGGTCTGATGCTGACCAATCCAGTTCTGAACAGGGAGATTCTTATGATGAGTTCTATGTTATAGCTCCCCCACCATCTCCAGAAAGTATTCCACAAGTTAATATGGTTCGAGAAAGACGCTCCAAAGGGGATGCTCAAAGACAAAGTGTGAGCAGATGAGGTTGACCCCCCATTCCACCAGTTCTTGAGACAAATACCAGGCCTCGAGGGTCTGTGTTCGACATGATCTTAAACAAGAGCTCTGTTGAAGAAGTAGAGCAGAGGCTCAGATCAGAAATAAAAGCCCAGCTGGCCGAAATGATGAAAACCATAGGCCATGTTGGAGGGAGCTCGGAAGCAACTTTGCTAAGGAATTCTAAATCCTCGTTTGCAACGCACGTCCAGTCCTGTGCGGTCCCGGACAAATTCAAACTACCTGCTCTAGAGTCATATGATGGCTCAACCGATTCAGTGGACCATTGACAGCAATTTGGAAATATGATGAGGCTCCAAAATGTCCCAGATAGTATCATATGCAAGGCCTTTGTCACAACCCTCAAGGGGGCAGCTCAGATGTGGTGCAACAGCCTATCCCCAGGCTCGATTCAGAGCTCGCAAGAGTTTGGTACGAGGTTCATAGCTCACTTCCTAGGGATTAGAAAACAATCTAAGCCCTCCACCCACCTCTTCACAGTCAAACAAAGTTCGAACGAAGGTCTAAAAGACTACATTTACTGATTCAACCAGGAAAGCCTCATGATCAATGATCTCAATGAAGGTGTGGCCGTGCCGCATTTATGAACGGAGTAAGCTCCCTCTACTACTTAATGACCTTAGTTAGAATGGCTCCGAAGACCATGTCTGAGCTCCTGGACGAGGTCAACAAACATATTGGGGTAGAAGAGACACTTCAAGGACGCAACTTATCAGGGTTTTCTGCTCTCTGCCCCCCTTCCAAGTGCCAGGGGGAACATAGCCCTTCTCCTGATCAAGAGAAGGAGAAAAAGAAGAACAAAAAGAATACTAAAAAGTTCAGATCTAGCGAGGACAGAGCTCACCAGAAGTTCACTCTCCTTACAGCTCCACTGAGCGAGGTCTATGCCCAATTAGAACCGGGAGAGGTACCTAAGCTTAGGAAGATGAGCACTCTAGAGAGGAAGAGGGACTCTACCTAGTACTGCTGGTATCACAAGGACCATGGCCACGAGACTGATAATTGCTGGAAGCTCAAGGAAGAAATTGAGACGCTTATCCAGCGTGATCAGCTCCGACAGTACATAAAGAAAGAAAAGGATGTTCCCCCAAAAGCCAATGGGAAGGAGCATGCCAAAGAAATATTCATGATTGAGGGATGTTCATCCTTCTTTGAAAACAACAACAGGTCCCGAAAGGCTTACATCAGGCATGCCAAGTTCCCGAGCTCAGAAGCAGAATTCTTTAGTTCGAGGCCCTCAAAGATGGCCAAGTACGAAGCCTCCGAGGTCACCTTCACTGAAACGGATATGAACAGGGTAGAGTACCCCCATGATCACTCGTTAGTAGTAACAGCCATGATAAGCAACCACAACGTCCATCGTATCCTTATCGACACATGAGCGATCTCGAACTACTACAATGCTTTCAAAGCGACGAGTCTCACTAAATAACACCTGGTTCAATCGCTGGTCATATTGGTAGGATTCTATGGGGAGAAGACAAGGTCCTTGGGGGTAATCAAGCTTTCGGTAACTCTAGGAACGGCTTCAAAGCAGGTCACGACCATGGCAGAATTCCTAATTCTTGACTCAGCTCCCCATTACAATGCTATCTTAGGCAGAGGAACCCTCAACGAAATTAGAGCCGCTATATCAACCTACAGCTTAACCATAAGGTTCCCAACCCTCCATGGGATTGGGGAGGTCAGAGGTAACCAAATGGAGGCCAAGCACTGTCAATTCGGAACCTTGAAAGAAGTCAGAACCACATAGATTGCCACCGTAGAGCTCGAGGTAGCAACTACTGAAGGGGTGAACAATATAGGAGAATCTATCACCTCTGAGAGATTGGAAATTGATACCCTAGACTCCCAAGACGAAGAAAAAGAGCTCAGGGGAAAGTCAGTTGAAGATCTGGAAGACTTGCTCTTGGATCATTCACTACCTGAAAGGGTGTTTAAGGTCAGTAACCAACTCAACTCGAAGGTTAGACGGGAGCTTTCCCAATGCCTCAGAGCTAACGACGATGTCTTTGCGTGGTTCCATGATGACATGAAAGGGCTCAACCCAGAGGTCATGGTGCACAGGCTCAACGTTGACCCAGCCTTCAAGCCCGTAAAGCATAAAAAGAGAAACTTTACAGCATAAAGTAATCTGGCTGCCAAAGAAGAAGTCCATAAATTACTCCAAACTGGTTTCATTAGGGAGGTCCACTACCCAAAGTGGCTTTCCAATGTGGTACTTGTGAAGAAGCACAGCGGAAAGTGGAGAATGTGTGTGAATTTCAAAGACCATAACAAGGCTTGTGCAAAAGACAGATTTTTGCTCCCGAAGATTGATCAGCTCGTGGATGCGACCACTGGGCATAAAATGCTAAGCTTCACGGACATTTATTCTGGATATAATCAGGTAAGGATGGCATCTGAGGACGAATAAAAGACATCTTTCATCACCAATGAAGGGACCTACTGCTACAAGGCTATGCCCTTTAGTTTGAGGAATGTAGGAGTTACCTATTAAAGGGTGATGAACTCCTTGTTCAAATAACAGATAGGCTGGAATATGGAGGTTTACATCGACGACATGCTCGTAAAGAGCCTCAACCCAGCTAGGTGTGCTTTTAGGGTAAAAGGTGGCAAATTTTTGGGTTTCATTGTAACACAAAAGGGGAATCGAAGCTAACCCCAAAAAGATACAACCTCTGATTGACATGAAGTCTTCCACCAAACCAAAGAAAGTCTAGAGCTTAGCAGGTCGAGTGGCAGCCCTTAACAAGTTCATCTCTAAGGCTACCGACAAATGCCACCCATTCTTCAAAACTCTGAAAAAGGCCTTCGAGTGGACGGAAGAATGTGAGCTTACTTTTCAGCAGCTCAAGCATTACCTCGGAGCTCCTATTTTATTAAGTTTTCTAAAGAAGGGTGAAATCCTCTGTCTTTCCTTGGCTGTTTCTCAAACAGTGGTCAGCTCAGCCCTCATGAGGAAAGAAGAGGGGGCGCAACTCCCTGTCTACTACACGAGCCGAGCTTGCACGCGGCTGAGCTCAATTACCCTAGGTTAGAAAAATTAGCATACGCTCACCTCATCACTTCTAGGAAATTGAGACGCTACTTTTAAGCCCATGCCATCGACGTACTCACAAACCAACCACTACGACGAATTCTTGAAAAACCAGATCAATCAAGAAGGTTAGCTATCTGGGCTGTAGAGCTTGGGCAATTTGTGATCAGTTACAAACCACGGGTGTCAATCAAAGGGCAGGTTGTGGTTGACTTCATAGCCGAGTTTACTTACAGAAAGGAACAGGTTGCCGAACTTCCAGAGCTACTGCTAACACTAGACCCAAGCGCCTCGAGCCTTTCCACCTCAATAGGCATGATGCCAGAGATTCCAGTGTGGATACTCCACGCAGATGGAGCCTTCAACTCTTAAGGTTCCGAAGTTGGTCTGGTATTGATCACCCCTAAGGCTAACACATTAGAGATAACCCTTAAGTTCTTTTTCAAAGCATCAAACAACGAAGTAGAATACGAAGCTATCATAGCAGGTCTGAGGATTGCTGGAGACTTGGGGGTAAAACAAATTGTGGTTTACAATGACTCTGCAGTCGTAATTGGCCAAATACTTGGCCACAACATGGCTCAAGAAGATCATATGGCCGGTTACCTAGCTAAAACTCAAACGGCAGCTCGAAAGTTTACAAACGTGGTGTTCATCAAAGTTTCTCGAGCTCAGAATAATAAGGCAGACCACCTGGCCAAGCTAGCTTTATCAACAGAGGCACCAAGTGGTGTCCACATTGAATATTTAGAAAGCAAAGCCATCAATGAGCTTGAAAAAGTGGATGCAACCCAGTACGGGTCTGCAAGTGCTGGATTGACCCAATTCTGGATTACCTCATAAATGGAGTTCTGCCAGAAGAAAAGAAGATAGCCAAAATGATCAAATACATCTTCAACAGATATGTAGTCATGAAAGCAACTCTGTACAAGAGAGGGTATGTTCTTCCGTTCTTACTCTGCCTACACCCCCATCAAGCTCAGGCGGCCCTATTAGAGATCCATAAGGGGTTGTGTGGTGGGCACTCGGCTCGGAATGACGAAGGACTCTTAACCAATTTAGACCTCCGCGAAGAAAAAATAGAACAAGCTCGGATCAAAGAAGAGGCCTACAAAAGAAACATGGTCAAGAGTTACAACAAAAGGGTCAGGCACCGAAGCCTAACTGTGGGCGACTTGGTGCTCCAAAAACTCATTCTGGCCACTAAAATTTCCCAACATGGGAAGCTAGCTGCCAAATGGGAGGGTCCATATGTGGTAACCAAAGTCAGCAGACTTGGTACCTACTACTTAAGAACCATGAATGGAATGGAGCTCATGAGGCCATGGAACATAGAACACCTCAAGAAATACTATCCCTGAGCGAAGTACTTTGTAATCTTGTAATGACTTATTCCAAAGAAAAATATATGAAATTTTACTTTGGTATGCCGTTGTTTACAAGAATAAAAACTCTCACAAAGAGATCGGCAATATGCTGAAGAGGCTGTATAAAAAAAACTGAGAAAGCTGTCATAATTTGCTTAAGTCAAAAAGAGGCATGACATTTTTGTAGACTTAACCAAAAAGCACACGTTTTCTTTTTATACATCAACGACCTCGAAAAAATTCCTACCGCCATGTAGGTTAGCCACCAAGCATATAACGTCTAAGTGCAGACTTGTTGAGAGCTGAGAAATTCCTCTAATTAAAGAGGTCAGTTTGTTGGTGCACAGCTCTTTTATACGAGCACATTTACACTCTGAGTAGTCTAACTGGCGTTCGAAAAGAATCTTACAAAATTTGCTTAAAGTCTAGGGGGCACAACTCATATAGACTTAGCCAAAATAAGAATAATTCCTTGCGTACAAATGACCCAATGAAAACCTGTTGCACACCAGGTCGATCCAGCAAAAAAAAAGGTCACAAACTTCCTGGGAAATTGCCAAAAGACCTCTACACAGGCTAAAGGCCTACCAGGCACAAAATACCTATAACACAGACATATTTATTGGATTTATTTTATCTCTTTTACCATTTTACTTTGAGTGTGGGGGAAAAGGGATAACCATTCATATATGACTTGTTCTATCTCACAATAACAACTCAAAACAAAACATAAAAAAAGCACACAGAAGATATGAATAAAGACAAAAAAATAAAAATTCTAAAACAAACTTGTTTATTTACTGATGAAAGGAGATGTTACAGGTGGAATATCTACGGAACATTTGTTTAAAGAACAAACCCTTACTAGAGGTGCATACATTGTCTGGGCTGAACGGTATGCTATTGAATGATAAAAAGATATATGTTGGACCCATTCTTCGCAAACAAAAAGACATGAAAGTGAAAGGGTAGATAACTTATCTAATCAAAGAAAAGGCGAAATAATCTGAAGATCATCAGCACCAAAATTCAAAACAGTACTGAAATTAGAAAAAGAATAATCAGAAAAATCACATCATATATCCCCTAAAGCTGTCCAGTCAGGGCTTGTTAGTTCAACAACCTCCGCAACAAAATAAGCTTGAGAAGATTGCGATAAAAAATCTTCCGAGTCATCCTGGTAATAGGACATATTCGAAAATGACGGCAAATCTACTTCAGTCAGCAGAGCCCAGTTTTCTATAAGATTCACTGTAGGCAGAGGGATCTCAGGTGCAACCTCTTCTGCCGACATAAGGGGCCTTAAAAAACCTCTGGGAAGTTATGTTAACATATCTTCATCGATCGAAAGAACCCTAGGTTCTGGAAGATTCACGGTAGTCGGAATAACATCAGGCGCGTTATTTTCTGCCAACGAAAGGAACCTTTAGGAGGAGCAAAGGAAAAGGATGGGTTAGCGCTAAAATACTCTCCTTCTAATCGAGCCTCTAACGCCGTCACCCGTGACTGCAAAGTTTCTAATGCTGTCACCCATGATTGCAGCTCATCTACCTTTTGTTGAAGATAAACAATGAGAGTAGTACAGCCGCTGGTGGGATTCTCGAGCCTCGCTTTCGTTTCAAAAAGAAATGAAGTAAGAATCTTAAGATGTTGATGTTCGGGAATTTTTTCAAGAAGAATGTGATATTCTTCCACCCAAAAACAGAGAAAATTGTGTGATAATCTCGACGATTAATCACATTTTGAAAATGTTTAGCTGATTCACAAAAGGCAGGACATGCCCTGTGGCAATAAGAACAAGCAGGACATGAAGGACCATTAGTACGGTGGGTGTTCGGCATGATTTTGAGGACGGTTGAGATGCTATTGAGTGGAGTTGAAAGATTAGTGAGTTTAAAAGGCTTTGGTGGGAAGAAGAGTAATGGGTAAAGCATTGCAAGTTCAACTATCACGTCCCCCATCAAGCTTGAGGAGGGAGAGGAGCCTCCGGTAAGGAGAATCTCGAGGGAAGAAATCTCGCTGAAAAGGGGCCGCTAACAAGGGCAGGTCTCGAAGAAAAAAGCTGTTCCCCAACAAGGGCAGGTCTCGAGGAAAAAAGCTGTTCCAAAAAAAAAGGGGTTATTATTATTTATTCAAAAGACCTCTCGTAGGCAATGAATTGTCAGCCTTGGTCACTCACGAAGGATTTGAACTCAAGACGTCTCGTCTATCAAAACTCAGAGCTACTACTAGCTCCCAGATTGAAGGATATCCTCACCAATCAGCTCATCTGAGCTAAATGACAAGGATATGGGGCAATTGATGGGGATAATATTAATTTTATCCCTGGCCTACCAAAGTAGCCAACAGAAAAATACAACATAATGAAAGATCCAAAAATGACACCGATGAGATATTGGTGACCAACATGATATTTTAAATGTAAAGTGGAAAACATAATTATTAGTGGGCTGGCCCACTAATAATCATGAAAGCAAAGGAGAATATGTGCTTTCAGTGGCTTTTGATATTTGCTTTTGGTGGATTACTTTCAATAAGAGCAAGTGGAATATATCTCCTTCTCTCCCTATAAAAAGAAGACCAAATTCTCCATAAAAGGGCATCCAGGAAATAAAAGAGATATAACATAGAGAGAAGGAAAATAGCATAGAGAAATGAGAGATTCTTAAAATTCATAGAGTGTTATTATCCTCTTATCTTGTGTTATAACCCTATTTTAATAGTGAAATTCTCTCATCGCCTGTGGTTTTTTCCCTTATCCTATCAGAGGAGGGTTTTTCACGTAAATCTTGTGTGTCCTGTTCATCTTCATTTTTAATCAGTTTTTGTCGATACTATTCACAATCACTATTCACATATATGGTGGTACTGTTCACAATCACTGTTTACAGTTATAATCCATTATTAAACCTCTAATTCACCATTATTCATTTATTGATCTGTCGTTAATTATATGTTTTAGATTTTGACACCATCATATATATATATAAAATGTTATTTTTTTGGTATTTATGTGTTGTAAGTGTGTGTTTGTCACTTTCACTTTTGTCGGAAGTCTTTATATATATAAGTGGGTTGTTGGTGGTCCCGATATATATATATTGAATGCTTCAAAAAGTTTTTTTTTTGTGAAATAATGAGTTTGTGTGTGTATATATCTACAGGTCCAAGCACTGACTTATTTACTATTAAATTACACCATGGTGGTGAATTCAAAACAGTGGAGTCAAAGTGTATATACAAGGGGGGTACACATACTTTCATTATTGTGAGTTTGATAAAATATCCTTGGTTGAGTTGGGTAATATGGCATCAGAAATGGGGTATTCTGGTCATTGCACTTTTTATTATGGTAATGAATTGCAGAGTAGGTTTATGGTTATTGTATATGATAGAGATGTGTTGAACATGTCTAACTATATGAATATGGATTATGAGGTTGATATATAATTCAAATAATTAGCCTATGCAGTGGTTGAGGGGGAAAACAAAAGTCTTGGAAATATTGATTAAAGATTTAGAAATAATGAAGCAAGAAGAGTGGACCATAGTTTCAGACAAACATGAGGGATTAGTTCCTGCCTCTTTCAAACTTCTGCCTAAAGCTGAGCATAGGTTTTGTGTGATGCACTTATATTCAAACTTTAAGTCTGCTGGGTATACGGGGAAGGTGTACAAGGAGATGCTATGGAATGCTGCAATGTCCACAAATGTACCTCATTTTGTTAATGTAATGAAGAAGCTTAAAGATTACAAATTGGCAGCATATGAGTGGTTTAAAGACAAGCCACTAACTCACTGGTCTAGGTCTCACTTCAGTACATTGTCCAAGTGTGATATGTTATTGAACAACATTTGTGAAAATTTCAATAAATGTATACTTGATGCTAGAGAAAAACCAATTATAGGGTTACTTGAGAAGATTATGGTATATTTGATGGTGAGAATGCAACAAAATAAAGAGAAAGCTAGCAAATGGGAAGGGAAATTGTGTCCAAATATTGGGAAAGTATTTGAGAAATATAAGCTTGATTCTGCCAATTATATCCCAACATGGTCAGGTGCAGGGAAGTATGAAATCAGTTGTATCCATGGTGACAAGTTTATTGTTAATTTGGATGAAAAGACTTGCTCTTGTGGCAAATGGGAGTTAAGTGGGATTCCATGCCCACATGCGATATCAGCCATGGTTTTTAAGCAAGTTGAACCAGAGGAGTTTGTCCATGAGTGTTATAATGTTGAAACATTTAAAAGATATACATGCCAATTATCAATCCAATGAATGGTGAAAATATATGGCCTGACACCCAACACCCACCTGTTCTGCCACCACTGGTGACACCATAACCTGGAAAGAAGAAAAAGAATAGGATCAAGAAGTTTGATGAAACAGACAGAAGCCAAGGCAAGCTAGGGAAGAAGCACCAACAATCTTTAAAGTGTGGCAATTGTGGTACTCTTGGCCACAATAAAAGAAGTTGCAAAACTGATAATGTAAGCTTTTCTATTGTATTTGGTGTTATTCAATTCAATTACATAATTATATTTTTTCTCATATAAAATAATTCAATTGTGGTGCATATTTTATATGTTAACAAGGATAAAGCAAACTAAGTGAATATGTCTCAGCCACCATCTACATCACATGTAAAAATGCAAAACTCAGAGAACAATGTGTTTTTTGGATAAATAAATTGTGACATGTGTCTATATTCCTCTTTTTATAGGTGAGGCAACAAGATAAAACGACAGAGGGGGAAAAAGGAAAACAAAAGCACCAAGAGCAAAAGGGGCTAAAATGGCAAAAAGAACACCAACTGAAACACCAACTCAAGTGCCATCCATGTCTCAGCCACCAATAGAAGATCCACTCATGTCCCAACCAATTGAAGTGCCATCCATGTCCCAGCCAGCACCATCATCATATGTAAAGATGCAAAACTTGATTGAATGATTGGTTTACTTAATTTATAAATGGTGACATGTATGTATATTTCTTTTCTTATAGGTGAGGATGCAACAAGATAAAATAACAAGAGGGGGTAACAGGGCAACAAAAGCACCATGAGTAGAAAGAGCTACAATGGCAACTAAAGCACCAATTGAAGGACTAAGTCAAATGCCATTTATGTCTCAGCCACCAATAGAAGATCAACTTATGTCCCAACCAAGTCAAGTACCATCCCTGTCCTAGCCAGCTCCATTCATTATTGAGAAATCTGGCCCAAGTCACCCATATCAAAAGAATACACAAGTAATCATAAAGGAAGGAAATAAGTTTCTCACCTTGTTAACCTTACAAAACCTGAGAATGTGAAAGAATGTGAAAGTTGTTTTTTTGTCTGCCATTTGATACAATGAATGCCTTTTTTTTGTGTGGGGAAGATGTAATTGGTTTGCCCCACTAGTTGTAAATATTCTTTTTTTTGGTATAGGGAACATGTCATTAGTTGGTTTATTCCATTTGTGGGGACAATGGCAAGTTAGTGGGGCTATGTTGCTATCAATTTTTTTTTTGTGAACAATGATTAGAAAGTGCAATGAAAACAACTATCTATTTGGTTTGTTTTATATGGTTTATTGCTTTCCAATTGTATATCGTTATGTGCACATCCTTCATTTCCAATTTTGCATTACAGGTCTACCAAAACAGAGTAACCATAAACATAAAACAGGGTAATGCACATATTAATACAGCTCTATGAAATTTGAAAACAACTTCATCAAATTTAATAACAACTTCATTACAAAAACATATGTTGTACATTGCATTACAAAAACTACTGCTACTTAGTTACATTACATTTTTAATAATACATAGTTTCTTTCGTGCATTACAAAATAAAAAAAATATAAAAAAGAAGATAAAAGACCATAAATATGCTTCAGTGGACTACATAATTAATATCCTTCTCCATCAAACTCATTGTTTCATCACAAGTGCAAAGATCAACAGCCATGATAACATCAACAAAAAAAACCATATCTTATCTCTGTTTTTATATTTGTTCAGTTGAGCTTCTGCTGTATTGATCCTTCCTAGCAAACCAGGTATAACAACCTTAGATCGTGCACACATTGCATGGTCAAGCCAAGAAAAAAAATCAACAACTGTTGTGCTGCATTTTGAAAAGGAAAATGCCACATTTTCAGCAAGAAGAATGGTTCAAAATTTACAGGGAATAAAAGTGAAATTTTTCGAAAACAAATCATACTTACCTCATTATTTCCGCAAGTAAGAAACCTTCTACCTGGGTTTAGATCTGTCCATGAAGTCACCATTCTTGCTCTCTTGAAACAATGGCAAGTTACGGGCTCCATTCTTGCTTTTTTTCTCTATTTTCTTTGGGCATAAAGAGGAAGTGAATTCCTAATTCGTTTTGATCCTTCATGTATGGATTTTGTTCCATTTGCCTTAAAAGCCCTAAAATGCCCTTGCACATAAAGGATCGTGCCCTGCACGTGCGGTTTCAATCGGTGTTTTTAACGGGACATCCACTTTTGGACAGGTGTGGGACGCGGGGGAAACTTCGGGATTTGTTGAGCTGAAAAAAAAAAGATTCAAGACGAATGTGAAAAAATTAACAAACTTTAAGGGTAAAAAATATTAATTACCTAAGATTTATTATAACTATTTTTTTAGTTTTTCTCATAAATATTTTTAAATTGATTAAAAAAACTCAACAAAAATTAAATTTATTTTTCAAACTATTTTTATATTTTTTAAAAACTTAACTTAAAAGCTCAACTAAAAATAGTGTGCCAAATAGGCTCTTTATTTTTATTTTTTAATCTTAAAATTAGGGTATTCTTAAATGCACCCACATAATCCGTCTTCTCACCCCACCAAAAGTTAAAGTTACATTAATCTTAACCTAAAAAATAGCGTAAACCCCATTCTTCTCACCCCATTTTCTATACTTTGAAAAAATTACCACTAATTTGTCTTCTCATCTACTTAAAATTTTAAAAATTAATTAAAAAACTTCATTTTTTTTTCCAACAAACAATTATCTACTATTTTCACTTAATTACATATATTTCATAAATGTAAGTTTATAATAAATATTCTTTAATTTTTATATTAAGTGCTAGATTTTTATTTTTATATGCCCTGGCACGATAACGTCTTCAATGATATTTTTTTTAATTTATTCAATCTTTTTATTTGTACATGCATGTAGAGCTCAATAAAACTCACGTTAAGTTATACAATATCAAAGCTAAAAATTGTTTGTCTTAACATGCGCCTAATATGTCATAAATAATATATATATATATATATATGTATTGCATGTTGTGCTTTTATTATTTCAATATTTAAATTCTAAAAATTACTCGTAAAAAAATATTAAAAAATGAAATATTTTAGTGAGAAAATCTCTATCCTTTTAATCTTTTGCAAGGATATCGTTTTCTTGACTCTAAAAAAATTAAATATCTTAGAAATCGAAAGTAACAAAATATTTTAATAAATGATTTATTTTTCCAATTCATTTTTTCCATTTTCACGAAAGATAACATTTTTTAAAAAGAAAGAAGAAAATGTTTTTAAGTCATTAAAAAATCATTTAAGAACACCCGGGGTGAAAAGACGGATTTTGTAGATGTATTTAAGAACACTTGAAAAAATTCATCACTATTCACTTTTTTTCCTGCGAGTTTTTTTTTCCTCTGTCATCATTCTTCTAGTATTTTTGATAAAAATAAAATTGATCTTCTAATATCTTTGATGCATCTTTGATGTAGTGAATTAAGACATATTTATGTAGTATATGACTTAATTATTACTTTTGTTAATTAATTACTTAACTTCAACGGCTCCTCCGAGTCTTTGCAATCTAACCTAACTTATTATTCCATATCACTTACATGTACGTTTTAGAGAGAGAGAGTTTACGTAAGTATGTATAAAAAAAAGTTAATAAAGAAAAAATAGCTTAAGGGCTTTTCTGGGCTTTTCTTTAATTATAATTAATGTTTAAATTTCATATATATTATAAAATAATTAATTTAATTTTTGTTTTATTTATAAATTTGTTGAAAATAACTAATAAATTTTTCAAAATGCTTAAAAAATAAAGGATGATCTAAATTTAATTGAAAACGGAGTAAATATTTCAAATTTCTTTTGTATATCAAACATACTACTGTATATATATATATATATATATGGATCAACTTCCGATCTTTTAATATTTTTGATGTAGTAAATTAAAACTTATATTTACTTATTTGATAAAAATAAAATTTGTAGACAAATTTTAAATATGAATAATAACTATTTAAGAGTAATGAATAATAAAAGATTATATGAAATATCATATAATTGTTAAAACTGTATTTATTATAATTAATATTTTGTATCTTCAGAGGTACTATTTAGACAAAATTTTTAATGAAATTTATGAAGAACAATGTAATTTTTGTTTAATATGTCTTATATTAATGAAAAAATTAATATTATTTAATATTTTTACTTTTAGCGACAAAAATTTATCGTTTTTACATTGTTTTAGTAAACTCACCCCACTGGGGTGAAGTGCAAGATTTTTTAAAGATTTTATGGGATGAGAAGAAAGTATTCTCGTACTATAGTGAAAAGACTGATTCTGTGGGTGCATTTAAGAACACGTTGAAATTACATCAACCCATAAACCCTCAAGGGTAAACTCGACATACCACTACCAACTCTGCAAAACCCTAGATTATAATCCTCATTTTCTTCCTTTCTTCCGCCAAAACCCTTGCTCTCACACGCCTCACCAATGCCGCCAAAGTTTGATCCATCACAAGTCGTCGACGTTTACGTCCGAGTCACCGGTGGTGAGGTCGGCGCGGCGAGTTCCCTCGCCCCGAAGATCGGACCCCTCGGTCTCTCTCCGAAGAAGATCGGAGAAGATATCGCAAAGGAGACCGCGAAGGACTGGAAGGGCCTCCGTGTCACCGTCAAGCTCACTGTCCAGAATCGCCAGGTTGGGCTGTCAATTCATCTTTTTGGTACAACAATAAGTCTGTATTATTTTTTGGGAATAGCAAAACGACCTGCCTAAACACTGCACGATACAATCAATTTTTAAGTCGTAAGGCAATTTTAGATGGCAATTTTCACCAATAAAAAATTCTACAATAAAAATGATCTCTAATGAGGGTTTCTATATTCATTTTTGAGTGGATAGCTATCACCTTTTCTATACGTAGAAATGATCATAGAAATTATACAAAATTCTACAATAAAAATGTAGAAGGTTAAAAATTCTCTCTAATGAGTTTATATATTCATTTTGGAGTTGGTGGCTTTCACTGTTTCTATACGTAGAAATGATCATTGATTTTTTTTTAAAATAAGGTGCCAATTAAGATAGAGAAGTGGTAGACAAATATGACACCATTGGTGCCGGATAGACGCGACACATTGAACGGAAACGAACCTATAGAAAAAGCTATTGGAGATTGCCTAATAAACACAGTTATAACATGATTAAAAAATGAGAATTTTCTCTATTTTAGACCCGAATATAAACACTATTAACATGATATGACTCAAATTTCATGTCATTTTGCTTCAAAATTTGGACACCAAAAAGACAGCATTAAAAATCCTAAGACAAAAACACTAATTCTTGTGCCAAGTTCGTTTCGTTTTATTCCCCATTTTTTTCTAAATTGTCGCCCCTACTGCCAGGCCAAGGTCGCCGTCGTCCCATCTGCAGCTGCTCTGGTCATCAAGGCTTTGAAGGAACCAGAGCGTGACAGGAAAAAGACGAAGAATATTAAGCACACTGGAAACATTTCTCTGGATGATGTGATAGAGATCGCTAAGATAATGAGGCCAAGATCGATGGCAAAGGAGTTGGGCGGAACGGTGAAGGAGATTTTAGGTACTTGTGTGTCAGTTGGATGTACGGTTGATGGTAAGGATCCGAAGGATTTGCAGCAGGAGATTGCTGATGGTGATGTTGAGATTCCTCTTGATTGAGATCAAGTAAGGGATTTACTGTTTTGATATTGTTTAAATTTTTGTTTCAGATACTTGTGAGAATTTTGAGCCTTCGGAGAGATTTGGCCTAAATGTTCTATTGGTTATTATTTGAATGATGCATCAGGGTGTAGATTGATTTATTTTCCTAATTCCTTAATTTATTTTCCTAATTGCTTAATTTTTCTTAAACTCACAAGAAATGAGTTTACAGATACACAATACATACACATTGTACCGTAGAAAAAGCTTTGTGTTTTCTTCTTATGAACAGATCAATAGAACATCAGCATCCGGAACGTGAATTATCCCCATTGCTTTTGATAACACTGGGCAACGAAAATTGCTTCAAATGTCAGATTTCCATCTTTGTTTGGCGGTGTTTGATTGCATGATTCTACATTGAACCAATTTTGATTAAAACTTCTTTTGAATAGTTCTTTTGCCAGGTCATTTGCGACTCTTTTAGACCAATGCTTTGGCATACTGTACAACATTTCGGTGTACCATTTCTTAATTGCACCAATTTTGCGTAGGCAGTTGTATTTCCTTCCTTTTGAAGCCAAATTTTCTGTAAAACCTTTGTAATCAAGCCAACCTTAAGACTAGGTTCCTTGGCTAAACATGCTGAATGAGCTTGACTTGGACATTTACAAGGGGTAAATAAAATCATGTTCGAGATCAGCTATAGAAGTTTACTTTGAGCTCAAACTCAAGCGCAGAAACGAGATTTTTCATGCTAAAATAAATCCCACTTGAGCCCGACTTGAGTATATAAACCAGCCAACTGAGTCTTTTTGTGGAACGTACTCAAGCTCTATTAACAAGCTCCGCTTGTTGAACTCTAGCTCTATTCACCAGCTCCAACAAACACGGTCTGTGAGGTCAATATTGGGCTTGAACTGTTTGCTGCCCAAGGATTTGAAGGGGATTGTATTATTTAATTTGTTGCATAATCCACCCCCCCTGGTAGACACTTGATACTTATCAACTATTTGTACTAAAAAAAATTAAAAAAAAATTGACTGTATAAAGTTGAATTGCAAGTGAATAAATGCTGTTGTTTGCCAGCAAATACTTATTTAATTGTTTTTAGAATAACTTGGCGTGACAGATTCAATTTTTGTGATGCAAGGGTTGTGATTCTCCTGCGTGCAGGGACTAGATAATTACAAAAAACCACTGAAATAGCCGGAATTTTTGATGTTGTAATCTAAGGGTTATGTTACATGTAATTGTTACCTTGGTTGTTTTCATTATTTTTGGTTGTTGCTTAGTTAATAACAGATGGATGAAAAAGAACAGGAAGGACGAATTCTTGTTTGAAGAGGTTAGAATGGAAAGTACGTTAGTTCTTCTGAGGCCTAAAAGCTCATATGACGAAATCTCCAGTGGAGCTGAAGAAGAATACTAACACAATGCGCTTGTCCGTTAGAACTCTTTTGAATATTCCCGAATTTTGCAATTTGTCTGTCCCTAAAGATCTATCTTGCATTCCCAATTCCTATGAATAAGCCATTTGCACTGTTTCACTCAAACAGGGGATGATTTTCTTTAATACCAGCCGTGACCCAATTGAATACATTTGGAGTGTCCATCTCAACTATATGATTTTGTGGTTTTTCCCATGCCATTTTTATACCCCTTGTAAGAGCTTGAATTTCCGAACAATCAAATCTTGTTCTCACTATATTTTCAATATGATCCCAAAGTCATTGTCCATTAAAATCTCTAGTGACTCGTCCTAGATCTGCACCAATAATGTTCGCGTCGGTGTCCAACTTAATCTATTCAACAGGTGGTTTTTCCATTGATGAATACTGTCATTCTTTTGACTTTGTTATTATGCTAGTCAGCGGCTTAGTACTTTAAACATATTGATCATAGTATTCAAAGGGATCTTATTTTTCTCAAACACAAAGGAATTTCTTGCCTTCCAAAATAACCAGATGGCAGAGAGAAAAATGACACTCCATATGGTCTCCTTCCAAATGACCAAAACCAAACTGTTTTTCTTTCAGCTTTTAATAAAAACCAATGTCTCTGCCCGATGAGAAAAAAATGACTTTGAAAATTCATTGGAACATGCTTCCAGAAATTGGCCTCTACTTCACAGTCCCTAAGCATATGCATGTCACTTCTACGAAGAAATTGCAATGCTCGCAATTTGCCAAGATTGCGCAAAACCACTGTTAGGCCTTTTTTTCTTTATTCATTATGAGACGCTTATATATGAGCACACACGTCAACATAAACATTTTCATACGTTTATGTGCATAGAAGTTTCCAAATCTGTTTCAAAAAATAGGCCTATTTCCCACCCAATGATCGAACCAAAAGGAAAAGCAATGCCAGTACGATTTCAGACCCTCTTAAGCCTTATGAAAGCTTTTCAAAATTCCTTTCCACAAATACGAGTCTGAGGGCTTGCTTTAGAGTACATTCAGGCATGGACTGATTTTTTAAATATTTGGTGCGCGTAACTTAAACCTAACACCCCTCGACGTAGTGTCCCATGAACGAACATTTTTCACTACAACTTAAGAGTAACATCTCTGTTTTTAGACCCAATGCTTTCAACAAATAACTTGTTTCATGGTATAAATAATGCCTCCTTTTACCACAGTCCGGTTTCCTTTGTTCCTCGCTTTTTTTTTTTTTACTCTTTCGGGTTGAAGGAAGTAGGGGTTTAGTTTTGTTGTTATATTTTTATATAACTGAACTATAGATTTCAGTGGTTGGAGAGGGAGAGGTTAGTGGAGCTTAAACCTAGGAGTGGCAACTGTGGAAATAAAACGAAATTGAAATTTGGTATTGTGTTTGGGGTTTTGAAAATGAAGTCGTCTTGTATTCGTGTCCAAATTTTATAACGAAATTAGAGTTATGTTGTATTAATCGTGTTTAATCGTGTCAAAATGAGAGGAAAAAAAATATCGTTTCCACTCAAGTAAGGACTTGTTTATTTGGATGCAAAATCTCTAATTTAGTGTAAAGGTTGAGTCATGTTTGTATTAACTAAAAATAACAAAATTTAATGTCATTTCATTTTCATGTCGTCGATTTTTTTTGCGTGTCGAATCGTGTAAGATAAGTACACGAATTACAACCCCTAGTTAAATCTGGGCGACCTCACTTGAGGTTAAGCCGGAATGCTTTTTTATGAGAGAAAAACGATAAGGTTTCATTAATTTGAAGAACAAATATCAAAATGGATGAGAAACGACCAAAATAAAAATAAAAATGAGATCTCTTCCACCCACGAGAGGAAGCCACTTCCATCCACGAGAGGAAGCCACCAAGAAGCATAACAAGGCTAATAAACTTTCCAAACCCATGGGCCCCACCCCCGCTACCCTCTCTACAAACAAATGGGCATTCGGTCCACTACTATTGCAATCTTACCAATCTATAATTCCCAACCCATGTACAACTTTGCCTATTATTTATAATTTACTTTTCTTGCTTCTAAATTATACACAGTTTATTGACAATATTGTAGAGCTAAAAATCAATAAAAATAGATATTGCTTTGGGTGATATACTTGGGATGCATAAATTTGAATATGAAATTTTTGTTTGTTGTCTGTCTGAATTCATCATCTGAATAGAGATTAAATATACTTAGGGGGCGTTTGTTTTTTTTAATTTTTGAATGTGGAATACTGAGTGCTGAAATCAAATTAGTTCTGAATGCTAAACGAAAACATTTTTTATTTTGCCCTTGTGAAAGTATATAATGTTTTAAACCATACAAAAAACACTCAAATTAATTCAGTAATTATAATGACACATTCCAAATAAAATACCATATCAAACTAATACAAAAGACAAAGTTGCTAACACCATAAGCTAAAAACATAAATATGATCAATAGTTTTGACTCAGCAATTTGTTTGCAATTTGGTCACGTAAGGTGATCATATTCTGCTGGGACTCAAATTCAAATATTTGATCATAATTTTGATAAAGTTTTGCAGAGTAGCTATCATTTAAAGGACCATATAGAATAACCACACCTTCATCTTCATATTTCTTGAACAACTCATCATGGAGTGAAAAGCAATGAAGGAAGTTGTGTATTTCTATGCATGCTACAACAATAAGCACTTTGGTATGCAAAAGGTATGACGGCATATTATCCAAGATCCTAAAACTTGCCTTCAAGACACCGAATACTCTCTCAATCACATTTCTTAGCCTCGCATGTGAACGATTAAATATATCCTCTTTACCTCTTGCATTACCAACTCGATGAAAATCAACTAACCAATATTGCATGTTTCTATAAGGCCGTGTTTGACGCACATGATAAGATGGTGGGATATGTTCACTTTATTCTATCCTATGTTTGGTATTCGTCAGGATTAGATATTAGAGCAGATTATTTAATTATACCACTAAAAATTTCTTATTCTACCAAGAGAGATTAACGAATCCCACCTAAGAGGTGGGATTATTTTATCTTGTCTCGATGAGATTAAGTAATCTTATCCAACTCTTTAATCCAGCGCATTAAACACACCCTAAAGACACATAAATCCCTTAGTGTGTGTATATGCAGCATCACATAGATAGTACATAATACAAAATAATAACAAAAATAATTAAGTAGTACATCAAAAATAATTTAAGTTTAATGCAAAAAAGAATGTGTATAAGAAACCAAATTAAGGAAAATAAACTGCAGGAGGCATTGGAATTTTGTGATAAGGATGATTCAATGTTTCATAATACCCTTGAATCGTGTGCAATCCCTTCCCATTCAGTCATTACATATATAAATTTCATATAAAATTTGCATCCACTCATAACATTTTGAAAATATGTCTTTCCTCCTCTTCCTTTGTAAGGAATTTGTTTATTAGTTGGAATATATGAATTTATGAGCGTGCCATCTAATTATTGCACCTACAACTCCTTTAAATGGTCCAGCCTAAGATGCTGATAAGATCTAATTTCTCAAGTAGACCCATCAAATGTGGGTGGAACAATCATCTCTTGTGAGAATGAAGCATTGGTCGTAATACTTCATTAAAAAATTTGTTAATTGTTTCTCTCAAATGTTGAAATCTATATTTTATGAATCGATTTCAACAATTATAGCTAATAGAGAGCAAAGAAATTGTATAAACAAAAGAAAGGAATAATAATACATCAACTCACCTTTGTAGAAGAATCAACCGTTTGTAGAGAAATCAATGAAAAGAAGAAAGGAAAGGTAGCATAAAAATGGATCGATGAATGAAAGTAGCTGAATGAAATAGGGCTCGATGGTCAGCTGCAGATTTAAAAAGAATTTTAAAAAACTTAAATTGCAACCCTAAGTTTGTGTAACTAGATTAAAATAATTAACTAGATTAAAATAATAAGGGTAAAAGAGAAAAACAAAATATTTTAAATTAAACATTAAGCATTCAACGGGTTGGTAGTGCTTCATGCTTCATGCTTAACTTTTTAAAAATATGACCGTTAACCTCTTAACCATTAATTTTTTTTTATATACCTTTAGATTGTTAAACATTCAGAAGAAAAAATAAACACAATGCACTGCTTAATACTTTTAACGCTCTAAAATGACATACACATCTTTAACTCGTTTTGACACTTTAAGTGCTTCACTACGACCCTTTTTTTTACTTTTAAGAAAATAATTTTTGTGACCGTTATTTTTTTATTTCGTCCTTCTTTTTTTTTGTTTTTTTGAGAAGATGGACCCTTCAAGAACACCCTTTGCTCTTTCCATGCTTTTTCTCAAGTAGTTGAATATTAAGGGGGAATAGAGGGGTTGAATGCTAATTAAGTGGAGGCGGATAAAGAGGTTGAATGGACTGTGCAGATTTATAAGGGAAAATTAAGGAATTTTCGATTCTATTAAGAAGAATTATGCAGGGTTTCATATATAGCCAATATTACCTCTGAATCATTCAGAGAGTCAATCATCGTTAAGTTCTTAATTTTTTAGCCAAAGAACCAAATATAAGCATCTCCAAACTCTAAATATTTTCATATAATTCTAAGTTTAGAGGGTAAAACAAATAACACCTTAAATTCACAGTGAAAAAAAGTTTAGTAATCTTAGTGTTCCAATTTAAAAAAGCATTTAATCGTAAAAGAAAAAGTTAAAAAGAAATACGACTCGGAATAACCAATATAAAAAATATCCCCCTTTTTTGTTTTATAAAAAAGACTTTCCAATATGTAGTTTAAGATCACTTCTTTTGTAAGAATTATATTCATCTTGTCTTAAATTAAGAATCTTTCTCTAAATGCATACATGTTTTGAAATATTTGTTTCAATAACAATCATTTTAGGAAGAGGGAGAGGAAGTTACAAGAGTTAGCTCGTTAACTATTGGGAAATAATATTAACTTTTGTAGGAAAGTATTAATTTGTACCTTAAGAATATATGTTAAAAACAATAAAAAAATGATGTTTTCATTAGAATATGTACCATGTTTAATATATGTTAAAGTTTGTTTTTTCTATTAAAAGAAATAAAATCCTAACATGCTTTTTTGGGGATACATAGGTGCTAGCAAAATTGATAAAGGAGCGGGTTTTTCTACCATATGCCATGGTTTGATCTATGAAATACCATTTCTTCCTCCCCCATGGTCTAACAATGTATATATACATATATCAATTGTATCAAAAAACATGTGTGTTTCGGAACTCATTAATTAACGTGACTCATTTTTATACATCAAATGTATTTTTTTGAAAGCTTTTATATCTCATATTAATTAGCTAGTTTTGAACCTAAACTTTTTAAATTGTGGTACTAAAATAAACATTTCATTGGTGGTCCTAAAAACGAAAATATGATGGAGATACGTAACAAAATAATTTTACGTAGAAATAACAATACAAATCAAAAAGTGTTGTTTCTAATTCAGATGAGATGGTCCCAAATATGGTGAGTGCCACCCTCCTTTTCAAATATAATACTCACTCACTTTTACAGTTTTACAGGTCACACACTCATAATATTCTTCCCACTACCTCTTTTCTATAAGTGACAAATCACTTTCAACCATATAAATATTCCTAATTTCATTTTCCTAAACATATTTATATAGGTTGAAAATTGATTTATTTATTGACACGTTGTTCATCTCCAGCCATAAGCTCATGTAGAAAATTAAGACTTTTTTTTTTTTTTAAAATGAGATTGAAAAAGACCAAATTATATTATATCACTTTATACAGATAATAAAATGATGTGTACCAAAATAAATAAATTATAAAATGATGCAGTGTAACTTGGCATGATCTTAATGGACAGGGAATAAAATTTGTTAGGACAGGTGGGCTTGTGTGATTGGCTGGACCGCTGTCTGTGGGGATGGTCGGTTCATCAATCATTATGTTAATAAAGTCTAAATGTCAATTTTATGTTATTTTAAGATTGGCTCAAAATATTTTCGTAGTCATCTAAAAACTGTTAGAAGAATGCATTATTCATGAATAGTAGGAATTTGTCAGTGTAACTCATTTTGTACGTCAGAATTATTTACAATTTAGAAGGACTTTACCACAATTTGGAGTTTTAAGTTTGTGTTAATATTGCACTCTCTTACATGTAATTAATGGCATCTAAAGTTAATTATTTGATTTATATATATATATATATATAATGTGTGATATGAAACGGCATATCAATTTTACCTTCTTTTATTATTTAACTATTATGGTAAAAAAAAAAACACTAACTTTAAACTTGTGGCTTAAATTCAAATTATTTACATAAATATAAACTTATTATAATTCAAATACTGCAATTTACATTGCATCATTTTATTACTAAATCCTTGACTTCTTTCTTACACGCTAGCTTAATAAAATTATTATTATTATACAAAAAGCTATTTATTATATGCATATACACGGAGCGTTTCTGGTACGACGGTTTTTTGTCATAAAAACGTTTAAAATATGTTATTTATAACGCAAAACTATCATAAAATAACTAATTTATACGAATTGATCCGTACCTAAAATTTCCCTTACATATATATATATATATATATTTATTACGAGCAGTGGATAAAACTATAGTATAATAAGGCCTCGTTTGGTTCACGGAAAGGAAATCAATTCTCTTATCTTTCCCATGGAGGTGGGAAAGTAAATTTCCTGTCAAATTTCCTTTCTTGTGTTTGGTAAACTATGGAAAGTATTTAGGAAAGAGAATTATTGTCTAAAATTTATGTAATAAATGCTTGGAAATCACATGGGAAAATCAATCCCATGTGTTTTGGGAGGAATGATTTTACTCCCTACTTTCCCCTCTCTCGGGAAAGTGTTTCCGGAATTTGTGCTTACCAAACAAAGGAAAGGAACGACTTTCCTTTCCCGAATACTAAAATCCGTGAATCAAACAAGGCCTAAGGGTCTAAAACCGTAACTAACTGGCGCATAAAAATTAATAAAGGTACAGAAATTGCTTTGGAAATTGGTTCATACTATTGAATGGATTTAGAACACAATCCCTACTATTTTATAAGTACTTAATAAATATCTCTCCGTTGTTACGTTATTATTATTATTATTGAGACACAATCCCTTCTTAAATTAACATAATAATATAGGAGCATATGTAATATGTTGTATTATTCTATAAAGGGCTTTCTAGTGTATCCAGATAAATTCATCTGGCAAGCTCTCACCAACCCACGATATGACAACATATATATGTGCTGAAATTACTAAACCAGCAATTAGTGAAGTTAATTAATCAGCGCATTACGCAAATTTTGCCTCTAGAAAACTTTTAAATTAAAACTCGAATGATATTATTGTATACTATATATGTTCGTTTCAAATTGAAGTTGAACCTTTCTCTTATACTTAAAAGAAAACTGATTCTTAATTTATGACGGAGAGAGTGACTAATTATGAAAGTTAGAATTTTTCGCATGTATTTTCTTATACTAGGGTTAAAAAAAAAAAAATTCAACACCGCTAATAATTAGGAACTTAAGATCTATATTTGGTAAAATGTAAATTCTCTAATTAAGCATGACTATTAAGAAGTTAATTTTGGTAAATTAGATTAGTTAAAAATTAATTTTTTAAAATAAGACTCTTACTTTAAAGTTGAGATAAACAAAATCAACATGAAATAAAGTTAGTAGAAATGAGTTTAATTAACCGCATTGAAATTATATCAAATTGAAGTAGTTGTGCCAACAGTTTTATAGTATGTTGCCATTTCCTCGTTCTCATAAGAAGGATAATTTGAGTTTTGTAGCATGTTATGCGTCCACCCTTATACTGTGGTGGTTGTAGATCAGAAGGAGTTGTGTTGTGAGATTACCCCTTTGTTTTAAAAAAAATTTAAAAATCTTAATGAATAAGGAGATAAACACTCAGATAGCCTTGTAGCAGACCGAACTAGGCTACTTTCTTATATTACTAAATTGATCATTGTACAATAACACGTAAAGTATTTTAATATTTGTAACTAAATAGAGCAATTAGATGTATAAAGCGAATATATAAAGAGTTATCTCACAATATATATTTCGATTGAATAATCTCATTAAAAATATACACAAAAGTTTATATATAAAATAAAGTGTCGATTTAAGATTCGATAAATAGTTGAAGTGAAGCCACTCTTCTATAATGATAAAGTAGCAAGTCGTTTTGTGCTGCTGCTGCTTTTTTTTTTTCCACATTTCTTGGGAGCTCTAAAAAGAAAAATGAAAAAGACACAAGGAAGAAAGAAAAGTGGAAAATGGAAGAAGAACAAAGAAGGAGAGCCGTTGTTGTGGGACCATATGCTAGCAAAGAAATTAGACCTTAATTTTTCATATAAGAAGGGGCGGCAAATTAATTTCACAAATTTTAATTAAGTACATCTAACTCCTATTTTTAAAAAAATAATGACATTTAATTACACCAACTCTTAAATCATGGTCCCCCTCCTTTTCTCTCTGCCAATAAATACCACTCCCCTCTTCTCACTTTCCCTATCCCCACTCTTCACCCACTCCCTCCCTCCCTCTCTCTCTCTCTCTCTCTACACTACACGTTCTCCAATGACGAAAGAAGTTGAGACCACGGAGCACGGCGAGTTCTCAACCAAGGACTACCACGATCCGCCACCGGCAGCTTTGATTGATTCCGATGAGCTCACCAAATGGTCCTTTTACAGAGCTATAATTGCCGAGTTCATTGCTACTCTTCTCTTTTTGTATATAACTGTTGCTACTGTAATTGGCTACAAGCACCAGACGGACCCCAACTTGAACACCGACCAGTGCGGTGGTGTTGGAATTCTCGGCATCGCTTGGGCCTTTGGCGGCATGATCTTCGTGCTTGTTTACTGCACCGCCGGTATCTCCGGTGAGTTTTTTCAGATTTTTGCCACTTTTTTACTTTGATATCAGTTAGAAAAAAGATTCAAACTCAGAATCTTCCGCTAGTTAACAATAAGTTCATGCATATAGAGCTACTAGATTAGTTTTAGTGGTTGATAAAATGATACCTTAGTTACTGTATTTGTCGAAATTTAATGCATTCGATTTGCTAGTAGGTTTTAGTTTTGAGTGCTCATGCGTTTTGGTTTAGGATAATGTTATTGGCATTCTAAACAAATATTTTCACACTTTAAAAGTATTTTTAGTGTTAGTGACACTTTATAAATATGTTTTTTAATATTTTTGAATGTATTGGCACTACATTTTTTGAAGTGGTAATACTCATACTAAAGTGTTGTTGGCTTGGGCTTTAAAAAAAAAATTTATATATATATATATATATATTTTTAAATCGTGTTTGGTTCACATATTTTAAAAACTTCAACAAGTAAAAAGGATTTTCTTAATTTATTTTTTCTTATGTATTTTAGAAAAAAAACTTTAAGAAATGAAAAAAAACCAATTAAAGATTATATGTATTTTTAAAAAGTGTACCAAACACAAATCGATTTGATTTTTTTTTTAAAGAACTCAATTTAAGAGTAATTTTTTAAATTAAGCATTCAAAAAACTCTAACTAAATGGAACCTTAGTTTTTTGTGTGTTGAATTTTTTTTAAACGTATTTAATACTGTTTAGTTCTGATGTATGTTTGGAGAGAATACTAAACACACCAATAATAATTGAAATTATTACACAAAATAGATATATACAAAATTAATTTGATTGGTTAGAAAGCCCAACTAAAAGTGGTCGAAATTAATTATAATTATTAATCGATCTAGTGAATGATCATTTTAAATAGAAATTAACTTTTTATTCAAATTGATGTGATACAATTTAAATGAATTAATTAGACATATTTTATCTTTTTTTTTTATTTAATTGTTTCAGCTTTTAGAAAAATAATTGTACAAAAATTTAAATTTTCTGTCCAAAAGAAGGTAAATTTCGCCTAAAATTCGTCGTATTGTTTTCTAATAATTAATGGCACCATCATCGCAGGAGGACATATTAACCCAGCAGTGACGTTCGGGCTATTTTTGGCGAGAAAAGTGTCACTGATCAGAGCGGTGATGTACATGATAGCACAGTGCCTTGGTGCAATCTGCGGCGTTGGATTGGTCAAAGGTTTCCAAAAGTCATACTACGTGAGGTATGGTGGTGGGGCCAACGAGTTGGCGACTGGCTACAACAAAGGCACTGGATTGGCTGCTGAGATAATAGGGACCTTTGTTTTGGTCTACACTGTTTTCTCTGCCACTGATCCCAAGAGGAATGCAAGAGACTCTCATGTTCCCGTAAGTACCTGATAATTACCCCCTTTGACATTTTAATATACCAATTAACTCATTAATTTATATATTGATAATTGATACTTTGGTTTTCAAAAATGAATTAAAAATAGGTATTGGCTCCACTCCCAATTGGATTTGCTGTGTTCATGGTTCACTTGGCCACAATCCCAATCACTGGAACTGGTATCAACCCTGCTAGAAGCTTTGGTGCTGCTGTTATCTACAACAAAGAAAAGGCCTGGGATGACCAAGTAATTTCTTAATTTATACATTCTTTTCTTTTTGGCAAATCGTATATAAGTAATTTAAAGAAAAACAATATATATTAAACGGAGTTACAAGTGGCCGGCCCATTGGTCGAAACATAACCTTATTAGGTGTAAGGGTTCAAATTTTTGCGACAAGTCAAAATTTTATTTATTAGTTTTTTTCTTAATTTAAATTACTTATATGGTTTTATAAATGTGGGTGCAGTGGATATTCTGGGTGGGACCATTCATTGGAGCTGCAATAGCTGCAATCTATCATCAGTACATTCTAAGGGCAGCTGCACTTAAAGCTCTTGGATCCTTCAGGAGCAATGCCTAAAGTTTTTCCACAAATTAATGCAGAGTGAAGATGCATTTCTCATTGGAATTGTGGAAATTGGGGGAGGCCCTTGAAATTGTAGATAAAATTCCCACGGGGGAAAATTATTATCTCTTTTGGTTTTATTTTCTCTGTTTTTATTGTCTCCTTTTTCTTTTAATGTTTGTTTTTGGATTTTTCCAAATGCTACTTGTAATCTTTCTTCTTTCCTCCTTGAGGATTGCTTTCTCTTTTGTGATGTGTATTAATGATGTTCCTCGTAAATTAATTAAGTAAATGATTTGGGTTCCTTAATGTGTCATGCATCTCAATCCTCCGCGTTCTCTGTCATGCTGTGTAACTCACCAACGTATCCAATTAATCATCCGGTAAATAAAGCCGATAAGAGTATTATTTTTTATATATTAATAATGTTCCTTATTAACAATTAACTAGCTGAATTTCACTTTTTTGATAATGTTGTTAGAAATAATTATATTCTCCAACATCATTAGCATTATTCTTTGTAATTATTAAAGCTTAGCATTATTCTTCTTTCCTCTTCTTTTCCTTTATTCCCTCCTCCATGTTTCCCTCCTTGTCTCCTCCTTTCTTCCTCATTTTAAGGCTTCTTGTTTCCTTCTTTACTTGTATATATATACATGCCATTTTCCATTGTAATACACAACATTAATAGATACAAACATTCATTTTCTCTCACTCTCTCTCTAAGTCTTTCATGGTATCAGAGCGATTGTGATCCTACTCAAAATTATTCTCCATCTAAGCCTTCTAAAAAAAAAAAAAAAAAAAAAAAAAAAAAAATTGCCACGTCATCACCCAGCACAGTCATCTGCCACGTATCAGCCATGTCATCGTTGATTGCCAAGTAAGCAAATTTTTCTTATTATTCTCATATTCACCCCAGAACTTTCTGTTATTCTCATATTCACCCCAAAACCTTCTGTTATTCTCATATTCACCCCAGAACTTTCTGTTATTCCCATATTCACCCAGAACTTTCTGTTATTCCCATATTCACCCCAAAACTTCTGTTATTCTCATATTCACCCCAGAACTTTTTTATTTCCATATTTGCCCCAGAACTTTCTGTTATTCTCATATTCACCCTCGAACCTTCTGTTAATTCCAAATTAATCCAAAATCTATCCAAATTGCCCCAAATCTCCAAAATCAATCCCAAATACTTTTATGGATCGTCCCGAAATCTCTCGACCTATTTCCATCACTCTCAATGGACCCAACTACATCCACTGGGCCCAGGCCATGACTAGTTTCCTACAAGCTCGAAGGGTGTGGCGTCTTATCACTGGAGAGGTTACTAAACCATGTCAAAAGGAAGATGAGTCAGATGAAAAATTTTCCGTCAGGCAAGATGACTGGATCGCTAACAATGGTGATATCATTACATGGTGCCGCAATTCTTCTATTTCCTCCATTAATCAACAGTTTGGGCGCTTTACCACTGGGAAAGAAGTTTGGGATTTTCTCAAATCTCGATACACTACTAAAGATCTTGCACACCAATACCAACTTTTGACTGCCCTCCAAGCCAAAAGACAACAACCTGATCAATCCATTGATGATTTCATATCTGAGATGCAAGCTATATGGGATCAATTAGCTCTTTCTGAACCCGTCTGGTCGTGTACCACTGATGTTGAGAAGTTTGTAACTTATAGGGATCAACAACATGTGATGACACTACTCATGGCCTTGCATGACCGTTTTGAGCCTGTTCGAGCATCTCTTCTCCATCGTCATCCATTGCCAACTCTTGATGACGCTGTCACGGCCCTTCATTTTGAAGAAACCAGACTTGGGGTAAATTCCAAGAACTCTAGTGGAGTACTTGCTGTCACTCAGTCAAAATCTGGACAATCATCAAAGGAATGTACATACTGTCATGAGACTACACATACGCTGCTCTACTGTCCCAAACGGGTTTGTAAGTACTGTCATAAGCGAGGTCCAAAACATTTCGGTTCTGAATGTTACAAGAATCCTGCCAGAAATAATAATATCAGATCTGACACTGCTGCTGCCGCCACTCAACCACCACCTACTCCAGCATCACTTGTCACCAATAATGATCTTGCTGAAATGCTAAAACAGGTTTTATCTGGTCCATCTAATGCAATGTCTGTAACTTCAGGTAATTCTTGGTATTTTGATTCTGGCTGTTGTAACCACATGACATCTGATTCCACAATATTTCTTTCAAAACATTCTACCCCACACACATCTCCCATTAAAACAGCTGATGGATCCCAATTACCTGTTAACTATATTGGACCAATATCCACATCCAACCTATCCCTTGCATCTACATTTCACATTCCTAAGTTGACTATAAATCTTATATCTGTTGGTCAACTCTGTGATCTTGGTCTAAATGTTGTATTTTCTTCTTCTGGTTGCCATGTACAGGATCCAAGGACGAAGCAAATCATTGGGATAGGCCGTAAAATTGGTCGGATGTTCGAGCTCATTCACCTCCATACACCATCTGAACTCACATCTACTTTGTCCACTGCTCCAGCTCTCTCCAGCTCTCCTTTCGAATTGTGGCATTCTCGGTTAAGTCATATCTCCAAAGATAGGCTTAAATCTCTTATTTCTACTGGTAAATTAGGAACTGTCCAATCAGAAAGTATATCTTGTCTATCGTGTCAACTTGGAAAACAACCTGCGTTATCCTTTAATAAAAGTGATTCTCTTTCCTCTGCACCATTTGATCTTATTCACTCTGATGTGTGGGGACCCTCTCCTCATAGCACCATGGGGGGGTCAAAATATTTTGTTGTTTTCATTGATGATCACACTCGATTTACTTGGATATATCTTATGAAAAATCGTTCCGAATTACCACAGATATATTACAATTTTGCCAAAATGATTCAAACCCAATTTTCTAAACCAATCAAAATATTTCGTGCTGATAATGCCATGGAATATAAAGAATCCAACTTTCTAAATTTTTTGCGTCAGCAAGGAACTATTTCTCAATATTCTTGTCCTGGCACTTCTCAACAAAATGGACGAGCTGAACGCAAACATCGTCACATTTTAGATACAGTTCGAACCCTTCTCATATCTAGTGGATGTCCTGAAAGTTTTTGGGGCGAAGCAGCTCTTACTTCGGTCTATACCATTAATCGTCATCCTATTCCATCTTTTCAAAATCAATCGCCTTATGAAAGGTTGTATGGTCATTCACCAAATTATAACCTTTTAAAAGTTTTTGGTTGCGTTTGCTTTGTCCTCCTTCAGCCTCATGAACATTCCAAACTGGAACCTCGTTCTCGCCTTTGTTGCTTCCTCGGGTATGGGATAGAACATAAGGGTTATCGGTGTTGGGATCCAATCTCGAAACGACTTCGCATTTCACGTCATGTCATTTTTTGGGAACACAAAATGTTTTCATCAATCTCTAAATTTCATATCACCACCGAAACCTCTCTCCCGTTCTTCACTAGCTCTACTGCCGACTTATACCCATCCGTCTCCTCTACACCGTCGCCGGTTATTAACGAAATTCATGAACCACCTGCTGACACTCCGCCCACAGAGTTGAACCCATCTATCACTACCACTGATCCATCTAATGACTCGTCTCCTGTACCAACAACGGACTATTCTGATGATGCTGGTTCGTCCAACGATTCTGAGCATCAAACACCTCAACCTCGTCAGTCTAATCGGGTAAGACAGTTACCTCATCATCTTCGTGACTATCACTGTTATTCTACCATATTTTCACATCATGAACCCACATCTTATAAAGAGGCTAGTTCTAATCCTATGTGGCAGCAAGCTATGTCTGAAGAATTACAGGCTTTAGATAAAGCCCAAACTTGGGAATTGGTCACTCTTCCACCGGGAAAGATAGCAGTCGGATGCAAATGGGTTTATAAAATCAAAACAAAATCAGATGGATCTATTGATCGATACAAAGCTCGACTTGTAGCTAAAGGTTTTAATCAAGAATATGGTATCGATTATGAAGAAACATTTGCTCCCGTTGCTCGTTTAACCACTGTCAGAAGCCTTCTCGCAGTTGCTGCTGTTCGTAAATGGCAACTTTCTCAGATGGATGTAAAGAATGCCTTTTTAAATGGTGATCTTTCTGAAGAAGTCTACATGAAACCACCTCCAGGGGTTCCACATTCTATCTCTCAAGTTTGCAAGCTTCGTCGAGCTTTATATGGCCTTAAGCAAGCTCCTCGTGCCTGGTTTGAAAAGTTCAGCTCTACCATTCGAGAACTAGGTTTTATTTCTAGTTCATATGATTATGGCCTTTTTATTCGAAAAAGGGAGACTGGTATCACACTTCTTATTCTCTACGTAGATGACATGATTATCACTGGGGATGATGTTACTGGTATCTCTGATCTCAAACAATCTCTCAGTCAACATTTTGAGATGAAAGATCTTGGCCGTCTGAATTACTTCTTGGGGCTTGAAGTTCTCTCTGATTCTGCTGGTTATTACCTCTCTCAGGCCAAATATGCTTCTGATATTCTTGCCCGGGCTGGTCTCACTGATTGTAAAACCGTTGCTACTCCACAAGAAGCAGGTCTTCGTCTCACTCCTCTTGATGGTACTCTTCTTGATGATGCAACTCTATATCGTCAGATCGTTGGCAGCTTAGTCTATCTCACTGTTACTCGTCCAGATATTGCATATGCTGTTCATATTGTCAGTCAATTTATGTCAGCTCCGCGATCTACCCACTATGCTGCAGTTCTTCGCATTCTTAGATATATTAAAGGGACTTTATTCCATGGCCTACATTTTTCATCCACATCATCTCTTGAGATTCGCGCATACTCTGATTCAGACTGGGCTGGTGACCCTACTGATAGACGTTCCACTACAGGATACTGCATTTTCTTGGGGGATTCACTTATATCTTGGCGCAGCAAGAAACAGTCACTTGTCTCTCGCTCGAGTACTGAGGCAGAATATCGTGCTCTTGCAGACACTACTCAGGAACTCATTTGGCTACGCTGGCTCCTTTCAGACATGGGAGTTTCTCATCGTCTTCCAACTGTCATTGGGTGTGATAATCGGAGTGCTATTCAAATTGCCCACAATGATGTCTTTCACGAACGAACAAAACATATCGAGATTGACTGTCATTTTGTTCGTCAGCATGTGTCCAGCAATTCTATCCGCCTTATTTCCATCTCATCCATAGATCAACCCGCGGACATATTCACTAAAGTTCATCCCACAGGTCGCTTTCAGAATTTGCTTTCCAAACTCAAGCTGGCCTTCCATTTGCCACCTTGAGTTTGAAGGGGGGGTGTTAGAAATAATTATATTCTCCAACATCATTAGCATTATTCTTTGTAATTATTAAAGCTTAGCATTATTCTTCTTTCCTCTTCTTTTCCTTTATTCCCTCCTCCATGTTTCCCTCCTTGTCTCCTCCTTTCTTCCTCATTTTAAGGCTTCTTGTTTCCTTCTTTACTTGTATATATATACATGCCATTTTCCATTGTAATACACAACATTAATAGATACAAACATTCATTTTCTCTCACTCTCTCTCTAAGTCTTTCAAATGTAATTATTCAAACTAAAATAGAGCATAGGGTATATATACTACAAAAGCGAATATAATTATGTTCAGAACAATATACAATTTTTTACAAATATTTTAGTGAGTACTATGTCCTCGTGAAACCATATTTACTTTTGACAATTACCGTGGTTTCAAAAAAAAAAAAAAAACTTTGATAGTGCCTCACACTTAAAACTGAAAATGAATTTTTTTTTGGACAATCAAAACGAGTGGTATCATTAATTCAAATCGGCCAACAAAACATCTTCAATAAACGGGGGGGGGGGGGGGGGGGTTACAAAAAATCCCACACTGCACGACCATACATAGAATTCGCTTTCTTAGCTAAGCTATCGACAGCACAATTCGCTGATTTAAAGACAAAGTGAATCGAACAACAAGAAATAGCTCTAATTAGAGCTTTACAATCATCAATTAAAGTACCAAAATGATTTGTTGGACTAAAATGCCCACATTATGTGAATTGCATCGAACCAACACATATTTCTGCTATCGTATATTTTTTTACAAGAAGACACATTGTTCAAATTGAGGACGAGAACAGGAGGAAGATTTACTTAGTCTTTGTTTGATAATAAAATAAAATATGATAATAAAAAAACAATTATTAAATTGTGTGAAAAGTTAGAAAGTAAGTTGAAGCATAGAATGAGATGCTCATTCCGTCCATCTCAATTCTCATTTTTATGTGTAGATTCTTCCATCATTTTTTTTATTTTTTGTGAAATTATATTCTTCTTCACTCACTAAAGAAATTTTTTTCACGCAAAAAGTCAAAAAGTTAGAAAATATCTTACTACACACTTCAATTTATTTTTCAACTTCACACAAATTAATTGTTATTTATACCAATTTTTATGTATTTATCAAACGGAATCTTATAGTATGTATAGTATGTGTATACGCATATGTATCTTAATATGTGACTAAAAATGTTATAGATGAATAATTTTTTTTTTTTTGTAAAAATATTTATATTATTATATTAAAATACATTAGAAAGTGCTGCATTATTTTAATTTATTTCATATATTAATATTTATACTAAAAATACATTAGAAAGTGTACCTTTATTTTAATTTATTTCATTACATTAATGGCTAGGGAAATTGACACTTTTATCGTTATATGCCGCCGCTTTATAAAGATTACTTTTGAACTTTGGCATATTCTTTAGCAGAAATGACAATAATAAACTCCCTCCTTTTCTTTCTCTCTTTTTATGTCCTTAAAATTATGTGGGGATTGTTAAATATTTTCTTCATATTCTTCATGCCCTGTCATATATATATATATATATATATAAGTTTAATTTTAAAAGAATGACTCACCAAGACACCCAGAAGTGGAGAGCCACATATATATATAATAAATTTTCCCAACGACGTTGAAAAACTTTTTACCTTAAAAACAAATTCTTATTTTCTAAATTTTTAATTAATGAACCAAATACACCCTGGAAAGATCAAGTGAGATGTCTTAACCTTGTGAAACTTGTAATCTTTTGTCAATTGAAAAGTCCACTATTAATCGTTTCTGAGAAATCTCAATCAAAAAACTAATTTTGTTTTGTTTAAAGGGTTCCTAAATTGCCAAAAAAGTTATGTTTTTGCCGGAGCATCAAAATAGTCCTATATTTAATGTTGTGCATTTCTTTAACAATAGTCATAATTAATTTGACAAACTATAATTAAATTGATTCTTTAAATTCAAATAAGCACTTCCATTTTCTTAAATTAAAATGATGGCATTTTTTAACAAAAACATATAAAATGACTCTCTTTCTCTAGTCCAAAAGCCAACACAAACTTATATTAATTATTCGGTCTTTAAATACTTCGTCCGAAACGGACATAGGCTAATTGATTATCAAACCAAATTGTACCAACCTGGTTATAAAAATTGTGGCCTAACTTCGCTATACAATCGGCACTATTATTATATGACCTAGGAACAAAATGACGACTCTCTCTTACATACAGTAAACATATATAATTAATTGAACAGATGTTATCTCCCGATGCACTTCTGTGTACATCTCAATGTGGGTGTCATACATATTTGATTAGAATAATATTCAACTCAATGATTTTCAAAACTTTCGGCTTCATTCTAGGCATTCTTATCCTCGGCTTCCCTTATACTATTATTAGAATTGATTAAAGACCCAATAACCACACACACACACTCTACTATAAACAAATAGTTTTAGCAATCCCAAATAGATATATGTTAGTGAGTTGGCTATACATACATACATACATATATATATATATATATGTATATATTATTTATATATTGAAGTGAATCAATCTCTGGTACAATCCGTCCGCATAATGACAGACTACAATATTATGCATGTGTGTGCGCGTGTTTTTTTTACATAAATATATGCTTTTCTGAATTACGTACAACAATATAGTTCAAACGCTTGATTTACTTTGTATTCTCTCAAATACCAGCTGACACTTATTACTATTTTACAACATAGCAACACCATTGACATGGACATATATAATATGGCTATGCATATTGGTATATATAATATTGTTTTAAAAAATTATATTAAATACTTTTAAAATTATCAATTAATAATTATTTTGACAATAAGAATAATTGTTTTGATATAATAGTACCACCCCTGCGCTTTATGCATTTACCAATACACTTTCAAAATTTTAAATTGGCGAATGAAAATACGAAGGCCAGATTTTGAATCACAATATATCAGTTCCTTTTTTATGGGTAAATTAATTTATAAATTTAGGTAATTATACAAACTAAGTACAAAAAGCAGGTTACATCTATCTAGGCGGCAAAAGTAAAGTGTAAATATATATAAGGAAGTAAGAAACATGTTAATTATATAAATATTAAGTTTATATATATGCACAAATTGCTGTCTTAAAAGTTGGCTGTTTCTCTCTTTCATGATCATTTTACATATTTAAATATTACTAATGAGCGAATCAACCTTATCTTCGCTATTTATTTAGTGAGTTGGTGAGGTATTAGTTGTTTGATGATACACTTTTTGCCCTTTTTTTTTTGAGGGTGGGCCTTTTCCTTTGGACGTATACGAGAGACTGAAAAAAAGAAAGAGAGATAGAAAAGTGTGTATATATATATAATATTGACTAGGACCAAGATTAAGGGTGAACAAAAAATAAATTATAACGATAAAATTTTGTTAGTAAAATCATCTTTTTAATATTTTAATAATAAATTGCTAAAAGTCGGACCATATACAAATAAATTCTAATATAATATATCTTTGTCCTAAAGTACAACGCTATGATGGCAAAAAATCAAAGTTTTTGGGTGATGCATTAACATCAGAATAATAAGAATATGACATATAATGATTTTATTACTTTAAATTAACTTAAAGCCTATGTGACAAGATGGTCGGTATTATTTTGCTATTAATTGATCACAGTCAACAAATAAATTTTTTCCAACTACGTTATAATAATTACATGTCTTAACTCTATTGGCAGAGGAGCAATTTTGATGACATAAGATGAGGGGTTTTATTTTTTATTTTTATAAGATGAGGTTAAATAATTAATCCATCAATTTATGATCATCACCACCATAACTATGTGTTGTTAGAATGGGACTTCCATGAATCATAAGTCTGATATATAAAATTACGCTATTCAATTATTCATATTGTAAAAAACAATTATGTTTATGTTGAAGTATAATATTATTTTAAAAAATTATATTATATAATTATAAAATTGTATATTATAGCAATAAACATATTTTTTTTTAACAAAAGTACCACCCTATAATTACTGATAAGGTCTACATACATTTTAAATATGTTAATATATAAAAATTGCACCAACCCAATCCAGCCCAATTTTAAATATGTTTATTAATCTGTAAATTTTGTGATAAATTTTATTATTTAGTATTATTATATATAAAAAATTTAGTTCTAGCTTAGTACAACATAATTTAACCTAATTAAATATGGATATAAGTTTGTGTCTGCCTTGTACATAGTGTATAAGTTTCAGAAAGACTCGTAATTATGACAACCCATTTACATTAATTATTTGGATTAGTATATATGTTTCGACTTTGGAGTAAAGAAATGCAAATTATAAAGAGTGAATTATAAACATGAATATATTTTTTAAAATTAAATGTTAATACACGTAAATGATAATAATAAAATTATTCATCAATTATAATTTTGTTTATAATAAATTATTCGTGCTACGTCACAAGTGTATTTTTCATGTTCATGTTTGCATGGTTTACATGACTGTTAATTATGGTAATGGCGATGTGTTTTGGACCTTTTGGTCGTCGTAGATTTTGGCTGAAGTGAAGATTGGGGTGGCCCATATTCCAAGGTTTTTCTTTTCTTTTCTTTTCTATTATTATTATTATTATTGTTGTTGTTGTTGTTGTTGTTTTTGTTGTTTTTAATAATAGTTATGGTAAGAGCTTTAGAACGAGCGAAATAAAAGTCACTTGAACTCGACTCGCAATCGTTTGAGTAAAAATTCGTTTATGAAAAAAGCAATTGAGTTTGAATATTTTAGAACTTGATAAGTTAATGACCAGTTCAGTTAATTTTTTTTTTGAGTTCGGCTAAGAAATTGACCAGTCCAATATTAAATAAATTTATAAGCTTGAAATATTTAATGAATTAAACAAACTGAAACAACTATATGTTCAACTCAACTTGACTCGACTCTTTTACACCCTTTTATTTGAGCTACAGTATATAGTATTCCAATTATCAAGCTTAAATGGTTTGAGGAACTAACACGAGAGCACAATTTTATGTAGCATAACTCTAATTGCAACTGAAAATACAACTCAAAATTAAAACATAGGTATATGCAAATTTATCAAACAAATGTAGGTATGATAAAAATAAATAAAATAAATTGCACAATTGTCTTTACGTGCAAATCTTTATTTTGTTAGAAAGCCTTATTTGATGACTTGTTTTTCCACTTTATGTGCAATTAGTGAGTAAAAAGTTGTACTTGCAAATAGTAATTTTTTTTTTTATTTCTGGTTAACAATGTGATTATAAGAGGCCATGTACAACATACTTAGCTGAATGATTGATTTAGGTGATTGTGTATTCCATGTATAGATCAATCAATCCTATATAAAGACACTTGACAATAATAGTTTTTCATCAATTTAATTTAATTTTTTTTTTGGTTACAGAAGAAAAGAAAAAAAAAATAGAATAAAACAAGAAATTAATCTCCTCTCGGTTAAGCAACACCTTACATATCTGCTTTCAAAAGTTGCACAAACTTATTGGAGGGCACCAACACCCTCATATATTGTTCTCTTTGCACCCTACCCAGTTTTGACATATAGTCCGCACATTTGTTTCCTTCAATTCACGACAAACGTCTTTTAGATTTTTGCAATCTTGAATCAAAGTTTTCTCTAGGTGATTATCATCAATTTAATATACATTCTCTCATCTCTCTCTTCTGTTCTACATTCAGTATATATTATTAAAGCCGTTAATATTAGTAATTTCCATTTTATTAAAATACAAGTACTACACAAAGTTATTGTAATACTGACCCTCTACATTTGCCCAGTCATTTCCCCTTCTAATCACATGCGTAAAGCCCGTAAAATTGTTCAGGTGGCACCCAATTTTCAGCATTCGCAAAGCTTTGGGATAACAAATTAATTTTAAAAGAAGGCTCATTATATATATATATATAGTTAATAAAAAAAATAAATTATTTTGAATTTTTAGTCAATAATAACTTAGATAGAAAATTAAAATTCATTCTATCTATTTATAATTTTTAAATTCCTTCGCAACCTTCGATAAATATTTGCAGCAGAAAATAGTGATTTAGTGAGATTTGTTTTCAATTATAATATTCCTAAATATCCCAAAATAAAATTTCAAGACTAATATAACATCAAACTAATAATAATATTTTTAATAATTTTGATTTTTATTTAAACTAGAATAATCTTATCGTAAACTATTGCTCTCCATTTCAGCCTTGTTGGTAATAATATATTCCTTGATAATCCTAGTTGGACCAATTTCTCTTGCCTCTTAATTTTTCTCTCCGTCTCTTCATGGTAATGACTGTACAAGTGGATAAGCTTCATCTTGGAGATAAGCCAGTCTCAGTGAATTTTTTGATAAGTCCAATCTACATGTATAAATGGCCAAGCCTACGCAAAGGCTATAGTGTGTTTATCTTTTAAATAAAAACAAAGCTCAAAATTATCTTCAAATTACTCGTGTCATTTAATCTAATTTAGTTTCTCCTAATATCTCACAAATCACTAATCATCATATACTCGTATATAAAGTGGCACCATGATAATGATGCATGCGATAACATTGGTTAAGCACAATAAAATAAATGTTTTATTATTCATTCAAAAATTGCTTGGCTAGTTGAAAATTTAATGAAATGTATAAATTATTATAAATGCTTAAAATTTGGCTTAGTTGGATCTTAAAAATTATGTGAGAATATATTTCCTCTTTTTGAAAGGAATAACAAATAAGCATTACAATCTTAACCAAGCACCATATATTTCAAGGGCTACTTGAATTAAACCAAATATGTCAAGGTCTACTTGAATTAACTTGGTTTAGGTTATGAATTTAAATCCTAATATAATCATTAATATTTTTAAAGTACGAAGAATAATTTCATAAATCGATATACATACTACCTTGGATATATTAGTCTAGCCCTAGTTCAAACTTGCTAAAAGAAACGAAGCAAGCTGTGGCTTACAACCCGAACCCACTAGATACATGGATTATATCGAAAACTGCTAGATACATGAATCATATCAAAAACTAGTTCACTGAAGACAACAATTTACATCAGGTGCACTGAGGCCCAAAGTCACTTTAGTTACATCAACATCATAAACCGTGGGCCCAATGTTAAGCATGTCCATGACCAGGTTCATTTTATATTTACATATAAATAATTAAGACAGTCTTTTACCAAACAAGACAATTACACATGATAGGCAGAAAGAATTTTTCCAAATATGGGACTAGTTACCTAATTCTATTTGTACAACCATATCAAAATTTCATAACACGTTTAATTCTTGTACTGAACTTTCTATATAAAAGTTCCTGGACCTAACCTTAGATCATCTGAGATTGCATCCACCCATTAGAGTCGGCCGCCCCAAAACTCTATTAAAGAAGTACAAGTGACTGTGGAGAGTGTATCTTATTAGGTCGAACCACTGCACGTTTCTTATTGGCGACATGATTTATTTGTTTATTTCTTTATGCACAAACAAAACTCTAGTCGGTTCTGAGGAATGGGCATAAACAAATAAGCCACAGTATGTTGCTTTCACTTTATATATAGCATAAGTATATATATTGCATGTATAAAAATAAAAACTGTTCACATTGATTGCTTAGGTTCAAGCCTCTACCCTGCTATGTATCCCTCTTTAATCCCCAGCAACTGTAGTGTAAAAAGAAAATATGAATTTAGGGCTCAATTGGGTGTTGGTCTAGGGCTCAAAAATCTAACAAGGCCCATCTTGTATATATACGTGGAGTATCCCAAAAGTTGGCGCTTTGACCATGGACTGATGGACACGGACAGAGGCCTTTTGTACGATTCCGCAAGACTTTTTTTCTCAAACCCCCACCGCACCACCTAATTCATGCATAATTCTAACCTGAGATCTCCGTACATCTTTGCCACTACACTAATTTACTAATATTTATAATAAAAATGTTATAATTTATATAACGTCATCACAATATTAAACAAATAAAGGGATATTGAAAAATGAGGTTTTGTGTGAAAATAATAATTGTGCAAAATAATCAAGTAATACTTTTTGTAAATTAAAGCTTATTTTTGACCAAACCCTTAAAAGGCGAGTGCAACACTACCTTTGTATTAAATTTTTAAATTGTAATTTTTTATGAGATTATTCAAAATTAAATTTGCATTTTTTTTATATATTATTATGTTTAAGTATTTAATAATACGTCTGATATTACTCTGCTCTACTCCGAGAGACTTCCCCATGCCTATTTTCTTCTTTCTCAGCTCTACGTTACATACGTGTGCTCCATGTTCCCTTCAACTCTCTAACCACCTCACTCCCTCCACCTAAGCAAATCTAGGTGCTATGATTCATACAAGGCGTCTAGCACCAACAAAAATCTAGGAGCTATAACTTATATATATATATATATATATATATATATATATATCCCATATTCCCATCTCGCACGGTGAAACATAATAAATAATTAATTGAGCTTACGACATTATATGCGAATAATGTCTCATGGATAACTTGAATAACCTATGTTTGATTGAATTGGAAAAGGTTTAATCGAAATGCCTATCAAATAATCCGGACAAACCTTATTATATATTAAAAAAAATATTATACAAATAAATAATTCGTGTCTGTGTACATAGTATTGATATTATGAATAACTCTTGTCCAAGTTCCACTTGTCCATGATTGCTGAAAATCATAAACTCTTGATCGTGTAACACAAGTTACTTGAGGTTAAACTATTGATACACGTAAAGGAAGCATAGGATCAATTTGAACTCTAATAACGCTAAGAAGCATCATCAAACTTTTAATTAAATGCCAAATAAAAGGTCGATCTAAGATTCACACTACATTAATTAGTTTGAACATCCAAAATTCAACAAGCCAATAAGAGGTATTTATTTTATTTTATTTTTAAAAGAGAAGGTTTAAATCTCCTCTTTTTATTAATATAATAATAAAATCCTCCACTTGAATAAGATTCGAATTTAGGTTTAGATGAGTGACTTACCTAATAGATTAGACAATTCGCGCTTATACTAGTTAGGTTGGCCATTATCCTTTCTATCAAGTATCAAGAGAGAGAGGATAAATTAGAATCATCACTTTTGATGTAAAACATGCCGTACAAGTCTATTAGGCCACATTGGACTGTTGCAACTCTACTGGGCCCAAAAAGTTACAATGTCAGAATTACATGCGGCCAAACTAGTTTGACCCGAAATGGCGCATGATCTATACGATTTTCTATTCACTTTCTTGTAATTATCCTCCCCTATAAGAGGATTTAGTTATAATCGTAAGGGCGAACTATTATCAAATAAAAATTGTGAGTGTTAATTTCGTCTCTATATGGGTTCCTAGCATAGTCAAGATTTGCCTATTTCATAGCTTTCTAATTTTACCCTTAAACTTTAAAATGAACCATTTTAACGCTTAAACTATTTAGCGAGTTTCACTTTGACCATCCCATTCAATTTTTATGTTAAGTTAGACATAATCAAGAGTATTTTTGTCATTTCAATTAGATATTTTAAAAATAATAATTTTACTTATATATATATATTTTAAAAAAATATTACAAAGGAAAAAAAAAGAAAAAAAAGGAAACCTTCGGTCATCTCCTTGCTACCACCTCCCCATCATCACCACCACCACCACCATCACCATCTCTACGATCATCTCCACCTCTCTACGCCAATAAACCCCAACCCAACCTCCTCCACTCCGGTAACCATTCCGGCAAACTCCCCTCCAGCGACCACCCCATCACAAACCCAACAACTTTTCCACCACCATCCATGACAACTCCCATCCCCCAACTCTCCATTTTCTCTCTCTAAATATATATATGTATATATATATATATATATACTCAAATCATACATACATCGAAATCAAATCAAACCCACCAAAAATTAATAAGAAGAAGAAGGTTGGAGGTGGAAGGAGATGGTAGTGGTAGACGTAGATATGGTGGTGTTTGAGGTGGAGATGTGTGTCTATATAGTAAAATCTCTATAAATTAATAAGGTCGAGACCGGTCAATTTTATTAATTAAACGAGGTTTTAATTTATCGATAAATTAATAATTTATTAATTTGTTGATAAGTTAATAATTTATTAATTTACCCAAAGATTTGTGTTTTAATATTGTTGTCTTGATCTTCCTTAAATTTTATTTCTTAATAAACTTAACTAAGTAAATTATTTTATCCTTTGATAAATAATTTGAAAGATTTATGTTTCAAATATTGTGATATTAGTCTTCCCTAAATTTTTATTTCTTAGAAACTTAATTAAGCAATTATATTATCCTCCGGTTTTCCAAAATTAAGTACTCTTTATATATACCATCTCTCCTCTTCGATCTTCTTCTTCTTCTTCTTCTTCTTCTTCTTCTTCTTACTACTATTACTACTACTACTACTACTACATGACAAAAATTATATTATTTTTCATACTTCTAATCCAATGTCTTCCCATCTCAAAAGTATCAAACAAGTAAAGATGAGGGATGAAATGGGAAAAGCCTTGTGTGAGTACAAGAATGAACATCTCTCTTTAACTCAAAAGGAATTACAAAAATGGGTTTATGAAAAATTCAACTTCCATGTTAGTATGGATGAAATTCAGGCAAATATAAATTTTAGCAAAAAGCAAACAATATTGTACTCATATTTTGATAAGGCGTGATAGTAAGTTTGAAAATGTGAACTATTAATTTATAACCGATGGGCTAAGGGAACCTTATAAAAAAGTATTATCTTATAAATTTAGCGAAAATATTAATTTAAGTTTCGGGCTTGAGTATGGACCACTAAAATTTATTAAATAAGCGAGGTTATTATTTTATTGAGTTTCAACTGTATATATATCAAGAGAGAGATAGTATTTATATGGAAGTCTTCCATTGATTTAGCTTCGGATTTTGGTTTCGAAATGGTTTTGATTTCCATTGATTTGGTTTAATCAAGTTTCCATTATTATGTTTAAATTGTTGGGATATGTTAGATAGGGTTTTAATTGTTGGTGGTTGTTTATGACATGTTTAATTTGATTTTGAGTTGGGATTTTAAAATAATAATTTTTGTGATCTATATTAGTTATAAAAAATAAATAAATTTAAACCTAGGTTGAAAAAATCCGGTTGGTTTTTTGTTGAACCAATTTTAAAAATATATAATTAAGTTAATTTTTAATTGAAATGACAAAAATACTCTTAATTCCGTCCAACTTAACGAAAAAATTGGATGGAATGCCCAAAGTAATACGCGGCTAATACTAGTAAAGCTTAATTACGTGAGGCCGTTTTTTTGTTTAAAGGCCAAAGTGAGACTGATTCAATATTTTAAGGCCTGTAAAGATAGTTTATTCTAACGTTTTGCTTTGCTATATAACCTTTATACTATAATATATATATATATATATTTACACACTAAAATAGCTAGTGATATATATTAGCACTTTACAAAAGTAATCTAACGCTCTAAAATTATTTTTAGTGACACTTTATATAAATCTTTTTAGGGCATTTTTTTGTCACTAAAGAATTTTTTATAGAGTGCTGGTATTATTACCTTATTAAAATTAGGGCAATTGGGCATAAGGGGCCATTCCAATAATAACATAATTATAAAGGACATTTACAAATTAGCTGTGTAAATTAAGGATATTGTATAAAAAAGACACTTATACCCTTTCCTTATAACATCCCACGTCTCATCATAATTAGTGCTAAATCTGTTTAGCACCAATGGTGCTAAATCTATTTAGCACGTAGCGTTTTCCTCTTAAATTTAAGCATGTTAGGAAATCAAGACATATCCATCTCTTTTTAGGGCATTTTTTTGTCACTAAAGAAAATTTTGCAATATTAAAATAATTTTTTTATAGAGTGCTGGTATTATTACCTTATTAAAAGTGGGGCAATTGGGCATAAGGAGCCATTCCAATAATAACATAATTATAAATGACACTTACAAATTAGCTGTGTAAATTAAAGACAATGTATAAAAAAGACACTTATATTCTTTCCTTATAACATCTCACGTCTCATTAGAATTGGTGCTAAATCTGTTTAGCACCAATGGTGCTAAATCTGTTTAGCACGAAGCATTTTTCTCTTGAATTTGAGCATGTTAGGAAATGAAGACATATCTATTTCAACAAGAAATTTGTGATTAATGAGGTGGAGCTGAAACTTTTCATTACCACGCTTAACAGCGAGAATCTCTTTGAATGTTGAATGATAATGAGCTTCTGCAAGGTTAAACTTTCCACTCTTGTAATCATAAACAATTCTTTTTCCATTGACTTCTTCAAGTAAAATTGCGGCCCAAAATTCATCACTTGCATCAGTTTGGAGAATTCTTTTTCCTTATGAGGGAATTGGTAAGGGTGGGAGCATATAGGTGAGTTTTTAAGAGCTACAACATAACCGAAATGAATTTGACTCCAACGTGGGGGATTTTTTTGGAGGAGTTCTGAGAGGGGGGTAGTATAAACTGAGACTTTTAGGATGAAGTCTGCCATGTAATTAACAAGGCCAATGAATTGCTGAACTTGCTTGACATAATTAAGATTATCAGGGAACTTAAGAAAATCTTGGGAAATATGTGGTTGGAGTTAGAATTTTTTATCTGAAATCTTCATTCCAAGGAAATCAATCTTTGTCTGAGCAATGACCATTTTTTTCTCAACGAGCATGATTCCATATTGTTTCACTATTTCATGAAATTGACTGAGGAGATGGGAATGAGATGTTTCATCTAGGGAGTTAAGGATGAAATCATCAATGTAGATGGGTGCATTGGACAACAAAAGCTGGAAGATTTGGATCATGGCTTTTTGAAAACATGAAAGTGCAATTTTCAAACTAAAGGGCATGACTGTCCATTAGTAATGGTGATTTGGAATGCAAAATGTTGTCTTGGGTTTATCATCTTTATAAATTTTAAGTTGCCAAAATCCTGTTTTAAGATCGAATTTGGAGAAAACCTTTGCATTGGAGAGATGTTCGAACATTGATTTTTTCTATTTGAGAGGGAATTTATCATTGGATATAAAGTGGTTAAATGGTTGGTAGTTAATAACAAGTCTGAGTTTTCCTCAAACTTGTTCTGAATGCTTATTAACATAAAATGCTTCACAAGCCCAGGGAGAGGAAGTGGGTTCAATCAACTGCTTATATTTTAGAGAGGTTAGTTCTTGGACTGCAAGAGTGTAATAGTTTGGGTTCATTCCTGAATGGCTGACTTTTGTGGGATTGACATCTTCATTTTTCTTGAAAGGGAGAAAGATAAAGAAATCAAGATTTTGCCAAAGAGGATGAAAACATTTTTGCAAAAACTCTTGGTGGGATTAAGCACAAGAAGGCAATAAGGTTATGTTTGATGGTTTCAATGGAGAGGGTAAAGGTTATGGCTAGAGGGATTTGTGGTTTAATTTTTACTGGCTGGGTATTTACGAGATAGAAATTTGGGACAGAAGTCCATGGGAGATAGAAACTCTTATAACTCAAGCCTTCCTTTGACCAACGAAGATTAGGCATCTGGTGGATCAAGTTAAAACCTATAAGCAAATCTTTCTGGGGTAGTTTGGTACCAAAAGCTTGGTGGCAAAGAACAACACCGGGAAAAAATTGGATAAAGATGGGTTTGCTTATTTGCTTAACAATGAAGGTTTGGTCATTTGCAGCTTTGAATCCTTTGACACATTTTTTAAGTGGTTTAAAGGTAAGACACTTGGGTTAATTACAGTACATGCAGCACCAGATTTAAAATAGGCAATGATTAGAATTGGTTTACCGCTGTGTTCAAGATAAATGTGGAGTTTGGCTGATGGGGACGGTCTATCAAGAGCTAAGGCTAAACTGGGTTCTTGGTAGTTGGAAGTTTTTGGTTCAAGGTTAAGTATGGGTTCAAGGGTTGAAATTTCTGGGGATTGGGATAAGGTATCATCATTTTCACTTTCAGAATCTGAACCTGGATCACTATCTGAAAAAACAATAGTGATAATAGTCTATGGGGATAATTCATCTTCAATCGAGAGAACTGACTCTAAATCATAATTCTCACTACATTTTATTTGCCAGCACAGCACAGCACCACCATTAGTGTTAAAACATTAGCACTAAAATGATTTTAGCACCATTATAAAACAGAGAACAACAAAATTGATGAGATCAACATCCACTCAATTTATATATATGTATGTATATATGGATCGACGTAGGGTTCGTAAAAAAAAAGAGTTGCGATCAGATTTTTTTTTCAAATCCCACTAGACTGTCGAAAGTGGTCAATTTCGATAGCAAAACGACCTCTGATCGTCTTGATTTTTTGCGTAATTATTGTAACTTTGTCTTTCGAACAACATATCCAAAAATCAGCTCAATCCAACGGTTCAATCAAAATATATATATATTTTATGATTGCACTTGCAGAAAAAAGAAGAAGATGAGAACGACGCTCCTCTCGGCAATACGACCGGAGAGTCGGGTGGTGGTGGTGGTGGAAGAAGTGAGATTGTTGGTAAGGAGGTCGGAGAAAAAGGCTCTTATTTAAAAATCGTAGATAAATTATCGTTGAGAAAATTGAAACTCGCCAGCAGTGAGATTAAGGAGGTTGAGTAGTTGTACTCAAGAGAAGACATTAGAGTTGTCTCCTGTTTTGAGCTCTACAAAGATTGAAAAGGAATGCTGGACATAAGAGTATCATCGGGAGAAAATAGCGAAGGAAACATAGGGTTATCTTCTTCGGCAGTGATGAATGACTGAAAATATCTATCCGTCAACATTTATATTAGGGGTATATTTGACCATCAATATTTATCATTTTCCTTAAAATAAATTAATATTATGAAAATTGTCGTTATTGTAAAACTAAATTTTAAAATTAGTACTACTTTTCTTTATTAAACATGAGTTCATTTTTATAATTGTAAAACATTACGGAGCGAGTTCCTGTAACCTATTATCTCATTAAATTTGTTGCGAAAAAAACCTAATCAAGAAAAAAAAGTAAAAGGAAAAAGTAACGGTAAGGGTAAGGGTGGCCCTCCCCCCCGGTTCACAACACCCCACAGCCCCTATTTCTTCCCTTTCATTTCCTGTTTTCTTGTGTGTCATGTTCTTCTTTAATATGGCCTCTACTTGAAATTAATAGTTATATTTTAAGGGTGGTGATGTTGGCACCCCCCATATTTATTGGTAATACTCCCACTCTTGTTAATACTCCCACTTTTCCTTTTTTCTTTTAATAATACTCCCACTTTATACAAAACACTCTCACCACTCCCACTTATTTTTAAGAATTAATCTCATACTTAATTAATTAATAACATGATTAAGTAATTAACTACATAATAACATAAAACAAATTACCCCAAACTAACCCCAAAATTTCTCCACCTTCTCTACCATCTTCTCAAACAAGCAAAATTACCATCTCTACCATCTTCTCTATCTAAGAACAAATTTTGGTAGCACCAAAACAACAAATAAAACATTCATTAATGCAAAACTCTAAGTTTGGGAAGAATGGTATAAACAAAACAAAACAAAACCTCCATTGATGCAAAACTCAAAATTTGAAAATAATGGTAGAAAAAAGAGAAACTTTGTAATAAAGGAAGGAAAATAAGTAAGAAAGAGTTAATGAAAGAGAGACATACATGTTTTTATTTTGTTTTATTATTTATATGATTTTTATAGCATACACGTCAAATATATAAACAAAAAACAAAATTTTCTATTTAAAACATGAAGAAGACTTACTCGGTTCTCTGTAACCAAGTTACAGGCTTGTACACTCGGCTGCTCTCAACCGAGTATGAAATCCCATAAAATGTCATGCTCTCGGGACCTTCATTCGGTTGAGAGCAGCCGAGTGTTGTTATATTATGCTCGGCTGTGAGCAGCCGAGTGACATTAATCACACTCGGTTGCTCTCAACCGAATGAAGGTCCCAAGAGCATTACATTTTATGGGATTTCATACTCGGTTGAGAGCAACCGAGTGTACAAGCCTGCAACTCGGTTATGGAGAACCGAATAAACCTTCTTCGTGTTTCCTTTCATTAACTTTTTCTTACTTGTTTTCCTTTTCTTATTTTAAAATTTCTCTCTTTTTTCTACCATTATTCTTAACTTTTGAGTTTTGCATCAATGGAGGTTTTGTTTATATACCATTCTCCTCAAATTTAGAGTTTTGCATTAATGGAGGTTTTGTTTGTTGGTTTTCTTAATTTGTTCCAAAGTTTCCTTTTTTCCTTCCATTTTTCTCAAGCTTACCCTTTTGCATCAATGGTGGAGATCAAAGTTTTGTTGCCTATTTTGGTAGAAGAGAGGAATTTTGGAAGAAAATTTATTTGGGGATAAATATTTGATTAACTTTGGAGGGAAATTCATTAACTTTTGTTTTAAATTAAAACAAGTGGGTAAAAAATTAGTTTAGGGTTAATTAATTTTTGTACTAAAAAAGATGAAGTGGGGTGGAAATAACAACTTACTCTTTTTTTTTTGTGGGAGTGTTACCAATAGATATTAGGGGTGTCAACATCACCACTCTATTTTAATTATGATATTAATTTCAATATAATTTAAAATAATACGGATATTTATTATTTGGACAGTAAATGTGTCCCCCACTGCAACAACGGTGGCAGAAATTAAGCTAACTCTCTCCTTTAAAGTAAAAGTGTCCCCCACTACAACAACCGTCACAAAGTTTACGTTGTTGTTATTAGGTTCAATCATTGGGCCCCCAAGCACCAGCCAGCCTAAATGATAGATAACGAATCCATGGCTTTGCAACCCGCCAACCTCAACAGACTGGTCGAAGGCTAGGACGGATGAAAACGAATTAAACTTTCAAGTTTGGATTTAGATTTAATATTTAATTTATTTTTTAAATTTCGTTTGATAGTAATATAAAAAATAAAAAAATAAAATAAAATTAATTTAATTAAAAAGATAAAAAATAAATTGAGACATGTGATTAAATGTTCTTCAAAAATCAATTTTGATTTACTTAATTTTTTAATGCTAAAATATTTTCATATTTTAGTATTACAAACTAATATACGAAAAGATTTTTTCGACAGCTGTTGATGAGAAAGAACCCAAATCACTCTCATACAATATCTCGTACTTATTTTTGTGAGTAGTAAGCGTGTTTTCTGTTTTAGGCAGAATAAAAATTAAGGTGATTCAAATTCAAACCAAATATAAAAATTATGTTTCAGTTTGATTCAGTTTTGGTTTCTAAATTTTTTAAACCCAAACTTGAACCAAACTTTTCGATTAAATTTTATTCGGTTTTCACATATATTTTTTTTTTCTAAATCAATTTAACATAACAATAGAATACTAATAGTAATGTAATATTGGTTCAAATTCAAATTAAAGTCATGGTTTTCTAGAAATAAAGAGTAAACATAAAACTATATTATCTATTTAGTTATTTTTTTATTTGTACATTTACAAGAATAAAACTAATTAAATACAATGATGAATTATCTTACCATCATATATTTGATAAAAAAAAATCTTAGCGACATGTAGTTATTTAAATAATAAGGGCACGCATTAATGATTTTTTTTAAGATGATCACAACATTCAATTAATAAGGAACATATTCTTATAAAAGTTCATTTGTTTTATAATGGTATAGTTAACGTATACCCTTAGAGTATATATTAACCTATTTCATTTTCTTATACATAATTCAGTTTAGTTCGGTTTGATTTGATTTTGGACTAACTAGCCCCAAACCCGAACCAAACTATTCGATTTTGGTTATGTTTTTTCATTTTCGGTTCGGGGTTTTACGCATCGGTCAGTTCGATTTTCGGATTGGCCTTAACACCCCTAGTGAGTATATGTCTTTCATATTTCTTTATATTTTGTGAAAAAAAATTCTTCACCACCATCCAAAGACTTTTTTTTTCCATGGAAGAAACTCAAAAGTAAGAGTTAATCTCACAACTTCCCTCAATTTATTTTTCATTTTCTCACACAAATTAGTTATTTTTCTTTTTATTTTTCATATTGTTATCAAATGGCCGGAGTCTTAACTTCTTCAATATTTCTCTAAAGTTATATAATTGGTGCAATTCCTACCCTGAACTCAAATGTCGTACATAATAAGCGTTCAACTCTTTCACACTTAACCCCGTAAACTTTTAAAAGTGATTCTAAACTCTTTTGATATAAACTTTATTAACACTTAATCCCATTTTGTTAAAAAAATAATATAATATGACACATGCTCAATGCACATGATACATGATATTAAGTGACTAAAATACTCTTTATTATTTTAAGTAATTAATATAAGTAACTTGTGAAAATGAATTTGTATTATTGAAAAAGAAACCAGCATCCCATCTCAACTCCGTAACAAATCTCTCTCCCCCTCTTTATATATAGAACAGCGTAATATATATATATATATATATATATTCATATATTAAATAATCTATTAGACTTGGTATATACACATATTAAAATACATACCGACTTTAATTGCCCGGAATTTTTTTAAGGGGTGCAAGTTTAACAATGATTTCCTTTTTTATAAATTAAATGAGGAAACTTAGGCCTCGTTTGGTTCACGGATTTTAGTACTCGGGAAAGGAAAGTCGTTCCTTTCCTTTGTTTGGTAAGCACAAATTTCGGAAACACTTTCCCGAGAGAGGGGAAAGTAGGGGGTAAAATCATTCCTTCCAAAACACATGGGATTGATTTTCCCATGTGATTTCCAAGCATTTATTACACAAATTTTAGATAATAATATTCTTACCTTAATACTTTCCATGGTTTACCAAACACAAGAAAGGAAATTTGATAGGAAATTTACTTTCCCACCTCCATGGGAAAGATAGGGGAACTAATTTCCTTTCCGTGAACCAAACGAGACCTTACTGTAACATTATTTTAGTTCAAGATTAGGGGACAATATTAATATTATTACTAAATTTCAAAAATTAAATTGGTGGGTGGGGAGCAAACTTAATTAACATGCATATATTTACATCTTCTAAAAATAATTGCAGGGGTAAAATTGGGTGGGTCTTCTTTTTTTTTTTTTTTTTAGGGTTGGGGGGGTTCATACTCTATTATTTATTTATAGAAGTTTATTATAATGGGCGTTTCAATCCAAGGCTGGAATTAAATTACTTATGTAACTTCTGGGGAACATTGAAAAAATTAACACATCAAGAAAATAATTAAACCTAAACCCAAACACTACATTTTATAGATATTATCGGACAATGCGTTAACGCAACACATTTTATGCAGACAATCCTTTAACAAAACTCTAAAACCCACCACGTGTCTCTCTAGAGTTCGGGTATCAAGTGTTCCAGCTATTGGGCCCCCATGTTTGAATATTCATTTAATCACAGGACTCACTACCACGTGTCCTAGCAATATAAATAGTTGAACCAAATCTTGGAGTTAGGTTTCTTTTGGGTTTGGTTTACACAATTTTTTTAAATTCCTCGTTTATGAATTTGATAGTCGTCACAGGGAGTTTATCACTAAAAAGTTTCTATTTTTTTTTAAACTCTATGAGTGTGACTTGAATTTTATTTATAATTGTTTTTCTGCAAACTTGTATAATTATATATACAAAACCTACACGCTCAATGAAAGTTTAAATTTCATAAGCATAATAGAGTATTTATAGTGCAATTCGTATAGTTAATATATAAATTTACAAATTTATCTTGCGAGATTATATGTATGTGGTATAAAAAAAAGTTATACAGGTGTACCTTATTCTTTTGGGTGAAACGAGTGTAACTTGCTCAGATAAAAAAAAAATACAAGCGAGGCACCTCTTTTGTTTCATAAAAGTGGGTCATACGGGTGTGATATGCTCGTGTGATTAAAACTTTGGCGTTTGCTAAGTTTATACTTTCACTACTATATATGGGTATATTTACTAAGTTGATTGCGGTGGGTACATACATATGGCAAATTGGCAAAATTACCATATGCACTGTGGATTCTCTTATACTAATAATTATCTTTTAGAAAAAATAAAGCAATCTGGGAAATGTACAGGAGAATTATTTTGCGATTGAAATATGCATTAATTTTTTGTAATATAAATTTAATACACATTTGAAACATATTTATGTTGAAATCTAGATTAGCAACAATGACAGAGTTGAAATGACTCCTTTCGACAAATATGGAGTCCCATCTTTGAGTAGACACTCGCACTCTAATCCTTACTACAATGAAAGTTCTGCTTCATTATTATGCCCTTTGACAAGGATCTTACATAACCCGATCTTCCAATGACTGCATAACCACCTTAATTGATTAATAAATAGCTGCAAATGGCTTTTTTTTAAGCCGAAAAGGAGATTCAATGGCATTATTTGACGGATGGCTCATTAGGTTCCTATTGTGCTTTTTGATGTTTTTAAGAGCATCCACAAGGAGTATGTTAATACAGTAAATTTACCGTTTATTGACCCACAGGGAACACAAGTTAATCGGCAAATTTGCTTTTGACATGGTAGAGAATGGACAAACTTAGCATTGTACTAAATTTTACTCATACGATTGTGTGTTACTCGTATTACTAATACGAGTAAGTAAGTTTCACTCTTGTGAGTTATAATAGTAAGGCATTTTTCTTTTTCTTTTTTAACTTGTGTACCATACCGGCGTGCCAAGTCCATATGACTATTTTTATATCATAACCGCTATATATAGCATGTAAAGAAACTTAGTGGTATATTTATAAATTTAGACTTAAGTTTTATAAAGACGATGTGGATACTCTTATTTTTCTAAGTGTTACTTCAGTGCTACTCACTTAAAAAAAAAATGCAAATGCCCAAGAAAAATGAGATAGTGTCAATAATAGTCTATTAAGACAATAAATCCTTATTACCAAAGTTTTTCTGGCCATATATTCAAGGTGCTTGGAAAAACCCACTTCGGCCACCCTTTTTTTTAAAGCAAATGCCAAAAAAGAAAAAAAAACCTTGTTTCAACTCTAAAATTTTTCAACTTTAAAAATTTCTCTTTCTACTCTTTATGTATTTCATAATGACAACGTTCTTTAATTATGTAATTAGATTGTGCACGTTGCTAATTACGATATAAAGTTAAAATAATTACAACTATTAGGAACAGCTTGGGTAGATATTTTCATTTTTTCTATTATACTTGTATATCTCTTTCTACTTAAATTACTATTTTATTTTTACTTTCGTACTTTATAAAAGATATGAAAAAATATATTTTTTAAAAGAATATTTATTTATTTTTTTAAAAAAGAAAATGTTAATATAATTATTGGTTAAGAATAAAAATTGTTTATTGAGGGAATATATGGCAAACTAATTATGTTATTCCTTTTAATTTGAGACATCACTCTCAAATATCAAATGCAAAAACTCTAAAAAGTACTTTAAAATTACATATATATATATATAAGAAAAAATATTATTAGTCTGTAAATTTGTTAAACAAAATTAGCCCAACCCTTTCAAGAAACTTGGATCTGCCCTTCAATGGAAGCTAAAAATGATAAAGTGATGAGTGGTATACCTATTTTCAAGTTGTGTTTTTAAATTTGTTTAAGCTAAGTAGCTTGCTTTTAAGAACAAGTGGGTTAATTAATTTAATTAGTAAGATACCTATTTGAATTTAACATAAATTTTGAGTTTAAGTCTCATCTGAAAGTAGTAGTATTTTCATTATTATTATAATAAAAAATAATTATACCTTCGCTTTATTTAAAAAATAAAATAAATTACCTTTAAACACTTCACTTTCTCTCTCCAAATTTTAATACGTCTAATATAATTCAAATTTGCTTATGCTTCTTCTCTCTGCAAATTTTAAAATGACTAATATGACTTAAATTAGTTTATACTAAATTTTAAGTGCATAAATATACACAAAGGCATAATTAGTTGCACTTTAATTAAATCTTTTAGTACTTCGATATATGTTTTTAAAATATTTACATGTATAATTTTTAAAATATTAAATGACTTGTTTAGAATGTCGAATAACAATACCCAAATCCCTAGACATGTTATTCTCAATTCGTGACTGGCATAGTATAAGATTGCTCTTTCTTTTTTTTTTTTTCACTTGACAAAATTTCTTACAATATAAAAATGAGGGGGAGAGTTTTAAACCATGCATAGACATGTAAGTATATCTTTTTTATATGTGGTACAATTTTTTTTAAATAAATATTTCCAATGCAATATAATTATCCTAAAGATTGTCAATTAAAAAATTTATGAAAACAAAATTAATAATTTTATATGCAATTTGAATCTTATTTGATAAATCTTGAATCATATTTTTTAAAAATATAAATTGTATAAAAAAATAATTTATAAAATAAAAGTTAAAATATTTAAAAACTTAAAAAATAAAAGTAAGTAAACGCAAGAGATGACATTATTTAAGAAACCTCTAAATATAGAGGATCACATTTATGATGTGTATTCTTATTTTTGACACATAAATTTGCTGATTATTATTGATATAATTGCATTAAAAATCAATTTTTATAAACTTTATTTATTTATCTTATGTGACATATTATTATTTTACAATTAATAGTTGCTTGGAGATCCTCTAATCTCCATTTATAGAAGTAAGAAGAAATTTTCACCTTTTTTCTCATTTTCGATTTGCCTACTTTTGGAGAAAGAAGAAGTCTGGGTTCAGCCGGGTGTTGAAATCTAATTAGCTCACGTGTATCTACATCTGATGGCGGTGAGTGTACACATGTCAAATAATAATGGTGAGGTGGTGGCCGGACACAACTGATATGACTGGTGCAAAATCGACAGAAGAAAAGAAGCACTCCAACGTCACCCCAAATTACACCACGTCACCAAACCCCACACCCACTGATCACTACCACGCAACGGGTTACATACACGTGTCACAATCCAAAACCGTCTTCCCACAAAACATATGAACCCACCACCTTTCCTTTTTTGGTATTACGTGAATGTTGGGGCCGGCTTTTGCAAATTTGGCTTAATCTGTGAATTTGCGTATCTCCCCCCTCTTTTAAACCCCCCCGCCCTACTATCTTCCCTTCCCCAAGTTTCCACCATCAAATTGACAACAACAAAAAAAAGTAAAAAAAATTATTCGACTCTTTCTAATCTGATTAATTTCTCTACACAAAGTTATAGTACTGTTGAAGAGCTTCACTACTTGAATAATTCTTCACTTTAATTTGCGTACCTACAATAATCGATGGCAGAGATCTGCAGCAGCGGAGTAGTGGTTAGCGAGACTGACAGTTCGAAGCGGTGTGAAACGATTTCGCGAGCAGCGAGGCGGCGGAGGATGGAGATCAGGCGAATGAAGGTCGTCTCGCCGGAGACTGACAAGCGGCGGAGGATGGAGATCAGGCGAATGAAGGTCGACTCGCCGGAGACTGACAAGCGGCGGAAGTTGCAAATGTGTGCGGAGGCAGCGGCGTTTTCTGAAGAGTGCGGGAGCTCCGATGGCAAACGAGCTAGTTCGGAGTCGCCAGATCTGTGCCCTAACTACGGCCTCACGTCGGTTTGTGGAAGGCGACGAGATATGGAGGATGCGGTGGCGGTTCATCCATCGTTTTGTGCGAGAGATAATGAACAAATCGCCGATTTGCATTACTTTGGTGTTTATGACGGCCATGGATGTTCTCATGTATGTGACAAGTGTATCATATACTATGAATATATATAATTATCGATCGAGGAGTGTTTTTATTTTGTTTTAAAAATTTATACGAGGAAATATTAGGTGGCACACATATTGCGTGTGCTACCGATTCTAGTGAAACTATACTAATCAAATATAAAATCTCTCTTAAGAATATTGGATTGAAGTTCTTTGGTGAAATAAATGTTATAGGTGGCTATGAAGTGCAGAGATCGATTACATGAACTGGTGAAAGAAGAGATGGTGAAGGAATTAGATGAATCATCGGAGTGGAAGAACGTGATGGAGCGGAGCTTCAAACGGATGGACGAGGAGGTGATTGAAGTGAAGGAAGGTGCTAGTTCCGGCCCTAGCTGTAGATGTGAGCACCAGGCGCCAGCTTGTTATGCAGTCGGATCGGCAGCTGTGGTGTCTGTTCTAACGCCCGAGAAGATTATAGTAGCTAATTGCGGTGATTCGAGAGCTGTTCTCTGTCGTAGTGGCAAAGCCATTCCACTCTCTGTCGATCACAAGGTCACTCCTCAAAATCTAATAGAAGAAATAATTAGATGTGTACGTGTATTGAGAGAATTGCATGTGAGAGTACGTTGATGCATTAGCATGGAACAAACAGTCCTCTAATTAATTGCATATTCTTTTGAATATAATTAAAAAAATTAAGTAACACTATAAATCTCAAATTATCAGATTAAGGAACAGTTAAATAGTTTCAATTCACATACATTTTTGGCAATTCATAATCGCTGGACACATTTTTTGCTTGTGTATTGTATGTGCGTCTAGTATTAATGTGCAGAAGTAGAATTAAACATCTCGAAACTCATTGATTAACAACTTCGAATAGTCTAATATATCCTCTCTTTTTTATTTTATTTTATCTTTGATTACAGCCGGATCGACCAGATGAGCTTAAGCGGATCGAAGCAGAAGGCGGCCGTGTAATATATTGGGACTGCGCACGTGTGCTTGGTGTTCTGGCTCTGTCTAGAGCAATAGGTGACATCTATTTGAAGCCATATGTGAGCTGTGAACCTGAGGTAACAATTACGGACCGTACGGATGAGGATGAGTGTCTGATACTAGCGAGCGATGGATTATGGGACGTAGTTTCCAACGAAACCGTGTGTGGCGTTGCACGCATGTGGCCGAAAGGGAAAACTCCGGCAGGGCGAGGATCAGAGAGTAGTGTTGATAGTGTTAAGAACTTGGAGTATGATGCGTCGATGCTGTTGACGAAGTTGGCTATGTCGAGGCGTAGTAGTGACAATATTAGCGTGGTTGTGATTGATCTAAGGAAGGAGAAGGAAATCTAAAGAGAAACAGATATGCTATTTTGATGATTTTCTGTTCGTTAAAGACTTTGTAATTAGTTTGTTACAATCTTTGTTTTTTCTTTTCCGTATAGTCTCCTTGAAAAGCAGCGGAAGAAAATGCAGCAAAAGTAAAGTTCTATTTTTTTACCGTCCAAAGGAGTATCAAACATAGATTTTCGAAAAATGCATTTTGTATCATATCCTTGTATAATGACCAGGTGTTGCTTGACAAATTAAAGTTCTCCTAAAAAATAAGAGATGAAATTACTCCCTCACAGTGAGAGAATCTAGTATATGCTCTTGGGACCTCTCAAATTCGATTTTTTTTTCAGATATAATTGGGTCAAATTATTTGTTAATTAATCTTCAATGATGTTAAAAAGAAAAAAAAAATCTTTTTGATACCGAAGATAAATTTAATATAAACAAAGGTAAATATGGGGGATATGATACACAAATAGTTTAATTACTCAGATGGACCCAAAGAATTTTATAACACGACCGAGGAAAACGCGTTTGTACCCAAAATTGAAGAGGTTTGAGTCAGGCCACTCAAAAATTGAACCAAGTGAATCAAATTGAATTTTACATTCAACAAAAAAAAATGATATCGTATATACGAACTATCATGAGAAACTAGTAATTAAAATTACATTATGTTCATTCAATATTATAGTTCATCAAATAAGCATTCATTGAATTTTCACAAGTAAACCAATAATAATTAGAAAATTAATTTCTTTATGACAATTTTTATTATCTGCCTTTTGTTTTAAAAAATATCATTAATTAATCATAATTAATTTAATTGCCTCCTCTCCAACAAGGTAGGTAGGGGAGTAGAGTATTAATGTAAAATAAAACACTCATCCTCCTTAAATATAAAAATCTTTGATGCAATAATGGTATGGCATTTCCCTATCATGCAAACATATTTTTGACACTTTTCCCCCATTTGTTTTTTCTGCTTCAAATTCTTACTTAATTAAATACCTATATTTTAATCTTTTCATTCTAACCTTCGTACCATTTCTTTCATGTCCCCAAACCCTAAGTTCCACGACTCTACTACCTTTCACTCTTTTGAGTCATTTTTCAGATTGTTTTTAGCCACTACTATATTAAATTGATTTTTTAAAATAAGGAACACAAAAACCGAATAAAAACAATCCAAAAAGTTTGGGTGGAGTTTGAATTTCGAAAATTTGAAAACCGAACTAAACTTTTAAATTCGGGTTGGGTTTGAATTTCTTAATTTCCACCCCGACCAAAACAAAAAATACCCTTATTTGTTGCTATTGAATAGGTCTAAATATCAACTAAAGAGCTTCTTGTTACAAGCACAATTATAAAGGACTACAAAATCATCGCCTAAATTGAAAGAGAGATTTTGGGAAGTGTTAAAATGAGGCACGGATTTTTTTTTATTTAGATGGGGAGTAACTCTCAAGTCTCAACGGAAGTGAGAATATATACCAAATTTTAATTCAATCGACAGTGACTGCAAACACTTGAACGGGTTAAGAAATTCTTGAATTGTCCCTTCTCATAGAAACTTCCACTTCCTTCTTTTTTTTTTGTACATATTCCCTTTTGTTAAGAATATGATATATTGGAGAGTTAAGCTCCTGCTAAGAAACAGGTTCTCACATCTGTGGACTAGTAGGGCGGTAATGCCTTGGCGGAAGTCGTAGGAAAAAACCTTGAGGATTTAGATTTTCCAGATAGCCCCCTAGTACGGCAGAAAACCTCCCAATTAAACAGGTAGAAATTTTAGGATTGACTTAGTGCTCTTAAAGTCTATTTTCAACGTTATTAAAATAATGTTTGGCGAAGCGATAGCCACGCACCGCAATGGAAATTAGTCAAGTTGCGCGAAAGTTGGCTCAAACACTCTGTGAGGTAACTCACAAATAAAAAAAAAAACAGGTAGAAATTAGCAAATAGGCTTCCTCATGAACCCTTTTTTTTTTCCAAGGGGACCTAGGGTAGAAGTAGCAATCCATGAGCTTTTAGCACAGACAAAACCATCACAACCTGGTTTGCAACCCTCCTTGAGTAAATGAATAAATCGAATACATAATAACTATAAACGGAATAACCATTCCAATCTCCAAAATAAAATTGAACCTGTCCTAAATAAGAAAAGAAAAATGAGGCGACCTGACCCACTACGTACACGAAGGTACACAATATGATAAGAATTCGAAGACCACAAGAAAAACTCTTCAATCAATAATAATAAAGTAATTATTACCCACTGCAATATGTTGACATAACCACGTAAATTTAACGCATAGCGTAATCCGCATAAAGTTACTCTTCAAATATTATATATATATATATAAAGATTCAAGTTACGTACGTACACCGGATGTAAATTTTTTATTTTTTTTACACCCGTCAATAACTTTTCTTAAACTTCATATTTCATCAATCTATTCGTTAAATTATGTCAAAATTATATATCAAAAATGCATATAAAAAATTAAATTAATCGAAGTTACATAAACTCTTCATTATAATTATGTTACATATTAAATTATAAATTTTATAAATTTAAATAAAATTAAGCGTACTAAATATGTGATTATAAATTTAGAATTAATTTAACATATTTAATAATCCTAACAAAAGTAGTTAATTCAATAATATAATTAGCATATTATGAATCTAAGAAAACAATTGCAGTTGTAAATATATAAACTCACAAATTAAAATTGCGAGCATTTCATCAACTCACAAACTCAAAGATGCTCCGCGCAAACGGCCATCGGCCTTATCCATCTGAAAAATCCTCGTGGCTTTGTCGATCTCTGTGCAATCCAATTTTCAATTCTACGGATCGACTCCTATCTATTTATTTCATTCACTTGCTTAATTGCCAGCACACTAACTTCAACTGGACACTTGGCAAGCCCATGCCTAACCCCCAATCACCACGTGGCAAGCCCACGTACGACGAAACTTAACGCCTGAGGCTACTAATGCCAAACAACCCCATGCACGTGGCAAATATACAAGAGTATTAATTACGTATATAGTTGATAGATCTGGTGATCGAGCACCATCCATATGTGGACTAACATTTTACAAGGACTATACTACGTTTGTTGAAAATATTCCTAGCTTCATTCTTTGATAATAAAATTTTATCGCTCAAGATTAATGTTTTGTACCAGAATCGAACTATATAATATATATATATATATATATATTTAATTAGAATAAAATTGAGAGTGTCTAATAACAGGCCTAGCTTGTTAATTAAGACAAAACAGAATGCGGATAAAAACAAAATTTCAACGAAAAGAACTTCATTTATGTATAAATATATATGAAGTAGGAAATATCGGCAATTTATCCTTGAGAAGTTTTAAGCATACTACTGAAAAGCAGCAATTAAACGTACACAAACAGTTGCATTACAAGATGAAGAGGGAGGATGAAAAATAATATATATAGGCCGACCTTTGCAATCATCCTCTTAATTCAATTAAGGACCCACCCTGTGTGATGCGCCACATCAATCAAAAAGTTCAAATTTCCATTTCTTTAATTTCCTCTCTATCCCCTTGTTTAGTTTAAATTTTAAAAATGGAATAGGTATCTTATATTTCTAAAAAGTTTTTCTCCTTATATCTTGAATACATTTCTAATGTTTGGTTTGGACAAAAATTCTTCTTTCTTGAAATATTAAATTATTTCTATATATATGTTTGATTCAAACGAGAATATAAATAAAATACGTGTGAATTTCAAATTTCTATTCATTTTATAAAATTTTAAAAAAAGTTCTAACAATTTTACAAAGGTAAAATTTAAATTTTTGTTGTTAAAAATTGTGAAAAGTCGTATCTATTTAATAATAAAAGAAAAAAATGATGATGATGATGATGATGATGATGATAATAATAATAATAATAATAATAATAATAATAATAATAATAATAACGTTTAATAACAAATTTTTTTTTCTGTTAATATGTATATAAATGAAAACAAATGGTAAATAAAAAATATATTTTGGTTTTAAGAGGATTTCTTAGGAGAAAATCTAAAGAGAATACGTAAAATAATCTTCTATTCCTATCCATTTAAGAAAGCAAAATTTGAAGGAATATTCTATTCCTAAAATGATGCATTCTCAGCCCAGATATCAGAGTCCTTTTGGAATAGAATTTAATTTTTTAAGAATGATTTAAAACTCGAACCAAACAATTACTTAGTATTTGTTGGCTGATAGGTACAACTTCATCTTTGCTTCAGAGGTGAGGAAATTTATACATATACTCCAATATAATTAACTTGACTTAATTATTGAAGAAATGTGAAGAGAGAGAGAGAGAGAGAGAGAGAGAGAGACGGTTGTCATGAAACGGGTTAGAATTTGGAGTTGAGGAGGTGAGGGGAAATCCATTAATATTGCATTGAAGTTAAAACGGAAGAAATGCAATGAAGTTTGCATGCTTGCTGTACCATTTAAAATTGTAGAGCATTTTATTTTATAATATTAGTATTAGATTGTTGTGTGTGTGTGTGGGGGGGGGGGGGGGGGGGGGGGAGTTGGAAGAAAATAGATTGAAATTATAGGGGAGAATTGATGCCAAAAAAGTAAAAATGAATGGATACAAAATAGGAAGACAAATAAGTGGCGGAAAATAAATGCGAATAGCCGTTCAAATAAAGAATTATGGTATAGAGCAATAAAGGAATTATGAAATATAGGTGAAAAATTAAAGGCAGTATCACATGGCAAAAGCCGTATTGATGTAGCCACCTTCATTTTCAGAATATCAAGCATGCTACTTGAGCGATACGCAAATTTTAATTTTTAATATTTGTAGCTTAATTTAAAAAAATGAAGTACATAAAATATTATAATAAACAATCATAAGAGAAATCATGTTCATTTTTCAAAATTAAGTAAATAAAATCTCTATAAAAACAAAAGTCCATCTTGTCTTTGAAGATGGATAGGTACTATATATATACGTATATTTAAAATATTTTCTTTAATGTTTAGTGGAAGACAAATGTCCTACACTTATTTAAACTTGTGAACCCGTCCGTTTGAAGGCAAATTTTTTAAAACCAATGAATCGGGTGTTTTTATTAAGAGAGGTAAAAATAATGATAAATAATATAATTAATAGTTTTAAATATATTTATCTCCATTAACTAAATACATTAGGGAAAGAACAAGCAATCCAAATGACAAATAAGAGTTTAAAAGCTATGAAGAGAGAAATTGAAAACACATAAATAAATAAATAAAAGTAATAAATAATTGACGTGTGGCATGGTTTTAATGAAAGAGAGCATTGTACTAATATCTTAAATGATAAGATGAGACTATATTTTCTCTTTTTAAAAGAAATAACTAATAAGCATTTCTATATTCTTCCAGTCCAATAATTTTTTTTGTAATTTCATATTCGCATCTATAAAAAATTATACAATCTTAATCAAGCACCGTGGTTATATTTCAATTGTTATTTTCAATCATCTACCTCTCTTTAAAAAATTACCTCTCTTTAATTTCATATTCACATAAATATTATTTATATTTTTAAATATGAGGATAATTTCATAAATTGATATACATATTAAAGATAATGTTAGTATATATCAATTTCTGTATAAATACTTTTTCTTAAACACATGTGAGATATATATATATATATATATATATATATATATCCATGAATTTTTTACGAGCCTCAACCCAATCATCTACCTCTTTTTAAACTCCTGGATCTATTGTATAACGTATTATGAAAAAAAATTCTTTATAAAATTATGTATTTAGGGTCGGCAATAGAGAGTTGGTCCAGGGCTCAAAAATCAGTCAAGGCCCATCTTGTATAGAGGGGCGTAGATCTTAAAGCATTTTTTCGTGTGTGTAGTTTTGTTGATTTATAAGATTTAAACTTTTCCCCTAAAAACAAAAACTTAATTTATAATTATATAAGAACATCATAATGCTAAAAATAAGGGTCTAAAATTTTATTATAAACGGAAAAAAGACGCTCCATGTTTAATAGGGTGTTGCATAGGAATGGCAACGGGGCGGGTTCGGGGCGGGTTTGGCAAAACCCGAACCCGACCCGCACATAAATAACCCCGCCCCGAACCCGAGACAGGTTTTTTTTATTTTTCCCAAACCCTCTCCGCATTAATTCTCCAAAACCCGAACCCGCCCCGCCCCGAATAAACCCGAACCCACACATATATATAAATATATATATATATATATCTTATAAATTAAAATTATATCTACACAACATATATCTACACACACATATGTATATATATAAGTATATAATTAACAAATCCACACATATATGGAACACAATTTAAAAACATATATATCTTATAAATTAAAATTATATTTAAATATATATATATATATATACGGGGCGGGTCGGGGCGGGTTTTTTATTGGCAAAACCTGAACCCGGTCCGGGTTTTTTTCCAAAATACCAAACCCGCTCCGCCTTCAAAAATACCCGCCCCGAACCCGCTCCACTCGGGTCAGATCGGGTCGGGAACCCGGCGGGTTGGGTTTTTTTGCCATCCCTAGTGTTGCATACTACTTTTTTTTTTCTTTTTTTTTATTATTAAAAGAAGGTCAAAATTTCTCCCTTTTACTACAATAATATATAAATTTTTCTGCACTGGATGAGACTTGTACCCATGACATTTCCCGAATTCAGATAACTGCTTTACCAATTAGGCTAACCTACTCGCTCTTGTATATTACTTAAGTGCTGAATCTCCTAAATTCAGATAAGTGCCTTACCAATTAGGCTAGCCCACTTGCTCTTGTATATTACTTAAGTGCTGGTTTGATTTCAATTGTGGTTAATCTTGAAATCCAAAAATAGTAAATTAATACTATAAGTTTTTTATAACTCATGTTAAAAAGAGGAACCATAAGTTGATGAAAATAATTTTTTTCATGTGAATGGATTTCAGAAACGAAGAAAAAGTCGAACCAAACTAGCACTAAAGAGTGTGCATTGATTCGAAATTGATATATTTAATATAATCCAACATCCATTTCAATCCAACTTGATTTTATTTTAGTATCTAAACAATCCGAACCTAATTGAAGTTGGATTCCTAACCAGTTTTATTTTAAAATACATGTTACATACTTTTTGTTTTTGTTTTTGTTTTTTTGGAAAATCAAAACTCTTTAACTTTCAACAAACAGACAAACAAAATTTAGATAACCATACAATGAAGGAATAATCTAATTAAAAAGTTTTTTTTATAGTATATAATTTATTTAACCATAACTTGTGTATTATGCACACAAAATACTGCCATCTTAATTAGTAAATATCTTTAGTGACACTTTATATAGTTCTTTTGGGGTTTTTATGTCACTAAAGATAATTTTGAAGTGTTAGAATAATATTTGTGGAGTACTAATATCATTACCTAATAAATAATCTCCCTTGCACATTTTTTTGTGAAAAATTAAAACTAAATCATTTGTGGCCAATCAAAGTGGCGGCCACAATTTTGATTATTACAAAAAATAATTTGATAGTGAGGCATATCATTCTTAACTTGAATAATCAATTAAATGAGAATCAAATAAATTACATAAATTTAAATTATTATACGGGAGATGCACTAACAAATTGAGCCCTTATTTTAATAACAGTGTGGAAATTGTTTTTTGTTCTACTTCTCAATAATTAGGAAGAGCCACTAATTGACAAAGAGAGAGTTATATTACAATATATTATTTTACAAAGCATATATTGAACCACATACTTTCACTAGTGAGAGGCACGGAAGCCAATTATATATGACTTAGACCTCCGGCCCTCTTAAAAAAAATAAAATTCTCCAATTATATTCACGTATATTCTGATGAGATCGAAAATATAGAGTTAAATCATTTCCTTAGCCTAAACTTTTGCTTTTGAGGAAGAACTAAAGATAAATACATTAACAATTAAACAAATCAGATAGTACATAGACAACAAGATTTCATAACACTTCTCTAGAATTTTTAAAATATTACTTTGAAATAAAAGAATTTTTTATTAATTTCTCTTAATATTTCTAATTTAATACCAATAGTCAATTAATCACATGTTGCATCTTCATCTTTTTCAGCTCCCGCTCTTTATACTTTTCCGTGGCAATAAGCGTGAAACAGCTTTCCAAAGAAGCATCACCCTCTGCGGGTCTCTTCAATATCCACAATAGCTAATCTGCCCGCCAAGCTAGCTAGATCGAGAATCAAGAAAATACACGGATGTATTCGGAGATTTACTTTGAGAGTAAAAGTTAATTTTGAATTCAAAATTTTAAAGTTATTAAATTTATCTTTAATTAAAATTAAAGATTTAAAGTTATTGTGTACGACCAAAATATTAATAATTATATATTATGAACAAATTTTGCAACTATCAAAACAATATATGAACTGAACCTTTCATCTCTAAAATTTAAACTACAAAATTCATACGATGAAATTACGCTTTTTCACTAAAACGGTAGTTTTTCAGATCTAATACCAGAGTAAAGGAAACCAAGCAAGAAAATATTAGATTTTATACAAATAAAGGGAGAGAAATATAGTACGAAAAAAAGGTTTTCTTTATTGTATTGGAGAAAAAATCATTTGGGTGATAATTAACTTGACTTAATTATTGAAGAAACGTGAAGAGAGAGAGAGAGAGAGAGAGGGTTGTCATGAAACGGGTTAGAATTTGGAGCTGAAGTTATAACGGAAGAAATGCATGAAGTTTGCATGCTCACCGTATCATTTAAAATTGCTCTAAATTCTAAAATTGTAAAGCAAAATAATTATTTATGATAATGATTGCCATGTGTCACATTGAATCCTTTTCTCTCCTAGCATTTTATAATATATATTAGTATTATATAGATGAAAAGAAGAGAGGGAAGGGGGGGGGGGGGGGGGGGGAATTGAACAGGATGAAATTATAAGCGATTATTTATATATTTAATTATTTATATTTAATAGAGAGTGAGAGAGAGAAATTAGATTGAAATTATAGAGGAGAATTGATGCTATACAAATCATTGTAGAAAAAAATAAAAATGAACGGCCAAGAAAATAGGAAAACAAATAGATGGTGGCTAATAAATGTGAATAACCGTTCAAATAAGGAATTGTGGTATAGAGTAAAGAAGGAATTATATATGGAATACTAGCTTTCAACTCGCACGATGTGCGGACGTTTTAAAGAAATCGCATATTATATTATTTTAATTTTTTAAAATTGAGTACATATACATTTTGACATAAACAAAACACAACATGGTTATCTTTAAATGTTGGTTGAACAGTACATGTAATAAAGAAATTAAGGAAGAGTACTAATCTTACAAAAGTATTCAAATATATGTAGAAGGACAAAAACTTCCTAATAGTTCAGTATATATATATATATATATATATATGTGTGCAATTCCAAGAAATTTCCTTGTGTATAAAAAAGTGATTTAATTTGATTGAGGTATTGCAAATAATATCATAAGTAGAATGTAAAAGATGAATGCAATAGATAACAATTTTACTCCTAGACTAAATTACCTATAGCATCAAATTGGGTCAATGCTTGTATAAAATTCTCTACCGAATGATGCTGTGCACTTTCAACAACTTTCTCTTTTATGTCGTCGTAATTTGGAGAATACATAAATCAGCAAACAACATCAACTCCAAAATATAGTCCATATATAATTGAAAATCAATTTTTTAAAAAAACTTTGCTTGATCTTTGTTCATGTATCTATCTATACATACTTCAAAATGGCTACTTTTATAATCAAATTCTTCAATGGAAATTACACAGATTTAAAGTGAAAATTAAAATACTCTCATCATTTACATTTTTAAATCACATATGTTAAGACATAATAATTAATCATCATTATTTTTTGGGGGGAAATCCATATATGACTTAACAATTGTAGTAAGCATTATAAATTTATAGTACAAAAAAAGACTTTAGCTTGACATCTAATCAAATTACATTTTTTTCACCATGCGTGGTAAACACATACCATTACAAAATGTAATTCGAGAAGCTTTTTAATTGTGACTTGTCGCACCCAACCTGATAATAGCCTAGAAAAAATGGAGAAATATGCAAAGATTTACATTTTTTTAACCTACTTTCAGCAAATCAATGTGCCTAATGCATCATAGAAGTAAAGTAGGCAAAATATATGCACACATATAAGAAATTAAACAATTAAAACTTTTATCTGCTCTTACAAATGTAATAAATTATTCCTTTTTGCAATCTCTTGAAAAACAACTTTATTTCAAATACTTTGCATCTTATACTAACACAATATTGTACCTAAAAATCAATGAAAAAGATCGAAAGATAGATTAAACATAATTTTCTCTTTAGAACTAAAAATAAGATATCCCGTGCAAAAATCGAAGGAGAGATTAAAACATATGGAAGAGGGGTATGATGATTGGACAATAGAACGAAAACAAATAACTTTGCATAAAAGCTATTTAGAAATAACAATGTGAAATAAAGAATTATCTCATAACTTACTTCATTGGAAAGCAATACCAAAAGTAAAGAAGGAGAATACACAAAGGTTATACATTGTGCAAGTAAAGTCAATTTATTAAGCCAACAATGATCCATCTTTTTGAAATCGTCATGTAATGGAATTCAAAGTGGTTTTTGCTAACTTTTAGTGTGCTTTTGTTACAATATTGAAGCTTTTTAATCATGCATGATACCCTAATAAATGTCTACATCCTAGTAAAGAAGGATAATACACAAAGGTTATTTATTGTATGAGTAAAGTCAATTTAATAAGCTAACAATGATCCATCTTCTCGAAACCATCATGCAATGGAATTCAAAGGTTTTTTTGCTAATTTTTAGTGTGCATCTAATTTTTAAAGGAAATAGAAAAGAGCCAAAAATAATTATTGGGAGGAAAAAGATGAGAAATTAATGAGGAGCAATAATTATAAACCAAAATAATTATATAAGAGAGAGCGGAGAAATAGAAAGCCATGAAACTAGTAAAAAGAAAGAGGTATAATTAGACCCATTTCAAAAATTGGAGTTTCAGGGGAGAAAGATGGTGAGAAAGAGAAAATAGGGTGAATATTTTGGATTCATAGGGGAGAAAATAGGAGTGAGAATAAGGAGTAATAATTATAGGAGAAAATCGAAAGAATTGGGAGTGTAAAAAATGAAAAATTAAATTACAAAAATCATTATTGGGAGGAAAAAGAGGAGCAATTAATGATTTAAAATACTATTACTTAGAAAAGTAAGAGGGAATGGAAGTTACAAAACTATGAAAGAAAAATTAAATGCGAAGAGAGGGTTTTATTATCTATTAAATATTTAAGAATTATATTAGTATGAAATTATAGGCATTTATTTAAATATTTAATATTTAATAATTATTAATATTCAATAAATAGAGGAATTATATTAAAATTATAGGAGAGAGATTACAACCCCATTTAATGGAAGACATGTGTCACAATCTAATTAAAGTAGGCAATTTTACTATCTATAATAATAATATATAATTAGATAGGTAAGGAATTAAAGGCAGAGTGCCATGTGGCGAAAACTTTGTTGATGTAGCTAACTTTACTCTCTTTATAATAAGATGAGATTATATTTTCTCTTTTTAAAAGAAATAACTAATAAGCATTTTGATATTATTTCAGTTCAATAATTTATTTTTTTTGTAATTTCATATTCACATCTATAAAAAATTATCTTAATCAAGCACCGTGGTTGTATTTCAATTGTTATTGTCAATTAATTTAGTTTATGTCATGAATTTAAATCTTAAAATAATTATTATTTATATTTTTAAAATATGAAAGATAATTTCATAAATTGACATACATATTAAAGAGAATGTTATTATATATCAATTTATGTATAAAACTTTGTTTTAAACGCATGCAATATATATACTATGAATTTTTTTCGAGCCTCAATCCAATAATCTACCTCTCTTTTTTGAACAATTGTACTTATAGGGATTTGAAAATGGATTCAATAATCTACCTCTCTTTAAACTCATGTATCTATCGTATAAAAAGAAAATACTTATTATGATTTTTTTTTCTTTATAAAATTATGTATTTGGGGCCCGCAAAAGAGAGTTGGTCTAGGGCTCAAAAATCAGTCAAGGCCGATCTTGTATAGAGGCCTAGAGGGGCGTAAATCTCAAGACAATTTTGCGTGTTTAAGTTTGTTGATTTATATGGAGTTTTTGGTTAAAGTAGGGTATTTTTTAAACTTATTTAGGAAACGTACTAAGGTACTTTTGAACTTATTTGAAAAAATGGGGTTAACATAAAAACGTGAGAAGGTTTCACGTTTTTACGGTTAAAAACGTGATATGTTATGCCTATTTTACAAAAAAAAAAAAATTAAATTTGTAAAAGTGTGAGATGGTCTCACGTTTTTACCCATAAAAACGTGATTTGGTCTCACGTTTTTATGTGTAAAAATGTGAGACATTCTCACACTTTTATGTTCACTAAATTTTTCCATGCCTGCTCTTATATTTTTTCCTTATATCATTTAATTTCTTCTTTCTTTCAAATAATTTTTTTTAATTCATTCTCAAATTTTTTCCTTTTTCTTTTTTAATCACATGAGATTGATGAAGTCAAATTTTTATGCTCTTATTTTTTTTCTATATCATTTGTTTTTGTCTTTATTTAGTGGATAAATTATTTTTGATTCACTTTCACATTTTTTTTCTTTTTTTAATCACATGAGATTGATGGAGCCATGTTTTTATGTTGTTTTTTTCTATATCATTTGTTTTCGTTTTTATTTCCTGGAAACAATTATTTTTTCTTAATTATTTTTTTATTTTGTATTTTAATCTTAGGACTTATCTTACTTTGATTGTTCGATTATTATTAAAATATGAATTAAATTTTCCTATCTACTATTACTATTAATTTAATTATTTAGACACAATAAAGATAACTACTAATTTTATTTAACAAAATTATTTAAAAAGATACATGAAGAAAAGTGGACTTACGATAAACCATTACATATAGTTGAAATTATAAATGAACATAAAAGGTAGACATATTATTTTAATCAATTTCCATTTGCATCTGTGCATCTGGAGTCGTTGTCATTTCTTCAGTATTGTATGCAATGCCCGTGTTCAAAGACTCTGCTTTTCATATGAAAGTTTGATATACATTGTTCAGTAAATCTTCTGGGTCGTGTCCGTGCTAGGATCCATCTGTATTGGTTACCCATTCGAACTGAGTTGGTTCATGACTACCGTTGTCCATTGCAGGCTTTTTCGAATTGAACTTTGCTATCAGAAGGACATGTTTATCAATAGGCGAAGTCAATGGATGCAGTGAGCTTTGTCTGGAAGCAACCACCCTCCAGTTTTTACCAAACACTTCAAACCAAAACTTGTCAAATAGAGTATAGTCATAGTATACCCATTGATTCCACGTAATGTATAAATGTGGTGAGAAAACAATAGGCATGTGATAAGTATTTAGCAAGTACCACAGATATACATAAAATAAAGGCGTGCAAGAGTGTAAAGGCACGAACGCAAGGGGTGAACGATAAGGAAATTCGAGATTAGGCCAATGATATAAAAAACTGCTTGGCCTCAAAAGAGGAGGTGGAGTTCGCAACAACCTTTGACACATTGATATAATTCTACGAGCTTCATTTCGTAATAATCGATCTCGTATTTCTTCTTGAATTTCAAATGGAAGGAAGGGAACCAAATCATCAATTCTGGACGAGTTGGCCATGTTTTGTGGCTAGTAAGACGAGAGTAAGATGATAACTGAATTTTTGTAGTAAGATTGGAGTGAAATGAGAGTAATATGAACATAATTATTATATAGGAATGAAATGGCTAGCTTTTTTTAAACATGTATTGTAAAATCACGCATTGATATATGTATTAATTTATGACTGAAGTTTTTAGTTATAAACACTGTTATCACCTTTCATAAAGCTTTTACAGTGATGTGACAGGACAATGAAAAAATATCAGATTTCGTAAAGCTTGACACATTGGTTTCTACAGTTTTTACAGTGAATGGTCATATCATGTCTTGTAAATCCAGTACCTTTTACAATTTCATTTATATTTGAAGTGATTCGTCACATCACTCATAATAACACATTTAAGTAGAGAACAAGTGTATAGTAAAAAACGTAGATATTTTTTCATTAATTAAAAGCTTAATACATAACTAGAGACGAAAACTTATATATAAGTGTCCGCGGTTACAAGTTCGATAAAATAAAAACATTACACTTGAAAAAAATTAGAACATAAATAGACATCAACTTAAACATTACACTTGAAAAAGATTAGAACATAAATAGACATCAACTTAAACATTACATAGTAGATACCAAATCTTAATTAATAGTGCTCTTAGGGGCAAAATGTACATAGGGGCAAAATGTGTTAACAGTGGTGATATGTATGGTCCGGACAATGGCAAATTTTCTCCAATTGGGTATACATCATAATCTAAATCCACTTTTTCAATATACAAATCAATTGCATTAACAACGGGAGCATTGGAAATATTTGTCATTGTAGAGTCCAAACTTTCATCATCTTTAATCTCATGAAGGAAGTAATTCCAAGTAGTCGTGGTTACAAAAAAGTGACATCTACAGGTCATCTTAAGCGTGGACGGCGTACGGTCAATATCCATAACATAATAAACTTTCTCGACTAATTCTGAGTAACTACTACCTTCTTCCAAGACAATGCCACTTTCATGTGGCTTATCGTATGTCAAACCCTGCTCCCCATTAATTATATTGCCACCCCAATATAGCCGAAGACAATAACGTCTACTTCCCATTATCCACATTCAACACAATAATCCAGTTTAGTTTACTTTCAATAAAAATATCTTGAACCAAGGAAATATGAAGTTTTAGGTTTTGGTTTGTAGTTTCTAATTAATGTGTGGGTAGTCTTTAGAAAAGGAAAGACTTGTCTTCGTTATCTCTCTATTGAAACTATAAATTTTAATTCTAATTTTGGCACACGCCTTCAAACTCTAAATTTTAATTATAGCATAACAACTAAAGGGGAGCATGGGCTGCGGCGAAAATTAAACAAAATATACACATTAACTTTTTCTCTCTACCATACATTTTTACTCTCTGATCTTTGTTTTAATTAAATCTTAGAATATCATAAATTTAAACTCAAAGTTCAAATTTTAACATATTTAGACCCTATTAATCTATATTCTTAGAAAGTATAAAAAAGTAATAATGAAAATATAAATATAGTATGGTGTAGCTTGGTTGCTTAGCCTTAGATATTTTTTATACATCTATATAACAAGGAAAGGTTTTTTTTTTAGTAAAGAGCTTTTGAAATTCTACCTAACCAGATGTCTAGATTTAGTTTCATAAATTTACTTTTTCTTACACACATTTTAGACCATAGGATGTGGTTTATCTCCAAGAAGCATTCTCCACTAAATAGGTTGTGACAATTACGTAATATTCACCAACAGTAAATGTTAAATTTAGTTATCTTCACAAACTATGTTGTTATCTTCCTTTAAAAAAATGGTATTCTCTAAAATAATAAAAAAAATAAAAGTATTATTTTTAACAAAAATGTTATTTTGTTAGATTATTTGTTAAATTACTAATGTTTTAAACCTTTCATATATAATAAAGGAAAGGTTTTTTTTTACTAAAGAGCACAAAATAGCGAAAACGAAATTTTTATTTTTACGTGTAAGTTTTTTGAATGTGTCTTAAATTGGATGATGCATCATGAACGTCTTTGATTAAAAATAATTGGTGTGCCGTGCCGGATGGAACGGGCATACCCTAGTACAATAAGAATTCAAATTTTAATAAAATTAATGTAATTAAAATATATTATTCAAACTATGTAATTTATACATACAACAAGAACTAAGATTTTTTAAATTTATACATACAATAGAAATGAGATAAAGCCTTCCGCTTTTATTGATGTAATTAAAGCCAAATGCCCATCATTTTTGTCCCCCACGCACCTCCACCCAAGTGACCCCATTTTCTCTCCTTTGTTTTTTTCTTCCCCACACCCACCTCCACCCAAGTGACCCCATTTTCCCTCCTTTGTTTTTTTCTTCCTTTTTTGTTATTGTCTCAGACTGTGGACATTTTATCTCTCTCTCTTGCATTTTTCTCTTCAATATCTTTCTCTTTCCCATCCGTTTCTTCCTTTCTTTCCCACTCAAACATCTTTCTTGCATTAACCCTTCATCTATTCTCTTTCTACATGTTTAGATAATTATAAATCAGAAAAATACAAGATCGCAAAAATCGAAAGGTGGTGTTAATTCTCTTATTTTCTCTTTTTGTATGCGTATGCGTGTATATTATGTATGTATACTAATTAGATCTAAGAAATGTTTTGTCAATATATATATATATATATTTTTCATTTTGTATGTATATTATAAATATGTTTGTATGTATGGATTTGTTGGTAGTGAAATGAAGGTATAGATCTGAATATGTTTTCATTTTCCTCTCAATACTTAGACCAATTGGACCGATTAAAAGAGCCTTCACATGTTTCCCATATAAACACATACATTATTATTTACAAATACACAAAAAACTCAATCTTTGTATACTACCTCTAATCCTTATAATAGATCTTACAAAATATCCTATAAAATCAGTTAACGAGATTACCTTGAGTAGATCGGGCGACAACGACCAGAGGAAGCACCGGGGCAGGAAACTCGGCGAGGATGTGCTATCTGACTGGCGAGAGGAAGCAACCAAGAGGGGAAATCGAGGTAGAGAGATCACGTTTTGAGCGAACGGAGCCGGCGATGGTGGAAATCGGCACTGGCCCGCCGGTGATAAGCTAGAAATTCGAGAGAGGCAGGGCGCGGGGATGGAGGTGGTTGCGAGAGGGGAAATTGATGGGGAGAGAGAGAGGTGACGGGGTGTGAAGGAGGTGGGCGGCGAGGGGCGGCGGGGACGGCGACGTGGAGTGGACGGCGACGTGGAGAGGGCGAGAGGTTGGAGATGGTGCCGAAAATTTGAAAGAGGAGTGCTGCTTTTTATTGTCTGTTGTTTTTTTTTTTACGCATATAGATATTTTCAGAGAAGGGAGGGTGAAAATTTGGTTGCCTTAAAAACGTGATTTGATCTCACGTTTTTACATAAAAACGTGAGATCAAAACACGTTTTTACGTGTAAAAACGTGATAGCAAATCACACTTCTACGAGCTTTATTTATTTTATTTTTTGTAAAATAGCCGTTGGAACTCACGTTTTTACGGTTAAAAACGTGAGAGCTTCTCACGTTTTTACGCTCAACCTTGTTTTCCTAAATAAGTTAAAAAGTACCCTACTTTGCAAAATAAGTTTTAAAAGTACTCTATTTTGACCAAAAACTCATTTATATGATTTAAACTTTTCCCAAAAAGCAAAATCTTAATTTATAATTATATACGGGAAAAAACTTAATTTATAATTATATAAGAACATAATAATGTTAAACAAATAAAGGTCTAAAGAGCAAAATTTTGCTATAAATGGGAAAAAAACGCTCCGTGTTTAATGGGGTGTTGTATATTACCTTTTTTTTGTTGTGAAGGAAGGTCTAAGTCCCTTTTTTTATTATAATAATAACGAAATTTCTCCACACTAGATGACTCGTGACATTTCCTGAATTTAGGTAAGTATTTTACCAATTAGGCTAATCTACTCGTTCTTGTATATTAATTAAGTGCTAATTTATTTCAAATCTTGAAATCCTAAATTATTAAATTAACAATATAAGTTTTTTATGACTCATGTCAAGAGGTTGAATCATAAGTTGATAAAAATAAAAAAAAATCGTGTAAAATTATCATTTTAAATTTCAGAATTAGAGAAAAAGTCAAACTAATTAAACTAATACTAAAGGGTGTGCATTGGTTTGAAATTGATATATTTATTATAATCCAACATTCAATTCAATCCAACATGATTATATTTTAGTATCTAGACAATCTGAAACCAATCAAAGTTCGATTGAATTGGTTCCTAACGAGTGTTATTTTAAAATACATGTTACATACTTTTTGTTTTTGTATTTTTGGAAAATCAAAACTTTGACTTTCAAGTTTCAACAAACAGACAAACAAAATTCAGAAAACCATACAAAGAAAAGAATTATTAATCATTGTTGTCCTCTCTTCTCTTACTTCTTTAATTTTTCTTTATGTTTTAGCAACTATACTCTGGCTATATTTGTATGATAAATATGATATGAATGATTTTAATCTAGCCTGATTCCGCTGTTTATGTTATTATCTTCGGTGTAAAATCGTCCGTAACGATTTACATGTCTCTCTAGTTTTCTTTGTATGATGAATCATTCTTTGTATGATAAATATTTATCATACAAAATTAGAGTTTTGTTTTGTCATATGATAAGAACGTCCGCTATTTGTATGATAAATATGAATTATTTTTTTCTTTGTATGGTTTTCTAAAGAGTTAATTGCACTTTGCCCTCCTGAACTATTGACCTAGTTGCACTTTACCATACAAACTATTATTTTCACCAATTTTTACCACGAACTATTGATATTGTTGCACTTTGCCTCAAATCAGTGATGGGGTTAAAAAACTGACATAAATAAAGGGCAAAATTGGAAATCCACTGTCATTTTTCACCTTCTTCTCTTTCACCCCTCATCCTCTTCAAACCCTACCATTCCCCAATCCCCTCCTCTTCAAACCCTACCATTCCCCAATCAACGAACCCACCTCCACCTCCACCACCACCACTACCTCCGAATAAGACCCCACCCAACCATGTTCCTCCAAATCTCCTACACCTCCTTTGCTAGACCCATCAGTGACCTCCCCTTCCTTCTCTCCACTTCCTCCTTCAGCATCTTCTCCATTTTCTCTTTTGGCATCTTCTCCATCTTCCACAAAATCGTAATTCCTCCTCCTTTTCCTCCTTCATTTATTCCCCCTCCTCTGATTCTTGTGTCAGTAATAGGTATACAAAAATCACATTCGAGTATATATATATATTGATCTTAATCGAATCGGATCTCCATCAATCTTTCTCTCTCCCCTAACGCTGTTGCACCATCGTTGTACCACCTCCACTGGTGAATCTCTTGAAAATCCAAAAATTTAGAGACAAAAAAAATAGAGAAAGAAGAAATGGAGATTCCATAGATAGATAGATAGAGAGAGAGAGAGAGTAAGGTGAGTTTCACTCCACAATTCGTGCACTTTCAATTTGTCTTTGATTAATTGAGAGATGAGTCACCGAAAAAGGTTGCCGAAAAAATCGCCGAAAAAAGAAGAAGGTGAAAGATGACAGTGGATTTCCAATTTTTCCCTTTATTTGCATCAATTTTTTAACCCTATCGGTGATTTGAGGAGTGCAACAAAATCAATAGTTCGTGGTAAAAATTTGTGAAATTAATAGTTCGTATGGTAAAGTCCAACTAGGTCAATAGTTCAGGGGGCAAAGTACAATTAACTCTTTTCTAAATTTTGTTTGTCTGTTTGTTGAAACTTGAAAGTTAGAGTTTTGATTTTCCAAAAAAAACAAAAACGAAAAGTATGTAACATGTATTCTACATACTTTTTATAGCATATAATTTATTTAACCATAACTTGTGTATTATGCAAACAAAATACTGTCATCTTAATTAGTAAATATCTTTAGTGACATTTTATATAATTTTTTTGAGATTTTTATATCACTAAAGATAATTTTAAATTAATGTTAAAATACTATTTATAGTGTTTTAATATTATTACCCAATAAATAATCTCACTTTCTCCTTTTTGTGAAAAATTAAAACTAAATCATTTGTGGCCAATCAAAGTGGTGGCCACAATTTTGGTTATTACACAAAAATAACTTTGGTCAGGCATATCATTCTTAACTTGAATAATCAATTAAACGAAAATCAAAGATATTACTTAAATTTAAATCATTATATGGGAGATGCTCTAATAATGGAGCCCTTATTTTAATAACAGTGCGGAAACTGTTTTTTGTTCTACTTCTCGTTAAGAAGAACCACTAATTAAACCTCCCTCTTAAAAAAATTAATAAATAAGAAAAAAATCTCCAATTATGTTGCTAGATGTACGTGTGCAATGCAAACGTATTCTGATGAGAAAATATAGCAAGTTAAATTATCTCCTTAACCTAAACTTTTGCATTTGAGGAATAACTAAAGATACATTAACAATTAAACAAATCAGATAGTACATAATATAGTATTGTTTTGCGGTCTGTCCTGTTCTTTGTGACAGGTTTGGTTCCTTCTTGCCCTAAATAACAAGGTTTGGTCTCTAATTTGTTTCTCCGTTATTATTTCTCTGCTCTGCTTGATTGTTTAATAGAGGGCTTGATTAGTTCGTGGCTGGTGTTCCTTTGTTTTGTTTGTGTATTTTTATAGGGCTTGGTTCGTCTCTTTTTAAGGCGTGGTTTCGTTTATGCCTTAAGAAGAAAGGGTTCGTTTTTGTTATGTTTTCTTGGTTTGTGTGTGTTTTCTGCACTGCTTTTCTCCGTTTGTTTATTATGGCCTCATCTAGAAATCTAGTAAAAGTGCTATGAATATTGAAGATGCTTATATGAATATCAGTCTTGAGGAGGAGGAAGAGGCTGGTTTAGAGTTGATTGGTTACACGAATGGCATTGCTCCAGATCTGAACCTACAATGGTGTATTGTTGGTCGTTTGCTGACAGAAAAACCTATAGATTTTCCTGTTATGAAGAACACATTATCTTCGCTATGGTATCCAGTGAAGGGAGTTTGTATCCAAGAGTTTCGGCCAAATTTGTTTCCTTTTCAGTTCTTTCATGTTCTAGATTTCAAGAGGGTTATGAACCAAGGTCCTTGGTCTTTTGAACAACAATTATTGGTTACAGGGAAGGTAGAAGTGGGTATGAACCCATTATCAATTCCTTTTTTTTCCTGAAATATGGGTTCAGATAAATGAGTTGCCGTGTGGATTTATGTTAGAGCAGGTTGGTCAGGATGTTGGAAATTTCATTGGGAAATTTGTCGAATCAGATTCGAATAATTTTTGTGGTCTCTGGCGTTCGTATATGAGAATTAGAATATCCTTGGATGTGTGTAAACCATTGAAATGATATATGAAAATTAAGAAGAGTGTCGTGATTAGACCTGGATTACTTTTAAATATGAAAGATTACCTACATTTTGTTTATATTATGGATTACTTGGGCATACGGATTTGTTATGTGAAAAGTTATATGATAGTGGTGACAGAAACACTGTGAGACCATACAATTTATTTATGAAGGCATCAACCCGTCAGAGTTCTAACCAATCTGAGGAAAAATGGTTACAGTATATAGGGCTAAAGAAGGAAACATGAGGGGAAAAAGATGTCAGCGATAGCATGGCAGTTGATAAGGATAAGGCTTTGAATCGGGAGGCATTACAGGCCTGTACGAACCGGTCTCCAGCTGTGTTCATAGAGAGAAAATCAAATCTTGTTACTAATGTTGCAATGGGAAGGCAGTGGGCAATTATCAACGGCTGAGATGGCAAATAAGGAAAACACAATTTTTACGGCAGATAATGGGGATGAAGTCATTATGGCTGAATAAAAAATGAGACGTAATGAGAAGGATACTGAAGGTACGGCTCCTGGGCTTGAGAAAGAGTCCATTGAAGTGGATCAAAACATTTCAAAAAACTTGTATGGAGCGGGTTCTGGTTTCCTGGCCTGCCTGACCCAATGAATACTCCTAGTTGGAACTGTCGTGGACTGGGCAACTCATCCACAGTTCAAGAGTTGGTGGATCTTGGGTCCACCAGACGGCCAAAATTTATTTTTCTTATGGAAATTAAAGTGGGTCGTGCCCAAATTGAGAGAGTTAGACAAAAATTGGGTTATGAAGGTTTGTTTTTTGTGGATCGAGTAGGTATTGGTAGCGGTGTAAGCCTGCTTTGGAGAAAAAAAACATATGGTGTCCCTCATTAGTTTTTGTAACAACCATATAGATGTCTCGGTTCATTTGGAAAGGGTCAATACATGGCGTCTTACAGGTGTTTATGGGTTTCCAAAAAGAAGCAGAAGAAGGGACTTGTGGGCTTTGCTTCGGTCACTCCAACAAAAGTCACTTCCTCCATGGTGTGTTATAGGTGATTTTAATGACTTATTATCTCAATAGGAAAAGAGAGCTCATAATTCACACCCTAGCTACCTTATTGATGGCTTTTGGCGTACTGTGGAAGAGTGCATAATGGTGGATGTGGGGATGGAAGGGTATCCGTTTACATAGGAAAGAAGCAAGGGGGAGCCGAATTGGATAGAGGAGCGGCTGGATAGGGCAATGGCTACTCGTGAATGGTTAGATAATTTTGAAAGTGCAGTGATTCATAATTTAAATTTAGTTTTGTCTGACCATACAACGCCTTTTTTAGAATTTGTCGAGCCGAGAAACTTCATTCAGAGGAGATTTCGTTTTTAGAATGCCTGGACTAGAGAAATAGAATGTGAAGATATGGTGAAGTTGAACGGGAACAAAAAGGAGCCCATGTGTATTCAAACACGTATTAAGAAGTGTGGGGAAGGTCTATATCAGTGGGGTAACGAGATTCGAAATCGGTTCAAGAAGAAAATTCATTTGTGTTGAGCTGAGATTAACCGCCTTAAAAGTTCTAAAGACTTTGCTGCATTGGAACGTTTAAAAAAAGTTCAAGCTCAACTCGATGTTCTTCTTGACTAGCAGGAAGCTTATTGGAAACAAAAAGCTAAACAATTTTGGTTAAAAGAGGAAGATTCTAACACTCATTTCTTTCACTAGACTACTTCAGCTAGAAGAAAGAAAAATGGGTTTTCTAAATTGCTAAGTGAAGATAACCAGTGGTGTGATTGGAATTCGGGTATGCAGCCGGTCATATCCAACTACTTCAGGGATCTTTTTACTTAGCATGGGTGTGTGTTTGATTCGGTTATTTGGCATGTTAAGTGCAAAGTTACAGAGGCTCGGAACGCGGATCTTGTTCGTCCGTTTAAAGGCTGGGAAATAAAACAAACTATTTTTTCTATTCCTAGATAAACCTCCGAGGGCTAAGGGAATGAATATAGATTTTTATCAACGCTATTGGAATATAACAGGTCCCGAAGTGGAGACGGCATGCATGCAATTTCTTAATAATCTGTTTTAAAAATGTTTAAAGTCTATATCAAGCAATCAAGCAAAACATTTAAGTAATCTCAAGCTCAAAGAAAATATAGCAATTAATCAAGAAGTTAGAGATAGAAAGATTAAACCGATTGAAGTCGAAAACTTTTTGTCTACACGGTTCGGCTTGTTAGCCCCTACTTCCGCGCTCGGATAGTTCGCCGAAAATTTTATCTAATATCGATCTTCTTCCGGGTGAAGATCAAACATCTACAAGCGAACACACTCTACAAATGTTGATTTCTCTCAACACTCACACAAGAACAACCTCTTGCTATTTTAAGAGATATACCTCTCTTAATGTTTGAAGTATAAGATTTTGGTAACAAACACCAATGTATAATAACTCTCAAGTGTATAGAGATCATAATTTAAGCTCACACTAAGAGATATCAAATTTGATCAATAATTTATAGCTCAAAATAATGATAATTGATCAAAGCAATGTTCTTGAATCTTTGAGTATTGAATATAGATGAAGAGAATAGTGTTAGAATGATCCAAGAGTGTTTAAATATGTCTCAGATGATGTATATATAGTCTAGGACAACATATGACCGATTGGATAGAGTTGGTGGAGGTTTGGTACTAAAAATGGTAAAAAATCATAAATCTAACGGCTAGTTTTTGGGCCATCAATCGACTGAGCAAGCCTCATCAGTCGACTGATGTGCTCTGTCTGGCAGACCAAAAATATAATTTTTACACTTTTGCAATTTAGCTCTAAAATCAATTTTGATGCTTGGGGAAGGTCAACTATAGGTTCCTAAGACGTCTATTTTTGGTAGAGTTCCAAATAAGATCATTTTGAATTTATTATGAATTTAATACAAAACTAGTTTTTGCTAAAATGATATTTTGAAAGGATCTTGAAGAAAACTTTTATTTGATCAATCTAATTGTGTAAGAACAAAGTGTATGAGCTATAAAAATAATCAAACAAGAACCTTTACATGGAAAACATAAGCACTCACTCAAATATAAAATTATGAGTCTTCGAGGGTTTTGTTTGTTTCTTCGTTTTGTTTCTTCCTTGGGTCATTGATCTTCATAGATATGCCATTGTGATAGTGCATTGATCAAGTAGTTGTGTGATGTGTAAGACATCGATACTATAAACCTTTGTAGGTGAATGATCTTGGTTCCGGCTTGTCAGTTTAGTCCATGTGTGATTAATTAGTTGTGGCTATTACCCAAAACATCAACTTAGTTAAATTACACATGAATAATGTTATTGTTATTATCAAAACAAGATTAGTGACTTTTATGCCAACATAATTGAAGGAAAATGTATGGTCCCTTGGTGTATTCGATATGATATTCGTCAGCTTCGAGAGTTGCTTGCTTGTGTGGACTATAGAATTTTACACGCGTTTCGGGAAAATAACATAACAGTGGATTATTTGGCGAATTTGGGTGTTTTGAAGAAGGAATGAAGTATTGTTATTGAAAAGGATTTTCTTAAGATTTTAAAAAGAATTGTTCGAATTGATAGGAGTGGATTGCCAAATGTAAGATTCAAAATATTGTAATTTTGTTTAATTATTTTTAATAATATTTTAAGGGTCTCTTGGCTATTGCCCCTTTCTGGAGAAAAAAAAAAGAAGTTAACAAATTATTTCACTTAATTGCCTTTTCAATAAGGAAAGTTGATGACAAGTGCAATGATTATCAACCATGACAAAATCAACATAAAATACCATATTTTCTCCATTGACTTGTAGCTCTTCACCCTTTCTTCTTCATTGTTAATTCTTTTCAATGAACCAGGGATAATAACCCTAAATTGTTCACACATTGGACGGTGAAACCCAGCTGCATTTTACATGCATAAAAGAGAGGATTTTTATAAAAATGACAAAAATGAAAGAGAATAAAAAGCCTAATGTAACCTAATTTATGTTTATGTTTTAGAAATGTAGGGTGTGCATATCTACCTCATTATTTTCGTAAGTTAGAAACATTCTTCCTGGATGTAAATATGTCCATGAAGTGATCATTCTTGCTCTCTTGAAATAATGGCACATTTTGAACTCCATTTTTTGCTCTTCTCTTTTATCGGATTGCTTTGTATGATAAAATGGTGGAAAAAAATGACAACATGGGCAACACATACTTCTTCTGTCCACTTTTTTAACGGGACTTCCAATTTTGGACGATCATGGGATGCAAAAAAAACTTTGGACATACTTTTGCCAAAAAAAAAAGTTCTAGGACAACTGTGGAAAAAGTGGCATTTTTTAAGGGTCGAAAGTGCTTATTACCCAATAGTTAACAATCTACATTGTATATTGAAATCTTTATGTTAATATTTTCTCATGAATATTTTTGTGTATGCCAAAAAATTTAGGTCTCCCTATTGGATAAAGTTAAAGAAAGTTTAATCGAAGATAAATTAAGATTAGGAATAAAGAAGACCAGAATATATTCTAACATTGGTTCATCAGGTCGTTTTGATTATTGGTTCGACGGTACATCCACTATGTGCATGTGTGTAATGTATTAACTCGAAACAATGAAATTGTTGATTTCAAATAAGCTACTACCTCTTGTTCAAAAATAAATAAATAAATAAGCTACTACCTTACTTTTTCTATCTATAATTGATTACCTAAAATTCAGGGCCCTTTGTAATGCGCATCACCCCTTCTATCTATAGGTTTGGAGTTAAGGTTTACGATGCACTTTTAAAGTTAATAATAAAAGACTAGGTGCTCGTTTGGTTAGAATTTTAAATCATTCTTAAAATGCTACATTCCATTCTAGAAGGATTTCGATATTTGGTTCGGGTTTTGTAATAAGAATGCATTATTACATAAATGAAATACTCTTTCAAATTTCTCCCTCACAAATGAATAGGAATAGATTACTCTAAGTATTCTCTTTTAGATTTTGGTTATTAAACTTTTTCTTTTTATTATTAAATACATACAATGATTTTTCACAATTCTTAATAATAAAAATTTAAATTTTACCTTTGTAAAATTATTAGAACTTATCTTTTGATTTTGTAAAATAAAAAATATTTTGATAATTCACATGTATTTCATTCATATTCTCTTTTGAACCAAATATAGAGAGTTAATTCAACATTTTAGGGAAAAAGGAATTTATGTCCAAATCAAGTATTCGCAAAATATCCTAAATGTCAGGAGAAGAGTTTTCTAAGAATCTAAGATGCACATTTCATTTCCAAAACTCAAACGAAACAAGCCATAAAAAAGGTGAACTTTTGCACTAGTTTAATACTTTATAGGTGGCTGAAACTCTCTTCACACTACTTAACTAGAATATCCTTGTTCTCATCGGGATGGGGCATATCTTGACACGTTAACACGACCATCTTGGCTAAAGTGGGCCATCGCGGCGTGCTATACCCACCTCGACTAGAGGCTGACTCCACAATCCACCAGTTTGGGCCTCTGTTATGAGTTGTCAAGTAATTTTTATCTTGGCCGATCAAATGGTTGGGCATGTGGTCCAGCTTGGTCCAATTCTCACTTCTTGGGCTCCCTCAATTTCATACTTATAGGGATTTGACTTTTAATTTCCTTTTTTAAAATTTAAGTATCGCCCCCAAGTATTAATATGAGAATCACTTTATGTGGACCAATATATGATACATATATATATATATATATATATATATTAATATAGAAAGTCAACACTTCTTATAGTCATTGTTTTGCTAAAAGTTATGTTGATAAGTAGATTTTAACTTAAGACCTTTTAAGAATAATAGTTTAAATTATTAAATTATATGTGTGCATGCATGAAATATGATGTACACATGTATCGCATGTATTTCCGTATCTATTTAATATTAATTACAACAAAAAATATATAAAAATATTTATCGCTGAAAATCAAATTCAATAGTGAAATTTTTATAAGCAACCAAATACATAAAGGAAAATATGCAATTATGTTATTAAATAATATAAATGAATATTTTTCACCGTCAAGTATATTAATGTGTGCATAAAATAAATCTTTAATAACGATTTGAGATAATAAAATTTTGCAGCTAAGTTATTTATTATTGTAAATTAATACCACAAAATCTTTTATTTTTAATAGGGATAAAATATATTTTTACTTACCTTAAGACCCATTCCCTCCTCCTGCCCCAATAAAATTAGTATTAACTGACGGGCATTGGCATGATGTTTAGACACATATTCTAGTCAGTGGCTTTGGATCTTAATTGCTTACTCATTAATAGTTTAAATTTCGTGAAAAAAATTAATAGTTTAAATCTCGAACTATATTATATTGAATAAAACTAGGTAGAAGAGTAATGAAGGGGAGCCAGCAATTCAGTAAAATAGAAGAAAACTAGTGTATATATAAATTTTTTTAAATTTTTTTTTTTTTTAAAAGGGTGAGGAGTGAGAGTTTTAAAAACACAATAGGCATAAATCATGGCAAGGATGTATGTAGGAATTTAATTGAGATGGTACGTAAATAAAATATTATAAATTTCTAGTGTTAAGGCAAATTGTCCCTTCATTTGCTAAAAATACTACATATTAGAATTATGTGATTTTATATGCACGAAATTGAATAGTATTCTATAGACATAGGTAATGAGTAATGCTATTCAGCAAAGAAATATACATATATATATATATATAGAAAGTACAACTTAAAAGTAACTTTCAACCAATTATTATTGATGTCGATTCAAATTAAAATTCTTATTTTCCTTTTTGTACATATTCAATTGACCAACAATAACAAGTATAAAAAAGTTAAACATGATTCTTAATTTAAGACAAATAGAATAGTGCATTTAACTTATAATTAAATATATAAAATTACTTTAATAAATATCAAATATATAATATTTTTAATAGTTAAAGAGGTATGATCATACCCCATCGAGAACATGTACGTGGGTCCTTGATTGTGAAAACAAAAACCTACTCATAATTATGCCTTTCACAAATATAATTTTACTGGCATTTATTTTCATAAACTTCAGTGGAGATATAAATTGTGATCAAAACTATTCAGATTTTTATAATAACAAGAGAAAAAGAGGCAATATTGACACAATTGATAGTTTGTTTGTTTGTTTTTTTTTTTTTTTTTAACACATCAAATTTTTCCTATACCTAAGGGGAAGGGGGAAAAAGAAGCTACATTTTGCAGCCGGTGAGACTCGAACCCCGATTGCCCGAGAGTTCGGGAGAGGGGCTTACCACTGGACCACCTCCTCCGCTCATACAATTGATAGTTAATAATTAAATAACTCTAAAAGCAATTATTGTTAACCAAATTGATGCAATTAATAATAATAAATTAAATATTTAATTTTGTAAATATTTGTAACACAACTCTTATGGCTCAATGTATTATACTATGTTATTATTATAACAATTGAATTTAATAAAATTTTTAATGAATGAATTTTAAAACACATATCAAATATCAAATAGTATCATTATCATATATTTTAATAAAAAATTTAATCTATAAAAAAGATATTTTAAACTTTTTTTTTTTAAAAAAAAAAAAAAGTGAAGAAAATTAATGAAATTCAGTCGTATTAAATTCTAAACCAATTCTCCTTTATTGAGTCCGTATCTTTCTCGTTTACGCCACTTCTCAAGCTTAAGCTTTTCATCCCCACTTCCCCAGGAACAGGAAGGGTTTATTAGTGCAGCTGTAGCTGGCTTCTTCCACCGCCACCTTTACTTACATTCGCCGTAACCCTAATTTAACTCCACCGACCTTCTCTTCTCTCTCTCTCTCTCTCTCTCTCTCTATAAACTTCCCCAAATATCTCTCTCTATTATTTAAACCCTAATCTCACACTCAACAGCCAAAAAAAACCTTCGACAATGGCCACATTCCATTTCCTCTCATTCACCATTCTCTTTGCCCTATTTCTACGATGCGCTCTCTCCTTAGGTCCACCTGAGGCCTCACCAACTCCCTCGCCGGATCCCGGCTCCTTCGCTCCCCCGCCGCACACTGAATCACCGTCGAGTCCATCGCCACAACCGGAATCCGACTCCGATTTCACCTCTCCGCCCCCAGATCTCGCTCCGGCGTTCTCACCGCCGTCTCCGGCACCGGAATTTTCGATATCGCCTTCTCCGGCGCCGTCGTTGGCTAACGATACTCCGGCGGCTCCGGTTCCGGCAACAGAAGTTGCAAGTGATATCACCTATGTGAATGCAGATGATAATAGAGAAAAGCATTCTTCGTCGTCCGGTGGACAGAAGGCCGGAATAGCAGTCGGAGTTATAGTGGGTGCGTGTGTTGTAGGAGTGGGAGGGAAAGTGTACAAGAAGAGGCGAGATAATATTCGTCGATCACGGTACGGTTACTCGGCGAGGGAAGATTTTCTTTAAATATTATTATATATATTTAATGGTTAATCGATTTGGTAATAAGTTTTTTTTTTTTTGATGTTTTTATCGTTGTGATTATTTGTAGGGATAGGAAATTAACAATTATCTAGTGAAGTAGGTTAGATAGGGAACAGGTTGAATAGATTGAGCATATCTGCTGTTATTGTTATTGTTTTTAATTCTGGAGATGGAATAATATTTGTTCAAAATTTCGGCCATTCTATTGTATAATAAATTCACTATTTCTTTATGGCATTGTTATTTGGTAAAACTTTAATGGAATATATGCAAGTAGGCAATTTTCCTTACAAACCGGTTTTTAGGTAACTTCTACCTATTGGCATGACGGATTTTATCTTTGTTGGGTACTGCCTGTCTGCCTCTACTAATTTAAATTTTAATGTAATTAATTAATGCTAAAAAATATAATTTCTTTTCTTTTCTTAAGATTTAGTACATTAAAAGCCTATCCTGACTTTGTATGATGTTGCTCCCAATTTTATATTTAAACTAATTAATTAATAATTAATAATGTAGCTTATTTTCTATCGAGGCAACCTTGAAAGATTTAACTAAAGAAAATAAAAAAGACAATTTTTCTAAAAAAAAGTTCTTCAACGGAATTATTAACCATTGAAAGATTTTCTTTTTTTTACAATCAACCTTAAGGAATAATTAAAAGCATTTGACTTTTTATATGTTGCTCCCAATTTTATATTTAAACTAATTAATTTATAATGAGCTTATTTTCTATTTGAAAGGCTTAAAAAAAAGTTTTTCAACGAGAAAGATTTAATTAATAAGATTATTTTTCATTTAATTAATAAGATGACATATGTCTTTTTTTTTCATTGTAAAATAACATCTCAACCCTTAAAACAAACTAAAAAATACCAATAGACATTCATATCAATAGACAACACTACCCCTCTCATTTTTCCTCTCATTCCGCATTTGAAACTCTCCTTTGGAAACCACCAAATACCAACCAACAACAGGGAAGAAGAGAGAAGATAGAAGCATCGTCGCCATAATTTTCAAACCACCAGCCTCCTTTTAAAGCATCACCGACAATCATACTATAGCAGGTGAGTATTACGTTTCTCTCTATCGTTCTTCCTCGTTTTTTAGGATTTATAATTTGTGTGTTTACATGCTTTTGATGAGATTTAGGATTTCTAATCACCGATTGCGTAATATTTGTATCATTTTCGATTATTTATGAGATTTAGGGTTTTAACTAAACTTTTTTTAACATTGAAAAACTTATTTCGTAATTGTGCGAAATTCACATTGCACTTCGTATAGTTCTATATATTTCAGGATATACAATGATTTTCATAGATTCTAATGTTTTCTAACCAATTTGTATTGCAAACTAAATTTTGCATATTAATGATTTATTATGTTACGTCTATGATTTGATTTGTCTATAATGATTTGCATATCACTGATTTTTTTTGGTTTCCCAGGTTATCCACCGCTCGACAGCGAAGACTAATCCCTTCGCTGATTGTAGGCACCTCGAAGGGTGGAACAGCTGGCCCAGAGATTTAAGGCTGCTCCATGCCCAAGGTAGGGATCGAACACCCGACACTTGGTTAAGGGAGGAGGAGCCCTTACCGCTCCACCACACTCCCTGGGTTTGCATATCACTGATTGGGTTTTTACACTACAAACTCAATATTGCAGTGTAAATTGGAATTGCAAACTCAATATTGAAGTATAAAAGCTACTGCAGTATGAACTTTGTAATCCATATTTTTTATACAAAGTTCATATTGCAGTCCATGTTTCCCTGCAAAGTTCATATTGCAGTCCATATTTTTTGTGCAAAGTTCATATTGTAGTATATATTTCTATGCAAAGGTTTTCTGTTTTACTGAAATATGAACTTTGCAGTCCATATTTTTGGTACAAAGTTTTCCTATTTTACTGCAAACTCCCTATTACAGTCCATATTTTTTGTGCAAACTTCATATTGCAGTTCATATTTCACTGCAAACTTCAAATTGCAGTCCATATTTTTGTGCAAAGTTTTTTTTCTGTTTTACTATAGTATGAACTCTGCAATCCATATTTTTTATGCAAAATTCATATTGCAATCCATATTTCACTGCAAAGTTCATATTGTAGTCCATATTTTTTGTGCAAAGTTTTACTGTTTTACTGCAAACTTCATATTGCAGTTTATATTTTTTGTGCAAACTTCATATTGCACTACATTGTTAACTATAAAGTTAATCTTCCAGTTAAAAAATGACTACAAATTTATTTTTGCATAGGATTCGTAACTGCAAAGTTAACATTACAGTTAAAAAATGATTGCAAACTTGTCATTGCACATAATTATTCTCTAAATACCCAGTGCAAACTTCATTTTGCTTTGTGCTCGGAAACACTATTTTTTGCATATGCATTCAACGTTTTGTAACGGTTTTGCTTTCAAATCTTTTAGGGAAAGATATAGCTGTAATAAAAAAGAAATGGGAAAAAAATAGCAAGACAAACAGTAGAAGAATCTCCTACAAAGGTTAAAAAGATGGAAAGATCTAACACTCCATCAAAAAGCTATAAAAGATCAAAGGCACAAAAGAAAGATCTTAAAAAACAAACTAAAAGGTCTTCCGAAAACTAGCCAACTGTATTTCGGTGCAATTTGCAACCGATTGTCAAACTAATTGATAAAAATAGAGATTTTATACCCTAAACATCTTTTGAAGCAATTATGAGAACATCATTTGGGGTTTTTTTCAAGACTATCTATGACATAAAAGTAGATATCAAACATATAGATAGAATATGAAAACCAATTATGCGCATCATGAAGTTATACTCTTTGGAACAAGATGGATTCATTATTGGGGGAAAGCTATTACATCTTACTGCCGACGATGTAGCACTCACTTTTGGACTACCAAACGTAGGAAATGAAGTAGTGCTCTTACCGAAAACAATGGTGAAAGCAACGGATTCGAAATTTGTGGAGAGACACTTCAAGGATTTAAAGATTTTAAAAAAAGATGCAATTCTTTTGATCTTAAATAAGACATTGAAGGAAGAATGCAATGAAAGTGTAGAAGACTTTGCTAGATTGATTATACTTTATATGGTCGTTACACTATTCCTCGTCAATTCACAAGGGGCGGTTGGTTGGTCATTCATTTCACATATCGAGAATTTCGAGAATATAAGCAAGATAGCATGGGTAAAAGGTCTCTGCAATCACTTGATGCAAAATGTTAAAAAAATTTACAATGAGCCTTTGAAAACACCTGGATGTGTACTTCAGCTTCTTGTAAGTATTTCACTACTTTAATCTAAAAATTGGGTACAATAACATAGTACATTAATTTGACATTTATTTTTCATAAAATTACATATATTGGTTTTGTGAGCATTACAAAATTATTCAACCAATTACAAGTTACAAGGATGAAATGCCAAGGTTTGTTCGTTGGAATATATTTGAAATTAGAAAAGCTATATTTAATCTTTCATTGGACAAATTAGACCCTGAAAAGGTATTTACACAAAATCTCTTGCCAATTACAATTATATTTTTTGTACAAACTTGTTTTAGCACACAACTAATCCAGATTTTTAATAACTACAACTTCTTTTTTATTACATCTTCACTTTCTTTTCTTTTTTTTACCTCATATGGTGGAAGTTCTTGATGATATTTCAGAAACAAAACAAAAGCTTCTAATTGAAGAATTTAAGGAACACAATCTTCTTATAACTAAAGAAGTTAAGGAACATAAGCTTCTAACTAAATAGATTAATGAACCAAAGAATAATGACAGCGGAATAATTGAAACTTTACAAAAAGAGAACGAAAGATTGAGAAAGGAAAATATGGAGCTACTTGAAAGGGTCATTCAGTTAGAGACATTGATGCAAGTCAAGAGTGACGGGTTCTTGAAGCACACGAAAAAATAAAGAATTACAGTCAATTGACAGCACCGTAGTTGAAAGCCCGCTAATGATGGACAACAAAACTGACTACATTGACTTTGAATGTCTAACTGCTCCAGAAGAACCTGTCACTACAGAAACTCTGCCAAAAAGTGTTCAAGGAAAGAATGAAGAACCAAAGGAGTTGAAAGTTAAGTCATTTATCCTAAGGTTAAAGAGAAGAGCAAGAATATCAAAAGATGACAAAGTTTTTGTTTACTACAATAGGAAAGAGAGCAAGGAGGATGAAAATAAAGATCTTTCTGATAAGCTTGAACAAAAAAAACGGAAAACTTAAAGCTTAAACTCAGTAGGAGGGAAAAAATGGATGAGACAAAAGGTGTCTAAGGCGAAAAAATAAAATATGATATTTCTAGTGTTAATAAAACAAACTTAATCGATGTAGAAGGGTACCAAATTCATAATGGAATTGCCAAACAAGATCGACTTCTCCGATGTGAGAAAAAAGAGTAGATTGTACGAGTATTTGGAGAAAGATCAACAAAATTTGATCGACATCTTTTTCAAGAATGCAGATAGAATTAAGGTAAATTATTTAATCATTTGTTATGTCTATAGTTATGATTAATGCAAACTTGTCTTTATAAAAAATTAATGAATATATACACTGCAAAGACGATAAAGTTAATATTGCAGTCCATTTTTTTGGTACAAAGTTCATATTGCAGTCCATATTTTTTATACAAAGTTTATATTACAGTCCATATTTTTTGTGCAACATTCATATTGCAGTCCATATTTCACTACAAATTTGATATTGCAGTTCATATTTTGTACAATAAATGCTCACCACAGAGTTAGCTACATTTCTCATGTTATAATATAATACATGACTGTTGATTGGAAAAACAGTGAAAGCCATCTCCACATCACAAGAAATCTGTTAAAGGACTTGATGTGCAATGGTTTTATGGATACATAGGTAATACATAGAAAGAAAATTAAAAGTTTCCTTATATAATTATTTGCAGTTTTTGAAAAAAAACACATGCTATATGAACACAGATCATAGATTGGTTCACAATGTATTTGAAAAATAGATTATTTTCAAATGGATAGACAAGCATTATATTCTTTCTTTATGGCTTGGGTAATCACCTACCTCAAATTATGTACTTTGTCAAGTTTTGAATAAAGATATTAGGTTGTATTAATAAAAACTTTTTATCAATACATACTTTTGTTAGAGATGGTGATACGAAAAATGCCATAAAGTTCTTGGACAACGTAATAAATGAAATGAATGCTAGCACAAATCTATTTTTTTTCCCATGAACTCCGGGAAAGACAAAAATGACAAGCATGAATTATACTGGACTTTATTTATCTTGAATGTTGAAACAAGAACATGGTTCCACTATAATTCATCGCCTCCAAGAGGCAAGAAGAAAAACATATATATAGAAGATGCCAAACAAATTGTCAGAGTACAAATCTAACAATTTTTAATTTTTCAAATGATTATTAATCATGTTCCTGAATTATTACCATTTTTTAAAATTTTATCTAGAAGTAAGCTATGACAGAGCTTCTCAACCTGTGCCTACTTTACCTTGAAGCAGATGGTACTGGAGGATCACACTAAAATCATTTCAAAGGAATGCTCGTGACAAGGAGATTCGTAAGTTAAATACCACAGAATTTTGTAATATAGATATGAAAGTTAATTAGTTTCAAAATCTTGTCAAATTTATAAATACTTATACTGAACTTTTTTGATATTGTAATGTTGATTGTGCACTCTATGTATGTGAGTTTATGGAAAGGTTTGTGCAAGGACAAGAGATTCCAAAAGTTTTTAAGAAAGAAGATTTGATATCCAAAAAACGTGCAAACATCGCTTGATTCATATTGACTAATGAACTGTATTGCTGGTCGCTTAAGGTTCATCTTGAAACAAAGGCAACATTGGAGTTTTTGAAGCCAAAATAAGGATATGTTCGCACAGGATGATGAATAACAATAGAAACATCATATTTTTTGTTAATACAACTTTAGATCTTTGTTACATATTAATCTGAACCTTAATGTATTATTTTTGCACAAATGAAATTGTAAATAATATGCAGTCATGGAGAATATGATGCCAAAAATACTTTGTTACATATTTTGAATGAATAATAGTATCGCATTTTATTGAAATCCTATTTTTTATGTTCATGTGTGTTACTATTGAGCTTTTGTATTTGCAATTGTTTTGTGCAAATTCAAATTTGAACTGCTATGAAAAACATAGATTATGTAAAAGAAAGTTTGCACTATTCTTTTTTTGGTGCAAAGTTAATATTGCAGTCCAAATTTTTGTGCAAAGTTCACATTGCAATCTATATTTTTATTGCAAAGTTCATATTGCAGTCCATATTTCTGTGCAAAGTTTTACTATTTTTATTGTAAGTTCATATTGCAATCCATATTTTACTACAAAATTCATATTGTAATCTTATATTTTTTGTGCAAACTCTTCCTGTTTTGGTACAAAGTTCATATTGCATTCTATATTTTTGTGCAAAGTTCCTATCGCAGTCCATATTTTTTGTGCAAAGTTCATATTGCAATCCATATTTCTGTGCAAAGTTTTCTTGTTTTACTGCAAAGTTTTCTTATTGCCGTCCATATTTTATTGCAAAGTTCAATTGCAATGCATATTTTTTGTGCAAACTCTTCCTGTTTTGATGCAAAGTTCATATTGCACTCTATATTTCTATGCAAAAAGTTTATATTGCAGTACATATTTCTGGTGCAAAGTAAAAATTGCAGTTCATTTTATCTACATTTAAGATATCCAAATAAGAACAGTTAAATCTTACCATTCATTTCATCTATATTTAAGAAACAAATATAACTGGTCATCAAAAGTTAAAAAAAAATTCAAATACAATCCAAACAATTTTTTCATGGTCTTCAAATTAACACAAAGAAAGATCAAAAGTAAAGTGTACTTAACAACTAGTATGCACATGATATACTAAAACTAATGGATACCTTTCCGAACAAGTCTTTTTGTTATGAAACCCAAGATGTTGACACATTCCGCACTTACGCATTTTCCTCACTTTTGAGCCAGTATTTAGAATTCGATTCCTTTTTGGACGCCCTACGGTTTTCTTCACTTCTAGAGGCAAAATATATCACATGGGAGTATGATCTCTGATAATTCACACTAAAAAAACAAGGATCACAAAAATCATACACATTTTCCATCGGCTAGAATTGACAACACTGCATGATTGCAAGGAAAGCCTTTAATCTTCCAAGCATTGCAACTACAATGCCGATAGTAAAGGTCCACCTTATTAGTTTTTTCCTCTTGAACATCGAAAACAAAATCATTTGACTTCGCAACTTTTCACGTCTTGCTCTTATTAATCTTCTCAGAACAAAATATTTTCAATGTCGGGGCATAACACTCTGTTCCAATTTCTTAGACACTCACATTAGTTGGACATCATGATCATTAACTTCACACGAATTTTGTCCAGCATCGAGTTTCATAATCCAGCCATTAAATCTTTCCTCAATATTTGAACACATCATTCCATACCTTTGTCCAAGAACATAGGCATTTGCCCAATGATCTATCAACGCATTTTGTAAAAAATCTTTTATTTCAATTTTCAACAGCACTTTTTAATGCACTTTGAAACTCAAGATGTGTAGAAGCATATGCACAATCTACAAACAACTGTAAGATAAACGATTTCTTCTTACTTTTGGCCAAGAAACAAGTACTCATGTTGTTTTTCAAATGCCACATACAATAGCTATGATAGGAGTTTGAAAAAACTTCATATATCGACTTCACCAAATCCCTAATGTCTGTCCAATATAAATGTAAAAACTCTATCACTAGGCAAAATAACCTTCAAATGGTTCAAAAATCAATACTAATTTTGTATAGTCTCTAAATCAACAACATCCATGGCAAAAGGGAATATTTCTACAACAATATCAAAAAAAGAAGAAGATAATTATCAATTCACAATTAATGTTTTTACATACTAATAACATGGAATAATAAAATCATACTTGGACCAAACAATAAAAAAAGATAAGTATACATCCACTATTCATTCATGTAACTGCTAGCATGCATCCCTTGAACTTTTCTTTTAAGAATGTCCCATCTAAGCATAATAAAGAACGACAAAACTTAAAGCAAAAAATTTGAGTCTCAAATGAGACAAATAGGTGATGTTTGGTTGATGTTTTGAGTTAAGTTTTTAAGTTGAGTTTTTAAAATATGGTGTTTGGTAGAATTTTGAAATATGTTGAAAAGTGGATTTGGTTTTTTTTTTTAGTTTTTTTCAACCAACTAAAAATCTCATAAAAAAATTTCAAAAAATTTTCAAAAAATTTTCAAAAAATAATCTCTGAAACTTTTTGGTCTCTTCATTAACTTCAAGTATGGTGTAACTACTGAGATTTGTCTTATTTAAGACATCTAAATGCCAAACAAGGTTGTTGTATGATAATGACTCATTGTCATGTATTTCCTTCACAACTAACTCTCTTCCTGGATAAGCGTAATAATAGCTCAATCGAACTCCTTTAATCCCTTCAAAAATCATCAATAATTTTGGAAGGCATCACAAGAGGCCTATCTCTAACCAAGTCTATAATAACATTTTTCACAAGCTTACTATTCATAGGCAGCATTCTCAAATCCTTATAACCGATACCGCAAGTATGCTCACTAACCATCCTTTTAATAACAAAGAATTTTGGTAGATTAAATTCTGTGAAGCATGAATCTTCCATCGACATCCCCTTTCCTCATCATTACTATAAACAACCGTTATTCTTGTAGCATCGTTCCTTTTAAATTTGTAATCAAAATCTCTCTCAATTGAAAACTGTTTTAACTTTAAACGGAAGTTTTCTACACCACGTTCAAATCTCTATCCAACACCGGTTATTGCATTTGCCCAAACACTTGATTTTAGAGGTTAACGGACCTCCGAGGTATTTGAACGAGTTACCAAACCACTTGATACACTACAAATATCATTAGCGGCAGCATTAGAATTAAAACACTCTGCCAATCTCACAAAGACATTGACAGTATTTCCCCCTTAACAACAGTAGAACATATCATAAATTTTATCTCTTCGCTGATGTTTACAATGATCTCTTTCTCATCACGGATAACGTACATTTCAAACAAGTAATGATTAATCTCAGACCACTTTTTGCACACATATTCCTTGAGCTCAGAAAGTGAAGAATTAAGCCCTATACTAACACCAAAAGAACTATCACTAAAAGAAATCGTTGCAATGACCCCACTTGAAATATCCCTAAAAAATACAAAGAAAATAAGAACAGATAAACATTACGGCAAAGTCTATTTTGCAAAAATACCTACTATTCATTTAAGCTATTATATAACCATATAATTATACTAAAAAAAATAAACACACTAACTATAAAGTGAAATTTGCACCTCTTATACAAACCATAAAAAATCCTCCCAGTACACTTTCACACCAATAATCATAGATTGTATTGAAGGAATTCAACCTAATAATAAAGATAACTAATAGCAAACAGACATAAATCGAGCATACAGTCAACCACTGGCTGCAAAGTGAAGTTTGCACCTCTTACACAAACCACAGAAAAAACCTATTTACATACTTTTATAACAACAATCACATATAACATTGGACGAAAACCAATCCAATGAAGATCACTAATAGTAAGCAAAAATCAATCCAACCTATAGTCGAACTTAACTAAAATAAACTAAAACAAAGAAAAACATCAAAAAGCTACAAAATATTACTTTGAAAAACCTTCGAAATTCATTGAATCAATGAAGAACGAGCTAGATAGAACGATTAGAGCTTGATAGAATTACTATTGAAAACCTAGATCCACGCAGTAATCACGATCCACGCTCAGAATCACGATCGAAGGCATCGAAAGCTTCGGCGGTTCAGAAGTTTTTGCGTGAGTAAATGTGAATACGTTTAAAACCTAGAAGGATATGATTGAAACTTGATAAAAATAAGGAGGGGGTAATTAAGTAATAGATAACATATTTTTACTAATTAAATGATATTTAAATTTATTCAAATACCTCAATTTAAAATATAAAACAAAATAGGCCTCTTACACTAATCACCAATTAAAAATAAGGCTATTCATTCAAAAAAACATTATTCATTGGATTTTTGGTAAAAATCAACGTGTAATAAGACCTTCTACCTAATTTTTAGTTGAAAGTTTATTGCTATTCTACTTTTTGAACTCATTGAAAGAATTAATAAATCAATAAATAAAATGACACCGTTCAAGTGCGGGACTATTAAACTGGAGGGACTGCTAAATATAAAATAAATTTATATTACAAAATAGGTTAACATTAATATTTTCTTAAAAAGTGCTAGATGTACCAACAATTTTAGCGAGACGGAGTGAAAAATATTGACAAACTTCCATATGGCTTTTTGTAGCACATTAAGGCCTGTGTGATTAGCCATTGCAAATTTGTAATGGACCATCAATATCAAATCAAAATGCAAACCTAAAACAAAGTTTCATAAGCCAATTTGCTGGGGATTTACGCAGCAAACCTAGAACTTTTATTGATGATAATAAGCGTTACAACGTTACATGTATACTAATCACAACAACATATATTCCAACTTACCTAGCAGCTCTTACAAATGAGGAGAGAGAAAAATAGAGGAGAAAAATTGAAGTACTGTAATGCTATTCTTCTGGAAGCATATTGTTCCAGGTTATTAAGAACCCCCATATACAAATATGAGTACAACGGTCTCCAATTCGACTGCTGCTGAGCATAAAGACCGTTCCTATTCAATTGGGGCAGGGTCTACCCAGCGACCGTGGTCCTTTATTAGCTGGATTAAGGCATCGGTGGCTTGCTCCATTGCAATTGCTCGTTTTACCACCGTCTGCAAAAACACATACGATTCAATCACTATTCCTGTGTGTTATGTGCATATGGTCGCACGTGTGCCTTAACGTCTCATGCTATTCTTTTATATTTAACATCATTTTTCTCATACAAATGTATCATCCACCTCATATGAATTCGTCATGAATTCTTAAGGATGCTTATATTATCAGTTAATCAACTCAAATCCGCATCCCATATCAAAGTAACGGAAAATTTTGGTACCTTCCCAACGTAAAGGTCAATCTTTCCTGGAGCCCCGCCAACATAACCGAAATCTGCATCAGCCATCTCCCCCGGTCCATTCACAATGCAACCCATGATTGCAATCTGCCATAAGTTAAAAAGAAACTAATTACACGCTTAATCACACTAAGAGAGGGACAACAATTGCCACCCAAACGGAAAATATTGGATACAAGCATTGTAATGATGACGTGGTACAATGGATTGAACGATAACCGTCAGATAATGAAATCAAAGGTTCAAATAATGTCAAAATTGCCACCCAAACGGAAAATATAGGATACAAGCATTGTAATGATGACGTGGTACAATGGATTGAACGATAACCGTTAGATAATGAAATCAAAGGTTCAAATAATGTCAATGGCGCTTTTGTAAATATGAGCAAAAGGATTTGTGTGTTCACCGAGACACCAGGCAAGTGTGAAGTCTTCTCCCTTATTTCTGCACTTATCTCTTGAAGGTCAAATAATGTCCTTCCGCAAGACGGGCAGGAGACATATTCCTGCAAATAAGATTTGGGCACACAACAAAATAAATCAAGAGCCCTTAGAAAAAAACATATAAAATATTTCTGTTTCAAAAGCAAAAAACCCTTTACCGTCTTTGTATTCCGCATTCTGCAACCTTGTAACAAATTGAAAGACGTATTCCTAAGGAAATCAAAGTCCTGGTCTAAGGCTTCTAGTAGGATGCCATCTCCAAAACCATCTACTAAAAGCGCTCCTGCGTTGGTACCTGCACCAATTACTAAATCATCCCTGCAAACAAGCATAAATGGAAATCAAATCTTCTTCCACTAATGTTTCTTATGAACCAGTCTTGGTTTTGTTGTTACCTGTGAATTCCTTTCGGAAATTCTATATGGTGAATTACAGGGAAGTTGAGGGCATTTTCTGAAAGATAGTCGAATAGCCTGTCACCATTAAGACGTTCATTATCAGGACCAAAAAAAGGTGTACCACAAAAAGATAATATTTGTTGCATCTATTCATGCAAATATGTTGAATAACCATATTCTATGTTTTCACTTTTCATTAATATTAGACTTCTTTATTTTTTATTTCTGATGAGAAACTCGACCTTATTTCGGTATTATATTGCATAGATAATAAACTTGGTACTCTTTTATATTTCGTTTTCATACAAAATACCCTATTTTAGAAAAAAGAAACAATTCAGAATGCTAAATTTAGTATATTGGCACTGAAGTGCACCATATTTTTGTTACGTTCATAGCAATACGTAAGCCACTATGATTTTAACACAAATACCTTCTAGCTGCATGCACTCTACCAATTTTCTCTTCAGTATACGGTAGGTCATGCAAAATCATTGTAGCATCAATGCTCTTTAGGATTTCAAGCTCTTCAACGGATTCATCACCCCGTGCGGACACAACCAAGCGTGTGCCTATGATTAAATAATAATACATGAGCAACATTATCTAACCATATGAAAGGAATGTTGCCAATTTAGAATGCTTACATAACTTCAACAATAATTATACCTTCAGGCAAAAGTTTGTAAGCACCAGTTGATATTTCCTTGAGAGTTACTAGGACCATTGCATTGGGCAATGGCTTCGTCAACTGCTCTGACAATGGAGTTATCACTCCCATACTTATATCTATCAACCTTTTAAGGGCGAGTCGCTGATTAAGTTACAAACAACAATAGCAGGTCAATTCCACACCTTAAATTGAACTTACACAGATCTGAGGGTCCTAAAAAGTTGGAAAATGATTGAAAAAATGCTACTAATTGTTATAAGAAGCTGGAAAAAAAAAAGGTGAGTGATTTGGTAAAATATTCTATTACCTTTTGGGTTTTCCATGGAATAATATTCTATAGATGGTGGGTAAGAATTTTTTCCACGGAATATAAGAAAAAGATGGAGAACATCTTACCAAATCACTCAATCCTTTTTTCCAACTTCTCACAAAAATTAGTAGTTTTCAAACATTTTTGAACTTTTTAACAAACGGCCCCTGAATGTTTGAAGAATTTTAGTGCAATGAGACAGATTTCAAAACGTTAATCATGATTAAAAGAACACAAAGGAGCAAAAGGGAAATGGGATCCTTACAGAATCTTTATCATCTACTGGTGGAAGCTCTCTCAATAAGATTGAATCCACAGTTGCCAGATCCTAAATAAACATAAAAATTATCAAATGAGATATCATGCACATCCTAAAATAAGTCCGTTATGATATATTTCATGCCATAAAAGAAGAAATAAACCTTAAATGGCATGCCAACAACAAGTTTTGCTGCTAGTGATCTGTAGAGGAGTTCAGGTGTCTGGCCAAAGAAGAAAATTTTCAAAATCAAAGCGAAGACAGTAAAAAACCTAAAAATGGTAACACAAGAAGAAAAATAAAACAAGGCAATTTCAGTGTAAGTGTGACCTTCAACTTGATCCAGTGAAACAGACATAAGTACAGAGCCATCACGGTGTAGGACACCTCTATAGTCCACCTCTTCACCCTGAGGTTGTTACATCAAGTAAAAGTTATCAGTCTCAAGCTAAAAAAGGAAATAAGAAATAAATATATTACTTCCCCACCTGGAAAATAAAATCTTACCTCCTTTTGCACTGGCAAATCACCAGTTCTACGTTGGAAATCAAAATAACGCCTGTGCTTTTCTTCAAAGGGTGCCTGATTGAAAAATGACACCAGTAGTAAATTAATAAGGTTTTTCACAAGGCTAAGCTTCAGAATAATAATAATTAATTGAAGATGTCATAAAACCCTACCACTCCTTTCTGAAGATTAGTTGCTGCCATTCCAAGGTTGGCTAGTCTTCTGCAGGGGTCTATTTCCTCCTCTGGAGGTTCTGTAAGGGAAACCCTAATTGTATCACCCAAACCATCCTGTATATGAAACAAAGTTCAAGATTTCAGTCAAACCAAAACATCACTATGTATACGATGATTCCTCACATGGATACAGTAAACAAGGAGAAACAAAGGGAAGGTGAAGAAAATCATAATATTTTGAAAAATCAGCTAGAACACAAGGTTAAAAGAACAAGTATCCTAACTTAACGAATATACAAATGCCATCCAAGTGGATTTAAATTCATTAGAACCACAAAACATATAATTCCTTGATAAACACCCGATTCAATTGATGTGTAACAAAGGATAGAGGAGAGCACCTGAAGAAGTGTTCCAATGCCAATTGCGGATTTCATTCGTCCATCCTCACCTTCACCAGCTTCAGTAACTCCTAAATGTAAGGGATAATCCCAGCCCTGAACATACATTTCAGCTACAAGCAGACGGTATGCTTGGACCATGACAACTGGGTTGCTTGCTTTCATTGAAAACACAAAATTATGGAAGTCCAACTTCCTACAAATTCTTGCAAACTCGAATGCAGATTCAACCTGTTATAGGATCAAGATGAACATCACCTCATTGAATTTGGATTGAACTGAGAAAAAAAAGTCAAAGGTGAGTTTGTTACAGCAAGATAAAAGGGCTGCTTACCATTCCCCTTGGAGAATCTCCGTAGTAACTCATTATACGATCCGAGAGACTCCCATGGTTCGTCCCAATGCGCATTGCCCTTCCATATTTTTTGCATTTCTCAACCAATGGAACAAAAACCTGTTGTTTTAGAACGGAATAATATATGAGACATCTCCATACGAATTAGATCGTCAGATATTCTGCTTTGAACATAAATCCTTTGTGTGACAGTTACGTTTATAAAAGGCCACTTTTTCAGCATATGTCAATAAACAACAGTATCCCTTTGTTGGAAATCATTGTTGATTCAGTAATTTGGCAAGATTAGGTATAGCAATTTTTGCATGCTAATTATAAGTGAAGATAATTGAACCTTGGGGGTTGTGGCTTTTGATATTAGCCAATATGTAAAAAGAGTGAACTAAAAGAGAAGATCACCAGGGTCCTACAGATGTACCTGAACACATGTCTGACAGACAGCAAGCACTGCTAGCTACTTCCTTACATCACTCCACCTATTCTCTCAAATTTTTATTTTAATAAAAACCAAGCGCGGGCCTTTTGGGAATATTATAAGAATAAATGAGAAAGAAAAGATATGGCTTCGGATACCGAAGGCTTCAGCATGAGTAATTGCTGTTATATTACAACACTTCTAAGCCTTTCCATTCTTTTCTTACTACTTTAATGAATGTTTTGTAAAAAGAAATTCAAATTAAAAAATGTAAAGAACTAAATAATGATACGGTGCTCTTGCAAACATATCATCATGAGTGGGTGATTGGACTGACCTGCTCAATATGTTCGAGTTCTTTTTGATAGTCGTCGTCCGTGTACTCCAACTTCTCAAACTGTGCCCGCCGATCAGCTGAAAGGGATCAATGTGGATTCAGGATATAATATATATATATAATAAACAGAACTAGAACATGTGGCACACTTGATGCACGTGCAACATTATACCTGCTAATTTTTAACACTTGAACTTTTTATAAAAAATATTTTGAATCAATGTGATCATGGTTGATCAAGTGGTTTGGTTGCACGTCATTAGATAAAAGCTCACAGGTTCAAATTCGTTCAAATTATTTCTTATTTTTCTGAAGGAAGGGTAATTTCATAATTACACGTACACACCAAGTGCTCTTCTCACTTGATATATGGTAATATATTCTAAAAATAGAACCTATAAGTGGTGAAATGAGTACCGAAGTTCCCCGGGTTGACACGAATTTTGTCAAAGCATTCAGCAACACGCATTGCTATAGGAGGAGCAAAATGAATGTCGGCCACCAGAGGTATGTTATAACTGAATAAATACAGAATCAGTGAGATAAAATATGTTATACAGATTAAAATCTCCACAAGCACCAAGCCGCCAATGACACTAAAGTATAGCACCTACTTCTTTTGAACAAGTGTGTTTTTTAATTTCAAAACATGCATCTGCTTCTTTTTTCCCTTGCACTGTTATTCTAACAAGGTCAGCTCCCTTGTCAGCTATCCTCATTACCTAGAAACATGACAATTAACTTGATCAGCACCATTAAGTCACAGAAAGAATATCATGACAAACATTCATGGCAATCGAAAATCATCAGCATTCCTATTGGACCCAACTTTATGTTAGCATGCATTCGCAAGAAAGTGACTTTATATTAACAGTTAACGCTTGGAATAATAGATAGTGCGGTTGTGATTTTGCTACAGTACAAGGGATAAAATAGCATTCTTTACAAGATAGATGCTCAAGTATAACAACAGGAATAAGAAAAGAACCTGTTCAACTGTTCCAGCAACATCTTTTGTGTCAGTTGTGGTCATTGTTTGAATTTTTATAGGGTGTTCACTACCAATAGCCACATTGCCAACCATCACCGTGCGGGTCTTCCTCCTGACAGTTTTGTGTGTGGATTCACAATACTTTTGCCGAGGAACTAAAACCAAAGAAAGAGTGTCTTCAAATATTCAATGCACGCATACAAGTTATTACAGTAGTAAATTTCCTATGCCACCATTTTATGATTTGTTGATAATGAGAACAGAAATTATGTAAAAATTTCAAATCTTATTAGGTTGCAATGATAAAAGCTCGCTTGGTTTATTGTGAAAATACAGGCTCAAGCCTGTGAACAGGAGAAAATGAATTATGCTTTCAGAGATTAAATCTATGTGTAGTCCACCTCCCAGCAGCGCTTTGGTGTGGCCAAATGCATTAATGAACTTAGAGCCTAATGGAAATATTTATATTCCTTTTGTTTAGCTCCATTTTAGAAATCAGAACAGTGCATTGCGTAAGGGTCAATATTTTAGTTTCTACCATCTCCTCAATTTTCATTAGTAGTAATTAAATTATCCAACTTTGAACATTCGAAACTTCACATTTGTGCCTTTTAGTCAAGTTCAAAGAATTGGCAAAGCAGGAAATACAGCAGAAATGCTACCTAATAGAGGGCTCCCTTCTGATGCAGGCTTAAGTTCAGCAATTTCTTGACCAGGATTAGAATTTTTGATGACAAAGACCTTGGTTCGAGAAAACTTAACCCTCTGCACATCAGACACCCTGACAAAATCCATACTTTTTGAGAAACCTAAGCCATGATCCTTGGTCTTTAGACCCGTAAATGAAGCTGGAACAGCTCCAGTTGCCATTTTCACGAATACTCAACCTTCACGGCCCTGGAAAATAAAGAAGACAAATTCAATAAATCCTGCACACAAACTGAGAATATCCAAATTCCTTAGACATTTTTGGTTGATGAGAAGCCAAAGGAAATATTTTAATTCAATTTCCTTCCACTCAACTTATCGCCAGTTAAAAATTATCGGTCCCCAAGAATAATTAAGCTCTTGTTTTGAGGAACTAAACAGTAAACACGTAAATTCAAGAGCTTTCAAATAAATAATACATAACATCTCTCTTTGACTTTCCTCAGCTACCAAACAGGTTATACACCTTCAGAAATTCTCCAAAATCAATCCGAATCAACTCACAAATTCCAAAGAGCTAATCAAACCATCGAAATTGAAAAGTAAAAAATAAAAAATTAGTAATGAAATGATTACAAACTCAGTACCAGTCAGTCCAAAGTCAAAAACTCGTAACAGATAAATACTAATAAAAATAGGTCCCACGGTTGAAATTTCTCAATTTTTATGTACTCAAACTAATTGAGAACTTGTATATACCTTTCAAATTCTCTAAAATCAGTACGAATCACAGCACAAATTCCAAAGAGCTAACCAAACCATCCAAATTAAAAAAAAAAAAAAAAACAACCTTAAAATTCCAGCAATGAAATGATTGAAAAAAAAAATTATTATCAACTAGTCAAAATCTCAACACAGACTTGGATATAACCAGAACAACAGATAAATACTAGCAAAAATGGCTTCCACAGTTGAAATTAGTCAATTTATGAACCCAAAGAAACTTTGATAAATTGTACTTACCGTTTGTTCCTAAAATCAATCCGAATCACATCACAAATTCCAAAGAGCTAATTCCATCGAAAAAAAAAATTAACAGAAAAAAATACACGCACACACAACTTACTATCAACCAGTTAGAAGTCAAAATATCATAACAGATTTCAATATAACCCCAAGGAAAAATCACAGATAAATACTAACAGGAATCGCTTCCACAGTTGAAATGAAATTACTCAATTTATGAACTCAAATGAAAGCTTTGAGAAATTGCAATCACCGTTTGTTCAATTGACGACAAGATTTATCGAAGGAGGAGCAATCAATCGGTCAGTTCGGAAGGATCGAGAGAGAGAGAGTGACAGAGAGAGAGAGAGATTTGTGGTGGCCGGAGTTTGAAAGGCTTATAGTCTTCAATGACTTACAGAATAAATATGTGAAGACTGAAAAATTTTACTTATAAATAAAAATATTGTTTTTAGGATATTGTTTCAAATAATTAAATTTAATGAAAAGGACAGCGTTGGGAGACCAGACAAATTACTTTCCTTGTAGCATATTTTGTTTAGTTTTCAAAGAACGTTGCCGGAATTTCATCAAGTCCCTCAATTTTAGCGTAATTTAATTTCATACTCCCTCCCTCCATCTTAGATTAGATTGAGGCCTTTGTTTGTCAATACATTTTTATTTTTTTTTGGGTGGTGCTATTGTCACCTCCACAAACTACTTGCTTTCACTCTCACTCAAAAAAAGATATAAATTTTTATTTTTTCCAATTAATTATTTCCAACCAACTAATCACTCATTAATATTAATTACTATTCATCATCATCATCATCATCATCATCATCATCTTCTTCTTCTTCTTCCTCTTCCTCTTCCTCTTCCTCTTCCTCTTTCTTCCTCTTCTTCTATGTGATTTTTACTCAATGGTTAATAATTAATAAAAATTCAAATCTAATTAATACATTCTATCTCATTCAATTCATTTCAAAAGCTAACAAAAATTCAAAAGAAACTAACAAAAATACACAAAATATCCATTGATGTCACACAAAAAAAAACCTTAAGTTGTAGAGAATGGTAAAGAAGAGCGAATCAAGGTAGAAAAACCTAATTAATGAGGATATGTTTGTTTTTATTATTTTTAATGTTTATTTTCTTTAGTTAATATCAAAAAAAAAATTGTACCAACAAAACGAATTAAAGCATCAGAATAAGTTACCTCGGTTACGGGAAACCGAAATTGGAGCACTTGTTCGATTTTCGGTGACCGAATGTGTAATTTGATTATATTCCAGACAACTTCGATCCTAGGAGATCGAGTAATTTGATGAATTTTAGTCCTAGAAAACCGAAATTATCCAAAATACTCGATTATTAGAGACCGATGTAAGGTTCCGAAAGCTAAAAATATAGTCCAGAATACTTCGGTTGTGAGAGACCAAGGAAATGAATGAACCCCGGTTATAGGGAATTGAAATTATTCTCAATATTCGGTTGTCAGAGGCCGATGTAAGGTCCTGAGAGCTAAAATATGATACGAGGAGGCCACGGTTGTAAGGGACCAAGGAGTAGATGGATGCAAAAATTTAAAAACCATTGTTAAGAAGAAAAAAAATTAATAATTAATTATAATTAGTTTGTGTTGTATTAAGGGTTAAATGAATGTAAAATTTTAGAAACGATTGTTGAGAAGAAAAAGAAGGAGGAGGAAAATTAATGATTAATGGTTAAATATAATTAATCATTAATCTATTTATATTAAAATGAGAGTGGTAAAGGAAGTAATGGGAGTGTTAATGAGTAAAAGAGAGTTAGTGAGACTGATACTGAGAGTGGAGTGATACCAAGTCTATGTTGGGGTGAAAATAGTACCACCCTTTTTTTTTGTCCGAAAATGTTTCATATTTTTTATTGGTAGCACTGTTTGATTGCATGCATTCGAGCCATGACCATGATACAAGTCAGTTTAATTTAGTTTCGTAATTTTCGTAAAAAATAAAATAAAATTATATGGAATTTAATTATTTCTATATACACTTTTTGGAAAGAATATTATTTTAAGTTTTTAATGAAATTTAATATATTTATTATGTTTCCAAAAAGAAAATTATTAATTTGATACGTTTTAAAAGGAAAGGATGGACAAGTTTATTTTCATTTTATCCTTATTCTTATGTAAAATTAGCCTTTTTTCATGATTTTATAATTAAAATATTTTTTATGCAATTATTCTAAATACTCTTATAGAGATTAATTAAACAATTATGAAAATAAAACTTAAAAAAAATTATTTGACCCATCTTGTCTCAAATATAGTATGTATTTTTTTTTTCAAAGTTGATATGGGTGGTGATATTGGCACCCTCAATATCCATCGGTAACACTTCTACCAAAAAAAAAAGTAAGTTGTTATTTCCACCCCACTTCATCTTTTTTTAGTACAAAAGTTAATTAACCCTAAACTAAATTTTCACCCACTTGTTTTAATTTAAAACAAAAGTTAATGAATCTCCCTCCAAAATTCCTCTCTTTTACCAAAATAGGCAACAAAACTTTGATCTCCACCATTGATGCAAAAGGGTAAGCTTGAGAACAATGGAAGAAAAAAAGGAAACTTTGGAACAAGATACGAAAACCAACAAACAAAACCTCCATTAATGCAAAACTCTAAATTTGAGGAGAATGGTATAAACAAAACCTCCATTGATGCAAAACTCAAAAGTTAAGAATAATAGTAGAAAAAAGAGAGAAACTTTAAAATAAAGAAAGGAAAACAAGTAAGAAAAAGTTAATGAAAGGAAACACGAAGAAGGTTTATTCGGTTCTCCGTAACCGAGTTGCAGGCTTGTACACTCGGTTGCTCTCAACCGAGTATGAAATTCTATAAAATGTAATGCTCTCGGGACCTTCATTCAGTTGCTCTTAACCGACTGTGATTAATGTCACTCGGCTGCTCACAACCGAGCATAATATAACAACACTCGGCTGCTCTCAACCGAATGAAAATCCCGAGAGTATGACATTTTATGGGATTTCATACTCGGTTGAGAGCAACCGAGTGTACAAGCCTGCAACTCGGTTACGGAGAACCGAGTAAGCCTTCTTCGTGTTTTAAACAGAAAATTTTGTTTTTTGTTTATATATTTGATGTGTATGCTATAAAAATCATATAAACAATAAAATAAAATAAAAACATGTATGTCTCTTTTTCATTAACTCTTTCTTGCTTGTTTTTCTTCATTTATTACAAAGTTTCTCTTTTTTCTACCATTATTTTCAAATTTTGAGTTTTGCATCAATGGAGGTTTTGTTTTGTTTTGTTTATACCATTCTTCCCAAACTTAGAGTTTTGCATTAATGGAGGTTTTATTTTTTGTTTTGGTGCTACCAAAATTTGTTGTTAGATAGAGAAGATGGTAGAGATGGTGGAGAAATTTTGGTGTTAGTTTGGGGTAATTTGTTTTATGTTATTATGTAGTTAATTACTTAATCATGTTTTTAATTAATTAAGTATGAGATTAATTCCTAAAAATAAGTGGGAGTGGTGGGAGTGTTTTGTATAAAGTGGGAGTATTATTAAAAGAAAAAAGAAAAAGTGGGAGTATTAACAAGAGTGGGAGTATTACTAATAAATATGGGGGGTGCCAACATCACTAGGGCTGGCAATTCGGGTTCGCGTGTCGTGTTCGGGTCGTGTCAACACACAAGTATTACAGTATTAGTGTCAACCCGAACACGAACCGTTTAACTAATCGTGTCATTTATATTAACTCGAACACGACCTGTTTATTTTACAGGTTACACGACACGACCCAACTAACCCGTTTAATAAATAGGTCATGTTAAATCTGCAACTCGACACGACACGATTAATCTTTTAAAATTATAATGACAATTAAGTCTCATGTAAAAAGAATTAACTTGTTTTATAATAGTTTTAAATTTTTAATAAGTAATAATAAGTATCACCCAATACCAAAATTCAATATTAATAATCTAGAGTCAAAATATATATAGCATTCCATCACCGAAGCATAAACATAAAAAATTAGTACTTTTTCCATCATTACAAACATAATAACTATTATCTACTACCAATACTTCAAATAAGAATATAATTGTTCAAGAAAGATAGCAAAATAAAAATATATATATATATATAGCTGTAAAAGAAAATAAAAATAATAATCGTGTTAATTGCGGGTCAATTTCGAGTTAGCGGGTTAACCCGAACTCGACCCGTTTAGTTTGCGGGTTAAGCGTGTCTGACCCGAAATTGACCCGAACCCATTTATGCTTGACCCAAATCCGCTAAATCCGTGTCGAGTTAGCGTGTCGTGTCAAATATTGCCGGCCCTAAACATCACCACCCTTGAATATTGAGTGAATCCAGTGACAGCATTATAATTTTATTTTTGGGTGGAAGCTCTATAAGAAAAATTATATAAATGCAACTAGGCAATTAGGTAGGTTATGATTCATTTTCAGACATACAATTAGGTATGCAAATGATGTTACTTCTTTCTTTTCTGTTTTTTTGTTTTTTTTCTGTCGAATAAGTTTTTACGTCAATTTTAAAAAAAAAATAATAAAAAAAAAACATCTACCTAATTTTAATTAAGTCAATTTTTTTATTAAACAACATTTTTAAATTTAAGTTCAACAATTATCAAAACAAGAAAGTCATAACCCTTAAATTTTTATGTACTAATTTTTGTGTATAAATTACAATACACAAATTTGGTAACAAACTTTTACATTAGCCCACTACAAGAACGGCAAACATACAGGACACAAAGTAAAATTTTCAAAATTTTTAGTGGGCATGTGCCCACCTAAAGCCCATGTAGCTTTGTCATTGTATATTATAAAAGAAAAGAACAATTACCTGAATTTCATCTTCTTCTTTTTTTCTTTGTTTTTTTTTTTTTTTTTTTGAGGAAACCTTAATTTCATCTTTTAAGACCTTTTATTGTGCAACTATATGAACTTATTGTTTTTTAATAAGGCTCCGTTTAGTATGTCGGATAAAGATATTTGATAAGATATAAAAATACCAGATTAAATGATCCCATTTTGGAGCTAGAATTATTTGATCTAGTGTTTTGTGGGATAAGCCGTTAAATCTTGATAATTTATCTGTTACTTTATCCTATCCGAAGTTGCAACAAACATGGAATAGAACTATTTAATCTTATTTTTCCTCCTAATTCGGCATGCCAAACATAGCCAAATAGTTAGTCATATGTCATTTCGTATATTTTTAGCTTAATTCTAAATTAGAATGTTTAATTTGTAGAATATTTGATTATAACAGTTATATACTTAATAATGAATTTTAGGTGCATTTCTAGTGATTAAAGACTCACACCTTAGGTACAAGTCTTAGCTCGCCCTTGACATTAAATGTTCCTTATTTTGTCTCTAATTAACTATTATCTTAAGATGAAAGAGTACAACATACACTTACGATACAATTAAATTCGTATCAATAACTAATTTATTAGCTTTTGCAAAATTACAAGTTCAATAATACATTTATAGCTCAATTCTTAAAATTTAGCGGCCTTTGTCGTTGTTTTATATGGATTGAAATTTAGATCTAAGATTAAACTTAAGTATTAAAAGTATGAATATTGACGCAAAACGTTTAAATATGAGTCTCCTCTTTTTATGAATCATATTTCCCAAATTATCAGAATCTATCCACGGATTATACGCAAAACAAGCATATATTGCAGTTTAATTTGGCACAGAAATATTGAAAATCATCCACTTTCTCATTTAATAAGATGGTTTGAAATTTCAATATTTCATTCATCATTTTAAACATTTTATTTGAATCCTTAAAATAATGAGATTTGAATTAAATGCTTCATATTTTAGCCGCCAGCTTTGACAACTACTAGAATTTCGGCACGGTTACATGAGTTTACTGAAGTTGTGTTGACATTTTTGAAACCTACTTAAATTGACTAGATTTTCTGTTCCTAGACTAGTGCCATGCCAGGTATATTGTATGTTGCACTAAAAATAACTTATGTCTGCGTAACTATTTGAAAATTATAGTTGAAATAAATTTAATTTATACATCTGTATTAAAATTTAAAAGAGAGCAATAACATGCATTTATTCTTGTTTTTTGTTATGCGCTTTTTGAGAATTTTTTTGATCTACGTAGCATTGTTCAGAATTTTGTGTGCTAATTTACCTATGAGTTTAGGGGCGTAGCTACTTTAGCCCTAACGGGTTCAACTAACCCCATTTAATGTTAAAAAAAATGCTATTAAGCATAGTAAATTTGTGTGTATATTTGACACTACTAAGTTTGGAGAAAAATACTAATTTGGGATCAAAATTATATACTTTAATTGATTCAAATTAAGAGTGACATTGATTTTGATATTTTTTAAGAAAATAAAAAAAAAATAACTAAATCAAAAATCAATACTAGTAATATACAAAAACCAATAATGCAGTAACAGTGCAGTGCTGAATCACCAATGGTCAAAATGTATATATTATAACAAAAACCTTGTTAAAAGGTGTGCTAATTCTAAGAGAAATGTTTAACCCCGTTAGTCAAATGTTTAGACTTCGCCTCTATACTGCATTATTCATGCAAATATGTGATAAATGATCGACAAATGCTTACGATATTACTCATGCATGAGTTAAATTATTTGTACGTATTTATAGTAATTAAATAAATAATTATATATATATATATATATATGAGGATAACAAAAAGTATATCTTGTTTTTGTGGTGGGGGTAGGTGGGATTTATGAAATTCATATGTATAGCATACGGACTAATATTTTAGTGATAAATTTTTGTCACTAAATCATCTAGGTATATTTTCAATAATAAAAATTTGCTACTAAAAATATGATCTAAATACAGACCGTCTACGCCTGATTTTTTTTAAACAGATTATATATATATCTATATCTTGTCTCGGGTACTTTTTTTTTTCTTCCCTATAATTTAATATTTGGATGAGATTGTAAATAAGTGAGTAAATAGAAAGTCTATTAATTATGCATTTCGTGTGTGAGTTTTGATAGTTGATTTGACACTTTGATTTTTGTATAAAACAAATCCAAATGTCAAGAATTATTTTCATACCACCACAAAGATTTGACTGGAAAAAATTGGTGGGTAAATTTTTTCAAATTTTTACGTAGACTACGGCTATTATTAATAAAATTAGCATACGTACAGTTGAAACATTTGTATTAATATTTTAATGCATTTACTTCCGTAGTATAATTAAGGTCTTGTATTCAAAGGCATTACTCCTCATTCCCATTGCCTTCTCTCCTCAATTTGAATAAGGAGTCTACCAATTGCATCAAGGAAAAAAGAAACAAAAATCCAATATTTTCTTTTTTCTTTAATAAATTAAGCATTAAAATGTGCATTTATTTTTTTAACCTCTAAATGCTGACTCCTCCTAAATGCAAACTCTAAAAAATCTGCTTGTTATTAATTTGAATTAGCCTCCGAATTTTGGTTGGGCATATTTAAAATTTAGCATGAAGTTGAATGGTTTATCATTTTAAAAAATAGCCGTTAAGCTCTTAGTTAATAAACTAAATACCCAAATGCATAGAGCACTCCCATTAAGCACTCAGGCAAAATAACACTGAACATAAAGTTTCATAATTAAGCCTATTTGCCATGGATTTACACAGCGAAACAAGAACTTTATTAATGATGATAATAAGAGTAACAATGTTCCATGTATAACAATCACAAAAACACATACAGTGCACATATTGCAACTTACCTAGTACCTTCTATATATAAAAGAGAAAAGTGAGAAAAAAAAAAAGTAGAAGCTTTGAAGTACTGGAAATGCTATTCTTCTGGCAGAGGATACAAAGAAACCCCAATATACAACATTATTAGTACAATGGTGTCTCGAATTGGACTGGTGGTGATGCTTCATATAATGTGCTTGAAATCTATTCAACCGGGGCAGGTTCTACCCAACGACCGTGGTCCTTTATTAGCTGGATCAAGGCATCGGTAGCTTGCTCCATTGCAATTGCTCGTTTTACCACTGTCTGCAATACATACAATTGAGTCACTGTAAGAAAAAATACCAAAAAGGTATAGGTTGTTCCGGGTTTTTCCTTTTCCACAAGTTCTCTTTTACTTTCTGAGATCCAAACATTAGTACGTTAATGTTAATAAAAATATAGGTCTTTTACAAGACTTGGTATTTGACCTTGAGGATATTTGAATTCTTAGAAAAAAATGCATGGAATTGCATAATCAAAGAGAAGAAGAGAAGAATATGCATATTCTTCCGAATCATTGCAATGAACAAGGAGTACTTCTACATGGATAACGTTGGGAACATACTCAGAGGACACGGTTATATAGTTATTATCCATACATTGACCAGGTGACTGGGTCCATTACAAGTAGACTGTACACAAAGTTTATTACTGACGAATGCACAAATGATGCATCGTTGTGTTCACGACTATCTCGTTTCAATTCCCAAGGATGCCAGAAAGTCCCATTTAATAAATTCAAATATGTACCTAATGTCAAAGGAGAAGCAAATATTGTTACCTTCCCAACGTAAAGATCAATCTTTCCTGGAGCACCGCCAACATAACCGAAATCTGCATCAGCCATCTCCCCCGGTCCATTCACAATGCAACCCATGATTGCAATCTGCCATAAGTAAAAAGGAAGAAATTATTGACAGCGTAGATATGCTTAATCACAGTAAGAGAGGGACATTAATTGTCACTCCAAATTGAGAAATATTAGATACTATGTTGTAACGATGACGTGGTATGATAACTGTTACATAACAAAATTAAAGGTTCAGATCACGTCAATGGTGCTTTTGTAAATATGGGCAAAAGGATTTGGGCGTTTACCGAGACACCAGGCAAGTGTGATGTTTTCTCCCTTATTTCTGCACTTATCTCTTGAAGGTCAAATAATGTCCTGCCACAAGATGGGCACGAGACATATTCCTGTAACAATAGTTTGGCACACGGTAAATTAATGCAAGAGTCCTTAGAAACCATATTAAACTTGTGTGCTTAAATAAAATATGCTTCCATGTGTGCTTCAATAGCTATCTTTCGAATATAAGCTTTAAATTTAAAACTTAACCATTCAACAGTTCTAGTTTTTAAACTTACTCTCTACCGCATCTTAGATCTTTCTTTTAAAAGTCACTTCAGTGGTATCCAAACCGTATTCAGAAGTCAAAAATGTCAATAAAGTCAATAGATATATACCAAAACCATATACGAAGCATATCATTGTCACATCCCATCCAGTCCTGTAAGATAGTCCGTTTGGGCATGGGTGGTTGGGCCCAAAGTGGACTACATTTCACGGGGCACAACCGCTGGACCCGGACGTGAAAATACGCATCTGATACACCATATCTGAAAATTTAGAAGCATATGTGCTACTTAAGTTTCCAAGACAAAACCCCTTACCGTCTTTGTATTTCGCATTCTGCAACCTTGTAACAAATTGAAAGATGTGTTCCTAAGAAAATCAAAGTCCTGGTCTGGGGCTTCTAGTAGGAGGCCATCTCCAAATCCATCTACTAAAAGGGCTCCTACATTGGTACCCGCGCCAATGACTAAATCGTCCCTGCAAACAAGTAGAACAAATGTTAAAAGCGTTATCTTCTCCCACTAACCTCTGTCTGAAAACTAGTCTTGGTTTTGTAGTTGCCTGTGGATTCCTTTGGGAAATTCTATGTGGTGAATCACGGGGAGGTTCAGGTCATTCTCTGAAAGATATTCAAACAGCCTGTCACCATTGAGCCATTGAAAGAATTAGGGCTAGAAAAAACAAGTGCATCATTTTATGGAATTTAAGAGATGTTCACATTAATAAATACCTTCTAGCAGCTTGCACTCTGCCAACTTTCTCTTCAGTATATGGTAGGTCATGAAGAACCATCATAGCATCAATGCTCTTTAGGATTTCCAGCTCTTCGGTAGATTCATCACCTCGTGCAGACACAACCAAGCGTGTGCCTGATAGTAAATCAATACCATAGTCATGAGCAATAGCATAAATGAATGTTCCCGATTGAGAATGCTCAAAAAAATTCAACAATAATTATACCTTCGGGCAAAAGTTTGTGAGCACCATTTGATAACTCCTCAAGAGTTACTAGGACAATCGCATTGGGCAATGGCTTGGTCAACTGCTCTGATAAAGGAGTTATAATTCCCATACTTATATCTATCAACCTTTTAAGAGCGAGTCGCTGATCATGGTACAAGAAACAATACAAAGTCAATTCCGCACCTTAATTTAAATTCCACAACTCAAAATGATTTTCAAACACAAGCATGATTAAAAGAACCTAGATCAGGAAATTTTAATTTGGACCAATGGAGCAAAAGGGAAGTGGGTCCTTACAGCATCTTTATCATCAAGTGGTGGAAGCTCTCTCAATAAGATTGAATCCACGGTTGCTAGATCCTAAATCAACATCAAACTTTTGTCAATAGTTATCATGTATATCACGTAAATATACTCCCTCCATCTCAAAAAGATAGTCCCTCTTAGACTTTGATGCTTTTTAAGGAAACACAAATTTCAACCTAATAAATGGTCAAGATTACACCTTATTTTCAATTGTGAGATTTGCTACATTGATTGTGCCCAAAAAAAGGAATTGAAACTATCAATTTGAGACATACCAAAAGGGAAAGTGGGACCATCAATTTGAGATGGATAGAGTATCCATTATGTTCTTGCGATAAAAAGGAAGTAGGAATGAACCTTAAATGGCATGCCCACAACAAGTTTTGCAGCTAGGGATTTGTAGAGGAGTTCAGGTACCTGGACAAAGAAAAAAAGTATCAAAATGAAGACAAAAAAACCTACAAAAGATAGCCAATAATGGGAAGTACCAAGAACTCTAATATATCAAGTTGCTCATTAAAAGATCAGAAAATAAAATAGGCAACTGCAGTGCTAGGAGTACCTTCAACTGATCTAGGGAAACAGACATGAGTACAGAACCATCACGGTGGAGAACGCCTCTATAATCCACTTCTTCACCCTGTTGTTAAATCCAATAAATGTTATCAGTTTCAGAAGCAAAGCAAAGCATAAGAATGTATAAGAGATAAGGGTCCAGCTGATAAAAAATGATTAAGTTTACTAAATGAAAAAAGATATGATTGATTTGGTGAAATGTTCTCCATCCCTTCCTTATTTTTCAAGGAAAAAAATTCTTATCCGCCGCCCGAAGAATTTTATTCCATGAAAAACCGAAAAAAATAATAGAACATCTCACCAAAATCGCTCCTCTCTTTTTCCAATGTCTCATAAAAACAAGTGTTTTCAATCATTTTTCGACTTTTTATTACACTCCCTAAGTTCCCAAAAAAATAAAATCTGACCTCCTTTTGCACTGGCAATTGACCAGTTCTGCGTTGGAAATCAAAATACCGCCTATGCTTTTCCTCAAATGGTGCCTGATTAAAAAATGACGTCAGTAGTAGACTACTAAACCAATACGGTTTTTTGCAAGGTTAAGGTTTGGAGTAGGAAGGATAATAGTCAGTTAAAGATGTTATAGAAACCCTACCACCCCTTTCTGCAGATTAGTTGCTTTCATGCCAAGTTCGGCCAGCCTTCTGCAGGGATCTATTTCCTCCTCTGGAGCTTCTGTAAGGGAAACCCTAATTGTATCACCCAAACCATCCTGTAAATCAAACAAGTATAAAATGTTACTACATATAATTTGAAATGTAGGCATATGCCAGATATTCATTAGGACACCACAATATGTATTCATGATGGTCATCCAATTTGATCAAATATATGTACTTAGTTGCTAGGTTTATTCCATGATTGCTGGATTGGTGTTAATTTTCTTTTATTTCCTTCCTAAATCGTTAGCTTATTATGAGTATAAGCACACACGGCCAGACTAGATGAAGGACAAGCCAAAATTTTAAGAACTCCTTTTGGCATAAAGAACCTATGGTTCTAACCCATGTATGGCACTTGCTTACATGAATGTAATTCCCAGTTATGGCACATGTTTGTGAGGATTTTGTTTCCACCTTTGGTGCATTTTCCTTTGTGTTTTCCAGAGAATTGATGTTTTTTTAAGAATGGACCTTTTCAGGTACAAAGGAAGCATTTGGATGTTTATTTGAAGACCCAAATTTGAGCCAAGAGAGCAATTTTTCAACAAAGGAGCCACATAGGGTGCAATTCCATTTCAGTTTGGCACCTAGTTCAATTTGAGAACAAGAATCCCATGATTTATAAGGCATGGCTTCACTCATGGATCTCATATTTAGTTGTTAGTTTTATCTCGTTAGTGTTCAATTTGTGTTTATTTTCTTTAATTTACTTTCTAATGGCAGCCCTGGTTGAAAAACAAGCTAAACTTTACACAATTCTTTTAGAAAAGCACCTGAAGAAGTGTTCCAATGCCAATTGCCGATTTCATTCGTCCATCCTCACCCTCACCAGCTTCAGTAACTCCCAAGTGTAAGGGATAGTCCCATCCTTGCACATACATTTCAGCTAAAAGGAGACGGTATGCTTGGACCATGACAACTGGGTTGCTTGCTTTCATTGAAAACACAAAATTATGAAAGTCCAACTTCCTACAAATTCTTGCAAACTCAAATGCCGATTCAACCTGTTATAGAATCAGAATGTATTCAGAACAGAGTTAAACAGCTAACTGAGGAATCTTGTAACATCGCGAAACAAAGGCTGCTTACCATTCCTCTCGGAGAATCTCCATAGTAACTCATTATGCGATCTGAAAGACTCCCATGGTTTGTCCCAATTCGCATTGCCCTTCCATATTTCTTACATTTCTCAACCAATGGAACAAAAACCTGGTGTTCTAGAAAGAAAAATTATATGAGATATCTACATATGAATTCTGTCTCTTTTCAAAAGGGTATAGCTAGTTCCCTTTGTGCTTGGAAATAGTGTTTTAGAGAAAGTGGTGAGCAATTTGACAGATTAGGCGAGGTGTGTTAAAATATTTATCCCTTCATTTTAACAAAACATGTATGGATTTTTTGAAATATTATAAGAAACCTGAGAAGGAAAAGATATGACTTTTTATAGCAAGGATAAACATATTCTTTCTCGTGTGAAGTATTTCCTTTTGTAGAAGGGAATTCAGCTTTTACTAGCAAATAGCTAAATAGCGAAACAGTGCAAGGTTGTAACTATAACATCACAAGTGATCTATGATCGAGTGGCCTGACCTGCTCAATATGCTCCAGTTCTTTTTGATAGTCATCTTCTGTGTACTCTAACTGCTCAAACTGTGCCCGCCGGTCAGCTGCAAGGAATCATTGTATTGTATTAAATCCATGATACTTGTGGTGATTTTTTTTTTATTTTTTTTTTTGTAGACAAAAAAGAAGTATGAGTATGAGTGGTAAACTGAATACCAAAGTTTCCTGGGTTGACACGAATTTTGTCAAAGCATTCAGCAACACGCATTGCTATAGGAGGGGCAAAATGAATGTCCGCCACTAGAGGTATGGTATAACTGCATAAATACATAGTGAGATGACAAACGGTACAGCAATTTAAAATCGTGAAAGAGTTAATGCCACTCAAAGAGAACCTACTTCTTTTGAATGAGTGAATTCTTTATTTCAAAACACGCATCAGCTTCTCTTTTCCCTTGCACTGTTATTCGAACAAGATCAGCTCCCCGGTCAGCTATCCTCATTACCTACAAATGTGACAATTATAACTTAGTCAGTGTCATTAAGTCAGACAGAAAGATAATCGTGAAGGACATGGCTGAGCTATCAAAACAGCATAATTCTCTTATTTCCATATCTACTTTACATATTTGGGTCATAGCATTATGATGCTCTTTAAAGGTGTGTACGATAAAAATAGTTGAAAATGATAGAAACACCACTAAGTATATGAGAAGTTGGGAAAAGAGAGAGTGATTTGATGAGACATTTGCCATTGTTTTCACTTTTTCATGGAAAACAATACCTTATCCAGCCCAAAGAATTTGATTCCACGGAAAAACCGAAAAAGTAATAGAACATCTCATAAAATCACTCATTTCTTTTCCAACTTCTCATAAATTTGGTAGTGTTTTCAAGCATTTTTTTTATCAAACACACCCTATGAGTCTTGAATGTCCTACAATTTCGTATCAGGTTTTGTAATGGAGAAGTTGTCTTATGGGGTAACTTTATATCTAATTTCGGAATGTCAAAAAGTTCAAAAACGAAAAAGAAAATTAAAAGAACCTGTTCAACTGTTCCAGCAACATCCTTGGTGTCTGTTGTGGTCATTGTTTGAACTCTTATTGGGTGCTCGCTACCAATAGCCACATTGCCAACCATCACTGTGCGGGTTTTCCTCCTAACAGTTTTGTGTGTGGATTCACAATACTTTTGCCGAGGAACTACAACCAAAGAATGACTCATCAGATATTTAATATTTCAAAAAGAATCACACACATACATGATTAACAGTGTATATTCTATACCATCATTTTCTGATTGTTTGATAAGAAAGGAAAAAAAAAAGGGAGAACTTAGGTTGCAATTATAAGAGCTTGCTTGGTTGAGCACAAATCTAAAATCCAGCCTTAAGAGGCAAACCGCTCACTAAATACTGAACTGTTATTCCATTTTTCCTCCCCATTCCTTTTCTTTGTAAAATAATAGCATAAGTTAAAGTTATAACTTATAAGGATAAATTCTCCAAATACCATATATTCAGCATTCAAAGCTAAATAAAAACACTATCTATTCAGGTTCTATCAGATAAAAAGGAAAAATAAAGACATTTTTAGGTGTTTCATTCAGCATTCAGAGGGGAAAAAACAGACAGGAATACTTTATCGGTTTATCTAACTTGAGTTAAGCTCATTTCTCACAATAACATGCGGCATTAGAGTCAAAATCTTGGTTTCTATAATATCCTCGAACTTCTTTATGATTAAAGGGTAAATAAATGCATATGTTAAAAATTATCTTGAAACTCAAAAGCCTGCAAGGGGGCCGTTAGTTTTTTTAGCCTTTGAATGCTGAACTATGAACCCTTAATGCTAAAGGAACCTCCGAAAATTGTGTTTGATTTTATTTGCCTCTCAATTCTAAATACATGGCATCCTATTATCATATACATCAATAACTAATTAAGAAGAATAATAGGGATGCAATTTGAATAAAATTTTATTAAAATTAAATTAAGCATTCAACAAAGGTTTGCCTCTTAATTCTGAATAAAATTTTAATCCAATTCAATTAAGAGCTTAAACAATCAATCATTTCTACCTACTACCTTTTTAGTTTAAGTTCAAAGAATTCAAAAGACAGGAAATAATACCTAATAGAGGGCTCCCATCAGAAGCAGGCTGAAGTTCAGCAATTTCTGAACCACTGCTAGAATTTGTGATCACATTCACAGACACCTTGGTTCTTGAAAACTTAACCCTCTGCAAATCACAAATTTTAACAAAATCCATACTCTTGGAGAAACCTAACCCATGATCCTTGTTCTTTAGACCCGTAAACGAAGCTGGCACAGTTCCAGTTGCCATTTTTCACCAACAAAAAATCTCAATCCTGATCAAAGAAAAACATACAAAATTCAATAAAGCAAGCACAAGTGCACAATGATATTGATTCCATAGAATTCTCTGTTTGGTTGCCGAGAAATCCAAACAAAGAGAAAACAGTAAAATTACCTCAACTTTCTCAGCAACCAAACAGTGTATAATAAAATCTGTAAGCTCAATCCGAATTGAAATGATTAAGAACTTACAGATCAGAAGTAAGAATATAATTTGGTGGTCGGAAAAACTAGAGATAAATAGTGGGCAAAATTTGATTCGGCAATTGATTGAATCCAATAACTGATATTAACAAATTATTTGAATTTAATAAGTAACTCGCCGATCTCGTGGGTTGAATTAAAGAAAGAATGTGAGCAAGCGCAAGCACATGCATATTGCGCAGTCTACTATTGAGGTTGCCCCACAAAACTTGACCCGCCAAGAAATGAACTTTTGTACTTATTTATATAAAATAAAACGTGTGGCATGCATGTACCATATCAAAATTGTATTTATTACTATTATTATTATTGGTTTTTGTACTCGTGTCTTGCGCGTAATTTTAGCACTTAATAAATATTATAAAATTTATCAATGAATACATATATATTAAAAATCGAATAATTAATATAAAATAAAAATAATAACATATAAACAAAACATAACATCAAATGTAAAATTCAATCATATTTATAAGAAAATTATATAATCGGTCAGTTATGAAAAAATGTTATAGATACAAGAAAAATTTTGTTGCCTTGAATTTTTTTTAATACATAAGTGGCCAAGCAGACTCTTAACCAGATATAAAAAAGAGTAATATATTTTTGCTAAGTTTTAGAATTGGTAGATATTTAATTCTATTAAACGTATGTGAATTATTATACCAAACAATAATATAACACTCATATAAATAATAGATTATATAATAGCGAAAATGTTAAAATGGTAAAATAAATAAATTTAACATGAATGTTTTACTAAGTCACAGCTACAATATATTCATATTTTTTTTTTAGTTAAACATTAAACATAATTATAATTATAAATAAACAAATGAGTTTTAAAATATATAAATTAATATAAATTTGATTTATTATAATGTTAAAAGTTTTGTAATTTTAATATGATCTATTAAATAATCTCATTCTTGAGAAGTTTGTTACGAAATTATATAGAAGTTTTATACAAAACACATAATTTAACATAAACTCTAAATTGTTTAATTACTTTAGCCAATAAAGTAGAGTTTGAATTTATTTGGAATAATAATACTAATATAAAAACATAGGAGTTATTCTATTTTATTTAATGTGAATCTAGCTTAAAATATTTATTTAATTATTTTAGCTACATAAAGTAGAGTTTGAATTTATTTGAAATACTAATACCAATATAAAAATATATGGAGTTGTAATATTTTATTTAATAAAAATCTTAAAATATTTTGTTTAAAATTAAGGGACAAATTTGTCTTTACAAAAAATGAGAAAAATACTTAAGTTATTTGTACTATAAATATAAATTATTGTAAAAGAAAAGGAGGGGGGCTGTTTAGTATAGTTAGAGAAATGAAAGTTTTAAAGAATGCAGTCTCTTAAATTTTATTGAAAGGTAGATATTGCGTACAGTCTATCTGTCATTATATTTGTTACTGTATGTGTTTCTGGCAGTCTCTTCAGGATTACACCAATAGTATTTGTCATCCTTCAAAAAAATTCAAAGACCACATCCAAATAATATCCGAACTCAAGAAATGAATTATAATATTTTTTTTTCTAAAAAATATTATGGATTTAGATACTTTCCATAATTATTGATTTGCAATAGTGGTAGTTTTTTGACTTATTAGTTATTTTGACCAATTAAATAGGAAAGGTGATTGCTTATACAATATTATACTTGCAATGTTTTATATATTAGATATTGAAATACATGAAATGGGCATAACGGACTCGTGATGCACAATAGTCATATCCATGTACGAGCACATATATTTATTTAGTCATGTTTATGCTATTTATATTATTTTTAACATGTGCTCTAGAGACTCGTGATGCATTCAATTGATCAAAAACCTACTTAGAATGAGATAAATGCAACGTTCAAGTCACTCACCTTTCCCTCAATTCAAACTCGCCTGTCCCTCAATTCAAACACGAACCTATCCAAGCAAATATATCTTTGGGATTTCGTTATGTTCATGCTCGCGTTCTAACCTTGATGGAATTCTTATTTCCTTCCCCACCCTTAATAGAGTGACCAGAAAAACAAGAAATAATTCCATGCAACCATTTACATGTACGTAGTCATTTCTCCATTTTATTTTATCTTTCCTTCTTAAGAGTAAAACAAATACATTCATCGAGTCATTTGTTAGGTTATTGGTTGTTTATCATGAGATGTCTTCAACTTTGATTGCAGTTGAATGGTAAAACATATATTATATTTTGGTTTCAAGATATATTTACAATATTTTGTCTTAAAGTCGTAAATATTTGTTGGAATACAAAAATGTATAACGATATTTTTACATAGAACTCGTAACAAAGATGGAATCTATAGAATTTAATATTTTGTTTATCAATCCACACTATAGGTTAATATGGACTTGCATCGTAAAAAGGTATAATTTGAAATTAAACTTGAGATTGACCAAAGCATTCAAAACTTGTTTGGTTTTTCAAGTTCTTTTTACTAAGGGGTTCAGGCAAACGCGTGTTTAAATGCAGTTCCAAACCAAACAAACAATACAAAACGCTCCCTCGGCCAAAATTCCAAATACAAATAAGCCGGATACATCCCACTCGTAAAGAAATAAAAGATATCAGATTTAATGCAGTGTTTTCAAGTAAACGAAAGGCATTAGAAGGATAAATTACAGTTCATATAATGTATCTATCCTGCTGCTCTTGCAGGAGTTTAGCCGAAGACTTAGCATCCAGATAAAGAGAACACACTTCCTCAAGATCTGCCTGTTAAGCGCACGAAACAGAAATTAACACAAGTGTGTGTGGAAAAAGTTGATTATGAACCTACAGCCCTACAGGGGTATATTTATCTGACATGAAACAGTGACATTCCAAAATGGCGATTCAATCATTGGTTATTAGAATTGTGTTATGATCAGGATGAATTTCCATATAGACCCCCACAGTACATGATCATCGCCACACTAGATATGCAAGTCTTTTATGTTAAATGCATATCTACCTCTAGAATTAGTCATTATTGTTTTGTTAACAGTTTATCAACAAGCGATCAGGATAAAGATGGGTTTACCTTGCAAATATTGTCACGCCCATTCATTTTGGCCACAACACTGGCAGGTGATAACAGCTGAACTGCGTGCCTGAAGTAACAGATAATAATTGGACTATAAAGTGTGATTCTAGATTCATAATAGCTCGATCCACATTCTACATGAGTGGCGGAGCAGATCTAAATAAATTCTTTATCTTGCGTTGAACCTTGAAATCCTAAGTAAACATGGTTTTAGTGATTTTTACGATTACATCAATTGAAATGAAAATCACACTGAACTTGAATTTCACTTGTGACTCAGCATTTTCAGAAACTTATACCCTATTTAATTAGTTGTCAAACATAACCTTTCTTCTCCCCTTTTTTTTATCAAACATAAAACATTAATTTGAATAAATAATATTTCCATAATGTCCATTTCCTTGATTCTTTTTTTGTAAAATTTATGATACTTGTATGATTAATGGTAACCCGTGCTGGTGGCACAATGGGTCCAATTTACCCCCTTAATCTTTCATCAAGCCCTCCAATCTTTTAGCCATTATATATTCATAATAACCCTTAAAAAGGCATCTTTTATTCCCTTGTACATTTTTAGGATTCAAAAAACCCATCTCCCTTGTTATATAGATACGATCTTTTGTAGATAACATATTTAGCAAACCTTAAGGATGCTTGTTGTCCAATCTCTCCAATGTAAGCTAGACTCTCTTCATCTATAACCAGTTCTTCCACCTGTGCACGTATAGCTAAAATCTGGCCAAGCATCAAGAGGAACACATTCATAAGCACAAGGTACAAAAGACTATAGCTTGGGAGGTTAAAGGGGGTGCATAACAAGAGCCAAATAAAATAGAGCCCGAACCTGTATCATCTCAGCAGGACCATATGTTTCGGTCCGTATAATCACCAACCGGTCTAATAGGTCAACGGGTACGCCGTGAGGACTAGTCATATCAGTTCCTCTGTAATGTAGCAAATTTATGTCAGGGTTACGAATTTATTTGGGCTTAATTTTATCTAAAAATCCCAAAAACAAGTGTATATGCATTTCAACCACTCATCACTTCTCTCACGGAGACTAGTGCAGATGTGTGGTTCAAATTCATTTGGCCTACAACTTTTGGGAAAAAAAATACGGAAAAAAAGAGTTGTTCCTCTCCATATTCCAAGCTTTTAGAAATCAGCACAAGTAAAGCTTAATACTACCTCACGTTACATATTCCTCTATTTGTAGCAAAGATTACTATAGGAGATAGTGAGCTCTCTAAAGCACGGTTCAAATATGAAAAGCACTCCATATCCAGCATATGTACCTGTGAATGGGGTGCTACGTAAATATAAAGAAGCATAGGCCCAATCTGTACATAATGATGCACAAGAAAGACATCAAATTATAAGAACCTCATCAATAAATAGAACTCCAGGTACAAGCTCTGCAACACCTTCATCAATATAACGGTTAACAACCTGCCAATAACACAATTTTACAAGTTAAAGGGTGTGGTTTACGAAGAATCTCACTGCCAAACAAAGAAAAGAGGATAAAAGAAATATATATATACCGAAAAGCACTAAGTGGAAGGGCGCCTATTGCCTTTGCCGGTCTAGGCCGCCTAGATGCTACCCAGTCAATTTTTTATTTATTTACTTTCTTTAAAATATTATACTGCAAAATACAAGCTTTACTTCTTGAAAAGGGATAATAATTCTCCAACCAAAGAATTCCCCACAATTCAAACACATTCAAAAATGTTTTCTTTTTTCCTTCATCAACCTAGATATACATTTATTTCCAGAGGAAACAAAGAATTAAGTTTGTATCTCCATAACTTCATACATTAGTACCTTATTAATTTCTTGTCGTAACTTGTCAGTAATTTCCGTTTTCCTAGGCTTCATCATCTGACCCATAAGGGACAATATATCTTGTCCACCTTGAGGCCTCGCATTTGCAGCATCTAGATCATGTAGAGTAACATCCTAACAATGCAATGAAGAACAAATCGAATAAAATAAATAAAACAATGAAAGGTTAAAAAAACTAAAGGAACATTTTAGAGCCACCATGTCTTAGACCATGCATTATCTTAATTAAAAATAGAGATTCGGGTAAATTTGGCTACACAACAATTTCAATAAGCTGATAAAAGAGAACCATTCATCAATATAAATAGCATATATGGCAAACCTGAACTATCTCTTTCTTTTTGTGAACCTCTCCTTTAGGAAGTGGAACATACTCTTCTGCCTCAAGATCAAACTCTGTGGCAAATGCATCGCTCCTACCTACTCTTTTAACTGCACCACTATTTGCTTCAATATATATAACATCACCAACAGCAACCTGCAGATACGCATTTATTTTCCTTATGCATAAGCCTTCAAATCAAAAACTGTTTTGGTTGATACTAGAAAATTAACATACTAAAGGAACTCACCTTTTCCTTAATCAAAGCATCATAAATAGTCGGGTCTAGCTTCAGTTGCTTGGTTCCTTTAACAGTTTTTAACCCAATAATTACATGGCTAATGCTTTTACCATATCCACCCGTCACACTCTCGGTTTCCTCCGGTGATAACTCGGTAACCTGAAACAAGAGCAGTTTTCAAACACATCGGGAACCAAAAAGAAAACAACTCTAATCGACTATTCGACTTAGATTATATGAGACGAATTTAACAATAGAAAACAAAAGGATGCCTAATAAAGGTAACTCGCCTCTCCTTCATAAACCTCCTTATTTTCCTTGATACGTAGACCAATAGCCCGTCGGAAATTTTCCATTAAAACCTCAGTTTTCTTCACCTCTGATGAATATACTTCTGACCCAACCATTGGACAGAATGGAACCTGCAAATTGTAAGGGGAAATTTTGAAGTTCATATACTAAAGACAAATGCATATAGTTTTCCACATAGATTTCACAAAAGGAAAAAAAAAATCCGTAACAAAGGTGGTCTTGTGACCATTGGACCGACAATGCAGCGACAAAATAACCACATGCTTTCGCTTATCTCACATGACCTCAATGCTAGTGGAAGGATCCACCATCAGGTAAATCCATCATAATTGAAATTACCAAATACCCTTCGTTGGTTTAGAAAAGAAAAAACTAATTAGATTAGGATTTGAACCCACAACTTTCTGCATAAAGATTTATATCTTAGCCACTCAACCAACTCTACCACATGATTGCAAAATGTATAAAGAACTTTTATCATACTTAAGCGAAAATTTCTTTTGATCCACACATCTTCACAAACCGCATTAACAAACAGAATTTGGTGGATGTTGAGCTTTAGGTATCATTTCAATGGAAAAACAAGATGATCATCACCACCAACAACAGAACAACAACAATGGCAATCAAGTAAGTGAAAGTACCTTGCTTCCGAGCTCTTGGGCTATACCAAGAGCGAGGGCTGTTTTGCCCGTACCGGGAGGTCCAGCAAGTAAAAGTGCCCTCCCAGCCATCTTCTTCTGCCTTATCATGTCAACTACGAGGCCGCCAGCTTCTCTTGCCGCAGCCTGACCCACAAAGCCAGCAGCCAAAGGTATTGCTTTTCCATTGGCCTAGAAATTCAACACCAACATAAATTTTAATGCATTTATGGTTTACACTAAAAAACATTGAGTTCCTTGGAATAGTGAGAAAGAAAAAAGAAAAAAACGATGGGGAAGGCGGGTTTTTGAACTACATGGATTATGAGAAAATTAGACTAAACCAAAGTATATAATATATTGATATTGATATTGATTCCATGGAAATTACTCAGTCAAACAATATTAAAGATAGAACATATGAAATTTTGAGTATTTTATATGGAAAACAAGTATATTGTAAACCCAAAACCCTAAAAGATGGAATTAATAGAAACTACAAAACCCTAAACCCTAACACCTAAAATTAGTAAACCCATAGTACAATAAACCCAAAAACCTAAACCTAGAGAAGAGGTGGTGGAAAAGGGACAAAGAAAGGAGTAAAAAAAATAATATGAGAAATATAGATAGATAATGTGTGTATGTACGTACCTCAAGACCAAGACCTTTGATGTGAGTGTGGGTTGCAATCCTCTGTTTCTTTGTTGTTGATTGAACTTCTTCTATCTTCATCTCTCTACTCCTTTGGTTTGAATACTTTGTAAAACCCTAGGCTGCAAGTTTCTTTCTTTCTTTCTTTGGTTTGATATGCTTTGTAATAATAATACCTAGGGCTACTAACTTAGCCAAAGGTTGAAGACGGGAATGGTGGAACGACCCGACCCGACCCACTTCCTATCGATTCCAATGGGCCCAATGAATACTGCCCTTATTATGGTGCCGAAAGCTATCCATCAGAAAAAATATTTTAAATTATTTGAGTCACATAATTTTTTCTAAAAAGATTTATTTACGCCATGAAAATAACTTAAAATCACTGTGTACTTAAAAATGCCATAAAATTTTGTCAAATTTTGAAATTAATGAATTATGTGATTTCTAAATTTACTCTAGAATTTTGGAATCTCATATTAAATTATATAATTTGAACTTGATCAATATTTTTTAAATTATATCTCTGATTTATTATTGGTCATTAAGACTTCCTCTCCAACCACTTAAACTCAATTTATATTATTGTATTTTGAAAATTTCTAACTTTTTTAAAAGAATACTTAAATTGAAAATCATGATATTTATAAATATTATGATTTATCAAATTACATGATTTCAAAATTTTGTAAAAATAACGCAATATGAAAGTCTTAACGCACCATTAGATATACTATATCACCTTTGAATTGAACCAAAATTTTCATTTTCCCTCCCCCTCTCTTTCATTCATACCAACACAAAATAAAAAGTAAAACCCCAAATCAAACATTTACATACAATATATACATTATGTTTCAAGGTTATTTATAAGCAAAATAGTGATCTTATACATATAATTTTGTTACTTTGTTGTAAATTGTTTAAAGATCAAAAGTAGAAGAAGACTTTATAAGCATAATCATTTTTTTTAATCAACTACACAGTGCAAAGTTTGCTACAATAATGTGGTGACGAAATGCCAAATATAATACAATTTTTTGGCAACAAGTTACCAATTGAAAAAAATAATTATATGGTAAATATGTTTTATTTTTACTTTTTAATTTATTTGTGCTTAGTACACCGCACAATTTTTTAAAAATTTTGCCACAAACTAAATATTATATTTGCTATTTGAATCACTACAAAATCTTTCTTAATTTTTCCACAAAACAAAGTATGGTGTGCAAAGTTGCTTTTTGTACTTTTTTTATATGGTGATTTTAAGACTTTTTCGTAATGTAAATAGAATTTTCCATTTCTTATACCTTAGATATTTTTAAGATTTAAAATTATTGCATCTTAGAGCATTCATAATGGCTGAGATTAGTAGTATAAGTATAATAAATTTACTTTACAAGAGCACACCACAATGTTGCTTTTGTGGTGATTTCTTCTCCTACTTTTTCTCTTTCTCTTTCCTACTTTTACTTTCTTTCTCTACGCTTTATCTTTTTTAAAATATCACATAATATATCTTATATATTTTTTTTACTATACCACTATTCTAAAACTTAAATAATAGGATAAATATACTCTACTTATTGTTGTGAATATTCTTATTATATATATTATTTGTCTTATGTGACAAGTTAGTTTAGACATTATGTATATTTAATTTGCTTTGTCTTCATATTTATATATAGACAACTTAAATCTACAATGGTTCTTTTGTTTATTGTCACGTATCTATCATTAGGGGGTTTGATAAATATTGAAAAAAAAATACTATTTTTTATAAAAGTTACCTCCATTTAATAAGCGTTGTTAGGCAAAAATACATGTGATATCTCAAACACATGTATCAATCATATAGTAACCAAAAGTATACATTATTTCAGCAATTTGTCACTCAGTTTGTGAATACAATTTGATAAGTTGTGACCAAGTAAGTTGTTGTTTTGATTATTAATATCTCATTTTCAGAGGCATTATATCAAAATATTGTATGTATCTCGGTAATACCTCACGACGATATTACATTAAATTGGCAACATATCACTAAGAAAATATGAAACAATCTACACTATTAAGGAAAACTCGTGTTGTGTATAAGTAAATCTGTAAGCACCAACGATGATATAAGGGGATTTTCGACCATCTCCCGGAAGAAGTGCGCCCCGTTTTCATTGTTCTGTAGAAAAATGTACAAGTAAAAAACTCGCTAATTTTTAGTTGACATAGTGGGAACGCGTGGTCCTACACTCCCGATGGACCTAGCCCATGGTCTGTGCTTGGATTAGAGTTAACAGCCTGTTTGGCTTTATAACATATAAGAAATGATACAATACATATCTGTTGGTCGGATTTCAAACCTAAAGGGGGGGTGAATAAGGTTTTTTAAAACTTAATACGGAATTTAAAAAACTTTTCTAACAATGTTTAAGTAAAACAAATTTACAAAACAAATTATCAAGGAATGCAATCAAATAAACAATCAAGCAAATATACAATCTCAAGCAAACAATAATATAGCAAGTAAATAAAGAGATTAAGTAAGAAAGATTGAACCAATCGAAGTCAAAGATTTTTTGTTCACACGGTTCGGCTTGGAAACCCCTACTCCGTGCTCGGTTAGTTCCCCGAGAACTTCCACTAAAACCGTTTTTCTTCCGGGTGAAAAACAAACCTTTACAAGTGTAATTCTTCTCACTACACTCTTTACAAATATTGCTTGACCACAATATTCCCACAAAAATCCATCTTGCTAACTATGAGATTTACCTCTCATAATTTCACTCAACAAGAATTTATCTTCTTGTCTATCTTATGAGATTTACATCTCATAAATTGTCTAATACAATTATTTGGTGACTCACATCAATGAACAACTCTATCTAAGTGTGTATAAGATATAATATGAAGCTCACACTAAAGTTTGCTTGATTGATCAAATAGATAGCTCAAATGATGAATATGAATAATCAATAAAATAGCTTGACTTTGGATAGATGAAAAATATATTTGTGGAAGTGTTCAAGCTTATCAAAATGTGTCTAGGAGGTCCAATATATAGTCCCAAAAGAGATATAGCCGTTTGAAGGGTTTGGGTGATGATTTAGACTCAAAAAGGCAAAAAGGATAACTCTCAACGGCTATATTCAGGTCATCAGTCGACTGAGCAAGGCTCCTTAGTCGACTGAGTGACCATAAGTCGACTGAGCAAAGCCCATCAATCGACTAATGACCTCTGCTGGTCTGTTTAGATAGATTGCTGCAGACAACAAATTTTTCCCGATTTGTTTTGATCATATCTCATTATCCAGCCATTGGAACTTGATGAAATTTTGGATATAAGTACTATAATGTGTTATCTAACTTCTGTTCAAATTTCATAATGATCGGAGTCCGGGAAGACCTCCATCAAACCGTTAGATCAAAACTGCGCAAAAACGAAGCGAATCTATAAAGGGAAAAAATAAACATTTTTGCAATTAAGTTCCAAAATCAATTTTGATGCTTGGGATAGGTCAAATATATTATCCTAAGACATCTATTTTCATGAGAGCTCAAAATATGCTCAAATCAATTTAATATGAAATTATTTGAAAATCGGTTTTTGCAAGAATGGTGTTTTCAAAGAAATTTTGATTCAAACTGATTTTGATCAATCTAACAATGATGTAAGTTCATATTTGAGCTATATAATCAATCAATTAAGAAACTTTACATTAATCCTAAGCAAACACTCAATTACCGAATAGGTGAGTCTTCGAATGCTTCGATTTGTTTCTTCAAATTGATTCTTCACTTGAAGCTTTTCCTTTGAAGCTTTAGTATATGATCCTTGATCTTTTATGCTTCATAAAATGCATTGCTAGCTTGTGAGTGATGAGATTGATCTTCTTGTCTTGTCCAACGCTTGTAGAAGAATGATCTTGATTCGGATAGATCGGTTTTAGTCCAATGCTTCGTTGACTTGATCGGATATTGATTGAATGATCCTTGTCAAACTTCCTTTGAGCAATCATGCTATTCTTGATTTTTCAAATAAGAAATCTATAATCTTATATCAAGAACATATTATATTACACATGATTGATTTATTGTTATTATCAAAATAAGATTAAGGCCTTCAAGGTCAACAATATCAATTGACGTGATCAGATCATAGGTGCAATACCATAAATTCTATCAAGTTCATGGACTAAGTTATAGTGGGGGAAAGTGTTAGGCGCTCCCACTGTCACTTTTAGGTCTCCTTTTATCCTGTATTCAACTACGTGCATACATGTGGAAAGTTTATAATTAATATTGCATAAACTATATGTTTAAATGCTTCGTTGTGTTCCATTGAAAAATACTGAGTTTGAGAATTCTGGTAATTCAGGGCTAAGCCTGATGTATATGCAACTTTTTTTAAGAAATTATAGTTTCGTCCTGTAAAGTATGGAAAATTACACATGGACCCATAAAATTCTAAAATTTGGACTTTGACTGTTAGATTATGGAAAGATGGTTTATTCCTTTATATGATGTTAATGTGTGGTTTTATGGTGAAAATTGGGTTAACATCGCATAATTATTTAAAATCCATTCATTTTTTAAGAACTGTAATTAGGCCCCCAAACTTCAGTAAATAATCAAAACACCCTCATCTGGACTGGCTGGCAGGACCCCAACCGTCACATGGCTAATGCCAAAACACATTGTCCTTGTCAGAGTGAATTAAATAATTTTTACTGAATATAACAACCATGGTGTAAAACCAGCAAAATCTAATTCTAACAATATTATGGTATCTATAATGCACCACGGCGAGTTGTTTGTTTTTTAATTATAAATAAATGAGGCAAGATCATTACCTCTTGAAGAACTAATCAAATGCTGATTAAGGGAACATTAACTTTTGGATCTCTAGTGTGCCGAAACTTTCAGAAAACCCCCAAAAACTCTAACAATCTATCAAAAACTAAAGAGAGAGAGTGTATAGAGAGTATGGGTAGATCATATGGATTGTGGGTGAGAGAAATGAAAAAGGGTATTGATACCAAAAAATGTGGGAAAAAAGAAAGAAAGGCTGGCACTAGGGTGAAAACCGTAAAGTTAGTGTGGACCATAGACCAAAAGTGCGCACCAACCTCTAAGTGGGGCCCACCAGCTTGTTGGTTACCAGCCTATTGGTTTTTGACTGTGCATGTTTTTATGGGTGTTAAGACCATTTTGAAATTCGACTGAACAGGCTGAACCGATCAAGACCGATCTGTAAAACCTTGAAACGAAAAAAAATCGAAACCGAAAATAAGAAAACAGAACTGAAACCCAATAGTTTGGTTCAGGTTTGGGGTAAGCTAGTCCAAAACTGAATTAAACCGAACCAAATAATGTATAAGAAAATAAAAAAAATTAATATATACTCTAAGTGCACATGTTAATTATACTATAATTCAAAAAATGGTCTTTTATAAGAATATGGTTCTTATTAATTGCATATTGTGATCATCTTAAAAAAAATTATTAACACATGCCCGTATTATTGAATTAACTATAAAATGCTAAGAATTTTTTTATCACGTACATGATGGCAAGATAATTCATCATTTTATTTAATGTGTTTTATTCTTGTAAATGTACAAATAAAATACTAACTAAATAGAAAACATGGTATCTATATATTTGTTCCTTGTTTCTAAAAAATCGCAACTTTAATTTGAATATAAACAAATATTACATTACTATTAGTATTAAATTGTTCTGTTAAATTGATTTAGAAAAAAATAAATAAAACATATGTCAAAATCGAATAAAATCGAACCAAAAAATTTGGTTCTAGTTTGGGTTTCAAAGATTTAGAAACTGAACCGGACCGAAACCAGAATTTTACATTTGGTTTGGGTTTAGGGTATCTTAGTTTCTAACCCGATCGAAACCGAAAACACCCCTACATGTTTTAGCACAGGTTTGGTCGAATTCCAAGGTTTTCGACTTAAGTTTTAACACTATCAGATAATTCCAAAAATTCCTAACTAGTTCCGAAAAAGTCCTGAAATTCCCATAAAAGTCTTCAAACGCCCAAAAATGCATTTTGAATGCCTACTTAGCCCTTAAAGGCCCTATGATGCATGATGTGTATTGTGAATGCATTATTTAAGGATTTCCAAAGGTTCTAGTAATCATGTGATATGTAGTTATGCAATTAGTACTACCAAAATTAGGACTATACTGGCCTAGTCGGTGGAAGTACAATGCTAATTATGGGGGGTCAAGGAATGGGATTTCTACAAAATCAATAAAGTTTGTGGCATTAAGAACAATTATGGTTTTTGAAATGCAAGAGGTGCCCTTATTAGACCCCTTCATATATGCAATAAAAAGAGATATTAGAGAGAGTTATGGGTAAGGGTGGCGAAAAAAACCAACCCGCCTGGTTCCCAACCTGATCCAACCCAGGTGGGGCGGGGCAGGTATGGGTTTTGGGAAGAAAACCTGGATTGGTTTCGGGCTTTGCCATTAAAAACCCAACCCACCCAGACCCGATTCGTACATGTATATATAAATGTATTTTTAATTTAATATAGATATATATATGTCTTTATGTTAAAACTTAGGCCAATTTCACTTCATTCGGCGCGGGGTGGATTTAGGTTTTGGGAAATTAATGTGGAGCAAGTTTGGGGATAAAAAAAAAATCGTCTTCGGTTCGAGGCAGGGTTATTTATGGGTGGGTCGAGTTCGGATTCGACCAAACCCGCTCCAAACCTAACCCATTGCCATTGGTAGTTATAGGACCCATTTCTTTAATGACACATCATATTCACGTTATCTGAGACCCCCTTGGATCATGTAAAAATGATTATTTTACTATGTTATATCCATACGGGATACACAACTGGATAGTAATTTTTTTCCTTCCATTCTCTATCATTTATAAACACTTTAGTGAATTTGCTCGTGCCAATTTTACTATGATACAAGTTTTTCTTAATAAAAACCTTTTTGAAAAAAGAAATTTAATGACACCATGGATGGTGTTGTTCGATTAACGTCGAGGGTTTGATTCTTGTTCTAGTATAATGAAATACTCTTGTTGTCCTAAATTAATATTTTTTTTATTTATATATTTTTTATTTTCTTGAAAACAACCTCTTATTTCAAGACTTAAATAATATATCTAATGTTTAATTTTATTTATGATAAATTATGCTTACCTCAAATCCCCTACTCCCTCCTAAGACAAAAAGAAATAAATAAAGAAAATCTGTTGACCTCTAACTTGGGTCATCTCTACAATATATGCATCTCTATAAGATTATAACATATACATTTAGTATAGCTTAGATAAGAGCGAGGTTGAACGAATGAATCAACGCACTTGAGAGTAAATACTTGTATCATCCAACCATGCTAAACACATTCTAGTGTTATTAATTTATTTATTTTCTTTTTAATTCCTTCCGCCCAGTTTTCCATTTTCTTCACAAATTTTCTTCTCGCCATAATTTTTCCGTTGAAACTCCAAATTATTTTGTTCAAAAGCCATATTTCTCCATTTAATTCTAAGTACCTGGAAAACACTTAAAACACAACAAATATAAAAATATACGCTATTCAAAATATATATAAGTGAATTACAATATATCAATTTTTTAATACATCACAAGTATAACTCAAATTTTCATTTTATATTCCCAATAGTGTTGTTCTTGGCTTGAGGCATATGACCAAATCCTGGTCAAGAAAATAATAAATACAATCGTTGCTGTAACAATGACACGACATGACAAAACAAACAAAATATAGTAGAGTGAATCAAAGCCCTGTAATTGTGGAGAGAGATATACGCTTTCTGATATGAAAAGGATATAAATATGTAATATAACACCTATCATCGTTGTATTCAATATTTCCTCCGATGATTCTATACACAAAAAAAAATAAATCTTGTGACCGCTTTAGAACCACTTCCTCTTTAATCTTTAGAAGTCTGTAAAGTAATGCATGTTCTTAGCTGCCAGCAAAGGTTTCGGGATTTTCAGTTTCGCTTTGGCGGCGTTGAAGCCGCAAGTGCGGTTGGTAGAACATAGCTTGGGAATTGTGATGCAAGTCCGAGAATTCGCGCTGACTTCTTCTCCATCTCAAGAACTCAACAAGAATAGAACTCCCACCCATTGCAACGCCGAAGCCGGCAAAAGTTGAGAGGAGAATTGATAGAACCGCTTGCACGTGAACCTGATAAATGGGGAAAATGAAAGAGTTTGTAGTTATAGAATTGGATCAATGGTGTTTGAAAATTACAAACTTGTGCAAGTTCCTACCGGATATAATTAAAATCATCCTAAAAGAAGTGAAAAGAAGAATGCTTTTAATGACAATGGTATCAGAGGGGACAAGATCTGCTATAAATTGTCCGCCCAAAGCAACAAGCTCTTACTATAATGGGCCGGGCGGACCGAACTGAGTTTTGACAGTGGAATTTGAGGTAAACCCAGTTGAAAGTGTGCCAACGAGGAGGTGGATGTTCCACCCTAATGTTGTGGGCATGCTATTGTACATATTCTAGTGTGACCGCAGTAATGTTTGTCTATTGTCAAGCTACACAATATACGCATTGCAATTATTAGTGGTATTTGATTCATTTAGTTTTCCATGGAGTCAATTTCCACATAATCCAATAATGGTTCTCGGGGTAAATTTTTACTAGCAAAACATCTCAAATTTTGGTTCTAGAGACCACTCAAGTCCAAATGTCCAATCCAAAAAGGTCTAGTTTGCATGGACCCAAACTAAAGAGATGTAGTGGAATCCACTCTCTTTACGCCCAATTTTACAAATGATCCTTTAGTCCTTCATCAAAATAACGCTTGACTTGTAAGCACAGAACGTCTTACCAAGGAGTAGAAAACATGTGCAAAAAGAACTACTAGGGCGAACTGAACTGATGCATAAACCCAGACAAATCTTCTTTTCACTGTACACAAAAAGTCAGAGGTCTCGAGTGAGGAAACTATGAAAGACGATTAGACGACAAATACTCCGTCCATCATCCCAAATTAAGAGTCATGTTTTCCTTTTGGGGATATAGTTGAAGGACCAAATCTTGTGAAAATACACAGCTTACCCATGGTTGAAGAGGCCATGGATGTAAGGAGACCCAGTACACATGAAAATGGAAGAGATAGGGCAATTGCACCAGTACCCATTTTCCCAACCTGTAAAACAAACGAAAATCAATTATGGTGGAACTACTTGTTTGTAAATAGTGAAATTAAACCCAAACTCTTTTCTTACCAAAAGCTGCTCAAGAAAACAAAAATAGGCAAGTGTGCTGACAATGACAAGAACCGGCACTTCTTGCCAAACCCTATATACATCACTGAACCAAATGTCGGAGAAAAATTGTTAATGGATAACCCAGAAAGTAATGTTTGTTGTTTTCATATCACGAGGGATACAAAAGCATAGTTTTTCCAGTGCATGTTAGTTTTCTTAGTAGTGAAAGGTACACATCATTCGCTTACCCGTATCCGTCTACCTCCGTCTGCCTACCCCTATTGACTCCACTATTTCGATTTCGAACACTCTGGATGCGTAGAAGTGTAACTGGTAAATTTTGAACATCGTGCTTGCACACGTCACAGGTCTTGTTACCTTTAATACTAAACCATTTTATAGCGCAATCTTGGTGGGCTAGAGCGAGTTCACCTTTGCAGCGGCATTCCATCTTAAGGGTTTCTCCACCTTCGCATAATTCAACCAAACAAATTCTACAAACAGCCTCTTCTTCGGGTATATCTTCACCGTCAACTTCGTTGCTTTCTGAACCAGAAGGTTATCATTAGAGAAAGATGTTTCTTGCAATATATGCAGATTAATACATGCAAACATAGCCACACAACAGTACTAGACACCGAAAGAACTTATTGCCCATTCTTTTTTATTATAATATTATCAGAAGAACTACTTACTTGTGGATCCTATTGGTAAGTAATTGAGCAAGTGAATGCACACAGCAGACCGCATAGTGGCCCAACCTGAAGGGTTTTACGCGATCCTAATGGGGCGGGTTTTTGAAAAGACAGGGACAAGTATGAGTTCTACCTTAAAAACGTGACATGGCTTTGAGTCAGGGTACGGTTCGCGTAAGTTTATTCCATTTGACCCCGCCCAATCCAAATATAATTCTTTATTCCTTTAAATGCGCTTATATATCATATAATTATAACAAGGTGGGGCAGGGCAGGTTCAGGCTTCTACATGTAAGCAAACAGGACAGGTTTGGGTTTTCAAAACAAACAGCATGGTCCGGGTTTGGGTCGGTCACAAAACACGAGCTGTTGTCATTCCTATTCTTGACCACAAAAATATTCAATAACACTAGATGAATGATACATACAATTCAGCAAAAATTTGTTCCTTAGTGATTCTTGAAAGCATGAGTGTAAGAAGTAACAAAAATATACCAGTGTCTCCATTCGGGATTGCAGTTGAAATCCCGGCATTTCCATCTTTCACTTGAGGAGTTGAGGGAACGACACGGAAAAATGAATCCATTCTCCTAATGCTTCTGTCTTTGTTGACAACAGGGACTGACAGTGAGCGAGATATGTGCCGCTTCACTCCTTTGGTCTAAGAAAGAAAAAAGCACCAGAGGTTAGGATGCGACAGCCGTAAGCATATAAAACAATTCTTGAAACAAGAAGCCACCCAGTACTTCTACAGGGAGACATATAAAGGACACAATGATGTCTCACATATATTGGTCAGTGAACTAGGTCTACTATGAGTAGACAATACACGAAGTCTACTATTGACCGATGCACATGTGACACATCATTGTATCCTCAAAACATGTCCCAAAATTGTGTCTCCAGAGAATCATTGTTCGATTTAATGGTTAGAAACATTAATGCATACATCGATATGTGTGTAATGAACAATACAATGTATAGCGTGCCAGGATTAGAACTGCGGTTTAAGTAGAAACAACTAAGAACAATAAACTCCACAGTAATCGGCCAACGAAACCATTTTTTATCAAGGAAACAGAACCCACAATTTTCCAAAATCTTACATCTAAATCAACTGAAGGATCTACGCTTCCTCCACATACAGATTCCAAGGATGAATGTTCAATCGGGTTAGCAGGTAGAGACGATGTTCTCTTCATCCGAGGAGTAAACATTTTTGTGAGCGACCATGACCTTGAAATGCAGGGCTTCTCTTCTGGCAAAGGTTCTGGAGCTAGGGTAGTGGCATTATTCTCGTTATCCGAACCAGAATTTCGAAATTTGAAGCTCATTTTCGGTAGAAAACGCTTCATGGATGATGATTTACTTCTAGAAGGACCCGGAGACTCGCATACTCTTGCCTCAGAAGGGCTAGGCGTCAACAGGAAATTTACTTTCTTCGGTGTAGGTGGCATTTTAATTTGAAAAAACTCCTTAGAGGATACCTCCAATGTTCTTGAAGGTATCTCTAAGGAGAGATTTTGTTTTCTCCACGAATTTACATGTGGTTCTTCTTCGGTTATTCCAGAGGAATCTTCATCCTGGAAAAGATCAAAAATGATAAATCACTGGACTAGATATATAACATTGCTATATTGATGAGTTTGTTACTTTCTTACGGTTTGTCAAATTGGAGCTAATCACAAAACCCAGCAAGTGAAGAGCTTGTTTTGACTCCACAAGTCCAGCTCACACAAATTTTATAATCGTTATGAGTGAATATCTCCATAGATATTCTAAGTTTGTAGTCTTAATATGACCAAGAAAATCCTTTTGCATAAAAAAATCTAATCTATAAAATACTATAACCAATTTTATTACTTGTTTGAAATTTCGTATGCTATATTAAAAAAGAATAGTGGGCTTCACAATGTTTAAAAGTCTCAGCATTCCAGATGGATTGTGATCCTTGTCAAAAGCATTCTGCTTTACAAAAGGGATAAGTTGCAACTTCGCATTTTAAACTAGAGCTCATTTTGAATTTCCCCCTAAAACAGTAAATATGAACAGAAAGCCCCCTTTTGAAGAAGATATTTCGGAGAAATTCTTTAACTTCTATTATGTAAGTATGTTGAATTCTTTCTGTTAATTGATCCAATTTTTGATCAAATTATGGGTGAAAACAAGGATATTGGTGGAAACATTAAATAGTTGACGAGGGTTTCTGTTCATTTTTTTTTTATACTTTACGGATGGGCAATAGCTTAGGTAATTTACTAATTTACCATAAAGTTACCCTTACAAAAAGTTCAAGTAATTAATTATTGTGTTGCATTAAAGTGTTATTGCCTACTCAAATCTGAAACTGATAGCTAAAAATGTAAACAATATTGGTTAAAGGCTATGCTTATCTATCATCTACATATGGGAGATAAACTTTGAAAAATCACCAAAAAGTAAAAGAAAAGAAAATGGATTTAATTTAAGTTTTAAACATTTTAACTCCCAAAACCCTTGAATGGGGACTAGCTGGAGCATCCAACTCAATACCCAAAAGCAAGTTTTATAAAATGAAAGTAAGGAAAATATCTGTGATACAAGTTCAATGATTTTGACATCTGCTTCAAGTTTTTGTGCTTTTCTGGAATAGAATGAGCAACTTTCATGAAAAGTTTGAGGTTTAGCAATTGAATTAGGATTCCAGGGCTTGAACTATTGATATCATCAAGTACTAAATTTTGAATGTTAACTTACCAATTTAGAATTTCTGGATTTGGATTGTGTTCAGGAACTCCAATACCAAGCTTTGAAAATTGGAATTAGAGCCATGATAACTCAGTTTTTCAACAAATTTTTCTCCAAATCCAATAGGAAGCTTTAGAATTTGTATTGGACCTACACTAGTAAAAGTAAGGAACTAATTCACTCCCAAGTCCAGTTCAAATTTTAATCCAATTCCAGTGTCAATCATATGGAACTCCCAATCAAATTCCAAATATGTGTATACTAATACGATCATCATCACTGAGGAATACAATAAATCCAAGCTAACATAAACAACGTAGAAAAGAAGATCAAAATTAAGCATGAGACATATAGGAAAAATTCAAGGGTGGCCAATTAAAGGTTTCATCCAGATCTTACAACATGAGAAAATTCAAACTTCATAAAGAAAATAAAATAAAATAAAGAATCATCAATACTTCAACAACAAAAACAGAAACAGATAGAAGTGGCACAATAAAAGGCAGACATTACCTTGTGAATTGGAATGGCAACTCCACTGGGGCATGCACTTTCTTCATTTTCCATCATCTTCATCTCGTGTAAAATGAAAAAAGAAAAAAACAATTTCTTTTGCCCAGAACTAGAATCCTCAAAAGAAGAATTGTGCAGCGAGAGAGAGAGAGAAAGGAGGGGATTGTAGTTGAGGGACAGAGTGATGAATTTGCATTTATGGCAAAAGGGGGGACTGTGGGGGCACACTGCACCGTAATAATAAAACTTGACTGACAGTGCCCATTTCCCACTCCCACTCCAGCTATTGCGGGATCGCCTTGTCAGGCATTTTCATTCTCTATTCAACTTTTCTCCAAAACAAATAAGATTATATTCTGCTGTATAAAACTCTTCACGACCGCTAGTAAGTGAGCTAGTGATAGTGCACTAAGATTAACACTGGATTTAACTGGGAGCTTTACAGGTTAAATTCTGGCCACTGCAAGTTAAAGCTGATCCAGACATCCTGTGATATTAGAAAGCATCTGAACCAAAATCGTTGCTTAGAATATTAAAAATCGTAAATTTATTGACCTTCATTTAACAGGACATGATTGGTTAATATTGTGACATTAATCACATAGTAGAGTCACATACTCAAAGTGATCCGGTGATAGTTAACAAATTTAGACTTAAACAAGTTAAATAAATTGATCATCTTTTAATGAACGTCATGTAACCTTCTTGTGTGAAGGGTCATTGCCACCTTCATTAGATGAGGGTAAACAAATTTCAACTAATAGTAAAATCACTATAAAACACCACCTTTTATGATAATTAATTTAATAATGTATTTATTATTGCAAATATAATGCTACAGATGCTATTCTTTATAATACAACAATATCCATTTGTCGACATTTACTTTTTATTTCAAAATTTTTAAATCTGATAGTCTTATTCAATTTTGTTGCATAATCAATGCCTTAAATCTCAAGATCAAAAATAAGCTATAACTTTAAGAATTAATTAAATTGAATATTACATCTAGTAAAAGAGATAATATTTTTTTCATTTAAAATTAAAATTATATCTCGTGGAATGTTTTAAATTCGGAGTCTATTTTAAAATGATCCTTTGAAGTAGAGTTAGTTGATTCAGGATTTTCCAAAAGTGATTTAGTAAAAATGGAATCTTCTAACCAATGTTGTAGCTATAAAATAATAATAATAATAATATGTTCATGGCGGCCAAATTTTTTAAAAATAATTTTAAGATTTTATTAGAACCAATTGCCTTTGCTTTATATAAAGACATATATAGCTCACTCACCTCTAGCCTGTACTTGCTTTATTGCTGTTCTCTAAAGCAAACCAATGCCCTTTAAAATATAAATTAAGAAGGATCAAACATCTTTATGATATGCTTGAAAAGTCCATCACATTTTCACTTAATAATAAATTATTTAAATGATAAATAAAATAAAATAAGAGTGACTTATGGGCTTTATATATATATATATACGAGCAGTACAACAGATAGATTTAGGGCAGTTCCATTAAAAGATGATGAGAAATAAATAATGAAATTTGAACTCTTGCCATATCTATAGAATCACAATCACGTACAAGGCCTGTGGTCTCATATCTCTATTTCAAACACATATTTTGTAATTATATACTTTGTGAAGCATGAAATACATGCTAAACTTTTATTTTTTCTATATTTAAAATTTTATCAAGTGTTTTTAAGACACACGTTGACATTATCCAATATTAAAATACACATATTCTTGCTTCTAAAAAAATTACAACTCACTTGTTTAAAGGTGATGGATCATGGATGCGTCCAATTGTCGCCAGGTTGTAATAATGGTAAAAGTAATTAGACCTTTGAACAACAAATGATGGCTTTCTTGAATGTATTATCCCCTCATCAACCAGATAAATAGAGAAATCATTTTCAACTACATCTTCAACCTATATATACATACATACACACGTATGTGCATATATATATTATATTGTAATTCGTACTAAATATATTATCAACTATTCAAAAATATTTTAAATCTTAGTTACATAATTTATTATGCTTTATACATTTTTTTTTAAATTCAAAACACATGTAGAGAGAGAACATGTGGATGAGCAATAGAAAAAGGAGAGAAAGGAAAACGAAGCATAAAGGAAAAGCATAAGAGAAGGTTAATATTGGGGTTTTGCCACTTAAAAAGAAAGAGTTGCAGTTCAGTCCACTCCGCTCCACATAATTGTTTTTTCCTTGATTTGAATGAAAGCTTCTGTCTAAAAGGTGGTGGTGGCGATGTGTTATTGGGCTTATATACAATGAAAAATACATATGTCATTAGATTTAAGGTGGAGCATAAATGACAGGGAAAAGGAAGTCTCTTTTTTATTTAAACTACAAGTCAGTCCGTATGCATAATTTTTTTTTACCTTTGAAGTAAGTCTATATATACACAGAGTTTAATTTCTTGCATTTTTTTTTCAGTAAATAAAACTACACAGCAATAACATTAATAATTTTAGAGAAACATATGTAGTTGACTTATTAATTAACATATTTTATATGATCATTACGTTTTAATAGGTCTGACTTTGAATATAAGCGACACGGTCTGCATGTCGTCTAGAGCCCTCCACGTAATAGCACCCCCTTTTTTTGCCCTTATATATATGTGTGTGTTATAGTGAATAAAAGTATACAGAGTATTTCTTAGTTCAGCGGTCGATGGCACTTGTATTTGATTGCTGGGTCAGAGGTTTGAGCTTGGAACTAGTAGATGTAATCTCTTTTTTTGAAAAAAAAAATAAATTAATTAATTAGCACTTAAGCCCAAGCTTTCAATTCAATTAAAATATCCCTAGACAGCCTTTCAATTAAAATTAAAATAACTAACTCTAAGCATCGTCTCCACCTCTTTTTTTTTTAAATAAATTAAATTAATAGCACTTAAGCCCAAGCTTGCAATTCAATTAAAATATCCCTAGGCAGCCTTTCAATTAAAATTAAAATAACTAAAATTAATTAACATTTAAGCCCAAATTTCTAATTCAATTAAAGTAGCCCTAGGCAGCCTTTCAACTGAAATTAAAATAACTCTAGGCATCGATTCAATTAAAATAAACGCAGCCAACAGCCTTTCAATTAAAAAACCTTTTAACAAGCTAGATTTAATTAAAAAAAAACTTAAGAAGTCTTCGTCTTTTAGCTTCGGCGCGTTCATCCGTATTCTACAGATAAGAAATCATCTTATGTGATACGTGGATGAGTTGATTTGAAGCTGATTCTTTTTGGGTGTTTTTAAAAACACCCACAAAATTATTCTTCTCACCCCAATTAAAAATACTTGAAACTCACCCCATCAATTTTTTTCAAATACCGTTAACGCACCCCATCAATTTTTTTCAATTGCCAAACAATTGCCAAACATTACTTTCTTTCTCTCTCCATTAATATATCTCTCTAGTTTTGCATCACTGGTGTTGGCCAGACTTTGAACCGTCTTCGTAGGGGAAACGAAATGTGGACCCGTAACTACACTCCAGCAAACTCTCTACTCCAAAACACGACGGCTAATGAAACATCAACGCCGGATTTTCACCTCTAAACCCAATCTATGGTGTGATGTAGATCGAATGCATAATTTCATTTACAATGAGTAAATTAATTTGATTAGATTAATTTGTAGAAGTTAATACAACCAAAATAGGATATACAAATAAGGACACACAGATATATATATATATATATATATATGTATGTATAAAGTATACACTGTGAGAGTTTTAAAACTCAGGGCAATCTTTGTTTGAAAAGCCATGGCTTCCAATTTTTGGCTAGATACACAGGCATATATATATATATGTATATAGCATATATCGTCAAAGTTTTAAAACTAAGGGCAATTTACGCTTGAAAAGCCATGGCTTCCAATTTTTTGCTAGACTCAATTTCATCCATTACTCCATTTTTTCACCCTAATTTACTTATCAAAAACAGAAAATTGTAGGATTGTGAGTTTTAAAGGTGAAATTAATTTTAGAAAGGTGATTTAATTGTTCAGAGTTTTTGAAAAAATAAAAAACGATGATCAATCCCAAGAAAGAGGTGTTTGAGAGGAGTACAAAGAAGAAGTGGGTAAATGGAGATAATTGAAAAATTAGATAAGGGATTATTTGGTTAGTAAAATTTACGTTTATCTATCAAATTTTAAAAATTAGTCGGGGTGAAAAGAATAATTTTGCGGGTGAGAACAAAATTACCCTTCTTTTTTTTTTAAGCACTTAAATTGAAGTTGTCAATTCAATTAAAATAACCCTGGCAGCCTTTCAATTAAAATTAAATTAACCCTAAGCAGCCTTTCAATTAAAATAAATTCCATTTCAACTAAAAATCCCTTTTAATGAGATTGAGTTAATAAGAAAGCTTCATATCCTTAGGCATTAGCGCGTCCTTCTGTATTCTACGTACAATAAATCAACTTATGTGATACGTCGATAAGTTGATTTGAGGGTTTTTTTTTTTTTTGAATGAAACATTGGTTTTTAGTTTTCGTTTTAACTAAATTCTATATGAATAAAAAAATTAATTACTTTTTTTGTAACTTTTCAAATCGCATTGCTATATATTTTTTTTTTGTTGGATTTTATTTTTATGTAGTTATATTACATAAATATACAAAAATACAAAAGGGTCTTAAAACAAAAATTCGCCTAGAACCCCCTCAAAGTTTAGGGTCGGCTCTGTGTACTAGTTGGAGTGTATGGTCTATAAGATGTCATCTTATCACAATATATTTGAACTAATGGCTGATCGACACATTTTAGTATTACTTTTTATTTTATATAATTATGTCCATGTAAAAATACTCAAAAAGTATTATAGCAAAAAAAGAAGTAAACAGTAATTTTTCATTCCATCATTCTATCTATCTCAAATTAGAAGTCTTTGTTTCTAGAAATGAGCTTTAAAAAAGTATGATATACCCAAAACAATTTATCATAAACGGTTAATTTTTAATACTAGTCATTTTTTCTACTCTTTAAACGAAGGTAGTCTAGAAAGTTGAGAATATTTCTTAATAAGCTTCACTTTTAAACAGAGCCTTTTAATTGATACATGGATCAGATCAATGATGTGTTAAAAAATACGTTAATAAATGCACAAAATCTACTTAAAAACACTTTATGCATTTTAAGGAAAAAGTTTTTTATAGTACGATTTTTATCACTTATTTTTATCGGGTATATTATACAAATTATATTTTTGTTGTATTTTGTGAAGATACAATTTTTGTAATACATACCGATAAAAATAAATGATAAGAATATCTAGTAAGTATAACACTATTCGCATTTTAAACATTTGGACCTCGTTTGATTCAGGTATTATGGTCAATGGGATTAATAATACCAATATTAATAGTATTGGACTATTAATCCTGGTATTAATTTAATACCAATACCTTATTTAATTCATGCAGTATTAATACTAAAATATCTCATGCTGATGTTAATACTATATTTGGTTCTGTAACTCGTATACGGGATTATATTTTAGAATAACAAAAAAATGATAATAATAATAATAATAATAATAATAATAATAATAATAATAATAATAATAATAATAATAATAATAATAATAAGAAGAAGAAGAAGAAGAAGAAGAAGAAGAAGAAGAAGAAGAAAAAGAAGAAATATATTATAGTAGTAATGGCATATTTGAAAATATATGGTTCCTTTTTCTTAATTCTAGATAAATAATACCACCCCTCTAATATTAAATTATACCACAAAGAGTGGTATTAACTATTAAGTTAGTCACGGTATTAGTAATCTCATCACATTTGTACGAACCAAACAAGGTATTATAAAAAAAATGGTATTAATAATCTCATCCCACTTTTTAATATCCGAATCAAACGAGGTCTTGATTTACAAAGTTTGCCTTTATCAATAGTGGAGGAAAAAAAAACTAGAAATTAGGTAGAAGGGCTTATTATACATTGATTTTTACCAAAAATCCAATGAATAATATTTTTTTGAATGAAGGGCCTATTTTTAATTGATAATTAGTGTAAGAGGCCTATTTTGTTTTATATTTTAAATGAATATATTTGAATAAATTTAAATATTATTTAATTAATAAAAACATGTTATGTATTACCTAAATTACCCCTTTTTATGAAATTTGCACAAAAAATATGGACTGCAAAGTTCATATTGCAGTGAAATATGGACTGCAATATGAACTTTGCACTAAAAATATAAACTGCAAAGTTCACATTGCAGTAAAATATGGACTGAAATATGAACTTTGCACTAAAAATATCGACTGCAAAGTTCACATTGCAGTGAAATATGGACTGCAAAGTTCATATTGCAGTGAAATATGGAGTGCAAAGTTCATATTGCAGTCCATATTTTAATGCATATTGGTATTTTTTTGTTTATTTTAAGGGTTGAGATGTCATTTTATAATAAAAAAAAAAAGACACATGTCATATTATCAATAAAATAAAAAATAGGCCCTTTATTTTTAAAAAAATTATTCCTTGGCTTTAGTGTGAAAATCTTTCTCTAATAAGCCTTTTTTTTTTAATTGCCCCAAAAAAAAATCCTCCGTGGAGTGCTACATACCTCCCATTTTCCATAATCTAGTAATTGAGAGGGGTGAAAATTTCCATAATCTAGTAATTGAGAGGGGTGAAAAGATACCCTGTTTGTGAGATCGCAGGTTCATTTTCCCTCACAAGATTTGTAGAATTTATGTATGAAGAAATTATCCTTTTGAAAAAAAATAAAACCAATTAGATACAGAATATATATACATAAAAAAATCATTGGTGTTATTGTATTTGTATATATTTTGTTAAAAGGGGTGTAACTGCGTAAGTGAATTGTTCCTGCATTAAAAGACCTAACAAAACTTGAGTATTTTAGACTTTAATAGCATCTCCAGCAGTATTTTATATCTTTGCTTTATGTAAATTTATACAATTAAAATATATATATATATATATATATCTTCTCCAACAGTCTTTTAAAATTAATATTTTTGTAAATGAATGTGTAAAATACACTCCAATTTTATAATAACACCTTAGTTTTCTCTATTTTTATTTTCTTTTATAAAATTTCAAAAGTAAAATATCGATTTTAATAAAAACTATATATTTATACGATTATTCATAGAAAATTTAAAATAAAAAAAATAATAACAAATGGCACATATAGATATTAAACATGGCATTTTATTGGTTATCTCGAAATTTACGCAAGAACTTAACAAAGTACCATTAAAACATTTTTTTTTAGTGTTCCAAGTTTTTTTATTATAAAAATAGATTGAGACGAGAGAATTTCCAAGTAAATTTTTACAAGTACAGTAACAAAGAGTAGGCAAAATCCTAACTCAGTAATAAACTACCTCCCCATCCTTACCCCCACCCCCCGGGTGGATCCTATAATTAGTTCAACAATTTAACTCTAAAAAGCCATTATTTCATAAGGCCAATTACTTGTGCAGATGTTCTTGATATCCACTTACTTCTTTTCAAAAAGCTCAGGGAGCATAATTTTATTAAGATAAAGAAATAGAGTTTGTAAAGCCCATACTTAAAAGCGCACAACAAAAAAGGAAGGGGGTACGAACGGGACCTTCCTGATATCCACCGGGTGTATTAATATGTGATGCTTTCAAGCAAGACGCAAACAATTGAGTATCTGTCAGCAATTAAACCTGTAAACGAGTCAAGTCGTACAGCATTTTGTTCTCGAGCTTTAAAATTAAAGTAATCAATCTTCGCCTTAGCCTTAGAGCATAAAGAGTTTAACAATGGATACGAGTCTATCGAATACAAACTCTTCTATGCAGAAATGAAGTCTGTATGATAACGAAACTTGTCGAAACTATATGTACCATTAGCTCAACAGCAGTAATACATATGATAACAAAATTTATTGAAGCTACGTTTACCCTTCGCTAATACAAAGTGTTTTATCTCACCGCTCCCGGCCATTACAGAGCCCAAATACAATAAACTTTAACAAAATTGTGCTCCTGATCACAAAATCTCATAATTTTACTTGAAAATATTGAATAAAAATCAACATTTTTTTTCCATTTCCATAAAGTTACTAAAAAAAAAAAAAAGAACCCTAAAAATACAAAATTTCTATAAGAACATGTAAATCAAAGTTGACAGATTTCGTAATGTTTTACCTCTCTAAAAGCATTACCAGCTCACAATGTGGAGTATGAGGGAAAAGATCAACGGCCATGGCTTTGACGGGTTGGAAAGGCTCCGAGGTGGGCATGGATTTAGCCCTATGCCGAGCCAAACCGGCACTGCTCATATTCCTCCACCCTCTATTGTTCTTATTGTTCCCTTTCTCAGTTTCATCACGTGATGGAGTGCAGAGCTCAATAGCATTTGCAACCAGGCTCTCGGGATTACATGAAATGTAACTGCAAAAAGGACCAAATAAAAGTAAAATCAAGTTTCTGCTAAAAAAAAAAAATATTATCAAGAAAGCAAAATATGAAAATTAATTCAATGTGGGCACTAACACGAGTCTCCGTAAACGTGGATGAGTCCTCAGAGCTTTGATCACCTGCACTCGCACAACACAAGAATCAGACTCTCTCTCTCTCCATCTTTATATATATGTATATATACTTAGAACTCACGGCACACTTAAGTATGCAATATTATACCAGATAATTTGATACTCTCTCCGTCCCAATTTAATTGTCACACTTTGAAAAACTAAAAATTAAGGAGACATAATGATTACTCTAAGAGAAAATACTTATTTCCAAAAATATCCTTTACTTTTCTTCTCATAAAAAAGGTGGCGGGACCCGAAATAAAAAATGTGTGAAAAGCTTAAAGGGTAATATTGAAAATAAAAAAATTGTTATAATTAATGACATACTAAATATGAAAAGTGGACAACTATTTTGGAACATCTATAAATGGAATAATGGACAATTAAATTGGGACGGAGGGAGTATTACATATGTAGAGTTTTAGAACATTTTAAGAATTATGAATGTATTTGGTCATTGGTTATAACATGTTTTATCCACACTTCAAGTTATATTTCAAATCTTGTTGCAAGTAGTTTTCTATTTTTTCCAAATTCATGAAGGATAATTTTGTAATTTCAATTGCGTAGCAAAATCTATCGCACCATTTCTTGGCAGTGGACAGAACTACTTTTTTTAAAAAAATAAAAAATCATCTCAAGCTCGGCTTGCCACGTATTTTGCTGCTTCGTAAAATTTTACAGAATGACATGTAGGACATGAAAATAGATTAAAAGAATCGCTAAGTGGCATTAAAATTAGCAAAAATAGATTCTTAACTTTACAATAACCCATGAATTCACAAGGCTAGTAAAACCTAAGCAACTCATGCTAACCCTGCTTTACACTCACTCGCTTTAAAAAACCAATTATAGAAGCTAAAGCTAGAAGCACTTTCGGGTGCATTGGGTGATGAACATATTCAAGCAAGCCCTTGAAAAGCTAGATTCTCAGGGTTAGTTTCACTTCATTAGCATCCCTAATCAAAGCTAACAAACCGGAGTGAAGGATCTAATGCCAAACATTGGTGTATATATCTTTAACTATATATTGAGAAGCACTTTTGGTTCGTACTTAAAATTACAGAATTACCTTTTATTATTCTAGAAAAACAAATAACAATTCTAATGGGAATTGAATCTTTGACCTTTACTCTATAACAATCACCTTAACCACTTGATCAAACATCATTATTTTGTCTTGAAAAGATTTTAAAAACATTAAAGTGTCAAAAAAATCCAGGTACAGCATTGCACACGCATCAATTGTGCCACATGTTCTAGTGGCATATATATATACATATGACAGAGAAAAGTTTGTACTTACAGTGGGATGAAGTCCAACTCGGGGAGGATCCACAATAGCAACAACATTTTTAAATTGCTGGCTCGCAGTAGGTTCACTTTTGTTAGTTTCAAGTTGGTTTTCAAAATTTTCACCTTCATTTTTCAAAGACCCGATTACATCTTCACCATTTTTAAGCTTAAGGTCTGGGCTGCTGTCTTCTGGGTTTGTGGTTTTATCCACTGAATTATCTTTCTCTTCATCCATGGTAGTATCTTCACCATTTGTTTGAGATCCCTTTGGAAGTTCATCTTGTTGTTGAGTCAAATTTAAGTATTCCTTCAGTAGAGACCCCATTACATCCTCCGCCTGTCACCTCAAGGACACAAATTTTGTAAATATAAAATAAATGAACACACACACAACAAATTAATTCAGAATCAAACATTATTTAAACCAAATCAACAACTAGAACAATTGTCCATATAATTTGCTAACTTCAATAAGTGCATTAAATGACAGTGATATTTTCAGATAATGCTTAGTAGAATTTAAATATTTTGTTTGCATAAGACTAATGCGTCATCTTAATAGGGGAATTTGACTGATTCATTCAACCAATTAAGGTTGTAGCCCAGATCTCACCTTTCCACAGACAAATCTGCAATTCTTTATGCCATTAATTTCAGCATTCCTGTGAGCATCTGAAACTGCAGAAGCGTTCATTTCAATGCCGACAACCTAAAAGGATTTGAAGGTCAAAACAAACTCAATAATCTGAGGTAAGAAATTAAAAAGGAAAGAGTATTTATCTTGCTTGTAATTTTATAAATTAAACTAGAAATTTCTCCACAATGATAACCAGAGGAGCATAACAGGTGGGGGTGTTCACGGTTCAGTTTTGGGCATAAGTTCCAACCTGACCGACCATGTTGGTTTTTGGTAGCATGCCAACCGAACTGAACTGACGGACCGGCTAAAACCAACTGGGGTTGGTTCGGTTTTGGTTAGTTCAATGGATTTCAGAAGAGAGGAGAGGCCCGTTGGACCATGGAGAGGTTAGGGTTTTAATAGTACTTTTAGTTCTCCGTTTGACTTCTACTATCTTTTTAAAGAAAATAGGTCACAATTATGCAAATGCTCTACACCAATAGAAAGAGGACACATGCAGATCTCGGTTCGTTTCAGTTTTAGGTGGTTTTACAAATGCAAAAACCAAAAACTAAACCGACATCTCTGATTTTTCATTTATCCAACTGAACCTACCACCTTAAAAAACCAATCAGTTCGGCCAATTTCGGTTTTTGCAGTCCTGTTCTCACCCCTAATAACAAGTTTTTTATTTCAACTTTTTCCTTTACCCCTAAATCATTAAACACACAGTGAAACAAAACATCAAGGAAATATATTGAGCATTACCATACCAACACGATGAGCTAACGTCAGTCCAATTGTTCCAGTCCCACAGCATACATCAAATAGCAAGGTATCAGGACCCAACTCAGCCCAATCCCCAGCAAGGGAATAAAGTTTCTCTGCTGCAAGGGTGTTAACCTGCGATTTGGTAAAATTTCAGGATTCCCCATTTGTGGTAGAATATTACTATTATTTAAAAAAAAATAGATAACCATGAGAAATAATATAAATACATATAAACAGAGGGGGAGATTACTTGAAAAAAGGCCGTTGGGGATATACGAAACTGAAGATTGCTTATATAATCATGAATCCATGCTTCTACAACATCATTTGTTTTTACCACCTGTCCAGACTCACTTCCTGCTTCTGGAATGGGCAGGGAGCGCAATGGAGCATCAGCTGGTGCTACATTTGATATTCCTTGATGATCCTACATAATAAATGACCACCGAATTAACAAAAATAAAAATGGAATTCAATACGGATCAGGCATTTTTGTCATCCTAAACTATTTGGCATTCAATTGCATTAATGGCAACAAATGAAAGTAAACTCAGTTAGTATGGAAATCGATGAAGAAAGTTATTGAAACATGTTGATGCCTCCAAGGCCAACTAGGAACTTGTCAAACCCCCATTTGAATTTAAATATGTATACATATATATAGTTAGGCGATAAAAGTATTGAATGTTAACCTTGAAAAATTATACTGAATAGGCGAAGTGGTCAGCTACCCAATTTACAAGATTTTGACAGAAACCAACTGGCATATGGTTCAATACAAGCTGCCAGTGAATTTTGTTACTTCTTTCCTTTTTTAGCAAATTTTCTGTGTCTTCATTATGATCTAATGCTATTGTACTCCAAAATTTATTACAAATAAGCACGTGTCCTAAACGATACACCAAATTACCACTCAAGTATTGAAGTGCTAGAGTGCCCACTTAATTTATATATTAACTATGATTGCACTCCTCAATCTTGAAAAGAGATAGTGATAGTACCAATTTTGTCCCTCTAATATTTTATTTTTTTAAAATGTAATATTAGTATCAAGTTTAATTAGAAAAAAGTTAATAGTAGAGCAGAATTGCCCTTTATTGGTACCAAATTTGTCAATTTTAATTTTTTTAAAGAGTAGTAAACTTTGTCATTTAAAAAATTCCTGTTCTGCCCTCACCCTAGATCACAAACAAATTTTGGCAATAAAATGTATTGTCTAACTTCATTTCACATAGTGGTAACTAAGCCCCCACTAACTGAACTTTTTGCAACCGCCACTGGACGTCCCACATCAGTTGTTTATATATTTTCTTATTTGAACATAAGACATTAGATATTTTGATTAAAAAAGAGAACCATGGAATTAATAGTTAGTACCTGAACTACCAATGCTGTTAGAGGCAAAGAAGTAGCAGCAGAAGAACCTGCAGCAAACGCTTGAGCCATCTGCTCAAGTTCACTGTTCACCACTTCATCTTCAAAGCCCTTTGAGCAAATCTGAGCATTCAAAGGGAAGAAAAATAATGCACGTTTCGAGCCAATTATAATGTCAATAACTAAATATATGCCCAAAAAAGTCCAAGGGTATTTCAATTGAATACAAACCTGCACCATAACCAAGACCTCCTTAATATTGGCCTCAAAATTCTCAACCTCAGCAGCGCTGCCTCGTGCCCTTCCCTCTCTAACCTAATTTCAATATCATAAAGTTACATCTTTTTTTTATGTCTCGTTGATAAGCATTTTAAACAGATTAGATCACTAAAACCACTTTAGAGTACTTAATATAATGAAACTTACAGTCAGTTGGCGCCAGAATCCAGTATTATTCAATCTGTTCCAAATAGGTAAGCCAGAATGTTGAAGACATTCTTGGAAAATTGATGCATATTTGCAAGCAATTACGGACACATTTGGGCAGTCCACAGGCTCTTCAACTGCTGTCACACCCTCCCTAAAATGAATTATCCATTTTTAATTAAATGAAAAAGTGGAAATAAAAAACTGTGAATGATGGATTGTCAAGCTGACTACCTGAAGTTTCCAAGAGAAAACCCTACAGTTACTTTCCCTTGTTGAGAGTATCCAACTGAGAATTCACACTTGTTACGGTATCCATTTACAAGGGGTGATTCAAGTATACCCTCTAGTTTGCATGGAAGACCACCTGCAGATATGAAAATAAAGGACTGACTGTCAGATATAATATCAAATTAATGTTTTGTATTTTAATTTTTAATAAACTCAAAATATTACTATTGGCATTAGCAACTTTAAAATGACCATCCTTTTCAGGTTTCAGGTTCTCAGACAAAGTAAGAGGAACACCTATTTCCCTAGCTTTAAGAATCCATTCTGGAAGTGAAACACCATTTGGACAAGCTTTGCGTGCATTTCGAGTCTACAAATGGCAAAGCAAAGGGATCAAAAGGAAATAAACATAAATAAACCGTAAGGAGACACTCCCTCCTTCCCAAATTAAGAGTTCACTTTTCCATTTTGCGATGTCCCAAAAAAAATATTTCACTTTCCTCTTCAGAGGATAATCAACATACCAAAACTCACATTAGGAAACAAGTTTATTCTAATCATTGATTGTGATGAAATTAGTGCAGCCCTAAATAAAAGTGAAAGTCGTGGACTCTTAATTGGGGACGGAAGGAGTATTTTCTTAAGAAAAGGAGAAGCAGCAAGAATAGTGTTTCTAACGAGTTTTTTTAGCATTTGCACGAGAGAGTTCTTTTTGTGCTCCAGCTGATCTACATAGGACATATGAGCAAGCGGAGTCACTACATCCCGGGCACTTCTACCCTTCAAAACCGAAGAGCCGGGGGTTAAACCATCAATTGATTCATCATCCTCCAACCCATTGGAGGATTCTGACACCTCTGTATTGTTAGTGGTTGATTCGGGTTTCAAAGTTTCTTGAGAATTTTTCTTCTCAAAAGGTCTGGGAATGATATCTGCAACCTTTAAATTCTTGTTGCCAACAGATTTTCCATCAAGCACCTGTCACATTGAGATTCAAGAGTACAAGTTGCTTACTACAAGTTTATGGGGATTTTACGTATTTGCATACATAAAAAATGTGCAAGTTTATGAAAATATAGCACTGATGTTGTGAACTCAGGATATATACCTCCACTGCGGTTTTCTTCTGTTCTGCAGTTTCAAAACCCACAAACCCTACAATCATGCCTTTCTTTTTCTTGGCTGATTTATAGAGAATTCCCTGGAAAATTCAAAAGGTTTCTATCACTACAAAATAGAAACAATGGCACTAAGCCTTCAATATAAAATGTCAAATTCCAGAGTAAGATTTCGAACAGAATAACATAGAAAAAAAATACATAACACCTAGCCTTTTTGTAATAGGTTATGTTTGATAAAACTCTATAAAAGTCGTTCATATCGAGTAAGCCACTAAATATTTGCATAGTATAGCTCCTTTTGATGGGATAACTTAAGTCCCTTTAACCCAAAGAAATTTATGCTTGTGTATGAAAATTTACAATTTGCTAAAGAAATTGTGCAATGAAACATAAATTTAATAGTTTTATGTCAATATTGTTAAATTACACTTTTGTATATATAGATATAAGAGTAAAATAATAGTTAAACTTAAGATAGTATATTACAGTGAGTAATTTTGACTAGTAAGTAATTAAATAATTAATTAAATCATTTTAATTGTAAATTAATACTGTTTGTTCTAGCAGGGAAGACCCTCACTTCTTAATAAGTTTGCCTCATTTTAAAGAAAAGAGGGGGAAATCCCATCATTGCAAAATTAAGAGTCCTAAGGGGTCAAGAATTCGATTCTTGTCATTTTAATTTAAAAAAATAAAAAGCTAATGTCCAAATTTCTTCCAATCACTCTCTCTAGATGAAGACTAGTTATGAAAATTCATAATATTTCTACATAGGTTTAAATCTCAATGAACAACTCATAACTTGAGACTGTGGGAGCAAATCAGTAAAGGCATGTGCGGACAGTCACAAAGGTACCCAAAAATTGCTCCCCAAAACTACATGCATGCATGTTTAAAATGATTGTACATCATGTTAAAATATAGTACATGTGTCTCTGCAGAATAACTTCTTGGGTTCTCATAGCATGATAGCAAGCACCGCTGACACAAAATTAAAAGAAAAAAAAACACACGCATATGTAGGAACAGAGAAGCTTGAATCGCAACAACATTTACGGTATGTTTAGGAATCCAATTCCAAGCTTTGGAATTGGAGTAAAAATTAGACTAGCCCTATACGATTCCGAGCCCTGGAATCCTGTAGGGCTAATTTTTCCTCCACTTCCAAAGCTCAGAACTGAGTTCCGAAACACGACCTTAAGTTAGGAATAAACCAACAACAATGAAAAATTCCACCCAATCACATCACTGACCACTTAGCATTTATGTATCAAAGTGTTAGTACTTAGTACTGTTCGTAAGTGTACTCATGCCGAAATTTTCACTCCTTATACTAGAGAAAAGCATAACAAACTACAATTTTAGCTACATTTTGTAAATTTAATTGTAAACTTCAATGTGAAGTTTAGAACTGACCTGCTCGGTAAGAAAACTCCTCAATTGATCCGAAGTCCACCTCATCGGCAAATTCACCAAGCACTTGTCAAGCCCCGAATCCTCAGCAGAACAATCCTCTCCAATAGCCTCCGTCATCAAAACCTCTCCCTTCACTTGCAATCTCTCTCCATCCTCAGACTTCAACAGCTTCTTAGCCCTATCCGAAGTCGGGTCCCAAGTGTTATCGGGGCGGGGCCGGAGCTCCTCCTCTCCGTGGGCGTACCTGCAACCCTCGCCGTGGCTACACTCGCCGCCCGAGCGCCTGAAATAGGAACAGAGACTCGTTTTCCACAGAGGATGAAGTGAAGAAGAAGCCTTTGGTGCTTCTTCTGATGATGAGTGTGGTTCGTCAACTCTCTTTCTCTTGTCGCCAGTTTGAATATCTTCGGTCGGTTGAGAGTCCGGCGGTGGTGGTTTGCCGTCGATTGCATCGGAGGAGGAATGGTGGGCGTTGGATGGGGAGGGAGGAGGGTTTAGGGTTTCAGTTGGGGTTGGAGACGCGGCCATTAGATACGGTGACAGAATGTTACGTTTGTATTCGTACTACTCTATTTAGTGTGTGTCTCACACGTTCTCCTCAGTTCAAGGGTACATGCTAGATCTAGATAAAGGGTGTTTTCAGTGTTCAGTTTAACTGATTTTTTTATTTTTATTTTTATTTTTTCAACTTTGAATCTTAAATTTTGAGTTTTGACTTTATAATGTTAATATTTTAAAAAATTATTGCATTGTTTCTTGTTAAAAAAAATCCCAACAAATATCTTTTGTTTAAATTGAATATATATTATTTGACAAATTAGCTCTACTATTATTATCAGATTATGCATTACTATTTAATAAAAAAAATAAGGAGGATATATGGAATAAAATTTGTGAAAATTATCTATAATATTATAGAGCAACCAATAATGCAGATTTTGCTTCAGTGAAGAAATAAATACAATAATTACATATTGTAATCGAAGTGATTCTGATTATTGTACGTCGACTTGAGTATAGAAATTGTTACCATTGAACTGCTAAGTAACTATTTTTTATTTTTTGTTTTAAGTTACATGGCTACATGCAAATCGAACGCACACGTAACTATTTTTTATTTTTTGTTTTAAGTTACATGGCTACATGCAAATCGAACGCACATCGCGTATGCACATAATCTATTAAATATTAAGAAATTGATTTATTTGGGGTATTTTAAAAAAAAAAAAAGTATATGGGGTTCCCACCTTTTGAGAAACTATGGCATGTTCACAGGGTTTGACTGATCGTGTCAAATCCAAGATGACTAGTTGGATTGGTAGGGTTAATTTTTATATGTGGCAAGTGACTACGCTTGAATACGCGTAATATATACACCCAAGTATAGATGGTCAGCTTATAGTATTCGGTAAGACCGAGATCAAATTCAGGGGAAGGGAAGGTTTGAAAGATCGGTTTTAATTTTTTCAAGGGTGGAGATAAGAAAAATAAAATAAAATTTGATTAAATTATGAAATAAGGAAGAGTGGAATAGGAAATCGAACCTTAAACTAAAGGTTAATGCGAACTAAGGGTAAAATGAGAAAGAAAATTAAAGTAAGTGTTTTACAAAATAAAGGGGAAAACATTAACAGTATCCGCAGTTATGACATGCAAGACGGTGTGATTAAGCAATTCAAAATACAACTGTAAACTTGGCTTTCTACTAAAATTAATGTCCTTAGGCTTACCAATCATTAAGTCATATAGTTTAGGAACATATCATGAAAAGTGCATGGCAAGACCCATATAGGCCAAACTTAGCTTTAGTTTCCAAAAATAGAACTCATGATTTTTACAAGGGTCGGTTACTAACTTAGTAATGCTAGTACGTGACAAAAATAAACTATGTATAATCAATTTTAATATAAATCATAAGTCTAACTAATTTCTAAAGTTTGATTATGCATATGTGTGACATATATTAAAACCGTTCTTAAAAACGAGTTGAAAGCCAAAAATTGCACTATTTCGGTATCGACTCCAGATTGATACTAAAACAGCGCTAAAACACCACAAATTACTTAGATAATTAACTCAGCTACTTAGAGGATAAGAACCGTCCTCTAGTTAATCTCGTTAGATTTTTGGTACAAAAATCCATAATTTAAGGTTTTTTGGGTATTTTGCCAAACAGTCGAGCAAAAATCTTAAAAATTCATATTTTTAATACATGAAAGGTTATAATTCTATCCATTCTTATTAGGTGACCTATACCCTATGAGAAATTACATTCATATTCGAACCACAATTATACACTAATTCGTCATACTTTCACCACGGACCCCTAGTTATGTGTTTACACTAATATTATGATAAAAAAAAATGCAAGACATGTTCAAATCATACACAAATTTCTTAAACATATCTCTGAAATGTAACAAACAAGTATGCAAAATTTTAAAACAATCAAAAATTAAGAACATGCACTAAATAGAAATTATTGTTTTAACAATTTTCGAAAATATACAATCTACCAACAACGAAAAAGACCTAATAATTTTTGGAAATCTTGGGATTTTAATCTTTAAATCAGTAAGGTTTTGTAGAGAATTTAAATACAATTGTTTTGATATGCGATTAACTATATTTTAGTATAATGTACTGGTCCCCAAATTCCATTCGATACAATATACTTTTTTCTTTTCGAATATAACAATCTACTTTTTGTTTGGTTTCGAAAACCCCGTATGTTTGGTTTCGAAACAGCCAAAATTTTCATGGAAATAGTCACTGAAACCCTCTATGTACTGGATTGCTCTTTATTAGTTTCAGTGAGTTATTTCCATCCAAATTTTGGCTGTTTCAAAACTAAACATATAGGGTTTTCAAACCAAATAAGAAATAGATTGTTATATTCAAAAAAAAGAAAGTATATTGTATCGAATGGAATTTAGAGACCAATATATTGTACTAAAATGTAGTTAATCTTTTTGATATGCGGATCGTTAAAAATAGATAAAAAAACGAAAAGGTTATGATTAAATTACGAAAACGCGAAATTTGAGTTTTTTTACAAATTTCCAGCAATATAACTCCAAATTTAAGCCTGAATTTTAACAATTAATCACATTCAAACATGTAATTAAGCAACAATCTAAGCATTATTTCTAATAAATTAAAAATAATATCAAAAAAAACCTTACGAATATGTAAAAATTAAAGAACAGTAATAAAAAATGGTGCACTGTGTTGAAGGAGAAATGAATGATCTTGTTAATTAAACTTTATCTTCAATACAAGCCAAGAATTTTGAAACTTACACTCTCAAACTCTCTCTGTCAAGCTCTCTGATACTACGTGAATGTATGTCGACTCAGTCTCCTCCCAAAAGCAAAGACAAAACCAAATCGAACATAATTCTAAATTTTGAAAACTAAATTAATTCTTTAATTAAATAATAAAAAAATAAAATAAAAAACTAAAGATATATTTTTCATCTGTTAAGTCGTTGGCTTGGGAGACTAAGTCTTCGGGTCAAGTTCGGGTCGAAAACAGATGGATACAGGGCAAAAACCCATGCACAGGAATTTAGCCCAACTGGGAATCAATTCTAGTATTTTGCCCAAAATCCATTCCACGTTTGGAATCTATTCTGGCCTGCTGCTATCACTTTACTTCCTTTTTGCTTTATTTCTTCTCAAATTCATCTTAGAATTTCATTTTAATGCTTCTCAATTTATTCCAAAGCTAGAAGATTTGATTTTTCTTAATTTGCCCATTGCTTAGGGTCTTTGTGGTATTTTATCAAGCTAAACTTCGAAATTAACTATCACTTCTTCCTCAACTTTTTTGGTTTGGTTTTTACCGTTTCACTTGTTACTTTCGATCCATTTTGGAGTTGCTTGTCTATTTTTTAGCTACAAAATGGGTTAATTCCATACAAAACTAGTGCAAAACACTATTTTGACTCTTAAAGTGAATTCATTGACAATTAAACCAATTAAACAACAAATGACATGCAATTGAGCCTTAATTACACTAAATAAAACTGATTTCTAAGCTCAATCAGCAAGACGGGTTCAACTTGTCAGGGTGATAGTTCAGCTTGGCCAAACTTTATGCATGCTAAATTTGGGTTTCTCAACCAAGACCAAGTAATAGACTTTTTTTTGTCACCAGGTTTTCGCGAGGAAGTTCTTATGAATGAGCTTTATAACCATTACATTATTGGTAATGGGAGTGTTTGGTCAAGTTTTGGTCTTCCAATTGGCTTGGGGACAAATTATGAGATCCCTCAACTTAGATAGAGATCAGCGTGAATTCTTTACAGGCGTTTGTGACTTCATAACTAGGTGATATGGGATATTTTCACTTTAGTTTTCCTGTTTCTTGGGCCCATCATGTATGGCGCTCACATATTCTTTCTCGAATATCTACCTTTGTTTGGAGGCTGCTACGTAGGTGTCTTTCTATTCAAGAACTTTTACAGGGATATGTAACACTCTGTGTTTTCATTGATGCAAATTATGTTTGGTTCGATGTGTTTAGTATAGAAATGGTTATTAAATAGTTTTAGTTTGTTTTAAATCAATTTTTACAATTATAGGTGTAATAGGCGTCTGTTGTATGAAACGGGCGACTGTTTGAGTTGGTCTTGGATTATATTGTCCTCGCTGTTGAAGAGGCACCTATTGAGGGCAAACACTGTTTTGGGCCTAATAGGCACCTGTTAGGGCCAACATGCGATAGTTGGTCAGTTGGTGGCACGAATTTAAATGATTCCAGAGCTTTTCCTGAGCCATTTTTCACCATTTTTATGCCAAAAAAACATGGGAAGTTACTTCTTCTCTATAGATATTAACTTATAATTAGCCTCCGAAATTAGAGTCGGCTTTAGGAAAAATTATTTTACACAACGAGAGGATCACGGTGACGTAGAAATTTTGGGATTTCATAGAACAGGGTTTTAGTTTTCATCTTCTTATTTTTCTTTTGGCTTATTGAATTGAGGTAGGGGTTTAATTGTTTTTAAATCCAATAAAATGGTTTCATTCTATGACAATCATTATGTTTTAATTATTAATTGTTTCAAGAATTATTATATGATGAAGATGATGATTTTTTATAATTTATAAAGCCACGAGCATATGATTTAAAGCAAGATATGCTATTTATACTTGATATGCATGTGTTATTTGATATACATGGATATTCCTTGGATGTATGGATGTTGTATATTGATGAAATTGACTAATTGATGAATTATATCCATTAAGGGACATGTATAGAGATTTGTTGGTGGTATATGGCATAAGTTGTTTCAAATATTCATTTGTTAGCATGATATGCATATTGTGCAACATTATTGTGTCAACCGAATTCTTAAAGATCTTTCGGCAAGTTCGGAATGTTCTTATAGCCTATCATGTGGCATATGTCTTGTATTTATTATGCCGGAAGCTTTTTATGTTTGTTGTATCATTATGGGATGTGATAGGATCTTGTGATGGATCCGATTATAATTCTATTGTGCCATTCGATGATGAAGGGAATGGGTATTGATTGATGCTTGCCGGTATGAAAAATAAGTAGAGCCTGGTGGCCTTAATTTGAAAATCCCTAAATCTCGGAGGGCAGCAAAGCGTTGGCTATTTAGAGCCAGCGGTGTGTAACCCAAAAATTTAGATAAAGGCAATGCACTTGTGTTATATTGATATGATATTGATGGACGTGTGGTTCAATTATATTATGATATGATGATGAACTTCCCTGAGGCGAAAAATGCTCTATTGTTATCATGTTATGATGACTTTGTGGGGAGGTCAGGCCTATTCTTATGATTATGATTTGGCTCGGCCTCAGTATTCTTTTGAAGGTATGGTATTATGGTTAATACACGAGAGGTAACTTACATATGCATGCATTGGTTTATAAACTAATGATTTCTGAATCGATATATTGATTGCAGTTTGAACTGTTATTAAACTGCTATTATGTTTTGAACATAATATTCACTGTATATTCCCCCTACTGAGCTATGAGATCACCCCATTTTTATGAAACAATTCAGGTATCTAGGATACGGATGAGACTAAAAAAGTGACTAGGTTTGGAACGAAATAGAGGCCTCTGATACTGACTCATTTTATTATACATATGTGTATATGGCAAGCCACAGTTTGCCTAAGTTATTAAACATGTTGGGTTACATGCTGTTATGGTTTTGTACTGGCCTTTTTGATATATGTATGCGTGTATATAGGAGTTACACTCCTATTTTATATTATTGCCCGCAGCATGAGTATCATGGTTGTTTGTCCATGTTATGTGATGTACTTGAATTTATTATTTCATTATTTACACTTGACCTACTTTAGCTAATCTAAGGTGGGTTAGTGGCGCTTCAGATCTTAATTACGGGTGTTATCCTGCTAATTAAGGCAGAGGTGTTACAAATATAGCACTGTTCTTTGTATGCCACAGAGTCTGGAGTTTTTAAATTCACTTTCCTTTTTGAATTTTATAAAATAACACTCTAACACCCTGAATTTTCGGGGGCTTGAGCTTCTCAGGAAAAATAATCAAACAAGGAGCTTGCCTTTTAAAACATCGGTTTGTTGATAAATTATCTAATTCATAATTACTTCGACAAATTGTAAATCTTCTCATTTTAACAAAAAAGTTATATAGTGGATTTTTTCCATATAAACTTGTATGATAGTTATGAGTTAATTTAATTTCAAGTATATCTTTACGTTTTCTAATTTAATGTCCTTGGAAATAACATAAGTTTATAACTTTTTATAATAATTAATTTTTACAACAAAACACTAAAATTAGATAATTCACGAATTAAATCATTTCAGTTGGCCAAATTCGTAATTGAAGGACAACCAAAAGGGATTAGTCAATTTAGTTATTTATTTTTTTTTGCATTGAATTTATTATTAATTCAAAAAGAAGTATTCATTTCTTCTACATAATAAAACTTATTCTTTTCAACTTTTACCTCTTTCGAAAAATTATAATATGGCCATAATTAATTGTAAAAATATAGTCTATATATTACTATAAAAGTTAATTTCAAATGAATGAACTTTATGTCCCAACATATGGTGGCTACTATTTGCATACCATCAAATATTTGATTTTACTCCATGTTTCATTCGCCCGATAACAAGCGAGTAAGTATTTGTTACTCGCTCGATAGTAAGTGTATGTTACTCGCTCGATGACAAGCGAGTAAGGCATTGAAGTTTTTACTCGCTTGTCATCAGGCGAGTAACATGCACTTACTCGCTTATTATCGGGCGAATAACATGCACTTATTCACTTGTTATCGGGCGAATGAAAATGGAGTGTTTTATAAATTGATTCCAGCTAAAATATTAAGTTGGGTAAATTACCAAAAAAATACAATGTACTTTACCTGTTTTTAAAATTTGGGTAATGTACAATTTTTTCGACATTAGAAACATTGTACTTTATTTACTTTTTCATTTTGAGTAACCTGTTTACCACCCGTTAGAAGCCTTTGGCGGAATGCTAACGTGTCACGTTAAAATACCACATGATCCGTTAAATTGCCAACTCAACATTAAATCAAAAACAAATAACATCTTCCCCCTTCTATTATTTAACAAAACTGATACAAAAACAACGGGCAAAACAATCACAAATCCTAAAACACATTCCTCTGTTTTATCTTTACATTAATAACCTAATTAAAGCTGCCAAAGAAAGATATTACAAGCATGATAACAAGAACAATAACATATAATCTCATCTTCATTTTCTCCTATTTCATCTATTCAAATTTCTACTTCCACTCTAATTTCTCACGAATTCTGTTTTAGTTTGTTCTCCATCTCATTTTTTCTCCACCATCACCACATTCATATCTGCTATTTTTATCTTCAATTATTGGCACTCACTATAAAATTGGTATACTCTATTTTTGTGTGATTTTTTCCCATTAACCCAATCAAACAACTTGCATGGCTTAATTTTGTAATTTTCGCAACCAACGAACATCCCACCCAGATTATCATTTGTCCACGCTCTCATTACTGAAGCCGGAACTCCACAATAACAGATAAATTGGATATGAATACTGAGTTCTTTAATATTTGGATCTGAATGTATAATAAAAAAAATGGATTATAAATTGGAGAAAAACATAAACATTTAAGAAGAAAGAATAAAATATATTTTTTGATTTCTGGATCATTTGGGTTTTAAAAGAACTTACCTTTATTGCTTGAGATAAGTTATAACTAATGGGATCAAATTGGGTTTGAGAAGTTAGGGTTTGAGAAGAAGAAGAGAGTAACTAAGGTATTTGTGTTCTTTCTCTCTCTAACTTTTTTGTCTTGATTTGTTAAAGGGTAGAAAGGGAAAGATGTTATTTGTTTTTTATTTAATATTGAGTTTGCAATTTAACGAGCCACGTGGTATTTTAACATGACACATCAGCATTCTGTCTAAGGCTTTTAACAGGTGGTAAACAGGTTATCCAAAATGAAAACGTAAATAAAGTACAATGTTTCTAATGTCGAAAAAATTGTACATTACCCAAACTGTAAAAATGGATAAAGTACATTGTATTTTTTGGTAATTAACCCTACTAAGTTAATACAAAAACCTTCGATCCAAGTATATTAACTTTACCCCCAACTCTTCGACATTCTCATCGCTTCATCGCTTCTCTATTACACTGATTACTTTAACAAATCATAGGCCTTTAACCTTTTAAACTCAGACAACTCACCCGTGTCATTCCGTCACTAACGACATTTTCCAATCAGTATTCCCAATTGTTTCCATGGAGAAAGTTGTGTGAAATTTGGTTCACCATTCGACAAAAGGGTCGAGAGTCGCAATGTCACATGAGAAAAATCGAGAAATTAATTAACTATGGGATTGAGTCTAGGAACAGAGAACCATTGTGAATATTAAGGAATTAGGAAAAATTGTAAGCCATGGATATCAAAAGTGATTAAGCCTTCCATCTTCTACAATCCAAATTACATATGTACTTATATGTATATGTGTCTTTCCTCACTCTTTTAACCATTATAGAAGTAATTAAATTTACTTTGCTCTTATAATGTGGGTATATAATTCCATTAGAGGTGAAAACCGTTGATTATGCTCTGCAGAACTTTGGACGGGACAAGCCCATATTTGCTTTTTTGATAATCAAGGCTCCATCCACTGAAGGCTTCATTGTGAGATGGTGGTTTTGTGTGCATGATGGAGAATTAATCTTTTTTAAAAATGTTTTAGTTCTTTGTTTGGCAATGAAAAATTAAGTGGGGTGGATTGAAAGGAAATGAAAAAATATGATGACATGAGTTTGCAATTTCTTCTTATCGAGGTAAAAATAATATTTTGGTGGGTTATTTAAGACTTCCTAAAATAATAAAATAGATAACTGTTTTTTAGTTTTAGTAAAAGTCAGGGTCAAAAGAAAGTTTATACTATTTGTTTGGTTCGTTTATCTTTTGGGTTTTGGCTTTTGTAGGGATGAAAAGAATGATTTTGTGGGTATTTTTAAAAACACCCTAAATAAATTTGCAAACTCCTCTTAACGGTTGGGGAGTAGTAAAGTTGGCAGCAGGCCGAGTTGATTTCACTTCCTCCCAATCAAGGTATGAACCTTGTGAATACTTGAACACCAGTCACCAGATGTATTTACGTATCGTATCATTGCTTTTTCAACGAGATAGAACTTTCTTGCAAACTTTTTAGTGCAGTCTCTTTTACTCTAATTCAAAATTTCAGATTGTCATTTCACTGTAAAATCCTCTCTCTGTCATGTGGTAACCGACGACTGCAAAATATTTTGTTAGTATTAGAATTCATGGAGTTTGCGCTTGCACTGCATTTTTAGCATTCATAACTTGATCAAAGCACCAACTTCTTTTGACTGCAATTTTTCTGTTGTACTTGCAAGTTTTGGTTACAGCATCATTAAAAGAGTTACCACAACAACGATGCCCCAAGTGGGAATTCGTTCCACTAGTTTTTTTATTGTTTCTTCATTACACACTGCTTCATTACACAAATCAAGGAATCATTTTCCATGATTCCTTGGTTCAAAACTTGGCTTAGTTTCCAATTCCCATGCAATTCAAAAATGAACACTATTAGCCTTTCTATTCAAGTAAAACAATTCCAAGGACTTCCATTATTTTTTCGTGCAAACCAATCAAACCTACGCTTACTTCAACTTAATCAACAATCAAGAATAAAAGTATCTGCTCCAAACCATTCTGATTTAAGTATTTGATTGATCAATTCAAAGCACAAGTTTCCAAAGTTCACAAGAAATAAGTTCCCAATATTTTCAAATAAATGGCCTAATCACTAATCCTGCTTAAATATTTAAATCTCATAAACTAGGGAATGAGAATCCCCCATTGCCGCATTTACACCCTCCATTCCACCACCATAACACTACACGAGGTTACCCCAAGACTACAAGAGGATTTGATTTCTTGACCATAATTGGCCTCGAAGATTTTGAAATCCCTATAAATAATTGTGATAAATCTTTACTAGAAGATTTACGTAAATATACAGTGGATAAACAGAAACAGCAATCAAAATTTTTAAAATCAATTACAGATGAAACTTGAAAGCAATCTGAGTTTCTCAAGAAATTTGGGCTCTCATCAAATCTAGCACACAAGAAAAAGCAAAAAAAAATAAAGCAGCAGCAGTATACTCACATACATCGGAGAAACCATACCTATATGCACTCTTTTCAACAATTGTAATATCAACCAGCCCCCTCACAATCTCTTTCATATTTGGAGACGAAGAAAACCTAGCTATTACTATACAAAAGATAAAATCCTAATGAAGTTGAAAACAGAGTAACTGTCAGTAACCTTGTGGTGTTGGCTCAATTGAGTTTGCCTCTGTTCTGCTCCCATTATATTCTTCCCTACGCGGTCCGTTACGCTTGCACCAGCACAAATATCGGGGGATAGGGCCATCGCTGCCAATGACCCAGGCGTGCTTGGCTACTGTCTCCAGAGTCATCCTCTGACCTGGATCTGTAAGGAAATTGTCTTTAGCGTAGGGGAGCAAGTAAAAATGGCAAGAGGACAGGTATGGAGATTGGAGAAGTAAGGTGAAAGATCCAGCTCCTCTAGAGTAGAGTAGTTAATCTGGACCATTCGTTTAAAATCGGATGGCTTAGATTTAGACCGATAGTTTGTGCCTCTGGCCAGGGACTTATTTAGACAGGGAGTACATGTCAAAAACTGAACCATATAATTTAAACTAACCATCCAGATTTCTTCAACTCTCGAGAGGAGCCCAATACTCCCCAACCCCTAAAAGAAAAAGAATCCCCCAGCTTGAACCCTTTCTCTGAGAGGGATATTTTTTTACTACTAAAAAAACAAGGGTGTTATTAATACTATCTCAAATTAAGAGTCCTGATTATGTTTTCAAAAGGTCCCAAGTCTTTCTTTGTTACAACGACAAGTTAACAAGGGGAGGGGGGAAGGGAACCCACAGGCCACAACCTACCCAAGTGGCATGAGAGGGCCATCCCATTGCGCCTAAAGCATTGTTTCTAAAACTAGGCTACGAATTAAGAGTCCTGTTTCTAAAACTAAGCTATGGAATTAATGCGATACACTGAAGTTCACTGTTTACTAAAACACTTGAACAACGCTGATGTCTCGCCACTCTCTCCCCCCTCATTCAATGGAGAGCAATTGTGGAACTCAATAATATTTCTTAATATGTTAACTTTCAAACAAGGGCCTGTTAATTAACTCCAAGCCATTCTCATCACATTAGAGACAGGAACCCTCCTCGTCCCCTCCCCCCTCTCTTCTCTCCCTCCCTGGAGAAGAGAAACTACCATAAATATTGTAACACAAAGGGTCTGTTCGATAAAAAAGTTGGGAAATGACTGAAAAAAAAATTATGTTTTAGGATAACTTGGAAAGAGATGAGTGATTTGGTGAAATGTTATCCATCTTTTTTCATGGAAAATTCTTTTTCCCATACAACAAAGAGTTGCATTCCAAGGGAAACCCAAAAAAGAGAGAATATCTTTACCAAATCACTCACCTTTTTTTCCAGCTTTTCATAAAATGTGTTTTCAATAATTTTCCCACTTTTTATCAGACACCCAATGAGATAAGAGGGGCCGGGATAAAAGGAAAAGACACACAGCACAGGCTGGCAAATGTACACATTTTCATGAAGGCGTGACTGACCTTTGCAGAGAAGCCCCTCGAGTAAGTTCTTCAGCAGGGGGTTCATACGATTAGGGAGATATAAGTGGTTATTAACAATCTGGAGAAAGCAACACTTCTCAATTAGAGTCCAGAATATCTCCGAATGAACCAAGCATTTTAAAATGAGAGCAAGCAAGTTAAAAGAAAAGAAACAGCATTAAGAAGAAAAAAACAACACAAGCAAACCCAAGCACCTTGTCATAAGTATCCTGCAGCGTGTCACCTAAAAATGGGTACTTCCCCAACACCATACAGTACAAGGTAACTCCAACAGCCCATGTGTCAGCAGCTTTGCCATGGTAGGTTAGACCTGTTACTAGGAAGAAGGTATGCGTGTTAGGTTTTATATGTTTCAGTTCCTCGAGATCTCAATTCAGATACCCCCTCCATACCTAATTATGAGTCCACTATTCCATTTTGGAATGTCCCAAATTAAGAATCCACTTTCCTTTTAGAACATAATCAACGTACCAAAACTCACGATAGGGAACAACATATGTTCTATAAACCATTAACTGTGCTGAAATTAGTATATTCCTAAAAAAATGTGAAAGCCAAACATGGACTCTTAACTAGGGACGAAGGGAGTACTACATTTGCAACAGTGGGAGCTCTCTCTGACCTAAACAGCACTCTGGAGCAGTAAAAACAGGAGTCCCGGGGGAGCGGCGAAGTTCGTCATTATCACCCTTCAAAATAAAAACATATTATTTAATGGAGAAACCAAAAATACTCCAGATCTTGAGTGTAACATTCAAGTCTTTGCCCTATTAAGAGCAAAAAAAATGGATAATCATTCCACACGAAGTTTTGTCTTAAAAATACAAAAACAAACATTATGCAATTACTCAATTTGAACCTGACAATAATAAAAGAGTAAGTCATCACTCCAAAATTTGGCAGAACGTCACAAATTGTCACAAAAAAAGAACTTGATACTTCATCTGCAAATATCCAGGCTAGGTAGTATATATGGACTACCAAAGTCCGATTAAATTATCAGTCATACTGGAAAAGCATTACGGGTGGGCCTGATTCCACTGCTTTTCTGCGGTGGCTGAAAGGTTATTTCCTGAAGACAGTTCCATTATACTTCTTTCATGTACTGATTCATATATGTGTAGGCATATCATATAATATCATTGTTACTAGGTGAATTGAACTGTTCCAACTTCCAATGTATCTGGCTTTGCAAAGAAAAACACCATGAGCAGATGAGCTGATAAAACGACTCTAGCAGATGCAATAAAAAGGAAGAAATGAGGGCAAAGACAGTTTAATGTCCATACATATTGTTACTTTAAAAGAAATGTATCGCAATGCATGTTGTTATGAACACTTCATTATTGAATAATTTTATCATTACCTCAAAAACCTGGCTGACACTGAAATCACCAATCTTCACCGTGCCAGAACCAGTCACCAAAAGATTATCAGGTTTAATGTCCCCATGCACAATATTCTGTCATTTAGAGAAAAGGAAGATATGAGGAACAATTAGTGTTAGCTGAGAAACCAAGGGCAAACAATATATAAAATATGACTGAATAAGTTAAGCCATGCATGCCACCTAAAGCATAATCAGAAAAGCATCATACAACATAGGAATTAGATTTTAACATATTTGTTTGTAGGCAGATAATTCATTTTTAAAAAAGTGTGAATCTGTAGAATCGCACTTTTAATTCTATGCTACCATAAGTAGTCGTAATCTTATCAGGTAGACGCAGTATAAGTGTATAACCTATTGTTCAATAATTGATAGCATTAAGCAGATTAAACACAGATTGCAGTATTACACTGAACTAGAATAAAAGATTAATCAGACGAAGTGATCTGAAAGGAAATGGGGGGATAATCAGTTGAACAGAAAATTTACTAGTGTTCTCAAGTCTTACATGAGCATGGAGATACATCAACCCAGAAACTACATCCCGCAAGTGCTTTCGTGACTTCTCCTCTCCTAGACCACCTGGCGGACCAGAACCCTCACAAACCCATTTGCCTTCCACATATTCGAGAACTGAAGAAAAGAAACAAGCGTTTGAAGTTAACCAAATGCAATTTTCTCATTCTTCAGAACTTATAAGATGTGAAAATATAATATGCTCGAAAATATGAATGGACTTGTAAACGAAGAAAGAAAGGAAGGCAGATGGGAAATAAAGTGACAAAGAATAGTAGAATACCCATGTAGAAGTGATCTGTAGCTGGGTCATCCATCACCTCAATAAGATTTACTATATTAGGATGCTCCAACATCTTCATGATTAAAACCTGGAAGGCAAACAAACAAACAAAATTAGCCATGAATCAAAAATCAAATACATGGAAATGGAAATGGAAGTACCAAAGCGGCATGTCATCCACCACAAGCAAATGATTAACCTAAGTTTAACCCATATTATAAACGGCATGCTAATAGTTAGTAATACTAAGCAATGACCCAGAGCCCACAATAATTTGAAATTTATATCGCAAAGCAGAAACAGATTAGAAGCACAAAAGAAACCATTGATTATGTAAGGGTTATATAAATGGTGCTGCGAGTTTTTAAAAACTGAACAACACTTTCTTTTTGCAAATGTAAAAAGTAGTGTACTGGCCAGTATTTTAATACGCATCTAAGTTAAACCACAGCTTCAACAAAATCGGACAACTTTTCTTTTACAAATACCCAAAAAACATAGCGTGCATGGCATAGCAAGCGAATACCTCGCGAAGAACATCAGTCATAGCAGTCTCTGACGGTGCAACTCGAAGCTTTAATAAATGAGACTTGTGAAAGGCCTACATTCGTAAATTGAGAATATTTGGTTACACAGGAAAAAACATACAACTCAAAGATAAGGAATGGGATAGCACCAAATAAAACTCTTAGCATTTCAGATTTTTAGCTGATAGACAATACCTATAAAGAAAAGGAGTATACTCCAAACAATATTATCCCTACATGATAGAGAACGCTACCTTAATTGCATAATGTTTTCCGTCAATACGGCTTCGGTAAAGAACCTGTGGGAGCAAGGCCAATGACATAAATATGAATTCATTTAGATAGATAGATTCCTAGCAAAATATAACCAGCAATACACTTACCACTTTCCCATAGCTACCGGCCCCAATCTTACACTCACGAACATATTCGTTAACCGTTTTGTTTCCATTGTCGTCCTGAGAGTAAATAAAAAAAGAAGTTAATGATACTTATCAATGCCGAAGATAAGACACTTGACAGCATGATATTTCGTGTATGCTAACACTAACATAGAAACACTTAAAACGAAGACCCAAAGGAGATATACAATGCAGACATTAAATAGTTGTATCTGCCAATAGTTTAAAAGCACCAACATCTGTAGTTTAATGCTCCAATAGTTAGTGTGCCAACCTTATAAAATTCGTTAATCAATGCCTAAATGCTAGAACCACTGCATCACTTTATCAAGACAAAGAACCATATTTAATTCTCACTGATCAGTTAGTATCATGAAAATGCCCCAATTCTAAGCTAAATTCCTCGTTTATCAGTGAGCATTGTTGAAATGTATTGGGATACATACAAAGCCATAAAGAAACGTCATAGCAATGATGCGCTACTTGAAGTTGGAGATCTTAGCAAGTTAGCAGTACTTCCCCAATTGTAAGCACAAGTAGGTTAATTTGGTTTTAATGTAATATTGCATTATAGACTTACAGTTAAAAACTATTCCAATGAATTCATTTTGATGAAGCGGCATGCATGATATCTTTAGACATCAATACTTCAAAGACACCATAATTTTAGCAAGTTAAAAAATATTCAGCAGGTGGATGAAGCAATGTTCTAAAAATAAGGACCTATCGCGAGATAGGGATTCAGGATGGAGAAATCGGAAAAAATCGGGGATTGCAAATCCAGTTTTCAAAATAACATAATATTAATAAAATATAATATATCTTTCAAATTAACATTAATTTTTCAACATTAAAATAACAAAATATGCATATCCAAAATTTAAGAAGTGTTTTTGTAAAATTTAAAACTTAAAATAGACCAAAATAAAATAACTTAAAATATTGGGCTTGAATGGCAATTGAGACTTCTCTCTTAAAACCTCGCCCGCCAGTTCTCTTAAAAGTTAAAACCTAGCCGCCACTTCTTCGCCACAGTTCTTCTTCGCAACAGTCCCCACTTCTTCGCCACAGTTCTTCGTCTTCTTCTCAACAACAGTCGTCTTCTTCTTCGCCATAGTCGTCTTCTTCTTCATCGCCACAGATTAATTTTGATTTTGGTCCACAGATTTTGGTCCGATTTTTGACCTACCCGATTTTCCCAACCGATTCATGAAAATCGAATCGGGTAACTCCCGATTTCCGATTTTTAGACGATTTATCGGCCAAAAATCCCGATTTTTAGAACACTGGGATGAAGTATAAGAATGCCTGTTTGCAAATCCAGTTGCCAATCTATAATGGATGTTGTTAACGTGTGCCCTAACGGCACAGGTTAACAACACTATTTATAGAAAGAACAAAGGCCTGCATGATTGTTTGTGATGTATTTACTTGTTCCTTCTATCTTATGCATTTTTAGTGTTCACCAAAATGTCAACTCAAATATCTGCGAACATACAACAAATGAGCGTAAAATGGTATTTATGATGGCCATTTTGCATAAGAAACACAAATTGCAACATGTAATACGCTGTTTAAAGCTTGAACAGAAATGAAATTCCATTAACGGATTAGACATTGCCAAACTTAGCAGTGGTGATTTTAATAAACAACAAGAATAGAAATTATGGAATATAAGCATTCATTGCATGTAGTACCTCTGAGCGAACAACTACATGGGTCTCCTTGACAGGAAACTCCCTGCATATCAATCCATTCTGTGTTCTGTACAGGATAATCTCTTCAGAGCGTTTTGCAGGACTTGGCAACTCATCGTCATCATCATTTCCAGTATCAGTCACATCACCATTATAAGAACCATCATCTTCTTCCTCCTCTTCTTCTAGCTCTTCATTCAACAACAATTCCTGCGAAGTGTGATTGCCCAAGAGTGTCTCAGGCCTCAACACCTTTTTGGTCTTCTTCGCAAATGAGAATCCAAAACAACCACAGCAGCCCATTTCCGTCACTCTTGCAATTGAATTACTCTTCATAACCATGAGGGCTATTGATTTCTTGAAGAATGAATTATAACCCACAGTAGCAAATCTTGAAATCTTGATCACCAAACCTTATAACAGCAAACCCTTTATGTTCAATTCAAATGCTAATTTGATACCTTTGTCAAAATTTACAACCTAGAAAAGAGGAAGTAGTTATTACCAGCACAAATCAAAACAAATTACAAAAATAGTTAAATGGGTTTTATTTAGGCTTCCAGATCTTCCACCTTTAAGTAGAACAAAGGCAAAAGACAGGGTGTATTTAATATATATACATAAACTAAATTAGGTGTATATATATATATAAACAAGAAAGAAACTACGTATTTGATGCTAACCTGGCTCTAAACTATAAGTGTGGGCTTCGGGCCCCAATCAGATTCACTATTCCAAAGGATGCCATTCAGAGAAATGGAAGAAACAGTTGATCAAATTGATACCATTACGATTCAACACCGACATCTCTGAGACTCTCCAGTTTATATCATCAACCAATGCGGGTCACTTTCCTCTACCGCTCAAAACAACACCATCAAACCGAAACAACAACTTGCCTTTTCATCAATTAAAAAAAAAAAAAAAGATGAAAAATATCAGCAATTAAAATATGAGGCGAATTTCAAAGAAAGGACAAATTGCATCAAGGACTATCAGATGTCAATTAGAAAACGAGCGAGAACGAAATATCGGGAATATTAAATCTATCCGTCACATTAAACGAGTAAAATATATTACCATACCACTCACTGACGAAAGCTATTTAAAAAACCCTATCTCCAACTTACCGAACGATCGACATGAATGGACGACTTTTTTACGCAAAAATAATATTCAACACGCTAGGCTCCTATTCGCCATACAGCAACAAAAATAAAAAACAAATACGAAATATATATATATATATAGAGAAAGTCAAGATTGAGGGTTTCGAAACCTTGTAGGCTTGGTAAATCGAGTGGAATTAAGAAATTTCAAGGACAGTTGATATGAAACCCTAAATTCGCCGTAGCGAAAGCGAAAGCGAAAGCAAAAGCAAAAGCAAGGGAGACTTTAGTGGAGAGGTTACCTGTAGAATGAAATGATATGACTATGAGATAACAGGAATTAGGAGATGATGATTAATTGGAATTGTAATTGGGGGAAATTTGGGGATATGGTGCTTTGTTGCAAACGTAAGTGAATGTTAGGCGTGGGGACGACCTTAATAGCGAGAGAGAGAGAGAGAAAATCAGATTCATCACATTATTATTATTATTATTATTATTATTATTATTATTATTATTATTTTGTTACTTTTCGGAGCAGAGCCTCTATGATAACATTGTTTATGAGACCATCCGCACAAGCATAATGTCACATCCACAGCTCAGACTTAATTATTAAATTTATTTTAAATTTATCTGAAAATTAGACAAAAAGTTGTATTCAATATTTTTTTTTAAAAAAAATGGGCCGTTATATTGTCACTTTTGAAAATATTTTTATTTTTATTCGATCTTTTATAATTAAATAATATATATTATTCAATTATAAAAAATTAAATATAAATTTAATAATATCTTATTTGGTTATTAATGATTGAGTATATAAATTTATACTTCACTCTTAAGAATTGAGTAACAAACACCTTACTTCTATTATAAAAAGTTAAATGAAAGTGAGAGTGTTATCAAGTTTTTTAGGGTGCCAATATCTCCATCCAAAATTTAGGAAGTAATATTTTTTTGAAATGAGGATCTATTTTAAAAAAAAAATGAAATAAAGATTATTTTATCATTTACTTTGTACAAAATTATGTTTTGTACTAATTTAATTTTGCAATTAAAAAATTTTAATGCAAACTTATTTTGTATGATGTGATTATATTTTTTAACTTGTAATGCTTTCCAACCTAATCCATGCTTAATGATACAATTCATGTTAGTACTATATATTATTCATTTCATTTTGTATTGTATTGTTAAATTTTGTATAAATATCAATACGTGAATCATGAACTTAAATCAAGTGATACGTCAAATAAATTTCAATGGATAATAATATATTAGAAAACAAGAAGTGAAAAGTTCACTTTGCATAACTCAAAAAAATTATCATGTGCATTTTATTAATAAAATGATTTAAATTCGTAACTTGTTAAAATAATTTTAAAATTAAGTCAATTATGTTGGTCGGAAAATAACCCTAGAGATGGGTGAATAGGGTTTTCAAAACTTAATGCGGAATTAAATAGTTTTAAAAAAAAATTAAGAATAAAACTTTAATTCAATGAATATCAAGGAAATATGCAAAGTAATCAATCTCAAGAACAAACAATAAATATAAATACAAGTAAATAAAGAACTTGAGTTAGAGAGATTGAACCGAGTGAAATTATGATGTTTTGTTCTCGCGATTTAGTTGTTTAGACCATACGTTCGTGTCCGGATAGTGCCCCCGAGAAGTTCCACTAAAATCAATTTTTTTATGGGTGAAAATCAAACATTTACAAGTGTAATCTTTCTCACTACACTCAACAAGTGTTATTCTTCTCACAACACTCTACAAGTGTGATTATACGCACCACACTCAACAAGTATGATTTTACTCACCATACTAAACACAATAATTAACCTTCTTGCTATCCTATGAGATAAACCTCTCGTAATTGATGAACAAAAATAGTTTGGTGATTCACACCAATGAATAATAACTCTCAAGTGTATTTGAAGATTAAAAATGAAACTCACACTAAAGTTATCAAGATTGATCAATAAATAAGCTCAAAGATGAAGAATATGATCAATGAAATGAATTGAATACCTGAATAACTTTGTATATATGTAAAATGAGTTTGTAAAATGATTCAAGTATGTTATAACATGTCTAAGACCCTATATATATAGCTCCCAAAAGTATATGGCCGTTGGGGGTGATTGAGAAAAGTTTTGGGTTAAAGGTATACATTTTCAAACTTTTCAACAGTTAGTTTTGTTGACTAGAAATTCAAATTGTTTTGATAATATCTCCTAATCTGACTGTTGAATCATGCTCAAATTTTAGTAAAAAGTTTTAAGATATGTTTTATAACTATTGTAAAAATTTCAAAATAATCGGAGTTCAGGAAGGCATCCATCAGACCGTTAGATCAAAACTGTGCAAAAACTGAGGCAATCTTAAATGTAAAATAAAAATATTTTTGCAATTTAGCAATTTAGTTCCAAATACAATTCTAATGATTTGTGAACCTCAAAGATATGTTTATAAGATACTTATTTTTATAAGAGATTAAAAGATGATCATTTAAAATTAAAATGAATTTATTTTGAAACTCAGTTTTTGTAAAATGATATTTTTCAAAGAAATTCAATTTTAAGCTTGTTTGAATCAATCTTTAAAAGATACATGAATATGTTTGAGCTATAGATATTGATCAATCAAGAAACTTAACATAAATTCTAAGCACTCACTCAATTATCGAATTAACGAGTCTTCGAATGCTTTGATTTGTTTCTTCAATATGATCTCCAATTGCATCATTTGCCTTTAAACTTTTTCATCTATTCCTTTGATCTTTGATCTTCATGAATTGCATGAGTTCATGTGAGAGTAAAGAGAATCTCGTGAAGTGGTGATACACTTGATAAGGTTTTAGTTTTAGTTCTTGGGATACTTCGGGAAAAACAATGCAGCTTGTTAAATTAGTTTAAACCAAATACATTTAAAATACACATGATTAACTTTTTATCATTATAAAAATAAGATTAAGACCTTCTAGGTCAACTAATTAAACACTTAGATATAGTAGTTTGCTAAAAAAGATGCAGTGCAAATTTAATTTTATATGATACCATAAAATATTGTAATTCAAAAATTTATTCCAAAGTTAACATTGCACTCTTTTTGAAGATTGGTTAAAAATAGACCCTTACTTAGAAAATATTATTTCTTATTTCTTTTACAGAAAACATTTTCAAACAAAATTTTATTTTTCAATATTCCCTAAATTTATTCATATATAATTGTGAATGTATAAATTTAATCTAAGATTAAATTTTATTTATTTAAGTAATAGTTACTCCCGTAATAATAACCCCAAATAAATAAAGGTCACTCGTCCATCAAACAAGGAATGAACTTTTCTTTAGCACTTTAAACTTTTTCGTTTTTAAGTTTGTACATTTAACCTTAATCAGAATATTTCCCATACGCACTTGTGGGTATTTTGGTAGGACCCAACTCAAATTAAACGGAGCAGCTCATATTAAACAGAGGAAGGCAACAAGCACCAAAACAAAACGGAAGAAGCACAAAACAAAACCCCTCTCTCTCTACAAACACTAACTGGCACTCCCCCTCTCTCGACTGAACTCCGTCGAACTGAAGCTCTGCTCTTCTCCTTCTCTCTCTCTCTGCCACCATGCTCCTTTTCTCTACCGAGTTCCTTTATCTCTCTTTACAAAAGGTATATTTTTTCTCCTTTTACTCTCAATATGTTCTATAATTTCAATTTAGTTTTGGCATTAATCAAATTTCATTTTGGCTGTGGCATTACGGTTTGATAGTTAATCAAATTTGAGGTTTGATAGTTTAGGTGAGATTTGGGTTTAAAATCCTGCTGAAATCCAGCATAAATTCTTCTCACACATATGTATACATAAAGACCCTGCCTCAAAATATTGATTAAGGCAAAGCCATTACAAAAATAATGGCGTATATATTGAAAAATGCACGAAGAATTGATACAGTTAATATAATTTTAAGAAATATATTCGTAAGTTAAGAATTAATAGAAGCTAAAGACCTTAGGATGTTTTTCTTTCTACTGACATGGGCTTTTGCTAGCCTATATATTTCCTCTGTTATTTTTTTCCTATACTAATTTGATACGGATTGCAATACCTCAGGTGTTTCTTCCAATTTGCCTTAAATAAAACAATATTAAAAATAGATCCACAGTGAGTTAAATTGGTTCCTTTCAAACAAGTGTTAAGATTGGATTCTCACCATGAGTGAACTGCTCTCATTTGGGCAGATCAACAGAAATGTACTCATATTCAAGTCCTGTTATTATAAATTTAAACACACCCCCAAATTTCAATAATTTAGGTAAGTCAGGAACACACCAAGAAAGGGAGCGATAGCCAGTAAGAATAGAGTTTCAGCTTCTTTGAATTTAGGATTTGAAATTGGAATTGGAATTAGATCCTCCTTATTCTTGATGCAACCTCAAATGGGGCAACAGTGAAGATAATTCATTGCCTAATTTGTTTCTAAATTGTTTATAAATTGTTTCTAAATGCCACCAACTATTACATTTGCATTGATTCTAAATGCCAATGAGTATAAAACATTAAGTATATAGATTCAGATTCATGTTCCCTTATTGAAATTTAGCAGATTCAAATGGCGTCTTCATCGAAGAATCCTGTAGAAGGATAATTCAAGTATGGAAGTGGATATTAAATTCATGTTGAAAGAATGTGAGTTTGGAGAATTAGCGGATGTGATAATAACCAAGTCAAATAAGAATAATAATCGTGGTAGAGTCTACTACTCTTGCAAAAGGCAAAGGTGCAGAACCTTCTTGGGTTGGTGCAAAATCTCATCATTTGGACAAGCATCAAATGTAATTGCCCCACTAGAAGAATGTAGTATGTTGAGCAACTTAACTATTGAGGAAGTTAAGACGAAGTAGGAAATTGTGCCGTGGAGAAATATCTTAATTATTATATATTTTTTTGTGTCAATTTCTTTGGTTGTAAAAGCCACGATGTAATGTAGTTTTTGTTATAATGAATGAAATAGAATCATTTGATACGTGTTTGACCATGATATTATTAATTCCCTAAATCTTGAATTTGATATATGTCCAACCATTCGAAATGATAATCTTTAACCAAAAAAGTCTATATTTTCATTTAAAAATTCACACATCACATGTAAACAAACAAAGAAATAAAGTCAACATTTTCATTTAAACATTAACACATCACATTTAAATAAACAAAGAAAGTCTACATTTTCATTTAAACATTTTCACATCACATTTAAATAAATATAATTGGGTTCATTCAAAAATCCACATAATCCACGTAATTTGCAAATTGCAGTAGACTATAACTCAACATCTTTCAATCTAGACTAATATCATCTCTATCTTCTGTTGACAACCCATTAGCCACTTGCAAATTTGCATCCTCACACGTAAAAGTCATACATTAAAAAAATATCAAAAATCAAGGCCTATTGGATTACAATGTGATAATAGGACAATATAAATAATAAATGAATTATTACTTACGCATTTATAATTGCTGGACAATTTCATTTATCATGTGCTTGGTCTACTTTACCACACCCATGGCAACGTCTAACTTTTTAATTTTTTGCTCTGGCCATTGCTTTATCTTTTCCTCCCCTTCAGCCTTTTGCCACACCTTTTTGCTCGAACTTGATCGGGTTCATTGTAAGTACTTTGAAAATTACAAGAACCATGTGCACTAGTACCATTAAGGGTGTGCACGGTTTGGTTAACCGAACCGTGCAAATTAACTGCCACCCGAACCGATTTGTCAGTTTTACAATAATGGTCAATCGATTCGAACCGCTAATTACCTAAAACTAGTAAGGGTCGGTTCGGTTAATGTCGGTTCAGTTAGTCGGTTAAGTCAGCTCGGTTAGTCGGTTATTGTCGGTTTTTGGCTTAAATTTTGGCTTGTTTTGTATTGTTAAGGCATATAATTAAAATCATTTTTTTATAAATAACATTTTATATCATTGGGATTTAGGGTAACTGGTTTTTCACTTTTTAATTTATATATTTTTTATGTATTTAATATTTATCATACAATATATATATATAAAGAAATAAACTTAATTAACCAATAAGAGCATGACATGTGTTATTTCGGTTCGGTTTGGTTATTATTGGTTTCGTAACTTCGCTAACTGCCAACCGAACCAACCTGACCCATATCAGTTTTTATTTTTTTCAACCGAACCGAAAGCCTTAAAAAACTGACTAAATTGGTTAGGTTCGGGTCGATTTTTTGGTTTTCCGGCACACCCCTAGGTAGTAAGTACCATCACCAATTGGATTACTTTTTCCAGTGGGTACCATTACACCTATGCGGCTACTAATGAATTGGTCTATTTGCTCATTAATGGCATGCATTCCATCGATAAACATATGCATTGTTTCTTCACATAATAGGGACTTGTTAACTAAATCAAAAGACGATTATATAAACTGACTCCGCATCAAGAGATAATAATTGTCATCATCAATACGCACGCGGCACGCCTTTATCATCCACCACTGTCCCTGATTTTGTAGACTTGGTCCACATCTTTAAGATGTATTTATCGGACAACTCCTCAATATGCATAAATTTCATCAAATATGTAATGATGTGCTTACATAGGATTCCGATGCTTTCAAACATTTTATAACTGTAAGAAGTAAAATCCAAATCCTTGTCATAAGTAAGTTTGCGAACTTTACTTATGGCGACCTTCGTTATTTGAATTTGATAAATACATTGATTGTCAGTTTCCATAATAAGCTTGGATCTTGTAGTTGAAGTTATCAAGCACCTCACACTCAAAATTGTAGTACATTTCATTTTTGTAAATACTAGACATTTGCGACAAAAGGTCAAGATTTATTCTAAGTTTCGGCTTCTCAATTATATTTTTGTGACTGGCCATCAACTCTTCATAACGTTGGTGTACAAGTCCCCTGCTGAACTGTATCATAAAATTCACCAATGAATTGCACTTATAAACAAATCTCTTGAAAAATGCATAACCACTCTTCGCTCGTTGGCAACTTGACATGCTAGCTGAGAACACGTGATTAACATATGCAAAAATCCTTCTTGAACGAAGTTGAAATTGGTCTTGCAACCACTTGTTTTCTTCTAACCCACTATTTTTAATAAGATTTTCCCATTCCATGTCAAATTCTTCGGCAGTATCTGATTTCGAAATGCAAGTCTAGAACTCATTATTGTAAATACCATACTTGACTGCATCAATCTTATCCGAAAATTTCATTATATATGCCAACTACAATCCTATTATAATAATTAAATAAAGTCTTGTCAAGAAAGGCTGTGGAAATACATATATATATATATATATTTCAATGTGTAATAGGGAATGCTTTAATACCTGTGAAAAATATTTAGAAGAATAATGGGGAATGCTTTTATCATAGCTGAGTCTTGATTAGTAATAATCATCTTCGGGGCATCGCTGGCATACTTTTCAAAAATTGATTAAATAGTTATATAAAATCATCAACGTTCTCATGATTCAAAAAGCCACAAGCAAAAATAATTGTTTGACCATGATTGTTGACCCCCATTATTTGTGCAAATATCATTCCATACCGATTAATGTTATAGGTAGTATCAAAGATTACCATATCTCCATAAAAGTTGTAAGCCCGCCTTGAAATTGCATCGGACAAAAAATAACGAGTAATCTTTTGATCCCCATCAGCCTCAATTTGAAAAGTAAACGATGGATTATTGCTTTGTTCTAATTTTAAATACTTGTAAAATATTTCACCATCATGCCCTTTCTTATCAGCATATATATATCCCTTTCATAGTTATACAAATCTCTTTGAGTGCACCCAATATTTTATATATTTCCAGATTGCACTCCAAAAAAACCAAATTGTTGATGCTGGGGTATATTTATCATGGACAACTATTTAGTCAAAGACTTTGTCACGACTGAAACATTACAATGAGACCTTAAAAGGTGAACTTTTGATGGGATATAAAACGGGTGGCTGTGTCCTTCGTTAAAAACAGTAACAATGAATTTTTTGGAGTTTGAGTTTAAAACTTCAATTTTAGCAGTACAATTTTCACCTAAGCTTCCTTGGCGTCTTTTATTTCCAACTTCAGCTATTCTTGAAGATTTTTCTTGTTTAAAACAAACATACTCATTTCTTCTTATTTCCCCACTTTTCGGCTTTCTGAGTAGTCTAAGCGCGTACACTAAATCCAGCTGCTTTAGAATACGCATTGTAGAATTTTATAACATCATATATTGTATCAAATTGTTATCCTTTTTTGGGCCTCAACTTATCTGATACTTGAGGAGTGTATATCATACTATTTTCATCTAAGTGTACATCTAAATTATGTTCATTATTCACATTGTCATGGTTCTCCCCTACTTGAGTACTGGAATTTTTCATTTTTCACAAAAACCTGCTTATGACATCTACAATAGCTTTATTTTCCATACGTATAAAAATACATAAAAAAATTCAATGAAATTTTTTTAGAAATAAAGCATTTAGTTAAGTTGATCCACCATGAGAAATTTAAGTACTAGGGTGAACTCTAGGGGTAGTATTTTCAGAGGAACTCTAGGGTCTATATTTGTAGAGAAACTGTGGACAATAAGCAGAGTTTTATTCCACACATTATAAACTTGAATGATTTGTGAGAGTAATTCATTAATATGATTTTGGGTGCATTTATTAACCAAATTTCATGGCTTATAAATGGATTTGGGGGCTTGAATTACATTGTTTTTTTTAAGAATCATAAACTCACTCTAGGTTTGGAATTGAATTATGATTCCAGACTTCTCATTCCATTAAATGAATACAATAACAGGGGTGCACAATTGTTTCATTGTGCATTTTTAAGCTGAGAAAGGGCAAATACGAATAAACAGTTGGATCAAAAACTCGAGAAGTAAAACTAAATCGAAATTATAGAAACATATTGGGAGTAAAATGAGAAGAAATATACCTTTTGTAGAGAGAGAGGATCACAATAGGGGAGAGAAAGGGGCACAGTGGGAGAAGAGAGAGAGGGGCACAACTTCAGTCCGACGCAGTTCAGTCAAGAGAGGGGGAGTGCCAGTCAAATGTTTGCAGAGAGAGATAGGGGTTTTGTTTTGTGCTACTTCCGTTTTGTTTTGGTGCTTGTTGCTTTCCTCCGTTTAGTTTGAGATGCTCTGTTTAATTTGAGTTGGGTCCCATTGAAATACCCACAAGTGCGTATGGGAAATATTATGTAGCCTTAATGAATTAACGGACAAATGGTGGGTTGCTCGGCCAAACAAAACAAAAGCCTTCTAGATATGCTTTCCGTCCAATCCTATTATGCTTTTCGTTCAAAATTTCCATTGTTTGGCCAAACGAGTGTGGCTTTACTCGTTTAATTCATACGAGTGAATTTTACTTGTTTAGTACTTTTTTTTTTGCACATTCAAGCTACATTTACTTGTATCAAAATATTTTTAGTCAAACGAGTGACTCTTACTCACGTGACTATTTCTTTTGCCATATGTAGTGTAGTTTTATTCTAAACTTAAAAGCTAAATTTGTAAATTTGTTAATTAACTTTACTACGTGTTGTAGATGCTCTAAATAGTCTTTTTATTATATTTCACATTATTTTAGATATTATGCATATTTAGTTGCCATTTTTTATATTTAAAGAGAGCGTTGTGCATCCTATTTTCTTATTGTCTATCACTTCTAGACACTGCCATAATTAAACCATTGGAGAAGGCCTAAGTGTCTCAGGAAGCATAGTTATTAAAATGGAGTCCTACAACATGCATTTTTTTAGGGTCAAACTACTTAAACTACATGCAAATGTCTTATCTTGTGTATCTCTTAGTGCAGGCGCTGACCCGATCGGGAGGGGATTAATGTATTCGCAAGATGACCGAGTTTATCCAACCCATTTGAAAAAGGTTAATTAACCTTTTTACCCTGTAAAATTTATTTGTTGTATCACTTTAGTTCTGTGACGCTCTCATTTTCGAACCTCAAGTACTTAATTAATCTGTATGTGCTCAAAATTTTAGGGGTTTATTGACTTAAGCCCCCGCGCTAGTAGCCATATTTAAGAAACCCCCAAAAATAATTTTTATTAGACTAAACCCCTTAAAATCTGACGCTGTGACCATTCCATTAATTTTTAATTTTTTTGGACCAAAATACCATTCTTCTTCATCCCCAGATCAAACTCCTCTTCTCTTCTTCTTCTTTTTTTTTTCTCCATTTAATCATTTATATACATACATATACATGTTTATATGTATGTACACACAGATCATGCTAAAGTTATTCGCATCCGGTGACAGAACCACTGTCCGACAACGACATTGCCATAGCCAGAATCTGACTTTTCCCACCAAAAAAGGAGTTTATCTTCTTAATTCCATCCAAATCCCAAATTGAAATTTCACTTCCAGAGGAATCATAGAAATCTAAACCTAACCCAAAACCATCCCACAGCTGGACAATGCTTTTCCCAGTGGCGAAGTCGGAGCATGAGAACAGAATGGCCTCCAATTTGCTAGCGGCAGAGCTTAAAACTGCTACTCACTGTTTTTCTTCAGAGGAAAAATAGGAACCCGCGACATAAGTCTTCTTCACCCTCAAAAGACGACGTAGACTTGAATTCTTCGTCTGATTATAGATCGGATGAGGATGAATCGTCATCGGTGAAGTCAAAATCGTCGTCTAAATTTTGAAAGTGTTATTAAATAGAAGAAGAATAAGAGGATAATGATTTAATTGTCTAAAATCGCCACCATGCTTGAAATTTTCCCAAAAAATGAAATAAGAAACAAAGTTGAAATTCATTTTGAGTTTCCTCTTTAGGAATCGAGGGTTTTCTGTTTGTGTGTGTATAATAATGGCGGTGATGATGGCGGAATAGTAGGCGGAGGAAAAAAGGGAGAGAGAGAGAGATGGGTTTGATGGTGGTGATGATTAATTTGTGTGTACATATATTTACACATGTATATGTATGTATATAAATGATTAAATGAAGAAGAATAAAAAGAATGGAGAAAAAGAAGAAGAAAGGTATTTTGGTCCCAAAAAAATTTAAAATTAACGGAATGATCACGGCGATCAGATTTTAGGGGGTTAAGTCTAATAAAAATTATTTTGAGAGGTTTTCTCAAATATGGCTATTAGCACTGGGGTTAAGTCAATAAACCCCAAAATTTTAAAACTAGTATTAACATTTAAACTCACTCTAAAAAAAAAGTAAAGAGCACTTGGTTGTGTTTGGTTGCTATTTGTGAACAAGATTTTAAAATTTTTTCTCAAAACACAATTTAAAATCAACTCTACTTTAACACTTCCCAAAATTTATTTCACTATACTTTTTCTCTCTAATTTTTTTTTTAAAACGCCATAACTTTAAATCCAAAAATCAAAAAATAATAAAAAATATATATTTGAAACCTACTCATTGAGATGTATAAAATAAGATCCATTGTGACTATTTTTTGAAATTTTTTATCCGTTTTTTTCATTGGTTGAAAAAAAGTCAAACAAAACCAAATTCACTTTTCAACGTAAAAACTCTAACTCAAAACATTCAACCAAACACAAATTTTTTTAAAACTTGTCTAGAAACTTTAACCAAACACCACCCTTGTATCTTTGAATAAATTGTCAGAATAAATGATTTGTGTACTCATAGTCAGAAGATCAGGGCATAACATGTCTCTAATGCATCATTCTCTACATTTTAGTCTTCAAAGTTTGATTCCAATTGTAGTTTTATCCAAAATTTAATGCGCAGTCAACTTTTTTTGAACAAAAAAAATGACGTGTGTATTATGTTTAAAAAATAAACGAATCATCTCATTTTAAATAAAAGCTCAACTCAACTCAAATTTTAAAGACCAATATTGAAAATAAATTACTGGGACTAAAATGAGACAAAGATAAGAACTTCAAAAGTGGTAAAAGATCAATTACATTTGTAAAGGAGGAGAAGTGAATGGGATGAAGCAGTGTTGATTGGCAATTTTGGCAGGTGGAAAAAGCTAGTGAAAGTGACTAAAAATCGTGAACACACCTTTTCTTTTAAGCCTATCCATGAAATTGAAAGTACATTAGAATTAAGTACAGATAATATTAAATCTTTGTCTAAGGAGGAAAATGATTACATGGACGTCGGTAAGTTTTTGAAACTTAAGGACAATTTACAGCCGCACATTAGGTGAACATCATATACCGGATAATTAAATTTTAAGATTAAGTTTTCAATAATAATTGCTAAATATCACCACTAGGGGTGTAAATGAATATTCGAAAATCTGAATCCATTCTGAATTCGAATCCGTATTTTGTGGATATTTATTCGAATAGATATTCGAAAAAGAGGATTTGGATAGTGTTCATAAATATCCGATAAAAATGATAAGGATATGGGTAGTGATAGTATTCGACCTGAATAATCTATATCCAAGGTGGATTATTCATACTTGCGAATATCCACATTCGATATAATTTAGTATATATAACTCTCTCCCCATTTAAAAAAAATCCGGACACCAAACAAGAAAAAAAGCTAAAAAACTATTTGCAACATATGTGATTTGCTAGCATTAAATGTGGGAGATTATATCAAATTCAAAATTGTTGAGATTTTTAACTTTGATTTTTCATTTTGATCTGTGTGGTTAAATTATAATTTTAAATTAAATCTTATTGGGTTATACAAGAAGAAAAAAAATTTTTTTTTTATTTAAGTTGAAAGTTTGATATAAAACGTTAATTATTGTTTTAATACATTTTGCAATGTTTTGTTATACTTCTCGAGTTACAACTTGTATTAATGTGTCATTTTAATTGAAAAATCATGTAATCAAATATATTTTTAAGATTGAGCTAATTTTTAGGTAAGCAAAAAATAAAAAAAATATGTATATAATTATATAGAAAAATGGATAGAGATATTATCCGAATCCGAGATATCCAATAGGATAAGGATAAGAATAGTTTAATATACTGCCCGAAGGGATACGAATGAGGATTTGGATGGTAAATTTTAAAAAGGATACGGATAATGGATAGTGTAGTATCCGGTTCGTATCCAATCCGTTTACACCCCTAATCACCACATATTATTAGTATTATTAACATTTTAATCTACGTAGAAATATAGTTAATAACCATTTTTATTTTTTATTTTAAAAGTTAAATTAGTTACTTTAATGAAAAAAACGTATATTGGACATAACATATTTATGGGATATTTTATTCTAATTTTCCAAGTTGTGAGTTACATATTTCTTTAATTGGAGGCCCCAAATTAAGAGTATAGATACGTTTATTTTTTTTAATCTTTAATTGTTGAATGGCTAAATCCAAAATTTGAAAACGTTGTTTTTTAATATGGATGAAGTGCTGAATATTAAGTATTTGTCTAAAACAATAGTTTAAATTCAACATTATGCGTTTAGCCGGGCATATACATCTTAATGTTGATTGCTTTATCATTACAACAAACAGCTTTTGACTTCTTAATAATTTGAAGAAAACAAACAGTTTATTACACATATGAATGCTTAATGTTTAAAACTCTCCTCTCAAGTATTCAAAGGCAAAAACAAACAGTTTATTACACATATGAATGCTTGATATAAATGTGGCATACTCGTATAAGGTAAAATTTAAAAGAATTGTAAGTTTAGTCTTTTTCTACCCTACAAATCAAATTTTAGTTGTCTAATTTTCACCGCTATAAAGAGGGGTAGGATAAATTCAATTTACGCTATCTAATGGAGATGTTCTAATATTACTCACACTTTTAATTAAATTTGAAAAAATCGGGTAACACTTGGACGGTCTCGAATCGTGCACCAAGGTTTCTTCTAAACATACGCATCTATTTTTAAACATTTCTTTAGGAAGTCTACTATAGACTTATGTTTCCTTATGATACTAAATCTGAAAATTGGTTGTAAAATCTAAAAACTGAATTTTGAAAAGTTTGATTGTTATGTTTCTAAATATTATATATGAATGAGTATTGTTTATTTGAATATATTATATCTGAATATTAAATAAATATTATTTGAATAAATATGTTTTTATCTTCTTATTTATAAAATGATTATATATAAAACGGTAAGGGCAATTGATCATGAAAAAAAAGAAGGGATAAGGATAAAAAAAATTATTTTATTTCTTTAAAAATTAAGAGTAAAAAGTTTGAGATGCCTTATAATTTTTAAGAGGCAAAATAAGTGTTCAAATTTGAATTTTTAAACTAAGTAAACAAAACTAAAACCTATTAGCCATTTAGACTTTAGAGTCTCAATCAAACCATCAATTACTGCTTATTTGGTTTGAGTTTTAAATATTTTTAGAACACTAAATAGTAAATTTGCACTAAAAGTCTATCATAATTTATGTCAAGAGATTGAATTGTAAGTTAATAAATCTCAAACTTTTAACGTGAAATTACTATTTAGAGTTTCAAAAAACAAATAAAAACTAAAAAATGAGCACTTAGTTGTCCGAGAAATTTTATTTATTTTTGAAAGTAACAAAGATGAGATGGGTTGGGGTGAGACAACTACTTCTATAGTATTCCCTTTTTTATAGATTAATTTTAAATACACTTACAAAATTATATTTTTCTCCTTAATTTAAAAATACTTCCTTTTCGACTCACTAATTTTGTAAAAATCTATTAAGTAACCTCTAGCATGGCTACATAACATAAGAAGGACATTTGTGACAAATTGTTGCAAGAGAGTAGGTACCATGGACAGGAGCGAACTTAAGGTTGGACGAAGTGGGTTCCAGCTTAGTCCCAAAACAAAATAAACTATGAGATATTTACTTGACAAGTCCAAGCCAGCCCAATCCCACCCCCACCCCCAAATTCCACCAACTTAATGCCACTTCTCTCTCTTCATTTCTTTCTCCCTGGTTCTCTCACAGCCCCACTGCTCTGGGACCCACAATCCACTAAAACGATCAGATATTAAAGTGATATTTGGTTGATGTTTTGAATTCAATTTTTAAGTTGAATTTTTAAAATTTAGGGCCCGTTCGGTAACGTTTTTAGAGACCCGTTTTTGTTTTTTGAGTTCAAAAACGGATAAAAAAATGCGTTCGGTGAGATATTGACAAAAACACAAAAAACGTTTTCGGAAAACGAATTCAAGTTTAAAGCATAAAACGCAAAAACGCCAAAATAATGTTTTCACCATTTTCAGTCTTGCAATCTTCATTTTCACTATTTTCGTTCTCGGAAAATTCATTTTCTCATTTTCATTTTCTGAAAACATTCTCGGAAAACATTCTCCGAAAACGTTACCGAACGGCCCTTAGTGTTTGGTAGAATTTGAAAGTACGTTAAAAAGTGAATTTGATTTTTGTTTGAGTTTTTTTCAACCAATTAAAAAATTTCATAAAAAAATTTCAAAAAATAGTCACAATGAAATTTTATTTTATAGATCTCGACGAGTAAGTTTCAAATATATATTTTTTTTTATCTAATTTTGATTTTTAGATTTAAAGTTATGATATTTTAAAACTTTTTTTAGAGAAATAAAGTAAAGTGAAATAAATTTTGGGAAATGTAAAAGCAAAGTTGGTTTTAAGGTTGAGTTTTTTTAAAAAAAATCACCCATCAAACAGGGCCTAAGGCTCCGTTTGATAACAACATGAAAAATAAGTTGAAGCATATGGTGAGATACTTTCCATCTCAGACTCATTTTTTTTGTGTATATGTCATTCCATCCTCCTTTAATATTTTGTGGAAAAAAATTCTCCACCATCACCCAAAGAAAAATTTTGTCATGGAAAAAAGTAAAAAGCAAAAGTTAATCTCACCACATTCCTCAACTTATTTTCCATCTTCTTACTTAAATTAGTTATTTTTCTTTTCATTTTTCATGTTACTATCAAACGGAGCCTAATTATTTACTCAATTTCTTCACTCGTTGTAACCTTAGTATGGTCCATTTGTGTTTAGGTAATAGGGTTTTTTCACTAACTTTATTTAACAAATTAAAATTACTACTCTTTTTATATATTTTTTACAATCTACTAAAGTAAAAGGTTTTAATTTTTTCTAGAACACGATTTATGTATATTTTTATAAAAAATAAATATGTTATATTTATACAAACGATGAATGATAAATAAATTCGACGTGGTTTAAGAAAATAATATGTTATTGCCAAAGTTCACACTTTGAACACCTTATGTGAATTTTTTACAACTTGAACTTAAGACTTGATTAAAAAAATATGTAATAATGATAGTCACTAACTATGATAAATTGATTATTTTTTGAAACAGATAAAAAACATTAAAATCTTAATTTGATTAAGATTAAAAAAAACAAAGAAGAAGAAGAAAAGAATACAAAAGTTTACTGTAAAATTTTGTCTTAATTTAGTCCAACACAAGAGAAAATCCTGGATTTACCCATAACTATGGTGCAAGTGGGGGTTTAAGCCTTCACTTGAATTTGAACTCTTTCTTTTTTGTGGGGGTATTGTATTATTTTTTCTTTACAATAACCTTTGTGTAAACTTTGCAAGTATGAGATTAGGTTTATAATTTCTTAAAACCTTGGGGTTAAGATTGCAGTTATTACTATTAAACATAGTAAATTATACATATGAATCCTAAACTATAGGGGTTTGTTTCACTTAAGACTTTCAACTTTAAAAAATACCATTTAACCCCTCGAACTTTTGACAGAATTTTATTTTGGTCATTTCATCAAATTTGGGTATTAAAAAGAACGAAAAATGGTATTTTGCACCACACATGACCATTTTTAAAAGTATTTAGATTTAATTAATAAAAACTAACATGCAATATATGCATGTTAGAACATCGACACTGGTAAAACTTAATATATGATAAGTAGGGTATTTATATCCTACTTGTAAAAAAGAATAATAGTAGTAAAATGCTATAAAGAGGGAAAGAGAGAAGTGAGATGAGAAATAAAAGCAAAAAATATAAATATAGAGAGGGAGGGAGAGAGAAAGAGAGTTGTGATGAGGTCATGAAAGGGCATAAATGCCCTTTAGAATAGGTAATGTTATTTAAATTCTTAAATATGTTCATAAATATCCTCTTACATAATTTAACTAAAAATATCTCAAAACTTTCTTGTTTATTACAAACACTAGCACACTCAGCATTCAATTACCCTAATATTTTGCGAGTGCTTACTAACACAGTATTTTCATTTAAGGCGACTTTATGTGAGTGTAGTCACCTCTTATTAGGCATGTCATATTTGGAAAACACTCAAGCACACTCAGCATTCCATTGCTTGATATTAGGTATTTTCTTACCAACGAACTTTTCTCAAGGAGCGAGTGTGTATGATTGCATACACATTTCATTAGACAGACCTTGTTTAGACAAAAGAGTGTTAGTGATAATAAATTTACTTTTGAAAGGTGTTTGTAACAAACATTAAAGGCAGAGGCTGATGTATGTGTAGGGTAAGGGGGGCCACGGTCCCCCCCATTTTTTTAATATATATATATAATTAAGTCTATGAAATTTCTATTATGGTCCCCCCAAAATTAAAAAATATATATAATAGAGAGAGCTTGAAAGAACAAACCACAACAGAACAACGAAACGATCGACTACGACGCAACCAACCAACCACCATCAATCGTCTGTTGTCGTTGTACTCCTTCATCAGGTCGCCACCGTTAATCACAACTACAGCTACTCCATCTCTGTAAGTCCATACTCCATAGTTTATGATTTAAGTTTATTTTTTTGATAACTTAGGGTCTCAATCAAATCGAATGTGTGAGGTGAACGCCTGAAACGAGAAAAATTGAGACATGAGAGCACTGCAAATATGCAATTTAGTGTAGATGAGTGGATCTTATATATATAAAAATATAATGCCGAGAGATAAATGAGTCAATGATGGGGATCAAGGAGGATATTTTTGCTTTTAAACTTTTTTATTTAGCTTTATGGAATAGCTTTAATAACGAGAGTAAATACTACTGAAAAGGGGGCTTGAGATCATATTGATTGCAAACTTGGAAGAACATAGTGGCATACTTGATGACTAGAAAACCAATGCATAGAACCCACAGATAGGCCCGGCCCATAAAAAAAAAAGAAGATGCCATAGGTTCTGCTTCATGAACAATAAGACAAAACTAAAATCAAAGACCTTCTAAAAACATAATAAAGGTTGTTAATTTATTTTCTCTACAAAAAAGAGCAGCTTCAGAACATTAGATATCATAAATTCAGGTAATTGATATATCAGTGCCTAGAATAGGCAATGTAGATGAATGGTATAGTGGAGAAAAGATGACTCTTGATCTTGACTATAAAATATCCATATCTAAATCACTTTATGAAGTAAAGGGTTTGTTTCACTTGTTTGGTAGTATACGTTTAATGGAATGGCTTTAATGGATAGCTTTGCCTAGGTGTATCTAATTGTTCCTTTTTGTCATCGTGTGGCTGTCACTTAAAGAGTTATTAACTTTCATTTAAATAGTGAACAAACTTAGAATCTATGTTATAGGCATTTGTGTTAATTTTCTTCAATTCACACCACCTTTAGCATACTATTCAAAGGATCTACAATTCTATCCCTTTTGTTGGTTTGGTTCTCCAGTTCAATTACATTCGTGATTAAATTGATACTCACACGTTTACTTTTGACATATTTTAAATAAAAATTTATTTTCTTTGTAGAATATAATTAATATATTAAATCTGATAATTAAAATAATTAATTATATTCTTTATATATCATTGATTTAAGATTATTTTTTAAATATAAGCAATGATTTCACAACATAATTTTTTTAATACAAGTTATCATTCTACAATTATCATAGCATTGTCCATTATCCATTGACTTTGTAAATGGCATTTTTCATTTGTGTCAGCTGATATGTGTCATCTCATATGTTTCCTTAAAGCATTGTCCATTGACTTTGTAAATGACATTTTTCAAAGATTTATGTAAAGCCATTTCATATGTCTTCTTATATTTTATATATACTAATATTTTGTTATTCAATTTTTTATTTTTAAGATATAGGAAAAATTACCTACAATTGACTATTTTTTCAAGAGGAAATATATTCAAATTCTAAAAGATAATGTAAAACCATCGGTAGGTTCATACTTGAGATCGATTTTTAGATTGTTAAAGATGTTTAGTGCAGCTTGTTCGGTTTTGTTATGCATCATTAATGAGGGTACTAATTACGATCAATGTGCCGATGCTGATTCAGCTTACACTTCTTTGAATTCTTTTGAGTTCGTCTTCATTTTACATCTCATGAAAGAAATCATGGAAATAACCGATATGCTTTCTCAAGCTCTGCAGGGAAAATCTCAAGATATTTTGGATGCTATGCATCTTGTTGGGATAACAAGAACCTAATTCAAAAATTACGAGATGATGGATATGATAGTCTCTTCTGTTAAGGTAAAATCTTTTTGTAAAAGTTGTGTGATCGATATTCTAAACATGAATGCTTTATATGTTGAAAAAGAAGGTCGAGCTCGGAACAAACAAAATATATTTACAATTGAAAATCATTATTGTATCAATATTTTTACCGTTACAATAGACTATCAATTTCCAGAGTTAAATAATAAGTTTAGTGAGCATGCGGTGAAGCTACTTGTTCTTAGCTCTATGTTTGAGCCTTGCAATTCGTGGTTGTATTTCAATATAGATAACGCTTGCCATCTTGTCAATGAATTTTATCCAAATGACTTCACAGATTATGAAAGAGATTTACTGCATGTTCAACTACAACATTATGAGCTTGATGTACTCCAGCATTCATAATTTTAAAATTTGTGCACTATCTTTGATCTATGTCAATGGATGGTGAAAAGTATAAATTCCTTGGTTTATCCACTAATCGATAAATTGATAAGGTTGATTATTACCCTTCCAGTTTCTACCGCAACCACGGAGCGTGCATTCTTGGTTATGAGTATTGTTAAATCCAAACTTCGAAGTAAAATGGAAGATGATTTTCTTATAAATTCTTTGACTATCTTCATTGAAAGGAAAATTACAAGAAACATTAGTACCAAGTCAATCATTGACGGATTTCGGGACTTGAAAGAACGTCGAGCACAATTCTAGCAATATTGAATTTTGAAATGTATATATTTTGTAGTGCAACTTTATATTTTTTCTATTTTGTAATGCAACTTTACATTTTTTATATTAAGTATTGATGGTGCAAAATATTAGTCCAATTTGCCTCACCACCATGAGTGACGTGTGGTCGTCCACGTTAGCCATCGGACCGCCCCAATGTGAGGAGCTCGGAAGAGCCCTGTTGGTTCACTGTAAAGAGGATGAAACTCCTTAAGAATTGGGTACCTGCTCGGAACTTAATTACGAACAGTGAATTGCGAAGCTCGGGCTCTAGTGCTCTTTTGACGAGCTCTGGAGCTCCCTCTTGTTTAACTACTTTGCCAGAGTGGTTTGCAGAAGTATAGACGATTGTCACTTACTTTGCAGAGCACATAAAACTCCCTTCACTTTCATTAAATGCATACTAACTACATTTAATGTACCAGAATTCATGGAGAATCAAAGTTAGAGTCGGTAATGGTTGAAACATAGTTCTAGACCTGCTCTGGGAGCTCTGGCCACACGTTTTCTCCAGTCATATATATACAAGAAGCATTTATTTCTTTCAACAATCAAATTTTAACCAAGTTTAAACAGGCTTAACCAAGTTCAATCCAACAACAACAAAAGAATCTAGCATTCAATAGCAAGAAGACAAGAGAGTGAACATGAGCTCAGAACACTCAGTGGAACTTCTAGGATAGAGAAGTCAGCACTTGTGTAGCCTGAGTGCACCCCTATTATAACATTGTGAATATAATGTGAATATAGAGGCTTATGTGAGTTTGTAAAACTTATTTATTTGTAATCAATATAAGGCAAACCGAGCTCCTAACTCTATTTCACAGAGGAGGACTAACCCGTATCTTCATACGAGGCCAAACTCCTCTATATATCTTTGGCTCTCTTAAATTATTTGCATCTTTGTTATTCTAATCATTCGATACAACTATTTGACTGTGTGGTCTAAAATACACTTTTAGATTTTCGCATTAACAAGTATGTTGCGTTGTTACAAAATTATATGGTCCCCCCAATAAAATTTCATGGATCTGCCTCTAATTAATGGTGTAAATAACACTACTCTTTTAGAATTGCGTGGGGGCATTAAGACACCTTTTACTCATGCATGCCACAATATAAATAGGTTTATGTTATGCATATTCTAGACAAACACGCTTTAGTTACCCTTTTTGTAGCACAAATGTGTATGGTAAAATACTAAAGAAAACTTAAATGTATTATACAGTTATCATATGGAACAATGTTTTACATCACTTATTAGGTGTTGCAACTATTGCATACGTGCGTATGGTATATTTGACTGCTTGTCATAGGGGTGTTAAAGTAAATTTGAAAAATCGACCGAATGAACCGAACCGATTCGGACTGATTCGTAAAATTTCAAACCCCAAAAAAAACCGAAATCAAAAATAAAAAATCGAACCGAAACTGAAAAGTTTGGTTCGGTTTGGGGTAAGCTAGTCTAAAACCGAACTGGATCGAATCCTGTATAAGAAAAAAATGTTAATACATACTCTAAAGGTACACGTTAATTGTACTATAATACAAAAAAAATGACCTTTTATAAGAATATATTTCTTATTAATTGCATATTATGATAATCTTAAAAAAAATAGTCATTAACGCGTGCCTTTTTTATTTAATTAACTACACAATGCTAAGATTTTTTATCACATACATGATAGAAAGATAATTCATTATTTTATTTAATATATTTCATTCTTATAAATATACAAATAAAATTATAATTAAATATAAAATATGGTATTTATATGTTGCTCCTTATTTCTAAAAAACGTGACTTTAATTTGAATATGAATCATTCTTACATTATTATTAGTATTACATTTTTATGTTAAATTAATTTTAAAAAAAATATCAAAATCGAATAAAACTGAACCGAAAAGTTTGGTTCGAGTTTGGATTTCAAAGATTTAGAATTCGAAACCGAATTTTTATATTTAGTTTGGGTTTAAAGTACATTACTTTCTACTCCGACCGAGACCGAAACCAAAAACGTAAACACCCCTAACTTGTCATTCTTACTTTAATTATTATATTTGCTCTTAATGTATATATATATATACTAGGGTATGCCCGTGTCGATAGCACTACAATTTAATTTGTATAACCATTACGTACTGAAACATGAACAGAAAAATAAATCTTTATTATACAAAAATGACACCCAACCTTGCTACCATTACAGAGAGAGATTGATAATTATGTTCTACATCCTTAAAACTATGTACACCATATAATTGACACCTAAAATTATCGATATTTTCAACAAATTTAAAGTACACTTGACAAATTTACTAAATCAAGTTGTACCATAAAAATTGGTTGTAAAACTTTTTAGATTTAACTTTCAAAGCTAATTTATTTCTTGTCTATTAAAGATAACTTAAGTTTTTTTTATTTTTTTTTTTGTATAGAATAAAAGCAAAGTTAACTTAATAAATTATTTACAAACGAAATTATAAAAAAGTTTAAATAACCAATATTTTTATTTAAAAGTATTAGATGGACGATATAGTTTATAGAAAATATAGATATATGACCGTTCCTATTTGGTACAAGTTAAATCAAAATGCCATATTTTTTGCAATACAAATATCTTCAATTTCTTCAATAAAAAGTATAAAACGTTAATAATCTAACAAAATAACATTTTTTTTTAAAATAATACTTTTGTTTTTCTATTATTTTAGCGAATACCATTTTTTTTAAAAGGAAGACAATAATGATAGTTTGTGAATTGTTATCTTTTAAGAAATGTATTAAATTTGATATTTAGTGTTGGTTATATCTATTAACATAATCTAAGTTAGATAATGGGTGGTATTATTATCAAAATTATACTATACTATGGCGAAGACATAATTAATTTAACAATAAGTGAAAATGTAAAGTTAGATAATGGATAAGTGTTGTTGTGAGGTATATTGATTACACCTCAAAAGAAAAAAAAGGGTTTTAATTTAAAAATTATATAAAAAAACGAAAGTCTAAAATAATTTATTTGTTATGAAAGTGAGAATTCTTTTTTTTAAGAAGTTTCTACTTAAATCATAATATGAAAGTAATATAAATTTAAAATCACCAAAATGTTAACTTGTATAGGTAAAAAAAATATTTTTTTATACATAATTTTATGATAACAATGGATCTTATTGTATAGGTATTCATGAGTAGGTTTTAAATATATATTTTTTATTAAAAATATATACTTTGATTAAAAATTATTATATTTTTAAGTTTAAAAAAAAAAGGAGAGAGAAATTGGATTTGTTTTGATTGTGTGTGGATAGAGTACTTTAATTTAAAGGTGAAAAGTTAGTAGAAATAAATAAATCTAAAATGAAAAATGTTTCTTGAAGATAAAGGACATCCTAGAGTTTAAAATGTGTATGAAGAAAAATAAATTTATCAAACTAAATTTAAACCTTTAATTAAGTAAAATTTCAAAAACTCTTTAATCAAAAAAATCTTTCCTTGTTATATAGATATATTATTCTATTATTATTTGTAATATTTTTTTCAATTAATACTAGTCAAATCCTATTAAAGTTCGGTTTGACTAATTTATTTTGTTTCAATCAATCGGAGATTTTTGGGTCGGTTTACAGTAAAAAATGCCGGCCATGCGAAACAAAAGGCCCCTAAAAACCTAAGCGGTGGTGGCCAAATTCATTCACCGTCAACAAACAAGTGCTGGCCTGCGTGTTTCGTTGGAGAAAGAGAAACAATGGCAGTGGGCGTCCTCGCCTTACAGGGATCTTTCAACGAACACATTGCTGGTAATCTATCTATGTATCTTATAATAATAATAATAATAATAATAATAATGCTTATACGTTCAATCGAATCAATTCGTTCGTTTGTGTTGATTGGGTCAGTGCTTAGAAGATTAGGAGTGAAGGGCGTAGAGATAAGGAAGCCTGAACACCTCAATTATGTCACTTCCCTCATTATTCCCGGAGGGGAGAGCACCACCATGGCCAAGCTCGCAGAGTACCATAATCTGGTTTCTTTCCCTATTCAATTTCATTATCATATGTGTTTGATTCCACTTGTTTTCTTTTTTTTTCTTTTTTTGTATGAGAAATGCTCAATTTTTTTATTGCAAGTTGGAAAATGATTCGAAAAAAATTATTTTTTATGATAAGTTGGAAATGACACCGAGGGAGGATCCATGATTTTTTGGAGGGATGGGCTAGTATAGATACTTGATTAGGCCGCACTCTGCCGAAAACTTTACCCATTACATCACTGGAAAAAAATGGGTTGAGATATAGCCCCGGTTAGCCCAGGGCTGGATCCGCAAAGCATAAGGAAAATATAGAGGAATCACTCACGTCTATTTCAAATTTCATGAACATTAGCTGGGGTTTGATTGCATAATTTTCAAGTCAATATCTTTGGTGCAACTTGGTTTATGATAAACTTCTCATTTCCATGTAATTCAAAAGCCATATCCCCTAAATTTTTATTTTTCCGTTAAAAGCAGCCTTTACTATTTCTTTTATCATAATAATCTAAAAGTGGAACTTATCAATTAGTTTGTCTTCCATGTTTGTAATCCCTTCGTACTTTGCAATATCTATACTAAATAAGTACAAGTAAAATGAGATTCGAATCCTTGCATTCTCAAGGAGTGGAATGATTGAAACTACGCACACCCATTCTTTGTGCTTGTAATTCCAATACAAATAATTAAATTAACTTCTCGAGTACATGAGTGTGAAGGGCCAATTACTTGGAGTGCTTGCACTTTGAGGCCCCAAACGGTGACCCCTCCAATTTTTTTGAAACTTAATCTTTTAGTTTGCGGTCACGTTTAAAGAAAGGTACAATATTTGGAGATTTAATTTTGTTGAAACTAGGCCCTAAATTCCCAATAAAGAGTGGAAAAAGAAGAAGAAAAGTAAAATTAGTCTCGCTATAAAATGTTATTGTTGGGTATTTTTTAACCGGTGCTGGTTTAATATTTTATTTTGAGCCTAGTATTATGTTTGCAGTTTCCTGCTTTGCGTGAATTTGTTAGAATGGGCAGGCCTGTTTGGGGAACATGTGCCGGCCTTATCTTCTTGGCAAACAACGCAACAGGTGCGTTTTCAGTGTTAAGCATGAGCTGTGTTATGTACACACTGTGTGTTTGATTGGTTTTATAGAAAATAATGGAAAGGTATTAAATTATCTGGAATTGTTTTATATGCAAACAATGTGTGGAAAACAAACACTTATGGCTCGTTTGGTTCAAGATTTAAACCATTCCAGGAATGCTATATTCCATTCCGAAACGATTCCCGCGTTTGGTTCAAGTTTTAAGTCCGGAATAAATGATTCCAGGAACAAACCTTTCCCCCAAAGTTCTCCCATTTAAATCATAAGGAATAAACCATTACCAATGAGCATCTTTTTTAATTTTTTCATATTAGGACTAAAATAACACTCTTCCTTATGAATAAATAATTCTTTTTTCATTAGTGTATGAAAATATTGTTTGGAATTGTTTTTTTAATTATGATGCTGCACAAAAATGAAAAAAAAATTATTTGGAACTTTTTTCTTTTCTTTTTTCCTGTTGTAATTTTTTTTTAATTACAAAAATTGTAATTTTTGTAGGATAGTTATTAGCTAGGTATGTGTAATTTTTGTAATTTATTATAGTAATCGTCTCTTTTGAAAAATTAGTAGGTGATGTTTTCTCATCTTATAAAAAGAAGAGTATTTGTGTAATTTATACTTTATTCCATTCCTATTCCCGGTTGAACCAAACATCGACATGGCATCCTAGATGCTAGGAAAAGAACTTTCCAGAAATCAAGTATTCCCATTCCATACCCATTCCATTCCCAAAACTCGAACCAAACGAGCCCTTAATGTGGAGGCAGTTCTTGGATTCCATGTAAAAGGAAAAGTTAGGCTAAACAAGTTGTTCCGAGGATGATTTTTTGGAAAATCAATCAATCAAACACTAGTAAAGATATAAAATAGTAAATCTTTGGGAATTTCCATGGAAAAGAGGCGCAATCAGACACACCCTTTGTGTTGCACAATCTGAGAATTAAATGCATGGAATGTGCCTTGCAGGCAAGAAAACAGGAGGGCAGGAACTGATTGGGGGCCTTGATTGTACTGTCCAACGGAACTTCTTTGGAAGTCAGGTATTTCTAAGTGTGTTGTGTCGATGAGTTATTGCCAAAAGGGGATGCTTCTATTGTGTTGGTTCAAATATCACTTTGAGATTTTTGCCATTTCAGGAAGTCAAAAATTGGGGTCACGGCAATTGCATTTATAGCATATTGTTTGTTAGTTACTTCATATTTTCCGCTCTTACTATCCTAGGAGGTAACATTAATATGGCTTCATGGTACCCTTTGTTTAGCCAAATTATAAAATAAATCACTCAAAAAATAAAATAAAATAATAATGTTAAATTATAATATATTCTTTACTATTTAACCAAAGAAAATCATTTTCTTTCATTGAAACTTTATTAAAGAGATACTAATTATATCAAAGGCATATTTTTTTTTTTTAATACCAAACCTAATTCCTTACCAGCTTGTTTGTCAACATACGAAGCAACATATACATCTTGTTCCGAGATGAACTTAAAACATTAAAACAAAACTACTAATAGGTAAAAAAAAAAAGAAAAAAAAAAGATGAGAGAAAACCCAGGCAAACGTTAATATAAAAGACTAGATAACAAAGGGCAAGAATATCCAATTAGTCAACCTCCTCCATCTTGCTACCCTCAGCATCAGCATCTGCTTCCTCCAAAGGAGGCATATCGGCGTCAGCTTCAGCACCATCATCATCAATGCTCAAACCCAACTTCAACATTCTGTGAATCCTGTTCCCAAATGGCTCGTCCATGCTGAAGCCAGACATAAGCAATGCAGTCTCAAACAGCAGCAGGACCAAATCCTTAACAGACTTGTCGTTCTTGTCTGCATCGACCCTCTTTGTGAGCTCGTCCATGATGGCATTCTCGGGATTGATCTCTATTGTCTTCTTGCTTGACATGTAACCAGCCATGCTAGAATCCCTCAGTGCCTGTGCCTTCATGATCATCTCCATGTTAGCAGTCCATCCATACTCACTTGTCACCAAACAGCAGGGAGAATCTACCACATGATCAGATACCACAACCTTCTCTACCTTGTCACCCAGAACATCTTTGATAACCTTGCACAGCCCCTCAAACTTCTCCTTCAAGGCTTCTTGCCTTTTCTTCTCATCTTCGCTCTCGTCAAGCTTCAGGCCTTCCTTGGTTGCAGAAACAAGCTTCTTTTCCTCAAACTCCTTCAGCTGGCCCACTGCATATTCATCAATGGCATCAACCATGTACAACAACCTCATAACCCCTCTTCCTCAGCTTCTCAAGGAAGGGTGAGTTCTCTACAGCCTTCTTGCTCTCCCCAGTGATATAATAGATATCATTCTGTTCCTCCTTCATCCTTGTGACATAATCCTTAAGGCTAGGTCATTTCATCACCACACTTGGTGGAATGATAGCGAAGCAACTCAGCAATCTTAGTCCGGTTCTGGGAATCCTCATGAAGGGCAAGCTTCAGGTTCTTTGAAAACGCCTCATAGAACTTATCGTAATCCTCCTTGTTCTTAGCAATCTCAAAGAAAAGTTCAATGCATTTCTTGACCAAATTTTTGCGAATGACCTTGAGGATCTTATTCTGCTGAAGCATTTCTCTGGAGATGTTGAGAGGCAAATCCTCGGAGTCCACAATGCCTTTCACGAGGCTCAGATATTCAGGCATCAACTCTTCGCAGTTATCCATGATGAATACACGGCGAACATAGAGCTTGGTGTTGTTCTGTTTCTTTTTTGTGTCAAAAACGTCAAAGGGCGCCCTCTTAGATACGAAAAGGACCGCCTTGAATTCGAGCTGTCCCTCAACTGAGAAATGTTTTACAGCCAAGTGCTCCTCCCAGTCATTTGTTAAACTCTTGTAAAATGCACTATACTCTTCCTTCGTGATCTCCTCCGGCTTCCTCATCCATATGGGTTTCTGCTTGTTCACCAAGGACCACTCGTGTGATACTTCCTTGATCTTCTTTTTCTTCTTCTCCTCCTTTTCCTTCTCTTCATCAACCTCCTCTTCCTTCCCCTTCTCATCTTTCTTGTCTTCATCATCCTCATCATCAGATATCTCCTTCTCAGTGGTCTTCTCGATCCTGAGGGAAATGGGGTAGCTAATGAATTCTGAATGCTTTTTGATAAGATCCTTTAGCCGGCGCTCTTCCAGGTACTCCAATTGGTCTTCTTTAAGGTAGAGGGTCATCTTGGTACCCCTACCTAGGTTCTCTCCAGAGGTGTCTCTCGTGATTGTGAAAGAACCACCTGCCTGAGACTCCCAGACATACTGCTCATCATCATTGTGCTTAGTGGTAACAATGACTTTCTCAGCAACCTAGTAAGCCGAGTAGAACCCAACTCCAAACTGCCCAATCATGCTCACATCAGCACCAGCAGCAAGAGCTTCCATGAACTCCTTGGTTCCAGACCTTGCAACGGTTCCAAGATTATTCACCAGATCAGCCTTGGTCATTCCAATCCCACTGTCAATGATGGTGAGCGTGTTGTTAGTCTTATCAGGAATAACAAGGATGAAAAGCTCAGGTTGGGCATCAAGCTTGCTCTTGTCAGTCAGGCTCTCAAATCGAATTTTGTCCAGTGCATCAGAAGCATTGCTGATGAGTTCACGGAGAAAGATCTCCTTGTTGCTGTAGAAGGTGTTGATGATGAGGCTCAGCAATTGGTTTATTTCTGCCTGGAAGGTGAAAGTCTCAGCTTCAGCGGCCATGTCCGCTGTAGCACTCTGATCTGATCAAACAAAATCAATCTACTGATCTAGTCTAGCGATTCTAAACAGAGCCAAGGCAAACTTTAGAGCTCAAAGGCTTAGTTCTTTAATTGGAATATATCTCAAAATATGCAAGAGTTATCAGGTATAGTAGTGCACACACATCGAGTGCACCACATATTCTAGTATACTATAAAGCTGACCACGGGGAAGTCATCTTCTGCACTGCTAATTAGTCTGATGATAATTGACTTGGACTCTTTGTTCTCAATAAGCCTCTTTGTGTCCTTTTTACTAATTTATCCTCGTCTCTAAGTCAAGATATTTTATACAGATTCAGAGCTTTGAGGCAGAGCTTTCAGTGCCAGAGATTGCGGCTAAGGAAGGTGGTCCTCCAAGTTTTCATGGCGTTTTTATCCGTGCTCCCGCAATTCTTGAAGTGGGACGAGAAGTTGAAGTACTGGCTGAAGTAACCGTCGCAGCTGACAAGCGTGTCGAAAGTCAAGAGGTTCACTATCAGCTCTCCCTTCTGTTGAATTCTTCTCCTTCAGTATACTTGCAAGATTCATTTACCTTTTGCTTGCCATAGCATTTTTTTTCTCACCATAGATCTCAAAAAATGGTAACATCATGTAGCCTCTACAATTTTGCAACGATAGGACTTCCCTAGTGTTCGTTTGATAACAAGATGGAAAATGATAGCAAAAACAATTGGTTTTGGTGAGGTGGAAAATAAGTCGAGTGATCTCTCCAATTCATGCCTATTTTACGAGTAGATGTACTCCCTCCTTTATTTTTTGTGGAATTTTTTTCGTCCACCACCCGAAACAAAGTTTTTTCAAGGGAAAACCCAAAAAGTAAGAGAACATCTCACCACATCACTCAACTTATTTTCCACTTTCTCACCAAAATCAATTGCTTTTTCTATCATTTTCCATCTTGTTATCAAATGGACCCTTAGTTGCACAAATTATCTTGCGAGTAGGTGGAACTTTTCGAAGCGTGTTTGTGGTCTTTTGCTCTCTTTGCGGTCTTCTCCTCACAGCAGTTTCAAAAGAGATTAAAGAAAATGGAGCTATACAATTTGGATTCTTGAAAACTCACTGCAATGAAAATTGTTTTCAATATAAAAAGTTTTCTTGCAAACGAAATGCTTCTACTTGTTTGGTTGGTGTAAAAAATAATGAAAATCTAGTGCACTACTTTATGGCGTGCAGTTGGTTTGCATCAAAATGTAAAAAATTTGTAAAAGTAAATCACGATCTTTTCATTTACACTGCCAACCAAATATGCTGTCTTACTTTTTCCTTGCAAAGCCAAACTCTCCTGCAGCAGTTACATGTAATCAAACAGAAGCCTTTTTTTTTTTTTCATGCTTCAGGGGATTTCAGAGTCGGAAAAGAGAGTGATTGTGGCCGTGAAGCAGGGGAATTTGCTAGCAACTGCATTTCACCCTGAATTGACCGCTGACACTCGATGGTACGTCTCTTTTCAGCTAGTAAAACAGATTTTCTCACTCGAAAAAAGATGAGATGTGCAATTTTGCTCATACAGGCACAGTTATTTTTTGAAGATGAGCGAAGACAACACAGGGGCCTCGAGTAGCATATGCATATCCACATCTGAAGAGCATTTAAGCTTCTATGAGCAACCCAGAATCGATCTTCCTGTATTCCAATATTAACAAAAGAGGTAATTGATGTGTGCATATCTCTATAGTTTTGTTTTTCTTTCTCTTGCATGCAATTAACAATCCATAATGCGGATATTTTAAACTCATCATAATTGCTAGTTTCAGCGTCTTATACTGATTATTATTATTATCTTACATACAAAGTATACAACTTAGAGACTACCGAGTTGGAGTGTTGGACTAATTTCAACTCATGAAAATGAGCTAAATAGACCTTCGGACAAATATTTTTGTATTTCTATATCAACATAAATGTTGTATTTGATTGCATGTAAATGCTGCGAGAAGGTTAGGTTTGTAGGAATATTGTTAGTGTGTGATTGGTTGGCATTGTTAATTGAAATATTGTGAATTACATTTACACTGTTCTTTCACCTTGTGATGCAAACCAATTGCAAACTAGAAAGAAGCGCAATTAATTTATCCTTTTTGATACCAAACAGGCAGAGAGTTTTATTTGCATAGAAAAACTCTACACCAAAAACTGCTTTTGCTATTGCGATTGTCAGAAACCATCTCTCTCAAAAGCTTAGCAAGTGTCAGAAACATAAACTGCTTCTGCTATTACAAGTGTAAGAAACCATCTCTCCCAGAAGCTTAGTAAGTGTCAGAAACCATCTCTCCCAGGAGGCCAAAAGCTTAAGTTGTTAGGTAGTGAGCCAAAAATGTATATCATGCTATTGAACACTCCCCTTCACGTGTGACCCCACTTGCACGTAAAGAGACAAATCAAACCAAAGGTGCACTTTGTGCACAAACAGCAACATGCATACTGCACAAACACAAAGGGAAAAACAAAACCATCTCTCGCAAAAATTTAAGTTGTTAGGTAATGCAAACGGGAGGATTTGAACCCAAGACTTTACATAACCTGAGCTCTGAACCATATCAGAAATCATCTCTCTCAAAAGTTTAAGCTGTTAAGGTAGTATGCAAACAATGTATATCATGCTCTTCAATAGCAAGTTTTCGACAAACCAAACCAATATTATCCAATGGACTTGGAGAGCAAGTGATTGAATTTTTTTTTTGTTGACGATCATGGCTAGCAAGTTCTATAAACTTTTAATTGGCTAGTAAGTTTAGTTTAGTTTAGTTTTTTTTTTTTTTTTTTTTTTTGATGACCAATAAATGCTTGAATATTTTTATAAAATTGATCGAGATGATATCGTTAATTACCACTATATTTTTTGTAAAGAAATTCAGTTTCCTATTCATAAATGGGTTACGTTAACGTGTGCTGTAAGGGCACACGTTAAGTGCCTATTTTTTAAAATAATTAACTCACAATGTGCATTAAATATGGTACAGATTCTCATACAATATTTTATTATTTTTATTTATAGTAACTTTAACATGTGCCCTTAAGAGACATCTTATCATTTTCTTTCATAAATTAGTCAAGAGAACTAGATCGTCCACGTTCTCTCCGCCAATTTTAGCAATAAAACTGTGCATTTTAAACAAGTAGTAGAGCATTTCCTATAGTTGTGTAAATGTACTTTTTGTTTGTTTGTGCGTGTGTGAAATTTGCATATTATGTAAAATAAGAAGTCCTCCATTGGTTTTGTAGAAGTTAGTTATGCGTAAATACAATTTTAATTTACACCGTTAGGTTTCTTTTTCTTTAATTTTTTTATAACACGAATTTAGTAATTTTTAATGCAAAATAAAAAATAAATTTTTTTTTTTGATATATATGAAATTTGATCATTAAAAAATATCAAGATCCTTTGTTATTATGAAATTATGCTAAGAAAAATTAAAGAAAGATTCATAAAATAACATCTGACATGAATTTATAAATATATCATTAGAGCCTATTTTATTTTAGACTTTAATTTTTATGTAAGAATAAATTGACGCATACGATTTGTACATCAATTTATATGTAACCATTGGAGATGCACTTATACAACAAGCGTGTAAAGGTGTCATATCCCAATGCCTTGTCAATGCTATAAAGTTCAATATTTACGCAATGTGAAAAAGATTTTTTTTTTTATCATTTTTCAACTCATCAATGTGTAAAATAAGTCCAAAAAAAAATGCAAAATGACTAGATACTATAGTACATTATTACATTAGCTTTCTCCTTCATTAACTTCTGGTACTATTGAATATTCTAACGACATATTTCATGGCTAATATCTCATTTAGAGGTAGCAATTTGTATTTTTGGATTAAGTATTTGGCTAACATGACCGAATACAACAAGAAATACAAGGACATAAACACGACACAAGGTTATATTATTTTTATTTAACATGAATAACATTCATTTAGCATGAATTGATGTATATGGTTATAATTGTTGCATCCTACCAGACATGTCCAATACAAATAAGAACGAAACTTTTTTACTACGAGACATGACAAGATACAAATTTTTTTTTTTTTTGCCAAACAAAGAAAAATGAACAAACTACACCGTCATCGCGAACAAGATACAATTAATATGAGTAGACATGATTAGTACAACAAAATTTTAGTTTTGCATTAATTTTGTTCTAGAATTTGGATAGAAACACGAAATCATGTTAAGGACTTTAGACACATAAATGACATGAACACAGAGCCGATCCTGATTATTTTGAAACCTTGGGCGAAATCTTAAAATGTGCCATCGATCTTATAAATAAATATATTAATTTTTTATATTAAAAAATTAAATTAATTTTGTTTCAATAATAAGAGTTTACATGTCATCAAAAACACATTATAATTGCAAAGAACCCTGCGAAAACACTATCATTAAATATTTAATTCCCTCTTATTGTTTTGAAATCAATGAGTGAAAGAAAAAATATTAGTGCAACTCTAATTCTCTATTATAAAGTGAGAAGATTGAGATTGAATTTGAGAAGAAAAAATCAGAGAAGAGCTGAAGAGATCGTTTCTCTATACGCCCAAAGTTTTGAAAACTTAAGTTTTTTTGTTGGAAATTTGCAGTATAAATTATTTTTTTCCTTTTTAATCTATATATACGAATAAAATATTAGTACTCTCTTAATTTTTGAGCTCTGAGCAGTAGCTCTGCTAACTTTGCCTTAGGAGCGACTTTGCATGAACATGAATTTTGTGGTGTGTTTCTATTGTTTCTAAAATTACTACCCTAATCTCATTAGTTTATTTAAATTTTACATCAGTACAAAAATAAATGAGTGAATCACAAAGTGAAAAAGTTTATGATTCATCACTCATCAGTGAAGCTCAATGGGCACGTAGAATTTACATAGCAACATATTCTTAACTTTACTCTATAACATATATGTAAAACTAAGGAAGTAGATCATTTAATGTTACATTAATTACTGCACCCTTTGATTTTGTACTACAATATATTTCCCTTAATTAATTCTCTCCCCCTATACAAGATTATCTCTTAATCTTCCTTTCCTTATATGCATTTATTTCCTAATTCACTATACTTTCGTTTCTACATACATCATAATCCCATTTGTTGAATCTCTATGGCCATTCCTTCTTCATCATCTTCTTAGTTAAAACCGCTAATATGCTTTCTCAGTATTAATATATAATTTTAACACATTTTGTGTATCATATAGGTTCATACAAGTTCTCCTATTTTCTATAATTCTGCAAGAATATTAATTTATTTCAACTTCATATTTTTCGAGATGCAAATTGTTCATTTAAATTGCACATAGTATTTTAACGAATGGATAGATGCAACAAAGGTGAAAATCAAACATTTAACAGGTAACACACCAACTATTGCTATATATATATATATATTTCCCTTTATTTTAATTTACAAAGGTTGATTCAAGTTCGCTTAATTAATTTACAAATTGCACATAGTGTCTTTACTCACTTTTATTAATTGTTTATGCACTTAATTCAGCTTTCTTGAAATGTACTTTATAATTTATATTTCTTCATTTGATATTCCATGTATATTGTTTGTAAAATATATGTGGTTTATATATGCATACATATCTCATCTATAAACTCAAGTAAATAATTATGTTAAAATTAAATTGCAAAACTATATATCATGAACATAAGTTAATTAAAGCATTTTACATGTGTATAGAGAAATATACGTCTATATCTTACTTTTCTACTTTTCTTTTTCCTGTGAAAATATATTTTACACCACTTAATATAATCTTAGTATTTAGACGAATACACATATGTATAAATATATTTTTAAAAATTTGCAAGGCACCCGTGCATCGCACGGATTGCAAGCTAGTATTTATGTGTTACTCTCGACTCCCTCCGTTTTAAAACAGTAGTTCCACTTTTTTTTTAATATGTGTAAAATTAATTGCCTCATTTACCCTCTTTTCTAGAATATTGATTAGGTTGGATTTCTTTTTTTAATGTATGTTGTATTCATTTATATATATATATTTAAGTTCTTAGAGTATCTCTAATAGTATAATTAAAATAATAATTATAATCAATTTTAATAATGTGAGCTAAAAACACAATTCCAATGATATAATCAAATTTTAGTAAATTTTTAACCAATAACCAAATTTACTCTTATATAATCAAAATTAACAAGTTTGTTTAATAATAAAAATGAGATACCCACCAATCTTATTAGTTAAAAGAAAATCTTTTTAAATTTAAGATAATATTTCCTTCTTTTTTTTTAAACAAAATTTAAATTAATTAATTTAATCAATCAATATAATGAACCTTACAAATTTAGTTATTAAAAAAATATCAATTAAAAAAATCTACATTAATAATTTATTAAATAAATAATTAAAAATTATTTTAATTATTTAATTTTTATTATTTCATTGGAGATGTTTCACTATAGAAATATATCTCCCTCCAGAGATTATTATTGTAGAAAAAACTAGAAATTAGGTAAATGGTCTTATTACACATTGATTTTTACCAAAAATATAATAAATAATATTTTTTTGAATGAATGGCCTATTTTTAATTGGTAATTAGTGTAAGAGTCTTATTTTGTTTTATATTTTAAATGAAGGTATTTGAATAAATTTAAATATTATTTAATTAATAAAAACATGTATATATTACCTAAATTGCCCCCTCTTTATGAAATTTGCACAAAAATATGGACTGCAAAGTTCATATTGCAGTGAAATATGGACTGCAAAGTTCATATTACAGTGAAATATGGACTGTAATATGAACTTTGCACTAGAAATATGGACTGCGAAGTTCACATTGTAGTAAAATATGGACTGCAATATGAACTTTGTACCAAAAATATGGACTGCAAAGTTCACATTGCAATAAAATATGGACTGCAAAGTTCACATTGCAGTAAAATATGGACTGCAAAGTTTATACTGCAGTGAAATATAGACTGCAAAGTTCATATTGCAATCCATATTTTAATGCATATTGGTATTTTTTAGTTTATTTTAAGGGTTGAGATGTCATTTTACAATAAAAAAAAAGACACATGTCATATTATTAATAAAATAAAAAATAGACCATTTATTTACAAAAAAATTATTCTTTGACTTTATAGTGTAAAAATATTTGTCTAATAAGACTTTTTTTTTTAATTGTCCCTTCAAAAAATTAAATCCGAAAATATTGGGGAGACTGTGCTGACAGCCGAGGAGGAGAAGAGGGAATTTTCTCAAGATTGATTCAAACACACCGCGATAGGAAGAAAGAAAAAAATGGCGAGAAATCAAGTAGCTGATACCACAGCAACAAGCAGCAAGAAAGGATCCAAGAAAACTGAAGCTACGAGCCCTAAATCCAAAACCAAAACCAAAACTAAAAATAAGAATACCAAAAATAACACTCTCAATACCAATACCAATGCCAACGAAGACCCAAAGCCCTCGACTTCAAACCAAATCCAACACCAAGAAGAAGAAGAAGAAATACAAGTAGAAGTAGAAGTAGAAGCAAATTCAAACAACAACAATAAACTGAGCAACAAAAAGGAGGATAAGAAGAAGAAGAAGAACCAAAACAACAACAAAAAGAAGAAAATGGATGTGGATGTGGATGAAGAGGAGGAGAATAAGAACAATGAGAGCACATTGTATAACTTTCCGATGAACCGTATCAATCGCATCGTAAAGGCCGAATCTGATGTTCGTATCACTCAAGAGGCTCTTTTCCTCATCAACAAAGCTTCGGTAATATATAAAATACATGCCTTAATTTTCTACTCTTTTTTCTACCAATTTGATACATTAGGGTTTCGTTGAGATTTATAAATAAATGTATGTGCTCTGTGGAACTATTAATGTGTTTGACCTACTGTAATTATAATTGGTTTGAATGAAGGTTGAGAAATTTATAGGATTGAAAGCCCTAAAATATGTTAAGTTAGGGTTTTGTTGAAATATCAAAACACAGAATGATTCGAAGGTTGCCCTTTGAGTTTCAGTGTTTTTTTTGCTAAAGCCATTTAGATCCAACTAGGATTCGAACAAGTACTTGAAAAGGTTAGAGCTCTGTTTCTATTGAATCAGCAAGAGCTTGAGGATTCTTTAACAATTAAACTAGGGTTTTTTGGATATGTAAAACCTTAGATGGATATCTGTAAGTATATTGGCTTTAAGAGCATGTCAATGTTTACGTTTCCATTTTCTGTTGAGCCATACAACATTGGTATAAGCATTTCCATGAATTAGAACTTTCATATCTTCATTGTTAAAAAGTATAAACGCATGCAGCAATTACATGATAGTGACTACATCTCTCCTAATGTATGCATTATGAGGTTCTCGATAATTCTTGTGCCATCACTTTCAATGCTCGTTTGATTCGAGTTTTTTGTTTGTTTTTGGAGTCCAAAATGGTAATTTCACATGAAAAGTTTGAGCCTCATCAACTTATGATTCAACCTCTTGACATGAACTATAAGTGACTTCTAGTGTGAATCTACCAATTTAGGATTCCAAAAAACGAACCAAAACTTAAACCAAACGAGCACTCAAGGTAATACGTAATTGTCAAATCACTATCTTCTTCAAAAAATAGCAGTATTGTGGAACCAAAATTCCAAAATAAACCGGGAAGGTTTTCCTACACACAAGACTAGAAAGAAATATGACTCAAAACAGTCGTGGCCTAGCCTATTAAAATTTAGTTTTCATATTATATGCTTTCCTGATATTAAAATTTTTCCTGTGCATGCATGTGATTTTGTTTTGAATAAACCTCCATGCAGGAGAAGTTTATTAGAAAAAAAAACTATGAGTTTGAAATATTCAGTACATAGGAATCTAGAAATAACAGCATTAACGATATCTAAATACCAGAATTCCTAGAAAGTTTTCGGTAAGAGCAACACTGGATTCTGGTTCTCCCCATCTTCCTTGATTTGCGGCTTCTATATATCCAATCTTTTATGTACTTCTAGTTATGGAATCTCGCCAGATTCTTGATGAATCTTGTAGGATTCTAGAGGAATCCTGAATTATTACTTGGATCACTAGTAAGTTTAGAACTAAATTCCAACATCTCTAAGCCTAGGAGAACCTAAGAGTAGAAATACCATGTTTCTTGTAAAAGTTTGGGAGGTAGAGTGAGAAGATTCCAGTTTATGTACTTTTGTGTAGCTTGATTTGACGACATCTTGTCCTTTCGGTCTTTATACTTCTTTAATTTGATTACTAATATTTCACGTTTCTTAGTAGAAAGAAAAACGAGTGAGCACATGGATATCATAACCAAAAAAAAGAAAGAGTAGATAGCTAATGTCAAGTTTGTCAAGACTTTTTACTCATTTTTCTTTGTATAATTATATTTTGGATATTAAAATGTAAGTTCATTCAAGATTGTATGGTACTAAATACCAGTGTTACCCCCACCTCCCCCCCCCAATCCACACACAAAACACACGTAGCGTAAATTGTGTGATAACCCCATAAAGTGTGCATTTGCGATCCATATTTTGACTCGCAGACAGATGAAAACAACATATATTTATATCTACCAACTTATTTAAGTACATATCTCAGATATGTCAGGGATTTTAATGTACTATATACGTATTTATATAGCAGAGATGATAAATAGTGTTAACGCAACCCGAATAAATAGTTTTCCGACTAAGTCGCATACTGGCTACGTATTGTACCCCGTTTCCATATCCATACAACGTACCAAAGCATCCCGTGAAACAGGTAACATTGGTCTATACTAAGGTTAATATACTGTATATCAAAATACTCAGGAATAGTTTAACATATTTTATGTAATTATATATTTCTTGATGGACCCAGATCCTGGTTCTTCGAGATATTTTGAATTGGCCTTCCTACATTTGTGTTTCACAGGTTTTATTTTGAATTGTTAGAAGACTACTACGTGCTTTTCTTAGTGTTTGGTTATACAGGTCATGTGTTTAGTAGTACTAGAGAAGTGTTGGCCAAATGTCTAAAATTGTGGAATATGGAATCCATCTAAAGACCACGTTTTCAGAGGTGTCTGAGAAGTGTTGTTATCCGGCATGGAGATAGCTACTTTTTCGATATGCTTGATAATTGTTCGAGATAGTCCCCGTCTAATTTTGTTAAGGTGTGGTCACCATAATTGCACCAAATGCAAGTTAGAATATTGGTACTAATGGCAGTTAAATATTTCTATGTTATGCTGCTAGTGCTTTAAATTTCTTTCCAGAATAATGTTGCTGATTATCATGACACATTTTTGGTAGTTTTTTCACTAGTTTATGCACGTGTTAAATGTTTTAGACTTTTATACTGGACTTATAGCGTTGCTAGTTTTTCTTATAAGGGAATGCTGGTACGACATTTTTATAAGGGCGCCATCATTTCATTTTCTGGTTGCAGGAGAAGTTTCTTCAACTATTCACTACAGAGGCATTTGCGTGTTCTTTTCTGGATAAAAAGAACCATATCGGTTACCAGCACCTCTGTAAGATCCTTTTTCCACTATTTTATAGTGTAATTAGAAGGTAATGCATGAGATAATTTTTGTTCTATATTATGCCGTCAAGCAATTTTTGGCGCTGTACGAGTTTTCGAATTATGTACCTTTATATGCTCCTGTAGTCTCAATATGCCACCCTAATCTGGATTATGCTGACAAAAATTGAGCACTGTATCATTTCTTTTTGAGTGGATTACATTGATATTTCAACCATCATTATACAATAGTGTAGCTTTGAAATGATATTCTGAGATTCTAATGAATGTGATTTTTATCATCTATATTTGTGCTTTGGCTATAGGAGTAAATTTTGTCACTGGGAAGCTCCCCTTGTTTTATTTTTTGTTCCTAACAATCTAGCAACCTTCATTTGTACTTATGTTTAGTTGATTGAATATTATTTACTTCTCTGGATGCAGCAAAAGTGTTAACTGCCCGAGTTTGATGTTTGATTTCACCATCTTTGTTGCTTTATGTTCTTGTGCGGGATCTACATATCTGTATAGTGTTGATGTGCCCGTGTATATATATATGATATATCTAGAAAGAGAGATGACTTCTACCAGTTTTATTGAGATGCTAATCCTTTTTTTTGTGTGTGTTGGGGGGGGGGGGGTGTTGTTTCAGCATCAGCAGTAGGTAAGCGGAGGAGATTTGACTTTCTTTCAGGTATTTTTGCCTCCTTTGTGTGTAGTCTGCTTTGTATAAACATCTTAAACATCTCCTCAGTTGTTAATAAAGTTGCGTTTTGTTCTCTTTTAGATTTTGTTCCCGAGAAAGTGAAAGTTGAGGACGCTCTGAAAGAAACGCCATCAGTTGAGATGTGATAGAGCATTGGAGGCTGTACATATTGGGATCTTCTTGGGGCTCCTCGGTATGTTTTCTTGCATGTGATCTTTTGGTGTAGGATGTTTTATACCATCCTTCGGCTAAGGCAAAGAAATTTCATTTGTTCTAAGCTGTAAGATTAGATCCACAGATTAGTACGTCTCCCTCTTGAAAGAAAAGCAGATTCGGCATACATTTGTCATGTCAATGTTCACGTGTAAATCTGTATTTTAGCGAATCCTTCATTGGTAAGATGAAGATTTTTTTTCCCATGTTTTTCATTGTTGTGCCTGTGATGAGGGCATGGCATGCATGAATCAACACGGGATCATTATTAGTTAATGGGTAAGCTCTTCCATTTACTACCTACTACTAATAACTTAACTAAGATTATTGCCAGCCAGTACACAAGTAAACACATCCACATCAAAATGTCACTCCTAGGAATTATTGTAATTTAGTACGCTTAAAAACTTTTATCTAACAACTGAAGTGCTTTCTTTACATTCCACTTTAGTCATAAGGACAAATTACGACGTGTTAACCATAAGGACACTCGGCCTTTTTAAATGGTCAGTTCTTACCATTCTTAGACATAATTTTTTCCATGTTAACCCTTGTGGTCACAAGGCCTCAGCGTTCACTGGTGGCCACGGGTGACTGCTACTGGCCTATTGGTAGTGACCACCATAGGAGCTTTGATAAACAACCCCTTGCAACCAGCGGTTGGAGGTTTGACTATGGCGAAATTTCTCACTGAATTTCATTTTGTTACTCAGCACTTAATGCTCAGCTCGTGATGGTTCAGCAGTTAAAGGTTCGTTGAGGATCCAAGTTTTTGGGACAGATATGCCAACTTCAAACGCATTTTCAAACTCAGATAAATTTTTGAGCTCACCCGATAGTTTAGTTTTGTAAGAATCAAGCTGTGCTCGAGCATGACTTCGTCAAGCTTGTTGAACCTCAGCTAGTGCCAAATAAGTTTAACGGAAACATAGTTTCTAAAGATAATTTTACAACTCAACAATGTTGAAGAATGTATTGCTGAAAACATATATGGAGAAGAATGCGTGCTTATTTTATGCTCACCTATTGATTTTAGATTACGGTCACTTGGTAAGCATTGAATAATATTTTCAGATATTTTAGGGTAGACTTGGTAGAATCATTTGTTACATGATAATATGATACGAAGTTAATGAGTGAGCTTTTAACAAATTCGGGTGGTTATTGAATTCACCTGTTTGATGCAAAATTATAACAAATCAGAAGGATGAAACGTGAAATGATAGTGAATTGGTTGTGGTATCACCCTTAACACATTCGACTAACCTGTTAATTTTTTTATTTTTAACTTTTTTAATAGAAGTAAAATTTATTGAATGATGTTAGGGTTTGTAGCTATATTATAAGATTGTTCTAAAGAGTACGTTGGATAGGCCGCCGCCTGGGCCTACCAGTTTTTGATATATTTCAAGGCCCCATAATTATACATATATGTCAATATGAATTGTACTATTCAGTCCAAGTTTTCAACTGGGAAATTCTACATAAATGTCTATACAGATCCAATTTTTTCCTTATTAATTTTAGAGAATTAATCTAATTCACTTGAGTAAAAGAAACTCAATAAATTTATGAACTATATTGCATTATTAATCTATGACCCACTTACTTTGAAAATTGAGCATTCTTGAACTGGAAATGCCACCCCCCCTCAACACCCAAATAAAAGACGTAAGCACAGGTGTATGGCCCAACTGGAAAGTTGTAGCCATTATTTCGCAGAAGGCTTGTTTCTTAAGTTTCTAGCAAAGGACCTGGTCATTTAGAATAATCTATTTTCATATATATATACACATATTGTTGAGTGTTTCAAATACAGTAATTTTATATTAGTAATGTCCAGGTTTAATATTGGATTAATAAGTTGTACCAAGATCTTTTGAGATAAAGCCCTACGCCTGAAGCTCATAGTTAGTTAAGTTGAGAAAAATATTACTACACAAATTCACTCAATACACATACATACATATATATATATATATATATATATTATATTATACTATACGTAAGTAAATGCACTTGCAAGCAATTAAAACAATCAATCATGCATGTATACAAAACAAGAAAGCTTTAGTTGCCAGCTACCCACCCTACTTGAGATCAACTCCATTTTTGCTGCCTTCCCAAGCAATCAATCAGCTGTAAAAGTAGCACCTATCTCTCTCTCTGTATATATACGCACATGATTATGATTGGAATAGCTGATGTCAGAAAGTTTTTATGAATGTCTGTTTGGTACCATGCTGAACATCAATAAATAAAATACAGCATGTGGTATGCTTAAAGCTTGTTTGCATAGTGACAATACGAATATGTTAATATCTTTGTTAGTATTGAGTATAAACAAAAGTTAAATTATACTGACCAAAATTCATAGACAGAACGAGGTAAACGCAGGCATCAAGTTGATTGTAGGATTCTTGAAATTATGACAGTGAAAATAATAGTGAAACCATGATTATAACTTCATTTAGAAGTTAAAATCTCATCAAATAATATAATGAATACATCAATACCCATCTTGAACTGTGCAGAATTAGTAGATTTATCTTGAACTTTCTTTGTTTTGAAAACTATTTACATAACGTTTGAATTACGAGAATTGTCTGATCAGCAAACTCTTATTCATTTTAGAACTACAGTTAGATTTGTCATAGTATTATCTTTTAGACATAAGTAATCAATTGACTAGCTGTTAGAGCATTAGTTAAGTGGTAACTGGTACATTTGCCATATAAGTTGGTGAAATTCACAACACATACAGTAAATAATGGCGTAGAATGAATAAGAAGTACTATTACGACATGGGATGTACACTAGTTAGACCCGATGTTTAACATTAGATCGAGTAGAGCGAAGCGGAAGAAAATTGTAATTTCCAAAGTTCGAATTGTAATGGAGTGATAATGAGGAAAAATATTTTATCAACTTAACCGTATAATATAAAATGAGAATAGTAATTGTTACTCTTTCAATGTGACATATAATTAGTACTTGTCCCATGTGATCGAGGACTTGATATCCGTCTCAAGCAAACTTAGGCCAACGATAAGTTTACCACATAGCTATCCTGAAAATTTAGCATGCAACCAATTGCGTTGTAATACCACACGATTGTGATACAATGTACAATATATTTACAAATATATCACAAGTGCTATAATTGTTTTCACTGTTTAAGCCCCGCATAGGCGCTAAACCGCCTCCTACCGCTGCATTGCGCATTTTTCTAAGCATAATCATTGCTCTCTCGTACACATTGTGATTTAAATTGGGTGAGATGATAATTTCTTCTTCTAACTAAAATTGCAACTTCTCACCAACCTTCATTTGATATCATCCTAATTGCTTTTCTAACTAAAATAGGTCCCTCACCTAAAATCTCTCCCTCCCTCCCTCCCCATAAAACCCCTCTCTCCCCCTCACACGTATCACACCCTTTTCAAACAACAAGACTACCTAACACACAAAAAAAATGATGAACAACTTCCTCTTCCCTCTCTCATTCCTCTTGCTCCTCCTCCACTCCACAACCACCCTAGCTCAAGCACCGGCACCGGGCCCTTCCGGCCCCACCAACGTCACCAAAATCCTCGAAAAGGCCGGCCAATACACCACATTCATCCGCCTCCTAAAAATCACACAGGAAGATGACCAAATCAACACTCAACTTAACAATTCAAATCAAGGTCTCACAATTTTCGCCCCAACCGATAATGCATTTTCGGGCCTCAAGGCTGGCACTCTCAATTCTCTCTCCGATCAACAAAAAGTCCAATTGTTACAATTCCACATAATTCCCAATTTTCTCTCCACGACGCAGTTCCAGACCATTAGTAATCCGTTGAGGACACAGGCTGGAAATAGCGATGCTGGCGAGTTCCCGTTGAACGTGACAACCTCCGGCAATCAGGTAATGATGAAGAACAAGGGTGTGGTTGGAGGAGGAAGATTATTGTCTTGGAATTAGAAAAAAATAATAATAATTCTAATGGTTGATTATTACACCAAACGTGCATAAGGAGCCTAACCATTTATTTTCTTAAAATCCTAGCCTACGCTAAAAAAAATCCTTGTTAGAAACTAAATTATCTTGATCTAATTGCTATGTTTAAAGCTTCCTTTTTTCCGGTAGAACAATATTTAAAGCTTCCAAACTTATATTTCAAACATATACCCAATTGGTAAAAATAAATATTAAAAAACCTAATAAGTAAGATAGTAATATTGTTTCACTTTCTTGCATCATTTACCCGCTCTTCAAAAAAGAAGTTGTTCTCAATAAAAGTGAATACAAATGGACAACACTATTGCTAAAACAATTTTGATTAATGTCAAAGCAAATAACACATTGTATGATTGTACAGCTCTAAGTATCTTATATTACTTTGGGGTATTAGCGAAAACTGCTTTAGTAATACTGTTACAAATATACATACGCTCAGTGGCGGAGCAAATGTAGGCCTTGTCACTTGGATTTTTTTTTTTAAATATAACAATATAAGGACTTTTGTGTAAACATTTATAGTTTGAGGTGGGGTTTTAAAGTCTCAAAACTTGAAGATAAAACTATAATTATTTTTGTAAAAACCTCAAAACGACAAAGAGCTTTCTTATGTTGACTATAGTATTCCAGTAAGCATATAACGAACATGTCATTCAACAATTTCAAAATATGAAAGCTTGAAGGGGAATTTTGTAACTCATATTTTTTGGACATCTATTTTTATAATAGATATTTTTGTTAGACAACTCTTTATTTAATAAATTTTTAATATTTCAGTAATATATGAGTTAGACTCGAGAAAGGATTTCATTTTTAACCAAAGAATGGACTTCCCCTTTTGAGGAGGTAAATGATTGAATTTTTTGATAAAATTTTGTGGATATGACCTCTATGATTAATAGATCAACTACACAAAATGTTATCCTAAGCTTCAATCGGGAAGTGGATGAACTAAAGATTGATATATATGCATGCATTTTGATCGTTGAAATTTAGATCTTTGGATCCCCCTCTTCTTGGTTGAATTTTTTGATGAAAATTTGTAGAGTTGATCTACTTATCATGAATATCATTCCCACCGAAATTTATCTAAAGATTCAATCATTTACCCCCGTAAAAAGAGAAGTTCGTGCTTTCGTTAACAAAATAAAGCTATTTTTAGAGCTTGACTCTATACATATATTGTCATGTTATTTTTTTTTAGTGCTAGTGAAGCCCCCACTGTGGTAAAATCCTACCTCCGCCATTGTATACACTATTATATAAAGTCAGAAGGTATTTCTTTAGTTTGATCATGTTAGATTTTTAAGTTTTATGTTTTGTTTACTATTATATAAAGTCGGGCATTTCGTTAGTTTGAAGCCATGTAAGATTTTTGAGTTTTTGATTTTTCCCTTGTAGGCTTAAATCTCATAAAAAGTTCGATATTTTAGCATAAGCAAAGTGGTTCAAGCTCTTACACTTGTAAGAGTATGTTGAATTCAATTAGGGGTGTTTTTGGTTTTGGTCGGGTGAGAATTGAAGAGACCCAAACCCAAACTGAAATTGAAAATTCGAAATTGATTTATAAATCTTCCAAATTCAAACTCGAACCAAACTTTTCGGTTTGGTTTGGGTTTATTCAATTTTTATATATATTTAAAAAATTAATCTAATCAGACAACTAAACTTTTACCGGTGTTTTATAGGATTTCAACCAAGAAATTACTCAAATAGTTGAATCAAATCGGACAACATAACACTCACCTCATATAATACAAGTAGTTTTAATATTGTTTAAATGAAATAAATTAACAAAAAATCAAAGAAAACACTCCCCTCGGTATACGACTCCAATATTTGCGATAACCCATTTTACGTTCACAAACAAACCCTTCATGTTCTGTTATCAAGCCACACTTTCTGCACATAAATAAATAAAACGGAAGAACTATATATTATAACACTTCTATACATAATCAAAAATCAAAATGTATTTTAGTACTTCTTTTGCATATAAATTATAGTATAAATAACATTGTTCAAAATAAAATAATAAAATTAATTTTCACTTCTACTGCATCAGGTGAATATATCCACAGGAGTTGTTGATGCTACCGTCGCCAACACGATCTATACGGACAATCAACTCGCAGTGTATCAAGTGGACAAGGTGCTACTTCCAATGAGTATGTTCGGTACTCCGGCTCCGGCGACGGCGCCGGCACCGTCGGTGGGTAAGGGTAAGAAGAAGTCGCAGGCGGCGGATGGGCCGAGCTCTGATGGCGATGCTTCGGCGAATGCATCGGGTGCTGATGGTGGTAATGTGTTCGGATCCGTGGTGGTGACGATTGGATTAACGGCTGTGATTGCAGCGTTTTCTTTGTGACAGTTAATGGACGGTAGTGATGCTGCCAGGTGAGTATAAGGAAGTGGGGTCCGTTTGTTATGATTGTGATGCTGTGGATTCTCATTGGTGGGTGCGGTGGTTGCTTTTTTTAATAATAATTGCTACGTTTTTAACTTTTTCTTTTTAAAACAATTGTAATGTTTTATTTTGTTTTTGTTTTATTAATATTTTTTTTTGGGAGATATTTGTATCTTTGAAATTTTGTATTTTTTGAGAAGAAAGCAAATACTATCCGTCAATCAACATTGAAGTAAGAAAAGCTTATTGGCCTAATTTTTAAGCTCCTCATATATATATATATATATTTTACATATTCAATAGATTCAACTTCGATACCACATTGAGGGAAAAAAAGAGAGGGACTACACTTTCTAGTCCACAAGTTCTCTTAACGTTAGAGCATCTCCAACAGTAGTATATTTAAGTTTTGTGTAAAATATATAAAATTTATAAAAATTTTGAACTCCAGCCGTCTTTTAAATTTAGTTTTTGTGTAAAACGAATGTGTAAAATACACCCCAAGTTTACACTGTCACATCAGTTTTTTCTTTTCTCAATTATTTTACAATATTTTAAAATGTAATAACTTTTAATAGAAATTATATAATTTAATAAAAAATATATATCTAAAATCTACTCATTAAGACCAACAAATCAAGATCCATTGTTGTTATAATATTATGTATACCAAAATTCAAGAAAAAATAATAAAAAAATTACATAAAATAATATCTAATATGCATAATTATCTTATTGGTTCATTCAAAATTTACACAAAAGTTTAAAAATGTACCATTGGAGCATATTTTTTTTACACTTCAAGTTTTGTGTAAAAGTGTCTTTGCACATAGAATTTATACAAAAATATTTACACAACGGTTAGAGATGCTCTTAGAGCATATTTTTCATAGAAAATGAAATTTGGGTGGGGAGGGAAGCCCCCAAACCACTTTTCAGAGAGAAATAGAGTACTACTCTTATAAGTTATACCATATATTTTTAAAAAAATTGTACATTTTTTTAATAATAGCCATAATTATTTTACCACTAGTGTAACTCAATTTTTTATATGCAAATTAATGCTCGTAAATTAGACTCGTATTCATATTAAGATCTTTTTTTTTTTCATGCTTTGGTCAAAGTTTTAAAATTTAAATGAGTTTAAGCTCAGCAAATTGTTCTTTTAATAAATGATTTCTTCTTCATTATTATTGCTTTTCATGTATCATTTTAGCCCTACTTAATTGGTACTACATGCATGATAGAGTGATAAATCGACAATCCTTGGACTGCCAGATCCCACATGTGAATAACAAGTTAAATTCACGTTGAATTGAATCTCACTCGAATCACCCATACATATATCTTTCCTCCTTATGAGAATTGGTTTTAAACCTAGTTCAAATTGGAGCTAGTACGCTTACTTTCTAATTTTCATAATTATACTAACATCTAACATTGGTGTTCGTCATGATAAAATTACAAAAATAAATTATAATTTCCCTTAAAAATTAATTATCTTAATTATTAGAATAATCTGAGCGTTAATTTTTTTATTTTTTTTAACAAAAATCGTAGTGTTAATTTTGTTTAAGATTACTATGTTCCCATGGTTAAATTAGACGAGTCTATGTCTTCCAAATATTACTTATTTTTGTGGCCTTTCTATGTTTTTAGGTGTAAGTCTAATATGAAAGTTGATACATGTTTTTTTAGGGAAGTTTGATTTTTTTTGATTGATCAATCAATCAAAGTTCATGTGAAAATAGTACTTTTGATAAGTGTTTATTTTGAAATTAACATTTTCTTAAAAAAATATAAGGAATTGTTATAGTAACAATTATGTTCCTTAAGTATCTATGATCCCGTGTCTAACTTTTGTCCCCAATCTTTCAATTTGATGCCACATTAAAATTCGTGATGGAAATCCCACGTGTATGTCATAAGATTGTTTCCAAAAAGCTAAATAGGTATTTAATCCTCTAAAATTTCAACTTTCACTCTCTAGTCGGTTTGTGTGTTCCCAATTTTTGATTGATATTAGGGCAAGATCAACTGATAAGAGGGAAATTTTAAAGGTTGCATACCTCATTTGCGCTTGGAACGATGTCCAAGTGTTGGGGTTTTATGTGAACAAATCGAAACATTGGGGACAAAAATAAGATGAAATATCATATTTTAGGGTACAAAAATTGTTAATAACTCAAATACATATAAAAGTCAAGTTGGACGAGCATCTGCTCATCAGAACCTGAATTGGCCTGCCTTAGTAGATCTCAAGCCCAACCCTGCTTGCCCACCTGATTTCTAACCCATATATTTTGATCCATAAAAGAAATATTACTTCTAATAAATAAAGTGCATATTTTGACCACTACACCAAACTCAATCATGTAATATGAAATGCATTAAAAATCTACAATTACAAAAAATAACAACTGGTATGCACATCACATGTAATTTATACATAAAAATATTTATAAGCTTTTAAGAGCAAGTATTAAACATATTATAAATAAATAAAAATTAATTTTTGATGAGAATTCAAGCCATATTAAATGTATATTTAGAGCATGTTATTTTCACGCACTGGTACTTAACGTATACTTTTAAAGCATATGATAACACGAGCTTACAAAAAAAAAAACTGGGCCGTTCTTTTATTGCACCATTACAATCATTTAGGCCCGATACAATATCTTAAATTGATAATTTCATTTTGTTCTTAAAGACAAAATCACTGGCCAGATTTTATAATAAAATATAAGTTGTATGTTTCACTATTGATTATTGATTATGTTAATTTTTTTTTTCAAAAAATAGTAAAAAATGGATGTGAGACAAGGACCATGATAAACTCTGGGCCTAGCATTCAGGCTTAGTGGGGAGAGGAGCATATTATATTATATTGACATTCCTTTAAACTAGCATTTTGAAATTCAAATGAAGGACATTATTACATTCTTAATCATTTAGGTTAAAGTTTCCTCCTATTTGCATAATACTCCCAAACTTTTTTCGATTTTTCACTTTATGGCTTTTTGAAGTTAACCCCACGTTTTCACGTGAACATTCCTCCTCGCATCACTATTCTGCATGTGTATTTCCTTTTTAATGAATTTTACACTATTTCATTTTTAATGATTTCGAGACCTCCAGATTTAAAGTTTTTTTTCTTAAGACCACTATAATATATCCTCTACGCCATTCAGACTGTAAATTCACATAAAGATGGGAAACCAATGTTAATTTGCTTACTGATTGGAGTTTTTGAAAATTTATTTGTTCTCAAGATAATTTTTTTTTCTTAGTTCAGATATATTTAGTTTTGAATGTTGTATACATTTTATTTTAACAATTTAAAGAAGAATTAGTGGTTTTATAAGAAATGTCTAAAAAATGAAACGAGGGTAAAATTTGAAAATGACTTGCTATAACAATAAACAAACTGCTTAGATACTATATAAATTTGAAAATCTCTTGCTCTTAGCACATATTAAATTCTATAAAAAAATAAATAAAGTACATATGAAAATTCCTGTCATATTATTAAATATTAAATGTTCGTTAGAGAAGTATTCAATTTACATATAAATGTTTAAAATGCATTATTAACTAATTAACATGACTTGTTTTATATATATAATGAAAGAAGGTCATTATTGAATTTTCTTCCCTTTTCTCACTTTGTAATTCCGTAACCTTTCTCTACTTAAATTTAATTTGCCCGACTCTTCTAGGACAAAAAGTAGCCAATGTGCTCTTCGGAGCAACTAGATATTCGCTTATTGCTTGTTTTAGGCTCAAACCATACTGTCTTGCTTCTTTTTTTTTCCTTTCTTTTTTATAAATTAAGGGAGATCTAAATCTCTCCCTTAATCCTACAAATAAAGAAAACCCCCCTCCCACTCCATGAGTCGAACCCTTGGTGGAGGTTGCCTACCATTGGGCCAACCCCTCTCCTCATACTGTCTTGCCTTTCTGTGCAAGTTCTTTTATATGGAAATGGCTAATATAACATATTACTTTATGAATTTGAGCCTTTTTTATATAACTCTCTTTCTAGATGTGTATATTTATGTTTTGGTGTTCAATTGATGAAAATTAACATTATTAGTTCTGAACATATTAATTTATATATCTCACTTAGACCATGTTGGATGAACATTTACAATGTGATGAACTGATGATGGTAATTAGTAAATGACTCTTTTGGGCCTACTAATTGTACAGCTAGACCTATGGAAAGATAACAAGTGGCGTCCTACATAGATGGCTACACTAGTGACTGATTGAGCTAAAGATTGCATTTTATTACGTATTTAGATGGCTCAAAGTGCTAATTTTGTATGTTAGAAGCCTCAAGTTATTGGATTTTGCTTAACAATCGTAAAATTAGGTATTGGGTGTGTGTTGTAAGACATTTTGTAAGTAAAAAGAAGTTTATGCAGATTCTGGATGATAAGAAAGGCACATTAGCTTAAGAATGAAGCAAGAATGAAGTTCCGAGAAGAAAGTCAATGAATTCGATCCTGAAAAAAAGTAATTGATTGGAACTGAACCCTTGAGATGAGCTTAAGAGAAATTTGAAGAAATCCTTGGAGCAAAAACTTATGATCGCAAACATTGCTCAATTCTGTGAGGCATAATTGATTATACCAGTAGAATCGATTCTCCATGCAGAATCTATTATCCTAATTATTTTCTAGCTTTGTTTTAATTTAATTTTAAGCCCGCTTTCGGCCCATAGAGCTTTTAATCTTAAATTATTTGATAAAAGGGTTATATAACACCTATTTAAAACCCTAGAGTTCAGAAGAATAGGAGAGAGCAGCCATAGCATCATAATTCATGTAACGCCCCCGCCTTAATTGTATAGGATAACACCTGTAATTAAGATTAGGAGAGTCACTAACCCATCTTAGTAGGACTAAGACAGGCGTATAAGAAGAATATAGGTCAAGGACAACATATATAATAAGCAAGGACAAGCATTGGGTGCAAAAATGACACTATAGCTGATAAACATGCATCATAGATATACATGATATGCATTATATGAACAACAAAAATAGATAGACAGTCCTCGGGATAGCCGTGGCTTCCCGGACTAACACATCTATTACAAAAATGAACCGTAGTATCAGAGCCTTCTACTTCGTCCCCGAACCCATCGTCTCTTTGTCACCCTAAGACTCGTGAGTATTTGAAATAGTTTAAGGAAATGGGGTGAGCTATACGCTCAGTAGGGGTAAGTAGTCACATACAAAACATAATTCAGTTTAAAACCTTATGTTCATTTTATAATGCATGCGTATGCCAATGCAGGTTACCTCCCTTGTGTCAATCTTAGAGTCACGTAGCCAGAAAACATCCATATTAAACTGGAGTATAGCAATGGCCTTATTGCCAGAGAGAAAATCTGACAATGATCATAAATTGGCCTATCGGCTCTAGAGTATATCAATCGATTATAATCACAGAATCATCAGTGCCTTACTGTTGTCTAGATTTTTAGGCTACACACCGCTAGCTCTAGACAGCCGACGCGTTGCTGCCCTCCGGAGGTTTAGGAATTTTCAACCCAAGGGCACCAGGCCCCACTTATTTTTTCATCCTGGTAAGCACCAACCAATACATAATTCCTTCATAATCGAAGGACCACAACTGAATCATATCTGGATCCACACTAGAATCATATCACATTCAGAATAATATCAGGATCATACAAGCTTTCATCATCATCATCATCATCATCATCACTACGAGAGATACGCCTCATATGTCGAGCCATGAGAATAATACACATATGCCAAGAGTCTCCAAGCGGTTGGTTGACACAGTAATGATGTATATAGTATACAAACATGCTCTTTTATACGACCATGAAGCACACTATGCCATACCCACTCAAGTACAACCAATTATATATCTCTTGGTGTGTATAAATCAATTAATAATTTCATCCTCCCCAAAACAATATCCACACTGCCAAGAGATACCGTATATGATTCCAATAACACATTACAACAAGTGGGTAAGGTATATCATGCTCCAAATCATGCAAACATAACAACATGAACCCTTTTATTTTCAAGTTTCTCAATTAAATAACAATAAAAAATAATGATTCTCGAATAATAAAAGCATACTATCAAGTTTTGAAAGTCATAAAACCCCTACCTTGACTTATCAACGAGAAAGAAGAAGAAAATTTGAAGGTTCAAGCCTTATCCGAAGAAATCCCAGCGAGAAAGATGATGAATAGCGACCAGGAGGATGATTCGGAGGATTTGGAGCTTTTATATCGGATTGATATTGACAAATAAGTAAGAATCCTTCTAAGAACCACCTTTATCTCTCTCTAGAGCCCTCAAGTTGATATGAGAAAGTTTGGGCCTAGTTTTGTGAGTTTTGGGGATAAATGGTGAGAAAATGGGGTTAAAACTCTAGAAATTTCGTCACACAGGGGTATGGGACCAATCCTAGGATTTCTGGGACCGATCCCAAAAGTATTTTGTCCAAGCTTAAATTTTGGCTGCACTGACTACTGTTGGTAATTTGGTCATAACTTCTTGCTCAGAACTCGGATTTGGGTGATCTTTATGTCCACGAAAAGGTAATTCAAAGAAATACAACTTCCTAATAGAATTTTTCTCAAATTATGGATATATTTTCTCCAAAAATTCGCTGAAGGCAGCGCTCTGCCGAATCATTAGGGAATGACCCGAATTTGACGATGGACCTACTTTGCGCCCTATTTTGACCCACAAGGAGTGCGATTTAGCATCCGATCAAAACACGAAAGTTGTAGAATGGTATAAAAAATAGATACATGAGCGAACTAAATCTTAATCGGACAAGAAACGAAGAAATTACGATAGCTCAAAATTAGCTAAAATTCACAAATCGCAAAGAACCAAAACTTCCTATTTACCAACCGAAATCGATTCGGACTACCCGAATCACCAAATGATCATTCACATGTGTATAAAGGGATTAATACAACATAATTAAATACAGGATGCTACAATTCAATTCTTGGAGATTAACCCTAGTTTTTGATAGTTTTTTAGAGAGATTTTTATAGTTTTATTAAATAAGTTTGTTTCTTTTGATTTAAACTCTTGAAAACTTGTTTAAGGAGAGATATGAGGACATGAATGCAATGTTAATTTCCAGAATACATTTAAATATTTGAAGTTTTAATACAAGTTTCCAATTTATCCAAAATTTTATCTTGTTTTATCTTATCTTTTCTTTGCAATTATAGTTTCTAGATTTTGCATGTTATTATGTTTGATTTAGTTTTTGGTACTGAAATTTATATGCTAAATATGTTCACTTATTAATTAAGCATGTTTTCCTTTATATGATAACGTGATTAAATTTGTAAACTGAAAATAGTTTATATTGATTTTTCCATTGATTAAGATCATTATGTTACTGATTTTTTTTATATTTTTTCATCATTTCATATCGTTAACATTTTTTATGAGAAACCCTAGTTGATTTCAACCAATTTAGATTTGAAAGTGGCATAAATTATCGTTTTTGCACTAAACCTAATTGGTTGAATCAAAGGGTGGTGTTTACTTTATAAATTAATTGCTTAGTTATCTATATGATTAGACAAGTTTAGGCGTTATTTTGGTCATGCATTTGAATTTTATCTTCTTAATATTAAAAAGTTGCCAATTTTAGTTTATTACCATTTGATTAATGACGGATTTGATTTCAATCATGTTTTAACCTATTTAAAACCTATTGGAGGTTATTTTATTGATTTTTAAAAATACTTAGAATAAAAGGTTTTGTTTTTGTCATGCATAAGCAATACTTCAAGAAACAAATATTTTTCAGAATTTTATGTGTTGCCATTGGATTTTGTAGCGAAAATTAGTTCATATGGTTCTTGTCATGCATGAATTATGATGTGCCATGCTTAGATTCAGCTTAGTTTTGGACTTAGTTAGATAACTTAGGTGCATTAGAAAGGATACCTTGATTTTATTTCACAATCATTTTTTCTTTATTTATATTTTTTCCCTATATGAAAGAAAAACCGAATTTTATTGAGAAATCGCTTTTCCTTGTAGTTTGGCCTTGGATTTACCGAGTAATTATTACAAGTTGATCGCATATATTTGGGTGTTAAAACTCGCATCATTTTTAAGTAGTCAATGACACAAAGCAGTGGTGAAAGTCAACTGACACATTTGTTTTGTTGACCACAATTCTATAGGCCTGCTTACAGAGCTAATCTCGTAGATCGAGTGTTGATAATATAGGTTTTCACTGCAAAGCTGTAGACTTCAAGGCTTTAGCATACAAACCTAACTTTTTCATAGCAAAGGAATTGAAGGGAGTTGGTATCAATAATGTGGATCAATAATGCTACGACCATATTAGGTATTCAAACCACCTTACTTGCATTTAATGCATACCAACTTGCATTAAATGCCGAATTAAACGGAAGGCAGTTAGCATGGCTAAATTTTAGACTTTTAACCGCAACCATGTACAAAGCTTGCCTTAAGCTCACTATATATATGAAGCATGTCCTTCTTCATAATGACGAGAGTTTTAGCATTGAATATTGTTAATCAAGCTAGAACAAAACAACACTCAAGAGAGAAGAATACTTAGAGTATTTATCACCTTATTCAATAGGCCTGTCAAGTGCACTAAATATTGCAGAACTACTTAGGCCTAGATACGTTGTCTTTGAGAGTTATTTTTGTATGTATTGAGATAATATTAAACTAGCTAAGAGTTACAAATACTTTGTAATCAGAACTCTGCTTTATATTATTAACTTTTATAAAAAGATCTTTGAGCTTCAAGCTCATTTATAGAGGTAGAGTAAGTCCTTACAAACAAATTGAACATATTATATTACTCTTTTGTCCATTTTACCCTCTGTTAAATTGCTATCATCATTGTTGGCGTGTCATTACACTGCCAGCTCATTATATGCTTAGCTTAGTCAAAGTCATTAACACTTGCTTGATTGGTTGTTAATCATCTAATCTAGATTTTGACACCATTAGTAGGCGTTGTTAGTGTGAACATTAGTTTTTCAAAGTTTTTACTCTAAAAATATAAGTGTTTGTACTTTGATAAATAGACATGTCTTCACAAAGAATCCAAAATGCTTTACAAGTACATATTGATAGGTTTATAGCCCAGAGGGAAACATCATCACCAAAAACAGCAGGTATGAAAGCAGTAAGCACTCTTGTTGGAAAGGGAAAAAAATTAAGGCTTGAGATTAATGAGGAATCAGATGGTGGAAATAATGAAAGCAATGGGTCAATCAGGAAATAACTTTGTGGCATCGCGCACTGGTGAAAGACTATAAATCTTCCTTTGCAGAACATATTCAAATATGTTCAGTGCCTTCACGCTCCTAAACCTCGAATCATATGATGGCTCCACAAATCCCTTGGACCATGAGCAGTATAGAAATATGATGCGACTCCAAGAGATACCAAATGGGGTCATATATAGAACTGATTAAGCCAAAATATTGCATTTTTATATGTATTTAGGTGGCTTAATATGCATGAATTTGATTTTAATTATCCTAAATTGTTAAGAATTGAGCTTTAATCATGAAATAGGATAGTATATTTGTTTCTAGTGCATTATAACCTTTTTACAGGTTAAAAATGAACAAGAACGAATCTAGAAGCAAATTCCCCCAAAGTTAGTCATTGCCGGTCAAATTCGGAGCTGAATTGAGTTCAAGAAGTAAACCAAAAGCAAATTCCAAGCTCAAGCATGAAGGAAGTTGATGGAAGAGACTAAGAGAAGCCAATAGAGCAGTCCCAAGCAAAGAAGAGTCATTTGAATCAAACCGAGAAATTTTTGAATGAAGAAGAGATTCACTGCGCGCATTGCCTCTATTCCGGTAATTTTTAGTATTTATCTGTGCAGAATTTGAAGAAAACTCCAGAAATATAAGTTGTAGAGCTCTGAGTTATCTACGCGTAGGCGAAAACTTTGCATCAATCGGAGTTCGGAGTACAAAGTTATGGCAGAAATACGATCAGTGCACCAGGGGATTGAGTTTGAGCGCGAAAGAATACCTAAATTTATGATGCAAATATTTATCGAATGGGGTCCTTAGCCTAGATGGCAAGTGATCAGCTCTCTACTCATGCTTAGTCCAGTGTTCGAATCCCTCGGCGCCAACGACTTGATAGACGACAAAGCTAAAAATAGCTTTTGGATTATTGTCAATAATATTGTAGGTTTTAGGTTAATTTTAGAGAAGAACAACCGTCATTTCTATTTTATTTTTTTTGAGTAGGAGAACAGTCGCCAGAATATTTTTGAGTAAGAGAGTCGCCATTCTTGTTATTCAATAATTCCAAATTTCCTTTGGTTTATGGCTTGTATTGAAGAAGAAACAACGTATAATTCTATTTCAATTTGAGTTTGAGCGAGTCCCATTACAGTTCTTCAATAACTGCGTAACTGTAAGTTTTTCTTTTCATTCAATTTTATTTTTAATTTATTTCAATTAATGCTTGTTAATGCTTATATTGTTAGTTAATTATGTGTTTGAATGTGATTGATGATTGAAATCCATGCTTAATTTATAATTTTTATTAGATGTTTTTTGTAGATTCCCGCATAGAACCCTAAAAATATGTGTTTTCTTATTTTATTCATAACTTGCTCGTTTTTTGGCCAATTTTGATGATCCACCTATCAAAACGACCACAATCAAATTTTCTACAAAACCTTACTGTTTTGGGGATCTAAATTCCGAAATTTTCTGAGGACAGTAGGCGATTTTCGTAACTGCCAGTGTGCTATTTTTTCGAAATTTGTTTAAACTGTATTTTTAATTTATTAATTGTTTCTTAGTTTTAATTGCTGTGAAATTTTGCATGCTTATTCAATTATATTTCAGAAATATGTTTGCTCAATTTGTGATTGAATTTATCATGTTTTGCTTAATTTTTATCAATATAATAACGTAATTTAGTAGTTAGGGGTCCGTAGCGAAAGCATGACGGACTAGTGTGAGTATATGATTCAATTGTGATTGTGGCTTGCATTTCTCATTGGTTATAGGTCAATTAATAAATCTGGAAAATATAGTAACTTTTCATGCGTTAAAACATGAATTTTTAAGATTATTTCTCGATTATTCGACAAAAGAACCGAAAAACTTCAAATTACGAATTTTTGCACTAAAACTTTAACGAGGCTGAATAGAGGACGATCCTTATCCTTTATTGAGCTGAGTTAGTTATCCAAGTAATTTGGGAGCTTTGAGCGCTGTTTTGGTGTCATTCCGGAATCGACACCAAAATAGTGCCAATTTTAGCTTTTAATGACTTTTTAAAAATGGTTTTGACGTATGTCATGCATACGCATAATCAAATCTTAGAAATGAGTTAAACTTTTGATATTTACTAAAATTGATTAAATTTAGTTTGTTTTTGTCACGCACTAGCATTACTAAGTGAAAATTAATTTTTGTAAAAAAAAAAATCATAAGTTCCCTTATTGAAAACTAAAGTTACATGCAGCGTATGTGAGTCTTGTCATGCACTTCTCATGATATACTCGTGAACTTTAGTATTTAACAATTAGTAAGCTAAGGACATTCATTGTTAATAGGAACTCAGGTCCACAGTCATTTCTTGAATCGGTTGGTCGTACTATCTGTAATGTCATAGCTATGGATACCCTTAACGCTAGCTCTTTTCCCATTTTATTAGACGCTTGTTTTAGTTGCTGCTTATTTTATCCTTGCTTTATTTATTTATTTATTTATTTATTTATTTATTTTCTTTTAAGTTTTAAATTTAATTTCTTATTCTATTCTTTCCTATTCTAAAAAATATTATTATATTTTCTTTATTTTATTTTTCTTTTCATCTTTCTCCCTGTTGAAAGTTTAGCTAGAATAATAAAATTACCATCATTCCCTATGGTTCGACCTTGGACTTCCAAGTAAATATATTATAACTTGACCACCTGCACTTGGGTGTATTAATTACGCGTTTTTGAGCGTAGTCAAGAACTTCATCACCACTCTCAACAGAACTTCTAGGAACCGGCCGGGACCAAGTTTGTTTTAATTCCCACAATGGATTCTCCGAATTAATAAGTTTACTTTTCAAAAGTATCGAAACTGAATTTTACAGAAATATTTATTTAGTTTTTCAAGATTCTTGAAAACCTTTGTGATATTGATGCAATTTATGAATTGAAACAGAAATTAACAATCAATCACAACATAAGGGTTTTTTACGTGGTAACTCTGAACGTGAGAGAAACATCCACGGAGGCACCATACCTCAGAACAAATCCACTATTTAAAAAGTTTTTACAAGAGTTTTACACGGACAAAAGGAATACAACGACCCTAATGCACATCCCGTACACACCAAATGGTACACACTTCCCTCACCAAGCCGACTCAACAAAACTTAACTAACAATAGAAGACTTATTCGAGATAACCTCACCAACAACAAGAATCAATTAAACTCAAATAAGCTCACTCAAGATAAAACTCCATAAGTTCTAGATTTTGAAATCTCAAAAGATCATCAACAAAATCAGGAATACAACAAATTTCACATGAATAATTTTCTCACAAGTAATCAATAAACAATCCTTCCAAAACAGAATGTATATACTAGATTTCTAATCAAAACACATATCACATTCACCTAGTAATTTCTCAGATATGCAAGCATTAAACTAACAAATTTTTGCTCAGCAATGATACAAGTTTTGAATAAATTTTGGCAGCAATAATAGCAGAGATCAAAGACAGTTTATACAATAGATTTTTCTCACAAAAATAGATTTAAAATATATAAAAAAACAGTTTATATGGACTGTTTTACGCAGCAACCATACGCAGCAATAAGAACAACTCAAAACATATCTTATTTACAATATTTCGTAACAATTATCAACAAAATAGATTCAGGATTTTTGCAGCAAAAATTAATAGCAATGCAGCAGATTATATCAGCATATTGACAGCTTCTAATAGATTATATAGACAACATTTTACAGCAGCAAATTATCAATTAAAATTAGATTTATGCAACAATAAAATCAACAGTGGCAGCAATAGATTTGCTGTTAAAGAACCAAAACAAATTAAGAAAGATTAGGATTGATAATATCCGGATTTAAGAAGAGAAAAAATAGCGCTATCGATTTGAAAATCTCAGATTCAAAACAAGCAGCACCAGTGCGTATACACAGCAGGAAAACACACAGCAACCGAGATACACACATAAATTCGAGCAGCAAACAACAAACAAATACACAGCAACAAAAATCTCAGCCACACTACCGAGTGTACATGGCAGTCCACAGCACAACAGAACCGAAAATGACACAGAGCAGAGATAGGATAAAACTACAACAATATCGAGTATGTACATAGCATCGATAGATCAAAAGCAGTTCCGAAAATCCCCAAATCTCAATATCAATCTCTAATTATGATTTTTCAAGAATATTATTCACTCAAATTAATCTCTCAAGGTAAGAGAAGGATCTTCAAATCATACTATACATTCATCTCTAGAATTTAAACATTACAAATTAACAAGAACTTGTGTTCTTTAAATTTTTCTAGAGAGAGAGAGGCGAAAGTGAAAGACAGAAAACTAGGGCTCGTAGAAAATTCCTGTGTGGCTGTTGCTTGTTCTTTTTTTCTTAGGGCACAAATAAGATAAAGAAAAAATATATATATATATATATATGTGTGTGTGTGTGTGTGTGTCAAAAATGAAGGGCCAAGATCACTTTAATCAAACAACCACAATAAAAGGAGAAAAGAAATATATATATATATATATATATAAAAGCATGTGTATGTCGGCAGCAAAAGAGGAAAAAGAGAGAAAACATGTATGTGTGTGTGTGCTGTTGTCTACAATAGTAAAAGAAAAAGAAATGATATATCTTTTAAAGCATTAAAGGGCCACCAAATAATAAAAGCACATTTAAAAGAAACACATCAATTAAAAATTCATTTTAAAAAGATGGAACTTATGTAAAATTATAAGCAGATAAAAAAAACGCATACCTGAAGTTTTAGCTCCGCAATACTAACTTCTCGGACACAGCTTTGACATTAAAAAAAAAACCCGAGACTACCAAAGGGTGTGCAATTCTAGACACGAAAGAAAGACTTTTTTGACTCGAAATGCTCCAAACATTGTAGCCGAAGAATGGCACTTACATTTGTATGCCATTTTCCTGGGGCAAGGAAACAATCCAAGCCATTTACACACATCTTTATTATCAAACATAAGTCCTTAGAAAGTCTAAAGAATTATGTATGTCGTTTCAATTAAGAATATCTCATGATTAACAACCTCACGTAACCTTTATAGAACATGTAAGCTTCTTTTACTGCCTTATGACTCTAGCCAGGCAGGTCCCAAAGACAATGCCAGACCTACTGGTGGAGATCAACAATCATATAAGGGTAGAAGAAATGCCTCATGGCGATCAAGAGAAGAATAAGAAAAGTAAGAAGAACTAGGATCAGTCCAATTCCTCCGAAGAAAGAAACCACTAGCAGTACACTCCTCTTATAGTTCTAGTTAGGGAAATCTATGCCAATGCCAAGGAAGATGAAAGCTTTATAAAAGAAGGGCATGTCCAAGTACTATAGATACTATAAGATTATAGACATGAGATTAATTACTATTGGAAATTCAAGGAAGAGGTTGAGAGATACCACAAAGATCATGGGAAAAAGACCAATAATTGTTGAAAACTCGAGGAAGAGGTCATCCAGAGAGGTATGCTTTGCTAATGTTAAAGAAAAGGATGAAACACCTCCTAAAGAGAAAAGGAAAAAGTAGAACGATGATATTCTCATGATAAAAGAGGGATCCACCCTCTCAAGTCAAATCAATATGTTAAGAAAAACCCATGCAAGAAAGGTCCAGACTTGCTATTCAGATATTGACATATTCCTCTTTCAGCTAGCCAAGGCGCAAACATTTAAATAGACTTACTTGACCTTCATCGATAAAGATTTGAATGGGATATAGTTCATTCATGACGATAATCTGATTACCACACATGGTTTCGATAGGGGTAAAAATTATGAGACCCAAACCTAAACTAAATTTAAAAATTCGGTTTCAGTTTTGGTTCGGTTTTTAAATTTTTGAAACTCAAACCCGAACCAAACTTTTTGGTTTGATTTTATTTGGTTTTTATATATTTTTTTAAAATAAATAAATTATAAGACAACACTTATTTTTGTCAAAAAAATAATAACTCTAAACTTGGTCATACTCATTTTGGATAGAAAAACATTAACTCTTATATTTATAATATAGTTCTAATATTCACGATTGCTCCGATGTTAATATGCCTTGTCAATGGAGATTTGGAAATTTTATTTGTTCCTAAGATAAATATTTTTTATTCTTCAAATATATTTAGCTTTGAAGGTTGTATATATATATATATATTTTTTGAAAATTTTAAGAAGAATTTGTAGTTTCATATAAAAAATTGTCCAAAAGATGAAATGAGGATAAAATATAAAATAAGTTATTAAAAAAATAAAACAAATTTGTTAACCCACAAAAAATAGTCATTAACTTTTTCTTTAGATAAAAAAAGGAGTTTGTTTTAACTTTATGTTTAGAGAAATAAAATACTGTGAGAATCCGCAAACGCGACCCCCGGGTCTCGTCCCCGCTCGTTGGGCGTCTGAAGCGTCGGAACGGATTCCGTCGCTCCATTTGCTTGGAGTTGTTTGATGATTCTTATCATGTGTCCCTACGTCTATATCTGCAAAGGGATTCGTTCAGAGTCGCCAGTACGTTTTACGAGAAAACGGACAAAAAGGGTTGTGTAAGGGGAAAGGCTACAGATAAGCCTTTCTTTACACATTTGTCTGCGAAACCAGGATTCTATAGGGTTCGGGAACTATATTACGGTTTGGGAAGGTGTTAAGCACCCATTCCGCCCTTTCGGTCTCTAGTGGTCTTTATATGTTTATTATATGTTGAAAAACTTGGATGCTTTTACTGACAGTCTACTACTCTTCAAATGAAAACCCTAATTTCTGGGGGAAAACGGGAAAGTGATGAAAACTTTTGTGTTTCGAGATCCGATGTTTTTATTTAAAAGGTGTAAATACAAGTGACAAAACCTTTTATTTTGAAAGAGTATCCCGTATTATTTCCTCAGATAATGACGGTTTTCTCGTGTTGTGTTTACTTTTGTAAAAGTTCGGATCTAAGTCGGGACTAATTTAATATGGAACTAGAACTCTTTGGGGAGAGTTATCAATCACGTCGCAGTCTATAGAGAAGACAGGATATGTTGATTCTAATTCCTAGATAAGTCGTATCAGTCTGGGTTTTGAAAACAGAATTTTATCCGGACGATAACATACTTACTCTTCTGGTTTTGCAAATGGTTTTATCAGGGTCTTTTGTTTTGAAAACGGTAGACTATTTATAACTTGGCAATAAGTTTATTCAAATAAAACGTGGACAAAATAACAGAAATAAAACAAGTACACAGATAGACCTATTTTTCGAGCGCGTTAGGAATCTAGCCCAACCATGTTGCCACTTCGCTTACCAGGACGGGGATCGACCTGCCCGGTCAGGTCGCGGGGTGCGGGGCAGCGCCCCGTTAGGAAAAAATCGAATTCTAAAAGTTTACAATAAAACTAACATGCGAACATCTTATTTAATTACGAGAAGAAACTTTATTTACCTTCCCGACGAGAATAATAATAAGAAAGAGAATATAATACGGCAGAGAGATCTCCGGCGATAATAATCTTCTCCTTCTTCAGATATTTCCGAGAATTCGCTTCTAGAGACGGGACACGTCGAGTGTCGGGAATAGATTCGATAATTCTTCAGAGATAAGATGATAATATAAAATGCTTGATAAAATCAGAATAAAACTCAGAATTTCTAGATTCAAGTTGCTGCCTCTAACCCTTGGGGGTGTTGGCCTATTTATACTGCTCGGGGAAGATTGTCGCGCGACATTTCCCCAAAAAAGGCAAGTGTCGCGCGAGATATCTGTTTGTCGCGCGACAATCGGCTGAAGTGATGGGTCCTGACACTGTGATGTGTCAGAAAGTGGTTGGTCGGGTGCAGAGAGGGATTGTCGCGCGACATAGTGGGATTGTCGCGCGACAAGCGGCTGAAGTGATGGGTCCTGACACTGTGATGTGTCAGAAAGTGGTTGGTCGGGTGCAGAGAGAGATTGTCGCGTGACATAGTGGGATTGTCGCGCGACATTCCAATGATTGTCGCGCGACAATGTGATATGTCGTGCGACAATCCTTCATAAAAAAGGTTTGTCGCGCAACAAACCCCCCCGGGGTAGTTTCGGATGCTCGGGTGGGTCCCGGGCTCCAAAAACAGTAGTCTCGTAGGTCGTTTAGGGTTCTTGCGGGGGTCACGGATCGGGGTGTCTACAAATACACTCAATAAATTCTCTTAATATATATATATTGGAATATTCAAATTATATCAGTGTAAGATTAAGAAATTTTTCATTCATCCATATCTTACTCTTAGATTTACAAGCATATGCAAAGTTATTTTTATTATATTTATCAAAATATACAAAATTTCAAATCAATCAAATATTTGTAGCCATATAATCACTCTAACAATTTTCTATGTTTTTGTTTTGTGTAAAATTTATAGGACTTGTAATTTTTTTGTCCTCCTGCAATCTTTTAAAATTGAAGTTTGTGTAAAATGGATGTGTAATATATACTTCCATTTTACAATGCCACATCAGCTTGCTCTATCTTATTTTTTTTTTATAAAATTTGAAAATGTAATAATTTCAAATATAGAATATGGATTTTAATAAAATCTATATATTTGAAATATACTCATTAATACCTATAAATCAAGATTCATTGTGGTTATACGATTATTTATAGAAAAATTCAAGAAAAAACTAATAAAAAATTGCTTAAATTGATATTTAACATGTGTTGTAATCTTATTATAAGTTATATTAAAATTTACACAAGACTTTTACAAAAGTACCACTGAGGCATATATTTTTAGCGTTCAAATTTATTTTAAAATTTACACAAGACTTTTAGAAAAGTACCATTGGAACATATTTGTTTTAGCGTTCAAGTTTATTTTATTTTTTTGTACACATTTTTGATATTTTATAATTAACTAATTCAATAGTTAGATTTATGAATTACGAAATTGAGAGAAAATTATTAGTGGATTTAAATTTTTTTATATTTTACACCAAGTGTAACTTGAAATCCATTCATAATTTTTTCTCACCTTCATAATTTATCAATTCCATTAGATAAGTTATTTATTGTGTTTATTAACCATGCAAGTTTCAAATTAATCATATATTTGTAACCATATAATTGCTCACTACACTTACTTTTAGAGGCAACTGGGCATAATGGCTCATTATTATATAAAAGCCCATTATAAATTAGTATAGTAAATTAAGGACATTGCAAGAAAAATACACTAATGCCCATTCCTTATTTAACTAGTTACACAATAACTCTAAATATAACATCTTACGTCTCCAAAAAAAAGTTAGCACAAATCTCGGTCAAAACAATTCAAAATTCATAACGGTCGATTATCGATACCAATTCTCTAGAACATACTAACTATTTATATGGTGTTAAAATATATTTAACACCATTTTTGTCTAAAGTAACTAATCATATGGTGCTAAAACAATTTTAGCACTAATTGTCCAACACTAGAATGGTGCTAAAAAGATTTTAGCACCACAAGTGAACACATTTAACTAAACTAAAGGTGTTAAAACAGATTTAGCACACATTCAATGCTACACATCAAGGTGCTAAAATAGATTTAGCACTCATCCAATGCTACACATCAAGGTGCTAATACATATTTAGCACCAATTCTCTATAATATAGTAACTATTTACATGGTATTAAATGGTGCTAAATCAGATTTAACGCCAATAGAGAACAAAGGATAACGAAATTCAAAGGTGCTAAAACAAATTGAACACAATTTTTGTCCAAAGTAACTAATCACATGATGCTAAAATAATTTTAGCACTAATTGTACAACACTAAAATGGTGTTCAAAATATTTTAATACCACATGTGAATACATATAACTAAATAGAAGGTATTAAAACAGATTTAACACCATCCAATACTACACATCAATGTGCTCAAGCATATTTAACACTAATTCTCTAGAACATAGTAACTATTTAATGGTGCTAAAACAGATTTAGCACCAATAAAAAATAAAGAATAACGAAATTCAAAACTACTAAAATAAATTTAGCATCATTTTTGTTTAAAGTAACTAATCATATGGTACTAAAACAGTTTTAGCACCAATTGTTCAACACTAGAATAATGTTGAAAATATTTTAGCACCATAGGTGAACTCATATAACTAAACTGAAGGTGTTAAAACAAATTTAACACCATTTTTGTTCAAAGTAACTAATCACATGGTGCTAAAGTAGTTTTACTACCAATTTTCCAACACTAGAATGGTGTTAAAAAGGTTTTAGCACCACATAAAACAGATTTAGCATCCATCTAATACTACACATCAAGATGCTAAAACAAATTTAGCACCATTTCTCTAGAACATTGTAACTATTTACATGGTGTTAAAACAGATTTAGCACCAATAGAAAACAAAGAACAACAAAATTCAAAGGTGCTAAAACAGATTTAATACAATTTTTATCCAAAGTAACTAATCACATGGTGATAAAACAGTTTTAGCACCAATTGTCCAACGTTAGAATGGTGCTAAAAAGCTTTTAACACCACATGTGAATGCATATAACTAAACTGAAAGTGCTAAAATAGTTTTAGCACGACATGTCCATTAACAAATTAAGGGCATTGTTCAAACAACTTCAATGCAATAAAAAAAGAGTATATATGTACATATATATGTTTATTTATCAACATAAATACACATATATTCAGTTTATTCATCAACAAACTCCACGCACATATCTATATATATATATATATGTATATATTAAACATATACACAAATGGTACACATATACAGAAAATAATGTATGTATAGATCTAAACGTAAAAATGTAAAATCTATGTAATTATATCCAAAATATTATAGATATGAACATGTATATTCAACCGGGTAGTGATAATTGGGGGGGCGGGGGGCGGTGGTGGTGACGATGGAGTTATGGCGGCGACAATGGTTGGTGGGATTAAAGAAGTAAAGAGAGAATAAGCGAAAAACTAAAGAGGACAAAAAGAAAGAAGATGAGAACAATGCCGATATAATGGAAAAGATTAATGGTATGGGCACATCAACTTTTTAATTAGGGGTATATTTGCACATCAACATTTACCATTTTCCTTAAAATAAATTAATATTATGAAAAGTATTCTTATCGTAAAACCAAATTATGAAATTAGTACTACTCCCCTTTATTAAACGTGAGTATGTCCTTAAAGTTATAAAACATTACATAGTGAGGCCCTAGAACCTATTATCTCTTACTTTTATTTCATTTTTGTAAGGTTCATAATTTAATATATAACATGATTACGATGATAGAGGTTTCTGCATTTCCGATTGATTTATTTTTTGCATGCATCTTTGAGATATTATAATTAATTAATTCAACAGTTAGATTGTTGAATTTTGAAAATGAGAAAAAAATTATTAACGGGTGTAAAACTTAATTCATTATTTTACATCAAGTGTAACTTGAACATTTTCTATATATATATATAGTTAATTTGTTAATGATTCAATGCACCACCAATTAACATTAAGCAGTAACAGATCCGTAAATATAATTTAATTTCATATTACAGATAAAGGCCAAGCCTGAAATGCCATTATTTCTACGGAAAATTTTATCACTTGTGCAGATGTGCACTTCTTTTTCATTTTTTCCCTATATATATATATATATATATATATCTATAAATTGATAATCTTATAATACAAATTTTTCTATATAATACAACCTTTTTATATAAATAAAGGGTGGTCCTAGGACCTCCTTATAAGAGTGAACCGACAAAAGATTTGATAAACACGGCAATGTGAGTCGAATTCAGGATCTTCCTATTACAAAAATATAGAAAATGCCAATTAAATACTATAAACATAAAAGATAAGGATATATATGAAAATTCATGTCGTATTAAATGTTGATTAAACCATTATTATTTCTACACATATATTTAAAATGCATTATTAACTAATTAAAATGACTCGTATTTATTTTGGTTCATGTCCTCAAGTTCATTCTCTACGTAAGTTTCCCTCGCTCTCCTAGGACAAAAATTAGCTAGTGTGTTGTTTGGAACAACTAGATATTTGTTTAATTGTTTTTTGTAGGCTCAAACCATACTGTTTCGCATTTCTGGAAGTCCTTAATTTTACCAGAAAATGGCTAATAGTATTTATTTTCTCTCCCTTAGACTACATGGGATGAACATTCATAGTATGTCAATACCTATATATATATATATTGCAGCCATCAAGAACACATTTAACAGTTCGTTCAAAAAACTAGAGTTTCTACAGAGTAAGAGGCATTTAAACTAAGATGGCCATTCGCTTGTACGTGGATTCAATTTGATGAACTAAATAATTAGTTAGTCATTTTGGTGAGAATCTTGTGATATTATCTAGATTATAAATTAGAATTTGACAAAAGGTTATCATTCCAATTTTATGAACGTAAAATTTTAAAAGTTTTTAGATGTAAAAATATCAAATTTTTGTAGCATTCAGAAAATATATAAATGCCTAGATGTAAAAATATCATAGCATGTAGATTATTACTTGCAGAAAACTAGAGAATATGAAACAAAATAAAAGTTGATAATAAACTCAAGCTATTTATATTTTTAAAATAATTATTTCTCCGTCAAAGTATATTATTATTTGAAAATATTAAACTATGTACTTTGAAAAATTTACGTTGTTGTAACAATAAGTAAAATTATTCCGACAATATTAACGCCACGTGATAAAGTGGTCAATCAATTAAGCAATTAATGAGCGAGTCAACAAGAAAGGGCAGCGTTCTATTTTGGAAAACTGTTCTCCAATTTTTGAATTCCAAGCTAACGTAGAAAAGCCCAGTTTGGTGGGGGTCCCGCTGGGCGTTTGGAGAGGGGGGGGGGGGGGGGGGGGGGGGGGGGGGGGTTGGAGGTTTTGGTTATTCAGTTCACGTGCAGGTTGTAGCTCCCTAATTCCTACTGCGAGTGCTTAAAAAAAAAAAATAATAATAAAATAAAAAATCCTACTGTCACCCAAATAAGTCACAGACTCACAGTACTACTACTGCTACTATCCTGTACCACTTTTAATAATTACTTTTTCTTTTGAAATAAAAGGAGATTTCTACATGCAGTATTATTATCAATACCTTGTGATTGTCAAGTCTCTTCCAACATGCAGCCGTGGTCCCCACAATTCACAAGTCTCTTTCTTTCTCTCTCCTACCCCAAATTGGTACACTCATCACATCATTAATTAATGTTCAAAATTTTGAAGGGCTCTTACCATTCATATAGCAATGACTCTCCACTGATGATGCTGGAATTTCAACTTGAAAACATAATTCTAGAGGAATTAAATATTGAGATTTAAAAAGTTATTCCAATGATATGGTATTAATGCATTGATTAATAGATAATGTTACATTACATATCGTCTCAGTCACTTATTTGAATCTCAATCTAGAGTTCCTCTAGAATTAATTATTGCTTGAAAACTGAAGACGTTGAGATGCGATCTATCTTGAATATTGATACTGCTTGTATGTAAAAGAATTTAGCTGCTAGCTGTGGGGCGCTCAACATGCACGTTCGCTAACTTCACCAACCAATGCATTTGTGATACACAAATATGATCATTGCTTTGAGTATCAGTGTAGAATTACTCTTTCAGAGAACTCTGTGACCTCCATTGTACTGACTAAAATCCATGGCCGAACCCATTGAAGCCAGTTTAGCTAACTCTTGTTGCAAAAATGGCCTACTTTCACTAGCCCCAACGCCGAGAAAATCTCTAGTCTGACTTCCTTCACCTTCGTTAAAACTCGATCTACTTCGCTTCCCCATCATCATCAAATTGTTCGGTTGCCTTGTGTTTGCCTCACTTGATAACAAAATCTCCTCGTTATTAGAGATTACTGTTGTACTTGATGCATAGTTAGGGTCGTGATTCGTCTGCCCTGCAAAATTCTGAACTACTTCGTTTTTGCTTTGGTTCAAAGAGCCAAAGCTTGCCATGTTTGATAAAGAAATTGGAGAGAAACCACTCCCAAATAATGCCGGGTTGCTCGTTGTAGATCCCATTGTGGCCGCTTTTTGCAACAAAGCAGTGGCAGACATGTTGCCATGATGACTCTGATTATTATTACTGTTGTTGTAATATAATGAACTCAAGGAGTTCGACAAATTGCCTTTGTTGTCTTCGTCTTCCTTCAACCACTCTGCCTGTGCTGACAATCCGAACATATCTTCAGCCATGCTTGTCGAGCTCGACCCAAGGAAAGAATTAACATTACCGGCCATTGGAATTTGGTTTAGATGAGAAGTACTGTTGTGGTCTAACCACAACGGTAGTCTAGATTTCGGCCCGTCCATATTAGTCGGCTCTGGTAAGCCAGAGCCGGCTAGTTCTGGCCGAAACATAGCTGAAAATTGAGGGTTTTCGCCTTGCTGAAAACCCCCTAGCGTCCCATTTACCAACTCGTTCCTCAAATTCAAATTCATCCCAGCTGGAATCGAAGTAACCCGACAACTTTCTTCGGCTAAAGCATCGCAAAACGCCCTATGCGTTATAAAACTGTCCTTTCTGTTTCACACAAAAACAAAACCGAACAACCTGAATCTACCAATCTAGACCAACCCATTAAAGCCCTTAATTGCATTCAACATTCATATAGCAATAAAGTGAAAGTGACAGCGAAAATGATGATAGTTAAAGAGGTTAAGAGTACAATATATTTACCTAGAAAAAAGTGTGCCACAGTCACATTTGTACTCCCTAGTGCCACAAATCTTACTGTGAGCCTTCCAATCAGATTGAACAGCATACTTCTTTGAACATTTCTCACACTTCCACTTCTTCTCCCCATGTTTTCTACTATAATGCTTCTTTACTCCGGTCAGATCTCCGAGGGCCCTTGCTGGATCGTGGTGAACGCAAGTTTTTACGGGGCACAAGTACACTTTTTTCTTGATCTCTTTGCTTGCTCTTTGCTTTAGTTTCCAAGGCAAGTTGTGGCCTCTTCTATGGAGCTGCAAGTTTTGGTCTCTTTGAAATCCTTTGTTGCATATCTCGCATAGGAACCGGTTTGTTGCCATGAGGGATTTTGGCGATAGCGCTATCACTTCTGCGTCTGGATCTGATCAAAACAAAACAACAACAGTTAATTGGAATGAATAAATCTAAATCATAATGATAACTTGCAAATTTAAATGGCACTGGAATGGCGGAAGTTGAAGTAGTACGCTTGCCTGGTGTACCGGGGAGATTTCGCTTTCTCTTGGATGGATTAGGGTTAGGGTTTGGATTAGGGTTTGGTTCTTGAATTGGGATTCTATTTGGCATCATTTTGTAAAGAAGCTTGAAAGAAGGTGAGGGTGTATATGTGAAGGAACTTAAAAGAAAGGAAAGTTGAGAAGAAGATTTGTTGATGATGGATGAAAGTAGTTTAAGATTGGTAGTTCAAAGTTTCAGTAGAAACAAATTAAGGAGATGAAAGTGGAGAGAGGAATTGGTTTTCATTTGCTCTAAAGATTTCTTAAGCTTGGAAAACCTTTCTTGGCTGTTAAAGTGATATCTCTTTTGAATCTTGGAATTGAAAATAAAAATAAAAAAAACATATAGCATGAAAGCTACCGCAAAAGAGAATATTTCCCCTCTCTCTCTCTCTCTCTCTCTCTCTTTCTCTCTCTTCCTTATCGTACACGGCTTCTCTCTAAAGTCCATCAGCCATAGACCGGGTGGACCACAATGCTTTACACAGTTCGACTCTAAAGAGGACTATTTTTATTTTTTTTAAAAAAAGAAAGATTATTTGTTTCAAGAGATAAATGAATTAATTTTTTATAAAAAAATTAGTGAAAATGATTTTTATAATTTGAACCAAATTTAATGAAAAAACTCAATATAGAAGTTAATGTTATGATTATATAAAATTTTAATGGAGGGAAATGAATATGTATTTTCATTACAGCCACTTGTGGTTTACTTTTTTTGATAAATTTAGTAGACATGATCATTATAGAGATTCTCTCAACTAAGTTTCATAAAAAAATTATCAATTTATCTCTCGAAATGAACTATTTTTTTTCTTAAAGCGAAATCGCACTCTTTATTAAAGTGGGCCTCATGCTTCTCTCTCTGTATATATACACATAATTGTGTGTATATTTACAAGTTGGTGCTTTAACTATATAAGAAAACAATATAGTATAAATAAAAGGTGGTTATTAAAGATACTTTTAATATTTATCTTTACCACGATGTGTATGTATTGTGGTGATTGTATATCATGTTTAAATTGTAGTACATAATAAACATTAAAGATACCTTTAACAACGAATTAATAAAAAAGATCCACCTTATTATACTCATTTTCCACGTACTTTTGCTTAATTACATCTAGCAAAAATAGTTTGGTACTCTCAAAATGTCATTGTAGTTGATGAAGTGTTGAGGAAATGATCTCGCAAAATTTAAGTAAACATTATTTAATTTTAAAGATTTATTACTTAATTAGAGCTAGTGTTCATAGCTTGAGAGGTTAATTAATTAGTTTATCCCACAACCAATATTGTAATTGTTGGGCTAGTTCGTACATGTTTTAAAATATTTGTTGCAGGTTATATATATATATATATGTATGTATAGATTCTAGAGTTGCTCTCAAAGATATAAAAGAAAGATATGAATAAATGACGGTCAAGTTTCGGCATCGAACATATATAGATAACAAAAGGTTGTGTCAAAATTGTCATGCCCTTTTCTGGGTAGTTCATGTCTGATATTAACGATGGTAGGAATTATATCTCTCCAAAGCTTTAGCTTTTAAACCGTGGGAAGAGAAACGTTCATAATGCATATCATGCCACCCTTCTTTACGAGTGACCCTATATTCACACGTAAAGAACATAAAAGTACAAGATTAGAAAAATAATATAGACATTCAAGAATAATATTTATATATAGGAAATGGATTGAGGTACTATGATTTGAACCTTCCAAACAACCCAGCTCTAAAACCATGTTAAAAATTTTCTTTTTCAAAAGTGCGCTTATATATTGAGAATGGTTAGTTCAAACCATTAATTCCACATCGAAAAAATGTAAAACTCAACAGGGGTTGATAAGTAAGCAGCATTACCACATAATATCTAAAAATTGTAGATTTCAACAAGACTTGATAAGTAGGGTAATGTCACCACATAATAACAAGACATTTTTTCTTACACCTGGGGCCCAAAACTCTTGAGAACAAAAACCATAATAGATATTGTTTTGTCTAAATATAATTGTATAATAAATAGACAGTGTTCATTTTGTTTTAAATTAAGAATGATTTTTTGACTACTAAAATTACTTAAAAAAGTTATTAGATTTATGGTAATCAATGACTAAGATTGAATTTCTTAAGTTGAATATGTTTTTAAAAAATTGCGGGACGTTGTTAAATGAATACACCACTCTTAATTTTTGGAGAAAAAAATGATTGAAGCTGCTTATTTTATTAGTAAGAGTGGATAGGAAATAAATAAATGCTTAGGATATCTTAATTAATTCTTTGATGTACTATGCATAGGTAGAATTTTTCGTTCTTAATAGTTAATTTGTTGCGTGCACATAACTAAGAATGATATAATAAATAATAAAATGAGACAATGTGTGTCTTGAAGGAAAGTAACTAGAACCTAAATATATGTAAAAAAATAAGAGCACAGTATATATTAAATGAGATACATATTATTAAGTAGAATCATATAACATAATCAACTTGTATTTTTAGGGCAAAAATTATTACTAAACATTTTATATAGTGTTTATTATGCATCTTGGCGCCTAAGATTTATTTAAATTTATTAGGTTTATCTTAATTAAACTCAAAACCTAAATAATTTAAGAAGACAAATGCAATTATTCAGAGAAAGACTTTTACAAATATATTTTAAATAAAAAATGCTACATTTATTAGCGGATAATTTTATCAAATATTTTTATTAGCTGGTTTATATGATTGTATTTTGACAAAATATAATTTATATAGTATAATATTTTTAATAAAAATAGAGGATAAAAATATTCGATAAGTTAGAGAAACATTCTCCGTCCCAAATATATTTGATCGTTAAGCATCTACATTGGAATTGCAAAAGTGAAAAAGGATGAATTATTGGATGATAAAATAGGGTTGTTATTAATTTGAAAAAAAATAATATTGCTATAATGGCAAGAAATAAAGTCCATAGAAGAAAGACAAGGTTTCTTTTTTCGAAAAAAAAGTTGGAAAAGTTAACAGAATCCAAACTTTGATCTCAAAAGACTAAAAGCAGAGGGAAAAGTATACTGGCTTTACAGCCATTCATCAGGTAAAAATGATTATGCTATTATTGTTTTTGGACCTCGTTTAGAGAGAGAAAGTAATAATAAGAGATTTGATATCTAAACAATAATACGGTGCCGTCCGTGAATGCCTGACCAAAGATTTGGACCGCTGAGTGGAGGGATTAGGTGGGCGTATTTGGGACCCACAAAAGCTCGTTTTGTAACGCAAAATAATATTGTATCCCTTATAAAATAGGATGACACTATATTCTTTTTTGTTTTTAAATAGTAAAATAAAATAAAGTTTTTTATTTATTTATTTTATTATAACAAAAAAAACATGTGAAACTAAAACATTCTAATTGACTACATTAAGGTAGAGTGAGTAACGCGTAAAGAAAAACAATTATTTTTGTTTAAATTTAATTTTTTTTGTGTGTAAAATACTTGTTTAAAATCATGTAGTTATATTATTTGTTTTATGTTGTCCTTTAAAAAAAAATTCTCGACTTTACCATAGTCTTATAGGTTATCATGTACACTTTGTATGTTTTCACATAGTATAATTGGGTAGTACATCAATATGCTCTTAAATGCACATATTTAATGAATTTTTAAACTTTGTTCGTACTCTCAATGCAGAAAGGAATCTACTTCATGTTTTTCATTTTTACACATACTATGCCCTTTATATGCTGTCATTTTGAAGAATTGTGTTGAAATAGAGATTAACAATGTCTAATTTTTTTACATAATTATTTGATCTAACTTTTGATTGTCATGCAATTATTTTACGTATCGTTTACTTTTTATTTTATTGTTGTTTGTGATTTTTTTTTCTCAACTTGGTACTAAAAACTCTATTAAATTGAAAACCTTGCTATATTGCTACATACATGTACGAAATTTAATAATTATGCAAACATGAAATTAATCTATTTTTTCAATAAAAAAAAAGAGCAAAAATAAAAAAAAAAGATTTTATACGAAAAATTAAGATGTAAATATTTTTTCAAATGTAACTGTGAGAGTGATAAAATGATATTATTGCTTGATACAAAAAGACAAGAGGTGACTGGGACAGCTTGACATGTCGACTACCATCCAGACCCACGAGACACTCACACGCTAAACATGCACGTTTCTCTAGAAATTCCATAACCCAAATAGATGACTTCATGTGTGGTGTGGGATTCTTTAAAGAATCTTAATTTTCCCACTTCACACCTCTCTCTCTCTCGAGAAAGTCAAGATTTAACATTACGATAGAAAATAAAATTATTAAACAATAAATTATTAAAGACTAAATTAATACAAAATGTATGTTTTTTCTTTTAGAAAATAATACAAAATGTATGTTAACATATATAATTGTATAATTTTTTATTATATATAATTAATTTAGTCAATTCTTTCTAATCCTTTCGATATTCCCTACCTAGATTAAATGATTATGTTTGATTGTGTATTTTATATTTACCTTCTTATATAAACAATCTTTACTTGAACAATTCACTAATCAATCAATACAATTATCTTTTATATTTTTTATCTTAACACAGTATCAGAGCAATAAGATCATTTGACTTATTCTTTCTTCTTAATTATAGTTTTGCTATCACCATTAAGAGATACATATTGTCGGACCACTTTTGTCACCATTGTATTGTACTCTTTCACCGCACCAAAACCATGCATAGCCACCAACTACTGACAACTCTCGATACCGCCTTGCCTAGCCACCTCAGTTGGCTCTAGCTTTTTCCCTCTCCACTTGCCTCATCTAATTGTTGTTCTTGGCTCCATCTCTTGTTGGCAATACACACATCCTTTGTTATACCCCTATACATCACCATCATCATCCATATACTATAAACAATTTAAATATGTTACTTGAACCACCAAACCACCTAACAAAACTTAAACCACTACCTCCTTAAAACCACAACCACCAATCAATTTATCACTGGTACAATCACCCTCAATCTAATAACAACTCAAAACTACACCAATCAAATAGTTTTCTTAAGACAATTCAAGATCCACAAAAAAAAACCTAACCTAAACTAATCCTCCACATTCCTGTAGGCACATCGAGCGGATTCATCACGCCGCCTCCATTTCCACCTCAACATCCAAACACGAGTTCACATGCTCGCCTTCGAGCTTTCATACGCTGGCCAATCTTTGTCTCGAACAATCAAATTCGAACCTCGTGCTGGACAATTAGAGCCGGACCTCTCATACCAGTCAACTCGTATTTTCCAAAACTCTCATCGTTATCGTCTTAATCACCACCGCATTCTTCTACCTCCTTTAACTTCCATTGTTGCCTCCTCCATTACTACCGGCCACTATTTAATAAGCCAAAATACACTCACCATTTCTCAAACCACATTAGCCATCTAGAGAAAAAAAAAGCTTACAATTTTTCATTATCATCACCAAAACCACCAAACTTACAATCCAAAACATAATCATCACTTTTTCAGTCATTGTAGACCAAGAAAGAACCATTTGTCGTCTTTTCACCACGTCAAGGACCTCAACCGAGCAAGAATTAAAGCTGACCTTCTCACTCATGCCAGATAACTCAAATCGACTTCTTCACTCATGTCGGGCAACCAGAGTTGGGCCTTTGGCGCACATATGGGCTCACCACTCGCGCTCATATGGGCTCGTTCACTTTCAAACTCAAGTTAGTCTTTCATAACCATCTTGAGTTTTGAGGGAGGATGTTAACTTATATAATTCAATTATATATGTTAATTATATATTTGAATATTCTTTAATTATATAATTGATTTAGTCAATTCCTTACAATCCTCCCAAAATTCCCTACCTAAATTAAGTGACCTTATGTATAGAGCCTACATAAACAATCTTTACTTGTACAATTAAATAACAATAAATACAATTATCTCTTTTCTATTCTCTATCTTAACAATGTATATGTAATAAAAGGGACAAAGTGTAAGTTTTGACTTAGTATAAATTGGCAAACTTCTATATTACATAGTAAACTTTTTTTTTTTCAAATATACATTTTTCAATCAGTGCTGACTCCTCACTCGAGCGGGATAACCAAAGCCAACCTCCTCACTTGTGCCGAACAACCAAAGCAGGACCTCTTGCACATCTATACGCTCGCAACTCGCACTCAATCTCACAGTCATATGTGCTTGCCACTAGCACTCGTCCACTTTCAAACTCAAGTTAGTCTCTCGTAATTATCTTGGGTTTGAGGGCCGATGTTAACATATAATAATTCAGTTATATATGTTAATTATATATTTGGATATTCCTTAATTAATTGTATAATTTATTTAGTCAATTCCTTGCAATCCTCCCAAAATTCCCTACCTAGATTAAGTGAATATATATGGTTGATCGTATATTTCATATTTACCTCATGTATAGAGCCTATATAAATGATATTTACTTATACAATTCAATAATCAGTCAATACAGTTCTATTTTCTATTCTCTATCTTAACAATGCATATGTAATAAAAGGGAAAAAGTGTAAATTTTGACTTAGAATAAATAGGCAAACTTCTATATTACACGGTAAACTATTTTTTTTTCAAATATACATTTTTAAAAAATTTAAATTTCCCATTTGCGCACCTTCCTTTCCATGCGGCTCCGCCACTCCTCTCTCTCTCTCTCTAATCATCATCTTCATCTTCATCTATACAAAAACGCAAAAGTCAAATTTGAAATAATTCTCATCTTTTTTGTTCTTTTCAAAAGATTATATATGTGTAGAAACAATATACGTACACACGTAAAGTGTGTATTTCAGTGTTTTCATCAACTTGTGATAGAGCAAATCGATTAAGCGTGTTGGAAAACATTATCTGGTCGTTGAATTGATGTGTCTAAACTGCATAAAAATATTAAGCAAAAATTCAACTTGTATATATGCTACTCATGTTTATGTTCCTTTACCACTTGGGTTATTTCTACAACCTACATTATTTTAGTATTTTTTTTTCTTTTAGTAATTTGTAAATTTTGGCACAAATAATTGAACTTGTCGATTTCCATTTCTGTTGGGGATGGTAGAAAATTGGGCTGGTTCACATATATAATACTAATATTGTTTCCAATTTAAATACTTTTAACTATAGTTATGGTTTTTTTTTTCTAAAATATCTCGTCACTGTTACACTACCCAACTAGATCTACATTTGCCAATGTAGGATATATATGGTTTGAACAACTTCCTAATAAATTGATCTTTGTGTCATAAGTGACGGCAAACCATACTCAAACCAAACCCTCTCGTTATAAATTAAAGTACAAAACCATCCACGTCTCTCTTTTATTCTAGTTCGGAAAAAATATATAATATGGAAAATTGACCTTTTACATTGAAATTTTTCTGTCTTTTCACGTCTGTCCTTACAGTATCTTATACTAGACAATGTGGTTCTTAAAGTTTGTGTCGTGTCTCACTTTCATAAAAAATTAGATGCATTGTCATTTTTTTTTCGGTCATAAGAATGGCCAAGGCATCCAATATATTTTTGTTGAAAGTGCAACTTGACTCAAATTTTTAGGTACAAAACATAACAATCGAAACATAGGGACCAAAGCAAGAAAAGCATTAAAACTTTAGATTTGTAAAAGATCAATTACCCAAATAATATATTGATGGGTTAATACAAAATTTAAGAATAATTACATGCGTATATAATGTTCCTTTGTGGAGTTTTCAAATTATAAGTATACAAAAATATGTCCAACGTTCATATATTTTCACTAATTTACATTTGTCACTCGCATATACGTGATCTAATAAAGATCCAAATCAGTAAAAGAAATAATAAAATTGGCTTATTGGTAAAAAATATAATGTTAACGTGCTAAATAACCAGAATGGTGAAACATTAAAAATTCTATATATTAGCTTTGGAAAATTAACATTTTTGATTAACAAATATTTCATTATTATTGTTCCTCTGGAATAAAAAATGTTAATTTCAAGAATGTTGACAAGGTTATGAACCTAAACTAGCCCATGTGTACCATTCTCTTCCAAGTTGCTTTATTTATAAGTCGGCTTTTGGGAACAAGTTCTATCCATAAATTCGTAACAAGTGGTATTAGAGTAGGCACCATCTTTGGTATGCAACTAGATGTATTGTCATTGAACTACGCCTTAGCTAGGTATGTGACTGAGCACCCGGATATGGAACCGGACGTAGTGAGATCAACCTACAGATCTTACTCGAAAGGGGCAACCTATAGGCTGAATTAAAATAGTTTGGCATTTGTGATGCCAAACCATTCATTGAATACTGATAGATAAGTGAAGCCGCCAAGTGGAAGGACTACCACCGAGCTAATGTCGGTAGAGTGGATGGCTAGTGGGCCAATGTGGACGACAATTGTGAAGTGTGGTGGAATGTTATAAACATAGAGTAATCGTTTCACATGAAAAAAAGAATAAATTTGAGAGTAGTTTATGAAGTCCAGAGCCGGCTCAACCCATAGACCACCTAAGTTGTTGCCTCGGGCCCCACCTATGGGAAGGGTCCACTTTAGTGCTGTCTATATATAGATGTGTATCTATTTTTATTAGTCATTAAATTGCATTAGGAATCTATTGAGTTCCCAGGAAATTGAGAGAAATAAAGCTACAAAATCCCTCTTAATGAGACTCTCCCTTTAACATTACCTCACTCCCTTTTTCCTGTCCAATAACATACGCGTAAGAAATGTTTTTAACTATAATTCGTTTAGTTACTATCATTACATCTATAACTATGAATAATTTTTTATTTCCTTAAATATTTTTATTTTTCATGTCATTTATATTCTTCCTCTTCTTTTTTTTTTTGGGTTGATGGAGTCTGACACACATCACAATTCACAATCAACCAAAACAAAATTTTGGTGTTCAAATCTTTGTCTTTACGTTTCATTAAATTGCTTACTAGAAAATAAGAAAGTAAATCATGGAAAGCGGAAAAATAATATAATTAACAAAATTCTAAGTTAATTCATCATGGAAGGAAGTTATGTGTTTCATTGAAAAAGATATATCATCTTGAGTACATTTAACTATTTAATATGTTTGTGTCCCAAAAAAATTAAAATAACTTACTAGACATATTGAAAATAACTAAAGAATACTATTTTTTTGGACTTTATATTAAAAAATATTACATCTCATATAATAATAATAATTTAGAACATGATCGAAAATATCTTACTTTAACTATTTCCCCTATGCTCCGAGCAGTCAAGGACCACCACTACAATAAAATGTTCATTCAATGACGAACTTTTTGTGGTAAAAATGCATTTTTTGTCACAACATGTACACCTCTAGTGACTAAATATTTGTGAAGAAACATATTTCGTCACATAATGTACTCATTTATTGACAAAAGTTTGTGTTTCGTCACCTAATGTATACCTTTAGTGACGATTTTTATGATTCGTCACAAAAGTTGCGATAGCCAAGAAATTGGTAACAAAACTCAAAATTTTGTTACTAAAGGGTATTTCCTTAACGTAGTTCAAAATTTTAGTAATGTAAGAAAGTTTAGTGACCAAAACATTTTGTGATGAAATGCATTTTTTTTTTGGTCACCGGGGACTTTTAGTGACCAAGTCGTGAAGAAATATTTTGTCACTAATGTGATTGTGACAAAAATCTCAATTTTGGCGATAATTAAAATCTTTTTGTTAAATCTGATAAAGTCCATGAACACCCTTCCCTTACAGTTAAGCCCATTTTTAAGCAAATTTTTAAAGACAAATTTTTTCCACAAGTCCCTAACAAGTTAGAGTGATTGTAGAATGAATTGAAGCAACATTACTCAGGTGAGCTTAAGAAGTCAATGTAAATTGGAAAATGACTAGCAACATATATAAACGAGTGTAACCGTCTTCCAATTCTGATAATTTATCCGAGCAGAAATTTGAGGAATTTTTCTTTATATTATATACACCATGATCGCATCGTTGGATTTTCACGTAAAGAGTAACCCCTAGGTGGCTGTATCAATATCACTTTTAAGAATAAAAGGAATGAACTAATACATACTTCATGTATATTTTACTCAATTAGTTTTGGCTTTAAGCATTTGGATCTTATTAGTACTCACACTTGTGATGCTTTAATTTCTTATCTCTCTTCTTTTCCATCCCTCCACTGAAAATAAAATAACAAACATTCTGCATACACAAAGTTCTAAGTATTTTAGATGTTGTCCAGCGGTTGAAAATAGAAGTATGTATATATATATATATATATATGCGCGCTGGTCACCCAGTTTCAAGTCCCCCTCTTCTACCCTTCCCCAACTCAATTTAAAACTTTTAGGACCAAGACGTACGTAGCAACTAAAACATTAGGGATCAAAGTGAGAAAATGGTAAAACTTTAGATATGCAAAAAGTCAATTACCCAAACTTTAATACAAAATTTAAGAAGAATAATATGCAAATGCATCAAGAAATCTTCAAAGCCGGATTGAGAATTGGACATTTAAAGAAACCTAGCCGTATACAAAGTTCTTTTAATTTGTTGAGTTCAAAAATTATAAGTATACAAAAACCTATCCAATGTTCATATATTTTAACTAGTTTATATCTATCAATCACTCGCATATATATATATATATATTGTGATCATATAAAAAAATAACTAAAAAATAAAAATAAAAGTGACTTAGTGGTTAATGATATATGATGTTAACTGGTTTAATAACCAAAATGGCAAAACATAAAAAAAATATATATTATAGCTTTAGATTAACATTTTTCAGTTCATTTAATTAAGAAATATTTCATTATTTAAATGTTCATCTAAAATTAAAAATGTTAATTTCAAGAGTGTAGACGAGTTAGGGTGATTGTAGAACGAGTTGAAGCAAGATTACTCAGGTTAATTTACAAACTCAGCTCAAATAGAAATTAAATGATGAACTGCCGTCATCTGATCGATAATTATCAAAGCAGAAATTTGAGAAAAAAATTATATTATATATATACACCATGATCATATCATTGGATTTTCACGTTGAAGAGTAACCGCTAGGTGGCTGTATCGCCATCTCTCTTAAGAATAAAAAGGAATGGATTAATATATACTTCATGTATATTTTGCTCAATTATTTTTGGCTTTAAGCATTTGGATCTTATTATTATTCACACTTGTGAATTGTGATGCTTTAATTTCTTCTCTCTCTCTTCTTTTCCATCCCTCTAGAATAAAAACAAAAGAATAGATATTCTGCATACCCAAAGTCCCAATTGTTTTAGATGATGGCGTGTGGTTCAACAGTACAGTTGAAAATGAAAGTATGTAGGTTAGTCACCTAGGTTCGAGTCTCCCAACGTAACTCGAATACTAATATTTATCTTATTTTATTTTAGTTCAAGGATTACTTTACGAGGTTTTGGGGCAATTTTCACGCATCTTGACTAATTCTCATCCGCGGTGTTTGGCTGCCGTTGGCCAAGCATTATTTTAATAATATCGAGAATCGGCCTTGGAAACACTAAGTTGACCACAAGATTGTTCCGGTGACAACCTTTGGTTGAATACTCACATCCATCAATGGCATTTATCAAAGAAAAAAAAAGAAAGAAGTCACGTCTATCAATGGATCAAAGAAAAAAAAAATCACATCGATCTATCAAAGAAGGAAAAAAAAAGTCACAAGTGTTTCATAACATGCATGCACCAAGCCCTAATTCTCTTGAGAATGTATATTTACACACACTCGTGTATATATATAATTACTATTATATAAAGTCAGAACTAATTTTAACTGTCTTGAAATTGTGTTAAACTAGCTTTAGCTTTAAATTTTACCCTTCCGCTCTCTAAATTATACATATCTGAATCGCACACGTGTCGTATGTGTAGAATAATCTGATATATAATATATGGGTGGGTGCGTGTGTTTATATTTAAAAAATACGGACTCATAAACTAAATATATAATTGCAGAATAATCTAGCATATACATATACATATATATATCTGAATCTTTGTGTCGCCTTTTTTTTTTTTTGACACAGGTGCTCGCGTTTTTTGTAAAGGTAAAACAACTATTTTTTTTTGAAACTCAAACAAGGACATTAAATATAAGACACACAAAATAAAAATAAATATTATTCCATCAAATAGTGGATGGTTACCAAATTCGAAAAACGATACATATCTTATAGAAAAAGTTTATACACATGGGATGAATTACTTTTAATATGATCAATTATTAGCAACGAAACTTGTTTATTACTGTGTAATTTGAAACAAAAGATTAAAGCCTTTTATTTTAAAAATATTATATATTATGTAGGAGGAGAAACAAGTAGAAGTAAAGACCCAATGCCATTTGAGTTAAAGTTGGTGGGCAAAAAAAATAATTTCACCAGAAGAGTATGTTTTGTTTAATAACAGGTTTAATGGAAAGGAGAATGGGAGGAGTTCTCGAAAGAAAAACGGATTCTTTATTTAAGATGTTTAAAAGAGAAAACTCAGTTTTTAATTTGGAATAAAGGGATAATTTATAAAATCATACTTGATGAATATTGCCAAGAGAAAAAATGCTTGTGATTACCAATTTCATTCTCATCTGAATGTTTGTGATTACCAATTTCATCCTCATCTGATTCAAGATGAATTATTTCTTTTAACTAAGCTACTCCGTTTGTCCTAAATTAAAATTTATAATGACTTTTGTCTTTAGAAAGATGGAACATCAATTTTCAACTCAATAAATGACCCAAAGGAACAAGAAAACCCGAATTCAAAATTTGATTTCGTTAAAAGTAAAAAAATAAATAAAAATGTATAGCACAATTTGAAATGTCATAGGAAAAGAAAATTTTAATAATCAATTTGAATCACTATGCATCAAAAAGAAGAAAAAATTAAATGGCTAATATTTCCAAATGTATATTAAATGAAAAAATATTTCATTTTTCACACTAGTTCAAAAACAAGCTAGATAGTGTCTCATAAATTAAAAACCTAATTGTCATTCTTTTGATAATAAAATTAAAGATCAAATGTCACGCAAGCAATTAATCTCGAATTTGTACGTGACTCGATCTTATGCGATCATTACCTATTTTTATTTACCTTTTCATTTTAAATTATTGATACGGGAGGGTTTACCAAGACAAGAAAAATAAGCAAAATTTAATAGTAAAACTATGGGGTGAAAATTTCCATTCGGATCAGAGAAAACTTGAGTTTGAACACGACGAGAGTGGAGTAGGGATTTTATTGTTATTATTGTAATAAAAGTAGGAGAATTAAATTATTCTCTCTCATTTAAAAAAAGAAGAAGGGGACAATGGAGAAATGGGGATACTAAAGCCCATATTAACTGGATCTTACAAATGGTTGAGTGAACCACAATCAGGCCAATCGATACCCTAGCGTAGAATTTAAACAAATAGCCCATCAAAATTGAAAGTTGATGTGAAATGAGGCCTTTTGAAAATTGCACCTTACTTTACTGCATTCCTAAGAAATTATACTAAAGTAGCATACGCGATATGCATGCAGAATAGTCTATGTAAATTCGTAAAAAACTATAATGATATGTCCGTATTTGATTAAATTGTAAAGAGATTCCATCATATTTAAGGTCATGGATTCAAATTCCTAACTTGATTTTATTTTCATTTTTCAAAGAATAAAATATATTTTTGTAATTTAATAGATCTATCGCTATTTATTAAATAGGAGGAATACTTTGATACGTACGTGAAATTATAAAATTGCATTTTATTTATTTAAAGAATAAGCAATTAATATTTTTAACTCATTCAAACCTGACACATTTTTAAAGTAATACAACTTGACCACTTAATCAAATATAAGCACATTGTTTGATAAGACTTTACAACTAATTTAAGTATTAAGAATCAACCGGTAGGTAACCACATGTTTTAGTAGATATTAAGACTCGATATACATGTGAAATTATGAAATTATCCTATGCTTTAGAATAAAAATAATACTTTTAATAAGATTTAAACCCGTAACTTAAACATGAAAACGATAACTTTGGCATTGAAAAGCATACACTACACATTTTCAAAGAGCGCGCTATTCATCCTCTTTGCTATCCCATTTTGTTAAGGTGTCTCCTTGACCGTGAATCAACAAACGATAACTTTCCATTAGCAGAAATCCTTGAAAAGATCACAAGTGTATTCACCGTCGTTATCTAACCTGAGCACTCTAATTTTCTTACTTAATCTGGTTCTCAACCATCGCCTTCCATTTTAAGAACATATCCAAGACATGGTCCTTATGCTTCATAAGATAAACCCAAGTCCTCTTCAAGTAATCATCAACAAATGTTACAAAGTATTGATTTTCACCTAAGTATTGAGTCTTTGTCGGCCCCTAAACGTCTGTGTGTACATAATCAAGCGCTTTTTTGTAAAATGTACCGCTGTCCCAAACTTTCCCCGAGTTTATTTCCCAAACACACAATGTGTTAACCTAAGGTCTTAATCTTATTTTTATAATAATAATAAATCAGTCATCTGTAATTTAACATGTTTGTTGATATAAGTATATAGTTTATTTACTTTCAAAATTCAAGAAAAACATGATAATGGTCACTCTTTCACTATTTGATCATTGAACAAGATAAGGAAGATCAAATTTCTCAAGGAAAATTATGAAGCACAAAGGATCAAAAGACTATATGAAAAGCTTATAGGAAAAAGTTTTAAGTGAAGATCAATTCGAAGAAACAAATCAAAGCATTCGAAGACTCGTTAATTCAGTAATTGAGTGAGTGCTTAAGATTTATGTAAAGTTACTTTATTGATTAAATCCTTATAGCTCAAACTTATTCATGCATTTTTTTAAAGATTGATTCAAATAAGCTTGAAATTGAATTTATTTGAAAAACATCATTTTACAAAGTCCGAGTTTCAAAATAAATTTATATTAATTTTAAATGATCATATTTTAAGTTCTTATAAAAATAGGTATCTTAGAAACATATTTTTGAGGTTCAAAAATCTTTAGAATTGTATTTGGAACTAAATTGCTAAATTGCAAAAATGTTTTTATTTTTTATTTTAGATTCGTTCAGTTTTGGCACAATTTTGATCTAACGGTATGATGGAGGCCTTACCGGACTCCGATCATTTTGAAATTTTTACAGTAGTTAGATAACATCTTTTAGCACTTTTTACTAAAATTTGAGCATGATCCAACTGTCAGATTAATAGATATTATCAAAACAATTTGAATTTCTAGTCAACAAAACTAGCTGTTGAAAAGTTTGAAAATGTATACCTTTGACCCAAAACCTTTATTAATCACCCTCAACGGTCATATACTTGGGGGGGGGGGGGGGGGTTATATGTGGTGTCTTAGACATGTTATAATATAATTGAATCATTATATAAACTCATTTTACATATATACAAAGTTATTCAAGTATTCAATTCATTTCATTGATCATATTCTTCATTTTTGAGCTATATATTTTTGATCAATACTTGATAACTTCTAGTGTGAGTTAATTTTCATATCTTGTAAACACTTGAGAGTTATTGTATTGGTGTGTATCACCATAAACAAATTATTCTTTATTTCAAAAGAGAGTTTGTCTTTTTGTAGAGTAAGAGAACATATCTTGTGAGAAGTATAGTGGATATAGCTACATTGAGAGTGTTGTGTGCATAACAACACTTGTATTGAGGTTTGATCTTCACCCGAAGAAGATTGAATAGTGAAAATTCTCTGGGACCTAACCGAGCGCGGACATATGGTTTAGAAAACCGAACCGTGAGGACAAAAAGTCTTAAGCTTCAAATTGGTTTAATCTTTCTAAACTCAAGCTTTCTTTTTATTGCTATATTATTGCTTATATTTTGAGATTGCTTATTTGCTTGTCTTGGGATTGATTACTTGAAATTGATTATTTCGTTGATATTATTGCTTAGCTAAGTTGCTTTGCTTAAACACTTTAAAAATGTTTTAATTCCGCATTAAATTTTTAAAACCCTATTCACCCCCTTTAGGGTCATTATCCGACCAACACAATGCTCACAAAACTTTAGTTTGTAACTTTTCGCACCCTCAAGTAGTCCTTACTTACTCAACACCGTTATAGCATTATCCATAGCTTGTCTGGACCGCATATGCCATAACTTCATCGTGTTAATCTTTTCAATCGCAATCGAAGTGAACCCAATCACTATGCATCCTTGAAGAAAATAGAGATTTCCCTCCTCCTTTCCTTGTATCACAACTATAAATCCGAAAAAAACTTTCAAGTTTCTACACTTGAATATTACACGATACACATGTAGTCTAAAGCCCCTAAAGGGGTCAAATTATTCTTCAGATTAGAAACAAATTGGACATTACCAATAGTACGTACTACCTTGTTATGTCTCTTTAACTGAATCGTACAAATTCCCATCGTTTTATAAGTATAGTAGTTACCCATTAAAACTTTCCCCCCATCAACCTCAGTAAAGGTGTGGAACAATTTCCTATTTGGGCACATGTGATATGGACACTTGCTATCCAAAATCTACTCGCTCGAGAGTTAACTCGTGGAGTCATAACCAATATACTTTCAACTGCCATTAGTTATATTTGGACACTCACAACACAAGTGTCCAGGTTTCCTACACTTGTGATAAATTATCTTATTATTATCAATTGGTCCCCGAGATTTCGACCGCGACCTTCCCATGTTTTTTCGCTTCTTTTCATCGCTTCTTCCCCTAATGAGTAGCGCATCTAAGTTGGATTATCCTATCTCATTCAAGCACTTTTCATTAGCTAAGATAGCTGACGATACTAAATCGAACGTCACATTTTCTTTTCCATGTATAAGTGTGGTGGTTAGGTGATTATATGATTCTGAGAGAGAATTAAAAAGCAAAATCGCCTTATCGTTATTATAAATTTTGACGTCTAAGCACTGCAAATATATGATTATCTTGTTGAATCCGTCAAGATGATTGTTCACGGATGTAACCTTCAAAAATTCATACTATAGTAGCTCATTATTCAACTATAGACAATTCTTGATGCTATTCGTCATATATTGATTCTCGAGTTTCTTTAAAATCACCGAGGCAGATGTTTCACGTATCATATAGTACATCACGTTAAGAGAAATGTGTACACGAATTGTACTACATGCCTTTTATCATACTTAGCCCAATCGGCGTTGGGCCATTTATTGGGCTTAGCTTTATTTCCTAACAACGCTCTGACAAACTTTGTTGGTCTAAGATCTTGGTCATTTGACATTACCATATCATAAAATCCGTTTTCTTCCCTTCATACATCTCTGTATTGAATTTAATTGCAGCCGTCACTTAAGGAACCAATGCCCCTTTCAAAGGTGCCTTATCCGCCGCATTGTCATTCGCCTCCGAAGTATTAGTAGTAGACATCTCTAACTATATCACATTTATCCTGAAGAATAAACCTCCATTTGATACCAAATTGTTATGATAAGATTTCACTAAAATAAGTCTTAGTATAAGCGTAGAAACAATTGGACAATAATGCGTAAATAATTAAACAAACGAGTACTACTAATATTCAAGTAATACAAAAAACAATAGATTAAATAAGAAAACAACCAACCAAGCACATAACCAATTAGGTGGTATAGGAAAAACCTCATATAATCCACCAAGTGATAGCTACTATTGATCAAAATAAATTCTGAGATCAACTACAAAGCAAACCCTAGCCTCCAATTAGAGCGCTTAATATTATCTCTCAAATATAATCTGCAATATAGTTAGAAGACAATACAATTTGAAAACCTATGACAATGATTCTATTTATAGGAAATAAATCAAATGGGTTTAGGATTGCACAAAACTAAAACCAAAACCAAATTAGAATTTGACAATATAAAACCAACTAGGAATATGATTCCTATGCAGAGCCAAATCTTCAAATATGTCCTTCTATTAACCAACTTAGGATAGACACACCACTATATTCACTACTGAATGTGTTTTAATTTGTCTGAGTGGTGAACCACCCCAATTAAACTTGATATTTCATGTTTAAATCTCACAAAATACAGTCGTTATCCTCCTCGAATGTGACATTATTGGTTTGGAAAAAAACCTACTATTTCAAATGATGGCAATTTTAAGGTTGCATAAGCGTATGGCATAATAACATATTACTATTATGTTGGTTAGAGTAAAGGGTCGTTGAGGTCATACCTTAAATAAGCCTAGAAACTCACCAATACAGTGTTGCTACATTAGATATATGGACATTTATGTCTCTCCAAAATTTCATGCCTCTACGAAATTTTTGGTCAACTAATTAGAGGTATGGGTTATTCTTTATGGTAGATGAATTAGTTGTGACAAGCAAAAAATAATTGTTCTTTATCCCCATTTTGTGTTTCAGTAGCTATATATCCCTACTTTAATAGGACTAAGTTAATATCATCGCTTATACTAAAGACAAAGTAGAATTTATCCGTTCTACATGAAGAGTTAACTACACAGTTTTGGACGTCCCAAATGAGAGGTCTAATTTTTTTTTTCAAAAAATAACTAATGTGCGGTAAACAAATTGTATTCTTAACTATTGATTAATTTAAAATTAGTATATCGTTAAAGAGGGAGTCCTCTTCAAGAAAGAAAGAAAGTGAAGTCAACTATAAACTCTTAGTTAGGAACAATGTACAACTACAAAAGCTAGTACAACTTTTTCGGCAATTCCAACTCATATTTGCTTTTTCGATACATGTAGTGTGTATACATATATGGTCCACATCTGGTATGGACTGTCTCTTAATAATGAATTTTTGCTATTAAAGCATTGAGAAATGTTTTTAACAACGAAAATTATCACTAAAAATGTGGTATGTATAAAGACAGTCCGCACCAAATCATGTCCGCTTATATCATACTAAAATCCCCCACCCTCTCTCTCACGCACACACAGATAGACAAATCAGCTATTGAGCACCAATTCCACGCCTTGATATTTCCCCTAATCTCATTCTTATCTAAACTCTCTATAATCATAATGCTACCTTGGGACCTCTCCGGATCTTAAAACAGCAAATCGCTAATCTTGGCAAAACACTTATCCTCACCCAACAACTGTTTTTCTCTCTTGTAATTTATTAATCAAAATTATCCCCTTTTATTTTTCTGTTAACTTTCTCCCAAGTTTTACTCATTCCCAATAATAAAGGTCTGCAAAATAGCATATAATAAATCAATGGTGATTTGGTCTATGTTGTATTTGATACAATTTCAGCATGTGGTCAGTCACATGCAAGCATTTGAGAGAACCAAAATGTAAAACAAAATCCACCAGGATTTAGTGTTATTGTGAAAAACAATTTAATTTTTCTGTATTTCACTTATGCTATCTTAAATTAAGAGTTTACGATTCTTTATTTAAGATGTCTTAATTTTTTTTTTCTTTTGAGATGTAATCAAAATATCGAATCTTGCGACAGTTTAAGTTTTGTTCTTAAAAATTAATTATGTTAAAGAGATTTTATCATATGCTTTGAACACTGATGATTCACATATATTTGTACGTTTATTTATCTTTAACTATTTCAAGAAGATGAATAAATATTCAAATGTACTAATGCCAACGTGCAGGCTCTAAGAGGTTTGCGACCACATGAACTCCTCATTTTGGTTCAATTGTGATTCCATTTATGACTTTGGCCCTTCGGATCTTTCTTAAAATTGCCTTATCCAAATAACCCTTTTTTGACTTTGTCAAATTTTACTCCTACTCCATGGTTTTATTACTTTATAGGCCAGTCTAAAGAGGTTTCAATTCAAATTTTTTGAGTCTGTTTTTGCCGGCACAATAAGAACTAGTAAGACACGAAACACGCGTGATCACGACTTTTTGTATCAATTTTTTTACTGAATTCATTTCATTTTGTATCAAGTTATCAAAGTTTTTCCCTACGTCTAACATTTTCATACTATTTGTAAAGGTCATTTTCCTAACACAGCAGTGTATATTCAAGTCCTATGAACCAATCTTTTCAAAAATATAATAAGAAAAGTTAGTACACTATAAACCAAATCTTCCCTGCGATTTTGTTCCTTTTCCACTAAGGAGAATGACACGGTTAATTTAATACAAACAAAGTCGATATAAATGCGCACGATCATATATAAGTTTATTAATATTATACAGAAAATGGACAAATTTAAGCATGGTTATAATCGGCTCGAAAAAACTTCACCATCAAGCTAACCATTTTCTAACTTCTTTGTGGACAACACCACTTAAGACTTTTGTGCCATTGGGCAGATTTCTAATTAAATAAATTCGACTGGGTATTTGGTAATTTAGTTATCTCACTGAATAAACCAAGAGATAAGTTAATGTAGACCCCATCTTTAACCATAAGTGAGGCTTCTTTTGATTATAAAGAAGTGGGTAGGCAATACAAAACTACAAAACTGCAATTTTCCTTGTATAGAAACAACAACTGTATAAAGAACAAAAGAAGTCCCAAAACAAAGTATAATTATCTTCCCTATTTTCTTTTCTCTTCTTCTTCTGGAGCTCTTCCTTGTAACTTATACGCGTTCATAACAATGGGAAATTTTCTAGGTACGCAAACAGACATATGAACAAATATATGCACTAATGTCGGAAAGAAAGACAGTATTATTATAGGTTTAAATAAAGGATAGTATTTTGGCAGCAAATTACAGGCTCTCACCATTTGGCTCTATTATGTCTTCTACATATAAAGACCTCAGTGCTCCTCCATGGACTTTGGCTCGGACAATCCTAAGCAGCAGCTAAGTTCAGCATCTTTATTTGGACCCTTCTCTGTCTAACTCAATTTCATATAGATTGCGATATGGTATTATCTATTAGTAAGATCGATCCACATATTATACCTAATGTTAAGTGTTCTTCTCCTAGATGATGGTCTGGATTATGTTGTGTAGCGCGGACCTAATCGGGAGTTGATATATCTCATTATATATCATATATATACAGACATATTTTTATATATATATGGGTTGTACCCATTGCCATAGAAATTAATGATTTATGTGAGCATAGTCCCACTATGAGAAGTTGTACCATATGCTTTCGCAGTTGTACTTTGCTTTGGCAATAATACAGCCATGCTGTATGCATGTAAGCCCTACAGATTATTGACTATCTTCTTGGCATTAGCTAATCACTAGCACCAAGAACATGACTGAGTTAACCTTATCAAGGGCAAGTGCATCAAAGAAATAAACTGTAGCACCACTTTTCACATGCTATTACAATATATAAACATACTAGTTTGTAACCTGTGCTAAAGACACTATTCACTCTTGAAAAAACATCTTTCAGTCTTAGCCACACAAACTTTTTTTCCCCTTATATATTTAAGATTTAAAAACCATTGCTCTTATTTTATATATATATACACACACATGCCAAAATCCGAGCCAGAATCTAATCTAGTCTAGAAAAAGACTTTCTATAGATATTTGGACTGGAATTGACGAATACGCAACACCAATATTAGTCTTTATTAGTGTCGAATAGAAATCAAAATGGGGCGTCGCCAAGTGGTAAGGCAACGGGTTTTGGTCCCGCTATATATATATCAAGTATCATCAACATAATAATTAACTCTTCAAATATTGTGAGCAGACAGAATAATTTACGTGATCCTAGAAAATTTTGCGCCTTAATGAATAGTGTCGACAAGTTAATATTCACTATCTCCTAATGGGTTATCGTGGATATCGCGAACTCTATATTGAACTGAACAAGAAGGTTTCTGTAAAATTGCCTATTTTAACAGCTTTCTCTCTAAACATGTTTACAAGCGTTTATGATTGTGACACCAAAACGAATTCATATACTGCAGTGCTCTAATGCCCAAAACACAAACAAAAAGCAAAAAGTGCAATTTATTTAACAAATCATAACTAGGTACGTACTAGGGATTAACATACAATCAAGCACCAAGTAGATAATGTCAATTTCAACAAGTAAAGCCAAAAGGTTGCTTTCCTAGTTAATCTATTTCTTTAAGCTTCTCACATAAATCGCCTCGTTTGTGAGGGATTAATTATTTTAAATGATGTCCACATCTGCATGAATTCACACGCCTTATAATGCTTTGAACACTGTTCTAACAAGCTTACAGCTGTTTGGGTCGATACAAGCTGCGCCTTTGTGACATATTTCCCTGCCTTGTTATTTCCTCGGGGAAGAAAGAAAGGGAAATTTTTTTCCATGGAGAGGGAATTCATTTCCAGATTTCATTTCCCTCCTGGTTTCAGGTTCCACCCGTCTGATGAAGAGCTCATCGAACATTACTTGTATAACAAAGTCAACTGCCGTCAACTACCAGCCGACATAATCGCTGAAATTGAGCTTTATAACTACAACCCATGGGACCTGCTCAGTTTGTTCTCCAACATCTTACTCATTTTATTCAATTCATCTACGAGTTTGTCTGTGGTCCATTGTGATAGATCCAGCCAACAGTGAAGCTCCACGTGGGCTTCTTCAGCTGGAATGCCCATGCGAAAAGCTTATGCGGTGCTTCACTATTGGCCCGCCATTACCGCATGGCAATACTCAAGGAGTATAGCATATTTTCTCCAAGAAACTGATTTTTACTCTCTTTTCCTCTTATATACGTATATATATGTGTAAATATATGTATGGATTAAAATTTCAGAGAAGGCGGCCTCGTTTGGAGAAGATGAATGGTACTTCTTTAGCCCGAGGTATCGAAAGTACCCAAACGGAGCAAGGCCAAATAGGATGGCAGCATCGGGTTTTTGGAAGGCTACTGGACCTGACAAGCCAATACTTACTTCCTCTGGATCAAGAAGAATAGGGGTCAAGAAAGCTCTAGTGTTCTACACAGGTCGTCCTCCAAGGGGCCATAAGACAGAATGGGTCATGACTGAGTACCGATTGCCCGACACACTGACCCGCCGAGGGTCCATGAGGGTAAGTGGGTGCGCTGGTATTTGTTCCAAATCATCTTTTTCCTCCTTACTGTGAAGCAGGGTTACTTCTTAGAGGGCCACGAATCCATATCCAATATGCACTGGGTAGGGACATGCTTCCGATACACTCCGATTGGATACAGATTTTAGAGTGTCCTGATTTTCTTTAATTTATTGAAATTTGGATACGTGGGGATATGTTTGCAATACACATGGGTACGCTTGAAGGTTAATTTGTAATTTTAAACCTGAAATTAAAGGGTCTATTTGTACTTATAAATTACAGGGAGCACAACGTAAGTAATTTTTGAACTTTTATACTTGCCGGGAAGGAAATAGTATCATGGGATCATCAAGTGTTCCACATATCAAACTATTGTCAAAAGTTTGTTTGGTGCGAAACACCTAATTCACATGCAATGGGGCTACCTACAAAATAATAATAATAATACTGGCAATAGTACATTGTTGTATACATCATACAAATTTCTATATAATATTAAACAAATCCCAAAGCGTATATGTATCCTACTTTTTTCAAAAAATCCATATTGGGCCTACTAGCGTATCCATATTCCATATTCATACCTGTGCTTCTTAGCTGCTTAACGAGGAATATAATATATTTTTAATAGATAAAATGTTGCTGAACTTCTAATTTAGGAAGAAAAGTGTTAATTGGTTGTTGCAGTTGGATGATTGGGTACTATGTCGGATTCGACAAAAAGGCAACATGTCAAAGAATACATGGGAAGCTCAAGGCAGCAGTCCCAGCAAGCTGGTGGCCTGCCAGCCAGAGTATGAGGAGCTCCTTTCAGCACAGGCAAATCCTATAGCTAATACGGCCATAATACGAGACACGCTATTCAAAGAGTGCCATATAGTAGCTTCCATACTTGCGGGACACAATCTCCCTCCTATCGAAGCCATTTCTAGTACTACTACCTTTTCAAGTACAGACAACAGCAAAATATGTGGCTCAACTTTAGAGGATGATTCAAGCAGAGGGAATACAAGTGCTAAAAGTTCTTCCTTTGACAATTTCTTAAACTCGTGGAAAGGAAAACCTAATGAGTTACTTTTTTCCACCATGAAAGTGACTGAGGACAACGAAAATGAGGATATTCTGGGTGGAAATGTGCTACCCACCATTGCTACAAACTTCTCTAATCAAAATCAGTCTCAAGGGAACATATTCAACCCCAATCTGCTGAACACCATCATGAATTTACAGGAGTGTAATGACTCTGCTTTCTTGGGAAGATTTTTACAGTAACTAGAGAACCTTTGAAAGAAGACCAAGGGAGTTCAAAGGTGAAAGGGGTTTAAAGGATACAGTCTGAATAAGATGCACAAGGAACTTCATCCTTGGTGCAGGGGTGGTGGAAGTTTAAGACTGCTGAATTACATATCTATTTTATGTATAATTATGATGTTATTCAAGTTGGAGTTGGGGTACTTGATGAATCTATTTATTTGTATCTGTGTGTAAAAACTTTGATAATAATATCATTAAACATGTGGCAAAGACATTTTAGAACTCAATAAGGAAAACATTTATGTGTTATTATGTACTTCTGTAATAACATACTAGTTCTATTCCAAGTTGTTGCAGTTTAGTGGCAATAACCTGTTGTATTATCAGGTTGCTAAAATTCCGCATAGGCCTTCAAAGGCCCTGTCTTTTAAGGTAGGATTGTGTAGTACAAATATCGTTGATGAAATACCAGATGAAAGAGGAAGCAACAAATTGGAAAACTTAATTTCCTTGTATTCCATATTTATTTTGTTTCCTTTGGTAATTTAATTTCCTTTATTGGTTAAATTCATTTAATTACGAAGTAGTTAATGGTTTGTCAATGATCTCTTGGAGTTACTCCAAGTTATTTATCTCTGGTACGTTTTCAGGGTCAGTATTTATTTGAATCCTTGTACATAGTACGCTGACGGAGAGTTCTAGAAATGATCACAGGATTTTCAGGAGAGAACCTAGCACTTCCTTTCTGCTCAATATATCTTGTTCTTCTTGTCTGCTTTCAATTGCTCTTACAAGAGTTTATTTTTCTTTTCTTTTTTCATCTTTTGTTGCGGAAAAATAACCAGTTGGTATCAAATAGCCCCTCATTACTTTTTCAGACTTTCAGGTTCTTCTTTTCTTTTGATAAGCCTAATAAAACCCACAATTAACTATTTTATCATTCAGAAGGTACTTTTAGGAGCGATAAGGTTATTCCTTAGTTGAAGGAGAAGCTCACAATACATCTACATACAACAAAATTTCCTTTGCACTTTATTTCTATGCTCCACTTTCATGCCAATAAAAGCTACAATGAACTGAGCTACCAGACAGTGTCGGAAGCCAATATATTAATAATCAAATTGAAAAGAAGGAATACAGTTTTCTGAGGACAGTACTAAGAAAAAACTTAATTGAATATGTTGAATACAAGTGGTAAGCCATCAAACAGGTCGGATAATACAGTACCACTTGAACATTGAGATCAGACCGGCAGAGGGAGAAGCTTTCAGGATAATTTACTTCAGTATACTGCAATCAAATTTAATGCTTAAGAAATTTTGTAAGCACAGGCTGACAAAAAAATAAAGAAATAATAAAAGAGTAATTACTTTGTAAGTTGGTTTGTATTAAGAAAGACGAAATATCACAAACACAAAGCAATAACAATATAAAATATAGTGAATTCCGCGTAGACCCCTGTGTGCAGCTGTGTTGTGCTTAGGGAAATGCCAAGAATCTCCCTTGTGATTTAATGATTTTGCCATAATCCTCCTTAAGTTAAACAAAACCGTTAGTTGATGCTAAACATATTATCAATATTTAAGATACCCTTATTGACCAAACACATTACTTTGACCAAGCAAGAAAACTTCTCTCACTATTCGTAATGAAGTTTACTTTTACTATTTATATAGTGTTTTTCATTTAAATTTTTTTGGCAAGCAAATGAAGAAGGGTATAATAGGTTTTTTATCATGTTTATGGTTTGTTAACTGAAGGGAGGTCTCTGGAAATTTTCTAAATACTTGGAGGCAGTGCCATTTGCAAAACAGACGGAAAGTCTCATAGGATTTTATCAAAAGACATGAGGTTCTAAGTGGAATATACCTACAAAGTAACATATGCAAACTCCAAACAAATTGTTAAGGTAAATGGGAGAGACTGGAGCTTACTTGTATAAATAGGTTGCAATGCCCAAAATGATACATATGAGAACAAAGTCGATACAGAAGTTCTGACTAGACCTTACCTGGAAAAAGAATAAAGATGAACAGAAAATTCTTAACAAACAATAACAGCAAGAAAAAAAAAAATTAATGTTGCCAACTCTAATGCTATCCACAATTGATCTTGGTTACCTTTGTAAGGGTTTCCTTGAGTCTAACATTAGTATTCTTGAGTTCAGCTGTTGCCTTATCCACCTGCAGAACAAATTGCAACAAGTTACCAAACCCACAACATGTTTCTATTCAAATATGATCAGAGAGAATAGGATTCCGCATTTTGGGTTTCAGGAGAAATTTCAAACCTTTGTATCAATTTCATCAATTAACGGAACTTGCCTATCCAACTCCTGAAAAAATCAGAACAAATGATTAATATCTATTTTCGTAGGCAGTATCCCATTTGGAATAAAAGAATTCACAACCCAACCTCATTCATATCATTAGCCAAATTTTTCAGCGTGTCCAAACCATCTGATATAATGTCTAAACCTTGGTCCTGTGCATATTCAGAATAAGGTATCTTAGAATGCAGAATAGTGGCCGTCGACAAACACGTATATTGTAGCAGATGCAAAATATAAGAGTACTTGCCTGTTTCATTCTTCGCATCTCATATTCTTCCCTAAATTGACTCGATTCCTCACTTTGCTGAAAAAATCCACCACCAAAGTCCCCCTCTGTAGTTCGGTTAAAACCAAAACAAGTAAAACTGTAACTACCAATAAGAAGACACTCATTTTACAACTATGAATAGAGAAATAGCATTAGCAACAACAAATACCTGAGTCAAACTGTATTTTCTGTTTATCTGAAGAATTCCACCCTCCATCTTGGTTTCCTGTGGTTCCATCAGGAATTGCTCGTATCCTCTCTGGTAGTGCAAGAACCATCTCAGCTCGGGCTTCTAGTTCATCTTTTGAGATCCCTTTTACCTGTGGATTTGTACATTATTCTAGTATTTGGCACAAGCTTCCCTTTCAGTGGTTCAGATACAGACTTGGGTGTTCAACTAGACGAAAAATAGTGCTAAACAAATTAATTTTTGTGTCAAATTTGTTAATCCCTCTGTCTAGATTAAGACCTTCAAACGTCAAACCTTCTTACAAGACATTGACTTCAATGTAATCAATGGCCATAGCTAAATATTGGTTAACTATCATGCGATTTGGTATGTTGATTTAGAAACAAGGCATCCCAGAAAAGAAAGTGGGACTCTTGATTTGACAGGAAAGGGGGCTCTATAGAAGTCTCAAAAAAATAGATGTTCTTTTCCCGCTTTTAGTTATTTTCTTCATCCACTTTATCATTACTATATTAGTCATCCAGCATTTGACTTTCTGAGAAGGCAAGAACACGATCGTTGATATCCAAGTAATATATGCAATATAAATAAAAGTAAAGTAATTATTCACTTCTTTCTTTGCAATCTAGTAGGCATTAACTTGATATATGTGGCGTTATAGATTGGATCATCTTTGTACTTGCGATAGTATTTTCTTCGTCTAAGTTGCCATGCAACTAGGGCTATGAGTAAGCCAAGTGAAACATAGAGATGTTCAAGCTCGATTCACAAAAATCATCTAAACGTGCTCAAGCTTCGTTTAACTTTCAACTTGATCTCCAATTATTTTAGACGTCCTGAGCTTGAATAGCTTGTGCATGTGTTCTTTTAAACACTGAAGAGTATTTATAAGCATTTCCTGTCCAACGTTCAATAAACTGAGTTTGAATTATTAAACTAGGTTGTCTATCTTACGAACCAATCCAGAATAAGCCTTTTATCAAATCACTTGTAAACCGAGTTCATGTGCTTAGTACATTTTATAAGCCGTACATTCCGCAAAAACCTCTAGCTCGTTCTAGTATGTCTGTGTATAGTCTATTTTATATGAACATAACATGGAGGCGCATTTGCTCTCTTTTTTCCTACTTCTCTTTCTATATCTATTTATTGGTCATCTGGTTCGAGTTTTCATTCTTTTTTGGAAAGATAAATTGGTAATTTCACATATAAAGTTTGATCTCCCAAGAACAACTTCAATATTGTACCTTAAAATTCTACGTTGGCAAGATATAAAACTCAAGATAAGAAGTAGTGATTATTGTATTCCCTTAAATCAATTAGAGCTTAACCCTGTGTTTGGATGAAGTAATTCAAAAATCCATTGGAATTGTAATTGATATAACTTAAAATTCTTTCAAATGCAATTTTCTATGTTTGGACGTCTTGTGTGTGGAACTTTAAAAATTACATGAATTATAATATCACTTGTTTTAAGTTGGAATTTGAAGAATAACGCCTCACACCACGGAATTTTAAGTCAGAATTTTTAAAAGCCAAAATCTAGCTAATTTACCGCATGTAAAATTTCAAAATTGTTACTAATTTTACCAAATAATGAACTTCCACTTTTTCAAACTACAAATCCCAACTTTTCCTCAAATCCCAAATATTTTTAATGCTCCATCCAAACCCACGGTAAAAGTGTCCAAATGAATTGTCTCTGTGCCAAATGATGTATTGGCCAATATCTTAAATTTTTCCCAGCTACACAGTGAAAAGGTATCAGAGATCAAATTCAATTGCATTCAGAGCCTATCAATTGAAATTGACCGAAATAAGCTAACATTTATCAAAACAAACTTGTAAAAACACAAAATTAACCTTCTTCTGAGACAATTTCTGCAACTTTGGAACTTCATCCATCAACCTCGCCTTGATTCGCCGAACCTCAGCCTTCAACGCCACGGAAGCTGCCCTGTTTGTCTCCATCGAAGCCATCTCCGATTTCTACAAATTCATTACGAAAATTTTGACCAACACACAAACCTTCATATATACAAAGAGAGGGATATATATATATATATATATATGGGAAGGCTCAACTTACATATCACCTGTTAATAACTTTTTCACCAACTTCATAATTCATCGATCTAGCCATTGAGTTAGATAATTTTTGGATATCAAAGATACATGTAAAAAGTTACATTAATCAGAAATGCAGAAACCACTCACCATAATCATACTATATATTAAATTATGAGACTAATAAAAATAAATTAATACAAGTCACAGTGATTAAATTGTTAGAAATATATGATGATTAAAACTTTGCAACTTATATAACGATGGAATTGATGAATTATGAAGTTCATAAAAAGTTACGGAAATTTGAAATTTTGCATAGTTGCTAAATAAATAAAAATAACTTATCCAATAGTAAAAATGATGAAATATAAATCTGAGAAAAAATCATCAACAGGTGTTGATCTTAATCTTTTATCGGTGTAAATAAATTTCTGATTGATCTAAGAATTTGTATACTTGATAAACACAACAAAATCGTTTATTTAACGGTGAAAATGACAAATATGAATTTAAGAAAATGTTTTGGGCGCCCTTAATAAATATAAACGCAACAAAATTAACTTATCTAACGGTAGACTGAGAAAAAGTTATAGATAGATGTTAAATTTATTAATTTTAGGGAGTGTAACTTGAACATTTACATATATATATATATATATATATATAACAAGGGAGAGAGAGAGAGAGAGAGAGAGAGAGAAGAAGAGGTGAAGTGATGATGACATGGAAAGCGGCTTCGATTTGAGCTTCGAAGGAGGAGTAGAGACGAGCGAAGGCATCGTCGCCGGATGCGTTGAGTTCACGCTGATTGTCGATGTCATACTTGTCGTACTTTTTGCAAATGGCGTCGACGCGGAAGAGGATGTCTATGACGCTCATTTCCTAGGGATTTTGGGGGAGAAATTTTGGAACTGGGGGGAATGACGAAAGAAGAAGAAAAGAGAGTTTGCGGTTGGAGTTGGGGTTGGGGTTGGGGTTTGGTTTCTCTTTCTCTCTCTGCGCCAACCATTGTTTCTGTTTGTGGAAGGGAAAACAAGGCGTCCACCGTACAAAGCGGGTGTGCGTCTAGAGGGGGACTGAGGGAGAGAGCGCAGAGCGCGCTATTTACTCAATGCCCGAGAGAAGGTCGTAATGATCTTTGTTTGAAAATCACGGCATTTATAATCACTGATATTCTTTAATATACAAAGAGGTATTTTGCTTTTGCAAATAATTTGAAGAGCGACATCACTAAAAATGGGTTCTAATAAAATTAACAAAACAAAAATAAAATAAAAAAATTAATGTTCACATCAAGATAAAAATGTGTTCTACTTTTAAACTAACAGAAAATGAAAATATTATTATAATCCAATTTGAATAGTCTCAAAGCCGGTCTCGAGTATTTTGAGGTCTTGGACGAAATATTAAAATGTACACTCCTATAATTAATAAATATATTAATTTTTTATATTAAAAAAATAAATTAATTTTGTTTTAATGAGAAGAGTTCACATGTCACCAAAAATACATTACAATTGCAATGAACCTTGCAAAAACACTACGATTAAATATTTAATTCTCTCTCATTGTTTTGAAATCGATATAAGTGAAAGAAAAAATATTGGTGCTCCTATAATTTTCTCTTATAGCATGAGAAGATTGAGATTGGATTTGGGAAGAAAAAAATTAGAGAAGAGCTAAAGAAGCCGTTTCCCTATGCACCGTTAGAGATTTGAAAACTTTAGTTATTTTCTTAAAAAATTGCATTACAATTTTTTTTCTTTATTAATATATATATATATATATATAAATAAAATATTAGTACTCCTCTTAATTTTTAGGTCCTGAGCGATAGCCCTGCCAGCCTTGTCCTAAGGCCAGCTCTGAATAGTCTCTTGAAATGACTTTCAAATTTCTTACAAAAGTTGTTCTTCAAAATGTTATATTAATTCACAAAGTACAATTTTCAAGAATAACATTTAGATGAGCCTCTTAGAAATGCTTTAACTCGTGAGGTTTTGTTTTGTTATAAAAAATTAGCATTCGGTTGCATCTGTGGTACTAATATAAGAGATATAAAGAAGAAAAAAAAAGTAACGACTGACCAGCGGTATTGGTTAAGAGGTCTTTTAACTTTTGTAACTACGAGAGTTTTAACCCCCATTATTTACACTAGGGTAATAAACATTTTGTGAGATTAAAACACATATAAGAGTAAAGTGGAAAGATAAAAACCTTGACTCGGTTTCAACAACAAATGGAATCCCCTTGACATGGCTTCAACAACAAATAACGCTTTATATAATAGTAGATATATCTATATATATATATATATATATATTCCCGATATTATATCGTGTGTAGTCAAAAAATTCAACCGCTATTCCAAGCTTTTTTAAAGATGGAATTTTTGTAAATATTTTTTTTGGCATCACTCAATCACATATATAATATTTGTGACTGACACGATTAATATTATGATAATTATATGTAGAATGACGACTTCTTCTTTTTTTAAAAAAAGTGTTCAATCATAGTGGAGGGGAAAAGACAGGGCACCATATCCGAACTTGAGATATCTTAGATCTCAACTATTTTAACACTTAATCAGCACAACTAAATATATTCTTGATTTAAGAGCAAGAAAAATAACTTTTGTATTACAATTTTTCTTTTTCAGCCTTCTTCGTATTACAATTTTAAATATTGAAATATATTGAATTTTTTTTTATATTATCTTTGTCAGGGTTGAGAATAATGAATTATCATACATTCATACTGAAAATAGTGTTTAATATCTTATCGAAAGTATGTTATTCCGAAACTACCTGCTAATACACAAAATACCAAGAATTTTTATATTAATGAATTAATAAAAAAAATTATCAACTTTTCCTACTCAATGTTTTAGGTTGTTAAGTTAATACCTTACAAAAAATTATTATGTTTAGCTTGTGCCCCAATGAATGTGCAATTCTCAAATGATGGCCAATTGCGGGGTTCAGTTCTGCCATTACCAAAACTGCCAGAAAAAAGGAATGAATATAGCCAACGACAATATCAAAATGTGCATTTTACCAAAATTGCCAAAAATTATATTTTACCAAAAGATGCTGAAAATAAGAGCGTTTTATTGAAATTGAAAATAACCGTAAATATCTAAAATCGAAATTAAATGAAGGTATTGAATATACCAGGAAAAAAAAACCAAGCAGTTTAATAATTGTTTCTAATTTCAAATACCGTAGACCAAAAAAATAAAAATAAAATAAAATTTCAAATACCATTTAGTAAGTCAATAAATTTGATGTTAGAGTTCCTATTTACTATTTTATTCTTGAACAAAGCGGACAAAGAAGAAATGTGGACTAGAGCACAACTAATTGTACACCCACCATCTCAAATTAAAAATCCCAATTCAGGTTAAAGTTGTTTGGTTTGTTGAAAATTTATTGCAATAAAAACTGTTTAAAGTAAAGAGTTTTGCATGCAAACAAAATATTTTGAGATTTTTGGTTGGTATAAGAAAAGATGAAAAAGATTGAAGTAGGACTGTTTGAGGAATAAATTTTTTTTTTCAAACTCTTGTCAAGAATTACAAGTAAAATTATTAGGAACTAGATTTCGCAAATAGAGATAACCCCTCCCCTTGTAACTCCGCTCTCGAACCATTGGTGGCTCATGAGCAATACTTTCTTGCAGAAGTTGCAACCTAGTCTTAAGTCAAATTTTCAGCTTAATGACTTAATTCAACAATATGAGAAACTCCAAGTTTCGCCTCATTAGTTTCTATACACTATCGTCTCACACTGTTTTGGAACTTAAGGTCTCATTTAGTTTTAGTTTTGAGAATGAAATGGGCATCCTAGATTCTTGAAAAACTTTTCTCCTAATATTTAAGATGTCTTGCCAATATTTTGTTCGAACATGAATTCTTCTTTCTTGGATCATTGAATTACCTATCAATATTTGGTTCAAACGAAAATAAAAATAAAATATGCGTAAATTACCTAAACATTCTTCATTTTATAAAATTGTCTTAATGTGTAAAAGGGATACTTTGGTCTTACGAAGAAATTATAGGAGAAAAATCTAAAAGAGAATACATAGAATACTCATCTATTTTCATCCATTTAAAGGGGAGAATTTTGAAGAAATATTCCATTCCTGAAATGATGTATTCCTAATTCAAAACTCAAACCAAGTATCAAAATTCTTGTAAAATGTAACCTTTCATAAATGATTTAAAATTGGAACCAAACGAGCCCTTAAGTTGTACTTTGGCTCTTTTTAAGATGACATACAATAGATGAACTTCTTGGAAAAAAGAATCCACACTCTTGGGTAGCTTTGAGCATGAGCTCCTAAAGTGGTCCTTTTTAACTTTTTGGTGACAAAAACACCCTTAAATTGAACCATCAAAACTCAAAATCCAAAATTTTGTACATATATGTCCAGAACTTTTTCTAAACTTATTTAAAGGGAAATGAGGCAATGTTATTTTTCCCCAAGTGATATTTTCAAGGCAGGGCCGGCCAAAGGAGAAGGCAACCTAGGCAAAATGCCTAGGGCCCCAAAATGGGAGAAGGCACCAAAAAAAAATTAATTGAAAGTATATAATTGTAAGAATAAAAGTTGAGGGGTACTTTGAAAATTAGAATGAAATTTAAGTAGGAGAGAGATCCCGAGAATTTAACTTCCCCTCTTTCTCTCTCCTTTTTTTTTGTTTTCATTTTTTCACTCCTCCCCTCCAGCCTCCACCTCTCCGACTCCTCCCACTCTCCCAGTTAGGCAGAGACGCCGACCACCGTCCACAGCTCCTCACCTCCATCCTCTAACCACCAACCAAGCTACCAAGGTTAAGTGTTAATTACTCGTTAAATCTTAGGCCCTAATTTTTGATTAGTTATTTAGTTATGAACTAATGGAGTTATGAAGTATATTGCTTGTGTATTTCTTGATTGTTGATTTAAGCCCTAATTTATTGAATGTTGATATGGAGTTATGGAGTATATTGCTTGCATATTTCTTGATTGTTGATTTAAGCTGGCTACAAATCCAATCGAATTTGATAAGAATGGTAGATAATCAAATACACCGAGACATTAAATCAGATAAAAAGTCTTGTAGAAACAAAAATAAAAATAATAAAAACAAAAGCAATAGCAATAATACTACGATGTTATCCCGATTTAAGAGTCTAGTTTTTTTATCCTATTTATGTCCACTGATTTAGTTAACATATTGTATTTTCTTTAAATTTGTAAAGTCAATGAGGAATGACCAAATACTTAAGGAAGGCAAAATTCTCCTTTTAGTATATACATAATTTAGAGTTTTTAACCAATTTGACACTTTAACTATTAAGAATTTTCAATGCGGCACTTAATTTTTTTTTTTGTCAAATTGACACTTGAACTACTAGTTTGTATAAATTTGACACCTCCTTTACATTCCGTTAATAAAGCTAATGAGGGAGGCGTCAATTCGTTAATAAATTTGTGGACCTATAACTTTTTAATGTGATATCCAAATGACTCACTGCTCAAACTTAGTTAAAACACATTTCCCTCAACAAGTTTCATGTTCTAGCCAAATTATAAATCACAAATCTCAAAGATCTAATTAGCAACTGAAGTTAGGGGGTTTACGTGGAGTAAAATAGTGGCACTTGCGTATGCAAACCGAACTTCAGCAACTTATTAGATCCTTGAGATGTGTGATTCAAAATACAGCAAAACATGAAAGTTTTAGAGGGATATATACACTCTTAAGTAATTGTTCGAATAGTGAGTTATTTGGATATCGAATGAGAGAATTATGTGCACGCAAAGTTGGTGAAAAAATCGTTTTTTTCGATTTATTTTTTACCTTAAATATGTTTTTTTTATTGTTGTCGTAATTTTTTTTTTTTTAAATTCAGTAATTGATTGGATCTATGTTTTGAACTTTTTGACTTCAAATTATTAAATAATATGGTTTTAAGATTATTTTGTTGAATAAGAAAACAATGATATGGGGCCTCAATTTTCGTTGATATTAAATTTCGCTTGAAGCCCCAAAATCCCTGGAGTCTGGCACTGTTTCAAGGCTCCACAAAACCATAAATTTGCCCTGCAGCTGGCAATTAGCAACGTCAGTTCAAGGACTCGCAGCTAAATAGCCTTTGTTTGGTCGGTCAGACGTTGAAGGAAGAAAACAAAATCACCAATGACTAAAAATTCACAAGAACTTCATTATAAGTTTCATTGTGCAAATATACAGCAGAAACATTGACAATATTCAATCACAATCAAATTTTATACAAAATTAAAGGGAAAAAAAACATCACCTCGGCTTCTCGAAAGAAAATGAAAGTGGAGAGTACTAATTCAAAGTTCTTGATAGTCAATCGGAAAAGGTTAAACCTTGACTTTTCTCCACTGTATTTCTCATCTTGTGACAGTGTGGAAGAAAGAAGTTGTTTTGAACTTGCAATAAGACTTTTGCAAATCAGTTCTCCAACGCTTCTCCAGCTATATAATGTTTGCGTACCATTTTTCTGTAATCTGCAAGAAATGATTGGGTTCAAATGATTATGGTGTAATTAAAAGTGTTCGAGTTGTTGAAATGATTATGGTGTCAACGATTAGGTTAAAAATCATCAATTATGTTGTAGAAAATCATCCATTCTAAACAGAGTTCGAGAGTTGAGAGAGAGGAGAGCGTAATTAGCAGTGTGTAGCATTTGGACCCCGGATGCGGCTCTTGCAATGCCTACAAACAACCACCTAGGGCCCATATGCATTTCATTTTAAGAAGATGGATTCTCAATCATCAAATGTGATGTTCAGAAAGAAAACTTCCACACCAAACTTCCACACCACTTTTGGAAAGAAAAGATTGTTTTACGTCAGACTTACTTAAACAATCCAAACAAGGAAAAACTATTTGATACAACCGTTGTAACAGATGATGTGGTGCAAGGGATTGCAATAACTAAAATAACAAAATCGAAGTTTCGGATCATTTCAGTGGCTCTTCTGTAATTATCTTGCCACTTTGCATCAGAAATCCAATGAGGGCTACTAAATCCTTTATGCCACATAATCGTTACAACTGTTGGAACGAATATTTACTCCAAAACAAGAGACTAATACGCATAGCAATATAACGACAATGTAAGTGTAAAGTGACCCACCTTCCTGGTTACTCCAAAGTGCAGCAGCAGAGCTGTTGAGAGGACTCTCATTATTGGGTTCTGCATGTGACAGCTAAACAAAATTAGGAAACAGATCGAACAAGCCAAGATGCTCCAAAAATCGCATCAAGTATATCACAAACCTCCTAACAAACTTTGGATAGACAAAAGAATTGTTCTACAATCATATGCTGAAGACCACTTATCCTGCATATAAAAAACAACATTTGAATTAGCTTTTCTTCTTCTTAGTTGAAAAATTATAACACCACTAGTGGTAACCCATGCCAAAGGCGCTATCAACACTTGAAAAAGAATTTCACATCTCAACCAATCTCAACCATCCAATCAGTAATCCCTTAAACATTTTAAGAATTCAGAAACCAGTCCCCAGTCTCCCTTATTATATGGATGATGGTCGATACCTGAAGGATGTCTAAGCAAATGTTGCCATATTGGTCGACATTTGGGTGAAAGCACATTGTCTCAAACTTCACTTGAGGAGGCTTGAATGGATAATCAAGGGGAAAGCGCAAAGAAAGTTTGTATGATAAACCCTCATACATAGTTCCTTTGCCTCCCTCAATAGTACCGATCCAAGTAAAGATGCTCTCGCCTTCAGGGAAGGCAGATACTCCAAGATCTCCTCCGTTCATCTGCTCATATCAACGATGAAAATATAATATTTCAATTAGAAAATAAAACTGAAGAAAATACATGACATGGATAGAAGAAATGTGACCTGGTATAGAATTGATAGAAAAAATATGTTTTTATGCATATTGTTATTCAAAGGTATAATTATTTAATACTCAATGATATAATCATTTAATACTCAATGAAGCTTTGTCCCCAAGGGAGATGTCAAGAACAATAAAAAAGCAAAGAATGAAAGCCTAACATAGGTCCTTCCTTCTGAAAATGATACCCAAGAAAATCATTTATGTGGTGCCAGGAAGCAAACTAGTAAAACACATTCATAAGATAAGGTACTAATTCAAATGAAGCCTTGAAAGCATAGGGGAAGAACTTCTTCGCTCTCTCACCATCAGAAAACATTATTGGAACATCCTTATTAGAGTATTTCTATAAAGTTATATGAGCATTTGATGGCAACACTTGTATAAAGTTTTTTATTTTTTTTATTTTTGGGGGTACATCTTATATAGGTATTCAAAATATCAGAAAATCAAACATTTTCTTTCCTGTCTTCTCTCTTTTGGGGGTGGAGGATGAAATTTGCATTAAGCATCTTTATTAAGTAAATCTTCTTAGAGCAATTTTTTTTTCTTGAGAGCACATTAAGAAAACAATGCAAATATGTCACTTCCAATATGAAGCTATCGATCCCATATAATCACAAAAACAATAAGGATATCACCAATGGATTGATAAGTAAAGTACTCACCAAAAATAGGTAAAAACAATCAAATTCTCATAGTAAGAAATGGAAGTCTTGGAATTAACGCAAGAAATTTGTAGTACGAAAGTTGGTTGGGCTTGAGCCCTCTTTCTCACCATGTTAATACACACTAGCTTTTCAAATCCCATGAGGTATAAATGTATACTAAAAGTAGCAATGATTTTCAATCTAGGGCTGTGTTAATATGCAAGAAATTGTTTTCAATGTAGTTTTCCACGTAAACGAATGTTTTGTACCTGTTTTGGTTAGTATCATAGATAAATTGATAGCAGTCCCTGGAAAGTTGAAATCAATTGCACTAGTTTTGGTGTGCAGTTGGTTTACATCAAAATGTGTAAACACGACAAGTCAATGTTTTCATTTACAACGCCAATCAACACACTGTTTTACTTCTTCTGTGCAAACTAATCCCTCCTGCAGCATGTGCACTTAATCAAACACAGCCTATATTTACTATGGATAGGCACCTTTTGTACTCAGAAATTGGAGATTGCAAAGAAGAATTCCTCCAAGAAAAATGAAAGAGAAACAACAGTACAACACAAGAAATTACTAAACCAATAATTCATCTGAAAACTCTACAAACTATTTCCTTTGAATTATACATGTCATAAAAAAATGCTTCGCCTAATCAATTAACATAATACATACACAAAGATATGTGTGTACGGATTTAGTGTCTAAATAGTGTATAAATAGAGAAATAACCATGGAAATTACTAAACGAAAATTCATCTAAAGATTCTACAAACTTGTTCCTTTGAATTATACACAACATAAAAAAATATGCTTCACTTAATCAATTAACATAATACATACACAGATGTATACGTATATAGTATGTATATTTGTGTGGATTAGTATATAAATAGTGAATAAATAAAGAAGTTCCCATGGAAATTACTAAACAAAAAATCCGTCCGAAAGCTCTACAAACTTGTTCCTTCGAAGTATACATATCACTAAAAATGCTTAGCTTAATCAATTAATATAAGACACACATGCACACGCACAGATATATATGTGTGTGTATGTACGTATAATATGCAAGTGTGATGATTAGTGTATAAATAGAGAAATTACCATGAGAGACATCAACTCCTTTTGCAACCTGCAAGCAAAAGATTCAACATTACACCACATCGCGACTAATCGAACGCAATTACAAAACAAAACAGAATCAAACAAACAAAAAAGAGATCGATAAATTGAAATTGAATTTTTCACCTCTGCGTAACGGAGTTTGTATCGACGGTATTAGGAGAAGCCCTAACTTGCTTCGATGGAGTCGGCAATGATTGTTGCTGCTGATGATGATGCTGCTGTTGACGATCCTCTGTAGTAGTCGACAAATTATCCATTGCCGCAGCGTCGTTTCGAAGTTCCATGGATGATGATGGCAATCCTCTCGGTCTTTATTACTATCGGAGAAAATTGCGATCTTATTGAGAAATTGATGATGATGATAACGATGGATCGAGAGAATTTATCACATCACTCTCTTTTGTATTGTACGTATACTTTCTCTCTCTATATATATATATATACGTCGGTGTATTATATATTGCGCACCAGACGGACAGCGTATAGGGAGAATGGCATAGACGTCAACTATCAAATTTTATATTTGGCTATTTTCGGTTTTGCTCGGGTAGAATAAAAATTAGGAGATTTAAATTTAAATTAAATTTTTTGTTCAATTTAGTTTAATTTTAAATTATTCAGATTTAGACCAAAATTAAAATTTTTTAATTTTAGTTTATTCGATTCTCATCTTTCTTTTTAAAAGTAAAATAAATTTAAAATAACATTAAATAATCTCTACTAAACCTAAAGTAACATATAAAAAAGTAATACATAAGAGCACCAAGAGTGAAAAAGAATCTAGGCTAATGGCCCAAAAGGCTAAAACTCCTTGAAAATATATATTTGATTTTGAATGCCCTTTATTTTTTGTAATTAAACATAATTTTTTTTTTAATAATATGCGTGTGGGGTCCATTTTCAACATAAAATATAATAAAATTTATATGCGAATCAATTTTTTTTTTTAAAGGATACTGCTTGTCCCAACTGAGTGTTGTTTTTTGAATTTTTAATCATTTTTGATAAATTACTTTTCAAAAAATTATAACTTTAACTTTTATATTCAGTAAAAACTAAAAATAATTAACTACAAGTTTTAGACATATAAAATGTATCTTAATTTCAATTATACTAGATACATTACAATTCATTTGTAAATAACAACATTGAAAGAAATTAAATAAAAAGAAAGTGTAAAAGAAGAAAACTAAAGCATTATCTCAAAATAGTTAATAAAATTGATATATATATATATATATATTTTAATAAATCACACTATTTATGTGATTTTTGGGATGTTTTACATGTTCAATATAAATATTTTAACGCAGAGTTAAACAAAATAAGTTATAAATATTTTGTTAATGCAATAAATAACTCTCTTGATTTCGCCTATTAATTTTGTCAAATTTTATTTGAAATCCATTTAATTGAAGATAAAAACAAGAGGCAAAATAAGCAAACAGGGTCAACCGTTAAAAGAGTTAATAGCTGAATCTTTGAATAGCAGAATTCATCTAAAATAGATCCCAAACACATTTTATTGAAAACTTTAATACCAAAAGTTTAATTATAAAAAACAAACGGCACTCAAAGTCAAAATTACCCTATTAATTTTGTACCAAAAGTGAATTTGCTACAATATGGGAACATCTCCGAGCATCTCAAGCAAGTTTGTAATTTTATAGATTCTCATACTACAGAAATTACAAGCTCTAATACATATGTCAAAAACTAAATTAAAAACTAAAAAAATAATTAATAAAGTAGACTAAACCAAATTTAAACAAATCTCAAGTTCTTCGGTACTTATATACTCTAAACTATTAATCAAACGAAAAATTAAAAGAAATAGAGTGGGATGTGAATTGTGTAATGTGTGGAAAAGTGGACCAGAGAAAAGTTTTAAACGTAATTAAGGTATGAAAGGAAAAAATATATGCAAAACAACGTAGTATTGTGTATAGCGATTAATCAGGTTCAGTTTGGTTTGCTAATGGCCAACCCCAACCCCAAATCCAAAACAAATCTATTTAATTTTGATTCGATTTCTTAGTTTCGATTTTGATTCTTTTCGGTTCGATTTAATCGGCCAGTTTTCAGATTAACCACAATACCCTTAGTTAGCTAATATATTTGGGCCTACATTTGTTTATGATTATGTTAGTTTGATTCGAGTCTTTTTTTCTTTTCTTTTTTGAGAAATAAAAAATTAGTTAGTAAATATTAAGAGAGTAAATTACCAAAATGGCCATTTAACTATGCACTGAGTTTTAGTTTACCCACTCATCTTTTTTTTTTTTTTTCTCAATTTATCACTCAAACTTATAAGCTCGTTTCAATCTCAGACTTCCGTCCAAATTGCACCGTTAACTTAAAACAAAAAAAGAGTAAATTATCAAAATGGCCATTCAACTATACATCAAGTTTCAATTTACCCACTCAAATCCAAAAAGAAAGAAAACCCTAAATAATTAATTGTTAATCATTATCATTAACATCTTCCTCACCACTTTTCTTGTCTCCGGTATCTCGTTTCACCCTCTCCCTCTTCTTCGGCGCCACACGGCCAAACCAATTCGAGTTCTCATGTAATTCACATAACAGTAAATTAGTAGTTTTCTTGTTGCATCATCCATCCACCGCCACTATTTCCCACTTTCCAAGTTTTGAATTTTACTTTCGACGCCCTTCGCTTATCCCTTCTCACTCCCACTCCACCCCTCTTTCTCTTTACACACAAGTCCATGGCTTTCCCTGACGACGAGCAATAACTAGACCAATACCAAACCTCGATCTTAAACCCCCCAATCATCGACGACCAGACCCCCAACGGAGGAGAAGATGAAGACGATATTAACGATGATTTTGATTAAGAAGAAGTGGAGGATGAAGAAGATGAAAAAGAAGAACCGGTGACCGAGGAATCGAAAATGCGTTTACACAGAGCCAAAATGGAGAACCTATTCCAAATGATATCTACGGAGAGTATTACTAACGCCTGCCTTCAAAGGCTCCAGCAATACTGTTCTGTCATTGATTTTCGGTGTTTGATTTGCTTTTTCTTGTTCATTGAGTTTTATTTAATATGAAATCAAGGATTCGGTTGTTTTCTGATGAATGAATTGGTGTGTTTTTAGGGATTAATTGAACCATTAGAGGGGAGGAGGAGGTAGAGAGAAATTGGGGATTATAAATTATAGAACTTTGGCAATGCTACATTACAGAGTAAATAGAGTAAATGAGGGTAAATGAGAAAAATATTAATTCTCTATGTTTGATTTGCTTGTCGTTAGTTATTGGGTTTATCCGAAATAAAAATTCTATTGTTTAGTAATAAATGAATTAGTGATTTTTTTTAAAGAGTAATTGAACTATTGGAGGAGAAAGCAGGAAGAAATTGGAGCTTGTTTAGTGGTAGCACTAGAGAAAAAGGAGAGGGTGAAAAAGAGGCACCGAAGACGAGTGCTGACAATTCAATGGGTTTAGTGGTGTTGAGAGAGATAGAGAAATTGGTTTTAATGGTGTGAGAAAGAGTGAGGAATGTGTTAATGATGACTATTAACTATTAATTAGCTAGGGTTTTCTTTTTTTTTGGATTTGAGTGGGTAAATTAATTGAAATTTAGTGTATAGTTAAATGGCCATTTTGAGAATTTACTAATTTTTTTTTAAAGTTAACGGTGCAATTTGGACGGAAGTATGAGACTGAAATGGGCTTATAAATTTGAGCGGTAAATTGAGAGAAAAAAAAATGAGTGGGTAAATTGAAACTCAGTATATAGTTGAATGGCCATTTTGGTAATTTACTCTCTCAATATTTATTTACTAATTTTGTATTTTTTTTAAAAAAAAAACTCAAATCAAACTAACATAATCATAAACAAATCTAGACCTAAATTATATTAGCCAACAAAGGGTATTGTGGCTAATCTAAAAACTGGTCGATTAAATCAAATCGAAAAAAATCAAAATCGAAACTGAGAAACCGCATCGAAATCAAATAGATTTTTTTTGGATTTGGGGTTGGGGTTGGCCATTACCAAACCAAAATGAACCTACGGCACATTAGCGCATCCTCGTTACGCCAATAAACCATAACCTATTTGTAATGTTTCACATGGTCGGCTAGATCAGAACGCCCGTCATAAATATTAAACTTAGGTTGCCCAAACTTTTTGGGCAACAGGGCATCCTGTATTCGTTGGGTACAGGGGGGACCCATTATCCTCTCCCAAGGCTTTCATGGCTAATTTAGCGGTTGACTTTCCATCGTGTTTTTTGTCAGCAATAGCCCAATAGATCATTTTTCTCAAATCTTGCTTGGCCCAATTCTTCGGTCGGCTCTCAATTTTATGGCCATTCGGGGCCGCTTTGACCCTCAAGAGTTTGAAGACATTAGGGCCAGCAGTAACCGCAGGGGCATTATAACGCATCGTTCATCGAAAATCTTTTCGTGCGGCTCCTCGGCTATCTTCTATTTTCCCTTGTTCTGATACACATAATATACCTTATTATCAACGTGTTATTCTTTGGTGGAGGAAACATGAGTTCTAGTTGGGGCCATCGCCTTAGGTGGCCCTTATACAACATTTGCCGCAATTTGCTCACGCAGCATTAAGAGTAGGAGCTTTCTCTTATGTTTCAATTTGGATATTTCATTATGTTCCTCAGAGATTGTGGGACCCTTGTCCGCATAATTTTTGTCGAAAGGGAAAGTAGAATGGGTTTGGGAGTGACATAGACCCCTACTTGGGCGTTTAGTCGTTTCAACATAAGGAGCCACGGCTCGACTTGTGGTTGGATTAACAATTGGTATGATTTTTGAGTTTGCATCATCAACATGCTGACTTCTAGTATGAACCATTTTTTTATGAATGTATATAAATCAAATGATACTAAATGAAGAATAACAAAAGCTTGAAAAATACTGGAAAATACATTGTAGAGAGAGAAACCAGATCTGATTATTATAAATGAGCTTTTTTGTCGTCGATTCCCACAGACGGTGCCAATTATAGGGGGTGTAAATCTAATCGAACCCAAATAAGATGAAATTGACCCAAATCGATAGAGTCGGTAATCAAATTCAGCAAAAGGTGATGGATATGAACAATAAAATAACAATAATGAATTTTTTTTATTTTTTTTGTGAGGGTAAATTCCTCTGGTGGCTCTAATATCCAATCCGGTAGTACGTCCTCCCTGAGTGTAATGCTCTTCACTAAGCTCCATTGACTTAAAAATGGATGATACAATAATGATGATTAAGCTCTTCTAGAGAGTAGAGAGAAAGAAATTGTGTGAGTGAGTGTTCTGTAATAAAAGTTGGAAATCCTATGTTATGGGTTTCCCATTTCCTATTTATATGTATAGGATAAGGTTATATGCTTATTAGGTCTACAATAAAATGAATATAAATGGTATAACTTGATCACTACTCCAAAATTACAGGTGTCCAGAACCCTATTTACACTAACTGAAGTAGTTATTTCTCATTATTTATCCTCCAACTCATCTATTTCGTGCCTTCAATCCAATCAACATGAAGTTGATAGTTGATTGACCAGGGGACCGCTCTAGTTGGTGTATAGGCCCTATCCACCAATTGGCCCATTGCTCGGGCAACGGGTTTGGGCCTTCCACAGAAGCCCATGTCCAAAATTATCCTCCCACATATATATTGGTAGCTTAATTTTTAAAATTTGTATTTCATTAGTTTAAAGTTTTGTATATTTTAATAATTTTATATTATTGAAGTCGTAGATTGAATAATTTAATTATTGTCTTAATGGAAAATGCTAAAAATAAAATTAAGTATACATGCTGAAAAAATAAATATAGTTTAAATAAATACCCAAAAACCGCATGTTTTTGTTTCGTGTTTCAAAAAATCGAGAACCAAAAATATTGAAAGTAAAAAATACCAAGTATCATGATTTTGGTTTTAGTACAGGTCACTTATTGAATCAAATAAACTGATTCCTACCCTTAAGTTAAATCATAAGTAGATGATCCTCTAACTTTTTATGTGAATTTATAAAACCAGTCTCATTAAGTGTATTTTATGATTAGTTAATATATTTGTTACCGCATGTTAGAAACATTTTCTCTATGAAAATATTTAATAATTAAAAATAGGGTACTTTTGAATGAAGTTCGTCAACAATTTGGACTCGATCAAGAGTAGTGCTGGTAAAATTGAAAAGGTGATAAACGATACTACTACTACTAATAATTACAGAAAGAAGAAAAATTCTTTCGAGTATGTCTTGCAAAAAAATCATTTAAGCTCCGTTGGATTGCAAAGTGGAAAAGAAAAATAAATTGAATTAGTTTTGATGAAAAGATGGAAAATAATTTGGATAATAGAAGTGATATCCTCTTGATTTTTATGTTTTTTCATGAAGAAATTTTCTTTGTTTGGTGGTGAGTAAAAATTTTCCACCAAAAATATTGAAGGATGGAGAATATACACTCATAAAATGAGTAACACCTCTCATCTTATTTTCTATCTTTTCATACAAACTAACTAAATTTATTTTCCTTTTTCATCTTTGCAATCAAACGGAGCCTTAATGTAGAAAATTGAGTTCAAGAGTAGAAGAAATGAATCCTCATAAAAAATAGAAAGCATTTCATTACATTTTCAACTTTTTTTAAAAATATCACACAAATTAATTATATTTTATATTATTTTTTATCTTATTATCAAATAGAACTTAAAAATTCTAAACCTACCTCCAATGTCATAAAACATACTTACAAGAAAAGGCAAAAAAGATACCAAATACTTAAAAAGTACATATAAATATATGTGAACCACTCATTACTTTCATAATTCTAAATTATAGTAGAAACAATATCGCTTGTATCAAAAAAATTATAGTAAATACATGCAATTCAAACGTAGTTGCTGTTCAATTGGGCCTCTTAAATTTGAATGACCAGTTCATTCAAACTTTTGATGTTTTACTTTTGTTTGGTTGACCAGTGTTCAGTCTTGAGATTTAACATTTAAATTCAAACGACAAAATAAACGCACCCTTACTTGAATTATAAGTTTTGATATTTTTTTTTGAAATTTTTAACATTTCTCTTAATTTAAAAAAAGAAAAAAAGAAAAAAAAAGATAGGGGGAAATTGGAATGCGCTGAGAACTCTATGTAGGTCCATGCAACCTACACGACTTACCTGCATCTGGCAAGATTCTTGAAAGGTTCTATTATTTGGCCAACCTTTCCCTTCCCTGTTTCCTTTGACTACTTCACCAAAATTATATTCTTAGGCCTCGTTTGATTCAGGTATTAGGATCAGTGGAATTAATAATACTAATAATAATAATACTGGATTATTAATTTTGGTATTAATTTAATACTAATACCCTGTTTGATTCATGCAGTATTAATACTATTAATACCATGTTTGATTCTGTAATTCATATACGGGATTATATTTTGGACTAAAAAAAAATTTAAAAAGAAAGTTTAAAAAAAATTCTATTTTTTTTAAAAAATTTTTTTTAAAAAATAAATTAAAATAATATTAATATAGTAATAATAGTAGTGCCATTTTTGAAAATATATGGTTCATTTTTCTTAATCTTGGATAAACAATACCACATCCCCCCTGCTATTAAATTATACCACAAAGAGTGGTATTAAGTTAGTACCGGTATTAGTAATCCCAGCACATTTGTGCGAATCAAACAAAGTATTTTAAAAAAAAATGATATTAACAATCTTATCCCACTTTTTAATAGACAAATCAAACGAGGCCTTGTTGTATATGCTGAAGATGTAATAATGTTAACCAAAACTTAAAGATCTGTGAATTTTAAAGACGTCTAAAATAAAAAAATAAACAAATAGGCTATATCTAAATTATCTATGGCCAAGTCAAAAGGGCAAAAAAATATATGATTAAACGAAGCCAGGTATTTCGATAATTATTGAAACCTTGTTAATTTTGATGTTTTAAATTTTGTCATTGTGGTTTTTATTTCACTAAAATGTACTAATACTTAGTGTAGTAATTAACGAGATTTGAACCATCCCTAGTAACGTATGTACTAGAACTCTCAACCGCTACATTATTTATTATTTTTGAACTTTTCTTCTTTAATTACTTATATCCGAATACCACACATATCCCATGTGCATCAAACTCCATTTAATTTAAAAAAGATATTATGTTATATTAGGTTTATATTTTTAATTGGCTTGATTCCGATGCTAAAAATATTTTTTACGTTGTAATTGTTTGAGTCAAATTGAAGATTTGAAGATATGACAATCAAGGAAAGCTCGCCGAACTTACCGAATATACCATACATAAGTCATAAATTAAAGTAAGTTGGTTATATGGTTTGATTCAAAATATAAGGACTACTTGAACGTTAAAGTCAAAATTAAAAGTCTTTTGAGTCAAACTTGAGTTTTAAGAATTTTTACCGAATTTTGCCGAGCTCCGAGAAGTTCCGTCGACAAAAATTAATGAGGAAACTTTTTTTTACATGTCTAGCATATTTCATAGGTTGTCTCTAAAATTTGGGTCGAAATAAAGTTCGAACGAACTTAAACGACGAAAAATGAGCAAAATAGAGAAAAACCAAAAAGCGTCGTAAAATGAAGAAAAACATAAAAGTGTTGTAAAAGCCAGTAAATTCCTATACACATTTTTTATCACAAAAATTCCTTTTTAAGTGTTTTAAACCTATTCCAAAGAGGATTTTGACTCAATATTTTTGTATAAATATAATCCATTCTTTTGAGACAAAAATATGTGATTCTAGAGAGTTTTTTAGGCAAAAATATCCAAACGTTAAAATCAATTTTTGAGAGTTTTGAGACACCACCTAGATTTTGTTTACATACCACAAGAGATCTTATTGTTCTTCAAATTTAAAAATTAGGATTTTAAACGTTCACGGTCCTGCGGGAGTGTCTTCAGTTACAATTGAAGACATGGTGAACGAAGTTGCTAACTTGCAATGAAGCAGATTGCAGATGAGGGTGAAGGATTATTATCAAGTACGTAAAAGGAGGCGACAAGTAAGTCGGAAAGCGGGAAGCACAACAGCAAGCCAGCTGCAGTTGGATTCTACATTTAATAGATTGACGAAATTGTTATATAAATTGTGGGAAGCAATTATTGTAAGTCATCGAGTCTGTAATTCTGTTCTGATCATAGTGAAGCACTGTCGGTTGGTCTCGAGAATTAGTCCTACACAAGTAGGGATACCTCGTTATTTCTTGTGTTGTGGGTTACATTTGTGATTGCTTGATTGATTTAAATGCTAGAAAACACAACACAGATTTCAATAGTAAAATTGATTAGACTTAGAGTTTTAATTTCGCTTATCAAATATCAAATTGTTTTTGATAAAAATCATAAAATCAACTTAGGCAATACGATCCCTAATTTTTTCTTCAATTGATATCAGAGGAGATTTTCTTAATTTGCTAGGATTTGCATCTAGGTTGATTTGCATATATTTGCTGCTTCATTTGTTTGCTTTACTTTGTTTGTTTTAATTTGTTTTACATGGCTACAAAAATTGATTCGTCTAAGTCCAAGGTTCATATTCTTAATGGGTCTAATTTTAACAATTAGAAAATTCGCATGACTATTTATTTATAATCTTTAGACGAGCGAATTTGGTAAACCATTTTAGATGGATATACTAGACCCACTATAACGGTAGAAGGGAACAATAGACCTAAACCAATAACCTTATGGACTGCTAAGGAATTAGAAGCAACTAAGTTTAATTCTCAAGGTCTGAATGCAATAATGGCTCATGTTTTTGAGGAAAAGTTTAAAAAGAATTCAAACTGTACTACTTCCAAACAGGCCTAGGATATTTTGACCATAATTTTTGAAAGAAACACAAATGTGAAAAGTTTCAAAATTCAAAGACTCGTGACAGATTTTGAAACTATAACAATGAAAGAAGATAAGTCATTTGATACTTTTCATAATAAGCTCAAAGATATAATGAATTCTCTCTATAACCTTAGCAAAATAATTTCTGAATCCCGCATAATAAATAAAATCTTACGGTCTTTGCTTGATAGATTTTTCCAAAAATTACTGTTATTAAATTAAGTAAGGATTTGGATTCCTTAACGAAAAACAAATTAATTTCCTCTCTTTAAACTTTTAAGTCTAACCGACTTTCAAAATACAAGACTTAAAAAGAAAAGGCATATTAAACCATTACATTTAGAGCTAGAGATGACAACATATTTAAATCTAATGAATGCTCTATGTCTAATTTTCAAGAAATAACTAATTTTGCGAGTAATTTCAATAAATTCATTAAGCTAGATCAGAAATCGAGTAATAGTGGTTAAAATTTTGGGAAATTGGGGAAATGGAATGTTGAGAATAAACCCTAATAAAGTGATAATTGTTTTAAGTGTCCAAACCGTTTGAATGCCCTACTAGGATTAGGAGATTAGAGAAAGAACTTGGTAAAAAAGGAATGCATTCCACGCTTAGTGATAATGAGAAAAATCCAGACACTCAAAAGGATTCTCATGAATATTTAGCTTTTGCATCAAAAGTTTTCTTTAAAAAAGTGAATCAAGAGATTTCGAAGAATTCACTTTTTAATGACGAAGAAGACTTTCCGGATCTTCAATCGGTATATGACGCTCTTTCACTAGAATGTCAAAAAATTTTCATGAAAAATTCAAAACTTGCGTTCAAAACACAATTTTTTTAAAAAGGAGATTATTGATTTATAAAAGAATAAAAAAAGTTTTAAAAATTCAAAGGCTGGGAAGACCGAATTTTTAAAGAAAATTAGACAACTTGAAAGCGAAAAAGAAAATTGTCTTAGCCATTGATCTCACATAAAAAAATTGTTAAACTCAACATAGTAACGAGGCCTTCTAAGATAAAACCTCATACATGTGGCCCAAAGGTGTTTAAGTTGAGGACAGTATCGTTGTTATACGTGCAGATCGGTGGCTCTAACTCGGCATAGTCAGAAAGAATTCAGTAGAACTTAAGGTGAGCAACTCCACCAGTAGTTGGACTCGGTTAACTCAGTTGGTGCCCTGGGCCCAACCCCATGTGCAGGTGGGCACAACAATTGATATCAGAGCTAAATGTTGAGTTAGAAAGAATTTGGTAGAGCTTAAGGTGAACAACTCCATCGATAGCTAGACTCGATAGACCTAGTTGGTGCTCTGGGCTTGGTCCCATATGTAGGTGGGCACAATAATTAGTATCAGAATTATATGGTAAATCCACACACTTGTAGAACTTAAGGTGAACAACTCTACCGGTAACTGGACTCAGTAGATTTAGTTGGTGCCCTGGGCCTAACCCCATATGTAGGTGGGCACAGCAATTGGTATCAGAGCTATATGGTCAATCAACGCATTTATGGAGCAACTCCACCGGTAACTAGACTCAGTAGAGTCAGGAAGAATTTGATAAAGCTTAAGGTCAGCAACTCTATTGATAATTACATTTGTGAAGTAACTCCACCTATAGTTGGACTTGGTAAAGCCAAAAAGAATTTAGTAGAGCTTAAAGTGAGCAACTCCACTAGTAGCTGGACTCAACAGAGTTATGAAGAATTCTATAGAGCTTAAGGTGATTAACTCCATCGGTAGATGCACTTGTGGAGCAACTCCACACGTAACTGGACTTGGTAGAGTAGGGAAGAATTCGGTAGAACTTAAAGTGAGCAACTCCATCGGTAGCTGCACTTAGTAGAGTACGAAAGAATTCGGTAAAGCTTAAGGTGATGAGTGTTACACAAAGCTTCCGTGTAGCTGAACTTGGTGAAGTTAGACTCGAAAAAGTTGGGGGTGGAATAGTGTTTTAAAAGGCGTTTGAGGTGCACGCCTCGAGGCGGACCTTAAGGCGAGGCGGGAGAAAAACGTTCTGAGGCGTGAATTTTTGACCAATTTCTGAGGCTTATGCCTCTTTTGTCTGAGGCGTAGGCCTCGAGGCGTTCTGCAGAGAAAAAGAGAAAACTTGAAAGATATGATGAAAGTGTGTTAAAGAAGTGAAAGATGAAGAAAGATGGAAGAAGATGAGAAAAGTGACTTACAAAGTAAGTAAAAGAAGTGAAAAATGAAGAAAGATGGAGGGAGATGAGAGAGGTGGCTGTGTAGCTGGGGCTGTGACTTACAAGAAAGGCAGTGTGTGGCTAGGGCCTGGGGCTGTGACTGTAAGTGTGAGAAAGAGAAGGGTTAAGTAAAAATAAAGTTTTAATTTTATATGATAAATGACCTAACTAGCCTTAGTTATATTGAATATTTACATAATTGCTAATGGATCCATTAAATTTATGAGGTATTCTCTTTCTTTATAAAAAAAATAAAAATCGTTGCTTATTTAAATGATATTTAATATTTTGAAAAGTAACCCCAAAAATAATAATACATTTAGTTAAAATTTTGGTATATTATGTAATTTGATTTATAAAAAAATAAAAAGTAATTTACATTATATTTTTTGTAATTTTATTGGAGAAAAATTAAATAAAAAGAGGCTTATGTTTCAATATGCCTTGAGGCTTACGCCTCACCTCGTCCAGGCAAAAAATACCTCAAACCCGCCTCTCGCCTTTTAAAACATTGGGGTGGAGTCACTATAGACAACGTACACATGGGGCATTGTCAATCGGTGGGCCTAGTTGGTGCTTATTGGAGCCTATGGTGGAGTTAGACTTAGAGAAATCGGGGGTAGAGTCACTATAGCCTACGAACACTCGGGGCACTATTAACCGGTGTGCCTAATTGGTGCTTGTTGGAGCTTATGGTGGAGTTAGAGACTTGGAGAAGCCGGGGGTAAAGTCACTATAGCTTACGAACACCCGAAGTACTGTCAATTGGTGGGCGTAGTTGGTGCCCTGGGCTTGAACCCATGTGCCGGTGAGTACAATGTCCAGGGATGGAGCTAGGATTTTAGGTTTGGGGGGACGAGAATATAAATGAATCGACAGCAAGAAATAATTATTTAAAAAATTATTCAACCTAAATTTTACCATCAAATAATAAAGCAAGTTAACGCAAAAATATAAGATATATAATATTTTAATATATATACAATTACAAAAAATACACACACATATATATACATATGATTACCCACGTAAACAAGTTACATTAAACACATTGACTTACAAAAAATAATAACTACAATTACCCTCTTACAATTATCTATTAAACTTAGGCATTTGAAGTTGTGTTCGCCTTTCTTTGATGATATAAAATGCATCTATAATATTACTAACATCGAAATCACGAGCAATATCTTTCTCAATATATGTGATCAAATAACTTGTTAAAAAACCATCTTCCATCATATTACGAAGTGCGGTCTTAACAATTTTCCTAGCTGAAAATGCACATTCAAATGTAGCTGATAAAACCGGCAATGTCAAAACAAGGTGAATTAACATATCGATAAGAGGATAAATGATCGACTATCTAGTTTTTACCAACACTTGGTATAACTCTGAAATTGTTGATAAATTTTGAAACTCTGGATAGACCAAAATATCAAGCTTATAATATTCTAATTGAAATTCCAAGTGTTATTTTTCTTGCTCGGTGAAATCCACATGATAAAATTTATAAGCAAGATTGTAAATATTATCTATTTATAAGCAAGATTGTAAATTTTGATGTATAAAAGGATATACAATTTTTATTTATTTTGTTGCAAAAATGTAAATCTTATATATTAGTCTGAATGTTTAACTTTTTAAAAAAATAAATAATTGAGGAGGCCATACTTAATCTTTTCAAAATAATTTGAGGGGACGAGCTTTTATAATTTTTTTATAAATACAAAATTACTGCTATATCTAATATATTTTTAAAAAAAATTGCGGTGGCGACTGCCAGGGGCGGAGGCAGCAAGGGGCCAGGTGGGGCCATGGCCCCACCTGGACTTTTGGAAAAATTTTCGGGAGTATGGGGGGTTTTGTGTGAGAAGGAAAAGATGAGGGGCCAATGCATAATTATGGAGGAGAGTGGTTTGTGAATTTGATTTGCTTATTGGATTGTTATTTGATAAATTAATATTTAGATTAATATATGTGTTTGTTGGTTATAGTAGGTTGAATATTGAGTTGATAAAAATATTAAAAAATATATAATTAATTTTAGTATATCATTTTTAACTTTTCCAAAAAATCAAAATAGAATGGAGAAGTATTTTAGTAAAAATTTAGCCTAGAAACATAATTATTGAATTTGATTTGGCTTAAAAATTTTTTGGCCCCACCTGAAATTTTTTCCTGGCTCCGCCACTGGCGACCGCCCCCCTCGCCCCCTCCTAGATCCATCACTGACAATACCTTCAACCACCACTTGCAGCTAATAGCAGTTAAAAAAAAAAATAAGTAGAACCATGAAGGACCCGCATGAATCTAGACCCAAAAAACCTATTTGCAGCCACTAATAACGTGCTTGTGAGCTCGAGCAAAAGAAGCAAATCGCAAGTACATGTTTATGGAAATTAGCAAATAGTTCATCTTGCATCATCTTGTATTGTATTTGCCCCTAGATTAGTATATATGCTTCATTGCATGAATAAGGCTAAAAAAAATGGCTGAAATACAGATGCAAGAAAACACCCTGCGGTTCATGCCAAGTATGAACTACAAGCATTACTAAGAAAATACCCTGCAGTTCATGCCAAGAAAATACCCTGCGGTTCATGCCAAGTACGAACTACAAACTACTACTAAGAAAATACGCTGCAGTTCATGACAAGAAAATACCCTGCAGTTCATGCCAAGTACGAACTACGAAGTACTACTCTAACTGAAAGAAAATTAAAAGAATCATCAATCTATCCTACAAAAGTTCATCTTGCATTGCATTTGCCTAATATAGATTAGTACATATGCTTCATTGCATGAATAAGGTTAAAAAAAATGGCTGAAATACAGATGCAAGAAAATACCCTGCGGTTCATGCCAAGTACGAACTACAAAGTACTACTAAGAAAATACCCTGCAGTTCATGCCAAGAAAATGCCCTGCTGTTCATGCCAAGTACGAACTACGAAGTACTACTCTTAACTTTAAAGAAAGTTCAAAGAATCATCAATCTATCCTACAACTGTAGCCATAACGTTTAGTGGATCTAGCAGGCAGTTCATGCCAAGTACGAACTATGAAGTACTAGTCTAATTTGAAAGAAAGTTAAAAGAATCATCAATCTATCCTACAACTGTAGCCATAACGTTTAGTGGATCTAGCAGTAAAAAGAAGGTAGTGGATCTAGCAGTAAAAAGAAGGTACCTAATTGGCAAAGAATCACACATGGTGTAAAGAACCTAAACCATTTATCGAAGTGGTCGAAGATACTTAATTATATAAATCAAGTATCAGAATTTATCAAACCCATATGACTAAATTGTTAGCGAGAGGTATATTATGTTACAATACTCCCCCCCTCATGTGATCTCTCGTGGAGAGAAAAGCAAAGGTGCAGAACCATAACAAATTGCTTCTGGTACTAACACTAAAGCCAAATCCTCGTCATTTGTCAAATTAAAGGGCAACCAAATTTGAGGGAAAAGACTTAAAGCCTAATCCTTGATGAATATAAAATCATCAGTCTTAGCAAAAGGCCTGTTTAAGTTGTTACATAGTGGGCCCACATTATACATCATGCTATACGGTAAAATTGCAGCTGCACAACCTAATTGTTACAGCTTCAAACAAACTTAGGGGTGATGCAATTTGCAATGAACAGTAGTAATTCAATGAAAAAAGTGACTCGCAAGATGCTTGTGTTTAAGGGCTGTGCTGTTCTGAAGAAGGAAGAAACTAACATGATAGATTGCAAAAGATTTCTGCACAGTATTCAATTTTAATGAAATAAGGAGACTAGGAAATTATATATGCTAAAACCTACACTACCAAAGAGACGATGCAAATGAAATATATTATAGAAGTACAAGAAACAAATGGCTCACAAAGGCGCATAAACATATTTAGCATAGAAAAGCTACAAGTACAGATAATTTCATAAAAAAATATTAGAATAATGCAAACAGGCCCGAGGACTCATCGAATGAGACCACTAATTAGTAATTAGACCCATGCAAGTAGCAAGTATAGAAATTACTTGTCAGATCAGATAATGTGAAAATCCAATTGTAGGCTATATACACTTTTTGTCAACATTAGAATCATCCAAACAAATATAATACGTTTAATTATTATGTGAGAAATTCTTTATCACTGTTTATGAAGCCAAAATTTGGATGCCCTTGGTATCAAATTGATGTAATAATCACTCAGACACAAGGATTTATGTAGGCTCTCTAATTACAGTTCAATTGAGAAATCAATTACAGGCGTATGTAGGATTAATATTCCTCAATTGTGTCAAGATCCTACTCAGATTCTTCATTCAAAGTCCTCACCCAACCCAGATCAAGCATCAAGTGTACAAGGAGTGGGAGTTAAATTTGAACTACACTACTTAGGCCGATAAAGACTTCGTCATTCTTCTCAAGGTTTGGCCACAAGCTTGTCAAACCTTCGGCTTCACACATTTAGCCAAATGTTAAATTTAGTCCTCAACTATCATAACAGATTAACAGGAACTCCATTAAAATGAAGAACAAAGTCAATACCAGAGTCATGCATACAGATCCAAAATAATAGCGGAACAAACCTCGAATGCAGAGAGAAAATTAAGCATGTGAATTTTAAGATAAACCAATAACAACCGTAACAGAAGCATTGGACATGCAAAATCTGCGCAAGCTCGATACAATAGAATAGCCCAAATCTGGCTAGTGATTAGATAACTTAGATTATATCTGCAACAATGCATATCCTCCAATTCACCATAGCATTGCTTTTGTTGTTTAGCCATCCTTGTATCAGCGACTTTATAAAACTCATGGTAATTCCATACCTCTATTCACCTTTCAACTCCAATTAATAGCACTCTTTAAATAACAAATTGCTCTGCAACTGGTTAAAAGTAAATTTCATAATATTTTAAGAAAAGAAGCAAGCTCAGTTAAAATTTAAAAAATCAAGCACATGAACAAACAGAATAAATGCATATTCCGAGGCAAGCAAAGAATATTGAACCATAACGACCACTTGAAAACACATTTAAAGCACATTTATATTCCATCTCGAATTATAAAAACATGAAAATTCATCTGAACGAAGATCCTCTTTGCCTCAGCGGAACAAAATACTACCAAAATTCACAAATCCAAGCCCAAGAAACATTTTACAGAGCTAAAATTATAACATACTCAATTAACAATCACTGGAGTTCTGATAACATGTGCTTCATAATCTGAAATGGTAGATCAAGCTCCACCACCAGATCTGTGTAGGTAGAGCTTGCCGAAGATGTGAAGAGCGGTGACAAAGCCAATAAAGCAAACGCTCATCACAAGTACCATGGTCGGCGAGATCTTAAGTCCCGGAGCATCGTCGGTATAAAACCTGTGTTTAGATAATTAATGTAACAAATAAGGAAAATGCTACAATTACTTAATTTTTGTACAAATTTTGTAAATAAACTTATATGGCACCACTCAAATCAAGCTGGTAAAGGTTACACATTTAGTACTCGTTTGATTCGAATTTTTGTTCAATCTATGGGACCCAGGGAAAAGTTTCAACCTCATCGATGTACTATTCAACTTTTGACATGAATTATAAGAGACACTTGCTATGAAATTACCAATTGAAGATTCCATAAAAGAACCAAAACTCGAACTAAACGAGCTCTAATTAATGTGTTATCTGCCTTTTTTCTAATCTCATCAGTGCTACAACCGGTTATATAAAAATCTTGTGCAGTTCATTAGCATGTTTAACACTACTCAAAATAAACACGACACACCTAGCCAAACTAACTGAATTGAAATAAAGCAGACTGAATTAAGACAAAGCAGTGAAACAAACAACTGAAAAGGCATTGGAGTATCGCAACAACCTGAGCATGTTACTACTACCGCCGCCTCCGCTTCCAACGCCCAATCCGGCGGAGCCACCGGAAGATCCACTGGTTCGGCGGCGGCGCATACCGGCTGTTGCGGCAGCAGATCCGCGAGGAGCGATTCCAACGGGAGAAGGCCGGGTGTTGGCGGAGGAGGATGTTGATTGCGATTGCGATGAACCTCTCGCCATTGTTGAGCAGCACGGAGAGTTCAAGAAGGGAGTATTGTAGAGTTCGTAGAGAAGGAAGTTGAGGACTCGAGGGGTTATTTAATTAATGAGGTCGGGTTGTAATAATTAAGCGTGGTAGTTATGTAGATAAATATCACCGGTTAAGTAGGTTGCCGGTATAACTACGTGTATGACATTTTTATATTCCAATGAAGTTGCCCGGTATAACTAATCTTTCTTTTCTTGTTAGACTTTTTGTTTCCTGTTTGATGGTTTTAAACCGAGTGTTGGGGTCAGTTTTAGTATATTTTGATTAAGTTTTATTTATAGTGCCTAGTTGTTATTGATCAAGTATTATTTTAATAATTTTAATAATTAATTTTAGTGGTAAAGAATCTACTATTATGAAAATTCAAAAGCATTTCCGTAATTTTTTATGCTATGTTAAATTTGTGGTTTTCTAATTTAATATTGTAGACTTTTATTTCTCCAAAAAATTATATTATAGAAGCAGGGCTGGTCCTTGGGTGGTGCATGCTGGGCAACAGCACAAGGCCATGGGTTAAATAGACCAGCGATACTAAAATTAGGGATCCAAATTTTAGCCTTCTAACTTTTATTTGTTGACATATGCCTTTTTTATTTAGAAAAAAAAAAGAAAAGAAATTTGATTGTTGACAATGAAATGCCCAATTTAGAAAAAATACACAAAATGACATATTTAATTAAAAAGGTGTAAATCCATTACGTAAGTTAAAGTTACGTGAAACTAGTTATATCTATTAAAACTATATGAAAATGGAGTACATTTTGACAAGACATGTACACATATCAATTTCTTATGAACTCTATATTTATATCTCATTTATATACCTATCTTTTATCTATCTATCTATCTATCTATTACTGTTAAAGTAAAATGGCCCCTTTGTAAGCCATTGAATGCCAAGTGTCTTTATATTTAATGTTTTTTTAGTAAATAACTTATTATTTTTTGTGTTAAATGAACCTTTCTTAGTTGCCTTTTCACATTTTATTCCAGATTCTCATTACCACATATTCTCCTATTAAATTAAACATCTTCAACTTCTAGATAAGTTTAATGGTATAATTTTATAAAGGAGAATTGATGTTTACTTCTCCATGCCTATTCTACATACACCATCTACTAGGTACTTTTCTTTTCTTTTTTTGTATTTCTACTTCTATTTTGATTAGGTTGGTCAAGGAAAATTATTATCTATTTGAACAGTTTTTAAAGTTAAACAATATAAGTTTCCGTCATTATTATTCTATTCCTCTAACTAAAAATTGTAAATAACTAATTATGTTTTATGGATAATTTGAATGGGAGTGAAAAGTGAGCCCATCATTTGATTATTGAGAAAGGATAACTACTTTTGATTATTTCTTTTCAAAATTTCGCATCTTCATAGCATTAGCATTTTCTTCAAAAATACTTTATGGTAGTCTTTATGATATCTTTTGTAGCATTATTATTGTAATCCATTTGAAGAACTTGCATCTTTAATTTCCAAACAAATAGATAAAAAATAATTAGTTCATCAATTGTTAAAACCTTATAAAATTTAAATCTAATAAAAGTTATAGTATCCTTAAAAAAAATTATGTTATACCACATGTGTATTCATTCTCAACATGTCACATAGAATTTAAACACCATATCTCAGATATGTGCAATACTTTTGATTGGCTGCAGTGAGCTAATAATTATAGAGCAATATATTGAAATAAGAAGGAAAAAAGAGAAGAATAAAAAGGACTAATTTAACTACCTAAGACATAATTATTAGATCACAATGATATTTGTATAACCTTTCTACTTTCATCACATTCATTATCTTTGTTGTAAATTTTGACATAGCAGCCTTCATTTCATAGACCAGAGAATTAGATTGAATTTTTATGAAAAATCACATCAATAAGCTCTAAATATTACGAATGCTATTAAGTTTGAAATTTTATTAATTTTTTAATTGTGATCCTTATTATCATAAAAAATATTATATTTTTATATTGTTTATTTTTCATTAAATCAAACATAATTTTGTTCAATTTATCCGTACATTGCACAGGGGAACTCTAATTTTTATAAAAGTTTATGTGAAGTTAGCTGTATTTTTATGTCTTTGTTATTATTATTATTATTATTATTATCATCATCTTTCATTAAAAACTATTACACTTCGCATCAAGACTTTTTGTGGATCGTGCCTTTTCCATTCTCTCTCCAAGTCTCCAGAGGGTGCCAGACTGGTAGGTAATACCAAGTTTTTTAAAAAATAATTTTTCTTCTCTCTCGTCATCCTTTTTCTCAATCCACTTCCCCCCCCCCCCCCCTCTCTCTCTTTATTACGCAAAATGAGGCTTATTTTGAGTTTTCGGACAGTGTTTTTTAAAAAATCTTTAATTATAACAATATTTTAAATGAAATAACTAAAATTAAATAATTAAAATAATTTTTAATTATCCATTTAATAATTTATTAAAATTAACAATATAAGTAATTAAAATTGAATAATTAAAATAATTTTTGATTATCTATTTAATAATTTATTAAAGTTAACAATATAGATATCTCCGGTAGTTATTTTTTTTAATAACTAAATTTGTGGGGCATATTATATTGATTGATCATAAATTAATCAATTTGATTTTTGTTTCAAAAAAAATGAGAGAAAGATTATTTAAATTTAAAAAAAAAATCTCTTTTACCCAATAGAATTAGTGAATGCCTGATTTTGGTAATTGAAAAAAGTTGTTAACTTTGATTATAAATTGAGTTGATTTGGTTATTGGTTAAAAGGTTGGTAACATTTAATTATACCATTGAGATAGCATTTTTAGCTAACATCGTTAAAATTGATTATAATTGTTATTTTGATTATACCATTAGAAATACTCTAAGATCAGTCCTGTATAGGAGATTAATTAAGATTTGAACTCTTGTCACTAATTAAAACAGTATAACTCTCCATCGTTAGACTAATAAATTATAACATTTTTTTAAGCTATGTATAACTAAATTGCACGCATTGTATGAACAAAAATCTAATTAAGAATTCCCCTCCCAAGCATGGTTCAAAGTTGAGGTTTCAGAGGCTGATTCGGCCATTCAATTTTCAACTTGAATATTGGTATTAGTTTCGGCAATACACACCGATTCACTTTTTGAAATGCCCAAAAAAATACAAAAAAAAATATAAAAAATTCTAAAGCATAAGTTTAATAAGATGGATCAATTAGATATGCATAATACCATTATATAGTATGAATTACATAATCTATATTGAAATACTAATATCTGTCATACTTAGTAATACAATTTAAAATTATAATTCAATAAATAGATAACAATACAATCTTACGAGATACAAATATCTCAAATATAAATCAATTAGGCCTAGAATAACAATATGGATTGTACTCAGCATCATTATTCCAGAGTTCCAGTGATGAGGAATGAGGACATAAATGAGATTGAGAATTAGCATTTGTGGGGTAAGGATGAGATGAATTGGTAGATGACTCATAAAAATTAAGCCAATTTAATTAAACAAAGATTAACAAATTACTTTGAAACAAATTAACATTTTTTTTTTCAATAGTTGCCAGATTAATTAAGTAAAGGTTAACAAATTACTTTAGAACAAATCAACATTTTTTTTTAATAGTTACCAATTTAATTAAGCAAAGATTAACAAATTATTTTAGAACAAATCAACATTTTTTTTCAATAATATCAAGTCAACTCCGTGAAATATCACGAAATATCAATGACTTGGTGCAGTTTCGGTGAAATATCACCGATTCAATGAAATACCGATATTTACATATATCGTGTCACAATTACCTCCATTCTAACTTAGTATCGAATATATCAAATCAGTATCGAGTGATACTTTAGACCATGCTGACATGCTCCCAAGTATGTGGACTGCACCCTTAAGGAGACCAAGTTAACCAGGGCTTAACTAAATACCCGTATTCTTCTGGTTGGATCAGCAGACCCAAGCCAACGGAATAGGAGGATAAACTATCCTTTTGCTTTATTGCGCCCAAAAAGCATCTGATGCCTTCTGTTTGAAACCAGCTCAAGTGGGCCTATGAAGCTAATTGGACTTTCGTTTTTTTATTTAAATCATTTATGTGAGGGGTATGAATTTTATTTTATATTTTTATAAAAAAAATGTGATATAAAATAACATTTCACCGATTCATTCATTTCTTTTAACTTTGTATATTGTATAATGTTTGGCGTTCTCTTTTTCCTCATAATAAGAAGGTTACAAATTCAATTCATGTGATCGCGTAGATAAAATATCGAATTTTTGTTGTGAAGTTATGTGAAAAAATCATTGTTGATCATGTATAAAAAGAAAGTTGTACTACAAAATCATGGTTTTGTATTAAAAATATAAAAAACAATTATTAATTTTTAACTGTACAACCAAAAGGCCTTATGAGTACAAAATAAAAACCACTCTAAGCTACCCTACATAGCACTCGAGCTTCTAGTTTAATGATCTATCTCTCGTAAGCAAAAGGTTGAGAGTTGTGGAATCCATCTAATTAATTTAATAGAGTATTTTTCAAAGCTGATTCAAAACGAAAACAGGATCTTAAATTGCTAATTATTCTTAAAAACAACACATAATTAAATGTTTTTATAAATTTCATTTCAATTTCATACGAGCAATGTACCGCTGATGGAAACTAGAACTTGGAATACATTGAAATCTCTTGGACTACCAAATATTGATAACAAGATATAGATGATCTCATGCATCCTCAAAATTCAAACTCCAAAAACATTATAGATAAAGAGTACGCCATCAAACTACGAGATCACGGAAGACAAAAATTATAGCAAATTAGGAAAATATATAAAAGAAGAGTACAAAATCAAACTCAAAAACTTTTTATCTAGCTAGTAGAGACTAGCTAGGAGGAAGAGGATGACCATGATGCAAGGCACGAAGGCGTCGTTTTGTTCTATCATGATTGTCGTTTGATTCTTCATTAGCACAAACACAATTATATATACCAACTGATATAATCAAAACACCAAAACAGAACAAAGCATAACAATGTCGACCCAATCTCCCAATTATTTCCTCCACTCCCTCCATCTCTTTCTTTCTCTGTAATATATAGATATTTTGTGTGTGCATATACTTTTTTTTTTTTTTTGATGAATGCGTGTATATACTTATATTGCTGATAAATAAAGAGAGAGTCCGAGAGACGGAAACTGGGGGGGGGGGTGTTTAGTATTTGTATGCCGTTGGGAATGGAAAAACTGTGGGCTGTTATGCTTTCTCAGTTTGCAGAATTTTTTCTCTACCTATTGTCTTCTTATGGCAGTTACACAATTGAACATGCTGAATATTATAAGCTTTTTGATCGATAGTAACTTATTAAACGACAGAAAATAACACTGATTTGTGTGAGAAGGAGAGAGAAGTTCTCCTTCTCACACTTATTCTTATATATCTTCCACCAAAATAAAAAGAAATTTCTTTTTCGCCCACCAAAGAATTTTTTCCATGGAAAACGTCAAAAATTAAAATTTAATCTCACAGCATTTTTTAATTTATTTTCTAATTTCTTACACAAATTAATAATTTTTTTATTATTTTTCATATTACTATCAAAATACAACCTAAATACACAAAATACTCACAAAAAAAGTTGATTTACGATTACACTTGGCACTAAGTGTTGATTTTTACCAACCATTAGTTACATCACTTCCACCAAGAGAGTACTATATATGCATATTTGTGGACTAAGAGCATCTCCGATATAAAAATAGATCGGATAGTTTCAAACCATGAACATATAAATATGTCTTTGCAAAAAAATAAAATAATTTATTGATGGACAAGTCTCAAAAAATATCTCTAGCTAATGCAATTGTCTATTAGGAAATTTATGAAAATAAAATTAACAACTTTATATGCAATATGGATTTTATTTTATAGATCTTAATTCATGATTTTCAATAATATAATTTTTATAAAAAACAATTTATAAAATAAAAGTTAAAATGTTTAAAAACTTGAAAAATATAACTAGTTAGACAAAAAAAGATGATATGGCATTAAGACATTGCCTAAGAGATATATCCTCTAAAAGTAGAGGGTTACGTTATAATGTATTTTCTCATTTTTGCCGCATAAGCTTGATGGTCATTATTAATAGTTGCAGTGGAAAACATTTTTTTAATTAGAATTTTGTCTATTCATCTTATGTGGCATTTCAATGTTTCCCAATTAATTGTTGCATTGGAGATGATCTAACTTTTTATAGAGTATTTTGCGTGTTTAGTTGCTTAAATTCAAGGACGGATCTAGTCCCGGACCACCCAAGACTGTAACCCTACCCAAAATTTCTTATTTAGTTCTGTAGTATGTTAAGTTTTCAATTTTAGCCTAATCTAGTTTAATTAAATATCAATATTAGTTCACCTCTCGAAAAAAATCTTAAATCCACCCTCATGTCAAAAAAAAATTCTATGTATTAAATGCAAATGCATGTTCGATTAATATTAGAAAGAATGAAAATCATTTGAACTATTTTTTATAATGTAATTAATTTATATAAAAAAAATAAAAATCATTTGCTCTACTCTTTAATCTTTTCATTATATATAATATCATCTTAACAAGCTCTAAAATTTGTTCTCTTAGCTAGCTTTGTCATTTATGTGGGAATTGAGAAGACGACAGACACTATTTATGTAGTGCAGTCCAGATGTAACAAAATTTTGTCCCTATGCGATTGCGCTAAATATGTTAAACGCAACTTCATTAGGGTTGGCTCTGCTTCTTGGTTTCAAATACACAAAAATCCAAAAATAAAATAAAAAAAGATCATGCATTAATTTCTTTTTCGGGGAAATTACAAACATAGCACAAAGATGGAAAATATTTACCAGCAGATTACTGTCGGAAAGTTATTCACCACACATGGTGTACTTTCGAAAATATTTAATGAAGTAGCAGAAAACAAGCCCTATTTACGAAAATGGCATAAACTTGACTTATCTTTCCTTTTTTTTTTCTTTTTGGTTGTTTTGCTCATTTAAACCAATCTCTCTCTAGTTTCTACCCACTTCTCCCGCAATACGATGTTACTATCCATATTATAATTATAAAAGATTATTTTTTATAATCACTTGGATTTTGGGATTTATAGTTTTGGCAATTTTAAGTTAGGGATCTACAATTTTTATTTTTTGGGCTTTGGAATTTATTTTTGACAGAACCGTGAGTCAAAGCAAAAAAATGTTAGTCAACAAAATTTTTGACCTGATATACCTATTTTGCCCTTCGGTAACTAAACAAACCAAAACAAATTATTTTCGACCACAAAACCAAATTAGATCAATTATTTTTTTTTTACAAAAATTTGCTCTTTCTTTTTTTTGAAAACTTTGATTTATTTTGATCGAATAGCCATAATTTCGACTTATTGTTCTTTTTTTTTTATATATAATTAACATATTATTCAATACGCGTGATAAGAAAAAATAAATACGCTTGTTTATTAAACTCATTTTTTCTAACTTAGATCAATTTTTTTTGACAAATCTCCTTTCTCTCTCTCTCTCTCTCTCTCTCTCTCTCTTTCTCTGTCTCTCTCTTTATTTTGAAAACTCTAATTTATTTTGATTGAATAGCCATAATTTTGATAAATTTAACCCTAAGCCCCTAATTATAATTAGCTTTATCTGTCAAAATTGTGTCTGATTTATCAAAATTTATCGAGCTATTTATTTTGATTGAATTAAATTTGATTATATTGGCTGCTTTTTGGAGTGTTTTTAAGCTTGTCTTGTTTTCTTTTTATAAAGTTCATGCAAAATTTAATTTTTATTGATAAGATATTTAAAATATGCTCTTACGTAAACTTTAACGCTTTAACCATTTGGTCATGTAAACATAAAGACAAAAATAGTTGTATAGTATGCAATTAACCGACATAGTATTAGTCTTTCATACAAGCCAACATAAATATTAATGTGTCAAAATTACTATAACATTACTCGGGATTTTATATTTTCAAAGTATTGTAAAAGTTAAACACAATTAACTGAATTTCTCATATTTTATATAACTCGAACACAATTTTGATAGATAAAGTTAATTATAATTAGGGCTTAGGGTTAAATTTATCAAAATTATGGCTATTCGATCAAAATAAATCAGAGTTTTCAAAAGAGAGAGAGAGAGAGAGAGAGAGAGAGAGAGATTTCTGTCAAAAAAAATTGATCTAAGTTAGAAAAAAATTAGTTTAATAAACAAGCGTATTTATTTTTTCTTATCAAGCGTATTGAATAGTATGCTAATTATACCAAAAAAAAGAACAATAAGTCGGAATTATGGCTATTCAATCAAAATAAATCAAAGTTTTTTTTTTTAAAAAAAAAAGAGCAAATTTTTGTCAAACAAAATAATTGATCTAATTTGGTTTTGGGGTCCAAAATAATTTGTTTTGATTTGTTTAGTTACCGAAGGGCAAAATAGGTACATCAAGTCAAAAATTTAGTTGACTAACACTGTTTTTTCTTTGACTCATGGTTCTGTAAAAAATGGACCCCAAAGCATAAGAAATGAATGTTGTGGACCCCAAAACCCAAATGACCCTATTTTTTATTAAAACTTTATCTAAAAAATATAAAAATTTAATAGTAAAAAATATATATATTATAGTGTATATTAATTCTATCCCCACTGAATGAGTTTTATACACACATCAAAATATTACATCAAAATTAAAACACTCACACTAATAATATACACAATAAACTCTTACACACCAATAATTTTGTCAATATTAAAAATAGCATAACTTAAAATAAAAAAAAAAATTAAAATTTAAAATTTAAAACTTACTAATCAAAATCAATTAAACAAGATCCATCATAACTATAGAATTACGTAAAAAAAATCAATAAAAATTATTGAGTAACATTTAAGAACATACTTTATGTGTTCGTACATTATTAGTTATCTCACGAGTCTGTCGTTTTTAGGAGTTTTCGCAATACATCAATCTAATTTTTGGTCTATTTTCAAATCATACTGATGGAAGTGGTTGAATTATTTTCACATCTGGCCTTGAGTTTAATTTGTTGAAAAAATATTTTGTCGAGATCAAAATATGATTAAAAGATTCTTTAAAAAATTAAAATAAATTGGTCCAATTTTGTCTATTTTTAGTTTTTTCGACATTAAGATATATTGAATATACGTTTTTGTTGTTCAAAACGTTAGATTAGGTTAGATAACGGGTTCAAAATAGACTTATTGATATTTGTCGATTTAGATTCGTTATACGTTACTCTTTTTTATTCCGTTATCAAATCTTATTTATTTCACCGCACCAGATGACACGCTCTAGTATATATATATATAAACGATGGATACATTCGGGTGTATGAATATATAAAGTAATATTATTTCATATTTACAAATAATACAACTATGTTATCAAATAACAAATATACGTCAAATGACAGTATATGACTGAAACTAACTAACTTGTAATTTATTTATGGGGCTATTTTTTAAAGGACAAATATATCATTCTTTTCTACTAAAGGGCAATCATTTGAATTAATTAGCGCACTTACAGGACAAATTTTTACGAAGGACAAAATATTAATAATTTTATTATTTCAATTAAATAAGTTGAATTACAATAATATCCTTCTTAAAGATAAATACAAGAAAATAAATATACAATTAAATTCGGAATTAAATCAATGAAAATAAATTCAAACGATTCAAACACATATCACAAGAAATTCAAACAAAAAGATAAACGGAAGAATTATTCAAAAAAATTCAAAAGAAGAAAATGTCTCAAAGTAAGAATGTAACATAATGTATAATATGTATATGTACATCAATTATAATGTAGGCTAAAACTATGAGATCTATTAACTATGGGCTATGGCGCATACTAAAAGATTGTTTCTTTGATTTAAGTTGGGTTTGAGTTGAATCTTTTTTAATATGAAAGTTATGTTGTGATTTTGTGAAAAATGGGCTCAATAGGTGTATAAAATGGGCTAAACATGTGTGGAAAACGGGCCACCAAACCCAAATAAAATAGGCCAATTGAAAAAAGTCCAGTCCGATTGGACTAACTGAAACCGGTCTGGTATAATCTAGGTTGGTGTTTCAATTCAAACCAAACCCAAATGTTGAAGGACTAATTCTACCAGTCCAGTCCAGAGGTCAATGATTCAATTGATAGAACTGTACACACCCCTACCTTTAACAGGGGCGAATTACTAACAGGTGGATTTGTTAAAACCGCTTTTGTTAATGAATAATGTTAGGGTATATTCGTGAACTGGACAACTGCCCATTAATAACAACGTGAATACTTTATATAGTTGAGGGCTTCCATGTCATTTGAACTCAAAAGGAACTTATATATACACTAAGGGTGCGTTTGATTGCAAGCATGGAATTTGCATGGAAAGAAAATAAGTTCCAGGTAATTGAATTGTCTAGAATTGAGTTGCATGAAAAATGCAATTAAATGTATTTGATTGCCTTAATTTTTTACCGAGAAAATATTGGTTGTGTTATGGCATTTTTAATGTAGAAAAAATTATGGGTATTTTTTTTACATAATTCTATAGTCATGATGGATCTTGTTTAATTGATCTTGATTAGTAGATTTTAAATATTAAATTTTGAATTTTGTATTTTAAGTTATAGCATTTTTAATGTAGAAAATTGATAAATTGTTGTCTCGAAAACAGTGCAATTGCCTGGAAAATAAATACAAGCCCCCCCCTCAGAAAATATTTTTCTGGTTTTGGTGAAAAATGTAAGTGTGTGAGCAAAAGTGGAAAAATATTTTTCCTAGAAAAAAAAAGTCAATCAAACACTTTAAGTTGTCAAATCAAGTAAAACATGAGTATTTTCCATGGAAAACAAAGTCAATCAAACACACCCTAAAATTTTTTAACTTAGGGTGTGTTTGATTGGCTTTTTTTTTCTATGAAAAATACCAATTTTTCACTTGATTTGACAATTTAAGGGTGTTTGATTGGCTTTTTTCCACTTTTGCTCACATGCTCACATTTTCCACCAAAACAAGGAAAACATTTTCTTTTTTTTTGGGGGGGGGGTGTATTTATTTTCCAGGGAATTACACATTTTCTAAGACAAAATTTTACCCATTTTATACATTAAAAATGCATTAACTTAAAATACAAAATTCAAAATTTAACAAAATTTTAATATTTAAAATATACTAATCAAGATCAATTAAACAAGATCCATCATGGCTATAGAATTATGTAAAAAAAAATTACCCATAATTTTTTTTTACATTAAAAATGTAATAATACAACCAATATTTTTCTAGTAGAAAATTAAGGCAATCAAACACATTTAATTGACATTTTTTATACAACTCAATTCTAGGCAATTCAATTGCTTATAAATTATTTTCTTTACTATACTTGTAATCAAACGTACCCTATGTTTTTCTTTTATTTGTGCCATTTTGTGTTTGGTCGCATGTGTTGATTTATTTAAAAAAGAATTCCCAAATTTAGCAAGGCAAACAGACCAATGTCGCCCTCAAAATTTTTTTTTGCAATTTGTTCCAGGTTCATAAATTAATAAAATAATACATAATTACTGATCTTAGAATTAAGTACGAGTGGGTCTTTTCAGCGGTACCTGCAAGGGGACCATTCATTAAATTCCTCAATTAAATAATTAATGACTTGACAAGCTAGGAACTACGAATAAATACGAAAATTAAGATTAAGACTAATCAATGATGAAGAAAGTCCGTAAAAAAGTCGGTCGACCTTGTATTGACAAAATCATCGTTATTTAAAGCTGGTTGAATTAATATCAAGCTAGTTGCGTTTGGAACAAGATTTTACAAGTCAATAATCGCCACGCATATATTCAAACAAAATTAATCTTGATGATCAATTCAATCACAATGCATGAAATATTTAAGAGATTCGACTATAAATTAAATTAGCTTACGTTTCTATATATCATTAACGGTATAAAATTAAAATAAAACTCTCAATTTGATAGTAGGAAAGTTAGAATTATTTTGATTACTTGTCAAAGAATCGAATTGTGAAATTTACGTTTTTTCTATTTTTTTTAAACTTATGATTTTGGAAACATCGTCTCAATATAAATTGTTTATGATGGATTTTGGACAAGTCTAATTATTTTCTTCTCGTGTTGTTTACTACGAATAATGAAAACTACATCTACAAAAGAGGGGATCGGCTTTGTGAGATAAATGCTAGTCGAGAATTAGTTCATCAAGTGTATTTTTATTTATATCATTTTGAAGTCACATTAATAGAAAATTGTTACATACCATTTTCTAGTGATCGACATGATGCATTAGGGGGGCTCATTTGCTGTGCAACAAATAAATCACTTGATATTCATCATAAGACAAAAAATCTATACTTAACAAAAGAAATTCAAAATCTATAACAATGATTATTATATATATATGCTAAAAGTTTTTTTTAGAATTATTGGTTCAAACCATTGATCTCGTGTGAAAAAAATTATAGAACTCAATATGAGTATATATATAAAAAAAATTGTAGAACTCAATATGCGTATATAAGTAGAGGAGGGTCTTTACATAGTAACGAGACATTTTAAGTTAAAACTCTACACATGTGATCCAAAGGTGTTTAAGTTAGGGACATTATCGTTACTATGTGCGCTGACCGGCGAGTTCGGTTGATACCTCGGTCCCGACTCAATGTGCCGGCGGGCACAATAATTAGTATCAGAGGTCGACGGTGGATCCACGTACTTGTGAAGCATTATCGGTAGGTGGACTCAGTGGAATCTGGAAGAACTCGGTAGAGACTAAGGTGATAAGTGGCTATAAAAAGTATCTCGGTAGCTGAACTTGGTGGAGCCTATGATGGAGTTAGATTCTGAAAAGTTGGAGGTGGAGTCGTTACAGCACGTACACCTGGGGTGCTGTCAAAGAGGTTGTGCAGGTTTCTCGAGTAAGGTGCAATAGGGTATATCTCGAGATGTGCATTGACCAAAAGTGGACGACCTTGCGGATGGATATTGTTGAGTGGTAATCTACATGGACAGTTTGAAGATGGATCTATGGTGGACTATGATATAGGTCCAGGTGGATCGGTATTAATCCAAGGTAGAGCTAAGGTGAACTGGCTTGATCCAAAGTGGTACCTCGAGATGTGCATTGACTAAAGGTGAACAATCTTGCGGATGGACATTGTTGAGTGGTGATCTACATGTATAGTTCAAAGGTGGATTCATGGTGGACTATGGTATAGGTCTAGGTGGAGCCAAGGTGGATTGGTTTGATCCAATGTGGAGTTTGTTGAGAATGGTTGGTTTAAACCATTGATCCCAAATGAAAAAAATGTAAAGCTCAACATAAGTATATCAATTTGGGGTAGGAATAGCGACAAGGCGGTTTCGCTTAAACCCGAAACCGAACCTTATTCTTTTGTCCCGAACTGAAACCGTAACCGTTTTTTTTAAACCAATTCGAATAAATTTACAGTTAACCAATCCGAACCGCCCTGCCCCAAATAACTATTATTTTAAGTTAAAAATAAATTTTATACATTAAATATAAACACACAATTAAACTTCAAACAAATTAAGTATCCATTCTTCAAAAATAATATATATATTTTTCATATAAAATAATATTTTTATATATTATTTATATATATATATTCGGGGAGGTTTTGGGCGGTTTTAAGAAAAAAAAAATCGAAACCGAACCCGTGGCTGTTTTTTTTTAAAAACCTAAAACCGAACCAGTCTAAAAAAAACCATCCCGAAACCGCTCAAAACGGATTGGATCGGTTCGGTAACCCGGCGAATTGGTTTTTTTTACCACCCCTATTGTCAGGGTTTAGGGTTCTCTACTTAGTAACGATACATTTTAAGATAAAACCCCACACCGGTTGTCCAAAGGTGTTTAAGTTAAGAATAATATCGTTACTATATGCGCCGACTAGGAGGGCCTGGATTGGGCTCCGGGCCCGACCCATGTGCTGATGGACACAACAATTAATATCAGAGGTCGATGGTGAATCCACATACTTGTGAAGCAGTATTGGTAGCTGGACTCGGTGAAGTCGGAAAGAACTAGGTAGAGACTAAAGTAATAAATCGTTACAAAAAGTGTACAGGTAGCTGAACTTGGTAGAGCCTATATTGAAGTTAAATTCGGAGAAACCGGGGGTGGAGTCATTATAGCCTACATACACCCGAGGTGCTGTCAAGGTGGTTGTGCAGGTTCATCGAGTAAGGTGAAATATTGTGTACCTCGAGATGTGTATTGACCAAAGGTAGACGATCTTACAGATGAATATTGTTGAGTGGTGATTTACATGGATAGTTCAAAGGTGGATTCATAATGGACTAAAGTATAGGTCTAGGTAGTCCAGTCCAGGAGGAGCCAAAAGTGAACTGGTTAGGTTGGTTTGATCCAATGTGGAGATTGTTGAGAATTGTTGGCTCAAACTATTGATTACATATGAAAAAATTGTAAAACTCAACATGGGTATATAAGTGGGGGGGGGGGGGGTTCACATAGTAACGAGGCCATTTAAGATGAAAACCCCACATTTGTTGCCCAAATGTGTGTAAATTAGGAATAATATCGTTACTATGTGTGGGGACCGGCGGGCACAACAATTTTATCATTAATTTACATCAAGAATATATTGATATATATTCAAAAAACCTATGTGTTATATTAAATAGATATTTTTAGGTTCTATATCCCATTTTATGTGAAATATTTTACATTTTAGGTTTTTGTAAAAGTTAAAATGACTTGTGTGCCATTGGTCATATGAAACATTTACAACATTTAGTCTCACTCACTCCTAATGTAAAAGCCTTTCTTAATGTATTATTTATTATAAATAAATAATAATAATAAATATCTATTTATATATATATATATAGTTATTTAAAATAACATTGTGTTTTAATAATTTTTTATTAATATTCTTTAGTATAATATTTTTTATTATTTTTTTAATTATTACGCAATTCATTATTCGAATTGTTTACGCTATTATGCAATTTGTGAGCGCTATTCAATTCTAGAACCAAAATGCAACGCGTTACGCTACTGCAATTTAAAACATGGGTCCAAGGTAAAGACAAGGTGGACTGGTTTGATCTAAGATTGAGATTATTGAGTAATAATCTACATGGACAGTTCAAATGTGAATTCATTGTGGACTATGTGGTATAGGTCCAATTGGAGCTTAGTGGACCAGTGTTAGTCTAAGGTGGAGCAGAGTAGGACTGGTTTGATTCAAGGTGGAGATTGTTAAGAATGATTGGCTCAAACCATTGATCACACATGAAAAAATTGTAAAACTCAACATGAGGTATATAAGTGAAGGAGAGTCTCCATTTAGTAACGAGACCTTTTAAGATAAACCCCACACTAGTGGCTTAAAGGTGCTTAAGTTGGGAATAGGCGGGCACGGTTGGTACCCCGAGCTTGACCCATGTGCCGGTGGGCACAACGATACCATCATTAATTTACATCAAGGATATATTGATATTGTACCAAGTAAATATAATTTAATAAAACAATCGAGAAGGTTCATTTCTATAACCCATTTAACAGCCAAATTGTTCAAATACAATGAGAAAATAAAAGAACCATGTATATTTCTTTACAAATTGGTGATTAAATCACCCTCAAAGCAGAGTAACTACTCTGCTATACCTTATGTTCATCAAATCAAATCAAATTCCAGTTCTCTTATCAAAAGAAAATTCCTTTGGAGGACCAATATTAATCTCATGTTGGGCTAGGCTAGGTTGTGGCAATGGAACCACTTGGGATGAGCCCGGCTCCATAACCGCCGCCTCTTGTTCTACGTAACTAAGTTCAATCTGATGGTTGCGGTGGTGGATGGTGGAGGATCCGTCGCCCTGGTAGTGGTGGGAGGGTGATGGGGACCCCTCAATTTCCCAGTCGAAATTTGATCTTCTAGGAGATGTCTGAACACTGTCTAATTCGCTGCGGTAGTGGCGCAGGAGGTGTAGTGGGGAATTTCCCCGCGATGGGGTACCTGGCCTGCTTGACATTGGTGTTGTCATGCCGGATTGCTTGTTCTTTTTTATGTGTTTCTTGGCAGTGCGGTGCCAATTTCTCAAAGCAGTAGCTACTCTTTCGTTAAAAATGGTTGGTTTCATCGTCGAACCCATCTGTTATCACAATAACAAAATTTTAATGAGTACATTGTCTACTAGAATGTAATTGTAAATATAAGCAATATTATGATTCATAAATACGTGAATTAAAAAAGTTTCATAGTGTATATATATTGGTACCTGTGTTACAAGGGCATAGAGAGGGAGGGTGACATAACTGCACAAAATCTGAATAAGGACCCTGAAAATATGTGCAAATATATTAGATTATTAGAGAAGGAAGAACAAAAAATAAAAATATATTCAATGTTAACAAATTAATCAAGATCGATGAGACTCACCCCATTGTTATTCTAATGACTATATCCTCCGTGTGCTCGTGGAAGCAAGATTTCAAGCCAAATTCATACTGAAAAATTAAGGAATAAAAAATTAAATAAATTATTACCTTTTACTTCTTTCAATTTATACACTTACATAAAATTAAATAAATCTAATTATTAAATATAATTACAATAAATTAATTTGTCACTAAAAAAATTAGATTATTATGTAGTTAATTTGGTGCTTACCCAAGTCCATGCAAAGAAGGCAAGTTGAAACGCGTTCTGCATTATCATTAAAATATAAGCCAATTAAGTAGTTAACAAGTTAAAAAAAAAATTAATAATAAATAAATAATTTTACTAAAGAAGACGATTCTACATTCTACAATGAATACGTCAACTAACAAACTGGAATTGTTCTATAAAACTTTTTTTTTATTCAATCGCACAAAACAGACACAATTTTTTTATTCAAATTATGACTCTATGTATATTTTTATGATTACAATGGACCACAAAAGGTTCTTTCAAGTGACAGGCAATAACATAAAAATAATAACCTAAGGTGTGGCGAAGGGAATTTCTTACCTAGCAGTAACTGAACCTTTTTAGTTAAAATAATTAAAGTGTAGTATTGCCGTAATATGATAATAATATAACTTTGTAATCTCCTTGTACTATCATATAAACAAAATCAAGAGGTAAAGACAAAGAGTCAAGAAATTCTCCGTCAAAATAGAAGCTTCAATATTTTTATAACTCGCGCAATTGAAAAACGCATTTTTGTGATAGAAACATAGTCTTAAGATTCAATTGAGAAAGCAAGACTCTAGTCTTTATTTTCATCATATACCAAATCCAACTAATAAATTATCTTTTGGGTATAATTTTATAACGCATAAAATTATATATATTAAATTTGTCTACAAAACAAATACCAAATAAATATAAGTTATACTTTGGTAGAGGGTATAAAACTATATAATATAATTAAGGCATTCCCTTTCAGTATTGAATTTATATAGAGACGTATTTAAATATTAATTACCTGAAAAAGCACAAAGTTGATGAGATAGAGAATGAGGCGTGGACGGTTGAACCAAAAGAGGTCATCCCCAGGCTGGACCACGGGTACACCCTTCACCACCTCACCCTTCTCATGAATATTCAATCCCATTTTTGTTATTATCACCTGTAGCTTTGTCCCCACCAATAGTATGATCTGCACCATCCATCACCAAATTAAGTTAATTATATAGATATATACATGGTAGATTTGCTTTGGAAAACAAACAACTAGCTAAAACAGTACTGTATTTTATTTTTCCATTATACAATGATTAGAGATGTAATCAAACACAATGGGAAAAGATAAATTTGATAAATAATATAATTAATAGAGAGTGATATTATTGTCAAAATAATTATATATATATTTATTATTAAAAAAATATACAATGTACTTTAAAAATACATGGCACAATAGCGTTATTTACTTACAATCAATGGGATGAATGGCAGCCACAGGTACGAATACCAGCCTGTTCCACACAAAAAATTAATAAAGGAAAAAAAAAAAACTTACAAGTCAAAGAAATCCCAAGAAAATCTATGTATCGAATGAAATAATTCTTGACTAAGAATTTCATCTTAATGTTTTAAAAATAAATAAATATATATATATATATATATATGTATATATATTACCAAGGGTGTTGTATTATAGTTTTTAATTATTTTGAAGCCAAAATTTGTGGGTATGTATAAATTTTGAAATGTTGAATACTCACCATGGGTGTTGAAGAGTAAAAATAGCACGGCGAAGAACCAGATTGGTGGACTGAAAAAATGTCATCAAGTCAATAACAGTTAGTACAATTAAACAACTAATTGATAATCTATAATAAAAACAACAATGTAATAATAATAATAATTGTAATTGCATATAAATTGCAATAATATATATACTAACCTGATCCCCACGACCACTTTGAAATCCTCTTCAAGTGATCTATTGATATATTTTTGAAAATTAAATCTTGAGTGACTTTGAGGTGCCAAATGTGCCTGAAATTTATATTATACAAAATCAATCGTGAGTAAACTCCTTAATAGAAAATGATAATACGTGCCTTTAGCACACATACTAGATATACTATAAATAGAAATAATAATAATTTGTGTGAGAATTTGTACTTAATTTAATTTATGTTATAATATAATTATTTTTATTTATAGTTGCGTAATAGGTGTCCTTAAGACACACGTTAATATAACCCCTCATTGATTAATACGAAAGAGTGTGCATGTGCCTTCAGTCTGCATGTCATTTTGTGTACTAATTTTTGTATACATTTGTAGTGAATATAGAATTATTTTTTAATAACACGTGTCCGTGACCGTTAATGCTACTTATATATATATAGAGAGAGATATACAAGATTATCATGCATATGCAATGTGTTTGTGCTAAGTTATATATACAAATTTTAAATGATAAATTTTATAAAAAATATTTGATGGCTTAGTAGTTATTTACAAGTTTGCATTACTCATAAATTAGCGTTTTTTTTTTTTAAGCAGCTTATGGTTCAAATCATGTCATAAGCATTTTTTTATTACTGAACAGGAAAATTGCTAGAGTAAAATAATCATTCCAAAAGTATGATACAACTTCATTTGGCAATTGAAATATGTCCCGATTTCATATATATATATATATATATATATAATATGAAAGAAAGAAAGACCTTACCATAATAAATCCATGCCTCAAGGTTAAATAATCAACTTTAGGGACTGATCTTACAAATTGTCTGAAGAAACAAACCTGATCGAAACAACAAAAAATTAATAATGGTGAGAACCGTGAACCCAATATCTTTAATTAAATTCAAAATGCACGGAACCAGCCAATTTGCGCTTTTTTTTTTCCTTTTTATATTTTAGTTTAAGATGGACCGTCATCGATGATTTCGAAGTCAAAATTAAATGAGGTGTTTCTAGAAAAAGTCAGCACAAATATATATATATATATATATGGAATGTAAAATAAATATCATGTGCAATATTTAATATTTGGCTGATTCTGTCCTTGTCTAAATAGGCAGCTGAGACCGTTATCAATACAACCGCAAATTACGTACCCACAGTTGGTTATTCCAAAGAATAAATTATTTACTGATTTCAAAAAAGACTAAATTAGTTAATGTTTTCGACTATTTATTTGACTTGCAACTAAGGAACTTGTTAATTTATAACGAAAAATGCATATCAAATATCATCACTGGTTTGTAAATAGTGCCTCTTTTATTATTGAGTAAATTATCTTATTGTCTCTTAAATTATTGTTCACACACTAATTTAATTTGTTTTTTTTTTCTTTTTAAGAAGTATCTCTAAATTCGCATTGAGATATGATTAATCTTAGTTCGGGAAACTGACTATCTCTAGTCACAAGTATTTTAAGTGAAAATTGAATTTTTACGGTACAAAAACAATTCTTCCACTAATTAAAAGTATATTTCACTTTCACCGCATCTTATAATTAATTTGATTTAATCTCTAAATGAATAGTTGCAATAATTTAATTAATTAGTCCAGGAATCATGCGTATTGGGGATAAAAGTGGTCTCAACTATATTTGTGAGGCCAAGAGAAGCTAATGAAATAAGTGGTAACTGCTTGACAGGGAAAAGGAAAGATCAATTATTTGTGGGCACAAACGTCCAATATTTCTCCATTTTGAAATTATTGATTAATTTTACAAATATAATACAAACAAAATGTCAAGTCCCGCCTATACATGTCCATTATATATGTTCTTGTTAAATCAATTCATTTCTTTTCTCTTTTTAACTAATCTTTGCTGTAAGAAATGTTAAAAGAGAAAGATACTAATTAAAATAAAGATCAGTTAATGTGTATTATATATATATATATATATTATTGACACGAGAAAAAAGAGACATCACTTACTATCCATAGTAGAATGGGTGATTTGCTCCAAAAACTCATATGTCTTCTTCCAAAAGATGTCTCCCTCGCAAATCTGAACCTTTCCGGATCTATAAACACACGCATGCACCATCTCATCGTCAACATTATATTCGAAAAAAATATATATACATATATATATATATGCATACGGTTATTTTAGTTTTAGAATATATTTACTTACGTAATCAAAACACATGAATATGTCCCAATGTTAGGGAATTGGCAATCTTACAAGAGTCGATCTTCAGATCAATATATATATATATATGCATGTATTGAGCCTTAGTTGTGTCAATTTCTTGTACTGACTTATTATGCAACTATAAAATAATATTTATAATTTTTAAAAGACGTATATTCTATGACATAGAAAAGTGTGATACATTAAAATGGTAACACTGTATTGATTAAAGTGAAATTTAAATCCCATTTTGGTGTAACAATCATATCTAGAGATTGAACCTTTTGTACGTACCGTGAGAGAACTGGTATTCGGCTGTCCTTGTTTCCTTTTCCCATCCCTTCCAACTTTTCATCTATAACAAAAATAATTCAACATCACAAATTAAGTCAAAATTAAAAATTATCATTTAAATTCAATTCAATTATGTTAAGTATATTTTAAAAAAAATATGAATAAAGTTACATACCTTGGCTCTACCCAAAGCCATTGTTAGAATACAATAGATCACATGGAAAACAGCCAACACAAAGATGAAGATGTGGAGTTGATGAATACCATCTGAAGAAACAAATGGGACCTTACCCTGCAAAAAACATAATACTATAAACATTTCAAAACACACACACACACACATATATATATATATATATGTATAAACTATATATTAGAAAGAAAAGTGGCTATCCTAATTTTTTGGCAGATGATTCTACGTAAAATTTCAAAAAATATTATACTATTAACCACCATAATTTTTAGTACAATTAGTTGTTTAATATAATTAAATATAATAACTAAGATATAATCATCTATTAATGTATAAATAAATTAATGAGTAAATGTATATAAAAGCACATGCATTGTGTCCAACACTGAATCTAATATGTTCATATAATTTTTTTGTGCCATAACGTGTTTATACATATATATATATATATATATATATGTACATAGAAAAAAAATTCATCAGGGAAGGAGGATTAATGTTGTACTTTAAATTGTGAGAATTGAACACAGAGCCTCCAGGATCGGATGAGGATTATTTACCACTAGGTCAATCAATAGGTTCTATCTATTTGCATTTATAGATCAAGATATAAAAATTTGTAATAGTTATTTTAGAAAAGAAATATAGTTTTATTTTCAGGATATAAAAAAATACAATTATAATTAACAAGTGAAGAACCCATTTGGTGGAGTTTTTTTCTTTTCCTCATTTTTTTTTAAAATTTTTCTAATGTTAAACATTTCAATACTAAATGTTCTTTGATGACATCACATTGCTCTTCTGACCCCCATGCATTAGTTTCTCTTCTTAATTTGTCAAACTTTGATCAAGATATTCGGCAAATTCTCAATATTCAAATCTAACAAAAACACAAATCAAACTAATTATGCGACAACAAACAAGCTAGCTAGTCTTACCTTGGCTGCGCATTTGTCCTCACCGCCAGCCAAAATCCGCCTAAGGCTGCTGCCTGTAGCGGATATAGAAAGAAGTTTCCGGCGATTTTCTTCTTCGCCTGAATCCTCATTGTCATACGTACTTTCATCTTCTTGTCTCCTGCCGCATGGATGCCAAGTATCTCCAACTTTCTTGGATATACAAATATTCGAAATTGGACCTTGTCCCACAGTTAGTAGCAAGGATATAAACCCTAGCAACATAAGCTCTTCACATACCCCCATGCACACGAAACAAAAAATAATCAGCTTCTACAAATTTATTTGAATATATGTATATATATAAACACCAATTTTTTTTGGAAAAGTGCTTTAATTTGTCTAGTAAGAGTCACCACAATTTTTATGATATAATATGTGTTACAGAGAAAGTAGCATCGATCACAACCCACTGGTGCATAATTTTACCATTAACATTAGCAAACGTAAGCCATGAATTTTAACTAGAGACGGAGTGAGGAAATTCTTTTAGAAGGTGAAAAATTACCACTGATATTTGTTGTTATAGAATTATAGAAGATATATAAAAAATGGAAGGAAAGTTTAATTAATTTACCAAGTTAATGATTTGATTTTACAAAAATCATGTGTGCAATTAAGATGAAACTAAACTATGACAACAGCAATATATATATATATATATATATATGTGCATAGGGTTGTACCTGATTTGATTTTTTCAAGTGATTCGAATAGAGCTCTCTTTTGTTTCTTCTTCAACCACTGCAAACGAACCAAGAAAACTTGGTTAACGAATCGCTCTTGATTAGTTTCACAATTAGTTTACTAATAAATATTTACTGAATGCATACTTTTCCAATGAGATGGATGATATATTCAATGACAATAGAGACTGCAACCAAAATGAAGCAAACTGCTGCCACAGCCCACGTTGGCGTTTCCTCTAACGATCTTCCTCCACTTGCTCCGGCCATATTATTCTTTCTTTAAGGAATTTTCCGTCGAAAGGTGATGTGAGAGAGATTCAAAAGAGTGAAATGGGAGTTTTGAGAACTATGTCCAAAAAGAAGTATGAGAGAGAGAGAGAGAGAGAGAGAGATCAATGGTTTAAAAGGATATGGAAATGTTTATATATATAGACATAGACAAGCACTGCTATTTGGGAAGTTGAGGAATAAAGACGATATAATAAGGGGAGAGAAATGGTACGTGAATGACTTTGACTTTCAAGACGCGTACAAGAGAGAGAGAGAGAGAGAGAGAGAGAGAGAGAGAGAGAGAGAGGAGGGAGAGAGACCGACTTTTTGACTTCATCAAACTGGATTATACTATTCCCTTTTAATTGTTCCGAAGCAGTTTTATCTGACTAGTACGTATTTTATATATATGTTACGTTTGCGGGCTCCTGCTAAAATGATACGAAAATTATTACCATGCGTCAAAGTTTTAGACGACCTGCATTATTTTTAAATTTCTTTTTTTTTTATTCTTCATCCTTTGTGGTTTTAAGTTATATATGGAAGAGCTCTTTAGCGATACTAGTACTAGTTATTATTTGTATTACATACTAGAACACACGTGATAAATATGCATGTGTTCGAAAGTAAAGAAAAAACAAAATACTTGTTTGAACAGTTAAAATTATCTTTGTCTAAATTAAAACCAAAATACAGAGCCCTATGTAAAATTAAAATATAGAATCCTTTTGATATATTACACATTTTTTGGGGCCCTTATTAGTACATTGTTTGAAATATTGTCTCCTGCAAACCCTTAGGCCATATGATAAGAAAAGGGTCATAGGTGAGAAGTTTGGCTCTCCAAAGTTTACCCATGATCGATCATGGGTATGTCCATGATCGATCATGGAGTAGGCAGAAATTCCAGTGAGGCCTTAAAGGGCTTTCATGATCGATCATGGGGTATACCATGATCGATCATGGTTACTGCACTTTGCTTATTTAGTTAGTTTTTGGCTCATTTATGAATATATCTTGTAAGTAAGACTTGAGAGCTAAAAAGTGAAAAAAAAAATTCTTGTGTGCTTATAATCACTCTTTGTTCCAATTATCAATAGAAGCTATCGTCTGTGTGGATTAGTGGCTTTTACGCTGACACCATGGTAAACCCTTGTATTGTGCAATTGTTACTTTATTTCTTATTTATTTATTGTGGGTGTACTTTTTTGTGTCGATTCTTCTTTCGGTATACCAAGTGAGCTTGTGAGATTCCTCCCCGTTGCGTCGTGCTCAGTTGTGAGCGGTTTGGCGCGACAAATTGGTATCAGAGGCTAAAACGAGAAAGGTGGGATTTGTGTCGCACGCCAAGTGTTTGATAAAATTCTAAGGTGAGATTTTTCAATCTTTGACTCGTTGTTGGTTTGTCAAGTTCTTTGGTGATTGAAGATGACTACTTCTAAGACCTCAAAATGTGTCTGCGATAAAGTTTGACGTAAAGAAATTCGACGAAAAGTTGGTCAATTTCGGCATGTGGCAATGTCAAATGCGCGATGTCTTGATCCAACATGAGTTGCATAAGTCATTGTTGGGTGTGGTAGCTAAGCCCACGACGATGACAGATGTTGAATGGGAAGAGTATGATTTGAAAGCTTGTAGCACTATCCGGTTGCATCTAGCTCAAAATGTGATATACTATGTTATGCGTGAGAAATCCGTGGCTAGCATATGGAAGATACTAGAAGAGAAGTACATGATGAAGAGCATAGAGAACCGTCTCTATCTCAAGAAGAAGTTGTTCCGGTTTGAATATGCTAGAGGTACATCAATGAGTGAGCATGTCGATGAGTTTAACAAGATGATTTTGGATTTGTTAAACTTGAACGAAGACATGAAAGATGAGAATAAGGCTATCTTGTTGCTCAATTCACTTCCGGAATCCTATGACCATTTAAGCACCACTTTGTTATATGATAAGGATTCAGTGAAATATGAGGACGTTTCTTCGGCCCTACTTGGTAATGAGCAGAGACAAAGGGAGAAATGTAGTACATCGTCCGATGCGTTGGTGACGTGGGGAAGGACAGATGATCAAAAATAAGAAAAGCACAACAACTCTCGGTCCAAGTCACGTACTAAGTACTTGGATAACATGGAATGTTATAAGTGCAAAAGGAAAGGGCATATGAAGAAAAATTGTCCTAACGCTTGGGTAGACAAAGAGAAGAAGAAAAATGCGGATGATACTGCGAATTTTGTTACTTCAGGGGATGATAATTTCGAGAGTATACTAGTGGTTACTCTTAGGGAAAGCTCAACGGATGAGTGGATTCTAGACTCGGGTTATTCGTACCACATGTATCCAAACAAAGACCTTTTCCATACCTTGACGAAGGTGAATGGACGAACGGTTTTGATGGGCAATGATCACGTTTGTAGGACGGAGGGTATTGGAACGGTCAAGTTGAAGCTACATTACGGAGTAGTCAGAACTCTGAATGAAATTAGGTACATTCCGGATCTGAAGAAGAATTTGATTTCTTTGGGTTCTTTAGATTCCAACGGGTGCAAGATTGTGCTCGAGAATGGAATGCTAAAGGTTACTTCCGGTGCCTTAGTGTTGATGAAGGAAAAAAAAGAGGATAATCTCTATTTCCTTCAAGGTAGTACGGTGACGGGTAGGGTTTCAGTTTCTACGGAAGCTGGTGGAGCAAGTACAAGTTCGGATTCGACGAGATTATGGCACATGAGATTGGGACATACCGGGGAGAAGGCAATGACGGTGTTATGTAAGCAAGGTTTACTCAAGGGTGCGAAGAGCTGCAAGTTAGAGTTTTGCGAGCATTGTGTGCTCGGGAAACAGACATGAGTAAAGTTTGGGACGGCTATTCATTGCACGAAGGGGTTGCTTGACGACATACACACGGATGTCTGGGGACCTTCCAAGACGAAATCCTTAGGAGGTAATCATTACTTTGTTACATTTGTAGATGATTTCTCTAGGAGGATTTGGGTATATCTCATGAAGCACAAAGACGAGGTCTTTGGGGTGTTTCTAAGGTGGAAGAAAATGGTTGAAAATCAGCTTGGCAGGAAGATCAAGGTACTTAGATCTGATAATGGCGGAGAGTACACTAGTGATCCGTTTAACGAGTACTGCCAAGATGAGGGAATTATTCTTCATTTCATGGTTAGAGGTACACCACAATAAAACGGAGTAGCTGAGATGATGAACCGTATCTTACTTGAAAAAGTGAGGTGTATGCTGTCAAATGCTAATTTGGGAAAACAGTATTAGGTAGGGGTGTTAAAGTCAATCCGAAAACCGACCGAACGAACCGAACCGATCCGGACCGATCCGCAAAACCCCGAACCGAAAAAAACCGAAACCGAAAACAATAAAACCGAACCGAAACCGAAAAGTTTGGTTCGGGTTTGGGGTAAGCTAGTCTAAAACCGAACTAAACCGAACCGAACCGAATTATGTATAAGAAAAAATAAATGTTAATATATACTTTAATGGCATACGTTAATTATACTATAATACAAAAAAGATGACATTTTTATAGGAATATATTTCTTATTAGTTGCATATTATGATAATCTTAAAAAAATAGTCATTAGTGCATGCCTTTATTATTTAATTAACTACATAATGTTAAGATTTTTTTATCGCATACATGATAGAAAAATAATTCATCATTTTATTTAATGTGTTTCATTCTTATAAATGTACAAATAAAATTGTAATTAAATAGAAAATATGGTATCTATATGTTGCTCCTTGTTTCTAAAAAATAATCACTTTAATTTGAATATAAATCATTATTACATTACTATTAGTATTATATTTTTATGTTAAATTGATTTTAAAAAAACATATGTAAAAACCGAATAAAACCGAACCGAAACCGAACCGAAAAGTTTGGTTCGAGTTTGGGTTTCGAAGATTTAGAAACCGAAACCGAACCGAACCGAAACCGAACTTTTATATTTGGTTTGGGTTCGGGGTGCCTTGCTTTCTACCCCGACCGAAACCGAAAACACCCCTAGTATTAGGCGGAGGCCTTGTCCTATGCTAGCTACATTGTTAACATGTTGCCATCTTCAGGAGTCGATTACAAAACTCCTATGGAGGTTTGGACAGGATCTCATGCAAGTTACAATTCATTACACATATTTGGGTGTCCGGCTTATTATCACGTCTGTGAAGATAAGATTGATCCAATAGCCCGAAAGGCGATCTTTATAGGTTAAAGAATTGAAGTCAAGGGATACAAGTTGTGGTGTCTACAAGACCGAAAAATGATCGTTAGCAGAGATGTTACATTTGACGAGGCATCTTTGCTCAAGATGCCTATGGGAGAAAATGTAAAGGCTCTCGATAAGAGTGAGAAGAGCGAAGTGGTGCAAACGAAAGTTACTACGCCGGTGGTGACTATTCCAGTACAATCGAAAGTGACTAATCCGGTTGATTCTTCCAATAGTGATTCAGAGAATGTGGAGATTCCTATTGAGGGGTCTAGTCAACAACAAGGAGAGGTACTGTCATTGGCGAGCGGAAGGGAGCCTAGAGCTCGATGAGCACCACAACGACTTGGCTTTGAAGATAGTGTGGCATATGCATTGGTGGTTTATGGCGATGAACCGACTTCTTATCGGGAGGCAGTGACGGATAGTCATTGTGGTGAATGGAAGGCGGCCATGGGTGAGGAGATGGATTCTCTTCACAAGAATGAAACCTGGGATCTTTGCAAGTTGTCAAATGGGAAAAAGTCAATTGGGTGCAAATGGGTGTTTACCAAGAAAGACAGGGTTCTAGATTCGGATGTTCGGTATAAAGCAAGATTGGTAGCTAAAGGATTTGCACAGAGGGAAGGGGTGGATTATAATGAAGTCTTCTCTCCTGTAGTAAAACACACTTCCATTAGAGTGCTATTAGCTATGGTATCGCAGTTTGACTTAGAGCTTGAACAACTCGACGTCAAGACGGCGTTCTTGCATGGGGATCTAGAGGATGAGATTTATATATCTCAATCGGAGTGGTTCAAGGTTATTGGCAAGGAAGATTGTGTTTGTAAACTGAAGAAGTCCTTGTATGGGTTAAAGCAATCGCCTAGACAATGGTACAAAAAGTTTGACACATGCATGATGGCTCAGAAATTCAAGCGCAGTGATTTTGATCATTGCGTTTACTTCAAGAAACTCAAGGGGAATTTGTTTATCTACTTACTCTTATATGTTGATGATATGCTTATTTGTTCATCGAGTATGTCTGATATCAACACGGTGAAGGCTTAGTTGAGTCTCGAGTTTGAGATGAAGGAGTTGGGTGGAGCTAAGAAGATTTTGGGAATGGAGATAGTGAGGGAGAGAAAGAAGGGAAGATTGTGCCTCACTCAGAGGCAATATCTAGAGAAAGTAATAGCCCGGTTTGGGATGCAGGACTCAAAGCCTGTGAGTGTTCCATTGGCTCCGCACTTCAAACTCTCGGCAACTATGTCTCCAGGAACAGATGAAGAGGTGGAGTATATGGCTCAAGTTATGTATGCGAGTGCGGTAGGAAGCTTGATGTATGCCATGGTGTGTACTTGACCTGATATTACTCAAGCAGTGAGCATTGTGAGTAGGTTTATGGCAAACCCGGGGAAACAGCATTGGAATGCAGTTAAGTGGATTTTGCGGTACTTACAAGGGACGGAGAATAAAGGGTTGGTGTACCAGAGAACCGAGGGGTCTATTATTTGCGGGTATGTTGATTCGGACTATGTTGGGGATCTTGACAAGCGACGGTTGACACGGGGTATGTTTTCATATTTAGTGGTGGTCCGATTAACTGGAGGTCGATGTTGCAAGGTTTAGTGGCGGTGTCTACTACGGAAGCAGAATACATTGTAACAATAGAGGGAGTCAAGGAAGCATTGTGGCTTTGGGGTTTGATAAGTGATTTAGGGATGGTTCAAGAGAATGTCGTTATACATTGTGATAGCCAAAGTGCTATTCATTTGGCCAAGAATCAAGTTCATCACGGACGGACGAAGCACATAGATATTCGGTTTCATTTTATACGGGAGATTATCGAGAGTGGTGAAGTGATTTTGAAGAAAATTGGCACCAAGGATAATCCCACAGATATGATGACGAAGGTGGTACCGATGACCAAGTTCGAGCACTGCTCGACATTGGTTAATATTCTTCGGTGTTGAGGCCCCATTCGGGGGTAGAAGCTCTTCGGGGCCGGGTGTGATGCTATGGAAGTATTGATGGAGGAACAAGTGGAGTGAGGTAGGCAATTTGCTCGATGGGTTAGCTGGATGGTTCGCCAAGGTGGAGATTTGAGAAGTTTGGCTCTCCAAAGTTTACCCATGATCGATCATGGAGTCGGCAAAAATTCCAGTGGGCTTTAAAAGGCTTTCATGATCGATCATGGGGTATTATACCATGATCGATCATGGTTACTGCACTTTGCCTATTTAATTAGTTTTTGGCTCATTTGTGAATATATCTTGTAAGTAAGACTTGAGAGCTAAAAAGTGAAAAAAGTTTCTTGTGTGCTTGTAATCACTCTTTGTTCCAATTATCAATAGAAGCTATCGTATGTGTGGATTAGTGGCTTTTACGCCGATACCACGGTAAACCCTTGTATTGTGCGATTGTTACTTTATTTCTTATTTCTCTATTGTGGGTGTGCTTTTTTGTGTCGATTCTTCTTTCGGTATACCAAGTGAGCTCGTGAGATTCCTCCCCGTTGCGTCATGCTCGGTTGTGAGCGGTTTGGCGCGACAATAGGTTGATCGATAATTAAAAGTTTGGTTGTTTTATTTTGGCCAAAACATATAATGACAAAGGAAAAATTAAAGATTAGAAAAATAATATCATAAGCTTTATTCACATGTTGACTTAACGTTTTGATTCGCATAATCACATACACACCGGGCACTATCTCCATTTAAACTGATGTAATTTGTGGTGAGTTTGTGGGTCAAAGTTTTACATAATATTTTGTGTGTTTAATTAGTATATTTCTTGACAATGAGGCCATATTTGTGATATTTGTATTAAATATTTGGATTAATTGCACTTTGCCCCCTCAACTATAGGGGTGGTGATACTTAGCCATATGAACTATCAAAACTAGCAATTTTTGCCACCAACTATCAATTTTGTTGCAATCAACCATTTTTCGCTAACGATGTTAACTTTGGTAACGGTAAAAGCTCCACCTGCACATAACGTGAGTTCTTTTGAGGGCATAATAATCAGTTTGCATTGCCTCAACTTTTGTCAATTTTCCCGCTAAAAAGACGACACACATTTTATATAATATATATAGATATGTATACACCCACATGTATCTAATTTTCATATGTAGAGAGAGGTGAGAAAAAGAGACAGAAAAAGAGAACGAAGACAGAGCATAGACAAACAGAGAGAAAACGCAGACAGAGAAATAACAAACAAGATTCCTCCATTAACAAGGAGAAATGAATACAAACTCAAATTCACGGTAGACAAGACAAGTTGTGGGTTTTTCGGTGTGAACATAAACTCAAATTCATGGCAATCTTGCTCTGGAGCTAATGGAAATTTTCAGATCCAACTCCAAAACACTCTTCTTATTGTTAATTTTACAAAACAACTCACCCGAACCTGAATCAGCGCCATTAATTGTCACCGTAGTACTCGCTTGAGTTCTATGCTGTCTCATATGACCACCCAAAGTCTGGCCGGACAAAAACTAGGACCCACAAACAGGACACTCATGAAATCAACTAATGGGTGATTTGATCTTAATATATGTGTCATCAATTTGTTGTTCTTGATTTTGATCACTGAGTACCAGTGGGGCTGGTGATTTAGTCTTCTTGTGGCTCGCTTGGTAACCGTTGAGGGCTTGGAATGTCAGGAAATTCCAGTCACAAGTCCTGCACATGTAATGTCTAGCGCTGGTAGTGCTGCCGGTGATTTGTTATTGGAGGAATCTTGCTTGTTCTCTCTCTGTTTGCATTCTCTCTCTTTGTCTCTATTCTGTCTTCGTTCTCTCTCTGTTTTTGTTTATGTTTCTCATCTCTATCTCTCTACATATGAAGATTAGATACATGTAGGTGTATACATATCTATATATATTATATAAAATGTGTGTCTTGTTTTTAGCAAAAAATTTAACAAAAGTGGAACCAAATACAAAATGACCATTATACGCTCAAAAAAACTCACGTGATGTGCAAGTGGAGCTTTTACCGTTACCAAAGTTAACACCGTCAGCGAAAAATGGTCAATTACAACAAAATTGATAGTTAGTGGCAAAAATTAGTAGTTTTGATAGTTTATATGGCAAAGTACCACTATCCCTTTAGTTAAGGGGGGCAAAGTGCAATTAACCCTAAATATTTTTTCTTTTTGCTCCCTAACATACTGAACTTCCAGCGTCTTCTATTTTTTTACTAATTTACCAGTGCAAAATGATTGACCATTGACTAATAGGAAACTACCTTTTTCATTTTGTTTTTATATTGGCCACTTGCACCTTGCTCGTTGTAGTTGACATTCAATGGCTGTGATTCATACATTTGCCTTGTTTCAAAATGTACATACCTACGTCTATAAACCAAGATCGAACTTGCATTTGGCCCTTCACTTAATATTACGTTCTTTCAAAATATATATATATATTTATTCTCTTTTTTATGAAAGCAGTGGATGGATTCAATATATACAGTGATTTGAGAATTACTAGCGGGACTCGTTTTACTCACATTTTCAACTAAGTAAACACATATAGGTTTGGAATTACAAAATATAAATCTAAAACTACATACATACATATATATATATATATATATTTATAATGCTGGGCTATATATAAAGAAGGATTCGCTCAATTTAACAAAAAAAAAAGATATAAATTTGAATGGGTAAATAGAATATATTTTTTAATAAAATTTTATAGAGATGATATATATATATATATATATATAAATACCAAATTCCATTATAATTAATGATTAATCGCCAAAATTAAAATGCCACGTTTTTATGTCACGCAAATTTTTCGGTGTAAAAGAATTCTTGAAGTTAATGCTAGCTTTTTAACAAATTAAGAATACAATATTTTTCTTTTCTTTTTTTTTGAATTCAAGATGATAAATGATCTATGGACTCCTTTCCTTCTAAATTTCAACCAGCATGTTGTGGGTGTCAAAAAGTTTAATAAAAATTAGAAAGTTTACTTAGCCCAAAATAGAAGTTCTACCACAAAACAACCATTAAACAGCCACCAACAACGTACAACAAATAACCACTATGAGACTGAGATTTGTTTGGAGGATGGTTCCTCCGGTCAGATTGGCCGCTTGTTCGGCAGTACGTCTAATCTTTGAATGTGTGTTATTTTTATTAGTTCAAAGCGTAAATGAAAGGTCAACCCCAAAGGGTTTGGCCGGGTGGGGAGGCGGACATTATTGGTGACTACAAGGCTTATGCCTCAAGGGTCCCAAGTTCGAAACCGGGGCACTACGCTTGGTGGCCACAGGTTGCAGCGTACCTCCAGTGCTGTAGAAGGGCTCATCCTGGGTCTGAGTGATTAATCGGGTGCGCGCAAGTTGGCCCGGACACTCTCAGTTAAAAAAAAAAAGCGTAAATGAAAGGTTTACAATGGGATTACATAGCTTTTTCTCATTTGTTATATATAAATGAACAGAGTTTAGGCTAGAATGAGAATTGGGGATTAGATCCATAACTAAGGGAATACTCCTCTCCTATTTGTAAGTAAAGGATATAATATATATTAAGTTTTGTAAACAATGTAAATTATTCAAAAAAAAAAAAAACGTAAACTTAAACTCTATTATTTTACAGTCGTCTCATGTTCTATTCACATTACTTTTAATAGTAATCATTTTCACAGTCAAGTATGTAAACCTTTTTTTTCTCCTTTGTTTTGTTTATTTTTTAAACTATTAATCGGAGACGGAAAATATAAATTACACTAGGGTCACTCTATAGAGCATTTGTGTAGAAAATTCATAAACAAGAAAGAAACAAGGGGCAAAAGACAAAGATTCAAAACCCAAGCAAGGAAAAAGCACCAACAGATCAACTACATTCGTCACCACCTACCAATTCGAGTGTCTTGTAAAAAGTCAAGAGTACGTGTCACTTTTTTTTTCCTTGGAAGAAAAAAGGCAAATGGGTTTAAGGTTTTTTTTTTCCTTCACAGTTATATTCAAAAAGAAGAATTTTAAAATATTTACATTTTTTTTTCTTTTAACCTAAATATGTTTTCTATAATTTTAAAAAATTAATATCTATATTTAATTCCAGTTGCTTGCCACTCTCACCCACTACCGCTCATCAACAACTTCGTTGGATCTCTAGCAGTAGTTGCCGGTGACCGGCGGCTAGCGGTGGTGGTAGTATAAATGGTGAGGCCTAGCAAGAATCCACAAGAATGAATAAAAAAAAAGTAAAAATGTAGTTAACTTTAATCTTAGAAAAAAATAAAAAAACAGAATGTTTCCTTGTAATAAACAAATATTCAAGTATCAGGGTGCTGTGGCAAATTCAAAATCAATTTTTTACTCTGACTTTGCCCATGCTAATGTCTCCAAGGGCAGAACCATGCTTTTAGGACGGGGTGGCTATTAATAATTTTTTTGAGCTTTATGCTAAAATATAGCAATTAATAAAATACCTATTAAGTTATATCCGGCGATTATTTAGAAGTCCAATGGCTTTTTAATATATGTTTTTATCTTAATAAAACTAATTTACTTTTACTATTTTAAGATAAAATTAATAAATTGTTAAATAAATGCATGATATGACACAGATTCATAATTATATTTATATGTCTCTTTAAATAGAAAGAATAATAATTTAATTAATAAAAGGGACAATTAAAAAAAATGTCTTATTAGAGAAAGATTTTTACACTAAAACCAATGAATAATTTTTTTGTAAATAAAGGGCCTATTTTTTATTTTATTAATAATATGACATGTGTTTTTTTTCATTATAAAATGACATTCCAACCCTTAAAATAAATTAAAAAATATCAATATGCATTAAAATATGGATTGCAATATGAACTTTACAGTCTATATTTCACTGCAATATGAATTTTGCAGTCCATATTTTACTGCAATATGAACTTTGCAGTCCATATTTTACTGCAATATGAACTATGCAGTCCATATTTTTGGTGCAAAGTTCATATTGCAGTCCATGTTTTACTGCAATGTGAACTTTGCAGTCCATATTTCTAGTGCAAAGTTTATATTGCAATCAATATTTCACTGCAATATTCATATTTTTTGTGCAAATTTCATAAAGAGGGGGTAATTTAGGTAATATATAACATGTTTTTATTAATTAAATGATATTTAAATTTATTCAAATACCTTCATTTAAAATATAAAATAAAATAGGCCTCTTACACTAATTACCAATTAAAAATAGGCCCTTCATTCAAAAAAATATTATTCATTGGAGTTTTAGTAAAAATCAATGTGTAGTAAGACCTTCTACCTAATTTCTAGTTAATAAAAATAGCTATTTACTCTGCCCTTTCTTAATATCTCAAAATTCAGGACAAACACATTAAGAGTGTCTCAAAAATTAGAAAAAGAAAAAGTAGAGTAATAATTTAATGGTGATTTTGTTTCTATCCACGGCATCTTGCAATTTATTTGCATTGTTAAGTTAATCCACGTTACCCTTTAAGTTTAAGTACAGGTTGGGATAAACTTACAAAAAGAATTAGTGAGCTAATTTTTATAAATTAAATTTTTAATAATTAAATTTTACAATATCTACCAAACTAATTAATATATCAACCTTACATGAATATGAGATTTAATTTTGAAAATCCGAAATTAAATATCAACATCTAAGCACTATCACCACCACAATTTCACTGAACCAGCAACTAGTCATCTTCATTAAATATCAAACCCAAAGTTTTCTCCATCTTTAAATGCCTCTCCATCTTTTCTCTCTACAAATTTTACATTTGAACCAACTTTCCTCACCATATTTTCGCCAGCATAGTGTTTAGACAACCACCAATCCCACCATTGTCGACTCACCTTCAAGTGGGAGATAACCCCCCATCTTATCTTCAACAACCTTCATGGCCACCACCACTCCACATCGACCGGCCCAATCTTCTTTGTTCTTTGTTCTGTTTATCTTTTTCTACCATGAGGTCCTCACCGGAAGTTCTTCGGTGAGAGATGAGGTTTTCAAAAGTGGGTTTCAACCGCCAAATATAGTGAATGAGGGAAATGAATTAATTGGCAGTTTGAGAGAGATGGTTCCGGAGTCACATCAGTTTTCAAAGTTTTTACCATGGGTGTGGAATACGGCGACCAATTTTGTTATCGGTGTGTAGGAGATGCAATTCTTAAAAATTATTAATCTCTGTTTGGCAGTGAAAATAATGGTGGGGTGAGTTGAAAGTAAGTTAACAAATTTAATGGGGTGATTGAAAGTTCTCTCTAAATGGGTTGAGAAGCATAATTTGGTGGGTTTATTTAAGAATGCCCTAAGAATAATGTACCAAATATCAAGTTAATTTATGTGTGTTGCAGGGGAACCAAAGTCTTGTTTTGTTTTATATGACATAAGCTTGCGATAAAGTATCATTGGATTGGGGCTGGGCTGGGCTAACGTAGGGGGCTGGAGGGCGGGCGGGGCTATATAGCCCATGCCTGCTGTACAAAATTCGATATGGCTTAAATTTTTGTTGATGGAGATATAAGAATCGTTGTATTTGAACATATACTTTCTGATAGTGCTAAATTGTTTGACTGTGATAGTGTTATAAATTTATAATCTTTGTCTGTACATATATAAACTTTAAAATTCAAATAAATACTTTATGTTAGGTTGAAGTTTCCTATTTTGGTTGATTGCTTCTTAATGTACAACTGGCACTTTTGAATTATTCAGTTGAAAGAAAAAGTTGAGTATATTATAAAAGTTGGATTGTGTTGGTTGAAAGCAAATTAAATTAATTAAAAAAAAATTGGATAAACCCAAACCGAAACTGAACCAAAGAGTCAAGGTCTATCAGTTTCAAAATCGAAACCGAATTTGAAAAGCTTACTAAAACTGAAAACACCCCTAGCTAGTAGTTGAAACAAATCATAATGAAAGGCTTTCTACGAAAAAAGAGAAATAAGTTTCTTTTTCTTTAGAGATTTAATTGTAGAAGGAGGCCTTCTTTTTATAACAACTTGCAGTGTTGCACAAGTCAGTGCGAGAATTAACGTTACAACACCCAATTTGAAAATGTAAACTTCTATTTGTTTTTTTAGAAAAATGATATACTAAGAATGAAATTGTACAATATTCGTCAAGAAAAAAGTTAAAAATGAAATTGTACATACCAAAACAAAATTTAACTTTATAAGCTATAAATAAATAAAATATATGATGCTAGGTTTTTCTACCTCTGTTTTGTACATGCATGGTCTAGTTTTAAGCCGCCCAAAATAGACTTGAGACTTGCAATTGCATAAACCTCCATGAGTGTGGGAACGGAATTTTAGCTTCAAACATTGACGCTTATCTTCCAAACCATTTAATTTATGCATATATATTGTTCTTTTATTTTCCTTTTATTCTTTAAGCACTTCAGTCAAAATATTAAATATTCCTTATGGAATTCTTCGAAAGCTAAATTCAAGTTTAATTAACTATACTTTGTATTTGTTAGACGGCCAGCAAATTTAGTTGCCCATAGCATAACTAGAGTTGTAAATTATGTGTATGGTCAGATAGCCTTTGAGAATATTTGTCCCTTTTTTTATTTCAAATGTACTTGTTGAAGATTTGAATGAATAAACCCCATTTTATTTGCGTCAAAAAAAGAAGAAGTATACTTTGTTATAAAAGAAAGGTCCATTATAACCTTGTCAAGCCTTTTGTTTTAATTTTGTCTTCATGATCCTTTTCATTTCATGAAAATATATAATTACTACAGATAATATAGGTTCACCTTTAACCATTGGATCATCTATCATTGTTATTAAAGTTCTTAGAGTAAACAGCCCATTTGGTCACTAAACTTTTAATTTTGTACCACTTTGCCCACTTAACTTTAAAACGAACCACTTTAACCATTAAACTTTTCATCGAGTACCATATTGCCCATTCCGTCCAAATGAGGTGTTAAAAGTGACGGAATGAAGCCATGTGACTAGCACATGACTTTATTGAAGGGCGAAATTGTCATTTTAGCATAATCATCTTCTACACAAAACCCTAAATAGACATAGCTAATGGATTAGGAGGAAGAAGTTGGGCGGAAAGAAAAAATGAGAGAGAATCTATGGGAAAAACACTGAAATTCGCTGAGATTGATTCACAACCTACGTTTGCTAAGGCGCATCTATCCGGAGCTCTATCATTTCGATAACGGGGTTCTTTTCATCGACCAGAAGAATGAGGCTCCCCCTAAGGTTTCGAGCCGCAGTTTTTTGCTTTCAAGCGAGTCCTCCTCGTTTGATCATTTTAGCATTCGAGGTCTTGCAAATATATTGTTTGCGCGAATGCAGTAACGATGTTATATTTAACCATTATTCTTCTCTGAATTTTGAAGCTTTGAGGAGTTTGCTCTGTTTTTCTCCTCTTACTTTCATTGCAAATGTTCGTTTTGTTGTATAAACTGAATTTGTGTTATAGTCACTATGAATTTTGCTCAATATATATTAATTTTCACTCCGCATCAGTATTTTTAGGATGCTTTGCCAATTAATTGAATTTCATGAGGCAGTCTAGCGAAAAAGGAGATGATGTTTATATTAGCAAATATCACATTCCTCTGTTTCATGGATGTGGAAATTAATTTAATTTGCAGATTAAACTATTATAAAAAGGAATGATTTATTTGTACATGTTTATTTTACTATATTTGTCAATTTTTCTGTTTTTTTCTTTTAGTTATTGTTATTAATTTTGCCTGCTACATAGCTTGGTTGGGTAATAGAGTTGATGAATTCTTTAGATTACATGATTCTATGTGATTTTGATTCTTGTTGGATTCTTTGAATTGCGCCCAATCTGAGGAGGGGAAGAAGTATAATTCTGGTTAGTTAGGAGGTGAAGAAGATGATTGGTGCCAAAATGACAATTTTGCCCTTCAATAAAGTCATGTGCTTGTCACATGGCTTAATTCCGTCACTTTTAACACCTCATTTGGACGGAATGGGCAATATGGTACCCGATGAAAAGTTTAATGATTCAAGTGGTTCGTTTTAAAGTTAAGTGGGCAAAGTGGTACAAAACTGAAAGTTTAGTGGCTAAATGGGCAGTTTACTTAAGTTCTTATCTCAACCTATATACATCAAGTCGTACATGTAATGCATAATTTAGTTAATGTTTATATTTATATATGATATGGGAGTTTATCTCCCACGTTTAACACGTTAATTTCTACATATAAGTTTAATTTGATTAAAAAATAAAAAAAAATGATAAAATAGTTTGTGATAAGACGTTTTATGATTAACTTTAAGGAATGGAAAATTATTATATGCTATTTTTCTATGGAAAGAAAATGGTGGTTGAAATCCACGTGTAGTGTGTACATATATATATATGAATATGAATATGAGGTATAATGTACATTTCATCCACTTTCCTTGACCTATTTGCCATTTGATGTACATTCCATTTGAACCCAATTTTCTATATGATATGTTGTGACATCAAAAGATCCTTAGCTTATATATTAATCAAAAAATTGTACATAAATTATTCCGCCGGTTCTTAAATAAGTTTTATTTATATTTGATTTTAATATTTTTTAATAATGCGATATCCTATCTTTTTTTAAATTTGACACATTCAAAAACATTATAATAAATTCTTAATTTAAGATGAGGTGAGTTTTATGTATATATTTTTTTAAAAGTTGATTTTTAAACTTTATGTGTCAAGCCACTGTTATATTGATTTATAAGTCCAAAAAAAATTAATATAATAATATTTTTGTAAATTTTTCCGTAAAATAAAAAGAACCAAAATCATACCACCGCATCAAAAGTTAATTTGTACACTTTTTAAAAAAAAAAACAAAAAACAAAAAAATTTGTACACTTCAAAAGTTAAAATCTTTGACAGTGCGTCGACCAAGAAAAAAGGTCTTTGACAATTTGAGCGCCTGGGTTTATTTGAAAATAAAATAAAATAATGTACACTAACAATTTTGTACGGAATCAGTACCGTGATGCATTTAAGAGTCATATTTTTAGTGCTACTGTAATTATATAATACATTTTGATACGTATTTTATTCACAATTTTTATTGTACAGTGGTATTATTCTTATTTGAATGGTAAAAAGTTTATATCCAAACTTGAAAATGACGCTCCGGTCTCGCTAATTACAAATATAATTTATATATATTTTTTAATGTAGTAACACTGTTGTAATATGTGCAAAATGTATTATTCATCTTTTAAATATCTTACAATTTTAATTATACAATTTCTTATTTCTTATACATTGTTTGGACTAAAAAACCATTTTCTTTTATTATACTAAACAAAAAAAATATACGCAATACATTTGCACTCTTTATTTTCATACTTACATAAATCTAATTTAAAGTTTAGTTAATAAACAAAGAATGATTTAATTTAGCGGTTAAAGTAAGATATTAATTATCGTATGGTTGTACGTTTGAACTTTGCTTTTCAAGATATACTTTTTTTTTCTTCTCATAAATGATGATAAAAGTACAATAAGAAAACCACTAATTGATGTCATAATCAAAGTAAGTGGCTTTCTTTTAATTTAGTATAGATAAATGTGTTACTTGCCTTCCTCAAAAAAAAAAAATTTAATAACATAAAATGTGTTACTTGCCATTTTTATATATGAGAGGTCCTTGATAACTTCCTAAATGTGTTGCTTGAAATTTGTCATTTGATGTTCTAAATGTGCTTTTCATTTGAACCCAATTTTCTATATGAGATATTGTGATGTCAAAAGATCCTTAACTTATATATTAATCAAAAAATTATACTTGTTATTATTCCGCCGGTTCTTAATTAAGTTTTATTTATGTTTGACCTTAATAGTTTTTAGGAATGTCGTATTCAATTCTATCTTTTTTATTGGTAAGTTTATTATTTTTTGAAAATGAAATTGTATTCTAAATTTGACACATTTTAAAATATTGTAATAAACTTTTAGTTTAGGAAAACCAAGTTTTATGCATATTTTTCGTATAATTGCAATGCCTATATGACTTGGATATAATAATACTTTTGTATTTTTCATCCTTCGTAATTTTAGGTTATATATGGAAAGAGCTTTTAATCAATGTAGGTATTAGTTATTTTTGCAATTTATTTATATTACATACCGGAACACACGTGATGTATGTGCATACGTGTTTGAAAATAAAGGAAAACAAAATACTTGTTTAGCGGTAAAAATTATCTTTGTTTAAATTGAACCCAAAATAAAGAGCCCTGCTTAAAATTTAAAGTGTAGGATCATTTTGATATACTACACAAGGGTCGTAGGTTAATCGATAATTGTAAAATTGGTATTTTTATCATGGCCAAAAAATATAATGACAAGGGGAAATTAAAGGTCAGAACAATGATATCATAAGCTTTATCCTTATGTTGACTTAACCTTTTGATTTGCATAATTACATGCACAATGGGCAGTGCCAGTCTTGAATTTCTCAAGGCACAGGGCAAAAGCAAAAATTAGGCCCCTATATATATTTAAACATAGTGGTGAACTCACTCTTATTTTTCAACAAAGATCTAACATGTTCAAATTAATTAAAAATTTAACATTCAAGCCAAATAAAGTGTATCAATTCAAACTTCAATATATAAAAACTTTTCTTATACATTCAAGCCTACTTGAATTTCTTTGCATCCTTAGCAACCAGCAAAACAAAAATGTATTTTCTTCCTCAATAGCTAAAGCAAACAACATCAGTCTACTTGAAGTCCCTTTGAATCCTCATCAATCAGCAAAATATCAACATCATCACCTGCAAGATAAGATGAAAAACAACAAAATTACAAATAAAAAAGTATTATTTAAATGATTTTCTTCTTGCATTTTGAGAAGCAAAATCCTCAATGATGCTTTCAAATTCAAGCTTTTCTAACATCTCCTTTTCAATGGATAAGATTGCTAGCCCATTTAGCCTTTCTTGTGACATGGTAGACCTCAAGTAAGATTTCAATAATTTTAATTTAGAAAAGCTTCTTTCTGCAGATGCTACGGTCACAGGTACAATCAATAGTATTCTACAGGCAATCAAAACATTTAGAAAACAGTCCATATCTTTTACAAACTCTACAATTTCAAGTGTTGTGTTTATTGCTGATGGTAAAAGATATTGCAGCACCTGTAACTCTAAAAACAAATCACTTGCATCAATATCAGAAGACTCTCCATTTCTTAAAGTAGTTTCAAGCTTCACACAATAATTTTTCAATTCCTCATCACCCAATAAAGTTAACTTCTTTGAATTAAACAAGAACTCAAAAATATCGTCATATGTTTGCATTTGTTCAAATCTACTCCTTAATGAAGAAAGAGCCATATCCACTACACATATGAAATAATTGACTTTAAATGATTCTTCAACTGATTGTACTGTCTCATCATTGGCATTCTCATCAAATTGTTTCTTTCTACGACTTTGATGTTTTTTAGGAAATTCAATCCCCATATCACAAGCAATAGTTTTAGTTTCAATCATAGCAGATGCAAATCCATTTTCTTTATAATTCTCAAAAAAAAAAAATGAGTCCTACCAAATTTTTTAAAGCAGTATCAATTCACATATCTTTAAATTGTAACTTTTTGCTAACTAAGTTAATTTTCAACAAAATATCATGCCAAATAACCATGCTTAATAAAACCTCGAAACTTTCCAATTCACGTGTTGCTAAACTTTTAGCTTCACTTTTTGATTTAGCATCTTCACTAGTTTCTGCTACTTTAAATAAAGCTTCTTTTATTTGAGCAGCTTGGAATCTTATTGCTTTAATACTCTCTACACGACTTTCCCAACGTGTAGTTGACAATGTTTTGGGAGTTAAACCATCTACATGATCTTGTAAAATCTTCCAACGTTTTGTAGAATTAGTAAAAACATAATAAATGCGTTGAACCACCCCCAAAAAAGGATTTTGCCTTCACACAACAATTTGCCATATCACATAGTGTTAAATTAAGAGAATGACAACCACATGGCATGAACAAAGCTCTAGGATTTATTTCAAGTAATCTTCTTCGTACACCTTGATGTTTTCCTCTCATATTAGAGCCATTATCATAACCCAGTCCTCTAACATCATCAATTTTAAGACCAAGGGACTCTAAGACAGATTGCAATTCATTAAAAAGTCCTAATCCTGATGTATCTTTCATAATTAAGAACTCTAAAAAATACTCTTCTATTTTTACTGGACTCCTTGACACATCCACACACCGTATTATCAAAGTCATTTGTTCCTTGTGACTTGAATGAGGAATGCAATCAAGTATCACTGAAAAATATTTTGCTTCTTTGATTTTCTCAATGATTGCACTTCTTACTTTTGAAGCTAGCAAAGCTATCAGCTCATTTTGAATCTTACGGCTTAGATAGTGATAGTGAATCTCATCATTTTGAATTCGTCGAAAATGTTCTTGCATTATTAGATCAAATTATGCAACCATTTCCAATATACCTAAAAAATTACCATTATTTTCTTTATAAATTCTCTCTTTTGTTCCACGGAATGCAATATTATTTTTAGCAAGACATTTGACAACGGAAATTATTCTTACTAAAATATGTTTCCAGTGTTCCTTCTCTCTCCTAATCTGTTCTTGTATGACTTTATCAATTATTTCATTTTTTTCAATCTGTTATGTAATTCATTCTAAGAACTCATGTTAGTTATGTGTTCAATGCTGTTTTCATGTTGTTTAAGCCTCTCACTAAGATGTTTCCAATCTTTAAGTCCTTCATTTGTTAATTGGCTTCTACAACACATTGTCTTAAACAACTTACAGCAAAAACAAAATACCTTATCCAATTCCTTTGAGTATACTAGCCATTTTCTGTCATGTGTCTCTCCATTTGATAACTTTCTCATGTAATAAGTCGAGAAAAAATGCCTAAAGTTTTCATCCCTAGGAAATTTGATATTATTATCTCTTGCAGGACCTTTTTCCACAAGTAAAGCTCTTATTTTATCATCTAGATTATCCCAAATTCTAGGATCAAAAATGTTTAAAGGAAAACTTGGTTCAACTCCCTCAGGTTCAGTGTCTTCATTATTACAAAGATGATCAAAATCTTCATTCTCAACATGTTTATCTTCACCTAAGTCACTTACTTGTGCATTAAAATCATTCTCAGTTCCTACTAATTCTTCCACATGATTTTGTTGTTCAGATTCATTGACTAAATCATTATCAATTCCTTCAACAAGATTTTTCTGCTTAGATCCAGTGATTAAATCTTCAGTTGAGTTATCAAGTAAACTATTTGTTTGGTTTCGAAAAAATTTATCCAAAGCTCCATTTTGAGATTGAGTTAATTCATCTATCTCTCTTTTTCTTTTTCTTTTTTGACTTCCAGATAGGTGTTTCTTAGTAAACATTGTTACTTGAAAACAGAAGCAACAAAAGGAAAGCTAATACAATTTTAATACTTCAAAGAATAAACAAAGAACAATATAACCTGGAATTTGAGAAATCCCTCTCGACTTGAGAAATTGCCCTCCACCTCGGCACCTCACCACCTCCACGGAAACAAACTTGATATTTCCAAATTTTCAATCAATTATAGAATTATCATTAAAGGTAGACAAATTTCCTGTAAAAAAGAAAAAAAAACATGAAGGACAATGTATATAAATGCATATACTTGTGTGTAATTGGCTAATTGTGTGATTACACAATAATAGTATAATAGAATATTAAACCAAAACAAAAACTACATGTCAAGTATAAAGTATTAAACCAAAACTAAACAATTAAAACATTCAAATATAAATAAAGCCATAAAAGAGAAATGAAAATCAGATTTTTCTTTTTCATTTGATATGAATTGATTGATTAATTCAATATAAGATTAATTTTCATTTTAAAATTAAATAAGACCTAAATGAGGCACTGAGGTATCCGCAATATATTCCTAGCAGATCTGCAACTAAAGAGAAACAATGTAGAAAGTTCAAAAATTCATTAACAAAAGAAAAAAAAGGGGGGGGGGGTCCTGTGTCTCCCTTAAAGAGCTAATATAGCAATACACTTATACACAGACACACTCACACATAGTGACAGTACAGCTGTACACACACACACACAGAAGTCAATTGCATGCATCATAGTAGAACTGCCGTCGACTGATTGGCTGAAGAAAGAAGGGAAAGAAAAGAAAGAAGAAGATTCAAAGAATTGAAGAAGAAGAATAAGAAGTAGTAGTTACCTAGAGCCGAGTAGCCGACTACGGAGGATGGGAGGAGTGGAATCGACAATCGTAGCGTAGGTATTTTATTTTAGGTGTGCCGTGTGGACTATCGTTGATCTATATATTAAAAAAAATATGGGCCCATCTAAATAATGGGCCCAGGGCGAATGCACCAACTGCCCCTCATTAGGGTTGTCACTGACAATGGGAACTGCATCCATTAAATTGATGTAATTAGTATTGGGTTTGTGGATCATAAATTTGCTTAATATTTTATGTATTTGGTATTTTTCTTACCAATGAGAAAAAAGTTGTAATATTTTTATTTTTTTTTGAAAGTCGATAACACATGACCACACTATTAATCATGGAACACAAGGTCCAATATCCAATCTGGAAACAAGAAGTCCCAGTTATCTAAAGATGAAAACACCCGTGCATGGCAAGCTAACTCATTAGTAACCATATTACAAGTGTGAGGCACAAAACTAAAAACCGCATCTACTCTACTAGCAAAAGAAACAATATCATCTAGGATTGAACCGACCTCGTTAAAACATTAAACACCTAACATAATAAGATCAATAGCACCTTTAGAGTCGCTTTCCACCACTATCCTAGTATATCCCAAGTTGATAGCACTAGCCAGGCCAACCGCAATAGCCTCCTACTCTGTTAAAATATCCAAAAATGTATTAACCCCATAACTCGCCAAGCAAATAGAACTGCCTCTTCACTGTTACAGACACAACAACCCAATCCCATCCCTAGCTAGCTGATCATTCACTAAAGAAGTATCACAGTAGTAATATTTGTATTAAATGTTTTTTTCCTTTTGCTCACTAATACTAGACTTCCAATGGCTTCTATTTTTGTCTTCTTTTTCTAAAAAATTATTCTTATAATTACTATTATATATATAATTGAAATAAAGTTTCTATTTTCTATTTTTTACTAATTTACCAATGCAAAATAATTGACTATTGACTAAAAGAGTTTGAGAATGACTGGCAGGGCTCATACTTATCGCATTTTCAACTACATGACCAGATATAGGTCTGGAGCTACAGTATATGTTGGTGGCTAAAAGTTAATCAAGTTCAATTTGAAGGGAATCGGTCCAATTAAATTGATTGGTACGCATAAAATGTGGTTGATTTGGTTTCCTATCTGTTGGCTTCTAGTATGAACCATTTCTAGAAATGTTTAGATAATAACGAAGATGATGAAAAACTGGCAAACACTTAAAAATATTGGAAAATAACTATAGAGAAATATAGTGAATCTGGTTACTAGAAAATGCAATAGGACAAAAAAATGTAAAGTATGATGGTTTGCAGTCAGTGATTCCCACATACGATGCCAATTACGGGTGGATAAAAGTTAACCAAGCCCAATTTGAAGGGTATCAGCCCAGTTACATTGATTGGTAAATAGAAAATGTGGTTAATGATGACGAACAATATCATCTAGCAATAAAACATCAAACCTATGATAGAATGAAGACTATATTTGCTTAAGGGTGGGTTCCTCCAATGGTTTTAATTCATATAGAGATAAAGATTTGAAAGAAACGACCCATAATTCAATTCAGGATCGAGTGCAAGAGAGAATGCTGCGGAATATATAATCTCTTGTTACGGAGCCTGCAGATTTCTTATGAATACTTTAAAGTAAGTGCCGTGCCCTCAAGTCAAGCAAGGTACTGAGTGATATAAAGAATTCTAAGGGGTGCAAGCCCGGATACTAACTATTTGCTTGAGGGAGAGCTTCGCAAGGTTGACGAAGGTATTCAGAGAGCCAAAGAGAATATGTTTACCATCCAAACATCTTAGAAAAGAAGAAAAAGGTGATTACTGAGATGAAAAAGAAGAAAAGGCTTCATTAAATTTTGGGAATTTTTGTAGCAATGGCTTTTTCCTTCATAACGAGGGATCTTAAAGTGAAAAGTTGCGTTTTCCCGGGATATTTTGATGCAAAATGGCTCTTTTCATCAATACACAAAGGGGAACTCCAGATGGGTTTAGAGTTCACTCGCTTTTATTTGTTTATCCTTTAAAAGCGCTTATAGTCAGGCTTGGTATGTTTTCCACTCCCCTACTTGGGATTAGGGTTGCGTCTTATCTTACTTTTAAGGTCTTGCTTCTTATTCTACTTCCCAATTTGGTGTTGTTGCCTATCGAAGTCAAAGATTCAAAAAGGGAAATTTAAGGCATGCTAAAGGAGCCTATATCCGATAATACATCCTCCTTGATTTGTGTGTGTTGAATATATTAGCTTAAGAGCTCAAAAAGATAATACAATTGTAAAGAGTTTATGGCTTGGCTAGAAGAAGAAGAAAATGAATGTGTAGAACTAAGTGTAGATAGTAGAGTGCTTTTTAGCAATAGGTTTTTCCATATTATTTATATGTATATGATAAGGTTATATTAGGGTTGGCAGGATATGAAAATTACTAAAAAGGGTAAACTTATGCTCTATTCCAAGATAATAGCTATAACACCCTATGTTTATATTATTGTAAATTATGTTTTATTCAGTGTGTCTAATGTAGAAGTTGTTTATAAATGGTTTTAGTATATCACAGATTAATTTTTTGTAGTTTTGGATAAAACAGGCACCTGTTATAGGTGAACAGGCAACTTTTTGAAATGGTTCTGGATTAAAAATGCCTCAGCAAAAAACAGGCGCAGACGCCTGTTGGGGAGTCAGTTGCACAATTTTGAAAGCATCATGGCCTCCTTTTGTTCTATTTTCACCATTTTCATTTTAGGAAAACAATGAAAGGTTGTCTACACTTTCTTTCTCTATATTTCATATATATTTAGCCTCCAGAATTTGATTCGACTTTAGTAGAAATTGTTCTACGCAACGTGAGGATTGTGGTGACGTAGAAATTTCAAGATTTCACCGAATGGTGTTTCGGCCAGCATCTTTTTCTTGTCTTATTGGCTTGATAATTTGAGGTATGGGTTTAATTATTTTTAAAACCCGCTTATACGGTTTTATTATACGATAATCATCATGTTTAAATTATATTTGTTTCAAGAATTATAACATGATGAAGATAATGATATCTTGTGAATTGTAAAGTTACGAACATGTGATTTAAAGCAAAATATGCCATTTACACTTGATACATATGTATTGTTAATTCATATGAGATATCCTTTTGATGTATAAATGTTGTCTATTGATGATATTAATTAATTGATGAATTATGTGCATCAAGGGGATAAATTGAGACTTGTTGAAGTTAAATGGTATAAGTTGTTTCAAATATTCATTCATTAACATGTTATGCATTTTGTGCATCATTATTGTTTTTATATTGACTATATATAACAATTTAAAATCACATAGTTATTATGATTGCTTATAGTTTTAATCTTGAAATAATTAGTAGACATATTAATATATATATATATATATATAGTGTTTGTTGTTTTAACTCATAAAATTGAGACTCATTTACAGATTAATAACTAAGTGAATTTGATAACATCACTATATGTATTATAAATATTAATTATCGATAGAATTGACGTCCTAGTATAGGGATTGATAATAACCCCTTAAGAAGCTTATAAGTTTTGATCATGTCAAACTCTATAAGTGAATTATGATAAACCGGCCTATCAAATAACGGTTATCTGTAATCTTAATGTGGAGAGAATAATAAGCATTTAATAACAAGGAGCTCGAAATATAATTTTGATCAGATAAGAGCGGGAGTGCAATTTTAATTCTTTTGATAGAAATTATAATTTACGGAAGAAATTAATTCATAATCGAATTGTGATTCTAGCTTTTGATAACGACGGGAATGCAATTTTAATTCTTTCGGTAGAAATTATAACTAATGGATGAAAACATATTCAAAATCAATCCTCAAAATTGGCTCAAAATAAAAGCACACAATCCATATTACAAAGTATAAATGATAGCACTAAGAGAAATAAACATTAAACAATTGATCAAAAAAAAATCAAAACTATTAGACTATTGAAAAATAAGAACGCATTTTTCTTGAAACAACAATCTTAGAACCTTGGATTTTGTATTTGGACATCTTTTTAGCTTATAGGCTTTGGAGGCAATAGGTGTTAGCATCATTTTCCATTTTTATGTATAAGAAGAAAAATATTAATGATTAATAGATTATAAGATTAATAATAACAACAATTTAAATTTAAATATAGATTAGCTCAAAGATAAAAATTACCTTTTTCAATCATCTTACAAAGCTCCACCTCCTTAATGGTTGGCTCATCATATAAAACAACATGATTCCCTCTAAGCCAATTTTGAGTACATATTAAAGCTTCCACCATTTTGGGACTTAAAGAATAACAAAATGAATCAATAATCCATCCACTCGTATTAATGCATGATTCCAAAGCAATGGTTAATACCGAAACAGTGAGAATGTCATGTGCAATAAGTGCCAAAATAGGATATTTAGATGCCTTAATAACTCTCCACCAATTCAAGATATGAAAGTTTGCATCTTCTTCCCCACCAATCCATATCATTTTATATAATATTATTTTTTTTACTTTTCTCATTTGGTTCTTTTCTTACAACCTCCTTTCCATTTGAGACCATAAATCTTAAACAAATCCATGAAAGCATGGTGAACCATTGGTGTATTTTAGCCATATGCTCTTAAAGTAATGTCATAAAATGGTTTCAAAAAAAGTAACAAACATATCGGCATTTTCCCAATCTAATCATTAAGGGGCCCTATCGTCTTATAACTAATAAAATGTAATTCATAACCGAAATCAACATATCTTAACCTAACGAAACTTTAAGGTGGATTGCAACATTCAATGGATTTCCACCTTGTTGGGACATCCATAACCGCGAGTCATTTGGAACTATCTTCACCTTCTCCACACAAGTTTTATAAATTTTAAACTTTAGGGAGAAAAACTTGTATATTTAATTGCATTGCGAATGCTTTAGATGCATCAATTCAACTTATTCAACCTTTCCTTCGCAATAAAGTTTAAAATATGAGCAACGCATCTCACATGCAAATTATCACCCCTAAGAAAAAAATGCATTAGAAGTTTGCCAATGATTCATTCGCTCAATCAAATCACTCAAACCGACATCATTAGTGGAAGCATTATCAACCGTGATGGTGAGAATCTTCTTTATATCCCAATCCAAATACATTATTCTGTAAGCCTAGCAATTGATTCCCCCTTATGATTTGGAATTATACAAAAATTTATATTTTTTTATACAACATCCAATCAACATCAATAAAATGTGTAATGATAATCATGTAATTAATATTTTGACCAGATGTCTGTGTATCAGTGGTAATGCAAACCATATATGTACTTAACATATGCTTTAATTCTCTATTTTCAGCATAGTATATGTTAAGCACATCTTTATCAATTGTTTGACGACATGACACTCTCTATTTATGACATGCTTTTACACAAAAACAATGAACCCGCCCCTTTCCACAAAATTAAAAGACAACTCATCCATAGTTACCATCTCCACGCATGCAATGCATACACTTAGCTCTAATATTATACATAGAACCAGAAACGATGTATGTACCTCTCAAAGTGATCCAAAACCTAAGATCTACTCCTCTTCTTTAATGTTTCTAATAACCTCTTTGTATCTTTTTCTGTTAAACTAGTAGATTGAGTTACTTGTTCCTGGGATTGAGGTAGTGGTGGTGATAGTAATTCGCCAACATAATCCATTTAAAATTTATCAAACAAATAACGAAACCAATCAAAAAGTAATAAAAAATGGAATAAACAGATTTAAGAATTTTATAAATCATTAAATTTACCTAAGAATAACCAAAAGGATGAGAGGATGAACAAGTATTTTGATTGTTTGGAGACTCAGAGGTTTGAGGATCAGTACATTCAGAGAACCTTAGTTCTTTTAGAAGCATGTTCCTTAGGCTGAGGTACCCAACTTCTTTTAGTACCACTGGTCTCCATTTTTATACCCATACATACATATATATATTGAGAAATTTGGTATAGTAAGTTGTAAATGAACTATATAATCTTCAAATTTTTATATAAAGCTAAAACTGAGAAGCTATGGAGACTAGAACCCAAGCATTGACCAAGGAAATCGAAACAGTACAACGAATTACAAATAATTCATGCAAAACCTAAAAGAATTCACTGCCAAAATAGTGCATTGTGTACATTGAATACACAATAAAAAGAATATTCATAAATCAAATGAAATTAACATACTTTTATAGCAGAGAATTAGAGCATTAACCAATGCTATTCCCACTTCCCCAACAAAAGGAAATGCATTACATACGCCTTATTAATCTCATCACATCACAAAGACAAATTTTACTCCTATAGTTCTAACCCTAATATGTGCTACGAAAATTAAGTTTAATTTAAAAATCAACCAATCACAAATGGAACCCACGTAACACATCCGATATGATTAATTAATTTTTAAACATCAAATTTGTGACGCTCCGAATCCTGTTAAAAGGTTTAAACCTTCGGTACCCGATTAATCATGGTGACGTACACCGATGACGGGTGAAAAGTTATGAGAAATGGAACATAACTTGTTTTTAAAAACCTCATTCAGAAAATTTCGACACGTGGAGTTTGTATAACAAACAAACTAACCTGTAAAAAAAATTAAAACCGGTTTCACTAAAGATTATATCCATATCCAAACATATATCAAAACCACTCCACATTAATCATTTACATAATGTCCTTAATACAAGTTTACTTCAAATATAATATATAGTAATTATAAAGTTCGGTTATTTAAATTAAAGTTTCTTTACAAATACATTTTACTCTGGAAGTACAAAACAATTATATAATCTTAGTCTTCCTTGAAAAGGATTACAAAATGCTAATGGATATCAGGGGCTTTTAGAGGAATATGACACGTGCCACCCATAAAGTGTAACCTGCAAGAACTGTTAAAAAAGGGAATGAGCCAACTTCGGGCTCAGTTTAAACTATATAAGTTTGTATAAAACGTACAACTAGCAAACGTAAGCATGAGCAATGTTTATCAAAAGTAAGTAGCCTAATATAAAATGGTAATATGAAAATAGCGCAAATGCAACAGACACATATGCATACCAAACCCTGTTAGGATTCCCATCCTAGGCATCAGAAGCTATCCACTCAATTTGTCATTCTCACCCTACATTCCATAATTATTACGTTATACGGGTTTATGTACTGTTAAGGGTTAATGATCTAGAATCATTTTTCTGATCACTAGCGTCCTAGGGTTAGTCATGTTATAGTATTAGTTAATTCCACTTTGATTATAGTGTATTATGATACTTGTCATCTTCTCCCGTTAGTAGACATAGTTTGCCACGTAAGTCACTTAATATACCACTTTACGTATTAGTATATTATGGAGCCGAGTCACATACTCAAATTCTAATGAGATTCTTGTGTTACTTGCTTATACATCCTATTTAATTGTTAATTTTTTACGTTCATTATGATCTAGCCAATAATGCAAATTATATTTACATATATTTTCATTAATAAATATCCATATTAATAGCTAAAGCAATATTTAAATTAAAGATACAATACAAGAAATAGCAAAAATAATTATAATAATAAATCTTGTCGATCCTAGTATCATATCTTTAGTATAATGCCTCGATTTCATCCCACGATGAGGCCTAGAGCAAAGGCCCCCGAAAGATCCCAAGCTTTAAATTAATCATGTCTCCTCCAGGTGAGAGAACCACCCAGGGATTAAGTCCTTACTTGTAATTTATTTGGAGATAAACCTACGCAAGACATTTTTTGGGAGATAACACTCAAAATAGTTAACAAGAAGAATACTCATACAAAAATGTTCCTCCGAGAATAAAACTATGCTAGGATACATATTCCCAATATGGTGGTTACCAAGTTGTAGTGCAACTACTTCCCAAGACACACAGTCTTATTGGTAGTGCCATATGAAACTACTTCGCTACTAGGGAAACTTATACTCTACGGTCTCTTAGATTCAGTCCTCATCCAGAATTTGTCTCTTGGGATTCATCTTCATCCATGGGAAGGAAAAATATAATAAACGCATCACAATGATATCATCCAAGACGTAAGTCTCAATAATCTTAGTAAATGTCCAAGCATCCAACTAGGTCTGTATTTCGTGGCCTTTCACTCACACGGCAATAGGGTCTCACGTTAGTTTCAATGGACGGTTTCAGGCTTTTCACCAAGGAGACTCTATCCCACTTTTTCGTTTCCATTTTAAGAGACCAACCTAGGACCTAACATGGACTAGCATAAAATAATAAGGCAACCAAATATATGTATTTATCCACCGATATGCAAATTATGCCAACAATCATGATTTATATTAATATAAAGATATACCACCCACCAAACAAGTTATGTGTTGTGTAATTGACCATATAAGCTGCACAACATTCTAAACAAATATATTGTGTATAAAACCTAACACTGGGCCTATCAACAACAATAATAAAATAATATGATAAAATATATACGCATCAATTAATACAAATTGGCTATTTATTTCATGGCTTTATCACTTTACGTTTAACAATGTGTGGATAAACTAAGAGTCTTGGTATACAATAATTTTCAACACAGTTCACACATGCCATCACTCATATATGATTAAAAGCCTAACAAATCACATATGTTATTTAAGGGTTATACAACATGTAATATAGTATTTTACCCGAAATTCCACCTAACCAGGTATTTACAGACTATTTGCGTCATCCCCAAATCAAGTTTGTTGGCACCACATCATACTAAGTTCATCATCATATGTTTCATATGCTATATTATGGTAATATTCCTATTAATAGCACCCATAACGATGTACATATGACCTTAGACCCGAATTTATCATATACGTTTCTGCCATAGTGGATTTTAGTGCAATACTTAAGAATAATGACTGATCTGGGGAATTAGCTGTGTAAATATGTATATCTATTGATTATATGCCATAATTAATCATCAATTTCGAGTATAAGTCAAAATCCCCAAATTCTAGGTTATACATTTACTACAAAGTAGGTTTAGTACAATTTCTCAAGTTTACTACCATGCATGTAAAATTTGATATGTAATCTAGTGTATTAGTTTATATTAAGTCATGATCAATCATCAATTGCACCATTACATTCCCCTACCCACATGCATGTTACCCAACTTAAAGTTTTAGCAAAAAATTCTAATTTTGTGTGAAAAGTTTAATATAACACATAATGGTATCAAAATAATTTGAATACTAAAGTTCCCACCTGGATTGAAGCTTTGTAACAAGATTTAAGTGTTAGATTGGAATACTAAAGCTTAGCCACAAAGAATACTTCAAGCCCTAGCTTCACTTTGAGCTGCCATGGTGGACGAAAAGTTGAAAAAGATGATGGAGATGATAAAGATGATGATCTTGTACCAAGACTTAGATTAAAGGGTTAGAATCTCCCATGAAATCACCATTCTTCCTCTCTTTCTAAGGTAAAGGTGTGTTGTATATGAAAATGGGAAGAAAATGGATAAAAATCGAGTCAAACTTGATCAACAGGGCCTTTTATAGGGGGTCTAGGATCGATCTTGGGACAATGAAAAACACATTGTCTCAATTTTCACTTATAGGATCAATCCTAGGAAGGTTAGTATAACGACCCAACCCAGCTGGGTCGGAAATGCGATAAAAATAAATAAAATCTAGCTTCATTTTATATATCAAATTAATTTGAAAAAAAAATACAATCTTTACAATCTCTCCACTATACAACAATAATAATCTACACCGCGCCCGGCTCGCTAGTCCCCAACCGACCCCGTCTCGTGACACCTATTGCATAAAAAAGAAAGGGGCAGTACATAACATACAGGAGTGAAAAGGATCTCAACAGAATATTTTATCAACAATAAAATATTCTAAGCAACAATCTCGGTAATTCAACAATACCAAAAATTCAACAAAACACCAACCGACCTCATACACGAGTCCCTCTCGGTAGCATGTTAAAAACTACCCGCCTCACCCACCGTACCACATTGAAGCTTCTCTCTAAGCCTTACACGATTGGCTTATTAGGTCTGTTGGCGAGTAAACTTAACCATGTACCAATCAGTTCACGGCAATGCAGCCCATATCAATAAATAACACTAAATAACGAGGCCAAATAAATACAAATAATCCAATTAACGTAATGAATTCAAGAGGAATACAACATGCATGATAACAAATGAATACTCTACAGATTTAGATGCATGTTAGGTACATCCCCTTACCTCAAAATAGCATTAAAAATTATTCAACCAAACCACTGCCTTCACCAAATATTTTCACTACAATCTCCATGTCCTCTTCACGAGTAAATTTTACTGCCATATATATAAATCTTGCCATTTAAATGCCACAACCTCTATAAATAACCAAGAAAACAACAATGCTACGTGGGACCCATAAAGACTATTCACCAAAATTAAAAGCAACGTGTATTTCTTATATTCTACCACACATCCCCAAATATAAAAAAAAATAGCTAACTTAGTGAGTAAGCTTTTTCCATGCATTATATTAACCCCTCCACATGTGTACATCTAAAATTAATATACACCAAAAACTAGCACCTCCACCTCCACATGGAAAGGTGCACATATATATAATTATTAAAATTAAATATATATAATTTTTACTAATAAAGAAAAAATACGAGATGTCACAGTTAGGATCGATCTTGGAGCACAGGTGAAATACATTGGTTGAATATATTGGTCCGACGCACTGTTAGTATTTTGGTTATAACTCATTACTCGAAATTTGAATTTGGATGATCTATATATTGATAAAAATATGACACGAAGATCTACAACTTTGATTAAGGGAGTTACCTCAAATTATGGATATGTTAATACCAAAAATCCATAGAATATAGCAGTCTGCCATTACTTTACCGAACGATCTTATTTTAATGATCAGTTTACTTCACAGACAGTTTTAACCCTCGAGGAGCATGAATTGGCTTTCGGTAAAAACAAAAAGGTTTTAGAATGGATCAAAACCTAACTAGGAGCATAAACGGGGACTCAATCGGATAAGAAATGAAGAAGTTATGGCTTCTCAATGATAGACAAAATCCATAAATTGCGTAAAACCAAAACACGTGATTAACTTGCCAACTTCAATTCGAACTACCCAAATTTTAAAACAATCACTCCCATAAATGTAATATGCCTAATATGATATGCTAGAAGCATTAGATCAATGAAAAAGGGTCTGAAACCAAAATATACCTCTATAATGGAGGTTAAATCTTAATTAAGTTTAAAAGGAGAATTATCATGAAAATGGGACACGGGGTATTACAAAACTTTAAAATGAATTAGTATTCACCTTAACATCAATAGATTAATTGTAGAGGCATAAAAAGATGTACTATTTGTTAAATTAATCGCGGTGTTGTGACTTGTGGTCGGTGGTCGGTAGTAACTGCGTTTTGCCATCGTTGGGGTGACTCAGTGGATCGTGTATTGTGATTTTGTGAATGTGAGACTGTGAGAGTGAGAGATAAAGGGATAAAGTGACGGAAGAGATAAATAAAAGACTGAATGAGAATGTTACATGTTTTTAGGTTACAATATGGAGGAATTAAAAAAGTAAATATACAAAATAATGTCGTTTTGTTAATAATAGTTAAGTTCGGTTCGGGCCTAAATAGGCCAACCTTGACCCCAAACGTCTTTGGTTTTAGTTCAGGTTTTACGTTTCGGCTTTGGGTTTTTTTGGTTCAGGCTTTTGTGAATCAGCTCTGCTCAGTTCGGTTTAGTTAGTCAGTTTTTGGATTGGCCACAACAGCACTAAATGGATTCCCATGGGACAGGGATATTATTTACAATGACCTGGTGAGGAGGCCCATAAAGACTCTTGATGATTTTTTTCAAGAATCGATGAATTTACTAGAGTTGAGGATAATGATTTTACAGTTAACAAGGTCGAGAATAAAAATGACAAAGGAAATGGCATAAAGTAAGAAGGTTCTTTAAAGAATAATAAGAAAGAAGAGAAATGTCATGATCAAAAGCTTGGCAATGAGGCCTTTAGAGAGGTCAACACCATCTTTAATAGGTTGATTCATAAAATTATGCATGAGATTCAGGGCAAATCATTTTTTAAGTGGCTGAAGCAAATGGGAAGTGACCCGAGCACTAGAGATACTAAGCTCCATTGTTCTATCATAAGGATAACAGACACAAAATGGAAAACTGCAAGACTTTGAAGCATTTCTTGGAAAGGCTAGTGGAACAAAGGCATTTGACAGAGTACGTGAAACCGGTTATTAATAAAGTGTACCAAGGGAAAGAGGCTAGCGAAAAAAAGGTTGGCGAAAAAGTGACCATTGTCCAAGCTAATCAACAAGTGGCTGGAGTTATTAAAGCCATTCATGGCATAAAAGACAGATCATCTGCCACTAAAAAGGATTTTAGGGCCAAACTTGCCAGGGCCTAGTTTTGGTCTCAGAACAATCCGATTATAGATGTAATTTATGTGTTAGCTCCCACGAGAGATAGGGAGAGTAATTTGATATATGAACTTATATTCACTGAGGAAAACTAGGATGGAGTATATGTTCCCCATAATGATGCTCTTATTTTGATAGTTATATTTGCAATTTTGATGTAAGATGGTATTGATTGACTCTGGCAGTTCATCTGAGGTTATATACCTCAATCTCTATAACCAGTTACGACATTATTATATATATCGAGTAAAAATGCCCGATCGATAGATACACCAATCTACAACTTTAGTGGGGAGCCAGTTTAGTTGATCATTATAGTTAATGTTCATGGTCCAGTGAGAATACGAGAGGTTACAACGAATATGGAGAAGTCTAAGACAGACGGGAAAAGCATAACGAAAAATGGTGAATCTTCCTCAGCGAAGGGGAATGAACAAGAAGAATAGAAACCACATAATGGTCATACCATAGATGGTGAGGCCAGGGGATGACAAAAAAAAAGGTCTTACAAGACTTAATTTAAGTCCCTTCAGTCATTGGTTATGATAAAAAAGAAATATTATTTTTGATAAGCAACAGCTTGAGTGCCTAAGATAGAGACAAAGCTGCCAGAATTTTTGAGAAGTAATATATATGTGTTTGCTTAGCAGCCCTATGACAAGCCAAGGGTACCGGTCGATGTGATTGACGTGCAGTAAATAGTGCATTTGTTTACACCCAAGTGAAGACAGTCAAGTTGTAATATAGTCTTAATAAGTCCGAATGTTGAACCACAGGGAGGCATAAATCTTGTAGGTCACGAGTTTTTTTTTATAAGGATTCAATTAATTAAACTCGTATTTTGAATAGTGTTGCAATATTGAAAAATAAACAATATTTAAAAGTGTTAAGATTACTCTTGTTTTAAAAGAAACAAAGGCTTTGGGGATTTATTCTTTGTTTTTGGGAATCATGGTTGTAGGTCAGATTCTAACCCTAGAGGGGGGGTGAATAGGATTTGAAAACTTTAATGCGAAATTAAAAACTTTTCTAAAAATGTTTAAGTAAAACAAATCTACTAAACCAATATATTAAGGAATGGAAGAAATAAACAATTAAACAACCAATCCCAAGAGCAATCAATAAATATAAATGCAATCAAATAAGGAGCTTGAGTTAGAAAGATTAAACCAATTGGAAGTCCAAGGCTTTTTGTCCTCACGGTTTTGGTTTGCCAAACCATAATCCGCGCTCGGTTAGTTCCCCGAAAATTTCCACTAAAATCAATCTCCTTCCGGGTGAAGATCAAACTTCTACAAGTGTTGTTGTCTCACACACTCTACAAGTATTGCTTTACCACAATACTCTCACAAGAATCCCTTTTGCTAACTTTGTGAGATTTACCTCTTACAAACACTAAAAAAGAATTACCTTCTTGTTTTCCTATGAGACTTACCTTTCACAATTGGATACAAATTGTTTAGTGACAAACACCAATATACAATAACTCTCAAGTGTTTAAAGAATACAATTGAAGCCCACACTAGAGTTATCTTGTTTGATCAAGATTTATGGCTCAAATAATTAATGATTGATCAAAATAATTCTTGAATCTTTGAATGATGAAAATAAATGAAAAATAGAGTATGATAATGATTCAAGGTGGACAAAATGTGTCTTAGATAGTGTATATATAGCCCCAAAAGTGATATAGCCATTTGTGAGGTTTAGTAGAAGTTTGATACCAAAAATGGTAAACAATTAGAAATCCAACAGCTATATTCTGGGCCATCAATCGACTGAGCAAAACTCCTTAGTCGACTGAGTGGACCTTAGTCGACTGAGCACAAGCCATCAGTCGACTGATGGACCAAACTGCCCATCAAGCCATAAGGCCAAAAATTCCAATTTTTGCACTTTTGCATATAAGCTCCAAAATTAATTCTAATGCTTTGGGGACCTTAAAAATAAGTTTCTAAGACACTTATTTTCGGGAAAACTCAAAATATGATCATTTGAATTTAATATGAATTTATTTCAAACCCAGTTTTTGTAAGAATGATGTTTTGAAATTATTTTTGATTCAAACTTGATTTTTATCAATCTATGAATGCTATATCAAAGTGTATGAGCTATATAAATAATCAAATAAGAAACTTTACATAAATCCTAAGCACTCACTCAAATATCGAATTTACGAGTCTTTGAATGCTTCAATTTGTTTCTTTAATTAGATTTTCACTTGAAGCTTTTGCATATCTCTTTGATCTTGATCTCCATGGATTTGCATTGTGATGAGTTTGATCTACTTGCTAGTCCAATGCTTCGTTGACTTGATCAGATATTGATTGAACGATCTTTGTCAAACTTCCTTTGAGCAATCATGTTATTCTTGATTTTCCAAATAAGAAAGCTATAATCTTAAATCAAGAACATGTTAAATTACACATGATTGATTTATTGTTATTATCAAAATAACATTAAGACCTACAAGGTCAACAATCTCCCCCTTTTTGATGATGACAATAAATTAATGTGTGTTTTCAATAACAAGCATAAATAGCATATAAATAGATGATATATGCTCCCCCTTAATTTATGCAAAGATAAAATAAATGATTTGTTAAAAGCATTGCAAATATTTGAGATAGTTTTTAAAACCAATAAAACATTTTTGATCTCAAATAAGGTTTCAATAGAAAACAATTGTCAGTGTTAAAGACATAAAGCATTTGATAGTCTTACCAACATTGATTGCCACCAACACACATTTTCTCCCCCTATGGCAACATTAAAAAGGGATTAAGGCTACGGAGAGAAAATGGTAGCCTCCATGAGTGCTTCATCGATGAGGCAACGATTTGTATGCCCTTCCATCTTTTGCCATAAGGGAAAGGTCGGTCGTTTCTTCATCACTTGACTCGATATCGGATTCATAATGTTGGTTGTCAAATGATATATGCAATCTTAAACCATTTATTGTATACTAGTGATTCTCATAGCACTCGACATACAAAGCATAAAGAGTCTAAGTATCGTTTGTATAATAACATATCCATTAATGAATAAAGAACTCTATATACATGGCATAAGGAGGTAAAAACAATTAGGGATATAAGTTCCATAATCTTTACGGTATTACATGCCACTAAAGATTATGGAACTTGATGGATATAAAATAAGCATAATCACTTTGATAACACTAGGCATGAAGCTTTAAAGAATAGATACTTGACCATGATTTTCTTTATAATAAACTCATCCTTTAGCCTTGGCTAGGTGTTTTAATCCTCCATAATAAGTGAAAACATGTTAATGATGAAGGGGAATTAATAAGACACTTGTATTAATGGATATATAATGAATTTGTTACAAGCGGGAGAAAATACAAGGTGAATAAGATAATTTTGTCTAAATTTTACTCTAGCTCCCTTCTTAATTCTATCTCAATTACAAGAATAACTTCCCACACTCAAAATTAATTTTTGATGCTTGTTACAAGCCTTTTACATATAGAAGGTGGATGAAGTGGACAAGTTGGCAAAAGGAGCTTGTGTACAAGTGGTGCAAGTTGACAAGTTGGCTTTTAAAATATCTTCAGGATCCCAAGATCAATCTTACTTTTTGTTTCTAGCAAAAATCAGCATAAAAGGGGCATGATCAATCTCTGCTTTCCAAGATCGGTCTTAAAAGGCTACTGGAAAATTTTGTAACTTTGATCATCCCCTAGGATCGATCTTAGAAATGCCAAGATCGATCTTAGTTCTTAATTTAAGCCATGTTTCAATCTTTCTTTCTTTAAACCTTTCTTTATACAATACAATTCTTGATCATATCAATGTATAAACCTTGAAACACACAAAATCAAGCTTACAAGAACACGTTAAGAATCTTAATTTGCTATGGAATTAACAAGTCAAAATTCGGAGTCTAAATAGCTTGTTTAACCATATGAGAGTATTATAATGCTTATGTAAACGCATTTACATATTCATTATAATGCGCTTATTAGTGATGTGCCACAAGCTACATATAAGCCTCAACTATAAGCCAGCAAAGCAAAAACCTTACCGATAAGCTCCTGAAAAGGCAAAAGCAGTAGAAGAAGAAATGTAAAAATTGCACAAGGTTAGCGCGATAAGAGAAACTAAGTTCTCTGAGTGGGTCCTAAATCTTGTTGTCGTTCAAAAAAGAACGGCAATGAAAGGTATGCATAAACTTTATAAACTTAAATAAAGCCTACCCGGAAGACAACTTCCTTTTGCCGAGGATAAATCAATTGGTAGATTCAGCAGCCAATCATAAACGAATGATTCCTTGACGCTTATTTTGGATACCATTACATTCCTTTGTTCGGACCTTTAGAATGAATAATGCTAGGGCCACCTACCAAAGACATGTAACTAAAATATTTCGGGAATTTGATAGAGGTATTTGTTGATGGTATGCTGGTAAAAAGAAAAAAGGCCGCATACCACATCTTCGACCTGAGTAAGACATGCAAAAATTTAAGACACTATAAGATAAAGTTGAATGTAGCTAAGTGTATGTTTAGCATAAACTCAGGCAAGTTTTTAGGATTCATGGTTAATCATCAGGGTATTTAAGCCAATCTAGAGAATATTCAGGCTCTATAAGATGTTTAGCTTTAAATAACTACAAAAACTCATAGGTATGGCTGCTGCATTAAATCATTTCATTTTAAAATATGTAGATAGATGTTCACCTTTCTTTAAAACACTTAAGAAGAGTAAATAATTTGTATAGATCGAATAATGTGATACAACTTTGACTGAGCTAAAAGAATATTTCAAGTAATGTGAACTATTTTCCTTTAGAGAAACTTATCTTAACACTAATCACAACCTCAAAAAAATTTGGGCATTACTTTGATACCCATCTGATTAACGTATTGACCTCAAATTTGATTGAGGCTACTATTAGAAAATTAAATATTGCAAGTAAGATGGAGAATGGTTTGTTGAACTAAGTCGATTTCACATTGAATTTGAGTCAAGAATAGCCATTAAGGGTTAAGTGTTAATATATTTTATTGCCGAGTTCCTAGGAAATATCAAAGTTGAGCCAATCAATACATTGTTTGCCCTAGTTAGGAGGCAAGCTATAGAAATGACAAAGGCTAATCAGTAAACCGAGATTCTACAATCAGGTAATCAACGATTGAAAACTCACCCTAATGCCTGGGTAGTCATCATTGGCAGCTAATGGTTCTATAATAAGTTTAGTTTCTAAAATGCTAGAAGAAGCCTTAATTGAACAAGCAGTCCAATTAGGATTTAAAACCTCCAACAATGCAGCCGAGTACGAAGCACTTATGTTGTGGGTATGAAGAATGCAAAGAAAATAGGGTTCCAAGATTTGATAATGTATTGTGATTCTCAGTTAGTTGCCAACTAGCTCACTGGGGAATATGCTGCCATAAACGAAATGATGGGGGCATACATGAAATTGGCTAAGAATCTCTTCAAAGAATTCAACTTAACCTACATTAACGGTTCCTTATAATTAGTAATTCGCATGCAAATGCTATAGCAACTCTAGCTTCTATTGTGGATTCAAGTCTCCAAAGAACCATTAAAGTAGAGTACTTGCCTAGTCCGACTGTATATGATATTGAAGCAAACCTTAGGGTTAACTGGATGGACCTAATAGTCAAATATCTCAAGGATGGAACTCTTCTTGATGGTAGTAGCGAAACATGCAGAATACGAGCACAAGCTAGCAGATACTAGTTGTCACCTAAGAAAAAACATTACAATAGGTCCTTTTTAGGACCCTATTTGAGATATGTTCACCCAAAGCTGATCCAAAACATCTTCCATGAAATGCATGAAGGCATTTTTTGAGGTAATGCAGGGGGTCAATCACTAGCCCATCGAGCAAGAAGCCAAAGCCATAGGTGGCCCTACATGTCAAAAAATGCTTTAGATTATGTCAAGAAATATGATAAGTGCCAAAACCACTCTTCCATCATTCACTAACCTGCCACTCAATAGCATTTGATCACTAGTCCTTGATCGTTTACTACATATGGATTGGATATTATGGGCCCTTTTTCTAGGGGCTCAGTTTCTCAGAGATTTCTACTGGTTAGAATTGATTACTTTGCCAAATGGATGGAAGATGCGGTATTGGTTAACATTAGAGAGTCAAATGTCAAGACTTTTCTTTGGAAAAATAACATCACCAGATTTGGCATCCTTAAAACTTTTATCTCGGATAACGTAACTTAGTTCAAAGGTGAAAAGATTCAAGAGCTGTGCAGAGACTATGGAATTAATCAAAATTTCTATAGTGTATTTATAAGTTGCAAAACAACCCTAGAGGGGGTGAATATGGTTTTTCAAACTTAATCCAAAATTTAAAATAGTATCAAATAAAGTTTAAGCAATAAAACTTTAACTAAGTCTATATTAAGTAAATCATGCAATCTCAAGAGCAAGCAATAAGAATAAATGCAAGTAAATAAGAAGCTTGAATTAGAAAAATTGAACCAAAAGAGCCAACGACATTTTGTTCTCATGGTTAGGTTGTTTAGACCATACGTCCGTGCCCTGGTAGTTTTCCTGAGAAGTTTCACTAACTGATTTTCTTACAGGTGAAAAATCAAACCTTTTATAAGTGCAATTTTATCACTACACTCACATTAGAATCACTCTTACTCTTACATTGAGAAAACCTCTCACTAATGTATAAAAATAGATTGTTTGGTGATACACACCAATGAACAATAACTCTCAAGTGTTTATAAAGATGTAAAATGAAGCTCACACTAGAGTTATCAAATTTGATTAAGATTTATAGCTCAAAGTGGAGAGGATTGTTCAAACAAATGACTTAAATCTTTTGAATATCAAAGATTAAAGAATAGATAGATAAAATAGTAATTCAAGAGAATTTAAATTTGTCTTAGAAATCTTATATATAGTCCCAAAGAAAATATGGTCATTTTGAAGGGTAAGTATAGAGTTTGCTTCAAAAAGTGGCAAAAATCTAAATTCCAACGGCTATATTCTGGAACATCAGTCCACTGAAGCAATTTCCATCAGTCAACTAATGGCCACTGTCCATCCGACCAAAATTTCAATTTTTGGACTTCTATAATTTTGATCCAAAATTAATTTTAATGCTTGGGAATTGTTAAAAACATATTTCTAAGACACTTATTCTCATAAGAGTTCAAAATATGCTCGTATGAATTTATTTTGAAAGCCTGTTTATAAAGAATTATGTTTTCAAAGGAATTCAAGTCCAACCTTATTTGTGTTAATTCATAAATGATGTTTAATAACTTTTGAGCTATTATAAGGATTAAAAAAGAAACTTTATAATAAATACTAAGCACTCACTTAATTTTTGATTTAATGAGGCTTCAAATGTTTAATTGGTTTATTCGGTTCTTCACTTGCTCAATGACTTTGATCTTCAATAGATTGTATATCTTTGCTACTTGATCTGTGTTGTCATGTGTGGCAAACCATTATGATTTGTACACTTGGGAAGAATGATCTCGGTTTGGACTTGTCAGTTTTAATCCTCGTAAGATAGTGATTGAAATGTGGCTACACTTAATTCAACACACATGTTAAATTACACATGATTAATATATTGCTATTATCAAAACAAGATTAATGACCTTTTAGGTCAACAATATATTTTCCCCAAGGCAATGGATTAGCTGAAGCTTCGAATAAGGTTATTTTTGAAGGCCTAAAGAAAATAAAAGAAGATGCTAAGGGATGATGGGTACAAAAGTTGCCCTTAGTTCTTTAGGCTTTTAAAACCACTTATTGCCGATCAACCAATGAAACTCCCTATTTCTTAACTTATGATACCAAAGCTATCATTCCATTGGAAGTTGGCCTACCAATTTTAAGGACAACTCAATTAGATATTAGTGGGAATGTAGTAGCTATAGAAGATGACTTAAATTATTTTAAATCAAGAATTGAGATGTGCTATTACATCTGACCAACTATCAAATTTCATTTTCTAAATATAGGCAACCCTAAATAAATCCAAGAGAATTCCAAGTTGGTGACATAGTTTTGAGAAAAAACCCTTAGAATAGTCGTTAAGCCAAAACATGGGAAACACGGCCAAAATTGGGAAGCTCCTTATTTTATTACTACATCTGGTCATACTAGATCTTATCACTGCAAGATATGGATGATTGGCCAATCACAAACCTTTGGAATGTTACAATTTTAAGGGAATATTATTATTGAATACTTGTAAGATTAATAAAGGGTCATTGTTTTTGCAAAAATTATAAATATCAATGAAATAAGCTATTTCTTTTAAAAAAATTGTTCGAACCAAAAACATCCAATGGGGGCATTTATTTATAAAAACCATGCATAACAAGGCAAATGAGTTTTAAGCTAAATAAGTTGATCACCCAAACCTAAGACGTCCTATGGGGGCACAAATCAACCTAAAGTCTTATAGATTGTTGGAGGCCTAAGATCTGGTATATCGACTATCGGCCAAAATCTTGGTAAGCTGGCAAGATCAACATAAGACATTTTATAACAAATGAAAGATCGCAATACCTTGCTCGGCAAAGCACTTTTTCTTATAAAGGAAAAACTATAAAACCTTGCTCAATAAGGAAAAGTAGGACCTTTCCTAACAAAGGAAAAATCCGTTAAGGTCTCAAAAGCCGATCATAAGTTGGTAGCGCACCAATTATGATAAAATTTCTAAGTGTTGAAGTTTTTATGGTTAATTTAATGTTCTTGGCTGATAAATCAAGTTCATTAACACAAGAAATATAACACAATACTTACAAGAAAAATGAAATTTTATTGATATTAAAGAAAAGTACAAATATTGGTTTCCTTGGCCCAATTACAAAAAAGGGAAAATAAAAATAGAAGACTAAGCAACAGGAGCATCCCCGTAATTGGAAACTGCATCAAAACTAGTTGGAGGATCCTTTTCAATAACAGGAGCATTGTTATCAACCAGGCTTCCTGTGTTGACTTAATCCCCTCAAGGAAGTTCTTGAGAGGGAGGATTTTCAACTACCTTATCATCCTTAGGCTCTTCGACCTTATCTTTTTTTTTCTTCTTCTTTATTGTTAAAATCTGGCCTTATCACCTTTTGATGAAGAGCGTGATTGACAAGGAGTTAGTGTTAATTGAGGGAAAAGTCATACCCTTCTTAGTAGATTTCCCTTTTTATGGTGTTGAATTGCCAAGCACAAAAGATGCCAACCTTGATCTCCCATTTTTCCTTCATAGTTGGGAGGGACGTGTTGATTTTAGCCAAATCTTATTGGCCATTGATCAACCAACTTCAGTGGCTTCTTTGTCCCTCTCAAACTCTTTATTCTTGCCCTATGTTGGGAAAGTTATGTGGCTTAGGAGGAGTTAGAAGTTCGAGCAAATATTGAGGTCATTGTTAGCAACCTCAAAATATTTCTTATATTGGTTCCTCTAATTCTCCACTATAATAAGTTGTTTGGAGACTTTGGATATGGCCTCATTCATGATGTTATAGTCCAAAGAGATCTTACTGGTCTTATTTTATATTTTTTGATCCTCTAAGTCATAGAGAAACCGAGCACCCTAAAAAAGTAAAGATAATTAAAAAAGTTGCCAAAGAAGAACAAAATAATTAAAATGTTGAATTAATTGAAGTTATACCTTTAACAATGAGAATAAGCCATTCCTTCTAAGTTTTGAATTGAATATTGTGTTCAAAACTTCCTGGTCTTTTAAGTAGGGTGGCTTAAGTGAATAGGTTGTAGGCCACCCCACGTGATTCTAAGGTCAATTGATCGGCCGTGATAGCATTTCCCTTATATTAAAATAAGGGGCGAAAAAGGCTTTGTTCCTTTAGAAGCCTTCTTTTTTTTTCAACAAGCTTCTTTGACTTTGTGATGTTGGATGGCCCTTCGACGCAGATTAGCACGTCCATAGATGGAATATCGTGGCTAGTGTCAGGCCCAATGTGTTGTAAGGTAGCCATTTTCAAAATTATGGGATTACCATCCCCAGCCCCAGATGAGGTCAGCTGAGCAGGAGCTGATGAAGGTTTGGTAACTTGCCTCAATCTCTTGGAGGTAGGAGCTTCTACCTTACCCGAAGAACCATCACAAGCTTTATCCTTCCATTTTTATTGCCTTTTATTTTACCTAACAAGAGCTTTAATATTCATCGGCATGTTGGTTGAGCTAGCTTCTGAATTCTCCTAAAATGAGTCATTTTAGATGAGATAGCTATAAGATCTTGGCTGTGCTTAAAGAAGAAGGTTCATCTCCTTCTGAATCAGCCGGTTCGTCTTTTAGCTAATGGTTTTTTAATGACCCTACTCCGTCCAAGTTAGGTTTAGAATCCTTTCTAAAGCTCGTTCGACTAAAGCTCTTAGAGGATGAAACATAAGGAACCCATTTTCCCTTTATAACAGCTAAAAAAGTGCTGAATTACCCTTCCCGTGTTTGCTTGGGAAGACAAGGATGAATTTATAAAGCTATTTGGCTGTGGTAATAGCCAAAACGTTCCCTTATTTTGATGCACCCCTTTTCACCCTGTTGAGGTCACACCAGCAGACATCTTTGATGTTTACTTGGTGGGTTCAGAGATTTTCTTAACTTGAGGTTTATGTTAGTGAGGAGGACTGCCCTTTTTGTCTTTGTTCTCGTGATATGTCTTTCTAAGATTGTGTACTCGGTTGACAATCTTATACTTGAAGAAAATGGCATCCTTCACCTCAAAAGAAAACTTATGCCTAGTCTTTGAGCTTTCTAGTTGAACTTCTGAGTCTCTGTCCTTATCATTTTCCTTCTTAATAAAAGATGATCTCGTGTTGGTATACCCTAGCAGGTGATATGCTGCCCAAGGATGACCAACTTGCCCAGTCAATAAATTGCCACCATCGTGGCTAACCAAAGCATTGATTTGATAAATTTTGACAATATACAACGAAGGCCTATCCAAAACACTGAAAATACCTGCAAAGGAAGCAAGCGACATTAGTAGTTGATTGGCAAATATATATAATCAATAATAACAAAAAAAACCAAGTATACACAGACCACGTCTAGAAGCCCGACGAGGAACATGTCTACTGATTGGATAAGGTTTAATATTTTTGGTCACAATAACTACATCTTCGTCGAACCCCTTTTGAGAGTTAGAAAGAACTATAACTAGGCTAGGAGTACCATTCCTAGTCTTAAGACTACAGTCGTATTTTCCCTAGCTAAGGGAATAGTAATATTTCACTTCGTCCAAATCCAAATTACTTTCCTGGATTATATTGAGAGTGTCAATACCTCTTAATTATTCTAATTACAATGGAGCTCAATTGAACTAAGGTGATGTGGGTATATCTAACAAAATCCACTAGAACGGGCCACATAAGTAGTTAAAGGCCAGCTTCCTTGAAGAAAGCTATATGAATGGGGTAGTCTTAATGATCTAGTTTGTATTCCACCATAAAAGGATTCCCATTGGCTCTAAGAGTCCTCCAACTAAGTCCCCTAGGGATATATTTAGTGGTGAACTCAACTTGTTAAACCTCAGAGATCAAAGTGTTTATACCCATAACATTTAATTTAAATAAAGTTGAACCCACTTATGTGCTAGGAAAGGGGGAAAGGATGAAGAACATGATGAACACAACGAATAACTCCGAAAGAAAAGTTTTAAAAACTTACTTGATTTTTGGGGTTTCTTGACTAAACTGAATAATAGGGCCCTAAGATGAAGAATGAATGTCAAATTTTTGGGGGGTGGGGGGAGAAGTTTTGAAGATTTCAGTGAGATTGAAGAGTTTTTTGATGGAGAGGTTACAAATTGCAAGAGTTTGGCCAGATAGAGAATAAGGGTAAGGAGGAAGAAAAAATGGACGGCCTATATAACCCCCTACCCCCTTTTTCTCTAAACAGTTATTGCCTTGGTAACCTGCGCTTAATGATGGAAAACATTTAAGGAGGTCTCACATGAACATCCTGCCCATTTCGAAACTGTAACTAACCAATAGAAACTGTAACTCTCTTAGCCGATCAAATTACTGATTGTTCAAAGTAAAGCCAAACACTTAATCTCAGATGGTAAGTCGAGATCAGATACTCAGGGGGGGCAATTGTATGAGGTAAAAATTATAAGTGAGCTTTTAGCCAGGCCTAGCTTGGATAGCCCATATCGTGATCGACCTATGACTTAGAGCTCTTAGTCCCATACATTCTAACTTATCCGACCTGGATATATTCTTCTGATGGTCGACCGTAAATCGGTTATTACTATTGGCCAAACAACACGTTTTTAGAAGATGAAGACCGACAATCCATGGTCGTTCAACTGATAGAGGAAACTGAGTTGGGGGATAAAATATGGAAAATAATTAATAATATAAGTGTAAATAGGGTTAGGGACAACTATTATCTTAGAATGGTGACCAAGTTTACCCTTTATAGTAATTTCCATAACTTAGTAACCCTTAATGTAACCATATCATATACTTATAAGTATGAAGTGATTACTTTTAAATCAAGACAATCAATATTATCCCATTTACATTCACTCCCACATAGCCTAATTCACTCACTATAATCCACTAGTTAAACCTTTGAGCAAGTGAAATAAAACACACACAAAAGAAGGACATACTGTCAGGTTAAGTATAAGAGCCATCGAAAGAACTTACCCTCAAACACAAATATGTCTTTCTTATTGTTCTTAGATTAGAGTACTATTTGATTGATGAACCGTAAGTGTAGGAGTTCATTTATTGTTGTTGGTTACCTTCATCATCTAGTTGGGTTGATCCTTTTCACTATGGACGGAAACGTAGTTTTCATTACCCACACATACCAACACAAAATTCAACTTTATAAGCTATAAATAAATAAATATTAAAGTTTTTTTTTACCCAGGTTTTTTCTACCTCTGTTTGGTACATGCATGGTTTAAACTTTAAATTTTTATTTTTTTTGGTCTATGCATGGTTTAATTCTTTAATTTAAAACCGCCCAAAATAGACTTGAGACTTGCAATTGCAAATTTTCAATTGTGGGAATGGAATTTTAGATTCTAACTTTGACATTTATCCACCAAACCATTTAATTTATGCCTATATATTGTTCTTTTATTTTCCTTTTATTCTTTAAGCACTTCAGTCAAAATATTAAACATTCCTTATGGAATTCTTCGAAAGCTAAATTTAAGTTTAATTAAGTACTCTTTGTTATAAAAGAAATGTCCATTATAATCTTGTCAAGCCTTTTATTTCAATATTGTCTTCACGGTTCTTTTCATTTCATGAAAATATATAATTATTACAGATAATATAGGTTATGTTGTAAAATATTGATATATGGATGTCCATATGTTATGTTTAAAGATACAATTTGTCCCACATTGGAATTGTGGTATGATTGAGGAGATTACCTCATAGTATATATATATTGTAATTTGCCCCACATTGATTTTGTAGAGAAGTAAGGAGGTTAGTTATTAATATAAATAGAGCTAATCTTACACATATTGTATATCAGTTGAATAAGAAGATTTCTTTTATTCTCTTCTTTCTTGCTCTTTCTATTATTTTAACATGTTATCAGCATGACTGCTCTACAGTCAATTGGAGGCCATTACGAAACCAGGCCACCATAGTTAAAATTTTTCTCTTCTTTTTGAAGGCCGGTCATGCAAAAGCATGCCACCATAGTTTAAAATTTATATTTCTTCTTCTTGGGTGCTAGTTCAAAATCAAGCATCGTAATTTCTTCATACAGGTCAGATCTATGATTTTATTATGATTTATGTTGTTTTGTCTTCTATTATTGTTATAAATTTTAAATATTCTATTTTATAAATAATTTCGATCTGAAGTTCTATGATTTATGCGTTTGGGACTTGAAATTCATAATCATCATTATCTTGGACCCGAAGTTTCACGATTTATATTTTTGGGACCTGAAGTTCCCTATTCATTATTTTGGACTTAAAGATTCATAATTTATTTTTTGGATCTAAAGTTTTCTATTCATTATTTTGGACCTGAAGATCCATAATTTAAATTTGGGACCTAAAGTTCCCTAATCATTATTATGGACCCGAAGATCCATAATTTATATTTGGGACCTAAAGTTCCTTATTCATTATTCCCAAAGATCCATAATTTATATTTAGGATCTGAAGTTTCTTAATCATTATTATGGACTCGAAGATCCATAATTTATATTTAGGACTTAAAGTTCCCTATTCATTATTCTAGACCCGGAGATCTATGATATATATTTGGAGTCAAAAGCTTTTATTTTATTTAGAGATATGAAGTTTTCTAAATTTGGACATAAAGTTCCAATAACAATATGCCTCAATAATCAAATGTGAAATTTTGATATGAAATTTTGATATAAGAGGATATTGAATTAAAGTCCCATGAATTTGGTAACCTAAATTTGGGCCTGAAGCCCCATATAACTATTAAATTCTTGTTTAATTAAAATTATATATAACTTTATATATAAGCATGCCGTTGTTATAGTATTTCCTATTTAAACTTAATAATCCTCTTATTCTACCCATTCTCTATAATTGCTTAAAGTAGTAAAATAAATTATTCCAAATATAATAGATCAGCATACAAGGTCAAAATTTTTAGGCTTGAAGTTTTTTTTATAAAGCCAAAAGTTTTATTATTTTTTATGAACCCGAAGTTTCATATTTATTTTAATAAAGAACCTACAATTCATTGTTTCTTATAAGGCTAAAGTCTCATAAGATAAAGAATCAGTTCTCAACTTTCTACGTCATTAATTTATGCATACTTAAAAATGATTTATTAGGTCTTTTGCAATCCTTGAATGATGGGTATGACCACCAGAAGATGGTCATCAAGCCAACACTCGTAATGAATAGATTGAATCTATGACAATGACTGAATATAATTTTTTTTTTTTAGTTTTGATACTTTGCCTTGAATATGCTCCTGAAGTAGCATTATCAAGATTATTGTTATTCAAATAGTCTAGGCTAATTGGTTGTCTCCTTATGTCAAAACAGAACAACCAAATATTGATGAAATCATAATTTTGGAACAATTAGTTTTAAGGCAATTCCTGAAGAAAGTGCCAACTTTTATCAAAATAGAGATCAAGAAATTAAAGTCCAACAATCCCCCAGAAGAGGTGGATAATAGTTTTCCTCTAATAGAGGTAAGCATGGTAACTACCCCAACAGAGGTAAAATAAATAAAAAAATAATAATATAAGATTCAAAAACCACCTGAAGTGGTTTATTGAGAAGCGTCAGACCTTAAATCTTAACCATATACCAAAATATATGGTAGTTAAATATAAGACCTCTATTAATGATTTGGAGACAATCATGCTGAATGGTTGGGAGGAGCGTGAAATTATTTTTATAAAGTTCCTAATTGCATTCCTCTTGATAAAAAGGTTTTTGGTGAAAGGCTGAGAGAAAAACCAATCTAAGTCCAGAAGACCTTAATTATCATTTATTTATGATTCTTTTATTTAAATATATGGATTATGGATTACATAATAAATTTTTTAGACAGTGTCATATCATATATTGTTGTTGAAAAACCAATTTTTTTTTAATGAGTTGGTGTTTTATACACACAAAGTATCCCTTATAACTAGATTTATATAAAAGATTGAAGGTTCCAGAAGAGCTTATATAATGTTACCATATAGTACCAACATATTCATTAAAGATTATTATTGTCAAGCAGTTCCTGAAGAAACTTGCTTAGCTTTAATGAATATCATATTGAAATAAATAATGAAGGTAACAATGAATTACTATGCATTATTAACTAGTGTTGGGAGCTAGAAGCTCAGATTATAATCATTAGTACTTTTTCCTCAGGTCTTTATTGCACAACATTGTGCATCATTACTAGTGGTAGGAACCAAAGCTCCCAAGTCTCTATTATACAACACTTTTTAGTGTTGAATCACTCTCCACTATGAGTCAAAAGCTCAAGCCAAGCTAAAAGTCCAAAAATTTAGTTATTCCAAAAATCTCAACTTTTTGTATAATAGGTAAGTATCTTAAAAGTACTATATTAAGAAAAATAATAAACAACTCTTAAGGGTACCAATTGACAAATTAAGAATTTATTATACTAAATGTGTATTTTTTTTCAACCATGTATTTGCAAAAGTAAACTTGCTACTAAATTATTTTATTTAAATTTTTTTTGTGGATTGACATTTTTTTGAAAGAATGCAAGCTGATATTTGTACCTTTGTTCATCCTCCAAGACTACAGGCACCTATTGATATGTAAGTTTTCTTCATTCTATTATGTATTATTTTTGCAAGTTTATTAGCCAACATTGTGAAACTTAACTTAGGACTTAATTTTTTTTACAAGCTTATTATACGAATTCAAAAACACAACTATTAAATCTAATTTGCCTAAAGTTAGTTGTGTTATTCATACCGTTTCAAATTAGAAGATGAAGAAGTATTGGTCCTAAAGTACCATACTTAAGTGCAATTATTACTTATCACAATGCATTAGACCGTACATTTCCTTCTTTATTAACTTGCTTAGTATATATATAGTTTTGCACCAACTAAACGACACTAAATATGTATCAAACATATCATCAGATATCCACGATGAACCACTGATTTTATTTTATTTTATTCACATAACTCTTATGGTTCTAAGTTGATAGATTATTGACTACGCTCAAAAAGTGCGAAGTATTATGCACAAGTGCAAGCGGTCAAGTTACAATATACTTGGGAAGTCCAAGGTCGAACCACAGGGAAGGGAAGTAACCTATTTCTTCTAGTTATCTCTCTCAGGGAAAGAAGGGAAAGAAAGAAAAAAAATGATTGAAATGAGGAATAGGAAAGGAAAAATGAAACTAAATGAAACTATTAACTAAATTAAACTAAAACTAAAGTCAAATATTGTCTTATGGTGCAAAATTAAAGGGAATCTACAAGCGCAAGTTTTCTACCAAAAAGGCTTCCTAAATACACTAGGGGAACATGCAATTGAACTAAAAATAAATAAATGAAATAAAATAGCGTACTAATTGAACAAAACATAATATTAAATGTACTTAAACCAACAAGACACAAACGTTAGGGATGAATAAGTGTAATTTGAGACCTAGTATTGCTAGTGCGTAACAAAAACAATCCAAGTTGATTAAAATCTCCAAAAATCAGTAGCTTAACACTCTCCTAAGGTTTGAATATGCTTAAACATGATTCAAGTCAAATCCGTCTTAGACAGAACGTTGAAAGTCAAAACTAGCACTTTCTCGGCACTTATATGAATAAATGTCAAAACAGCGCCAAATTAGCCAATGCACTTATGAAACTAACTTAACTAATTAGAAGATAAAGACCGTCCGCAAATCAGCCACGTTAGGGTTTTGGTGCAAAAATCCGTGAAATAACAGTTTTACGGTTCTTATTCAAATAGAATTTTTGAGCTAACTTATGGAAACATGTTTGTTAGGCATGAAAAGATAAGAAACTACTCATACATTCAGTAGGTGATCTATAACTAATGTAAAAATCATATTCAAACTTAAATTGGATTACATTCAAAGATTAAGTTTCCATCTTTCACTACAGACCCTTAACTAACGATTTAGCTAGACATATTCAAATTAAACATGCAAACAAGATTTGAAATTATGAAAAACATTATACACGTACTTAATATTGAATAAAATCAGATTTGAAAACTTTTGACTTTGGAATTACTCAATTTCAATTTAAAACAAAGATTTTATGCTTAAAACGGTAAACAAACTCAAAACGGTCATAAACTGATGAATTTCGACTAAAACCCTAAAATTTCTAAAAAATTAGATTTTTTATAATGAAAAAAGAATCACATATGAATCGCATTGAAAAAGGATAAACTATTTGAATATAGAACGATAAACTAGCATAAATTGATGAAAAATCGAGAAACCGACAAAACGGGTTTATAAACCCTAGAACCAGCCCATAAAACGTGGGTTTAGGGTTAATTCCAGAATATATATGAACCCTAACAACTAATATATGAATATCTAAGCAAACAAAGGATTAAAAGCAATTAAATTAAAGAAATTAGAAAACTAGGGTTTACCCGGAAGAAGAACAGTAATTGCAATTGAAACTTGATATAATGATGAATTGAATCTTGATTACACCAATGGTCCAGCCTCAATATGCCATAAACAAACTAAACTAACAATTATTTTGAATAAAGAAAAGAAAAATCACTCAAGTTTGATCGTTAGATGCAGCGCAAAAGCTCCCAAAAACGTACGATGCTCTCTGCCTCTCTACTAATCAATTCTAAAACATTGTGTACCCTAAAATATTAGATATATGACCTTTTATACAGTAAACAAGTGTCTCAAGTCATGGTTTTAGTAATCCTTGAAGAAACGGGCCGAAACATGGCTTAAAATTGAATTTGGACCAAAATTGGGCCCATTTTCTTTATGATGTCTTTTTCTTTTACTCATAACTTTCTGCTCTGAACTTCGATTGACGTAATGTTTTTACCTAAGTGTAGATAATTTAATTCTCTACAACTTATATTTCTAGAGATTTCTTCAAATTCTCATTGTAGAAAAAACTTTGATCAGCTACAACCTCGGGCTTATTACGACAATTCTCGGTTTTGGTCGAAAACTTCCAGAATTGATTCGTTTGAGCTTCTTTACTTTTGGGATCACTCTTGGACACTTGAATTCACTTCATTCATGCTTGGGGACTTTCTATTCTTTTCTTTCTAGTGCTTTGGGGTAGTTTGCGGAGTTTTTCTCGTCTCGGGCCTCGGAATGGATATTGAATTGTTCTTCGGACCTTCTTTTTGCACTTTTCCGCTTTCAGCCTTCTATCTTGCATGCAACTTCAGTTACTTAACAACTTTAGTACTGCAAAATATCTTAGTAACACAAAAATACAATACAATGCCTTCTTTTTATGCTTAAACTGAATTTACATGCAATTTTCGGTTTTAGATGTAACTAGAAGCTAATTGAGCCTTGTTTAAGGGATTAGAAATGTAATTTCTGAGCTCAATCACCTCCCCCAACTAACGTATTGCTAGTCCCTAGCAATGGAGTGATAAAATGACACATATCTCTAAAAATAAACACAAAAAAGAATGAAAGAAAAACACAATACTAAACTAAACAGTTGCATTAAGCGGATGAAATAAGCCTTTAAACCCCTAGGTCACCCCTAGTAGGATGAGTTGTGTCTCGTGAGGGTTTCCAGTGAATATACCCACAAAATTTCCGATTGCAGTTCAAGTCTTGTCCCATAGTTGCCTATCATGCATAAATTATCTCTCAAATGGCTCTGCAAGGACCTAAATTGACTTAGTGCTACATTAGTAAGAGATATACAAAAGAAATAGCAATCTTAATGCATTCAAAATAGACGTAGCATAAATATAAATCATAATTGTGCGTGCATAGGCAAATACATTGACTTTCAACTTTCAAAATCAATCATAGCTCCATACTCAGTTCATGCTAAGCTTTGACTCAAACTCTTACTAGACATACACTCAACAAATGAATCTCTCCGAATCAGGTGTATCTCTCTACATACGGGCTAAATGGAATGTTTGCAATCAAAATCAAATGCCTCATGTATGTTTAAACGAAAAGACGCTAAAATGAAATAACATGAGTCTCTAGGAAAGATATTCAAGTTTGAAAAAGGCGAGAATGCTTTTGTATACCTTTTTGTCATCTAAATCTCGATATTAAGCCACCAAGGATCAAGTAGGACTTTATTAGGTTGTAATGGGGTTAGGGGTATGGCTATGAAACGAACGGGTCAACTGAGGATTCAAAAGACTCGGTTTTTTTTTTGTAATGCTCAAAGGCTTTTCAGCTCTTTCTCTTTACTTTAATACCCACATTCTTATTCTATTGCATACAACCTTGAATTTACATTTTCAATAAACATCAGCATATCCATTTTTTCAATGCAAACTTTTCATTCTTTACTTTTTCTACTCTCTTTTCAGATCAATATATTTCATTATGCCTCTACTTTTGAGCCTTTTGCACAAACGAGCCAAGGGTGTGGAATTTATGGTACTGGCTCGGGTTTAACTTTAGGTGTAACAATAAAAACAAGGCTTCAGGCTTCAAAAGGGCTGCTACGGATAGAATGTAAGGACAGGCTAAGGCTAGTGGCTAAAACAAAGATGGCCTATATCATTTCCTTAGCTTCTAGCTTCTAAATTTAAACAACTACAAGGCATTTTATAATTTAGCATCTTATGGACTTACCTTTATAAAACTGAATTAAGATTGAAATTTAAGAGACTCAATCAATTTGTAAAACGCTTTTCAGGAATCAGAGTTTATATATATAGCTCTCAAATATGAAAGAATGGCTCAAAACCTCACAGCTATATAGTCTCCACTTTAATTTTGAACAGAGTATTTCACTAATCAAGATCTATCAGTCTAATATCAAGTAATGTCAAAAAATGCACGAACAAATATATTCAACTTAGTATGCATCTTTTGAACTACAAGAAGATAAAAAAAATTCTCTAATTTATCTAATACTACGCCATATACTAAATTAATTCATGAATGCGTCGTCGCCCAATGAGAGAAAGCAAAACAGAACTAGATGGGACGACTTAAACTAGCAAACTCAGATTTTTTTTTGGTTTTTTTTTAGAAAGAAAGAAAATGAAAATAAACCAAAACGACTATCCTAAGTTACTTGCATACAGGCTTCTCGAAAAAATTTGACCACAGGTCTCCTCTCCCCCAACTAAAATCCAACATTGTTCCCAGTGTTACAAAACAAGCATAAAAGCATGGATGCAAGGGACTGAAATAAATGAGTAAAATGGAAGATATACCTGAGAGCGGCCTGATATCTCTAAAAATCTGCATGTTAGCAACGGAAATTCTACGAAAACTAAAAATAAACAAAAAGGAAAAGAAATAAAAGAAAAATCCTAAACTACTTACCTACTTACGTTACTTACCTTCTGCTCTACGTACGATCTAGGTGGTGGCTCAGCCAGACAAAGACTGTAATACCCCAAATCTCAAAAGATCCAACATAATTTCTCATGCCCTCTTCATGTAAATCAATAACCCATAATGTAGGTTTTATGATTCTCAGCTCGCCTTTGTAGAACGTCGAACGGACCATTCTACCCGCCATCCTTCTTTTGTGAGCCTCGGGGTCCACTTCTGGGTAAACAAATTTGAATATATCGTCCCACACATACATCTGATCTTGTGGATGTAAGTAGTACGGAGTCTCTACATCGATGGTATCTTCTAATGAGAAAAACTTTCTCTTCACTGCCTTGCACGGCATCATTTGACCATCATCAGATGAATTAGGTGAATCAGAACACCAATATGAATCGCTTGAACTCTCATTGTCAGACTTGTCATTACTGCTTTCGGAACTGGAGTCATCAGATTCACTGCTACTGCTTCCAAACTCAGAATCTTCGGAAGGATCAGATTCCTCATCATGTTTTGATGGGTCAGACAACTTCCTTTTCTTTACCTCAGCCACTTCGATGAACTTAGCTGGCTAAGAACGTTTTACTTCAACGTGCGAATGAGCTCTTTCAGGTGGGTTAGATTGCTCTTTCTTAGGCTGATCAGCTTCCTCTATGTGTTCGTCAGACTCCCAGTTAGATGGCTCAGTAGGGTCATAATCACATTGATCTTTAGTTGCAACTGATGTAGATTGACTTGACTTCCATTTACTTTTAACCTCTTCACCTGATTCACTATCCTCGTACACCTCAACAGCAATGCCTATATAGTTATTTTCACCTCCTCACACTTTTCATCATCTTTAGACAAATTCTTTCGAAATGTGAATGGATCACGAGTAAACTGATTGACAATCGCTGGGTTCTCAAATGAATTTGAGACCGGCAAAATTTTTAGATTACTGTGATCAGGTACATCTGTATCTAGCCCTAATATAGGCAAACTATCCAGACTCATGTCTTGAGATGATGTGCTATGTGCGGAAGAGGAATAACTAGACGACATTGGTTTTAAGATGCTTGAAATGTATCTAAATAGCTTCACATAATGGATCTAGATAAACAATTAGTGCATATGAAATGTAGGTAAACAGATAATCAAAATGAAAATGAAAATGAAAATGAAAATAAATATATAACAACAACAGGAGCATCACATTTCATTCGAACAAGACATATATATATATATATATATATGTGTAAATAAAGCAAACAAGTTCAAAATGTAACACATAAAAAGTAAACACCTCCCTAAAGCAAAAACCTAGGCCTACGGGATCTAAACATAGAACACAAGGAAATCTTAATCCCTAGTCTAACTAGTTGATGGGCCGGTGGAGTCATCTACTATCTCCTGGTAATCTCCTCCATCACTATCTGACTCCTCTTCAATGATCTCCTTAGAATTCTCGGACTTATCAGCATCGTGGCCTCCTGGCGTCCTAGCTCAATGCGGTTGATCGCAGCCGACAGCTTCGTGTACCGGCTAATGCTCCAAAAATCCAAAATTAAAATAATAATAATAATAATTAAAATAATAATAATAATAATAATAATAATAATAAAATTCCTTGAATTCGTGAGAACGCTATAGAACGATTAAATGCATAGAATTTAATGGCTTCTCCCTCCCCCAACTCAGAACGACACAGTCCCTATGTTGCAAAATAATTTACAGAGCATTAACCGAGATAGTTTATACGCGGTGTAAATTTGAAAAGATAAACGGTTCGAACTGGAATTTGAGATCACCAACTAAGAATGACAGCGAAACACATTAAACAATGAAAATGAAAATGAATATATAAAGGATATAAACAAAAATATACAAAGTATACAAAGTTTGGCAAATCTTCTCGATCATCCAGTAGCATCATAGTTGGGTTCCCCCAACTCAATGCTTTCTTCACTGTCATCAAGCTTCTCTAAAAGTGGCTTCAATCGATGTCCACTGACTTTAAACGTACTGCCATCTTTTGGATTCTCCAATTTTACTGCTCCATAAGGAAAAACTGTACGAATTTTGAAAGGACCAGTCCATCTTGACCGAAGTTTACCAGGAAATAAATGGAGCTTTGAATCATAAAGTAAAATTTTTTGCCCGGGCTCAAAATTCTTCCTCAAGACCTTCTGATCATGGAAACACTTTGTCTTTTCCTTGAAAATTCTAGAATTATTATCCGCATCATGACGTAATTCTTCAAATTCGTTTACCTGCAAGCTCCTCTCTTTACCACTCTCTCGAAAATCGAAGTTCATAACTTTAATAACCCAGAATGCCTTATGTTCAATCTCCAAAAGGAGATGACATGCCTTACCATAAACCAACCAGTAAGGAGACGTATTCAAACTCGTCTTATAGGCAGTTCGGTAAGCCCATAAAGCATCTTTCAAACGAATAGACCAATCTTTTCGATTAACATTGATTGTTTTCTTGAGAATTTTCTTAATCTCTCTGTTGGCTAGTTCAGCTTGCTTGTTTTTCTGTGGGTGATACGCCAAAGAGACTCGGTGATTCACTCCGTAACGTCGCATCAATTTCTCGAACGGTTTACTGCAGAAGTGACTGCCTTGATCACTTATTATCACTTTTGGAATGCTAAACCTAGAAAGAATATTTTGTTTAAGGAATGCAATGACCGTGAAATGATCATTATTTCTAGTGGGAATGGCTTTGACCCATTTAGACACATATTCGACAGCGACAAGAATGTACTGGTGCCCAAACGAAGGAGAAAATGGCCCCATAAAAGCTATACCCCAACAGTCAAAAATTTCAATTAACATGATATTAGTTTGAGGCATCATATTTCTTTTTGAGTTGGCATTTAACATTTGACAGCGAGCGCACATTCTGTAGTGGTTCTTCACATCCTTGAAAAGAGTTGGCCAATAGAAACCAAACTGTAGAATTTTGTTAGCCGTCTTGCAGAAAGAAAAATGGCCCCCACATGCTGCTTCATGACAAGCATACATGATGGATTTAGCTTTCTCTGCTGGGACAGATCGTCGGAATATTTGATCAGGACAGTATTTATACAAGTACGAATCATGAAAATAGAAATTCTTTACCAAGGTAAAGAATTGATTTAGCTATTGACGGGGCCAATCAGGAACCATTCCTGTGGCGAGATAATTCATAATATCTGCATACCATGGCAAACTACGAACAGCCATCATTTGTTCGTCTAAAAAATTATCTTGAATAGATAAATCGTCTCTGTCTCGAATTTCTCTAATGAGCCTAGATAAGTGATCAGCTACCATATTCTCTACTCCTTTCTTATCTTTGATAATCAAGTCAAATTCTTGGAGCAGTAGGATTCACCTAACTAATCTTGCTTTCGCATCTTTTTTCATAAAAAGATACTTAATTGCTGAGTGATCAGTAAAGCAGACAATTGGTGATCCAACCAAATAGGAACGGAACTTATCTGAAGCAAATACAATTACTAGCAACTCTTTCTCAGTCGTAGAGTAGTTCAACTGTGCATCATTTAAAGCTCGGTTAGCATAGTAAATAACATGGGGCTTTTTATCCTTCCTTTGACCTAAGACAGCTCCAATGGCATAATCACTAGCGTCGCACATAAGCTCGAATGGTAAGCTCCAATCGGGTGGTTGCACAATGGGTGCAGTTGTGAGCATTTCCTTGAGCTTATCGAAAGCTTCTTGACACGCTGAAGTCCATTCAAATGGTGCATCCTTGGCAAGCAGGTTACATAGGGGTCGAGAGATAGAACTAAAGTCTTTAATAAACCTCCTGTAAAAACCAGCATGGCCTAGAAATGATCGAACCTCTTTGACAGTTTTGGGAATTGGCAAATTAGCAATGAGGTCAATTTTAACCTTATCCACTTGGATTCCTTCAGCTGAGATAATATGACCTAAAACAATACCTTAGGTAACCATGAAATGGCATTTTTTCCAATTTAGAACAAGATTATTATCTTTGCAACGAATCAAGACTTTCTCAAGATTCTGGAGACAATCTTCAAAAGAATCACCAAAAAGGGAGAAATCATCCATGAAAACTTCAAGAAACTTTTACACCATGTCACTAAAGATACTCATCATGCACCTTTGAGAGGTTGCTGGTGCATTAGACAAGCCAAAGGGCATTCTCTTGTAAGCAAAATTACCAAAAGGACAAACGAAAGTGGTTTTCTCCTGATCTTCGGGAGCGATCTCGATTTGATTGTAACCACTGTAACCATCTAGAAAGCAGTAGAAAGAATGACCAGCCACTCTCTCCAAAGTTTGATCAAGAAATGAGAGTGGAAAATGATCTTTCCTAGTTACAAGTTAAGCTTGCGATAATCAATACACATGCGCCATCTAGTGGTAACATGTGTAGGATTTAACTCTCCTTCAGCATTAGGAACAACAGTTATGCCAGATTTCTTAGGCACAACCTAAGTAGGACTTACCCATTTGCTATTAGAGATAGGGTAAATGATTCCAACATCTAAGAGCTTAAGAACTTCCTTGCTGATTACTTCTTTCATGTTGGGATTTAACCTCATATGCATCTGTCGAGAGGGTTTAGCATCTTCTTCAAGGTATATCTTATGAGTACATATATCGGGACTTATACCTTTCAGATCAGCTATTGTCCATCCTAAAGCATCTTTGTGTAACTTAAGAACTTTCAAGAGCTCAAACTCTTGAGTGAAATTCAACTTGCTTGAAACTATGATAGGATAAGTTTCAGATTCTCCTAAAAGGCGTACTTTAGCTCCTGAGGTAGGGGCTTAAGTTCCAAGTTTGGAGCTTTGAATGTAGAGGGTATAACTAAAGAATTACTCGGAGGGAGTTCTTCAAAACGTTCAGTCCACATAACCTGCTCTGTCTCGAATTTTTCAGCAAATTCGTTGGAATTAAGATCGAAAACTGTTTTACTTCTCCTTCTCGATAGGAGAATAAGTTTCAAAATTAGAAAAAGAATGAGTCAAGGTTGACTCAACTGGGTCCTCATAATGCAACAAACCAAAGTATTCCTCCAAAACTGTATCCAAATAATTGATTTCTCGAATATCTTCTTCTTCAAAATCTGGCTGTTTAGGAATTGAAAAGATATTGACATCGAGAGTCATGTTTCCGAACGAAAGCTTCATAACACCATTCCTAACACTGATAATAGCATTAATAGTAGCAAGGAAAGGTCTTCCTAAAATGATGGGAATCTGGGTACCAATATTAGCCATAGGTTGAGTATCTAGAACAACAAAGTCAACTGGATAGACAAAGTTATCAACCTTAATCAAAATATCTTCAACTACTCCTCGTGGGACTTTCACGGAACGATCAGCCAGTTGCAAGGTAATTCTCGTGGGTTTTAACTCACCCAAACCTAACTACTAATAAACAGAATACGGGAGTAAGTTCACACTAGAACCAAGATTTAGGAGAGCATGTTCAATCTTTTGATCACCAATGTAACAAGAAATGGTAGGACAACCAGGATCCTTGTGCTTGGCTGGCAAATTATGTTGAATGATCGAGATCACCTGATTAGCTAAAAATGCTTTCTTCTGAACATAGACTCTTCTCTTTATGGTGCACAAGTCTTTAAGAAACTTAGCATAAGAAGGAATTTGCTTGATCACGTCCAAAAGAGGAATGTTGATCTTCAATTGCTTAAAAAGATCAAAAATCTCAGAATTACGATTATCCTTAGCCGGCTTCTGTAACCTTTGAGGAAAAGGAACGGGAATGTGATAAATAAAAGTTTTATTTTTTTCTGGGACATCATTCACATTCTCGGCTTCTGCTTTAGCTTCCTTAGCTATCTCAGCTTCTCTCAAAGCTTCAGTAAAAGTGTACTGCTCAGTTTCAACTTCTTCATCTTCTACCTCCATCACTCTTATTTGAACATATTCAGGTGGAGGTGGCTCTATTTGATTGTCAATAACTCTACCACTCCTCAAAGTAGTGATAACTTTGACTTGCTCTTGATATTGCTTAGTGCCTGAAGAAGAAGAATTATTAATGGCTTTGGGATTGGGCTGAGGTTGGGCTGGGAAAATTGCCTTCCCCTTCGCATCATTCTGACTAGCAATCTTCTCCATAGAAACTTTCATCTGATTCATCGTCTGCAGCATTTGCTAAAACATGCTTTGCAAATTCTCCTCAGGGATTTTCCTATGCGGTGGAATATAAGAATTAGGACTCGAACCTTGAGGTTGTTGATACTGCTGAGGTTGAGATTGAAAATTAACTGGAGGTTGAGATTGCTGATAGAACGGTTGAAGTGGTGGCGGTGGTTGAAAATTAGACTGGGGCTGCTGAAATGGTTAAGAAGGTTTCATGGGGTTCCCTTCATAGTTGTTACTAGACCAACTGAGCTTGGGATGGTTCCTCCAAGATGGGTTATACTGATCCCCATAAGAATTGGATTTGCCAATTGCCATGACAGCATTGACATCAATGTTCAATACTTCTCTAAGAGCTGGGATGGTCAGTCACTAGTGAGATGACCAAGTGTGTCACAAATGCTGTAAGCTTGCTCCACGAACTGCTTAGGATATGGTTCTCTTTTCTTTGATTCCAAAGCTTCAAGTTTTTGGCAAATAGTAGCTAGCTTAGCATTGATTTCATCGTTATCCTTCAGTTGGTACACACCAGCTGGTGCTACCTTTGGTCTAGCTGTACCTGCCTTAGCACTCGGTTCCCATTCCTGAGAAACTTCAGAAAGCCATTTGAGATATCCTTCAGCATCTGTAGGACACTTTCCTAAGAATTGCCCATTTCACATTGATTTAACAAACTGACGAGTGGAGGGAACTAGACCATCATAAAAGAAACTGATGATTCTCCACTTTTCATAACCATGATGAGGACAAGAATTAAGAAGATCTTTGAAGTGCTCCCAACACTGGAAGTAGGTTTCATCATCCTTCTGGGAGAAGTTTTGAATCGCCTTCTTCGAGCTGGAAGTAAGATGTAAAAGAAAGAATTTCTTGAGAAATTGTTCTTGGAGTTCTTGCCATGAGTTGATGGATCTAGGACGAAGAGAGATAAACCAAGTCTTAGCTTTGTCCTTCAGGGAAAAAGGAAATAACTTCAACTTAATTATATCTTCAGAACAATTCTGATCACTAAAAGTGGCACAGACATCTTCAAATTCTCGAATATGAAGGTAGGCTTGTTCACTTTCAAACCCATGATAAGTAGGTAGAAGTTGAATCATGCCATTGCGAAAATGAAAATTATTTGCATCATTTGGAAAATTAATGCAAGATGGAGTAGCATTTATGCTAGGAAGTAGGAGTTCACGCAAAGTAAGATTAGGGTTTTGAACTGCTTGGTTGACTCCATTATTAGCTGCTCGTGTTGCTTGTGCTGCTGCAAATGCGGCTGCTTGTTCTTCAACGTCTTGATCGGCCATCGGGTGTTTAGCTGCCCACAGGATAGTACAGTTCAAAGAATCAGAAGAAAAAAAAAGTGGAAGTGAATTGGTGGAACTAGAAGACTAAGGTGATGGAGATGGTTCGTCGTCTAACTTGTACTTGTCAGGAAGGACACGGTATTCGTACAGAGGATTACTTGAAATGCGATTATTAGGACCACGAAGCCAAGGTTTCATATACTAAGCAGAGACCTAATATAGAATCCTAGGATGGAAAAGAAAAGAAAGAAACTAGAAAGAAACGAATGGAACTGTTAACCTTCCCCGGCAATGGCGCCAAAATCTTGCTTGACTACGCTAAAAAAGTGTGAAATATTACGCCCAAGTGCAAGCGGTCAAGTTGTAATATACTTGGGAAGTCCAAGGTCGAACCACAGGGAAGGGAATAAACCTATTTCTTTTAGTTATCTCTCTCAGGGGAAAGAAGGGAAAGAAAGAAAAAAATGATTGAAATGATTAATAGGAAAGGAAAAATGAAACTAAATTAAACTATTAACTAAATTAAACTAAAACTAAAGGCAAATCTAGTCTTATGGTGCAAAATTAAAGAGAATCCACAAGCGCAAGTTTTCTACCAAAAAGGCTTCCTAAATGCATTAGGAAAACGTGCAATTGAACTAAAAATAAATAAATGAAATAAAACAGCGTACTAATTGAACAAAACAGAATATTAAATGTACTTAAACCAACAAGACACAAACGTTAGGGTATCCGTAGCTAGAGAATACGAAACTAGTCCAATCGGGTAATCCAAATTTAAGTTTAAATAGGATTTTTCACTAAAGTTCAGCTCTTAGACCTTCCAACCATCCAATTGTATTTCTACTACAAGTATATCATAGCCCATGTGTGACAAAGACCATATAGACTAGATTTAAGCAATAAAATTCGATAGTGAAGCTTTTTGACTTTGAAAAAGTGTAATTTGAGACCTAGTATTGCTAGTGCGTGACAAAAACAATCCAAGTTGATTAAACTCTCTAAAAATAAGTAGCTTAACACTCTCTTAAGATTTGAATATGCTTGAACATGATTCAAGTCAAATCCATCCTAAATAGAACGTTGAAAGTCAAAACTAGCACTTTCTCAGCACTTATGTGAATAAATGCCAAAACAGCACCAAATCAGCAAGAAATTGCAAACACATTACCGATTGATTTAATGATGTAGTAAAATGTAACAAAGTTACATGTGATAGCTATAAAAGCATCTGCTATAATTAGTGTCCCTACATGACAAATTCAAAATATGGTAGTTAATGAATCTGTACCATGCCAGGAGTGTAGCAGACCTATAAGTTTCAAAGATTCAGCTCTCTAGAAGACAAAGTCTGAGTAATCATACCCTAAGAACACTCCTGAAGAGGTTCCCCATCTCACTCAAGAAGATGTTATAGGAAAATCCACTCTCTTTAAAGCCCCAGAAGAGACCATTATCTTTAAAAAGATGCAAGTCCTTGAAGAGACTACATAAGCCCCTGAAGAGGCATTAGTACAAAATAATAAAGAGATCTCAATATTTAATAAGAGAGATGTGGAATAAAAAATAAAATGTCATCAATGACTTACTTGTATATACATTAACTACTGAAATATCAAAGGGCAATGATAATAATGATACATAACCACGTATAATAAATAAATGTCGATAAAGAAAAAAATTTGGCCAAATGAGAAATTGTCATCAAGGTAGAATTTGAGTCTCTAAATGAACGTGGTATATTTGGACCTATAGTACAAACCCAAATAAATATTAACCTCTTTCTTTTTTACAAATGGGTGTTCGTAAGAAAATTAAATTAGAATAATAAAATCACGAGACATAAGGCACAACTTGTGCCATAAAGTTTCTTACAGAAATTTTGGAGCATTGTATTCCCTTGATTATGGATCCAATATATAAATTTTAAATATCTGATAATTAGCTTAACAGTTGTTGAAATACTATATATGAGACTCAAATATGTTGAAACTGTTAATTTATACGGGGACTTAGACTCTAACATTTATGTGAAAATTCTAGAAAGATTAACTTTTCCTGAAGCAAAGTCGAAAAGTACGCACTCGATACAACTAAGACACTAATTGTATGTACTTATCCATTCCAGAAGAAATCGATACATTCGTCTTATCAAAGATTTGTCTAATGAATGAAATATAAACAATCTCATTTTCCATGTGTCTTTATAAACAAATCCTCAAAAATAATTTTCAATAGTAGCAATTTATGTTGATACACTAATCGAGACTCCTGAAGAGTTCAAGAAATTGCTAACTATTTGATGAAGGAATTTAAAATGAAATGCATTGAGAAAATAAAATTTTATCTCGACCTACAGATCGAGAGAATGCAATTATGGATAAGGTAAAATCACTAAGTATTTCTATAATTATCAGATCTTTATACATAAATAAAAATCCATACCGTTTCAAATTAGAAGATGAAGAAGTATTGGTCCTAAAGTATCATACTTAAGTGCAATTATTACTTATCACAATGCACTAGACCGTACATTTCCTTCTTTATTAACTTGCTTAGTATATATATAGTTTTGCACCAACTAAACGACACTAAATATGTATCAAACATATCATCAGATATCCACGATGAACCACTGATTTTATTTTATTTTATTCACATAACTCTTATGGTTCTAAGTTGACAGATTATTGACTACGCTCAAAAAGTGCAAAGTATTACGCCAAAGTGAAAGCGGTCAAGTTATAATATACTTGGGAAGTCCAAGGTCGAACCACAGGGAAGGGAAGTAACCTATTTCTTCTAGTTATCTCTCTCAGAGAAAGAAGGGAAAGAAAGAAAAAAAAATGATTGAAATGAGGAATAGGAAACGAAAAATGAAACTAAATGAAACTATTAACTAAATTAAACTAAAACTAAAGTCAAATCTAGTCTTATGGTGCAAAATTAAAGAGAATCCACAAGCGCAAGTTTTCTACCAAAAAGGCTTCATAAATGCACTAGGAAAACGTGCAATTGAACTAAAAATAAATAAATGAAATAAAACAACGTACTAATTGAACAAAATAGAATATTAAATATACTTAAACCAACAAGACACAAACGTTAGGGGTATCCGTGGCTAGGGAATACGAAACTAGTGCAATCGGGTAATCCAAATTTAAGTTTAAATAGGATTTTTCACTAAAGTTCAGCTCTTAGACCTTTCAACCATCCAATTTTATTGCTACTACAAGTATATCATATCTCATGCGTGACAAAAACCATATAGACTAGATTCGAGGAATAAAATTCGATAGTGAAGCTTTTTGACTTTGAAAAAGTGTAATTTGAGACCTAGTATTGCTAGTGCGTGATAAAAACAATCCAAGTTGATTAAACTCTCCAAAAATCAGTAGCTTAACACTCTCCTAAGGTTTGAATATGCTTGAACATGATTCAAGTCAAATCCATCTTAGATAGAACGTTGAAAGTCAAAACTAGCACTTTCTTGGCACTTATGTGAATAAATGTCAAAACAGCGCCAAATCAGCCAATTCACTTATGAAACTAACTTAAATAATTATAAGATAAAGACCGTCCTCAAATCAGCCACGTTAGGGTTTTGGTGCAAAAATTTGTGAATTAACAGTTTTACAGTTCTTAATCAAATAGAATTTTTGAGCTAACTTATGGAAACTTGTTTCTTAGGCATGAAAAGATAAGAAACTACTCATACATTCAGTAGGTGATCTATAACTAATGGAAAAATCATTTTCAAACCTAAATTGGATTACATTCAAAGATTAAGTTCGCATCTTTCACTACGGACCCCTGACTAACGATTTAGTTAGACATATTCAAATTAAACATGCAAAAAAGATTTGAAATTATGAAAAACATTAGACACATACTTAATATTGAATAAAATCAGATTTAAAAATTTTTGGCTTTGGAATTACTCAATTTCGATTTAAAACAAAGATTTTCGCTTAAAACGGTAAACAAACTCAAAACGGTCATAAACTGATGAATTTCGACTAAAACCCTAAAATTTCTAAAAAATTAGATTTCTTATAATGAACAAAGAATCACATATGAATCACATTGAAAAACGATAAACTATTTGAATATAGAACGATAAACTAGCATAAATTGATGGAAAACCGAGAAACCGACAAAACGGGTTTATAAACCCTAGAACCAGCCCTTAAAACGTGGGTTTAGGGTTAATTCCAGAACATATATGAACCCTAACAACTAATCTATGAATATCTAAGCAAACAAAGGATTAAAAGCAATTAAATTGAAGAAATTAGAAAATTAGGGTTTACCGGGATGAAGAACAGTAATTGCAATTGAAACTTGATATAATGATGAATTGAATCTTGATTACACCAATGGTCCAGCCTCAATATGACATAAACAAACTAAACTAACAATTATTTTGAAGAATGAAAAGAAAAATCACTCAAGTTTGATTGTTAGATGCAGCGCAAAAGCTCTCAAGAATATACGGTGCTCTCTGCCTCTTTACTAATCAATTCTAAAATATTGTGTATCCTAAAATATGAGATATATGACCTTTTATACAGTACACAAGTGTCTCAAGTCGTGGTTTTAGTAATCCTTAAAGAAACGGGCCGAAACATGGCTTAAAATTGAATTTGGGCCTAAAATTGGGCCCATTTTCTTTATGACGTCTTTTTCTTTTACTCATAATTTTCTGTTTCGAACTTCGATTAACGTACCTTTTTCACCTACTCGTAGATAATTTAATTCTCTACAACTTATATTTCTGGATATTTTTTCAAATTCTCATTGTAAAAAAAACTTTGATCAGCTGCAACTTCGGGCTTATTACGGCAATTCTCGGTTTTGCTCGAAAACTTTCAGAATTGATTCATTTGACCTTCTTTCCTTTTGGGATCACTATTGGACACTTGAATTCACTTCATTCATGCTTGGGGACTAACTATTCTCTTCTTTCTAGTGTTTTGGGGGGTAGTTTGCGGAGTTTTTCTCGTCTCGGGCCTCGGAATGGATATTGAATTGTTCTTCAGACCTTCTTTTTTTGCACTTTTTCGCTTTAAACCTTCTATCTTGCATGCAACTTCAGTTGCTTAACCACTTTAGGCCTGCAAAATGGCTTAGTAACACAAAAATACAATGCAATGCCTTCTTTTCATGCTTAAACTGAATTTGCATGCAATTTTCGATTTTAGATGGTAACTAGAAGCTAATTGAACCTTGTTTAAATGATTAGAAATGTAATTTCTAGGCTCAATCAATTATGCTGATCCAGAATATCTTTTTGATTATCATAAGGTATGATCTCAATTACATTTAATATTAGATATTTCTTAATGCCATAATATATAAATTATAGTGGTAATTTTTCTAATCACTTTGAAATTTTAACTCTTTATAAAGTTAATCGAAGATATATGTAATTGAGATCTTTACTCCAGTATATTCGTAATTCTTATTAGTCTTCTTCTATTACAAATGTTTCGAGCATTATTTATGAAGACAATGTAGCGTGTATAGTACATTTTCAAGAAAGTTTCAAGTTAACAAGTATAAGACATGTTTCACATGATCATTAGAACAACACAAAGATTGATGTCAAGTAAATCTGCTTTAATGACAACTGAGTAGAGTTTGTTCATGAAGTGATTGTCAAAACTGATATTCCAAAAATTAGTTTACGAAATTGTTATGATTTGACTTAATTATCAAATTAAATGTAATTGTTGTCATGAGGGGGAGTAAATAATCAGGAGAAGTATCTTGAAGTATGCTACCTAATATTTGTACACTGTACTCTTTTTTATTTAATAGGTTTTGTTTCATTGGATTTTTCTAGTAAATGTTTTAACCAGACAGTATATTGTGCATTTGATATCAGTTCACTGAATTTTTTCTTAAGAAGTTTTTAATGAAGTAATTGTCATTATATAGTTAATGTTTATATTTATATATAATATGGGAGTTTATTTTGCACGTTTAACACGGTAATTTCTACATATATGTTTAATTTGATTAAAAACTAAAAGATAATAATAAATGAGTTTGTGATAAGACGCTTTATGATTTACTTCAAGGAATGGAAAATTATTATATGATATTTTTCTATGGAAAAAAAAATGGTGGTTGAAATCCACGTGTGTGTGTACGAATATGAACATGAGGTCGTTGATGACTTCATAAATGTGTTAATTACATGACCTTTTTGGCTATTTGTCATTTGGTGTTCTATATAATATACTTTTCATTTGGACCCAATTTTCTATATGAGATATTGTGACGTATATCATTCCGCCAGTTTTTAATTAAGTTTTATTTCTGTTTGACTTTAATAATTTTTAAGAGTGCCCAATCCTATCTTTTTTTATTGGTACATTTATATTATCCGACAAAGAAATATTACTATAAGTTTAACACGTTCAAAAGGATTCTAATAAACTCTTAGTTTTGGATGAAACAAGTTTTATGTATATTTTTTGTATAATTGCAATACTTATATTATTTAGATATAATAATATTTTTTTTATTTTTTATCCTTTGTAATTTTAGATCATATATAAAAGAACTTTTAATCAGTGCCGGTATTAATTATTCTTATAATTTTATTTATATTACGCATCGAAACATACATGATATATGTGCATACGTGTATGATTCGTCTTGCATATGGGCCCCAATCGCTTGATCGTGGATTTGCTGGTTCAACTGGTTCTTGGCTTTCTTCAATTTTGTACACTTGAAAAGTTAAAAGTCTTTGACAGTGCCTCGACCAAGAAAAAAAATGGTCCTTGACAATGTGAGCGCGTTGGTTTATTTGAAAGAAGAAAAAAAAATGTGCGCTGATAATTTTGTACGGAATTAGTATCGTGACGCATTTAATAGTTACATTTTTAGTTTCACACGCAACTTAATAATTACATTGTACGGAATTATTATTCACCTTTTAAATATTTTATAACTTTAATCAGACATTTTTTTTTCTTTTATAAATTGGATCGAAAAATTATTGTTTTTTATTATATTAAACACAAAAAACGATATGCACGTTTAATTTTTATATACACATAAATCTAATTTAAAGATTAGTTATTAAACAAAGAAGATTTAATTTAGTGGTTAAAATAGTTATTAATTATTATATGGTTGTAGGTTTGAAATATGTTGCTAACATAAACTCTTTTTTTTTTCTCATAAATGAACCACTAATCGGTGTCATAATTGAAGTGAGAGGTTTTGTTATAATTTAGTATAGATAAATAGATTTTTTGTAATCTATATCTATATTTGTATAAATAGGAAGCAATTATAATAACGATTATAGGGTGTTTTTTTATTTTGCACATGTATTTATTTTTTTAAATGAAAAATGGATTGATGGGACATGAACTTACGAACTCTTGGTTAAAATAAAAAGCATCTTGCCATTTCACTACTAAACGATTATAGGTCTTTTCCTATTTTACTCATATGGTCATTTTTTTTAAAGAAAAATCAATTGATGAAACTCGAACTTACGAACTCTCGGCTAAAATAAAAGTATCTTGCCATTTGACTAATTCTTCATTTATTAAATATTTTGTATTTTAACTTAAATATCTGCCTATATGAAAAAAGAGCATGGTGCATTTCTACTAGGTTTCTAAAAAACCTAAAAAGAAAAAAAGTTTTATTTAAATAGGTTACTTACATCTATTAAAAAAAGAGTATGCACACGCATCACATTATGTTAAGTATTTAGTAAAGCTAAAACTAAAAAGTTTGGTTTAAATAGAATTACCTAACCTACCAAAAAAGAAAAACGTGCACACCCATCGCGTATTCAAAACGCATGGCATGTCTAATAAACCTAGTGCAATGAGAATTCAACTTTAGGGGCTTGAACCACCTTAGCTGGTTGTGTCAGTGGGACAGAAGACAAAAGAAATTATGAAAACACGCACACCGATATGGAAAAGAAAAACACGCCCAGGGGCACTCGAACTGAAAAACCCTTTATGGGCCTTGGATTCCCTATCCAAACTTTTTGGTTAATAGCCCAGTAATTCAAGCAGGTCCATTTAGAAGGAAAAAGACTAATGGCATGTGCAACGAGAGTGATGCTATTGTCAAAAATAATTATATTTATTATTAATATAATGTTAACTTTAAAAATTTACGGTATAATTTCTTAAAATAATATATTTTGACAAATTAGTTGGTAATAAGGGTAGCCATATAACAAATTAGTGATTAAAGTCATGTTATAAAATATATTTATAAGTATTTTTTGGCATATCATTTGAACTATTATATTCATCATTTAAAGTTTGAACATGTATGATTTAAGAAGAAATAATATCACGTTTGAATGCCACCACATATATTTCAATTTGAAATTTTTTTATTCCATTCGTTTCAGTTTTACCTTAACATTTGTTTAAGTAAAGTATTAACTTTAGCATAATCAATAATCAAAATATTATTTTTGGTCTATTGCGCGATTCATTATTATGTCACAAAAAATGAAAATATTAATTTGAGTTATTTAGAAAGAAAAAAAATGTGATTATAGATTTAAAAGTGGGACATTAATTTAAGGATAGCGGTTTGCCCAGTTGATTGAAGTGTCATGTAAGTTTTAAGAGGATAGTGGTTTGAGTTCTCACTTCAATAGTTAAGTCTTATAGCTTGTTGGCATTCTCATCATCCTCATAAAGAGGAGATCCAAAGTTTGATCTACGCAGAGGTAGTTATTGAACTATTATTGGACCCACTCTTGTAGTGTTTGTATGTCCACCTTTGTGATAGTTATGTGTGCGGTGGTTGTGGATTTATAGCAAATATCAAAAAGAGTTGTGCTGTAAAGATCATCATTTTGTATTTAGAAAGAAAAAAAAAATTTACTCATTGCTAGTATTACAAAAAGTGATTTTATCTATGCCATACTATAACAAGACATATTTAACCACTAGTAAAATGTGCAATATTTTCCAACTACCTATTTATTCCTGTGATTTTTTTTTCAAACAAACTAGTTTGCACCAAGAACTCACTCTTACCACTAGGCAATATATTTTCCTAGTTAACCACAAAACCATCTTCGGCTCCTGTTAATTTTTATTTTCCTCTTAAAATTATATATATGTGAATGTGAGTAACACACAATATAGTTTAGTTTTAGTAAGATTTAAAAGGGAATTACCATTTACATCAAGTTGGCGGTCAAGTGGTAAAGCCTATAATATCCTCAAATTCAAACCACAGCACCCCATCTCTTTCCCTCTCCTGTGGTTCAAACCCAAGATGTTATGTGTATTGTTGGAATTAGAAAAAAAGAAAAAAAGAAGAGGAGGAAAACCATTTAAATTTAAGCACATTTTAGAACATTTTGCCGCGCCTTCTTTAATTCAAACCTTCTCTGCTCCTCCAGGCTTCCATCTACAGAGAGAGAGAGAGAGAGAATTTACTAATTTAAGCATTTCTACTTTGAATGTTTGGAATCACAGAAAGATGATAATTTATTTTTTAACAACATCCTTTTCACAATCGCTCCTCATCCCACTCCATTCCCAGGTACACCCATTCTTCTAATTTTCTTCACATCTACATGCATTCAGTTCTCATTTATATCTCTAACTGCAATGACAATTTTTTGACCAAAAATTCAATGTAAATGCAGGTAAATCTCAGCCCGTTAAATCAAAACATACCCAGAAAAAAATCATTGTATCACACAAGACCAATACTACAGAATCCACCCTTCACAGGTAAACAACTTTACCAATTTGCACCAATTAGTTTGAGATTTACCCTCTATGCACTCTCCACATTCACACTGTTTTTGATTTCTAGGCAAAAGCAGGTCTTCGGTATCACTAGAAACCCTAACAATCAAATAAAATCAGAAAACACTATTGCAAAACCCTCATTGTCCACTGCGCAAAATCTAAAAGATGCGGTTCCTAGACAGATATTAGAGTAAATTACACCAAAACCCACTAAACTATTGAGTTGTTTCAATTAGGGTAGGAACCATTAGAGATGTGTGGGAATCCGGACCCATACCCCCGAGAAGGAGAAAAGAGTAGTCCTTTCTCGGTTTTATTTGAAAACGTGTTTGGTAGAGCCGCCAGTTTGTTTTACGAGAAAACAAACAAAAGGTCGTACGAAGGATAATTCGAAAACGAACTATCTTTCATACGTTTGAAACCAGAGATTTATTTTGAAAATTGACTTTGCTAGGGTTCGGGAACTACATTACGAATTGGGAAGGTGTTAGGCACCCAATTCGCCCTTTCGGTCTCTTAATGGATCATGTATTTAATTCCTATTTTAGATATCTTGCAAGTAGTTCGAATGGTTTTTTAGAATAGTCCTTTCCGGATAAATTTAGTTTAAAACAATATTTTGAAATCAGACTCGAGCTTTGCGAGCGCCTACGTATTCATTCGTAGAATGAAATCAGAGTCTCGTAGTTCCTTTCTTTTGGAAACTGTTTTTGTATTTTTGTTTGTTTTGAAAACGTGTCAAAACAGGTTTTAGATTTCTTGTAAAACTTAGAAAGGATTTGTTTTGAAAGCAGTAAACTTCTTTGCAAGTTATCTAATTTTTTATATTAAAAACGAAATTAAATGCAGTACTGAAATTAAGGATTTGGTAGAAAGTTATACCTGCTGCGCTTGCAGAAGATAGGAGGACTTTGCCTTGACTTCCTTTTTCTCTAAAGCTTTCTCTCTCTAGAGCTTTCTCTCACTAGCCTTCTCTCAGAATTTCTCTAAAAATGACTTTCTAGAGACTTTGACAAAGCTCCTTCTTACCCAAAATGCTATTCAATGTTGATGATCCCTAAAATGGGATCCCAAGGGTCCTATTTATAGCAACATTTGCGCCAAAAACGCTCCAAAAGAGGCCAACCGCAGGGGTAGCCGCATGGGGTGCGGCTGGGGCGTGCGACAGGGGTGTGCCAGCCGTACGGCTGGCAGGTAGCCGTACGGTTGGGCGTGCGGCTAGGGGGTGCGGTTAGAAGGTGCCAACCGTACGGTTGGCAGGTAGCCGTACGGTTGGGCGTGCGACAGGGGGGTGCGGCTAGGAGGTGCCAACCGTACGGTTGGCAGATAGCCGTACGGTTGGTCGTGCGACAGGGGGGGGGCGGCTGGCTCATAAAAAATGTGCAGGAGCGCTCGGAAAAAACCAAATTTTCTAACGGGGCGCTGCCCCGCGACCTGACCGGGCAGGTCGATCCCCGTCCTAGTAAGCGAAGAGGCAACAAGGGTTATCTTAGACTCCCAACGCGTCCAAAATTGGAGTCTTTCCTATCAGTCTTTCTACATGTATGATGATTCATGATTAAATGCAGGATGCTTAAAGAAAATCAGTATTCGCACGAGAGTCGTGGATTGGGGTGTTCACAGACCCTCTCGTCCCGGGATTCTTGTCCCCAAGAATACTGGGATGATAAGAAGACAACGATTCACGACTCTCGGGTGAATCAAAGTATACCCTTTCTGGCATGCGGATTTTTTGTGCTTCAGGTGATGCAACCCAAAAATTGCCCCTTTCCTTTTGGCCGGGCGATACGATACATCAACCTTTTCTCCCATCTACCCTCAGTGATACATTACCCTCAGTGGCACACCACCCTCAGTGTGTAGGACTACACGAGGGGGCTTGGCATTTTACCGAATCCAAATGATTGTGGTGGGAAATGAGTGTTCTCGAAGCTTTCCCTTTTCTTAGGGAGGAGAAGAAGAAAGACCTTAGTCTTGTGATATATCCTTTCGTGGGGTGTGGTATTAAGAGAAATTTCAATCTTTGGAAATGTTAATCAGATTCCCTTCGTGGGGAATGTGTGGATAAAGCTATTCCTTTCATGGGGAATGCGCGGACAAATTTATTCCCTTCATGGGGAAAGGGGATCGGAGAAAATTCCCATCGTGGGGAATGCGAAGAATTCTTACTTTGAAGAATCCGAAGAAAATTCCCTTCTTGGGGAACACGTGGAGTCGTTATTTCCGTTCTTGGGGAAAGGGGTTTCGGAGAAATTCCCATCGTGGGGAATGCGAAGAATTCCTATCTTTTCAGGAATTCGAAAAATTCCCTTCGTGGGGAACACGTGGAGTCGTTATTTCCCTTCTTGGGGAAAGGGGTTTCGGAGAAATTCCCATCGTGGGGAATGCGAAGAATTCCTATCTTTTCAGGAATTCGAAAAATTCCCTTCGTGGGGAACACGTGGAGTCGTTATTTCCCTTCTTGGGGAAAGGGGTTTCGGAGAAATTCCCATCGTGGGGAATGCGAAGAATTCCTATCTTTTCAGGAATTCGAAAAATTCCCTTCGTGGGGAACACGTGGAGTCGTTATTTCCCTTCTTGGGGAAAGGGGTTTCGGAGAAATTCCCATCGTGGGGAATGCGAAGAATTCCTATCTTTTCAGGAATTCGAAAAATTCCCTTCGTGGCCTTGTTGCCATGATTCTATTACTCAGACACTGTCTTGTTTGATTTTCCAAAAAAAAAAAAAAAGATATGTTAGAGAGAATTGCTTGCGAGGGGAAGTGCTTTTCGTTCCTTTCCTTCCTACCCTCAGTTTTGCCCTTTATTGGGAATCGGACTTCTGAATCAACTTTTTTTTTTTTTTTTTTTTTTTTTTTTTTTTTTTTTTTTCGGGGCTCAGGTCTTCGTAGTTCATGGATACAAATTTTTACTGATAGTATTTTTTCAATCGGTCGAGGTTGACTGGTAAGTTTAACTCTTGGCCATCAATGTCGGTAAGGAGAACGGCACCCCCGGATAGGATTTTAGTAACAATATAAGGGCCTGTCCACTTTGGCGAGAATTTTCCTCTTGGGTCTCGGGCTGGTTCACGAATTTCTTTGAGGACTAGGTCTCCAACTATGATGCTTCTGTCTCGGATTTTTCTATTAAAGGCTTTGGCAATACGTTTTTGATACCCTTGATGTTGATATGAAGCCCTCAATCGGTTTTCATCAATCATTGCCAACTCTTCATACCGAGCCTTTACCCAATCACTCTCAGTAACTTGATTTTCCAGGATAACCCGTAAAGAAGGTATTTCCATTTCCACTGGTAAAACCGCTTCCATGCCATATGTAAGTGAAAAAGGCGTTGATCCCGTAGAAACCCTCTCAGTAGTTCGATATCCCCAAAGTGCGTACGGGAGCTTTTCGGGCCAATCTCTACCGGATTTAACCATTTTGCTAATGATATTCTTCAAATTCTTATTAGCAGCCTCCACGGCCCCATTAGTTTGTGGGCGGTATGGTGAGGATTTGTGGCGTCTGATTCCGTATTCTTCCATGATTTTGTTGGCTTCACCCTCAAAATGCGTACCATTATCGGATATTATCTCATGCGGTACCCCGTATCGGCATATGATGTTGTGTCGGATGAATCGTGCCACTTTTCGGGCATTCAAATCCTTGTAAGACTCGGCCTCAACCCATTTGGTGAAATAGTCGATAGCTACTAGGATGTATTCATGCCCATTACTTCCTTTTGGCGAGATCTTACCGATTATGTCAATACCCCAGATGGAAAACGGCCAAGGAGATGTCATAGGGTATAATTCTTTTGGAGGGAGCCTCTGTGCCTTGGCGTATATTTGACATTGGTGACACCCTTTGACGTATTCAAAACAATCTTTTTGCATCGTTAACCAGTAATACCCTTGACGAACTATCTTTCGTGCCAATGTATGACCGCTCATATGTGGGCCACACTCTCCACTGTGGATTTGTTCCATCATTGCTCGGGATTTTTCTTCATCGAGGCATTGAAGGTGTATACCGTCATCATTTCTTCGGTATAGTTTTCCGGCACAAATGATAAACCGGGATGCTAGGCGGCGAAGCGTGACCCGAGTGGTTTTGTCAGCATGTGATGGGTATTCATTATGCTTGAGTAATTGCCAGATATCATAGTACCAAACCTTCTGATCGATCTCATTTCCACGTTCAACACCGAGTGATATGCAAAATACCGGATTTATTCGCCTTTGAATCTGAATCTGAATTTCTTCTTTCTCCCCCGGAATTTCAATCATCGAGGCCAGAGTAGCTAAGGCATCAGCAAAATTGTTCTGTGTTCTCGGGATGTAGAAGAATTCAATGCAGTCAAATTTCTCAGAAGTTTCTTCGAGTTGGGTTAAGAAGGGCACAAGTTTTTCCTCTTTGATCTTCCATTTTTTCAAGATCTGATGAATAATGAGAGCGGAATCCCCAAACACCTGAATTTTACGAACCCCTTTCTGCAAAGCAATTTCTAACCCGACAATACAAGCTTCGTATTCGGCGATATTGTTGGTACAGGGAAATTCTAATCGAAAAGACATAGGTGCATGTGTCTGGTCTGGCGAAATTAACAGGATCCCAATTCCATTCCCATTCCGATTACAAGCCCCATCAAAATACATTTTCCATTCATCGTCTTTGGTAATCTCCATGATACTTTCATCGGGAAATTCGAAATCCTGTAGCTCGGCATCAATGATTGGATTGCCTGCTAAGTGATCTGCTATGACTTGCCCTTTGACGGCCTTTTGAGTGACATAAGAAATGTCGAATTCTGAAAGCAGGAACATCCATTTAGCCATTCGATTAGTCAACATCGGCTTTTCGAACAAGTACCGCAAGGGATCTAGACGAGAGATCAAGATCACGGAAAATACCAACATATAATGTCGCAACTTCTGGGTAGCCCAAACTAACGCAGCGCATGATTTCTCTAAAGCTGTATAATTTTGTTCTCCCGGAGAAAGCTTTTTACTGAGGTAATATATTGCCTGCTCAGTTCTTGTTTTCAACAAATGCTGTGCCAACATTGCTCCAACTGAGGAGTCATTGACCGCCATGTATAGTATCAATGGAATGCCTACTTGGGGAGGTGCTAAGACTGGCGGATTAGATAAATATTGCTTGATCTTATCGAACGCTTCCTGGCATTGCTCATTCCACTGCCCATCTGAACTTTTTGGAGTAGCTTAAAAATTGGTTCACATGTTCGAGTCAATTGTGAAATAAATCTGCTGATGAATTGTAACCTCCCGAGGAAACCCCGAATTTCCCTTTCAGTTTTAGGGATTGGCATTTCTTGAATAGCCTTAACCTTTGCCGGATCAACCTCGATTCCCTTTCTGCTGACTATATACCCCAGCATCTTGCCTTTGGTGACCCCGAATACACATTTTTGAGGATTCAAACGCATCTGGAATTGCATAAGCCGTTCAAAGAAGATACGAAGAGTTTCCACATGACTTGCCCGGTCTAATGATTTGATGATCATGTCGTCGACATACACTTCTACTTCCTTATGAATCAGATCATGAAATAGAGTAGTTGCGGCTCTCTGATATGTGGCCCCGGCATTTTTCAACCCAAATGGCATGACGGTGTAACAATAAGTACCCCATGGTGTGATAAAGGCCGTCTTTTCCTGATGATCAGGATGCATTTTGATTTGATTATACCCGGCGAACCCATCGACGAATGATTTTAAAGCATGATTTGCAGTGTTGTCGACAATGAGATCAATGTTTGGCAGTGGAAAATCATCTTTTGGACATGCAGCATTTAAATTGCGATAATCAACACAAACCCGTACTTTGCCATTGGCTTTTGGTACCGGTACTATATTGGCCAACCAAGTAGGGTATTCGACAACCCGTATGAATCCGACATCCAATTGCTTTGTGACTTCTTCCTTTACCTTGAGTGACCACTCAGGTACTAGTTTTCTTAACTTTTGCTTGACAGGTTTGCATTCGGGTTTAGTGTGTATTTCATGCATCACAATAGTGGCATCTAAACCCGGCATATCAGCATATGACCAAGCGAAAACATTAACAAACTCTTTCAACAAATTTTCTAAGTCTGTTTTTTCATCATGGCTTAATTCGGCCCCAATTTTTATTTCTTTTATATCATCGGTTGTTCCCAAATTTATTGTGACCGTGTCTCCTTCAATGGGTTGTATTCGCTGCTCATCATTCAAATTTTCATTCATAATTTCAACATCACAAGAATCAAAGTAAGGGAAAAGATTGGCAATTTTATTGATAGAAACATCACTTTGCACAGATAGCATACATTCTAAATTTCGTACATTTCTATCAATATTTCTCTCTCTCTGCTTCTTCTTTCCTTCGATAGGGCGTATAAGATGCACAGGATCCCCAAGGTAATCTTCCTCAATTGCCATGACCTCAAACATATTACCCAGCATATCTTCCTCTTCCAGTGGCTCGACAGGTGGCCGGGTAATCTTTAACCGAGATGAGAAGGTGTGAGTAAATCCTTCACTGATATATAAGTCTTCTTCATAGAAAATTTCTAATCCCGGTTGTCTTTTCCCTTCTTCATTTACCCATGGTTCCTGAAACCCGCAGTAAGGAAAGTCTTCACCCTCTTTTATGAACCATCCGTTTAACGAACTATCGGCAGATACGGCACTTTTCATTCGGCTAAAATCTCCCACATATCCCAACCCGGCAAGAGGACTCGGTTGTTGGAATGGTTCGATCATTTGGGCAATGCCGGCTTGATATTTTCCCAAACCAATCCCCGGTAAAAATTCCATTTTCCTCATCATCTTTATTACTTGCGTATTCATGGTCGACATATCATCAGGGGGCAGATAATTCACAGTCTGCATGGTAAGAGTTTGCACCTTTGGCTCATACGAAAATCCCCCGAGTTGGACATCTTGGCTTCCGATTCCCAATACTGGCGAGTTTTTTGGGACTATTGTCCTTTCAGGATCTCCCTTGATGATGATGATATCCCCGTTGAAGGGTATTTTCATTTTTTGATGAAGGGAAGAAGGCAGTGCGCCAACCTCATGCAACCAAACTCGTCCCAACAACAAATTAAAGCTTGAAGGGATATCTATGACTTGAAACTCAGTGGTAAATGAAGCCGGTCCTATTTGCATACTCAGCATGACGGAACCTAATACCTCCCGCTTGGTATTGTCGTATGCTCGTACTGTGACTGGTGATTCTTCCATGGCAGTTAAATCAATACCCAAACGAACAGCAGTTTTCAACGGGCATACGTTAATTGTAGAACCGTTATCGACAAGCACATATGGTATAGACATTCCATAAGCAACAACGGTGATATGTAGAGCTTGGTTATGATCCCGACCCAGTGGTGATAAATCTTCATCAGAAAACCCAAGAACTTGTTTTTGTACCCCCATTGAAGCGATCATCGCTGTTAACTCATTTGGGGTGGCTTTAAGAGGAACAACCGATTCATCTAACATTCTCATTAGTGCCATACGATGTGGCTTGGATGCTACCAGGAGTCCCCAGATTGAAATTTGGGCTTGTGTTTTCTTTAATTGTTCAACAACACGCCCTTCTTCCGGGTTTTTTGCAGGTTCGTTGGGAAGAGCGACATCAATAGGTTGCTTGGTATTTGGCGGTTGGTACACTCTCCCAGAACGGGTCAATTGTTGGACCCATGTCGCGACCGGATCACTTGCCCCTTCAGGTGTTTCAACTGGAGTTGAAGGTGGCCCCTCATTGACTTGCGAAACTGTATTCCAGTTGAAGGTGATCATGTTTATCTGTGAGCAATTCTTTCTTGGATGGGTGTTCTTTTTTATTGTTTTTCCTTGGTTATACCCGAGCCCTTGTCGCCTCGGGTTGCCTTTAAACTGTGGAAAGTGGGCGATCCCTTGATTCTGTTTACCGAGCCCAAAACCTGGTATGAACTGCATTTGTTTCATCCAGCCCATAACTTTTGGGCTAACCATCTCTTGTGACTGCATGGTGCATGTTTCATCAACGGATAACGCCAACAATGTTTCATCCCCGACTTTTTCAACGGATTTCTGGGACCTCGGTGGAGTATATTGAATGACTGTGGGGGAAGGCTTTGGACAGCTGAATTTCCAAACTTCAACATTTTCTGTATTCCCGGCGGGTTTAATCAAGAGTACAGGATCTGGTAAATCTGAATCCTCCTCGATAGCATTTATCCGGTGATTGGGGAGGGGATTCCTTGCAACATTCGGGGCTGACGGGTCAGGAATCTTTTTGTTATCAATTAAGTTCTGGATAGCATGCCGCAGGGCCATACAACTATCGGTAGTGTGTCCGAAGCCTTGGTGATATTCGCAATGTTCATTCATGTTCCAATGAGGTGGTATCTGTTGTGGTAATGGCCTTGGATTCATGGGATACATAATCCCGGCTTCTTTCAGTTGTTCGAAAACCTTTCCCAATGGTCCCGGTAATTGCGAAAAATGTCTATCTCGTGAGCGATTCTGATCAAATGTCCTGAGATTACTGTTGTTGTTGTTACGATATCCCAAATCCCCAATGTTTTTCACAGAGTTTTGACCAAAGGGGTTGCCGGAATACCCCCGACCGTAGGACCCAGAAGACGTAACTTGATTGATGGCAGACGTGGAAGTCTTCTTGTACTGTGAAGCGGATTTTTTGATTTCAGCCTGTTTGGCTAATTCCTCCTCAATTTCGTTGCCTACGTGGAGTAAGGCTTTGAACCTGCCAAAGAACTGGTGTCCCATTTGGGTCCGAATATCTGGTTTCAAATTCTTCACAATCATTCCGAGTTGTTCCTCTTCATCTAGGCGCTCCACCATTTGGGCGGCCAGTTCCCTCCATCTTGTTACAAACTCACTAATACTCTCATTCTCCTTCTGCTTAGCCATCTCTAGATGTTTCCTTGTAACTTTAAGTTCCTCATTAGTTTTGTACTGTGACACAAACTCTTGGACAATGGCTGACCATGATCTAACACGATGCTTTTCAAGGTTCAAAAACCAACTCTGGGCTGGTCCTGCCAAAGTGAGGTGAAAGGAATTGGCTAATTCAGCCTCACCGAGATCATAAATTCTCATTGAACGGACATAAGATTTCAGATGGAGTTCTGGTGGTGTAGTGCCTGTAAATTTTGGGATGGAGGGCATCTTAAAACCCACGGGATAACGAGCCTCAGGGTATAAGTTGTAGCTTTGCATCTGGGTTAAATCGTTCGAACTCTCAGCTACTTTTTGGGTAAGTGCTTTCAACTGCTCCTTAAGCTCAGACAAGTCTCTATCCCCCCGGTGAGTTTCTATTGGCGTGGGGCCCTCCCCTTGGATACTCATGGGCCTTCTCATTGGGTCATAATACAGATCGTGGTATGGTTCATGGACCGGTTGCATCTGTGGAGGGGCTTGATTGGTCAGGTCCTGTTGTAACCAATTGCCGACCGGATCAGGCATGGGTTTGGGTTGGTTCAACTGTTCATATGGCGGTGGTACTTCGGTATGAACTGAGAGTGGCGGTGGTGGTGGTAGAATAACCGGAGTTTCTCTTGGTGATTCTGTCATGCGCCCTTTAGCCAACTCGTCCAACTTGGCACGAGTATTTTTATTGTCACTTAATAACATGGTCATGCTTTGGTTCAAATTCATCAACATTCGATACATATCTTCGGGATTCGGTAACGGGGCATTCATGTTTCCGCTTGAACTGGCTAGGTTTGGATCAACATTCAAGGATGGAGTATGATGTAGCGGCTGACCCCCAACAGTATTATTCTGCGGCATTCCCGGGTTTGGGTAAAAAGGACCGGGCGGCGGATCCGCTGCATTGTTCAATTGGTTGTTCACATTCCGGTTCGGGGTATTCTGATCCATGTTTTCAGAGGAATCTGGTCTGACGAGTCTCCCGGTGCTATCTCTTCCAGCCCACACAGAGGCCAGGATGAATATCTGCTGTTGCGGAAAAAAGGACAAATTCGATCGCGTGCATTCCCCCGGAAAATAACAACAATATATCATTTAGAAATTGCCGGACCTTATCCAGAAATACATCGATCGGGACGAAAATAAACACACAAAAAAGTTTTTCTTTAGGTGAGATTGAAAACAGACCAACGGCAACAACTTGAGAGTCCCGTATAGCGGTAGGGTAGGAATAGAATTCCATGGGTTCCCTGACCGTCTATAGTTTTGGGAAATCATTTTGAAAAGAGTTTTTTTTTTCGAAAAATCATTTGAAAAATATGGGAAGGTCTCTCCTCATGAGTTGCTTTGTTCATGGAATCAGGGCTTCCGCTCACTAGATTCTCACGACTGTTGGTCATTAAAACCATGCATAAAATCTTTGTGTTCTAAGCTGACTCCCCTATATGCAAGCGTGGCTGAAGAGGGTAAGGTTTAAGGCTCCCTCCTATTTGGCAGGTCTTACGATATACCTCAAGAGCGCAGGTACGTGTAAGAACCTTTTGATATACATCCCGGGTACGTGAGTGTTCTCGTCACTCTATATACCTCGGTAAGTACTTGGCCAAGGAGAGTGGTCCCAGGCGCTTTTGGCTAGTGCAGACCCGCAAGTCCACGGCCTAGTCACGACTCTGGTCCCGAGGTTGATAGGGTAAATTCACACTCGCGAAAATGCATGATAAGACGTGAGTGCGTGCAAAATAACAATATGGCAGTTCATTATTGATCAATTCTTTAGGGTTTGTTACTGTAATTTACACAATTTTAATTATGAAAAAGATCTTCCTCACATAATTAGCAAATAAAGGCATCAGGGTATCCACCTAAATCGTTTCTATGTTATCCTAGAACTAAGGCTTACAAGACCTAAACCTGATAAATAACAGGAATTAAATATATGATCCATTATGTCAGAGCTTAGTTCTCTACTCTCCCCAGCAGAGTCGCCACTGTGGGAATCCGGACCCATACCCCCGAGAAGGAGAAAAGAGTAGTCCTTTCTCGGTTTTATTTGAAAACGTGTTTGGTAGAGCCGCCAGTTTGTTTTACGAGAAAACAAACAAAAGGTCGTACGAAGGATAATTCGAAAACGAACTATCTTTCATACGTTTGAAACCAGAGATTTATTTTGAAAATTGACTTTGCTAGGGTTCGGGAACTACATTACGAATTGGGAAGGTGTTAGGCACCCAATTCGCCCTTTCGGTCTCTTAATGGATCATGTATTTAATTCCTATTTTAGATATCTTGCAAGTAGTTCGAATGGTTTTTTAGAATAGTCCTTTCCGGATAAATTTAGTTTAAAACAATATTTTGAAATCAGACTCGAGCTTTGCGAGCGCCTACGTATTCATTCGTAGAATGAAATCAGAGTCTCGTAGTTCCTTTCTTTTGGAAACTGTTTTTGTATTTTTGTTTGTTTTGAAAACGTGTCAAAACAGGTTTTAGATTTCTTGTAAAACTTAGAAAGGATTTGTTTTGAAAGCAGTAAACTTCTTTGCAAGTTATCTAATTTTTTATATTAAAAACGAAATTAAATGCAGTACTGAAATTAAGGATTTGGTAGAAAGTTATACCTGCTGCGCTTGCAGAAGATAGGAGGACTTTGCCTTGACTTCCTTTTTTCTCTAAAGCTTTCTCTCTCTAGAGCTTTCTCTCACTAGCCTTCTCTCAGAATTTCTCTAAAAATGACTTTCTAGAGACTTTGACAAAGCTCCTTCTTACCCAAAATGCTATTCAATGTTGATGATCCCTAAAATGGGATCCCAAGGGTCCTATTTATAGCAACATTTGCGCCAAAAACGCTCCAAAAGAGGCCAACCGCAGGGGTAGCCGCATGGGGTGCGGCTGGGGCGTGCGACAGGGGTGTGCCAGCCGTACGGCTGGCAGGTAGCCGTACGGTTGGGCGTGCGGCTAGGGGGTGCGGTTAGAAGGTGCCAACCGTACGGTTGGCAGGTAGCCGTACGGTTGGGCGTGCGACAGGGGGGTGCGGCTAGGAGGTGCCAACCGTACGGTTGGCAGATAGCCGTACGGTTGGTCGTGCGACAGGGGGGGGCGGCTGGCTCATAAAAAATGTGCAGGAGCGCTCGGAAAAAACCAAATTTTCTAACGGGCGCTGCCCCGCGACCTGACCGGGCAGGTCGATCCCCGTCCTAGTAAGCGAAGAGGCAACAAGGGTTATCTTAGACTCCCAACGCGTCCAAAATTGGAGTCTTTCCTATCAGTCTTTCTACATGTATGATGATTCATGATTAAATGCAGGATGCTTAAAGAAAATCAGTATTCGCACGAGAGTCGTGGATTGGGGTGTTCACAAGATGAACTCAAATTTGTTACTCAAACCTAAATAAAATAAACCAAACTCAAATTTTTCCTAGTTGTTATATTGTTGTCAAGTTTGGGGATGCATGTGAGGAAAAAGTCATATTTGGGGATGAACTCATCAGTTCACTCCCTTTAGTGTCTTAAAAATCTTCACCTAGGGAAGTTTACTATTTCTTATTGTTTGCTCGCTTAATGTGGGAAGAACATTAGTGGTTTTTTAAATTTGGTGAGACAATAGGAGAGTGTTGGAATAAAATTTTAAGTGATTTCTTCCCTAATTTAAAGTACTAAATCAATAAGCTATATATTGTTGGAGAGGAGGCGTGTTCTAAACCTGAAATGACTAGAGTACCATAACTAATATATTTTTCTGGTAGAAGAATACATATGTTTGGAAATACTGGAAGTTAAAAAATTGGAACTGATGACCTCTTATATGGAGAACTCTGTCCATACCACCAAGACAAACTCTATTATGCTACATTTGATTCTGAACAAGGTATTATCTTGCACACGCATCAAGTGTGTTACAGTGCTATTTTGGCGCTCTAGAATGGGATCCATAGATATCCAGCTGGGGAAGGCGGGATGACAAGGGAGGATGATCGAGTTGTGCCTTTTGGGTTGGAAGAACACATAGGAAAAGTAAATCCAACCAGTAGTCAAGAGAAGCAGAAAGGATCAAAGAAGTTACGGTTAAGTAAGGGCATGTAGACTATATTCTTGTTCTTTTTTTCTTTTTCCATAGCAACTAAATTTTGTTTCTTTATGATTGTTGTTAGCCCTTTCAGAGCTAACGAAGTACATGGGACGACGCGAGCAGTGCAAATTTGGGGCTCTAGAGTGGGATCCTTGGGGATGAGTCGTGCTTTTTGGGCTGGGAGAAACACGTAGGAAAAGAAAATCCACCCCTAGTCAAGAGAAGCCGAAAGGATCCAAGAAGTTATGGCTATGTAAGGGCATCTAGGATATATTCTTGCTCTTCCTTATTTTTAATTTTTTCTGTAGCAACTAAATTTTGTTTTTTATTATTGTTGTAAGCCCTTTCGGAACCTTCGGGTGGAGCTAAAAAAGTACATAGGATTACACGAGTACTTATCTGGTGAACCTGATTGGAGAGGTTTCGCGGAGAATATATTCTTGAAGGAGGAAAGCAATTTGGTGGAGTTTCATTTGGTTTCTACAAAAGCTGGTACAAAGTGATGCCGATGGTGAAACTTGTCATCAAGAACACAAAGAACCCAAAGGAGATTGAGTTTCACGATGCATTTGTTTGTGCGTGTCTTTTTTTTTTAATGCATTTTGTTTCAAATCAATAATATGCAATTTGGGGACCGTCTGTGGGATGTGCTTGATGAATATTAGTTGTACTCGGGGAAAAAATGGGGCATGCAATTTGGGGACTGTGTGGGATGTGCTTGATGAATATTAGTTGTACTCGGGAAAAAAATGGGGCATTCCGAGAATTGAACTCGGGACCTCTCGCACCCTAAGCGAGAATCATACCACTAGACCAAATGCCCACCGATGTTTCTTTGTGGTTACAAGTATCTCTATAAATTAATAAAGATATCATTTGCCTTCTCTATCAATCGGGTTCCTCAAATGTTATTTTGATTTAAGGTGCTTAATTAATTCAAATTCATTTAACAGGTGGATTTGCATTAGTATTAGTTGACCACGTTTGAATGTCACCCAAACCAAATAATACCCACCCAATTTTCTATATTTAGCTATTCCCTCCCATAACTTTCACCTTTTATTCTATTTTAAAGATATTTAAATTAATATCCACTTTTTTAATATAAAAAATATTGAGACTTATCTATCAAAACTCTTAGCTTATATAGGCGTGAGCAAATTCAGGCCCATCCCCAACCCACCATGTAACACATTTTAAATATTCTTCCCACAATTTCCCCTATTTTTTTAAAATTTTTGGTTATTGAATTTCTACCACCTTAATTCGAAGGAAATGTCATCCGAATGAGAACCACTATATAGCAGAGTCGCAATCTAGACTGTTGGTTTAAAAAATAAGTCATTTAAATTTATAAAGTATAATTTATTTATGACAATAACTCATTTATATGGAAAATAATGTCAAAATTTAAGCCCTTCACTTTTAAACAAATTATCCAGATCTTTTCAAATTTTCTCTATATATAGTGATTCTTGTCATTTTTAGAGAAGCCCGATCCGACATGTTATCTGCACCACACATGCACACACCCATTTTCAATGATGAGCTAATTCCCTTGCCATAAATTCACTCCTTTTCTCTTAATAGGGCACTTAATTTCTGTTGCGAGGGAGAAAGATCATGCCAATATAAATTGTGGTCCAATAATCAGAATTACTAATAAGCAAGAACCAACAGAAATTTAAGAGATTAAATTTGTTTACTTGCAGAGACTAAAATTAGAAATTTGACAAAGTAGAAGGTCAAAGAAAGTTTTATGTATACAATGGGTTAACTTGTGGTTTATTACATAATAATGACAATTCAACCTTTTTATGACTTGTTAATGTAAGAAATTACATGACTCATTTTATTTGAAATCTCCTCTTAACTCTTATTTGAAAACAAAAAAAATCTCCATCATCTAATTATACTTACTACACTACAATTTTCGTTGTCAATTGTACAAAATTTTCTACCTGCACGTTCACGTTATATATCAAGCCCGATATAGTGGTTTGCTTTAATGTTATATTTAATAACTAAAATTCTCACTTAAATAATTACTTCAAATTATTATTTAATTTTAGTAGGTGAATTCGCAAACGAGCCAAAAAACACCTCAATTAAATTACCATATAAAATATGAGTCGGTACTCGAAATACTTCTTCTCCATTTAGTTTTACCAATTCAACTACCGTATTAAAGTAGTATCTAGAATCATTTACTCATATTAATGGCATTCATAATCCGTCACATGGAAAAGTCCCTACCATATATATATTAATTAAACAAGTTGACTCAACTAGCAAGTAAGACCTCCACCGGTGCAAAATCTTACACTACTAACTTAATAATAAATGCAAAAGCCAATTGGCTTGTATTATATTTTTGAAATTCTAACTTTGTTCTTATGAATTTTATTTTTATAAAAAAGATGTATACTATAGCGCAAACTGTTAAAAATGATTGGCTCAAACTATTGATTCCACGTAATAAAAGTGTAAAATTCAATATGTATATATAAGTAGGGGAATGTCACCATATAATATCGATGCTTTTTAAGTTAAAACTCTACGGCTATAACCGAAAGATGTTTAAGTTGGGGATAATATTGTAATTACTTATATTCAAATAATACAATATATATATATATATATATAAAGACTTCAATGGCAGCAGCCGGAGGAGGAGGAAAAAGAGGCCGTGGTTCTCTGCAATATAATACATGCATTACGTGTACATGAAAATTTATTTGTACATATATATATAGACTTCAATTCTTTCGGTTCACCTCTCCTCCTCAGCTTAATTTTAGCTGAAAATCATGGCAGCAGCCGGAGGAGGAGGAAAAAGAGGCAGTGGTTCTCTGCAAGAGACGCCCACATGGGCTTTGGCAACCGTTTGCTTCATTTTCATCTCTCTCGGGATTTTCATCGAACACCTTATTCATCTCCTCGGTCATGTAAGTTTATCTATCTATCTATCTATCTATCTATCTATATACATAAATAAAAACCTCATTTCATCAATATGGGTTACTAGAGTTGGCATATATGTACATAAACTAGCTTGTATTCTACACCGCATGCGTATCGCTTGAATTTATGTAATTTGAAGGACAAAAGTTTACAAGAATATCCAATGTTCAAGCCTTGTACTTTTATCTTTCTCTCTCTTTCTGTCTGTTTGTCTGTCTGTCTGTCTAGTCTTGTTCCTGTTTGCCTTTCACGGTCTTGTTTATGTCTATCGGCCTTCCGACCTCATGCCACATTGCCACAAAGTTTCTCCGGTGCGTCATTTGACAAATTGTTATGCATTAGTGCATTCTTAAGGGCACTCCAGTTATTACTCAACACCAAATACATGCTTAAAATGATTGTAGTTCAATTTTTTCATCAAAACTCTGTTTGACTCCACTTCTTATTACGTTGTTTTTGAAAGTTTTAGCGGGCCAGTTATCCATTTTACCTTATAAAATTTTATAATACTTTATATTCTTTAAATTAATTGGAATCATTTTTTATCTTAATTTTTGGAAGAGATAGTTTCTTATGATCCGGGAATTCTTCTTTAGGCATATTTTTTATGATAAAGAATTTGAAAATAAAATTGATATTTCAAAAATGTGACATAGTGCTTTTATTTTTATAGAGATCTGCTAAAAGAAGGCTTGCTCTTTTTATTTGTGTGTGTTCTGCAAATTTACTGATAGTTTTATATTGGAGTGGTGATTCATTGATGTAGTGGCTTAAAAGAAAAAGGAAGACTGCTTTGCTTGAGGCTGTTGAAAAGCTCAAGGCAGGTGGGTAGGGCTTATGTTTTAAACAAAACAAAACAACCTTTTCAAACTTTAGTAAAGTTCTTTCTCTGTTCCTTATTTTTATTTTTTTGAATAGTGACATATGTACCAACTTAATTCATGAAGTTAATAGTTCAATGATGCATCAAAAAATGCAGAGGTTACTATGTGAGGTCGACTCAAACCACTGAACTTAGTCATTTAAGTTGGTACATATATCATTATTAGCCTTTTCTTTTTAACACTTAACATTTAAATCACTTTGATATAATGTGAAGCTTTTATTTGGCACAGTTTTGATGTTATTGGGGTTCATGTCACTAATATTAGCGGTGACCCAAAGACCAATTTCAAAGATATGCATTCCAAATAGAGTTGCAAATACCATGCTTCCTTGCCACAAACTTGCAGCTTCAAAAACCACTAAAGCTTATCAGCATTTGTCCACCAATGTACATCATCAAGATTTGATATCAGATTCAAAACCAGGGAGAAATTTAGCCGCAGATTACAGTAGTAGTTCTGATGATTATTGTGATTCCAAGGTACTTGTTCCCTCAATTGCCGTCCTTATGCGTCTAACATAGGGGACTTCGTGCAATTTAAATTTGTTGACACTTTTCAAGGAAAGTTTAAAATGATCCTTCACTGTGATTGGTCAATGCATTAAGATAACGGAGACCTAGTGCATTAAGCAATCAAAATGAATGAGAGTGGGCCCTCCAGTTTGACTGATTAATGCATTAAAGTAATAAATAGATAATGATTGTGGGTCTATGCTATTTGATGCATTGACTAATTAAAATAAATTAGAGTGGAGGGCCATGGTAACCATCACTTTAGTCTATCTAATGTCAATTAAATTTGCAGTAAATGGTATATATGTGTGTTTTTTTCAATTTTAAGTGCAACACAGAATTGGTAGTAATATTTTATATTTGTTGAACAGGGGATGACCTCTCTTATATCACAAGCTGGGTTGAATGAGCTCAATATTTTCATATTTGTGTTAGCAATCATGCAGATTGTCTACAGTGGTGTCACAATGGCTCTTGGTAGAGCAAAGGTACTACACTCATTTTCGGCCATTGAATTTTTTAATTATTATCTAATCATTCAACAGTGGATTTTCATTTAAGAAAAAGGTCAGTAATTTATCCACTCAAGGGGAAAAGTCTATAAACAGTTTAAAAGAGAGATGCGCCTTTTAGAACATGTACATCATAATTTAAATTAAAATTCTAACGGTTTCTCCTTATACATTGTCAGTTCAATTTAGAAGGGTGTATTCAATTCATATTTAAAAAAAAATTATGGACTTTTTAAAACCCGTAAATTCTTTTAATCTGTAGATTATTTTAAATCTATATAGAATCTAACAAATTTTAATAAATTTGTACATAATCTAACATATTTTAATAAATCCATACACAGTAGTTGTGCGTAATTCAAACCTACATACTGACTCCAATACTCTTTGTTTTAGATGAAGAGTTGGAAAGCTTGGGAAAGAGAAACCCAAACAGTAGAATATTTGGCGGCCAACGGTATAAACTTCGAAACACTCTGTATATTTTATCTTTCATAGCTCATAATCACCTGTCTTCAAAAAAACCACCCCTATCTACTTTCTTAATTCCAATTGTGACAAAAGCTAATCCCATATTTATTTCTAATTTTCTTTTTCATAAAATTATCCTCTCACAGATCCTAATCGATTCAGATTTACGAGGCAAACAACGTTCGGACGCCGGCATATGAACGCTTGTGCCACAACTCCCATTCTCCTCTGGATTGTGAGTCTTAATATCGTCCCATTTTCAATTTTTCATTTTATTTTATTTCTATCTCACATTGAAATAATAATCAATTTTTTTAGTACTATTTGTTTGATTGTTGCAATATTTAAATGTTGTTTTTGGGCAGAAATGTTTCTTTAGGCAATTCTTCCATTCAGTAGCCAAAGTTGACTACCTCACTTTGCGCCACGGTTTCATTTCGGTTAGTATGTGTGACTTTTTTTAATTTAGCTCTACATTAAATTTTATTCAAATTGCATAAACCGTCCCACTAATTCTGTTTATGCAACTGAAACAATCTCTTCTTCTTTTTTTCAAATAACCCAAAAATTTAACCAAACACAATACAGAGAGATTTTATCTAATAATGAATACACTTAGAACAATGAATCTTGTTTAACGCCTAATAACAAATCATTGAAGGCCGGAAGAGAATAACTGATATATAAGGGGTGATTATATTGCCGAATTATAAATCAATGGCCAATTTAAAGATAGTATACTATCTTTAAATCATAATGTACAATCATTTAATACATTCTTTATTTTTACCGAAGCCAAAACTGCTTTGATAATAATAATAATCCCATGATATATACAATTAAATTCTGTAGACTCATCTTTCAACAAACAGCTCCTTCAATTTTCGAAAGTATATACAAAGATCCCTGGAAGATGACTTCAAAGTTGTGGTTGGCATAAGGTATATAACTCAAACTTGGGTTGTTTTTTTTTTGGGTTCTCATATAAAATCGCAGCTACACTTTGGAAATCAAATTTATTTGGTTTTTAAAATGATAAAGAAGCTAATGATTTTATATTTCATTTTGGCAGATTCAGAGCTAACATGCTTTTGAGCTTCAAAATCAAGTATAAAATAATTCTTTATGATATGTTCAGAAGTTTTATTTACGTCAAAACTCAAAAATACAGAGATTTTACTGATTCTGATTTCAAATTTCAAAGTGAGTATTTTAGATCCAAATGTCATATTCTTCATACTATTTTATTTGAAATAATTAATTTTGGCACGGTACATGTATAGCCCGTTCATGTGGTTCCTTGTCGTGATCTTCATGCTAGTGGATGTGCATGGTAAGATTTTTTTTTATTTTTTTATGAAGCTGCTAATACCCTTGATTATCATTATTATTAAAATAACCTTCTTCATATTTCTCACTAATTTCCCTAAAGATTGATTAATTAAACTTGGAATATATATATATATATTAAATTAGGGTGGCAAGTGTATCTTTGGGTATCATTTCTTCCACTAATGGTGAGTAAATAAATGAAGAATTAATCATCAAGTTTCGGCTTCTTATTTAAATTTGTAATAATTTAATTATTGAATTAATTTGTATAATAATTATATTATTACGTAGATTGTGCTGCTTCTTGGAACAAAAATGGAAGTAATAGTGGCTAAAATGGCCCTTCAACTAAAAGAGCAGAACCATGTAACTAAAGGAGCCCCCTTGGTCCAGCCCAATGACAATCTCTTCTGGTTTGCTCAACCCCAATTTGTATTGACCCTTCTTCACTACACACTCTTTATGGTAATATATATAATTACTTATTCCTCCGCTTTTAATTACTTCAAAAAAAAATAAAAAAATTTCTATATGTATATATATTGATTACTTTTGTTTGTTATTTACAGAATGCGTTTGAGCTTGCATTCTTCGCCTGGGTTACGGTACGTACGCTTTATCAATATCACAAGGGTGCTTGATTGGTTTTTTTTTTTTATGGAAAAATACTCAAAATTCATTTCCCATGCACCGTACAATTGCTGCAGCCTAAATTTTCATTTTTCATGTAATTCTAACATCACATTCACGAGCTTGCATGGATTAGGCTATATGAGCCAATTGGATGGGCTGTAAAATTTGGGTTGGGCCAGCAGGCCCGTTAAGCTGTAGCTCACTAGCTTGTTTCAGTTGTTGTCGACTTTTCCTTTCCGAAGCAAAAACTTAATACTTTACGCAGTCCTCTCAATCTCTATCTGATATCAGATAGTAGTATTACTATGTTACAAGTCTATTGGCGCAACATCTTTTTTCTTGATTTTTCGTTTTTGTTTATTCCTGTGCAGCTACAGTTTGGAATAAAGTCTTGCTATCATGAGCATTTAGACATCATTATCGTGAGGGTGGTATTAGCGTAAGTTCCAATCCTGTTTTAACGTGCATATTAGTTTTTTGTGCATTAAGTGGTGTCTTAGTGGTAAAGAACTATGTTTACTATAAATACGATAAAGATTTAAAACTTACTAGATCACATGTACTCGCTATGCGTGTGCTATTTTAATATATTTAGTTCAAACTAAAATATAAAATAAAGATATTAAGTGGTACAATGGTTAAGTAGCAAATTATTTTGTCAAAAGTTCAAGGTTCGAATCATCTTTCAAATATACTTTTTAATCAAAAAAGAGACCACATAGGTAAAATAGGCAATTCAAAAATCTGACACAGTTTTATCGCGATTTAAAATTGGTCTTGAGTTTATATAATAGTATAGATTACTTATGTAAATTTTGTTTTGTCTTTGGCAAAATAAATGATAAATAGGGTCAAAATGGAAGTTCTAGTGAATTTTTTAGTATCATAATCAATCAATGGAATGTTTGCTTTTTTTTAATAGTAAAGAATTAGAGATGTTTTTAAGAGCACAATTTTCAATTAAAAATGGTCCTTTATGGGTTTTTTTTTTTCTCCTTTCCTTATAACATAAATGGTGCTTTAAATTGAAAGAAATTATTTGAACAATATTTGTAGGGTGCTGGTTCAACTCCTCTGCAGTTACATTACTCTGCCCCTCTATGCTCTTGTGACCCAGGTTTGCACACTTGTATCTATATATGTGTGTAAATATGCATATTTTAAAGCTAAGAACATGAGTTGAATATATGGTTATTGGTTAAATATAGATGGGTTCCAATTTTAAGAGTGCAGTGCTAGAAGAAGAAACAGTGCATGCCATAAAACAGTGGCATACTCAAGTAAAAGAAAAGAGGAAGAAGCAACAACAACCACCCAATTATATTCAATCTCCTCAACATAATTCATCATCAACTACATGTAACAATAGCAGGACCAATTCTCCAGATATCTCTTCTCGTCACCACGGATTAACTCTAGAACAATTCACTTCTCATGGTGGGTCAGAGATCACCGAAGAATGGAACCGAGAACATGAACATGTAATTCAATATGAGGCAGCCATATAAAAGATTTAGCCCTTTGAGAAGCTTATGTTGTGTATAAAATGCTATATATTTCGGATATTGTTAATTTAGACTAGAACTTGTAGTACATTCGATGCATGTGCAATAATATGCCTAGTAATTTCATATGCATTATCTTGATCGTTAAAACACATTAACCACAGGTGATGTTATTACGCCTACTGGTGATAGCATACATTCTTCATACTTGAGTTCATGAGTTTAAATCCTAGTTCAAATACTATTTTTATTTATAAATCTGAAGAAGGGTAATTTTGTAATTTACAATAGGTCCTCCTCTCACTTGATACATAGTAATAAAAAAACACAATACGCACATGTGATGCCATTTGATTTAGCAGATAACGAGTATTCTTCATACTTGAAATAAGGAAATTTTATTTACAATACAAAAATTCTTTAAAACTACCACATGCTTAAAATTATTACAAAAGTACACAAAAATTCTTAAAACACAACTAGATACACCACACACTAGCTACATACCGAAAATTACCACAAAAAAGTAACAAAAACTCTTAAAACATCACAAGAAACAATAAAAATGAATTAAAAATTTCTCTCTCTACAATTTTTTTCTCTTCTCAAACCTATACAAACTCAAATAAACTATTTCTCCCAAAAACTCTATCACTCCCAAAAGCCATAATCACTCAACCCATCTCTCTACCCGCACCATCATGCCTGCACACAAGCGCTACTGGCACTATCTCTCCTCCTCTGTCCACATCCCAGATGAAAGGTGTTTTAAGCAAACATTATTGAAAATAGAAGCTGATATCAACAACTTGATACCATTATTGGCAAGACACTATTGAAAATAGAAGTTAATCTTGGCAAAGTATTATTAAAAAAGTAGATAAATCTCGGCACCTAATTGCCTTCTTCTTCTTTTTTTAATTCGGCAATGGCTGGCCGATCATATTTTGGTTCCAAATATTATGTTCAGCATACATAGGGTACTAAATTTTATACCATTACTCATGAAGAGATCATCAAAAATAGAAGTTTCTTTCGGTACAATGAGACTGATCTAACATGTTTCAGTAGTTTTTCGCAGACCTTGATCTTAGTATAAATTTTCTATTCAGTTGTTTGTGGTCGTATATATATATCTTCATTTATTGGCCCTTTAAGGCCGAAGCTTAGGTTTCGGCAATGTTTCACATGCATTATTTTAGTTCTAAATTCCCTTGAACGCTGAAGCTACGATGGGCATTTGGATCCATTTAGAAAGGGGCGATGATTACCGTGACAATTAAATAACCCAATAACATTTTTAACAATCTTTTTGGTAAACATATTGTTATAAAGGCATTAGTACATCAATACTTTCTTCTGCAAATCATAACATACTTTCCTCCATCCATTCTCGTTGTCATAGCCCATTAATGTGTCCATATAATGGTACCCGCAATTCCCGTCATCATTCACTTCTTCCAATTTTGTTATGAATGGCCAAATAAACTAAAGGTGTGATGGCGCATATTTATCCATAACTTCATTCATGGCCATATTTACTCCAATACTCTTCAAATTTGCATATTTAAACAGAGAGATATTTTTCGCGGTTTAAGGTTGCATTTTTTCTGTAGATGTGTCCCCCATTTTTTTCTTCTTATTTTTCGACTGATTATGACTTTTACGATTATTTCTATAAAACTTGCCTCTCTCACACCCTAATGTCAATCTACTTTTCCTAGCCTCAATTTCCTTCTCCGACTTCAATATGACAATAAATGTGTTCAAACATCAGACAATGCATTGACACCAAACAAACAACTCAAATCGCAACTAAAATACCTACTAGAAAGATAAAAAAAAAAATTGTATATTACCTATAACATATTGCAGGGTATAAAATGATGAGGGAAATGTAATTACTTTGTCCGTCAAGAAATAGCTGGCGAAGTTTTAATAAACAACTTTACTATTTGTCTTATCATAATCACTTGTACCATTTGTCTCGCCAGGATCAATCCTACAATTTGTAACATAGACAATGGAAAAATTCAAAATATGATTAACTTCAATCGGAGCTAGAGCATCGGTATCGGTTTGGTGGGTATCATTTAATGATTTTAACACAAAAGAGAAGCCCTGTATCATATAATATAACATATAAAAAAAAGATAAACTATAAGTAAAAACTCAGCAACACATGGTCGAGAACGGAGGTCCAATTTGGCAACAAAACACCGAGTTTCTTATATTTTATTCGGTACAGTATAACTGAAATATTATCCTATTTTCAGAAACAAGTTGCTAGATAAGTATTATTTTCTTGGCTATGTGTGGCTAACAACGATATTTTGTTTTACAAAACCGTGTTTATTTTTACAACTTTTGAAATAAGGCAGGCAAATGATGCAAATGTATATATATATACACATAAATACCCCAATGCATAATGCTTTATTATCGGTGTAGATATTTGAGTGCCTTAGATAATCTTTAAGTTAATCATCTCTCTCGAACCCTTTAAACAATGTAGAGCATAAAGTAGATTTTTAGTACAAATAAATGGATATATGATGATAAACAACCAGCAATCATGAAGAATTAATCATGTGCACTTACTTGGTGAATCTGTTGTTTTCATGCGAAGAAAGTTTCAAAGCTAGTTTCTACTTGAATGTTGGCGAGAAGAATGTGTGAATATAATTTTATTTTATTTTGACATTACATAACAAATATTTTTTAATTTTATCACAAATTAAATATTATATTTTTACTTAAAATACCATACATCTTTCTTAATTTTATCATAAAAAATACAATGTATGTGGTATTTTTATACTTTTTTTTTCCTTTTAATGATTTGACAATATTTTTGTAATGTAAATAAAATATTCCCTTAAAATATCGTTGGTCAAATCGCAGATCAAACACTATTAATTGTACTAATCGTACTATCTTAGGGCATAAAATTTTTCAATTTGGTGGTCGACCAGCTAGCATCTATTGGAGAAAGTGTAAAATACTATGTTACAAATGATTTGAGAAGTCACATCGACAAACTCTTTAAAATCACTAAATTAAAGAGCCAGCTACTTTTGCTCTTTAATTTTGAAGAGTGAAGTTGGCATTTTATGTTTTAATTAAGAAATATAAAAATTCTTAAATTTTGTTTGATTTAAAAATTGATAAATAATTAGAAAACAATTATATTTTATGAGAATATACAAAATGAGATAAATGATTTAGCAAGATATTTTCTATTTCCTTTTTTGGGGGGGATTTTTTTTATTCATTACCCAAAAAATGAAATTTCATGTAAAATTCAAAAAAATAATAGAAGTCCGCTTCAGAGTTTATATTGTTCATAAATTTAATATCATGTTCAATACTTTCCAATGTTGCTTTAGTGCTCTAAAAAGTAAATCGGAATTGATAACCAAAAATATCAATTCTGTAATGTTGCTTTAGTGCTAAAGCAAGCTAAGAGGATGGAAACTCACTCAACACCTAAATTCTCTTTGCTAACAAAATGCTCGAGGGAAATTAACTAGCACTTCAATTGAGTTCTACAAGAACAAGTTAGGCCCCAAAAAGTTAGAACATTTTGTAATCTTTCTGTCCATATTAAATAATATTAGCTTACTTTTTCGACAAAAAAAAAATGGACTTTAACCTTTCATAGGGCACTACTTATTTTTTATGCGCGCTTGTCTATGAGAAAAAAAGAACATATACAACGTGTGCGCACCCGTCAATACATGTTCACGAATAAAAATAAACGTACATATACATCACGTGGGTTGCTCTATCTAATTAATGGTATAAAAAAGAAAGGAAAGAAAAAAAGGAAAAGAGTTGCTTGGTAAAGCGGTCACTTTTAGAGAAACAAACATAAAAATTATTTTGGTAGGGGAGACAAATAGTATCTTTATCATTACAAACACGCAATTGGAGCATATATCTCAAAACACAAATATTAGTTAAGGTGCTTTTTAGAAAGTTTTTGTCCTAATTGAGCACCACCAACAAACAAAGGTTCGCATAAACATAACATACCCCTTAAATATTTAATCCTTAATTATATATGGACACCGACCTTTAAAACCTTTAGGAGTACATATATATATATAATTGGGCTTGACAGAGTAAACTTCACTTCCGTTTAATCAAAAAAATTACATGATTAGTTATACATTAAAAATATATATATATATATAACATGACTAAGCATACTTTAGTCCACTCCTATATTTAGTTCTGAGTCTGCCGTATACATATAGTTTAATTGTAGCCTAATTTACCAGTAAAGTTGCTTGTTTAATTAGCCTAATTTAAAGTATTTCTATTGTATATTGTCTTTTTTGAATCGAATTTTGATAAATCAAATCAAATCAAATCAAATACATGGTAACATACACACTCTTAATTATTAAATCAATGGGGCCATTTTGTCTACAAGCAAGGGGATCGATAATGTTGGCCTGGAGAAGAAATCAATAAACTTGCGTCCATCAAATGGCTGTGCCAAATATTTTGTTTTGTTCCCTTTCGGAGTAATTAAGCACAGAGTTAGCTGACAATGAGATTGATGTGTTTTGCGAGTGCTCCTATAACATACATACATATATATATACATGAAAATATTCTTATAAGATTATATCTTGCTTTAAAAATAATAAGGACCATCTTGTAAACTGAATTTCTTTATGAAATTTGGTGATAGACAATCTACTAATCATTATGAAAAAAATCATCTTTACAAAGTTTCATGAAAAAATCCATCGTGTGTACCCCTCAAAATGGACAAACCTTATAGCTTATTATTGTTGAAGAAAGAGTCCCTTAAAGGAGCAATTACGTCTATATATGTGTTTGTTTGTGTAACATAGTAGCTCCTAGGATGGCGAATACTTTGTGCTATAGGTTATAGTCGATATATTACGTTTTCGTTGTATTTAATTTCAAGGAGATGATCTTTTAGATATTGTTGTGCTAATCATATGCATATATCAATAATATATTATGTTAATTTGTGGTAGATAATAGTGCTGTATAATTTATTACGTTAGATATGCACAGCACAAATCATAGTCAATACTCACAAATTACCGTAAAACTTAAAACATGCAATTAATTTTGTCTTGAAATAATTCTCAAACTAAAATGATGGCTTCCATAACATCACATAAAGATAATTAAAATTGTTATATAAATCACAAATTCGAAGTTTGTGAATACAAAAATAAAATGTACCCACTACAATTTGTAACGACAAGTATCCACCATCCCGTCAATATATATATGTTTCATAAAATAATTAAATGGGAACAAGTGTAGACATATGGGGTAGTGTTACCACCACCAACTCTACAAAAGGGTGGTTAGAATTTCAGCCTCAGCATGAGAAAAAGGAAGAAAGAAACAGAACATCCCTTCTATGAGGGTGGTTAGAACTTCATTATCATGGAATTTGTACTCTGTAAATTAACAAGAGATAAACATATAATAAATTCCACGTCTCACTGTAATGAAGTGGCCTTTGGCTTACAAAATCCCTAGCTAGCCAGAGGTAGAATTCGGCCATGCACAACTGGCTGCTTAGTTGGTTGTCATTGAATTTGTTTGCCTCTTTTAAGTCGGTTGTCCGGTATTGTTTTAGAGATCGAATATAGCGTCAGAGTCATTTGGTGTGAGTTATTTTCAATTTATTCTTAGAGAAGGAAATAAAGTGGTGCACAGTTTAGCTTATCATTCTGCATCCTCATGTTCATCGGAAATCAAGAACTCCATATTTTCATAATGACTTTTGACTTTGTACTTTTCAAATTTGTCTTAATGCATTTTATTCCTTTTTTTTTTAAAGCAAGCTGGAAACTATTCCATTAAATCAAAGGCGAGTACATCTGAAATAAACGAGGGGCTATCACCTACCCACTCAGTACGACCAGACAAAGAATCCCATGGCCTAGCTAAACTATGGGCAACCGCATTCGCCGACCTCCTAACAAAAGCAACACTAGCCTGATCAATATCCTTAATCAAAGCTTTACAATGATCAATAACCACGCCTACAACCGAACAATCCATAAAACAACTATTAGCTGCTAGACTTAGACATTGAATCGGTTTCCTTTTTCGGTAAAAAAAAGGGGAAAAAAATTATTCTTAATTACCTACTTTAATTCATCTCTTTGTTCGAACATTGGTTATAACAATAGTACCGTGTCACAAAACTCTGGACTATATAAAGGAAGGGCTTAATATATTTCATCATCTCAACATTTTAGAAGTCCATATTATATTATATTCAAACTGATCGATTCTCTTGCTATTTTTCATTAATTTACTCCACAGGATCGAAGCACAAAACCCATATCCACCCCCAAACTATCCTCCAGCACATCCTCAAGAGGATTGAAAGCCTTAATCAAATGTGCCTTACTTTTGTGTACCGGGAAACTAATATTGTACGTGGCAGATGCTCTAGCTCCCTTTGAGGCGGAAGAATACTTTTTGATCAATAATATTCTTAATTTCAATTTCAAAAATAATTAAGATAAAAAATCAACTTTATCTTAATTAATTTAAGATGGAGAAAGTATATCTATTTTATACAGTTTCTTATTTGAAAAATTCAAAACCATCTTATTACGATAAGATTAAAATAAAGACAACGACCCTTTTCCAAACGAATAAATATATATACTCGACCATGTCGATCTTCTATAAATTGGGTGGGAAAACATTAAACTCATCTCAACATAATTAATCAGTGATGGTAAAGACAACACACTTTTAATTAACAAATTAAAGTCTTTCATCATAGACACACTTTTAATTATAAAGCATGTGTTGTTGCATAAATTTACTGTGAGAATTTACGACGTTGTAAAGTCTGTTTTATAGTAGGAGTCTTATTTTAGTTTTTATCTTCGTTTATAAAATACTATGTTTAATATAATCAATAATTTAAGAATATATGCATTGATCAAATGTTTTATTATAAGATTTCATGCATTGGTTGTATATCGAAAAGAAAATGTAACTCTTTATTCAAAATATCTTATGAAAAAAACTAATACTCTTAATTTGAGACTCAAAAAATTTGCTCTGCATTGCGGTGGCAAAGTTTCTAGAGGTGACACTTAATACGTGACATATAAATTTTAGAAGTGCCGCTAGATATTTTAGTGAACGGAAACATATATATAAGTTTGTCGCTAAAAGCACCATAAACATGTACAACTGTACTTATAGCGAGAAAGAGAAATTGCGACTTCTGGTGTTACTTTTGCACTACCTCCCAATTGATATTTAGAAAAATCAGCGGTTGTTCCAATGGTCAAAAGATTTTCGGTCACTCAAAACTTGAAAATTCAAGATTTAAGTCATGCAACTGTAGCACTAATTAATCACTTTTATATGATGCAAGTATGCTCGCGCTTCCACAACGCAGATGAGTAATTAAATTGGTATATTTAATTTTGTATTGTAATAAATTTTTAAACTTGCGATATATTTAAATTTTATTTATATGACTGAATTTTGTTCGTAGAAGATCATACAGCTGAGTAATATTAATAGTATGAGGTCATATGGCTTACCCACAATCTACTAAGGTTGGAAAATCTTTTATAGCAGCCGAGGGTGGACCCAATTTTTTTTTAATGGGGTAAACGTAATAATAAGATCACTTTTTATGAATTAAAGAAATAATTTAATACTACTACTGTTTTTGTTTAAAATTAGAGGGGCAAGATTAATACTATAAAAGAAAATTTAGAAATTAAAGAGGGCAAACTAATTAATTAATATGTATATATTTATAAATTTTAAAAATAATTTTTGAAATAAAATTATAATTACAAAAAATTAAAGAGGGCAATTGTCCCCCTATGCCTCTAGATGTAGCTACACCACTGATAGGAGCCAAGGATGGTGCCACATGAGGCCTAGTGGGGGATCAAGCTCCCACTCAATTTTTAATTTTTTTTAATGTATATAGCATTAAATTAATTTAAATAAAGGGTATAGTTATTAACATTTTTAAGTGTTTATTTAGTTCAAGTTTTGATTTATTCCTAAAATTTAAAATGGTAGTTTCACATAAAAAGTTTGAACCTCGTCAATTTACGAACCAAAACTTGAATCAAATGAACACCTATAGCATTTCAATATTATTTTTAGTGGCACTGTTTTAGTTTTTTTTATTTTTAGGAACACTTAATTTATATTAATGGTATATTTTAGAGTGTTAAAAGATTTCATTGGTGTGCCAATAATCATATCCTTAAATAAGTATTGGGTAATTTTGATGAGACCTTCTTCATTTGTTTTCTCTTTTTTTCACAGAAAATCCTCACTCATCACCCAAAGATTTGGATTCTATGAAAAAAAATAAAAAATAAAAATAATAGAAAACTAACCAAATCACTCTTCTCGTTTTTCAACTTCTCATGAACAAAAGGCCCCACTAGTGATAGAAAATTTCATGTAATTTACTTGCCATAAAAAAATGGTGGGGAGCCATAGCTACCCCTAAATTTTATGTAATTGTAATTTCACCCCTACAGTTACTTTTAAAAATTGTAAATATATGCATATTAATTAAATTTTCCCCCTTAATTTTTAAAATTTACTAATGGTATTAATCTTAACCCCCGCCCTCACCCCTAAAAAAATTACCGGCTCCGCCCCTGTTGGAAAATAAATATATATATAAACTCCTAGAGGTTACTATTTTGTATTCCTACTATATAAAATGTGTATTGGTAGAAATGCCTATTTGAAATGGCCTTATTACATCTCTCACTAGCTCTTTGACTCAACATTTGCAACGTTTATTAAAATTTTTTTCTTCAATTATTTTACAGTCCCACGATAATTCCTGAACCCGTCCTTGCATGATAGGAGTAAGGCTTGCTCTTTTGAACAAAGAAGATGGGCCCACTCTCATTTTCTCCTTTCTTATTCGATACAGTTAAAAGTCACTTTTATCACTTTTTTTTTATTCCGTACACTCCTGTCTCATTCATATGACTATTTTTTTATCCTATACAATGAAGAACATATCAAATTTAATATTAAATTTAAATTGTTGGTTTGTCGATCCCACGTACGGGCCATAGATGCTCTAACAATGCAAATTTGCTATAAAAAAAATCAGTGAACCGGGAAATTGGGGAGACAAAGAAAGATGATAAAAGGGTACGATGAATGCGGGCTATAAACAAACAAACAACGAACGAATTAAGGTCCCCCACATAAGCGTTACACTGATTAAAGTTAGCCACGTTCATATCTATATATATATATTATACGTATGTTGTCTTTTATCAAACAGTGAATTTTAGCAGAAGAAAAGTTGGCAGCATTATGCTCGGGGACCTTTTTCTTACTTTCCCCCCCCTTTTTTTTAGCTTTACCGTCAATCACATGTACATATTTATGAATGTATATATATATACAGATTAAATATATATATATATATATATATGTATTTAAAAAAAATAAAATATAAAGTCTTACCGAGGGTGAATGAAACCTAAAACATTAGTTAAGCTAGAATAAATACAAATCATTTTTCAATTCTAGTTAAGCTAAATAACAAAATATGGTAACAAACTTTTGGCTTTTTAACACTTCGGCATCAAACTTTTTTTGCAGTCAATCGTGGTGATAAACTTTTTAATTACTGCCAATTAGGTCTATCAGTTCCCTTTTGTTAAAAAATCTAACGGAAAACTAAATTTATTTACATAAATCAACCCAACTTTTTATGTATTTGCACAAACCACCCCTAGCCTTTCAATTTTATATTGTATGTATTTATAAAGACCACTCTTTTACTAAAATCCTTCAATTTATACCCCTTTAGATTAAATTTTCCTACGCTTGAGTCTTTTTTCTTTAATTCAAAAGATTTCTATGGTTTTTAGGGTTTTTGTTTTGGGGTTAAATTTCAAAAGAGCAAAAAAATAAATCAAATAATTAATTAACATTCAAAGGCAAATAGAATTTGATTTAAGGGAAATGTCATGCAATCAGTATAAAATGTCAATTTCAATTTTCTATTACTATTAAAATCCATTGTAGCTACCATTTCTTCACAAAATTAAGAGAAAACATTCAAAACAAAAAATAAAATAAAAACTTGCTAATTTACAAAAAAAAAATTACAACCTTTTTTTCTTCTGTGAGGAATAAAAAATAAGCCCTCATAAGAAAAATAAAAAAAATGAATTTAGCAGAATGATAAAAAAGAAGCCATGAGAATGAAATTTTTAGTGATAGAGTTGTGCAAACTTTCTTCAATTTTGATGTACCAAAAAGAAAAATAGCAAAAGGCTGAGCCGTGCGTTTGTTCCTTTTCTTTTTTTTGGTTCAAGCGTGCTTGATTTTTCTTTTTCTTTTTTTGGGAAATAGGAAAATTTAATTTAAAAGGAAATAAATTGAAGAGTTCTAGTAAAAGGGTAATCTCTGCAATACATAGAATATAAAATAAAAAAAGCTAAGAGTGGTTTGTGTAAATACATTTAAAATTGGGGGTGGTTTATGTAAATAAATTTAATTTTCCATTAAATTTTTTAATGGGAGCTAAAAGGGTAAAAGTTCGGTACCATTTTTTGTCATTTAGCATTTTAGTTATTCACTGGTTTTTTACGAGTGAAAAAAATATAGATATTTTTTTATAAAAAATATATATATCTTTAAAGGATTTTATCGGGTTGTGTTGTGTCACACGATAACAAACTGAGTCATATACGAATATGGAAAACTCACCCTTATATCTTATCAAGTCGTGTTTAGGCGGTCGAAAAATTTACACGAATTTGTTAAGACCCACACAAAATTGACACGAACTAACATGTTGACAGATCTAGTTATATGTTATAATAGGTGAATTATTAACAGTTTTGAGTCGCATTGGTGTTGACCCAATAAAATACGATAAGTTAGCAGATAAAGTCAGTTATAAAAAATAATTTTTTATTATATTTGTACTTAGTAGGTAATAATGAATCGTGTCGGCTAATTCGTTAAAATAATAAATCGGGTTTGAATATATATTTTTACCCAATAAAAAATATACTTATTTAGACCCGAACTAATAACACTTAAAATACGATAAAAATCAATACAAACACGATATGAACTATTGCTAGGTCTATAGGCTACAAATACTATTTTTTCATGCATAAGTTTCATGCATTAAAATGTATGTAGACTAGAAATACTATTTTTTCATGCATGAGTAAGTTTTTTTTTTTAATTTTTTTGGGTAGTGTGCATGAGTAATTGAGTTTTATCATTTAGTGATGAAATCACAATTTAAGTAGAAATAAAAAAAACTTCTGAGCATAAGGATCTAAGAGCATCTCCAATGGTAGTGTAAAAATTGATTTGTAAATCACATGTGTCAACTCACTTTTACAAAAAAACTTGAATGCTAAAAAAAAGTGCTCCAATGGTACTTTTGTAAAGTTTTGTGTAAATTTTAAAATAACAAATAAGATTCTAACACATGTTAAATATCAATTCAAGCAATTTTTTGAGTTTTTGGTTAAAGTAGGGTAGTTTTTAAACTTATTTAGGAAACTAGGGTACTTTTGACCTTATTTTGGAAAATGGGGTCGACCATAAAAACGTGATATGTTATGCCTTTTTTACAAACAAACAAAAAAAAAATATTAAATTTGTAAAAGTGTGAGAAGGTATCACGTTTTTACCCATAAAAACGTGATTTGGTCTCACGTTTCTATGTGTAAAAACGTGAGCCCCTTTCACGTTTTTAGGCTCAGTGAATTTTTCCCCTTTTCACCGTTCATTATCTATGTTCAAGTAAAAAAAAAAAACATCTCCAGTAGCATCCTTCAACCTTCGCCTCCTTCAACCTTCACCTCGCCGCCGCCGCCCCTCGCCGCCCAGTTCATTAGCACCCCATCACCTCTCTCCCTCCCCGTCGGTCTCCGCAGATATCTCTCCATCCCCGCTGATCTGCCTCTCTCTATCTCCCTCCGTCGGCGGCGCCTTTGTCATCGCCGTCTGTCGCCATCGCCGGCGCCGATCGACAAAGGTCCGTAGATCTGTATCTCTCCCTCGCTTTCCCCTCTTTGCTACTTCTTCTAGCCACCATCGACGGCTCTCCCTCGTCGAGTTTCCTCCACCGTAGTGTCCTCCCGTCTTTGTTGCCCGATCTACTCAAGGTAATCTCATTAACTAATTTTTTCTTTATGATTAACTGATTTTATGTATATCTGTGGTACTTGCTAAATACTTATCACATGCCTATTATTTTCTCACCACATTTATACATTACGTGGAATCAATGGGTATACTATAACTATACTCTATTTGACAAGTTTTGGTTTGAAGTGTTTGGTGAAGACTGGAGGGTGGTTGCTTCCGGACAAAGCTCACTACATCCATTGACTTCGCCTATTGATAAACATGTCCTTCTGATAGCAAAGTTCAATTCGAAAAAGCCTGTAATGGACAACGGTAGTCATGAACCAACTCAGTTCGAATGGGTAACCAATACAGATGGATCCTTGCATGGACACGACCCAGAAGATTTGCTGAACAATGTATGCCAAACTTCCATATGGAAAGCAGAGTCTTTGAACACGGGCATTGCATACAATACTGAAGAAATGGCAACGACTCCAGATGCACAGATGCAAATGGAAATTGATTAAAATAATATGTCTACCTTTTATGTTCATTTATAATTTCAACTATATGTAATGGTTTATCGTAAGTCCACTTTTCTTCATGTATCTTTTTAAATAATTTTGTTAAATAAAATTAGTAGTTATCTTTATTGTATCTAAATAATTAAATTAATAGTAATAGTAGATAGGAAAATTTAATTCATATTTTAATAATAATCGAACAATCAAAGTAAGATAAGTCCTAAGATTAAAATACAAAATAAAAAAATAATTAAGAAAAAATAAATGTTTTCAGGAAATAAAAACGAAAACAAATGATATAGAAAAAAAAACATAAAAACATGGCTCCATCAACCTCATGTGATTAAAAAAAAATGTGAAAGTAAATCAAAAATAATTTATCCACTAAATAAAGACAAAAACAAATGATATAGAAAAAAAATAAGAGCATAAAAATTTGACTTCATCAATCTCATGTGATTAAAAAAGAAAAAATTTGAGAATGAATTAAAAAACATTATTTGAAATAAAGAAGAAATTAAATGATATTAGGAAAAAATATAAGAGCAGGTATGGACAAATTTTGGTGAACGTAAAAGTGTGAGAAGATCTCACGTTTTTACACATAAAAACGTGAGACCAAATCACGTTTTTATGGGTAAAAACGTGATACCTTCTCACACTTTTACAATTTTTTTTTATTTTTTTTTTAAAAAAATAGGCATAAGATATCACGTTTTTAACCGTAAAAACGTGAGACCTTCTCACGTTTTTATGGTCGACCCCATTTTCCAAATTAAGCTCAAAAGTACCCTAGTTTCTTAAATAAGTTTAAAAACAACCTTACTTTAACCAAAAACTCCAATTTTTTTATTAATTTTTTCTTGATTTTTTTACAAATAATCTTGTAATTACAATGGATCTTGTTTTATAGGTATTGATATGTAGATTTCAAATATGTAATTTTTATTAATATATATATTTTACATTTAAAGTTATTACTTTTTCAATTTTTATAAAAAAATTGAAGAGAGAGAAAGCTGATGTGGCATTGTAAAATAGGAGTGTATTTTACACAACTATTTTACACAAATTTCAATTTTAAAAGACTGCTGGAGAGAAAAAAAATTACAAGTTGTATAAATTTTACACAAAACAAAAATTTAAAAGAGTGTTGGAGATGCTCTAATCTCTCTACTCTAACTTGCTTTTACAAATGAACTTTATGTAAACGAATCATAGTGAGACATAAATTCTAATGGTTTAAATATTTACAACGTTACTCTACAATATATATATATATATATATATATATAATGGTCTTAATTACAAGTAATTGATGATTCCAAACACAAGAAACCAATTAAGAGGATGGAAAGTGAAAGAACGAATCCCACGTGCTATGTTTGGATGGGGGACTTGTCCTAGTTCATAATTTTTCTGTATGACAGCAAAGTGAGAGAGCACGTATGAGTATATATCTATACATAGACTTTAATATATTCATTAATACGTAGCAAAAGATTCCAACATTGCCCCGAGTAGATAAATGTGTAGTATTTTATACGGAGTGTTATAGTTCAATCATCTTTCTTGGACTCTTTCTTTTTTCAAGAACTACCTAGATCGATTATCGCTTGTATAAAAAAAATACGTAAAAAAATATATGGTTAAATTAAAAAAAATATATATAGTTTAAATAACTAAGTGTATTGTGCATGTGTCAAAAAAAAATTATAATACAAAAACAGATATAAAATCATGCAACTAGCAATAGGATTAAAGATTCATTACACAAATCCTTTAATTAATAAAATTAGTAACAAATTTATTAGAGACAATCCATTAAATGACCAAAATATATATAATTTTTTTCAACTAGCATATTACTTCATACAATGTTTATGCGGTTGTTATATGGTATTAATTATTAAACTCCACTCATATCTTATGTTATGTTTTTCAAGTGTATAAAATTTAGAAATATCTATTTATATTACGCACATATATGCATTGACGAATTTAGTATGGGATCAAGGGACATGTGGGTATATAATAATTTTAGCTTGAGTTAGAGCATCCACAACGAACATGTTAAAAATTAGGCTAAATTTATGGTTCTATTAGTTAATTTTCAACGCTAAACACAGCGAATAAGGTAGGAAATTTACTAATACGAAGATGCTTCATCCGTATGAATTATGTGCAAAGAAAAAAAATTAACAAAATTGGCCAAACGAGTAGGCCACACTCGTATAAAACCATAATAGTTCATACGAGTGAGCCACACTCGTATGACCATTTTGCTATTTTTTTTTTTTTTTTAACTTTTTAGTTTTTATACGGGTGTCCTAAATTCATATGGGTTATACGAGTGATGCATACTTTTATGAGTAAAAATTAGTGATATAGAAAATTTACCTGTTCTCTGCTCTACCTGCTTAATTTCTACCTTATGATTTTTTTCACTGTGGACAATGGTAAGGTAAATTTATCAATTTATCATACCCGCTAGGGATGTTCTTATACGACAACATCATGTTGTACACATTTAAATGTGCCTTTCCTAAAATAAAATTTTGAATTTTTACATATTTTGTTAACTATATAGGAGTTTTGTACGGATTTATGTGTATGAGTTTTACATCTTGAAATATCATTTGTGTACTAATTCTGTGTATAATTTTGTACGCCCAACATATTTAAGCTAAAATATTGACATTGAAAATAAATAATTTTAGAACAAGTGTCAAGTAATTTATTAAAAAAAATTAAAAAAAATTCCTTTCTAATTCCTTTTTCTTAAATATAAAAAAGAAAAGTATATGTATATGCATATCTCAATGTCATTAACGAAGTGTCAAGTCGTTGTTCTCAAGAGACAGAGAAAGGGATAGAAGAATGAATATGGTGGGGGCGCTTTACCAGCGCCAAAGCCGCGAGTCTCTCGATGTATTACATTATTAACACTCTCTCACTCTCTCTCTCTCTCTCTGTTCATATAGTAGCTCTCTCTCTCTCTCTCTCTCTCTCTCTCTCTCTCTGTGCATATAGTAGCTATGCTCTTCACGTGCCATTTCACCTATAATTTGATACTCAAATACATTCCAATTAGGCTAACTTGCATGCGCGATACATGTTATATTTTATATTTATATTATAAAAAAAAATTTATAAAAAATTAATTTAATATTTAATATTAATTTTTAATAATATTAATATTTTTAGATTATTAGATTATTTTTATATTTATAATAAAATGTCAAATTAACTTAATATTTATTCATATACTAAACATACAGACAAATATAACTCTTACATCTTTTTACTTTTCTACAACATTTCTCTCTCATCAATTTTTTAAAAAATTTTCAAATACTGTAACTTTAAATCCACAAATTCAACTTCAACAAAATTTATATATTTAAAAGATTTTCATTAAGATTTCCAAAATAAGATCCGTTGTGATTATTAAAATATGTATGAAAAGAATTTCAAAAAACTTATAAAACATTACAATTATAATGACATCCCTAATGTATTTCTAACTCATTAGTCATTGAAAATATTACACAATGATTAGAAGATACTGTGATAAAATTAAAAATACTAGAATATTTAGATCTAGTGAGTTTCAATTTGAACAAAGTCGAATGGGGTTGGAATTTTGTGTACTATGATTCGACATGCCTTGAATATACTTTTTTTAAATACACATATAACACCATTATATTATAAAAGAGTTGAGACGATTTTAGATCCAATTTTACAAGTAAGACATGTTTCGGGTGAAGACGGCTATATTTTTAAATGAATGGGGTCTGGTTTTTGCAAAACCTGATTCGTTGTCATCCCTATGTAACATACAATCGTACACATCTTTGATCCTTACATTTTTCATGTAATTATATTTTGTTTGATTATTTTTTTTCGTTTTACCATGTTAGACGGCACAGGTATACCCTAGTATATATACAAAGAATGTTCAATCCTAATAGATAGGGCTATCAATTTAATATGTTGGTAAACTAAAATTGATCGAAAGGCCCTGTTCTACCCCTTCCCTTATAAGAATAGGATCATCATCGCGTATATGAAAGAAAATTGATATATTTGTTATTAAATTGAGCGATAGTTAAATAACTACTTGCAAGACATCCACAATACAACTGGTATACTTAAGGAATAAATTTCTAAATTTTCCATTGAGTTTCTTGTGGCTACAATGCATATAGACATATAGTTAAAAAAGTAGTCATACGAGTGTAGCGTACTCTGTTGGGTGAAATGGGTGTGTCATACTAAAAAAAAATATCATTTGAGTGAAGTACACTCTTTTTGCTCATACAAGTGGGTTGTGGGAGTGAAACACACCCTTTGACTCAAAAGGGTGTGGCAAATTTTTCTAATTTCTATAATACTGGTGCAACACACCATTTTGTCTTATATGAGTTATAATTGTCAGTGCGACAAAAATTTAGTTGTATGGTATATTTATACATTCACGATCATACATAGTACCTTTGTAGGTTAACTTTTGCGCAATGTGCATGCTCGAATGGTATATTTGCTAATATATCATAACAGCTATTGATGCTCTGAGTACTCTTTAACCAAATAAATTCAATTTGTATTCTATTTCTTTTCGCATGTTTTTCGTGTCCAGTATACTATTTTACATCAGATGGTTATTCACTGCTTTCAAACTTGGTCGTGACAGTTAGAGCATTTTCTATGGTAGTTTAAGATAATCTTAGTTATAAATATGTACATGGTGTATAAAACATACGAGGTTCAAATCTTAATAATGTAATTTAGAACAAATTAAAAATATTATTTGGAACGTGATGACACTCGGAGGAGGAGCGCATGGTATATATATACATTTCCTCGAAAATTGTGAATGTATGTGTACGTATATACACAGGAGATAGTGATCGATGAGACTTGAGATACACTAGACAGATATGAAAAGGGAGAGTACTAGTCTGAGACTGAGTCACTGACCAGTAATACAATAGTAATACTGTTGCTGCCAAAGTTAAAGGAAGGTCCACTGAAATTGACAATTAACCAACTTTGGCCAGACAAGTTGGTTGATCAATTTTTATTTACTTCATCGCCACAAACATGTATCATATATATGTATCATTCTGAAAGACGGCAACAAAACTCAATCCTACATATTTTTCATCCTACTTGATTCGAGGGAGTTTAGGACAAATTATTTAAACATAGAACGGGTTTGGATTTTAAAATAAAATCTAGTGTATTTTTGGGTTGGATTTGAATTTGCATAAAATTGACCTGTTCGACTTGATTTATTTTGAATATAATTTTTTTTAAGTACTCTTATAATATTGTATAATTACCACAGTTCGAGTATGAGTTTATATATACATTATTCCAGGGGTTCAAGTTTTAGAAAATAAAATCCGCGACAAGTCGGTTTCAGGTCAAACGGGTTTATAAGCGGGTCGGCATTAGGTTTGGCCAAACATGTCCCAAACTTGTTCCGTTGTCATCCTTAATCATTTTCGAATCTTGATAGCTGCAAATTCATATGGAGGTCAACGATTGCCCACTGTTCTACAAACAAAAATTAGTCAATATGTACAAAAGTTAGTCTGAACACTCTGTGGTATTAAAAAGTATTTGAATAAAAAAAAAAGAGAGAACATTTTTTTTGTCCAGCCCATTTTTCAATACTAAATTTTTGGCACTGCCTTTGTGGTTATAAGAAAAAATATTTTTTGTTAGACTTAATTATAGATTTTGTTACTTCAATGAGTTCAAGTAACTCACTGCGTCGAGTAAAGAAAATATAACATACTTTTTTAATATTATGTTTATTATATTGAAATGACTTTCACCATATTTTTGAAGTGTCGTGAAAGATTATATAACGGGAAAATTATGTTTGTTTTTTTTTTGCTATGGAATTAAAATATTTACAAGAGATGTAAAAAAATATATATATTTATACTAATTACAAACAAGTATAAACATAAAAAATATTTGTTATTGCATGATTTTCCTAGTTTGCCCTTGTGCACTAATCACATTTAAATAAATAGGGTGCGCTCAATTAAATTTAGTCTAATTAAATCAACTTGACTTTCCATATAATATTTTTTATAAATATCCCATAACATTTTTAAGTTCAAGTAAATTCAGTATGTGAAATTCAACTCGACCCAAATATAATTCCTTTTTTAGAAATACTATTCAACATAACTTCAAGAAGTTGGGGGTGGGCGGGAGCTGGTTTGGGTTTGTTAAAATAAGCTCAATTTAAGTCGGTATTAATTTAATGGTGACTAATCAAGATGATGTCGCACCATGAATTTTACATACGGTTCGGCTATAAAGAGTCAGTTCTTAATTAAAAAAATGCCGATAATAAATTTATATAGAAGTATACAACCAATGGAAACGAAAGAACTCGATTAAGAGATAGCCAAAGAATAAATTAAGAAATTGATAAAATAGAGATGATAATTGTAGGAAAATGAAGAAGTTTAGAGAGAGCGAGAGGGGGTAGTGGATTTTGGTTTTTGTATTATACATATATATATATATATATATATTTTGTTCCTACTTTTATGAATTCTTGCCCTAGGTGGTATCAAAATGCAATTTTTCCTAAGGGTGCATTTGGTGCGCCCGATAAAGAGGTAGGATAGGATAAAGACCGGATATGATAAGAATCGAAATTAGTCGAATAGGAATTATGTGGGATATGATAGGAAAAGAATCAGTCGGATAAAGATTAAGCGGAATCGGACATGATAAGTACTAGCTGGATAAAGATTTAATAAACTTTGCATTTGATAGAGTTCCGAATTACAAGTCCAGATATTATATAATACAATTTGCTTTTCTTTTAAAAATATATGCAATTTTAATTGTTGTCCACAAATTTTTTTAACTAATGCGATTATTCTATTTATAAATAAGTTTCGTAAAATTCTCTTTCGGGAGAAAAGTTCTATATCACATACAATATTTACGAATTAGGCATTAAGCACAGTTTCAAATTCTAATGTTACCATTTTTTCTAAAATTAAAGTTTCTTATAAATACTTTCATTTAATAAATATAAAAAAAACCAGATTATAAAATAAATGAATTTTATTAGTTGAGTTATTGTGATTTTGGGTGGTTGAAAATTTTCATTAATAAATTTGGTTATCTAAAAGGTGTAAAGAAAAAGATTAAAATAAAAAAATTAATTTTTATATTCATTTTGTTATCCGGCAATCATGGATAAAATAATACCACCTATAGGGGTGGTATATATTTATCCAGTTCTAAAAAAATAAAATGATAATTAGTCCCGAGTGCAATCCAGTCTCGTGTTGCCTTAAACGTGAGATATGATTAAAATATCATATCCATCCTTGCGCCAAACACATGATAGGATTTATTTATCCTATTCTTTTCGACAACAAACACAGGATTGCCAAAAAATATACACACTTATGCATATGTCAAAAATTTTTAGGGGCGCTTGTTGCGACATTTTGTATACGTCAACAATATGAACAATATTATATATTTTGTTGAGTTAAACATGCAACCTCATACATCATGTTCAATCTTATTTTTTACCTATGACCGCTTAACCTAAATCAAATTTTGCGTTTAACTTGGACACTTAAAATATTGAAATCTCATATCCCAAAGTATACTATTAAAAATTAAATATTGGTATAACGTACAATAATAAATTTTCATAGAAGTTTAAAAAATTCTAAAACAGAAATACATTTTACCTTTAAATAAACTAAAATAAAAAGTACCTAAGACTTGTAATGAAAAGGATAAGATCATGTTATTATACAATAGAAATGGAGGTACTGTTTTTCAAGTTTAACACCGGATTTCTCTATGTATTACTTTGAATATATGAAATAATTATTGGTATGGATATACCAATTAATTTCACACATTTGTTCACAAATGCCTCAAAATTCCCAACATTTGTTAACAAAATATCGAAACTGGCTTATTGATGTTTCTAAGAAATGTTATGATTTTCCTCCTCATACAAGCGAATACTCAATGTTCAATTTTGAGAAGAGAACTCGACTTCAAATATTCGAATTATGGTAGGGTATGTATGAGTCTAATCCCTTAATCAACTTAAAGTTGTTCCCTAGATGTATGGCTGACATTTATTGGAAATTTAAATATTTAAATGTTGGATTAAGTGATACATGAAACGGGGATACTAATTTTTATTCTCAATCCATCATATGAAGGGTGATGATGTTAGCATTCTACAAAAAATATTATAATACTATAAAATCATTTTTAATGATAAAAAAAAATATCCAAAAAAATCCATATAATGTCATTAAAAATAATTTTAGAGTGTTATAGTACTTTAGTGATGTGTTAATATCATTACCCTAATATGAACCCATAATTTTTTATAAAAGTATATTTGTACTAACCACTTATTTTACTTTATCATATAATTGGAAAGTGTTTCAAAGTTTTAAATAAATAAATTTGTACATTGTCTACGTCGAATACAATTTTTTCAAAAAAACTAGATAGCATTGCATCTTAACAGATTTGAACATTTTTTTTTTTTAATTCAGTAACTCTTTAATTCAAGTTTTTTTAATTTGTTATTGCAAATTAATTACCATTGATTCAAATTACTTAATTATTAAAATAAGAGTTCGCTTTTACAATTTAAAAGGTCAAGTGAAATATCGACCAAATGTACACTGTTCGGTTGACTATCCAAACCGATATTTTAGTTTTATGCATATTTTTATCAAACTGAACCGTTTGACTTGCTAAAACTATCTGGGTCGATTCGGTTTTGATCAGTTTAGATTCAATTCAGTTTTTCAGTTTAGATGGTTTTGAGCAAACCCCCACTAAGTGCCGACTATACTTCATGAAAATAGGCTAAAATTTAGTTATAAGATTATAATTATGGTTTGAAAGCTTTTTGGAGAAAATTATTCTTCTTGTCTCAAATCAGAATCCCAATTTTCTCTCTCTCTAGATAGACCCGTGGTTTGAGAATTCTGGAAATGAGATGGGTGTGAGGAAATTGAACTCTTGATCTCATAATTATAACTTAATCATTTTACCACTTGAGCAAGCCCAACGAGTCTCAAGATCCCATTTTTATTGACGAATATTTTTTTTTGTTGAAAACAATTAATGTGTCAATTTTCACAATAAACATAAGTTTTATTCTCACGGCTACATTGAGAGATTTGTTATAAAATAAAAAACTACGACTTTAAATTAAGAATATAACTATTAGCATTTTACAAAAGTACTCTAATACTTTAAAAAATGTATTCAATTCATAAAAATTATCCTAAAATATAATTCTAAAGTGTTATTAAAAATAATTTTAATGTGCTTGAGTACAATTTTATTAGAGATATACATATTTTTAGATACTTTTAATACATTGCATAAATATTTTAAATTCTTTTAAAATGTTAATAACCATATCCAAAAGATTAATATAATGGGAAAAGTTACTAATGTAATTATAGATTTTGAATAATTGAAATCGAGAATGCTGATAGGCATTCAATGAAAAAAAATCACCTTTTTTTGCTTTTATCTTTGGTGGGGGGGCCTCACACCCACAGGGAAAAAGATGATGGATCAATTAAAGGGTGAGAGAAATGATAAAAGCTCAAGGCAAAGCAAAGGCAGGAGAGGAGAGGAGAGGAGAGGGGAGAGAGGTGTCAAAGTGTGGGTACTGTACTGTCTTAACCTGTCCCCCCATCCAACATGTAGCCCCTCTTTCTCTCTCTCTCTTTTCTTTTTTTCTCTCTCTAAAACACACTCACAAAACAGACTCATGTCCAAAAAGACACCACCAAATTGGCTTCTTTTGCCTTTTTCTTTTCTGTGCTTCCTATGCAATTGTCCATGTCTGTTTGCCTCTGCCCCCTCTTCTCACCCCTGCAAATGGGGTAGGAATCATAAGCTTTTAGCCCTCTTCTTGAAATCCATCCAAACATGACTTTCCTTCTTGTTTTCCACTCAAAATTGAACCCTTCTTTCTTGCTTGTATGAGCTGATGAATGAATTCACTTCATTTTCACTACTCTACTAGTTTTTAGCTTTGTGGGTACCCTTCAAGAATCCCACAGGATTCCAATTCTTTTCCCTTATTAAGGGAGGAGATTTTTTTATTTTTTATTTTTTTTAAACAGAAGTGGGTTGTTTTCATGGAAATTGATCTGAACCATGAAGTGATTGATGTGGAGAAAAATGGGTACTGTTGTAATGGGGAGTGTAACAAGGGTGATGATGGGTGTGTTTTCTGCTGTTTGTCTTCTTCAAATTCCTCATCATGCTCTTCAAATTCCTCCTCACCACCAACTACTGCTAATTCTTCCTCAATTTACATGGAACTTTGGCATGCTTGTGCTGGGCCCCTCACTAACCTCCCCAAGAAAGGGAATGTGGTTGTCTACTTCCCACAAGGCCACTTTGAACAATCTCTCTCTTCCCCTACTCACTTTCCACCCCTTGAATTCCCCAATTTTGATCTCAAACCCCAAATCTTCTCTAGGGTTTTGGATGTTCAGCTGCTTGTGAGTAATGGGTTTCTTGCTGTTTTCTTGGATTTTCATTCATGTTGTCCCCCCTCCCTCCTTTTTTTTTTCCCTTTCTATTTTGCCTCTTAATTTTGTCTTCTTTTTCAATTCTTGAAAACAGGCTAATAAGGAGAATGATGAGGTCTTTACACAGCTGACTTTACTCCCCCTACCAGAGGTATGAATAGGATTTTGCTAGTTTCTCTTTCTTGTCAATTTAGTGTTAGCTACCCACCTAATTGATCTTATGAACGAAGTTTAATATCTACCCTTTTTAGATTGTGGGTATGCTTTATGGGGGAATTTTAATCTTCATGATTGTTCTTATTCCGTTATTCGTACTAGCTACTTAGCTAAGTTTAGTGAATAAGATATAATATCTTCCCTTTTTAGTTTGTGATTGTGTTTTGTTTTGGGAGATTTTAATAATGATTACTTCGCTGGTTTTAGAATATTATCTTGTTGTTCTAGGTGTTAGATTAAATGATATCTTCTTGATTGTGGTATATTTGGGTACTATTTAGTTGCTAGGTACAAGCTTGGAGAGCAAAGATCATGAAGGGTTGGGGATGGGAGAGGAAGGGGGTGGAGTTACACCCACAAAATCAAACCATCAAATGTTCTGCAAAACACTTACTGCTTCTGATACCAGCACCCACGGTGGATTTTCCGTTCCTCGAAGAGCTGCCGAAGATTGTTTCCCTCCTTTGGTGCTTATTTTTTCGGTCCTTTTTCTCAAATTTGGATTTAGTGCTTATTTGGTTCGAGTTATTGTCTTTTCTTGAATCTTAAATTGGTAAAATGCAAGTCTCTGTCTGAAGTCCCAGAAATCATGTCAAAATTTTTGAATCACATGATACCGATGCCATTTTTATTTAGGGAAATTAGTTCCTCCGTCCCATATTAAGATTGCACTATTCCTTTCTGGGATGTTCCAAATTAAGAGTCCACTTTCCTTTTCTAACATAATCAATGTACCAAAACTTATGATAGGAAACAAGTTTTGTTCTAAAGCATTGATTTTGATGAATTTAGTGCAGTTTGAAAAAAATTGGAAGTCAAATATGGACTCTTCATTAAGGACATTGGGAATACCAGTTTCTGATTCTTGTAAAGCCCAAAAACTCAAATCAGAGGAGAACTTGGTAAATTAGATGATTATAATAGGTGAAGTTCGTATTCATTTCGAATGCAGGATTATAAACAGCAGAGGCCCTCTCAAGAGCTAGTTGCCAAGGATTTGCATGGAGTGGAGTGGAGGTTTCGACACATTTATAGAGGTAATTGATGAATGTTGGAATGTGGTTTTATTGGATCAAAATTTAATACGATCGTAAAAATTGACATTACTAGGCCAGCCGAGGCGACATTTGCTTACAACGGGATGGAGTATTTTCGTGAGCCAAAAGAATCTTGTTTCTGGGGATGCGGTTCTTTTTTTGAGGTATGCTGAGTTATTTTGAATTCTGTTGTGGTGTTTGGTAGCTTTTGATGATGAAATTTTCCAATTTGTTTTCATAGGAGTTGAAAGAAAGAAACATAGAAAAAGAAAAGAAAACAAGGACATTAAATAACCATTAATGCCAGAAAAGAATGGCATTTTAGGGTGTATCTGATTGCCAAGATGGGACACGATTGGAAAAAACAACTAATTTTTATGAGAAGTTGGAAAATGATTTGAGTGATCTAGTCAGATGTTCGATTGCTTTTTTGGTTTTCCAGTAGCAACATTGTACATGAAAAAGAAGAAAAAAACGATAGAGAACGTCTTCCAACTCACTTGTTTTTTAAACTTCTCATAAAAATCAATTGTTTTTCCAATCATTTTCTAACTTTGTGATCAAAACAGGCCTTTAGAAATAGTCCAGGACCAAAACTAGAGAGCCGTTTGGCAAGGAAAGTGGAGAAAGAAAAAGGAGACAAATGGACAAACAGCCCTTCTATTAGTAAAGGGACGTGAATAAAAGAGGGATTCATGTTTCCTCCAAGCCCAAATTCATCCGGAAAGCATGAGGAAAGGGGAGTGAAAGGAGGGGAATCCTTTTACTTTCATTTCCTTAAAAGCACACTTTCTTTTAAAGTAAGGATATAATAGTGATATTAAGCAACACATTTGTCATTCCATTTGATTCCTACTCACCAAATGCAGAGGAGAAAACAGCTTCTCTCTTTTTTCTACAACTTTTCCCATCCCTCTTACGTTTGAACTTTCTTACAGCGTTTACTTCTACTACCAAACAAACCATAAAGATACTAGCGCGAAACCCAGAATAAAATGCTAATGTGAACAGGACATTGTTGCAAGTACCTTTTTTTTTTACTGAAACATTTAAAGGTGATTTTGGGTCTACGATTTCCATTTTCTTCTTGATGCAAATGTCTCAAAATGTTCCTTTTAGGATGTGTTTGATAAAAAAATAAGTTGGAAAATGATTGAAACGCTGCTAATTGTTATGAGAAGTTGAAAATAGAGATGAATGATTTGGTGAAATGTTTTATTATTTTTTTGTTTTTCCCTGGATTAATATCCTTTAGCAGTGGCTAACAAAAAACTTCCGCAGAAATCAGGAAAAGATGGAGAACACCTACCAATTCACTTATCTTTATTCCAATTTCTCATAAACATTACTAGTGTTTTCAATCATTTTCCAACTTTAGATCAAACAGGCCTATAGATGATAATGTGAAGCTATAATCATTTCTAATCGGTCTTTGTAGGGGTGAAAGTGGAGACCTGAGGCTGGGAATTAGAAGAGCTGCTCGACCAAGAAGCGGGCTTCCTTCTTCGATTATTGGCAACCAGAATTCGTATACTAACGTTCTTTCTCAAGTAGCTAGTGCTATATCCACCAAGAGAGTGTTCAATGTTTTCTACAGCCCGAGGTACTACCCCAACCATCATATCTTACCGTGTTGGAATTTATAATTTGGCAAATTTGTATTAAATCACTGAAGTTTTTTCTACTTATGTTCTTGAGATTATTGTCACCTAAAGCTTGCAATGAAGTGTTCTTAAAATCCCCTCCCAGGCGACCGGTGGTCTGTCACTTCACCTGGCTAGGCAGGCGGGATGGAAATTGGGCAAGATTGGTGGCACACCGCTTTTTTCCTGACAATAATTAAGATTGTTTTGACTTATAGTGAAAGAAACTAGATGTTGAGGTTTTATGAAAGTGCTTTCTATGTTAATGGTTTCATTTTTTACACGAGGAACAAAAAATTTGAAGTAAAAGACAAACCATACATTATATACATGTAAAATGAGGATTCATCCAAACGGGTTGGTTGGACGCACACTTTCCAATATTGATTTTTCCTAAAAATGCAGGGCCAGCCATGCAGATTTTATTGTGCCATATCAAAAATATGTGAAAAGTATCAACAGTCAGATCCCAACTGGGACAAGATTCAAATTGAAGTTTGATATGGATGACTCTCCTGAAAGAAGGTCTAGTGGAATTGAATAATAAACTGCAATTATGTGTTCCATTTGATAGGATTTTCTTAGAGGAAAATATAATCTTATATCTCTCCTTTGCAGGTTCAGTGGTGTGGTGACTGGTATAGGTGATTTGGATCCCTATAGATGGCCTAACTCGAAATGGAGATGCTTAATGGTACACAATACATGACGACAATGTCTTTCTTTAAGTTCCTCCCTCTGTCCCAAATTGAGTCCACTAATCTTTTTCGGGAGGTCCAATATTATAGTAGGGGAGACATAGCTATTGTACCAAATCTCAGGATAGTAAACAAGTTATGTTTTTATACATTGATTATGCTGAAATTAGTGTTATGTTTGAAAAATTGTTAAACATAAACAAACTCTTAATTTGGGATGAAGGGAGTACATATCCAATAAACCATTTCATTTGTGTTCTACCGTGATGTCACTATATCTGTCACGTCCTGTTCTAGCCAATAAGACAGTGTCCACTTTGGGCCTGAGCCCTCATGGTTTTGCTTTTCCTCAAAAGAACTCTTACTAGGTAGGACTACTCACCCTTGCGATGTGGGATGAACGCCCATATTGTGTAGCTTGTCAGCATCTACTGCAGACACATCGGGCCACATACTGCAGCCACATTGGGGCATACATTGCAGCTTTCCCATAACACTAGTATCGTTACTATATCCATTTCATTTAGGGGTTTTCTCAGTACATGTTGGGTTTCTTTGTGATCATGTCGGTTTTTTGTCATCAAATCTAACAGGTGAGGTGGGATGAGAACATTGTAAGTGACCGTCAAGAACGAGTTTCTCCATGGGAAATCGACATTTCTGTCTCTCTCCCACCCATGAGTATGCAGTCATCCCCGAGGCTGAAAAAACTGCGGACAAGTCTGCAGGAAACTCCACCCGAAAACCCTATTTCTGGTACAACATCTTTTCGAATACCGAAATTAGAGTTTCTATTATTAAATTTTCCATATTTCATACTTCACAGTCATAACTATGTAGTTTGTAGTCAGACTCTAAAGAGGGTTTCCCTCTCCTTAACAAAAAGAAGGAATGGTCATTTGGAGGGGTAAATAGATGAAATCGAGATGATCTATATGATGAGTAGATCACCTTCTCCAAATTTCATCAAAAAATTCATTCTAGAGGTGGTGTAACTCAAAATTGATATGTATGTGCATTTTCAGCCATCACCTACTTATAGATTGAATCTTTTGATGACATTTGGTGGACATAATATGAATTATTCAGCATATAGATCATCTCTATAAATTTTCATAAATAATTCATCTATTTACCCCTCCCTCCAAATAGATATTAGGTGGAATCTCTCTTTAGAGCCTGTTTACACAATTTTATGCAGCCTAGAGGCTCATCTTTTCTTTTCATTTTTTCCTTGTAACAGGAGGGGTTCGGTTTTTGGACTTTGAGGAGTCTATAAGATCCTCTAAGGTCTTGCAAGGTCAAGAAAATTTGCGTTCGGTATCACCTCTCTATGGATGTGATAAGACGAACCGCTTGCTGGATTTTGATATGCAATCCATAATAATGCATCAAAATCTCCCCCTAAACCCAGTGGCAAATGTGAATTTCACCGAATTCATGGCAACTCAGCCACCCACCACCACCACTTACACAGGCTTTTTGGAATCAGACACGTTTCCAAAGGTCTTGCAAGGTCAAGAAATTTGCTCACTAAGATCCCTTAAAAAGACCGATTTCAACAACCTCGGACCGTGGGGTAAAACTGATATCGGTTGCAATATTCTCAACATGTATCAAAGACCCAAACCCAGTTTCTATCCACTAGCTTCAGAAGGTGTTAGAAACATGTATTTTCCTTATAATAATGATGTCTTCAAAGGTGCCCAAGATCCTTTAATGCTCCCTTATATGGCTCGTTTCCCAAGAGAAAATGTTCCATTTAATCCATCTTCGGTCCGGAATGGGGCTAGGGATGAAGCTAGAAAACCAAATTTACCGAGTGAAGAGAAAATAGCTTCCCCTCCTATTTTAGAATCAAATGCTGTTAACGAGGAGAACGAAAAGTTAAACAGCGCGGGGAGTGGCTGTAAACTGTTTGGTTTTTCGTTGACCGGAGAAACTTCCGCTTCGAATTCTCAGACGAGTAAGAGGAGCTGTACAAAGGTACACATGGTAACAGCACCTATTTCAGTATTATTATTGTTAAATTTTTCTTTCTTTGGTGATTTTGACTTTGGTACCACGGTAATGGTCAAATTAGGACTTAGGTGCCAACATAATCCTTTTTATGGTCTTTGTCCCCTCCAGCTCCTCTAGAGTGATTTCCATCACTGTAGAGTAGAGTACGAATCTGGACTTCTAATTTAAAATTAGATGGTTTAGATTTTAACATGTAGCTTTTGCCTCTGGCGAGCATTCATTTTAGTAGAGACTATTTGTCAAAATCCGAGTCTTTTACTTTTACACTATTGGAGTGTTGGTTTAGATTTCATCAACTCTACTCTAGAGGAGTCTGATTGCGGAAATTAGACTTGACTAACTTTAATTGTCGACAAAACCTCAAATTTTGAGTCATTAAGTGACAAAAAAGTATCAAAGTCTAATTTTGATCAGTAGCGAGATACCTTAGTCAAAGTCAACCTTTTTTTTTCTTGACTAGATGTAAATGATGTTGCATATATGCATTGGCGATGAAGGTCCACAAGCAAGGGAACTTGGTGGGAAGAGCCATTGATCTCTCTAAATTGAATGGATATGATGAGCTGCTGATTGAGCTAGAGAGGTTATTTAGCATGGAAGGTCTCTTGAGGGATCCCGATAAAGGATGGCAAATCTTGTTCACCGATGATGAGAATGACATGATGGTTGTCGGGGATGATCCGTGGCTGTAAGTCTCTCTCTTGAATTGAGTTGAATTTATGGATTTCTTTGGTTATACTTTTTGCTTTCTTTTTGGAAAGTATTTTACTCGCTCAGAAAATATTTCATCTCAATTTAATATCACATTTGTGATGATTAATAGTGTGTTATTCACTGAAGATGCATGCATTCTTTCTATATTACTATAGTAAGTGTAGGAGACAATTATTTTCGTATTATAAGATAATCGAATATCATGAAACTTGTAAATTACAAGTCTTAGTAACCAATTCTCGCCAATATTATATAAACATTAAATTATTAAAGGATGATCTGTTTCTGCATGCACATCTTATTAATATATATTACAACCCGAGCATCCAACCGAATACTAATTGACAATATAGGCGGTGTAATGACCCAGGATCCTATATACTGTGATGCAAGCAGGGGCGGACCCAGGATTGCAGGTCTGGGGCAGGGTTTTTGTTGTGTGTGTGTTTTTTTTTTTTTTTGGGGGGGGGGGGGGGGGGCAAATAAAACAAGTTCAAGCTAAATCTAGACATCAATATTTGATTATTCACAAACTAAATCTTGTTATCAAAACTAGTAATATCTACACAAGTCTGTCCCTGGATCCAAGGTTTGATTTCAAATTTATAGTCTCCACAAAATATGTGGAAAATGTTGAGGATAATTGGAAAAACAGGCTCTTCATAAGTATGGATCTGATTAATGCTATGTAAAATGTTCTTTTAATTGCCGTGTTAGCATTAGCTGTCAAGACTTTACACTTAATCCATATCACTATAAATTCATTCCAATGATCATTAGATTTGCTTATTTGCAGTGAGTTTTGCGATGTGGTGTCCAAGATCCATATATGCACACAAGACGAAGTGGAGAAAATGACAATGGGGATCCCCACTAGTGACGACACTCAGAGTTGCTTGGAAGAAGCGCCGCTCATAATGGACGTGTCCAAGTCTTCGTCGGTTGGCCAGCCGGATTAATCTCGTACCCGATCTATCTATCTTAGGATTTTAATTTCGTGGGTTGTTTTCAGTTTAAGTACTATGTTTGATCTACTACTTGTTAAAAAATTCCAGAACCATAAAGTTGCCTATGGTTTGGTTTTATAAGCTTTAACTATTGCCATCCCTCTGGTGCAACATATGAACTTAAGTCGAATAATGATGCTGCAAATATGTATTGTACTATTATGGGTTATGTGTAGCAATATTTATTTATATGTCAAAATTGTTAACTGTTATTTGTTATAGACCGTTACTATTGCCATAACAATTATGCTTATGTTCAAAGTAATGTACAACTTTAGAAGCATACAATATAACTTTACAAAACAATATTATGCTCTGAGGAAGAGATAATTGCTTCGGCAATATGGGTAGCCTTACTATAGTATGGGCACTAGCGCGGCCAATCATATGCATGTGGCTTTCATTTTTCAAGAAATGCGATCATCCTAAAGATTGGCCTAAGCGCGTGTTTAAGCATACACATCTAATTTGAATGAAAGAGTTGAACAAAAATATTATAAACTAGTATGCATATGTTTAATGTATTTTAAAAGTAAAGGTTTGAATTTTGTTGGAAGCATAGTTTTTATGAAAAAGAAGTCTAGTGTAAAATTGTCAACTATCAAAAAATGCGCACAATTTTGTGACGGTTGAATTTGATTTTGTCTTCTAATGTTAGATATATACATGGCACTGTTCAAGGGACATTGTCCCAACAAATTTATTGCCTTATCTATTATAAAATAAGGGATTAAAATAAGAGCACAATATAAAGAAAGAAGTAGAAAGAATTTATGAAATTTTGATATTTCAACTGAATGAACAAGATGACACGTATACAGCTACGTGTCAGACAACCATCAATTCAATGATATGTTGTGCTTTATCAGAAATTCTCGTTGTGCTTCATAAAGCCTCATCGTGTTGTAGTTTTGCATTGTCGTGCTTGTAACTTTATATCGTTGTACTTGTAGCTTTGTATTGTCGTACTATAGACAAGCCACCTCATGCTTACAAGAAGAAATGTGGTAGCTAGACATTCACACTAATGATTTATTTACAACTCCCCCTTAGAGGTCCACCATAATAACGTGCCTCGTTAAAACCTTGCTAGAAAACCTAGTGAGAAAAAACTAGCAAAGGAAAAAGAGTACAACATTCTATTAACTTTTGTAATTGCTTCATTAAAACCTTGTCAAGAAAACTCACTGGGAAAAAATCTGAAAAATAGTACATTCCATAAGTGATGTAAATACTCCCCCTAATGAAGACCTCCTTATTGATCAGATGTTTGTCTCATACCTATATCTTATACAGTAAAAACTCTATAAATTGATAAGGTCGGGATCGACCAATTTTATTAATTAAACAAGGTTTTAATTTATCGATAAATTAATAATTTATTAATTCATCGATAAGTTAACAATTTATTAATTTACAGAAAGATTTGTATTTCCATAGTGTTATCTTGATCTTCCTTAAATTCCATTTAATATACAATTAATTAAGTAAATTATATTATCTTGTGATAAATAAATTGAAAGATTTATCTTTTCAATGTTGTTATCTTGATCTTCCTTAGATTTATGTTTCTAATATTATGAAGTTTGGGACTTTCCAATTTACTATGAAGCCTGTTTCTCGAGAAGAAGCCATTAAAACAAAATGACACTAAATAATTTCCTTTTATAAGATGAGAAATGCACACCTGGCATGCTTAAGGCATTTAAGAACATTAGTGATGAAATTCAGATAAATATAAATTTCAGCAAAAAGCAAACAACATTGTACCCATATTTTAGTAAGGCATGATAGCAGGTCTGAAAAGATGAATTATTAATTTATGTAATCGATGGGTCTAAGGGGACCTTATAAAAACTATTATCTTATAAATTTAGCTAATATATTAATTTAATTAGCTCTTATAAATGAATGAAACTTGATTAGTTGATTACTTGATTTGGTATTTAGGTGAGCTATTGTTCAATTTCATTTATAAATTACTAAATTAGTAACTTATATAGATAGTTTGCAAGGAAAATGTTAGAGTTAATTGTTCTATACTTCTAAATTCTAATATTCTATTTGGTAACAGTGGCATTTTAAGTCTGTAATCCTCAATTCAAATACTTAATTATCTTATATATATATATATATATATATATTTTAATTTGTAATTTTCAAGATGGATAGTTACTAAGCTACCGGTTGTAGTAGGACATTTACTCCTACTTTTCCTTTTTCAAGTCCAAACACAAATATCCCTACTCCCCCTTGTCCTCCTCCTCCTTATGAAAATTAAAACTCACCCCAACCTTATCCCGAATACAAAATAATACCAATGATAAAGACACATAATCTGATCATGGGATTGGTGGTGATGTAAATATTGAAGCATTGGGTGCAAATACTAAGCCGCGCGGGGGTAATAAAAGGAAAGCAAGTAATGTTTGGGCGCATGTGACTAAACAAGAATTTGTGGATGATTTTGGGGAAAAAGATTATATTGTTATTTGTAATGTGTGTAAACATGAAATGCCTGCTCATCCTAAAAGGAATGAAACAGCTGGTATTAAAAATCACTTAAAGAAATGTTAGGGTTGCGGTCTTTATAAGCACCATGATATAAGTCAAACAATGCTCACACAAGATAGCTTTGGGGGTCCGATGGTTACTTACAAATTGATCAACAAAGGCTTGACAATAGATGTGTGGAATGGGTAATTAAGATTAAGCAACCTTTTAGGGCAGTTGAGCATCCGGCTTTCGTTGCCTTTATTAAGGACCTTCAACCTAGGTATATATTACCTTCTAGGAAGAAAGTTACAAAAGGGGTTTGGGAATTGTTTTTAACAGAGAAAGCAAATATTTTGAGTGTCACAGGCAGTTTGAGGGTAAGTATCACCACCAATACTTGGACCTTAATCCAAAATATCAATTACTTGGTAATGGCCGCCCATTTCTTGGATAATGATTAGAATTTACATAAAAGGATCATCAATTTTACCAAGATCACGTTTCATAAGGGAGAAAACATTGGGAGGGTTCTAGATGGGTGTTTGAGTGATTGGGGCATTCCAAAAAGTCTCTAACATTACCATTGATAATGCTACTGTTAACAACAAAGCAATTGAATATATGAAGATGCTACTAAAGACTCGTGGTACTCTTTTGCTTGATGGCATTCACTTGCACGTGAGGTGTGCTTCCTACATCATTAATTTAATTGTCAAGGATAGAATTAAGGACCTACTTTCGTCAATAGAGGGCATACGGAATTGTGTGAGGTTTATCCACTCTTCCCCAGCTAGGTTGGATTTATTTAGGTCATTCGCTTCTTTGGAGAATATATACAAAATGGAAACTATCCCTATGGATGTTGTTACTAGGTGGAATGCAATGTATGGGATGCTTACAATGCCTTTAAGTACAAAAATGTGTTTGCTAGAATGGCAGAAGAAAATGAACAATTTAATGCATACTTTGGAGAAATTGATGGGCAAAAGATCTAAGCCACGAAGGATGGTCCTCCAGTGGAAGAGGATTGGGCAAGAGCCATAAGCTTTACCCATTTTCTTAAGAAATTTTATGATGCCACCATTAAACTAAGTGCAAACAAAACTCCAACGTCAAATTTAATTTTATTGACAGTGTTAACTTTGCAAGTAGAAATTGAAAACAAATTAAAGGATTTTTCAAATCCAACTTTGCAAAATGTGGCTTATTCTATAAAGATGAAGTTTGATAATTATTAGGGTTCAATTGATGATGCGAATCCAATTATATTTGTAGCCCCAAGCACTTGATCCAAGGCATAAGTTTGATATGATATAGTTGAATTTGGAAAAAAATTGATGCATGAGAAACAAAAATTAAGCAAATGAACGAGTCAATTAAACAACAGTTCAACAATTTGCTTAGGGCATATAAGGAAAGGAATGCGGAAGAAAAGTCAAAAGAGGTTGTTGTGGATGATTCTAATTTACAAGGAGAGGACGATAATGTAGAAGCTGATGGAAACTGAATACCAGGATCGTTTAATATTGCGTATAGACCAAACAAAAAATTTATGTAAAACCCTAGTGCGGAATCAGATTTTACCTTCGAGATCTCTTTAGTTTGATCTCATCTCAGCACGAACAGGAGTTGCTATAGACGAATTAAGAATACGGGCTCAATGAAATCTCACGATCTTCTATCGTATTCCCTTTGCCATGCTATCTTGTACCGAGTGTGGGCTATAGTATCACCAAGATTTTATTATCTTCTCTTTACGGCACAAATCCTAAATTCGTGAGAATTCTTGTACTTCAAGAAAAGGCAAGGCCGGCGTATATATATGGCTACAATAGGGACCTAATTCAATTATGAATTAATTCCTTCCATAAATTATAATTGCACTCCCGTCCTTATCTCAAAATTATATTTCGAGCTCCTTGTTATTAAATGTTTATTATTCTCCCCACGCTAAAATTACAGATAACCGTTATTTAAATTAAATTATTGACAATTGTATTTAAATGACTTCTTAATCTTTGACATTACCACTTAACTTATTTGATATGTCGAATTAACATAATCTACCTGCTGGGTTTGACATGATCAAAACTTATAAGTTTCTCAAGGAGTTATTAGTAATCCCTATATTGGGACTTATATTCCATCAATAATTAATATTAATCATACAAATAGCATCGTTTTCCAATTCACATAACTTATTGATCCATAAATGAATCTCACTCTTAATGAGTCAAAATAACAAACACTACATATATATGTCTATTAGTTATTTCAAGATTAAGAGCTTAAGTAATTATAATAACTATGGGATTTAAATTATTTTATATAGTTAGTATAAAAACAATTAACCCAAACTGGTCATGTTCAATACACACAAAGTATACTAGCACAACGAGTTGAAACTATATTGTTTCTTGCAGTCAAGATAAACTACTAAAACATGTGCTATAGTCATACCGATAGGTGTCTAATTCCATCCAAGACTGTGAACCACTAAACTTATATTCCATAAAAATCGATGATATGATCTTCTGCGTGTAAGCTAAATTCTATACATCAAATTATCTATTATATGAAATAAAAGACACACTTGTACAGTATTTAAACAAATAACATTATGCAATAATTGCCCATGAAGATTTTCATTAAAATAGCAAAACCGAGTCTATATAACATATCAAAACCAATAATAATAAAACCATGGCTTTTAGTATATCAATCTAACAGAAGCAATGTGGAATTTACAAATTATGAATAAAAAAATGCGACACATTGTATGGAGATATCGAATAAAGTTAACAAATACTTGAACGATCCGTTTAAAGGCCCAAACAATGATGACTTCAATCTCTTAGAGTGATGGAAAACAAATAGCAGTAGATATCCAATTCTCTCTAAGATTGCTAGGGATGTGTTTGCTCTTCCTAGTTCTACCGTAGTTAGTGAAAATGCGTTTGGCCTTGGTGGGAGAGTTGTTGATCTATTTAGGGTTTCTTTAACACCTAAAATGGTCAAAGCATTAGTAAGCATTAGTGTGTTGTAGCAATTGGCTTAGAAGTGAAGAATTTAAATTCTACAAGGAACCTACAAAATAAGAAATGGCGTTTTACAAGGAACTTGAAGAAGTTGACAATATTAAGTAGATTATTACTTATTTCAATAATATTATATGTTAGTTACTTCTTTTAAGTTTAATTTTCAATTTTAATTACTTAGTTATTAATCACTTGTGTTTGTTTACATGTAGATGTGAGGGCAGAATAATTTGGAGTTGGAGTTTTGGGAAATGAAAATCAAATTCCACCTCATTTGGCTCAAGTTTAAGTACCACCTCAAGCTCCTCCACCAGCTCTACGTCCTAATATTCCAAGACCGAGAGGTGGTCGAAAGGGTTCTCGAATCACAAGAGGGAGGGGCCGTAATTAGTTATTTAATTATAACTTATAAGATATAACTTTGTGTTGATACTTGAAAGTTAAAACTTTTGGAGTTTTTGGTTTGGTTTGAGGCTTTTTTTAGATACCTTTTGACTCTTGCTATTTGGTTTGGTTTGATTTGGTTAATTGGTTTGGCTCATTAATTTTGGTTGTTTTTAATTATTTGGAAAAAGCAAAATAGTAATTAAAAAAAACAAGTTGCTAACTTGCTGTGCAGTATGCACAGCACTGCCTGGCTGTGGCAGTGTGGCTGAGTGCTGCTGTGATGTGCTGCTGGTCCTACTATGGTGTTGTTGTGGCCTGAGTTAGTGAGTTTTGCACTTTGTTTATCATAATTTGCACTTAGTTATCTTGATTTAGATTAAATAATATTTTACTTTGGGTCAATAGTATTCCAATCATCTTCATATCTTTGTCTGTCCATTCAACACTATTTTATAATACTTGTTTTGAATTTATAAATTTTGTGGAAAAGGAATTTAAGTTGTTATCATTTTTTTTACTATTAGGTACCAAGTCTTACTATTCGGTTCACAAAATGATTTACGATTTTTAGACCTATGAATTTAGCATTGATCCGCAATAGCTTGTTGCTCATTAGTGAAGTAAACTGTTAAATGCTAATATATGAAGTCGTGCTGCTGTGGATTGTGGTGCTGCTGCGGAGTACCTGAGTTAGTGAGTTTTGTACTTTGTTTATCATAATTTGGATTAAGTCATTTCACTTTTATTGATTTGTATTTTTGGCTGACATTTTTAGATAATGATAGGTTTTGGTGTATTTTTGGTGAAGAATTATTTGTTAAAGGCTGAAATATATGCTTGTTTTTGGTAATTAAAAAACTGGTTAGTTTTTCTAATTTACCAACCGTACCGATCAAATAATTCGATAAACCGACCTTAGCAGTTTGGTGGCTATTCTTAAGAATGTAAAACTGACTATGTCAATTCAGTTACCAAACCGTGGCCACCCCAAGTTTACAGGGTTTATTCTGTAAATTATTTTCTTTATCATCGTTTGGTTGGATACCATTCCGCTGCTAAAGATATGATTCATATATTTACCTATTATTATGACGACCATGACCTCATCCAGAACCATGACATTGGCCATGTCTGAGACAACATCAGTGTCCTTAACCATGGGGAGCAACTGAATGTGCTTTAGGCATCAGTGTAAAACCAGTTAGATGAGATTCGTGATTTTCATTAAAAGCTTATTATATTGTTCAGCAATAAGAATAACTGATATCAATGCCGAATATTTCTGATACTAGCACTGTCAATATTGTTCTTAATGAACAATATTATCTTTATGGAATATCGAATATGTTTTTTCGAGCATATCTTTTTCAGTAACAGGTTGATCACACAATTTTAGTTGTGAGGTTATATTTAATAGGGTACATTTGTATTCAGATACATATTTGAAATCTTAAAACCTGATATATGACTATTCATGATGAATTCTAGGGAGGATAACAATCCTTTAATGGTCCACCGCTTTCTCAAACTATTTCGAAAAGATGTGTCTTTGATAATGATATATTCATTTTTTATTCCTTCGTGGATATGATAGTACAAAAATATCATGGCTTTAGCGCGATCCTATAAGTAAGTGAACATTTAGGTGAATCTCTGTACCTAAGATCCATGATATATAACTGTTGCCAGACAATTCCAGTGCAACAAAGTTGGGTTTTGTTGAATTCAATATGATGATGATCTATTAGTACATAAAAATAAATATTGATCAAGGATAGTTAATAAATGTATTATAAAAAAAAGTCAATAAAGTTAAATATATTTATATATGTTTAATTAACAAAGTAAGTTGATGAATTATGATATGCGTACTGATAATCAAACCATTATAATAACATATATAAATATTATATTTAATCAAAATTAATATTTCTTATACCTGAAACCTTTAAGATGTGCATAAATATCTCAAAACGTTAGAGCTTCATGCTTATAACGTGTTATAAAATAGGGGACTAGAACAAGAGTACAATAAAAAAAACTAGAGATAACTTATGAATTTATGATATTTTAACTGAATAAACAAGGATTTTATTTATAGGATTCTACAATTACATGCATAGTGACACGTATACAGCTACTTGTCACACACAACCATCAACTCAAGGACGTGTTGTGCTTTATCAGAAATCCTCGTCGTATTGTAGTTATGAATAATCGTGCTTTTAGCTTTGCATCATGATGACAAGGAGAAAGGTGGTGTACATTCACACTAATGATTTATTTGCAACATTATATTAGTTATTTAAGTATTTTTAATCTATACCAAAAAAATAATTGTATTTTATATTACCCATTATATTCTTATTTTATTTGGTTATTAGACTGGACCTTGTTATAGATTGGATTAAGCCCAATAAAGTATATTGCCAAAAAATCAATATGGTATGGGAATATACATAGAAAATAAATAATTTTGAAACCAAGCACTTTGCTGGTCTTAGTATCCACCGCTAACTAGATTGGACTAAATTATATTTGATTTATTGTTTGTTTCGATGACTACTACATGGATATAAAAAACTGACATATTAATGTGTTAATTTATATCGTCTCTAAACGTAATTGGATAAAGCTTAAAATCCATCAACTTTGAACGGAATTCACCAATTACAAACCAATTGATAACCCTAAGATAATTCATAAATTTATCTAAACAAGTGATTTTTTATTACTCTTCTTATTTTGATTTCTTAATTTTTTTTCCCATTTTCTAAATCCAAAAGGACTATTATTTAAGACATACTAAAGTTGGCAAAGGGGTGGCAAGTGAGGCACTAGATTTATATTGCTTATAAAAACAACATATAAAACATAAGATTATCTCTACTGCAAAAGCTAAAAAGTTAAATTTAGCTTTAAACATGCTTCATTGCAAGACATAAAAGTGTAAAAGGTAAGTATAAGACAAGTAAAAAAGTTAACCGTGATCTAAATTTGTAGGATGATTTAGACTTTAGGTGCCAAAGTTTACCATAATATGACTTTGGGTGCCAATTTGGACGAATTTCGCAATTTAACTTAGTCAATAATTAACTCCTTAATTATTATTTTTTGACCCCGTTTGCCTTTTGCGCCTCCGGTTCTTATACTTAGTTGCGTAATGGTTTGACACTAGATATTTTTAGGCAATGTATTAACAATGCAAGAAAACCCAAACCTTAAAAGCAAAATCCCTAAATAACCATCATATTCGCCACCTCCTTCTAACCCATTACCACTATCGCCACCCAAAGACGAAGCCCCTGCCACCATTTCTGCAAACTGTCCCCCTACCGCCACCTCCTCCATTTCCTTCCAAACAACCACCCACAAAAAAAGTATATTAAATACCACCCACAAAGAAAGTATTTTTCGACGGTGGTGACTTTCTCTCCCCACAAAATCAAACACACACACCGGTGGTGACTTTCTCCCGCTGCAAAATCAAACAAATTTAATCCAATTGAGGCAAAGACTCTTTCTCTGTGCAAAATCATAGAACCCCACTCTAGCACCGCTGCCTCTACCTCAACCTTTGGCGACGACCATTCCAATGGTGTTAACTCTCTCTGAACGGATCTAGTAGTTATGTGGTTTATGTTAGCGGCAGTGGTGCTTCAGCAATGACCACTCTTATTTATAATGTTTTTTTTCCTACTTTATTCACTGTTTCTCCTCACCTTTGTCTATCTGGCTGGTGAGCAACAATGACGGTGGTTTTGGTTGTGGATTTTATAAACATACAATTTTATACATGTAAGAAAAGGAACCCTTATATATGTATATGTGTGTTAAACCTCGTAAATATAAGATTTTTTCTTCTGTTTGTTACAAATTATTATTGTTGTTACTTCATTGTCTCAATTTTTTTTAACGAGGGAGGATGTCATGATCACCTACAATATAACTCCCTTAATGGGAAGTCGTGATCACAGTTCAAACTTTGAAGCCTATCTCACTTAGGCTATTTGGACTCGCAAATAGTTAAATTAGGCGGGTATCATTTTTCACCATCTCAATTAAACGAAATAATAACAATTTGGAGTATGCATAGTTCTTTCACAATTCTTTACAAAGTTCAAATCGATCTTGACCACGAGCTTAATGTTCACAAACTCATAAAGGATGACTATTTTTTCGATGACACAATCCATAAGATGCATTACGATATCGTTGAAAGTCGTTGGGCTAAGAGAGGAATGGCATCGCAAGATGAGCAAGTGGCTACTATGGCTCATCAACAAACTCCCACTCTTCTCGCCCCTTCGATCTTTGCGGATATTATAAACGAGTTTCATGACACGAGGTTCAAGAATCATCTACGTTTTGATCGCATTAACCATCGTCAACAAGCCTATGAGGATGCCTTCCGCTTCTTTTAATGATGACAAAGGGGATTAAAAAAAAGCGGGGAAAGATGGTACAATTTACATTTCAAGCTATTTTATTTAAGTTTTAAACCTTTCATTTCTAAGTTTTAAATTATGGTTTTTTGGATATTAGACATATGGATATTAATACTTATGTTTATAATCTTTAAACTTGTGGATGCTTATGAAACTATGCTTTCTAAATTTTTATTACTAATGATGCTTTATCTTTAAAATGAATCTCATGCATTTTGTCATATTTTAATTGTGATAAGAAATTTTATTTACTCTTTGAGAATTGCCTTGTTTGATCCATAACCAAGTATGCTTTATTGACATCATTTAAATCCATGCATATTTTGAGGGAGAGCCTTTGCTAAGGCATTTGAAAATCATTAATTAAAAATATATCTTTACGTGCTTTCTTAATTAAATTGTCTTAATCAAAAAGGGGTAGATTGTTGAATTAATATTGTTTATTTTGTTTATTTGATTCAATTGATTGATCTAACATGGAAAGACTACTAGTATTGTGAATGCTTTTGATAAAACATTAGATTCAAGAATGACAAATGAACTTACAAAAATATATTTAAAGTGACGTGGACTTATTCAAAATAACATGGCATCCTAGTTGGCCTAGAAGAACAATATTTAAAAGTTTCATTTTCCAACACATTTTAAAGCTTCAAATAAATCCGAGTGAAGAAAATGTGTGTGAGTGATTAGGAATTTATTGTTAAAGTTATTGATATTTGATAACAAGGAAATTACTCAAATTGTTCTATCAAATTCATTTTATAAATTATACCTCTTTAAATGAATTTCAACACATCGGTATTTTTATAAATAAATGATTTTTGAATTTATTCACATTTATCAAAAGACCACATTGTTTATCCATCATGCCATTTACTCATCCTAAATATAGACTTAAAGCTATTTCTTCTGAGTTGGTTTATGCTTTAATGATATTAGAAAAGTTGATGGGCTATAGGCCTTAAAAGACTATTGAAGTTACTTGTTTAAGTTGCAACAGTTGACTATTGGATGCATTGGGAAAAGGAAGTGTGTTTTTCACCTCAAAAACTTACTCAAACGGTCATATTTTCTCTAAACCAGATATAATCTTATTTTGGGCTCTATATACACTTGAAAAATACTTTCCAATCCATTTGATCATTTAGAAATCAATTTTGAAGTTGATATTGAGCATCATTCTCATTGATTTTATAAAGTAATATTAAGCATTTGATTTGAGCAATCAGTTTTCTTATTTTTTAATAAAATCTCTCAAACTCTAAAAGTGGGTTTCAACATTGTATCTTTGTAAACATTTTGATACAATTAGTAAACTTCATTGGTGTATATCACCAAAACAAATCAAATTTTCTCATTGTTAGAGTAAAAGTTTTTTTTTGCAAGAAATGTAGTGAGAATAATTACATTTTGTATAAAGGTTTAATTTTTATCCATAAAAAAATTATTTAATGAAATTTATTGGAAGAACTACTCGAATGCGAACATATGCTTTAAATATATTTTTTAACACTTTTTAATTATTATTATTTATACTTGTTACTTAACTCTCGCCATCTTTTAAAGTTATTTTCCAACTAACAAATTCACGCATTAACGTGACCCTATATTATATTATTTCAATATTAAAATGTCTTGAAAACTACGGAGGGAATGAAATGGAATGGAATGAATTTAATTTTATTATTATTTGGATAGCTACGAAGAGACTCCGTTTAAATAAAAAAGAAAAAAAAAGAAATGAAGAAAAATAATATAATTTATTAAAAAAGTGAATTATTTATTAAAAATATTTCTTTTCCTCCCCGATCTTTCCAATATTAGAAAGAAAAAAAATAAAAAAAGAGAGAAAAATAACACTCCGTCCCACTTCCTCCATTTTCATTTCTTTTTCTTTAAATATTCTATCTAAACAAAAAAATAAAAAAAAAAATATAATTTTTCCTCCTTTTTTTTTTTCCTTCCCTTCCTTCCCATTCCTTCCGTCCGAACCAACCGTAACATCTTTTGCAGCGGGTGATTTTGTATATGCCGAGACCGGATACAGGCGCTCGTAATATAGTGTTTGAAGTTTGAACTTGAAAAACTGAGGGACTTCGGTAGTGAATTCTGACAATTTACAAAGGGATGTGGTACAGAAAGTCTCTCTTCTTGTGATTGAACGAACGAAAGACAAACCCTAATCACAATCCGCCATGGACAGAGTAGGAGGAGACAAGGCATCCTCGCCTCCACTTAAGAAGCCCTCAAAGTTCGCGGTGTACCAGAACCCAGCCCTCTCCGCTGCCCTAACCTCCACCACCACCCTTCGCCCCCCTTCCACCTCCACCTTCCTCTTTATCCTCTCTCTCTCCACCGCATCTTCTTTTGCTCTCTTCTCCCTCATTTCCAGGTACACTCACCATTTAACTCTCTCCGTCTCTCTCTATGTATGTAGATATATATATATATATATATATGTCTATATCTTTTGATATGTACCCAAAATTACTAAAAAAATAATGCTAAAGGGGATTTAAACTCATGACAGTAACACACGTTTAATTACCACTACACCATATGTCCTATCTGTAATGTGAGGAATTGTTATTATCCTATTGCACACATGTAGAGTGCTAGTGTATATATGCGTGTATATTTTGCTTATCACTTTGAAGAGCAATGGCTCCTGCTGAAATTCTCATTAGTATATTGTGTTCTTTTAGCCTCTTTCAATGCTTAATGCTGAACGGAACTTTTGAAAAATAAGCGTTTGATCTTATTTGGCTCTGAATGCTGAATACGTACGTTTTACAATTTTAGGCTTACTGTATAATATACATCAATAGTTAATAAACAAAAAAAAGGGGCACTAGGAATCGATTTCATTAAAGTTAAATTATGCATTCTGCGGTGGACTTGTCGCCTCTTAATGCTAAATGCTGAATATTGATGTATTAAGAGGTAAAAACAATCACTACCTAAGTTAGTTGTTGGGTTGTCGCAACTTCAGGCTTCGGGTTAATAAGCCATAAGCACATGCATGTTGTATGATTCTAGCTAGAATTAAGAAACTAGTTCTGGCCTCTGGGGATCTCTTTTTTATTTTTAATTCTAAACACCACTTCCTTGTCAAATTGGGAGTTGCTATTTGTGTTCCACACGTTTTAAGAAAATGTTAATTTCCACGTAATGAACGGCATCGTATAAAACTTGATTTTACTACCATGGGGAGATTTGGTACATTGATTATGTCCCAATAGGGACGATGTTGCTCTTAATTGGTGTGGGGGTGTATCTTTTTAATTTCTGCAAAATACTCATGGCTTGTCAGTAACAGTGAGAAGGTGAAATGTTACAATGATCAAGGGCCATCAGAAAATTAAGTGTTGGCTTTTACAATTCTTTATGAGTACAATGAACAAACCTTAGGCTAGACTGTCATGACGATTGGGGGAGTGATGCTTCTGTTTGCATGTCTAGTGTTTGTAGTTGTGGTTGCTAATTAAAGTTAGCACAAAGATACACGACAAAGCTTGAATATCTGCATTTTTTTTATTGTTTTTAGTACACATTACATAAGAACATGAAAAAGTTAATCACGTTCAATACCAAACTTTTTAGTTTCATGATTGTTATTCATCACTTTTTTTGTTTAAATAATTGAAATAGAAAAATTGCTCAGGGGGCTAATTTATTCGTGTTGAAAGAAAACAACAAATTCAAATTTTAAGATCTCCTTTTCTGTAATATCTATAGGAATCAGTTTGCTGTTTTGTTTTCTCTTAATTAAATCATTTAACTTTTGTTGAAGGGAGGATGGGATCATTGGCAGTTTGAAGCTGAGATACATTTCCCCAGAACTAGCTTGTAAGTATCGTAGTTCAATCAACTTCTCTTTGATTTGGTTCATACTAACCTGCCTCACAAATTTTTATATTTTATTTTTGGATATCTGGTGATTGTCTTTCAGATCTGTTTGCCAAAACTATAGAGACTATGGTAGGTTTGGTTTTCCTTGGAACTGTACTCGCTCTTATCAAAGCTATTTCCATATGGAGATTAAAGAACGTCGAAGCTATAGATGTATCTCCTCGTAAAGGAATAAAGGAGCAAACACGGCTCACGAACCGGCAACTAGGGCTTTTAGGTATTATGCCAAAGGTAGAACAGACCCCATCCGACTCTTCAAAGAAACCTCCTAAATCGAAAATCAACTCAGCATCTCCTTCAAATGCCCTTGTCCCACTTCATCAGCCGGTTAGTTCAAACCGTTCATCTCGAATCGGTGGTGACAAGCCAAACACCAGTGGTGGGAGTAAGATCCATTCGTTTAGCACTCAGTCCAAATCACCGGCTTCTCCATCTTTATATCTTGCCCCAGCAGCCACCTTGCAAACCCCCTCTGTAAAAACTTCACCGGGTCTTGAACAGTTGGTTGCAACCCCTTGGTCAAGTAAGCGAGGTTCTTCAAACAAAGAAATAACAACTGAAGAGAAGCTCGAACAGTTTTTGGCTGACATTGGCAATAAAATTTCCGAATCGGCAAGTAAGTTGGCAACTCCACCTCCCACAGTAAATGGGTTTGGCATAGCCAGCCCTAGTTCAGCTAACACATCTGGAACTACGAGAAGCACACCTTTGAGACCTGTTAGAATGTCCCCTGGTTCCCAGAAGTTCAATACGCCCCCCAAGAAAGGGGAGGGTGAACTTCCTCCACCCATGTCTATGGAAGAGTCAATTGAAGCCTTTGCATCTACAGGCATCTATCCTCAGATTGAGCAGTGGCGGGACCGCCTCAGGCAGTGGTTCTCTTCAGTGATGCTAAATCCTCTATGTAACAAGGTCGAAAACAGTCACACAAAGGTATGTTACTATACTCCATTCCACTGTCTTCTTTTAGTTTTGCCACTATTCTCTATGGTTCTATTTGGCTCGTCCTTTGCATCGTTTTTGGTATCCTAATTCCCATTTACTCAAGATTCCAACACTTGGTTGGAGTTTTGCAAAGGAATCAATGATTCCTAGGAAAGGAGAATTCCTTACATCCATTCCCATATTTAATTGTGGGAAAGCTGAGAGGATTCTCAGAAATCCTTTCCTTTCCTTCCCTTTTCTCTTTTTTTTTTTTTGGCAACAAAACTACGCTATTTTTAACAAATAATAAAACATTTTATGTTGCATTTTAAGTTATAACGAAGAAATATTTAACAATATATTATAATATGATAACTAATTTGAATTAAGTTATAATTATATTTACTAATATATTAGCGAGTTATTATCAATGTGAGAAAAAGAGAGTTCTGGTCTTGAACAAACATTGACAAGGAATTTCAAATGCCAGGAAAGGAGCTTTCCTGGAATCTAAAATGGCAATTCCTTTCCTAAAACTCCAAACAAACGAGACCTATATGTTAGATATCAAAAAGGCCATTACCCAGATTTAGTCTTGTGCATGCAAGATGCCGAATGGTGAGAGTAGACTTGATATAAACCCAATCGTTGGCATATCTTTTCAACGAAGTGGCTACTTTAAACTTGAATTTGTGTTCTCATGATTGTTAGCTTACGCATTTAGGGACTGCAGAAAGCAATAGCCCTAAAAAGAGAAATATTACATTCCCTCACCATGGTTAAGTATTAATTCTGTTGGGAAAATTGCATTATAGATAAATCAGGTAACCAATTTGGGGTTTGCTGGGACTTTTCCTCCGAATTTGATGTAATCTATAGCTTGGAATTTTGGATACTAATGGGTGTGCTTTGGGCTTAGTTATATACATTGCAAAAGTGCAAAACCTGTCCAGTGATGAGGAGAATCTCGTGACGAATTTCACGAACTGTAAAATTTATGATGCGCTGTTAAGCATCCTTCGACTATTTAAGTTTTGATTATTTTGCATATCTATTTGATGGAGATCATGGACCTGCTCTACGCACTTACAATGTGTTCTCATTTGGGCCTATTGGTTCTGCATCTATATTATATATAAAGCCAGTTAGGATTTCAACCGTTTTTGAGGCACCGTCATACTTTTGATTTCAATTTTATCCCTGCAAACTTTGTTTTCATAAATATATTCATCTATCCACTAAACCACTTATCATTTTGATTAACTATTTCTTCAAATTAATGAATTTTGTCGCACATGCATCGTTTGTGCAGAATAATATAATCATTATGTATGCCCCTTATCTGTTGCTTTTGTAGGTTATGCATGCTGCTGCTAAACTTGGTATATCGATTACAATCAATCATGTTGGAAGTGATTTACCTAACACTGGAACAGCTTCTACTGCCTCCCCCATTGAGAGGATTAATGAATGGCAACCAGCATTATCTGCCCTTGATGAAGAAAGTCTTCTTCATCAGTTACGTGCTACTCTTGTTCAAGCTCTTGATGCTTCCATGTGTAAGTTGCTTCACCATTAATATATTTTTTTATAGGGGTTTTTTGACTTTGCCCCGACTTAATGCGAAATTGAACTTGTCCCCTTGCTTTCATAATCATTAGATTGTTCCCCTTGCATGCGGGGAAATCTCAAAGAATTACATAAAAACAAGGGATTTGGTTGAAGGTTTATGTTAAAACAATTAGACATTACCCCCATTTTTACGGAGTTCTTTGAGATTCCCCTGGCATGCAAGGGCAAAGTCTAACGATTATGTAAAACAAGGGGTAAGTCTAATTTTACATAAAGAACAGGGGGCAAAGTAAAAAAAGCTCTAATATATTTTGTTATATTCAACTTTTGCTGGACTAGTATAGATTATAGATCTTTATAGAGGATGTCATATGGACATTCTTTCGTTTTCAGCAAGGCCACCTTTAGGCCATTTCCAACAATCCCCGCAGCAACCAAGTTTGATCCCTATTTTACAAGAGTGTATTGACACGATCACTGAACACCAGAGGCTTCGTTCCTTGATGAAAGGAGAGTGGGTTAAGGGTTTGCTACCACAAAGCAGTGTCCGGGCAGATTACACGGTACAAAGAATCCGCGGTAATTTTTTTTCTCCTTGCTTCTGTAATTTTTGCAGATCTTTAATAGCAGTGCAAAAGTGTGTTAGTGTGTAAATAACTAAATACACTCATTTTACAGTGGTACCTCAGCACGTGCTCTCTCTCAAACTTATTTTCAATAGAACTTTAAAATGGCATAATTTTGAACCCAACAAACCAAATTTAGTAAAACTTTTATGTTTGAAATCTACGTTTTCAGATCTGTAAACAAGATCCATGTTAAATACAAAATTATGTATAAGTAAAGCCAAGAAAGATCTTACTCTTATTTTTATCTTACTAGCCTACATCTTGAAATTCAAAACTTAAAATAGTTCGGAAAGGAGCCATTACAGCATGAAAGGGAAGTTGTGTATGACTGTATGATATAAAAACCTACTTTACGAAAAATTATACACAACCACCGGAACTACTCTTATTGCCTAATTTGGGTCTCCTATAATAACTATTGTAACACGGAATAGTTTTTATTTTGATGATTTAGACACTTTACTAACTTTGCACCTCCAATTGAACCTCAACTAACCCACTTGTCAAACTATTGCAGAGCTTGCTGAAGGAACGTGTGTGAAGAACTACGAGTATCTAGGAAGTGGGGAAGTTTATGACAAAGTGAACAAAAAATGGACACTTGAATTACCTACTGATTCTCATTTGCTCTTATATCTGTTTTGTGCATTCTTAGAACACCCAAAATGGATGCTTCATGTGGACCCTACATCTTATGCGGGAGGCCAGTCTAGCAAGAACCCTTTATTTTTGGGTGTTTTGCCTCCAAAAGAAAGGTTCCCAGAGAAATATATAGCTGCAGTTTCTGGTGTGCCCAATGTGCTTCATCCAGGAGCCACTGTACTGGTTGTTGGGAAGCAAAGCCCCCCAGTGTTTGTCTTGTACTGGGATAAGAAGGCACAATTCTCTCTCCAGGCAAGTGGTAGTTAATTAGATGGGTTATATTATCCAACTACATTCGTTAAAATGCTTGTGTTTCTTGTCCATAATTATTTTGAGGGCTTTTTTAATTTTGCCCCCTGTTCTTAATGCAAAATTAGACTTGCCTCCTGTTTTAGTAATCATTCTTTGCGCCCCGCCCCCCAAGAGTTGCGTATAAATGGGGGACAACTTCTAATCTTTTTAATGTAATCTTTTGGTTATTGTGTCCCTCGCCGTACCTGTGTCTAAGTTTTTCAATATTTGTCCTGTCCATGAGTCCTTGCCTAACTGACAACAGCCGTACCCTCTATGCTTAATAGAAGGGATAACCTTGCAAGTTGTGTTGGTTTCGGTATAGGGCAAGGTTGGAGTAGGCTTAAGTTGTTTTGGGTCATGAGATTTTTTAGAACTACTCCTAAGAATCTTTTGGTATGACCAGTATAGTTACAGTAATGTTTATACTCCAATATGGAAAGATTCACAACAACTAATATAATAATGTAAAATCTAGTGGCAAAGGGTAATATTTATATTTCACCAATGGCGTCCCACAATTTTACACTAGCATAAAAGCCTAATTTGGGGACTCCAAATTTGGTGGGCCAGTGTGAGCCTAGATCATGTATATAGGGGATTGCAGAGATTGCAGTAAATATCTATATGCACGTGTATGTATAGTATTAGTCTTTGCAATTTGTGTCTAGTTTGTTGTGGGCATAATAAAAAAACCAATTATTTTGCTCTTTATTTTCAGGGAAGAACAGCACTGTGGGATTCAACGTTGCTTGTGTGCCATAGAATCAAGACGGCGTATGGAGGGATTGTTAGGGGAATGCATCTGGGTTCATCTGCCTTGGCCATTCTTCCGATCCTTGAACCAGAAATCAAAGACTGAGAAAATCTTCAAGGCATACCTTGATTCGTGCTAAAGGACAGATTTGCACATCATTGTGGCATATTTCCTGCATAGACTGCTTTGATAAGGGGCATATTTGACCAGTTAATTTTGTTAGGCATGCTTTTTAGAGGAAGCCCCCTTGTTGGTCTTTATTTTAATGGTCGACTTGGATTAGTGGTTTGATGTTCTGTGATAGATGTTGCTCATCTGCAAGGAGCATGAGGAGATTAATGACTGTATAACAGTGTACACTAGCAACCTTCACTGATTTACTAACTTGGTGTTCTTGAAAGTTGGTTTCGTTAAGTTAGGGTTCAACAGTTTTTTTTTGGGATAATTATTTAGTGTTGTCGAGTCCATATTGCATAGGTCTTGTCATGCTTAAAGCTCAAATCAAGTCCTATTTTTTCACCTAAAATTTGGAAATAGTATTCCACAATTTCTATGTATTGAAGCGGTTTACATACCCCAATTTTCATATCCTAATTGAGATCAAAGGCTTTGGTTTTTTTTTTTTTTGGTTCCCCACGGGGTGTTCAAGTCAGCTTTTGTGCACCTTGACTAATTCTTGCTCGTGGTGCGTAGTTGCCGTTGGCCAAGCATTATTTTGACAATGCCGAGAATGGACCTTGAGAGGCCAAGAGGCTTGGTTAACCATAGGCTTTGTTATGGTCCATTTTCCAAAAACTGCATTTCTTTGTATCTACTTTCTAGGGCAATGATTTCAATTTTGAATGCACCTTTCTTTGTGATACGGGTCCACAAATTTTGTTTGAAGTCTATTTAGACTCTCATTTACAGATGCATAGAAAAAATAAAGGTGATTAAAAAAGTCGGAGTAACAATGGTCCAAATTAGAGGGGTTTCATCATTTAGTACCCTACCCAAAATAGCTAGCTTGCACCATTTGAGACAAATGAAGTGACAAAGCCAACTCAAAATGTACACAAATTTTGCATGTTTGCCTTACACGAAGAATCATCAAATGCTAAACTAGCTCGATTGGTTGAGTAAATTATTTCATTCTAAATTAAAAAATTGTAAGCATTTTCATTTCAACAAAAATAAAATAAAATTATAGTGTGATTTTTTCCACATGAATTTGTATGATAATTATAAGTTGTGTAATTTGAATTATGTTTTTACTTTTTTATTTTATTTAATATCTTAGGTATTAAGTATTAACTTAAGTTTATGACTTTATGTATTAGTTCATTTTGGCAACCAAACACTTTAATTATATAATTTACGAATTACCCAATTTTAAATTGTTCAATTCGTAAATTGGAGGACAACCAAATAAGGTCATTTATTATCAAGAATTGTTTGATAGCATTGTTGGTTTTTGTCTAAACTTTAATCAGTGAATCGGTTAGTCTAGTTATCACTATATTAATCAGGCTCTATAAAATGCTTCTTTGTTAACGAACGGACTTCCTCTTTCAAGAAAATAAATAATTGAAATTTGGTTGAGATGAATTCAATGTTAGATCAATTACTACATGATAGAAGAAGGATGACACATTATATTTCAATTTTAAAATCCACGAGGATTCGTTAATATATACACGGAGAGGTTCCTAAGGATCGGTCCTTATTTTAAAGATAATCCATTTCAAGGAGTAGACGGATGAAAATTTTAATGAAACTTAGTGAGAACAATCTATATAATTAGTACTAGATCATTTCCATTGAAAATGTAAACCAGAAGTTGGTTGTAATAAAAACATAATATATATGTTTATTTTCCTCCATTGAAATTTTATATGATCATAACATTAGGGGTGTTCATCCGATCCAATCCAGTCATTTTAAACCATCCGCATCCGATCCGATGTCGGTTTTAGGTTTTGGCATCCAATCCAATCCAATACACTTTACCAATCCAATCCAATTAAATGTTGGATTGGATCGGTTTCGATCCGATCCGATTAGAAGTTTAAAATAAGATATATTATATTCTTGAAATGTTCAATTTTAATGTAAAACAAGACGAAAACTACTTGTAAATTAAATAAAATCCATTACAAATAAAGTTCAAGTGTTCAACTAAATAACTTCAAGTTAAAATGTCTACTGTCTAACCAAAAATACATAATTAAACCAAGTGACGAACCATACATGATTAAGCAAAATATTAAATAACAAACTAAGATTAAATGATTTCAATGTAACCCCTTGTATATATTAAATTATGCCATCAATGAGGGAGAGACATGTGGCAATTCTAATAATGGATTGGATTGGATCGGTTCCTATAGCACATCAAACCGGAACCGATCCAATTTTTTTTGGTTTTCAAATTTTGCATCCGATCCAATCCAATCATCCATAAAATCCAGGAAAAATGGATTGGATTGGATTGGATTGGATCGGTTCCTCAGTTTGGATTAGATTCTGGACACCCCTACATAACATAACTTCTAAATTGACTCTTTTTTATTATTATTAAATTTGAGAGAAGATCCTCATTATAGAGATAGAGGGCCATTCTCTTAAGAACTCTTCTTAAGTTAACTATCTCAAGAACCGTCTATTTTAAGGGGTAGATGGATAAAAAATTTCAAGAAATTTGGTGAAAATGGTCTCTATAATGAGAATATTATCTTCACCAAATTTTATTAAAAAATTCAATCGGTAAGTAAGTTAACTAAAGAATTGATATATATATATATATGTGTGTGTGTGTGTGTGTGTGCATTTCTAGACGTTGAAATTAAAATGCTTAGTTAACCCACTTCCCATTAGTTTTATGATAAAATTAGTAGAGATCATCTCCACCAAATTTCATGAAAATATTCTTACGTTTACTTCTCGAAATAGATGGCTCCCTCTCAAAATAAATGGTCTTTAAGTTATAGTCCTTAAGAGAACGAAACGATATAAAGATATATCCACCAAATTTCTTAAAAAAATTCATCAATTTATCTCTCAAAATAGATTATCATTTTTTTTAATAAAATAAGAACCCATCCTTATAAAACCCCTCTATATATATACATATGTAGGTCGGAAATCAACCCTAGAGGGGGGTGCATAAGGTTTTTAAAATTAAATGCGGAATTAAATTTTTTTCTAAAAATGTTTAAGCAAAACAACTTAGCTAAACAAATGTATCAAGGAAATGGCAATTCAATCAAGCAAACTCAAGAGGAAGTAATAATATAGCAAAAAAACAAGTAGCTTGAGTTAGAAAGATTAAACCGATTGAGCCAATGACGTTTTGTTCTCGCAGTTCGATTGTCTAAACCATACGTCCGCGTTTGGACAGTGCCCCCAAGAATTTTCACTAAAACTGATTTTCTTCCTGATGAAAATTAAACCGGTACAAGTATATTTTTCTCACACACTCTACAAGTATTATTTTACTCACAATACTCACACAAGAAACCATCTTGCTAATTTATGAGATTTACCTCTCACCACACTTAACAAGAATTAACCTTCTTGTTATCTTATGAGATTAACCTCTCACAAATGAATATTTTAAATTGTTTGGTGATTCACACCAATGAACATAACTCTCTCAAGTGTTTAATAGATACAATTGAAGTTCACACTAGAGTTATCTTGATGGATCAAAAGATTTAACTCAAAGATAGAATGTATGATCAATACAAAAGCTTGAATTCTTGAATATGATGAATAAATGAAAGATAAGTTTGTATATGTGTTCAAACTAGCCAAAGTGTGTCTTAGATGTCCAATATATAATCCCAAATATGATATAGTCGTTTGAGATAGTTGGTACAAGTTTAGTGCCAAAAATGGTAAAAAATCATAAATCCAACGGTTATATTCTGAGGCATTATTCAACTGAGCAAAGCCTATCAGTGGGCTGATGACTTCTGTCCTTCAGGCCAAAATTCTAATTTTTGGACTTTTGCAATTTACCTCTAAACTTAATTCTAATGCTTTGGGGACCTCAAAAATATGTTCCTAAGATACTTATTTTTAAGAAAACTCAAAATATGATCGTTTGAAATTAATATGAATTTATTTGAGAACCGATTTTTGTAAAAATGATGTTTTCAAAGGAAATTCAATTCAAGCTTGTTTGCAATCAACATATGAATGATGTATGAACATGTTTAAGTTATAAAAATGATCAATCAAGAAACTTTACATTAATCCTAAGCACTCACTCAATTGACGAATAGACGAGTCTTTGAATGTTTCGATTTGTTTATTCAATTAATCTTCACTTGAAACTTTTGCCTTGAAGCTATTCATATTATCATTTCATCTTTTGGGCTTCATAAAATGCATTGTGATGAGATTGATCTTCCTTATCTTGCTCAATGCTTTGTTGACTTAATCGGATAGTATTTCAATGATCCTTGTCATGAGGCTTACTTTTCTTGATTTTTCAAGTAAATGAATTATAAACTTATATCAAGAAACATGTTAAATTACACACGATTAAATTATTATTATTATCAAAATAAGATTTAGACCTACAATGTCAACAACATATATTGAAAACATTGCTAACAAATCATATCATCATTCACCAAATAAAAAAAAGTGCATTTTGTGAAATACAATTAAATAAATAATATTTATTTAATTTATATTTTGATGATTAAAACAAAAATACTTTATTAAAAATGCTATTAACAGTTTATCTCTCTTAATCCCAGTTTAATCCTACAAGCGCAAAAAGATAATTGTACAGAAATGATTCAAACTACCAAGACAAGAAGCATTGAGTACTCGAAAAGGGAATGGACCACTCTTCGTTCTCCTTAATAAGCCAAGTCTTTTTATATCTCAAGAGAATAAGGTCTGTCATGAAAGAAACTAAAAGAAAAACAAAGAATTAAAGATTCAAGCTAGATTGTTGTATATAGGTTCTTCTATAAAAGTTTCATAAATACAATTTATTAGATAAATTCACTAGAAAAGCTCATAAGATAAGAACAAGCCAACTTGTTATAATTAACTTAAGTTTTCAAAACTTAAAGGTGATTAGTCCTCTAGTCCTACTTTTTATTAGTAATATTATTTTTCAAAGCTCAAAAGTGACCAGTCCACTAGTCCTACTTTTTATAAGTTACCTAAGTCTTTCAAAATTCTAAAAGAAACTTTTTGTTTTCAAATATTCAGAACTCTCCTATCTTCTCTCTCTCATATGGCAACGTCTCTTTCTATGACAGCCATATTTCTATTGCTATATATAGTGAAGAAAGAAGAAGAAGACATACACAAGAAATTACACAACTATTTTGAGTTTTCAAAAGCTATATCAAGAGCATCATCATCTTATTCTTAAAAGCTTAAGAGTTTTATCTTATAAGTTGTGTTTCGATTTGAAAGCTTTCTTATTATTTATCCTTGAAAGCAATCTTAGTATTTAATCACTAAAACCTTCATTTCTATTTTGTGAGAGGTGTTCTCATAGTTAGCAAGAGAGAAATCTAGTGTGAGTGTGTAGGGATTATCACACTCATAGAGATTTAATCTTGTGTGAAATATGTGGGTATTATCACACTTGTAGAGATTTGACTTTCGCCCGTAAAGAAAATTGGTGTAAAGAGGTTTTAATCTTGACCAGTAAAAAAGATCATATAGTGAAATTTCTCGAGTACCAACCTCAGGCGCGAACGTATGGCAAAAAACTGAACCGCATAAACAAAACGACTTGGATTAGTAGTTAAATCTCTCTAAACTCAAACCCCTTTACATTTCAACTATTTGCTTTATTTTGTTTGAGTTCACTGCTAGTTATAATTTCTCACATTCAAAAGAATGTATTAAAAATCGATTATTTGCCATAAAACCTATTCCCCCCCCCCCCCCCCCCCCCCCCCTTTTCCCCTTCTCGGGTTAATTCTCCGCCAAAACATTTAAATTTCCATCCATCCATTTAATGCCATTAGAGTTGAAAAAGAAACCTAATTCTTGGGATAAAATAAAATAGATAAAAGAGTCATTTGGTGACATCCTCAATTTCCTTATTTTCCTCAGCAAAATTTTCAAACCAACTGCCTAAAGATTTGGATTCCATGAAACAACAAAAAAGGTAATAAACTATCTCATTAAATTACTCATCTTGTTTTCCATCTTATTTGGTAAGTTGGTTCTTTCTTAAATCACTTTTTTTTTCTCACATGACCAAAAATTCAACACAATCCAACCCATTGCAAGGAATAATTTTTACCCTTTTAAGTATTAAAGTCATGGGTGGCATTTTATACCAAAATTACCGTACCATTACCAACTATACCAAAATTTGATAATGGTACAATACCAATCAGTATTGTATCCTACTGAAATATTATGGTATGGCATTGATATTGAGATTCAATATCAGTTACATACCGTACCATATCATGCATACTAAATTATACTAACACTACAAAAATAGTAGATATGAAATATCTCATAACTAACTTTACATACACGATGTAACGGACGGTTCAAATCACATAATTTAAATGATATTTAGTCTTTAACAACTTTAAGGTATTTTTAACGTGCTAGATTAAAAAGTGAAATATAATTATTTAATTACATTCAAACATGATAAAACACTCCCATCTTTTAGGTGAAATAAGAAATTTTAGTAGGATAAATAATCCGCTTAAATATCCAACCCTAATAAATACCGAACATGAGGTAAAATAAAATTATCCTATTACACCCTATTAATATAACCACCCATCTCTCTCTCTCTCTCTCTCTCTCTCTCTTATCCATTCTTTATTTTCGCTACTATAATCTTTATTTCCTCTCATTCATTTCGACTTTTACTAGCTCTCTTTATTCTTTTCTCTTCAGGTGTATGCTAATTGTTTAAATATGAAAATGGCTAATTAATGTGAATTAATATAGCCAGTATTGGTTTGATCCGGCATAGCAAAGTGGCGATTACATGTTCCGAACAAACTTTGATTACTTGATTTAATTTTCAAATTGACACCTAAGATCCAAATTAAGCCATATTAGTAGATTTAAACGACGAACAACCTTATTATTATAATACAATCCTCTTAATTTTCCCTTTTTTCCCCTTTTTAAGTGTTAAAAGGAAAATAATACTCGTATAATTTAAATCGTAATTTGAATAATGAATTCATACTTCACTAAAATGACAGTTATTATATTATAATCAGGAGCAAAATAGCACTACTTATATTTTATTAAAGTAACATTTCCTGGAATGATATTATGTTGAATTTTTATTTTTTTTAAAGCTTGATTATTTGACAATATACCATCCCATATTGTACCATACCAAAATTTCTGGTATACCAAATTTGGTATGGTTGTGATTATAAATTTTGACATTCTAAATTTTCAGTACAGTACAATACAAGCTATATACGGTATGGTACGGTATTATATCAAATCCACCACTACTTTTAACAACCAAATATCCCATCAATTTCACATGATTCTCATAACAAAAACAATTCTTCTATTTCGGCGTCAGGAATCATAAAATAGGCCATTATTCTCTTAGAAAATAGCACACGCCACAGAGAAAAGTATTATATTCTCTAAATGTAATTAATAAATATGAGCGCGTAAAGACATTTACAAGCGCTACTGCTGCCATTGTAAATAAGGACAAAAAAAAGGGACCCAGAACGAGGATAAAAAGGAAATTTTGTTTCAAAATATTCATGGTAAAGCAAATGCGTTTACTGTACAATTTACCAGCATGAACCATCTAATCTACTCTTCGTCTAGAAAAATATGAGAAAAATAATATATTCTCAACCTGTTTTGGGAGTAACAAGAGACAGAATTAGAAATATTACATCCATCAAGAATTAATTTAAGTGCTATTCGGTTCATGCTTTTGTGCTTCTCGGGGTTTCAAAATTGATACCTCATAATTCATGTCTAAAAGTAGTTAGAATCGTATGATGTGGCATGCTTTTTGTTTTGTTCCACAAAGCACAAAAACTCGAACCAAACTAAGGGCTAAAGGTACTAGCAAAAGTAATATTAATAGTTGAAAGCTCACCAATAGAAGCAAATTCTCGATGCGCCACCACATTTTGTTCTCTACTTCTCTCTTAAAATTCTTTTCACTGTAAGGTATAAAAAAAAAAGCTTGGGCAGCTATCTTCAATTTACAAAGGTCCAAAAAGTCTATTCGGAATCAGAGTCAATAGAAAGATATAATCTTGGTCTTACAGAGCGCCGTTGGCGAGGAAAGGAGAAAGGGCTATCTGATCTTTCCCTACTTGTTTTAGAACATCTGTTTTCATTCATACCTAAAATCAAAGAAGCCGCTGCATAAACGTTGGTGCCATTTGAAATCAGCCCAAAGAGTAAGATCAACATATGATCAAAGAAAAGGAGAACGACAGCAGCAAAAGAGAATGTTATAATAAAGCCTAGTTAACTATGAATACTACCTCTGCCTCAAACTGATGGTACTACTTTCCTTTTTGAGATGTCTCAAATTGACAGCCCCATTCTTTCTGGGATTAATTGGGTTACCTAAAAATTGATTATAGGAAGAGTTTGGGTACTGATAAATGGGAATCCGGGCTTCAGAGAGGAAAGCATTACCCTGAGATTTGGAGTTGACTCATACGAAGATCGTCACGATCCTGACCTAAATTATAATGCATATTTATTTTAATGCCCTTTTAGACTTGTTCTATCAATTTTTTACCCTTTTTGTATATAAACTAGGCCAGGTTTATTCTCTCCATTTATCTCTATGTTTATACCTACTCTCATACATTCATAGACTCAAAATTCAAGAAGCTACTTGGCATTTGATACAATATCCATGATGGGTTTCTCTCACGCCAATTGTGAACTGTGGGTTCATCTCTCACCCACTCTTTCCACTAGTATAGGATCTGTTTCCTCTCCCTGTCCACCCCCTCAGTACATATATATATATATATCAGCTGCCTAATATCTTCTTATACAGGTTCAGACCCCAACCAATTAACCATGCATTCTGGACATGGCAAGAAAGTATTAAGTCAGCACTGCGATGTTATCCTTCCTAGAACATGTAATTTTCTAAAATAAAGAAACATGGACACCTGAAATGTAAAATGGTACTCAAGGTGAAATTCATACTGGGAAGTGGGAAGTAACAAAATATGGAATTAAACAGCAATAATGCACATACCAGTGTTTGCCAAAGAATGCAAGGCACCTTCCTTGGCCGGTAGTTGCTGCTGCTTAAAACTTGATCCATTTGCAGCTGCTGCAGGCTCTCCATGACTGCCACCCCCACCTCCACCCCCAAGACTCAGGGAGATCCAATCCTCAGTACGGATACCATTCGATAATATGTCGGATTGATGATGCCTTGTCAGATCAGCAGGCACTGCAGCTGCATTATCTGAAGGCTGCCTTGTAGGGAGAAATAGTTGAAGAGAGGGATCGTCCCCACCAAACGCCAAGGGATTATCAACTAACCCTTCATGTAGATCAGCATTAGAACAGTGGTGAAATGAAGACTCGGGTGGGACAATTGTAGCAGATCGCATTGCAGTAGTCTCATTGTTCAACGTGTAGCCATTCATCGATGAGGGAGCGTGCTGCAAGTCCACCAAGGCATCTGAGCCATCTGCCTCTGAACCAAAAAATTGAAAACCAGAGCCTCCTTGATTACCGGGCCAGAGGGATATCCCAAACTCATCGTCGTCATTGGTACTGAAAAGACCAAGGCCTGGATCTTGAGGAAATGAATCGGGAATTCCATGTGGGGGAACTGAATATGTGGCCCCACCACCAGCATCGCTCATATAGGTTGGTGGTGGTGCAGAAGAAACTAGAGCTTCTTCATTCTCTTCTTCTGAATCGCTGAGAACGATAACTTCGGCATCTCCGCCTAATGCTCCAGAAGGATTTTGGTCGGCAAATACAGTGGACTCCAAATTCAGAGCAAAAGAATCAAGTTCACCGTCGTTGGTTGAAAAATCATAATTCCCACCACCACCATCCTGATTGACACTGCGATCATCACCACCATTACCACTGCCGGTGGTGCTGCTGCTCATAGGAATAACAATGTTATGGCCGTTTTCAAAATTCTCTTCGAGTTTATTATTGCTGGATGAGTTTGCGTGCCCATCTCCTCCAGGTCTGCTTACTTCCCAGTGCCCATTTTGGTTCTTCTTTATTCCAATTTTCAAGCCTGTAGTATGACCTTCGGAAACAAGTTCCTGTTTTACATAATGCTTGGGAAATTCTGGTTTAGATTGAGCTTCACATAAGGTACCATTGGGAAAATGCCACTGCCCTAGATCCCCCAAAACACCTCTACGATCATTTTCTGCTTTTGCACGCCATGAACCATCAGGCTTCACCTCAATCTCTGTCACATCTTCTTCACAGTTCCTCATCTTCACCAAATTAATAAATAAATAAATACACACCATTATAAGCATGTGCCCATCGAAAAATTAGATCAAATCAAAAGCAGTGGTGTCAACAGCAAGCAGTACCTTAGACGTGATGCGATTGAAATACGGATCAATAATGATATTCTCCAAAGAGTAGTTCTTGAGACAAATAGGGCACTGCCACTGCAGCCACATACAATGATTACTAATGTACGCAACTGATTTAAGAAAGTATAATATGGCTAATAAAACAATGGGACAGAACGTATTATTAGGAGTTTGCTTGCCTTGCGAGAACTTTGGTTCATTTCCACAAATACTTCAAGATCAAAACAGCCCATGTGAGCACAAGGTTTGAATCTTCCAGCAACTTTCATTCTTGAACCACTCATCTGTTGTTACATGCATGTAAAAGAAAAACAAACACAAATCAGTTATAAACTTGAGATCCTCAAGCAAAAAACCACAATAAAGAAATGCACCAACAACCGAGCCATTGTATATCGTCAAACAATGATCTTTCAACTACATGGGTCCCACAGCATTCCAGTCTCTAGGTATTAAAGTGTAACAAATAAGGTATATCCCACCCTCTATAAAGAGGACAGTTCTCTCTTTAATGAAATGGACTTTCCATTTTGAGCGGTAAATGAGTTTTTTCCCCCCTAAAGAAATTTGGTGGAGATGATCTATATGATGAGTCTATCATCTCCCTAAAAAACAAATATAATGATGGAAATGAATATCAATCAATTGTTTTTATTACAATTGGCAGATATTACAAATACAGGGAACATTTGAAATTCGAAATACAGTTTCTCGAAAACATTTGGGGATGCCAATTGAGGATGTGTTTCCCGAGAAGAGTAAATGGAAGAAAAAGGGTGGCAAGCGAGAGAATGGAAGAAATGAATAACCTGAACCAGGATGGTCAAACCGATATATTAACACAAGACTAAAGCACATCTCAAAATAAATATGGAACCACAATCTTCATTCGACATTTATGCTGATGTATAAGAATCTACATTCAAAAATTTGTGGTACCAGACTCCTGATATCTTGACTCTTGTCAAATATATGTTGCCATACAGCAAGGGTTTTTATCTATTTAAAGATGTTTCAAAACAAAAAAAACTTTTAAAAACTCACTACTTCTTAAGAATTACGAATCCATAATAATCAATTAATGGACTAATTATTTAAAGATGAAATCGAACACTTAGCAATCACCAACATTCGAAATTCGTTTGAGGCGAAGCAGTGGGTCTCCAATCTGAGGCTTACACCTCATCAGTGTGAGGCAGACGAGTTGAGGTGTATGCACCTTGAGGCGTAAAAGGCGTAAGCTTCAGGTTTCAGCGTATTTCACCTTCTTCCTCATTTTTTTTTTTGAGGGGGAGGGGGTTGGTTAAAATAGTATGACTTAAAGAGGTTAACGACTTAAAAGTTAAAACAATAGTACGACTTGAACAAAAGAAACCCTAGCTGCCAGTTACGACTTGAACAAACACTAGAACAAAAGTAAACCTTCTATTATCTTTTTTTCAACAGAAGTGTATTTGTTTTGACAATAAGTTCCACCTGAACTTTAATTAATTCCATCAATTCATCAACAAAATTATGATCTGTGGTGGGGAACTGGTCTTTTACTTTAATTAATTCCTTCAATTCACTTACAATGTAAGATCTTTTACTTTAATTTAGCACTTCCCTTTCTTTTTGGTAATAATCTAAAGAGTATAACCAAAACAAATATTATTCTAGTTCTGCTGAACTTTTAGTATTATTAATTATTAGGAATCATGTGATGACTTTGATGATTTTTTTATAGTTTTTGTTTAACTTTTAGTACTATTAATTATTATTGCTGAACTTTGTATTGGTCTATTATGTGTTGGTTTATTAGCGGGTCATGGCCTCTAAATTATCTAGGATTACCATTGGGCGGGAATCCTAATAACCTTTCCTTTTGGGAGCCGGTCATAGAGAGAGTGTCGAAAAGGTTGAGGGGTGGCACAAAGGCTGCTTTTCAGGGGTAGGGAGATTGGTTCTGCTTCAATCAATGTTAGGGAGTATCCCGATATACTTCCTCTCAATATTTAAAATTCCTAACAAACCGGCTTTAATGTTAGATAAAATAATGAGAGACTTCTTTTGGGAAGGGAAAGGGGAAGGGAAAAAGGATCACTTAGTTAGATGGGAGGTGGTATCTAAATCTAAACGAAATGGGGGACTTGGGGTGGGTAACCTAATCAATAGGAATAAGGCTTTGCTCGGTAAATGGTTATGGACATTCCCGTTGGAAAAAGACTCACTTTGGCACGCTATTATAGTGAGTAAGTATGGTTCTCATCCAAATGGGTGGGACGCCAACAATGATTGCACTAGCTCTCTCCATGCTCCTTGGAAATCAATTTCTAAAGTGTGGAGTGAATTTGTGCAAAACACAAAATTGGTAGTGGGAAATGGAGAGAAAAATCGTTTTGGGGAGGATAAGTGGATAGGGAATTGTCCATTGAAAGTGTCTTTTCCAAGAGTCTATCACCTTTCTAATAATCACAATATGTCGATCCATTCGGTTATCTCTTGGTCCTCAAGTTACAATTATTCCTGGGATTTAAATTTCCTAAGAAACTTCAATGATAGGGAATATGAGGAATTCACATCTTTGATGGAACGAGTTCAATCCGTGTGTATTAATCAAAATTCTTTAGATAAGCGGGTTTGGGTGGCTCACCTTTCGGGGGAATTTTCTTGTAAATCCTTCTTTGATGCTCTATATCAACCACAATCTAATTTTATTTGGAAACACAGGGTCCCTACCAAAGTTAAGGTGTTAGCTTGGCTAGTTCTGAGAGGTGGAGTGAATACTTGTGACGTTATTCAAGAGAAGAGGCCTTATATGTGCTTGTCACCAACTTGGTGTGTGTTATGCAAACGGGATGGAGAAGATATTGATCATATTCTTCTGCATGGTGCTTTTGTTCAGAAAGTGTGGAGTTTGATCTTTGAGATGTTTGGATTGGTGGGAGCCTTCCCAGAAAAAAGGGCTGACTTCATAGCTCTAAAATGGCAATTTAAGCAAAGTATTTGTAAAATGAAGGTATGGGCACGTAGGGAGCTCTTCTGAAAACTATAGGGGGGTGCAGAATCTTGGGGTGGTAAATACAGGGAAAATTTTGATTTCTCGCTGTTATGATCTTATGCAGTTTTAAGGGCACCTCACACATTGGTTGGAATTTCTTCCTCTTTAGAAAGGAGATCGAAAAGGTTGTATCTTTGAAGATACTACCCAACATAGAAGCAGCAAGGTAAGGTTTCAGTAGATGGTGGCAGAAATAACACAAGGTGGAAGGGTTTTGGGAGGCCAAATTAAATTTTCTATCGGTGGTGGGATTATGTACAAGATAAAGTTAAGGTAAAAAGGAAATGCTAAAGCTTGGTCTCTATGTAAGAATGCGGAAAATTGGGAATCAAAAGAAGCAAAGAAAGAGACTAAGAAGGCGGTTTTTTATGGATTATACCAATCTTTAGGCACCAAAGCTGGGGAAAAAGCTATTTACCGTAGTGAGAAAGGAAGACAAAAGACTTTCAAGTGAGATGTTTGGTTAAAGAACAAGACATGGATGGAAGAACTATTTTCACAAATTATTTAATGTTTTAGCTTTCTGGGCTGATTTGAAAGAAGCTTGTTTGAATTGTAGTTGCTTTGTTCTTTTTGTACTTTTGGGCAAAATCATCAGGGGGATTAAACCTCAGTGGATTTCTCATTCGCTGTGAATGGCCCTTGCTTCTCCTTTGTTGTAATCTTCTTTTGAGTTGCAATAAAGTTTTGTTTCTTATCAAAAAAAATTATGTTATAATTTATTTCCAGAGAAGAGCTTTTTCCCTAAAAGCTGAGGCTTACACCTCGCCTTGCTATCCATTATACAAGAGCAAAATGGTTGAAATGGAGGAAAGCCTAGAAAAAAGGTACAAGCCTCTCAAATATTGAAACATTGGCAATCACATGCAAAACATTACTTACAGGACATCTTAGGTTGACATATGGAGGGAAGCGGGATAGAATCAGAAACAATGGTTTCTTATGATTCCAGATCACTGTCACTATCAGCATTCTCTGTGGGAGTTCCACCACCAACACATCGACGAACACGAGCAAGAGCATCTTCAAATAGCTCACCATCAGCCTCCTTGGGAATAAGTGAGAGAATCTACAAAACAAAAGTAAAAACAATAATAAAACTGGAAGGAAAAAAAATAGGCAAAATGTCTCTAAACAGCCACAGGTTCTACAATTATTTTCCAATACCTCCAAGGGGGAGTTAAATTTACAACAGACAATAAATTACAGCATAAATCTGTTCCCATGTTAAAAAAATTGCAGCATATTACATATAAGTTGAGTTCAAGTGAGAAATTTAAGGTTTAGAAATATAATTGCCTAAATAAAATATGACTGCCTGCACATTTCCTTCATGATTTAATTACTTTGCATAAATGAGTAAGTACATATATATCCTATGTGGTCAGAGCTATTTTTCTGTTAATTAGTAAAAAAAAAAAAAAAAGAGAAGCTATTAAAAGAGAAAAGGAAAAAGCATGCTCTTTTGTCCTCAACTAAGCAGCCACCTTTTATTTTATTTATGCTATTACTCTTTTGCCCTTGCTAGGGCACAGAGGACTAATTCAAAAAAAGTAAAAAACTAAGCAGCCAGTGCTTTTTGCCTCAAGCTATTTACATTCTTTCTACGCCTTTCAAATTTCTTTTGCCTTTCTTAGTCATTTAGTTGCTTACTTTTTTGTCGTGCTTTGAAAACTCCTTTTATTTTGCAATTTTATGACAACAGAAGAGATGGAGTAAAAGTATAAGAAGGCAAGGAGTCCGGAGTCCTCTGTATCAACTAGACATATAACAAAATTGGAAAAGAACAACAGATAAATAGTGGAGGGGACAATAGACTGACAAACCCAAGAAAATCCTTCTAGAACAGGTGGGGCTATCCAAAGCAGAGAGAACACACAGCTATCTATAAGTATTAATTGTCTTTCGTATTGCCACAATCTAAAACTAAAGGCAATAAATATGGAGTCTTGCAATTTAGAAACAGATAAACCTACATGTTGGACAGTTCGCCGCTTTACCATTCTGACACCCAAACAGAATACACGAGCATCACATCCTGTTAAGGAAATTTTATTAATTCCGTCTCTGGTGCAAGGTGTGATCTGACAACAGAAAAGGGTAAATTTAGAAAACCATGAAAATCAACGCAATGCAGGAAAAACTATAAGGGTGCAGGTGCATTTTATATGAAAATAAAATTGGAAAATGATTGAAAACACTACTAAACTTTACAAGAAGTTTGAGTGATTTGATGAAATGTTATATTACTTTTTGGGATTTCCATGGAACTAAATTTTTTTTGGAGTCTGAAAAACTTTCCATATAAAAAAAGTAAAAAAAAAAAAAATAGGAGGAAAAGATGAACATCTCACCAAATCACTCTCCTCTTTTTCTAACTTCTCATAAACTTAATTGCTTAAGAAAAATAAAATAAAATAGGAGGTAAAGATGAACATCTCACCAAATCACTCACATCTTTTTCTAACGTCTCATAAACTTAATTGCTTTTTCAATCATTTTCCACCTTTTTTTTATCAGAGGGACCTTAAGCATTTGTACAAATCAAGTAAAACGGTCATAAAATAATGAGAAGTACACCCCTAATCACCATCCAAGTACACACACTCTTAAGGAAACCAATTCCAAAATAATCACACACAAATGTTTCAAACGGGATCCAAACTACTAAAAAGAACTCACAACAGGGCCATTATCACGGCCATTTGCCCCCAGCAATTGCGAGCCAGGTCTGTTTATTGCTCGAACAGGCACACCTGTCAGATCAAATTATTTTTGTGATTCAAAACGCCGTTAATATGCAAAACTACTATATGTAATCCAAACAAACAAGAAACTCAAAGAAAATCTCAACCGAAAGAAAAGGTAAAGTACATTTTGAAGAAAACGATAACAAATTACACCAATCTGTAGGCTGATAATATTGAATTATTTGCGTGAGTGTTGTTTGGGGTGGGTTTTTTTTTGTTTGGTGGGGGGGGGGGGGGGGGGGGGGGGGGGGGGGGGGGGGGGCCACAATAGAAGAATATATGATTGTTAAAAAAAATAAGAGAACGTGTACTTGAGGAAAAAGGAGCAGATTTTAATAAATCAAGCATACCATTGACCTGTAACTCTGCAAATTGCGGCCACTGCATCCTAAACGGAACTTTGTCATTAAGAAGCATACACCAGGCCTGAATGATAATTATAGAAACATCATCAGTACATACGTATATATATGCCCTAATAACTAGATTTTCATCAAACAGCCCAAAATAGTCGAACCAACCTGTACATCATACTCCTGTTTAGCCAACAAGTCCTTGTCCGCTCTTGTAAGTTGAAAAGTTCTCTCTACACTCTGCACTGGGTTTGTACTGATTTTTTTTTTTTGGTAAAAGTAAGTACAACGAAGCAAATAGTGCATAATATCCGTGCACGTGCACGTGCACATGCAAACATACAAGAACCATAGATATTACATGCGAGAAAAACCATACACAAAAAAATCTCAATAACAATAAATTGATCTTTTAGACGGACAGAATCTCAATGTTTAGTATTTTTTTATTTTGAATCAATTTTAACATCTGCCCCAACACAGAATTTTTTTTTCCTCTCAAATTAATAATAAATTGGTGATTAATTAGAGTCAGAGATCCAACACAAAACCAATTGGCAGTTTTGGAGGGACCCAAGATCTTAAATTCCTTTTGCATGCTACATCATTATAAACACACAATTTCACAATCAATATTATTTTCTCAAAGGTAACTTTCCTTATCCATATATTCACACAATTTCACAATCAAAAACCAATTAGGGGAAGGGATAAATTGGAAGTATCATTACTCACCCATCTGTTGGAATATTCGTAATAGTCAACTTCACAGGGAGTAAGGGATGTGCCACCGTCACCCAGAATCTGCATCAAAGAACACTGATAGAAATTAATATACTTAATCACTAAAACTACGCAGAGCTCTAGGACTGTATCTAAGAACAGCAAAGTTCAATTACAAGAAACACGCCAGATAAAGTATTGGGCTCGCCACTAGCAGCTTTTAGGGATGCCATGTGGCTCCATTGAAAGCTTGTCACCTTGTTGGTCAAATAATTTCAATTTCAATCAGCCCCCCCATTGAAAAAGATCATATACCAGATAGCTACCCATGTTGAATAGCCTTTATGTATGCCACTACTACCTTTAAAATTCTGGAAGAAGATACACATCCCACATACAAAAAATATCTGGCAATCAACTTCTTCATTGATATCGATAGTGCAATGCAGCATAACAATACAAAGACTGAGGAAAACGAATCCATCTAGACAGAACCTGGGAAATATGACAACTAGGAATAGAGATGTGGACAAGGGGTAGAGAGAGGAAATGATAAATGAGAGAGAATAAACAGAGAGAATGAATAATAGGAAATTCAATATTCATAAATATCCATTCAAATCAAATTGAAATGTATGACACATAAGCTTAAACTATAAGTGCTTACCGCAAATGAAATAAGAAAACTAAATCATATCCCCCAATTAAAGAAAAATTCTGCAATTGAGAATTCGCGAAGGTGTAATTTTAAACACCTATCGTGAAGAGAAGGTGTGCATTTAAACACCTATAGAGACGACGAGGTGTACCTTTAAACACCTATAAGAGGATAGATGACAACCAAACATCCTGATACAAAATAAATTATATTGTAACACTTCGAAACGAAAAGAAACCGCAACGATGACAATAAAGTTCAAGAGATAGTCAATGGCAGCCAAGAACAGAGAGACAATGGCAACATCTCCATTGAGGTTGTGGGGCACGATTGCAGCCGCGGAAGGCTCGGCGATTGATGAGTTTGCAACCTTAGCAAGTGAAATTAGAGAGGCAGGGGATATGGTGGTCTGGTGGGCGATAATAAGGATCGCCCACCAGCAAAAGCAGAAGTATTATTTAGACCTCAAGACATGGATCTTATTCCTCTGAAACCATGCTGAAAAAAGTATAAAGAGAGGGACAGAGAAGATTTGAGAAGAAAGTGGAAATTGATAGCGTTCCCAAGTCATGGTTCTGCTTTACCAATTGATGCAAAAAGAGGCGAATAGAATAAGAAAGGGGGAGAGAGCGAGAGTACTCGTCAATTTATATTGTAACACTTTGAGATGAAAAGAAACCGCAAAGATGACAATAAAGTGCAAGAGATAGTGAATGTGTTGGTTATGCAATCAAGAACAGAGAGACAATGGAGAGGAAATACATCTTCAATGAGGTTGTGGGGCATGATTGCAGCAGCAGAAGGCTCAGCGATTGATGACTTTGCAACCTTAGCAAGTGAAATTGGAGAGGCAGGGGGGTCTGGTGGGCGATAATAAGGATTGCCCCCAGGCAAAAGCAGAAGTATTATTTAGACCTCAAGACAAATGGATCTTATTCCTCTTAAACCATGTTGAAAAAAGTATAGTGAGAGGGAGAGAGAAGATTTGAGAAGAAAGTGGAAATTGATAATGTTCCCAAGTCTTGGTTCTATTGATGCAAAAAGAGGCAAATAGAAAAAGAGAGGAGAGAGAGAGAGTGCTCGTCAATTTAAAACAAGCCAAGCTAGATTATATACTGTTACCCATAATTAAGCAAAGAAATTAAATCATGTTCCCAACTATAAAGAAGTTTCATGAAAACACTCCTGAATTCAGCATTGAATCAAGCCCTTAGATTGCAGTACAACTACCCCCACATAATTCAATGTTGATGATAAAAAAGGCAGAAGACAGACTCAATTAATGAAAATATTTGAATGAGAAGGAATTAAATCAGTAAAGTGAAGGAAAAAAAAAAGATGATGCAATGCAACAAAACATCGTCCATCACAAGGAAAACCAAAAGCGAAAATTTGAAATGTAAATGTTTCGCACTAGTTAAATAAATTAAATGAACAAAAAGGGATAACAGAAAAGTAAGATTTAAGGAGGGGGAAAAAAACAACCACTTACGGGTCTGAGCGAGTGAGTCTACAAAGTTCACAGTAGAAAACCTCAGGAGGAACTGGTAGAACCCCCTCCATAGGTTTCTCGGGAATAACAACACAGCCAATATGCTGCCACACATTGCACCTTGAATCCTCACACTGCAACAAGAAAAAAAACAAATAACATAATCTAGTGTGTAAGCATTGAAAGATAAGAAGAAGGAAGTTCACATGCATAGACTGCAGAATGTATGTAATATTTTGCATTGCACTTTAATATGGATCCATATGATACCGGAGGAAAAAAAAAAGAGTTGGATCTTTCGACATTTTCCCATTAAACCGCCAATAGGAACGACGAATAAACTTTTTTATCAAAAAATTCGTTTCTACTAGAACCGAGCACCTATGGTACTCTGACAGCAAGTGCCTCAATATGAACCTCTATAAAGCATGGAAAAGTTAAAATACTGAAAGGCTACTTGAAAGGAATGACCAAAAAACTGCAACAGCTTGTAATGCAATTATGCAAATAATGACTTGCTAGATTTTATGAAATATTCGAACATGGGTAAACACTTCAGAACAAAAATACAAAACTCAGAATTGACAGACAAAACTAACAGCAAGATGCACCTGAAAACCAGAAGTGCATACATATGTTATCGCCACTTGACCAAACAATACATGTTCTTAATTGGTTTTTGAGCATCTACATAATGTGAGGAAATGCTGGGTACAATTTTGCACACGCATTGAGTGTGCCACAGGTTCTAGTATGCATAATCAGAGAGTGCACCGGGAGGAAAACATAGAGAATGAGGTTCATAAATCTCTGGGAAGAACATAAGCTGGTAATTTAACCTTTATCATTGAATCAGTTTGTAACGAATTGCCACAGGGGCATCGTGTCTTATCCATCTGATATGAATCTTCAATTTCCTCCTTGAGTTTCACGTTACTGCTATCTGAGACACACTGCCCTTTTGATGCTAAATCATTTGCAGCCCCAGAACCCTGCATTTTTCTGTGGGGGTGTAATCACAAAGATTTTGCACATCAAATCAACGTAAAATGAAAAAAAATAAGAGACTATTTGATTGCAAGCCGGAATTAGAGTTGAAAATGTTTAAATTCTAGGCAATTGAATTCCATGGAAAAAAGCATTTAAAGGTATTTGATTCTATTTATTTCTAGGTAAAAATATGTGCTTTTTCCATGCAAGCGATGAAAAATTTTCCAATTTTGTGTGTTTTGATTGTCCACGTTGTACCTAGAATTGAACTTTTTTGCCATTGAGCTCTTTCCCACCTTACCTAGATTTCATTTTCTCGGGGGTGGGTAAGATTCAAGTTCCTAATATTATGCATCATTTACATATACCATGAAATTAGATGGAATTTCAATTGCCTAGAAAATTAGGCAATCAATGATGAAAAAGTACATATTTTCTAAGTTTTCCATGGAAAAGTTTGCCTCTGCATCCTAATATTATAGCTCACACATGGCACCGGATGCATATATACTGTTACTAATTAGATGTGTCATCCTAATATGCAGAAAACATCAGGAAGAATGACTGGCAATATTGAAGTACAAGAACTTTGATAAGAGCAAATTTTCCACAGTATATGCTATCACCAACTAGAAAACACACTAAAATACCGCACCTGTATGTGTCGTCTACTAGTTTTGCTACTTCTTCTTTCGCAACAGCGTTTTTCTTGGTCCATGTTCCCAGAGCTGCTAAAAAAGATGTGTTGCAATTGTTCATAGCAAAGCCATATCAAACAAAATTCATATAAACTGTTACCAAAACAAAGTCAAAATTTTGAAACACAGGAATGCAGCAATCAACTAACAAAAAGATCAACATGCATGAAACTACAAATATTGAAGGACTTACATAATACGCGAAAATCTAACTAGAACCAGAACCCATACATATGCTAAAGCAATCACAACAAATTTGAACCTAAGCACAACATACAGCTGGCAAAAGAGGCTGTGTTCACCCTTCAAGTTCCAAGGTCTCAAACATTAAGGTACACAATTACATAAGTAAATGGGCAATCTCGGACAAATCCACTAGTTGATTTACCCACTTTTACTAATGTGTAATGTTTGACTAAGAAGTAAACTACAATACACGTATAAAATTTGGTTAGTTTACCCATTGTATTGTCCACAATTTCTAAAATTTTATCAAGGAAAGTATAATATCATTTGTGTGTATCTATACATATATATGTGTGTGTGCACGTGTGTTTTGTAGATGAGTAACAGAGAAATCCATTACATAATGTTATGTCTATGTCACATAACTGAAGAGAAAAGTAGAATTTGAGAATTGTATGATTACAAAGACTCCCAAAGTGGGTATATATGTAGGACTTAAACTAAACCCTAGGATTACAATAAAGGAAAGAAAAGTATAGGAGATAAATAAGGAAAGACTCCATAAATAAAATACCTGTCTATGGTATGTTCTGATCTAGGATAAATAAACAATACCATAACTAATATAAATTCCATAAATATAATATACTCCCACAGATAATAAAATATTGCTTTCCAACACTCCCCCTCAAGTTGCATCATGTTGAACAACCATGCCCAACTTGAAACCAATTACCGCCAAAAACAATAGCACAATAATTCAGTGGAGCATCATATATTCATATCCATGTTGCCAATCACCAGCACAGTCGTCCACACCCAAAACTACAGTCATATAAAATGGCACCACACAAGGTGTACTTTTAAACACCAAACAACAAGTGCTTACATCATCCTTCACACTTATACTAGGTCATGACTTCAACACAATATGCTGTCACTACGACATCAACACACCAATTAAAGGAATTTCATCACTCATCCACAACAAACAAGAGCCTCCACTAAGGTTCTAAAACGAGGTGCAAACAACTATAAACACAGGATTGTACCATCACTCAAACACAGATAAACCTCTACTAAGGTCCAGAAAAAGGAAAAAGGGTGAGAAACACCCATCAACACGGAGTGTTAGAACAAATCCTATCAACAAAGAGTGAGAATCCTATAAACAAATGAGACGATGAAGTACGTATAACAAAGGTTATAGAAGAGAATCAACAATAATAGGCATAAGAGAATGCTATGAGAGACTCCAAAAATAAATAAATAATGAAAAGCTACAAAACCAAGGGAAGATCACCAAAAATTGAGGGGAGGTACGAATAACAAGTTACGGCTGGGCTCGAAATATGACAGTACCACAACAAAATTCTGGAACTAGGTTTTTTTTAACCCTTTGTAGCAGTAACAAACACGACCAACTGTCCACCAAGCCGATCGTTTATGATGAAAAACACAACTGTTCACTCACTTTAGCAAGGTACTGTTCACCGACACGGGTCATTGCAGTGTTCACAAATTACTATTCGTCGTAATGTTCACAACAATGTATTGAGTCACTGTTCACAATCCTGTTCACTGGTTGAAAACTGACACGGTACTTAATACAAAGGTAGAATCCCATCCGGCGGACGACAAGGTAGGTCGCCCGCCGGCAGAAGAGGAGGATCTTTTTAAAGTAGTCCTCTGGTACCCAGTTGAATTGTATACGAGGGAATAAATGAAGAGAAAAGTAGAATATGAAAATTGTATTTTTAATTGTACGATTACAAAGACTCCCAAAGTGGGTATATATATGACTCAAACTAAACCCTAGGATAACACTAAAGGAAATAAATAACTAAGGAAAGACTCCATAAATAAAATACCTATCTATGGTATGTTTTGATCTAGGACAAATAAACAATACCATATCTAATATAAATTCCATAAATATACTATACTCCCACAGATAATAAAATATTGCTTTCCAACACTAAGAAAGAAAAAATCATTGATCCACACAAGAATATATAAAACAGAATATGATTTCCATCATATTGGAAGTTTTTTACCTCGTTCATCAGAAAGAATGGCTAATATCCGGTCAACAAGATCCTACAAAAGAATGACATGTAGACAAATTACAAAATATACATATGCATATATTCATCATAAAATTGCTTTCCTTATCAAATCATTCAAGACCAGGAAGAAAAAATGCCACGGAAACGGTATGAACATCAAACCTGCTTCTTTCCTTGCTTTGAGAGACCTAATTGTGTAAGGACATCCTTGAGCTCCTTTATTCGAAAATATGCAAGTTTGTCCTACAACACGGATAAAGTTGCCAATTAACAGATAGCAACAAGAACCAAAAAACTCCACACCAGATATGACTATACAACAAATGCTTTCCACCATGAGAACAAATGGCAACAATGAAAAGAACAAAGGAAAATAAATTTCTGTAAATTTTTTTGTTAAGAAAGGTCCGTGTCTCTTCCTTATAACATCTTATTGAAATGAAAGAGCAGTAAGGGTAGCCAGATAGAGGTAGGGATAAGGGTAGAGGTGGGAGAGCCAAATGTACAACCTCTAAGTGGAAGATGGTGGCCCAGGTCACCAAGACTGACCCTAGTGAAGTAATTGTCTGCAATGGATCCGCTAATCTGGGGAAAAAATTTCTTTGATAAATGGAACAGTTAATGTAGAGAGTATAGTGTTTTCTTATTTAGTTATTTGCTGATGCAGCCTTCCAAATGTATCAAATTTAACTACAGCTGCGTTTTCCTCAAGTTAAATTTATCTCTAGGCAATGATGAGGCATAAATCCTCTCGTTGTTGAGAATCAACCCATTAATTAATCTTCAGCCTCCCAAAACCTCAAAGAAAAAGGAAGGCTGAAAGTCAGATCTAAAAATCTAGCACAACAAATATTTCAAAGTTTAAAGTGAGACTTGTTCATTCAAGATTTCAGTAAAACGAAGTAGAAAACCCAATAAACACACAGTTCTCGGATGAATTTGCTTCCAACTTTTTTCTTGAGTTACAAAAAAAAAAAAAGAGGCTAAATTCAACTCAACAAATAACATAGAGCCCGCACTTTCAAACTTTAAACTTTTGTAAATTCTCTCATGTATGGAAGTCCCTTTGCAGACCTCTTAAGTTGATCTAAGATAAAGATGTTCCTCGGCCTTCATTTGTAGAAAGGAGTCTCTAAAAAAAGGAAAATCAGGTACAAATACAGGGAGAACAAGGCATCCTTCGTCAATGAAATAAATAATTACCAGGAAAAATTGATAAGAGGTGTCACACAGCCAAAGACGAGAGAAGGGGACAGAATGCAACTAGGGCTTAGGTTATGAGGGTTTCTAGGTTTTTATTTGAGTTATTTATGTTTTTTTTCCCTTTTATTTATATCCTAGATTAGGTAAGTGTTTAATTATTCTACCTAATTTTCTATTTTATATTCCAGACTATTCAAAATATTTCTAGGGGCAACCTCGCATAGTGTATACCTGATTGGAGAGTCAAAATGCAACCCTGGGGATTAGTCAAGTGCTCTAAGAGGCCTGCATACCTCGAGATATCAAAAGATAAATGAATGAAGGCCTTTGGCTTCCTTTTGTAATCAGTTGAGTTTAGACTCAGAATTAATTCCATTTGAGAGATTTTTAATCACATTTCTTCAACTACCTTATTTTTGTGATTTCATGAAACGAAAAAACTGAATTAACCCCACAACGTGAACATTTACCAAACTGCTGCACCAAAACAAATGACTAATGGTCCCTCAGCTTATGTCAATAATCATTTCAAATTGTTCGTAATGTAAGAGACATCATTATTTACAAATGTTTTTTATATCAAGGCCCAAAGAGAAGCTTTAGATCTCTTACGAACTCCAGACTTCCTTCTCTAATTTCGTAGTCATCAAAACCGCTATCATTTTTGTCTTTACACAAAACACAGCTAAATGCCAAATATGCTTCTACATAAACATCTAGGTTTCTTTTTTCTCTCATCAAGAATACATTAACATCATGTGGTAATGGAACCAGTTCATGGAGAAAGCAGCTGCGAAAGCCAATTCCTCAATAACCTTACCCCAAACAGCTACGTCACAAGTGTTCACTTCCTACTGACTTGGATCTAGATGAAAAGGTGAGTAACAACAATATCACACCATACTACCAATAAAAAATAATGGTGATAAAAAACTACATCAGCATGCTATACTCATCTTATAAACAATATCAAACGAGACTAAGGCAGCTGGGTGAAGTGGTTCGAAGGCCTCTAGAAAGCAGAAAGCAATAGGAGATTAGCCTTAAGCAATAGGCCTCTAAAAAGTACAATGATCACAATCTAAAGCACCATTTTCTTATCAGGAAGGAAGAATTATTTTATTAAAAAAATTAAAATTAAAAAAGAAGAAGAGTGACTATAGAGAAAGGTGGAAAAAGTATCCACCATTAAAACAACACAAAAAACATAGCTAACAAGCAGACGATAAAACAAAGGAAGAAAGAAAATTGAAATCCAGAGCAAACGCAACTGTTGTCCCCACTTCAACAAAATATGTTCACATCATACGATGCACGGATACTCCATTTGTAGTGATGAATGTGTATCACATACGGATATGCTTCTGACATGCTCTGATTCCTACCGATCCTATAAAATACAGATTTTAGCGTACCCTTTTTTTATTTTAAAAATTCCAATACACTTAGGATACGTGGTGAATACGGTCGGGCACTTGTTTAGCAGATTTGTGTTGATAATTTGTGCAAGTGTATATTTTGTTTTACATTAGTTTGCTTGAAATAGTACCAAGGTGGTGTAACTAGATCTATAACTCATGAATATAGAAGTATATATATGCCTCCCTATCAATCGTGTAGATCTGCTAGTGGATGCCGCCAAACTCGGAAGTATTTAAACGACTATAACAAATTTGATACATCCTATTCTATCCTTTATAAAGCTAAAAGAATTTCAATGCAAGCAGCAAGACCACGTAGATGAGCTCAAAGGGCATCCGCTAGCGGTCGAGTTGCAAACATATTAGTGAAAAAAACATGTCGACATATCCATATCGTATCCAAATTTGTGCTTCTTTGTTCCCAATCTTTTCACCCTAAAAGATAGCATCAGCCCAATTGAGTCTAAGCGATGAGACATTCGCTCCCCAAAAGACCTTAAAGGGTTTATTGAAAGAAAAAAAGAAAGAATCTCCTCTCTCTAGAGCCTCGGTCTTTGAGAATGGTAAGACAATGCCATCATCCTGCAATCCTTCCAAGACTCAGGAAATTCTTCGTCCAGCTTGTTATAATACACTGCAGTGCAAACTGGTGTCCAACAATTAATTGCTTTTAGAATTACATGTGTTTCATTTTAAAAATGCATATATTTATTTTTCATATATAATGTGATACTTGATGGCTAGATTTATTCTTCAAGTTCATTTTTCATAAACCTTTTTTTCCTTTTCAAATATATTGGCGTGAAACCTTATTAAAAAAGTTAATGAGTGGGGGAAAAGTTAGTTTCACTAATTTCACACCCAAAGAAAATTTTGGGTCTACTGATGGCCAAAACGAAATAGTTTGAATATTGGTTTGTTCAATTTGTACCATAATTGGTTTTTTTTTTATCGATACGTACGTGTATATATATATATGAAAATGTATGTATATATAACGCCATAACAGAACTCCTCATCTCCTCCACACAGATAACCTCACCTCATCAAAAGTCTCAAGTTACCAACCTATACAGCCACTTAAGACCACATAGTCATAACACAAATCCTAAACACAAAGGCTTCCCACCAGTCTCTAGAATCTCCTGACATGACTACTCCATCCCTACTTCACTCACCAAATATCTTCACCCTAAAGCATCAAAAGTAAAATGTCAAATCCGTCCTTGATTGATTTTGACAACGTCAATGTTCAAGAAAAAAAACTTCCATAAGATCTGAAAAATTCCTGTAATCCTTGTAACAATCGGGAATAGAATGCATCCAGAATCTCTATCGCTCACCATGCTATTTTTCATTTGATAATTGTGCGTTTCTCTATTTTACTATGAACATCAACTGAGCTATCACACTCCTTTCAATGATCACATAGAAAGATCAAGAAAACCAATATACAAACTCAACAAAACAATGAAGATAAGACTTAATCAGAAAGAGGCCATAGTAGGTATAGTAACAAAGCATACAGACATATTGCAACCACCTATTATACTGATTTGAGTGTCATGTGATCGCATGATCATCCAATTTAAATAGACCTATATGTTGTGTCCACATTTAAGGCACAATAGCAAATGACCAATTATACTGATTGAGTTGCATGATTTGTAATTGTAAAAAATGCCACAATAGCACATGTATAAGCCAAATTGTGGTCTTCAAATCAACTCACACAAATTGATAAAAGAGTGGATTTGGAGAGTAAAGGGTCTGTGTTGGGTAAGCTTGGAGAGAGAATTGATGTTCACCAAAAACACATAGCTCAATGCCGGCAACACACTTTGGTTACAAACCCTCATCGGCATCACTCCACTTGGCCATGTGATAACCAAGCATGTACGCCTGTGTGTTAATGTACACTCGAACCCGAATAATTCCTCCTCATCGTCCATCAATTCCTCAAACTCGCAATTGCAAGCCTTGAGCTCTTCTTAACCCATGAGTTAAGGATTTCATGATATATGCCTCCAGCATACTGTATACCAACGTACAACAGAAACTGTGCATTGGTCTAGCAACCAATAAATGACTTTTGCAAAATTACAAAACTGTGGCACACGTCATCTACATAATAAGGGGCACAATGGTTTTTGAATCCTGAAAATGAACATAAAATTGCATTGACTTCATAAACAACCACTGGAACAGAAACTTAAATACCTTGCAGCTAGATGCCAAATCCATCTCCATATTCCAGTGGATAAAACTCCAACAATTTAAGTCTGTGTCCCAAATAACAGGTCAGCAACCAATCCAATGAAAAAACATTATCTTCTCTCCCAATAACCGTTGATCTAATCAAAGTAATCAAAACACTAAACACAATTAACTTAATTACACTCTAAATAAAAAAATCAAACAAGGAATATTAATATAGAATAATCAAAAACAGCAAAATTGAAGAAAATTTCACCGTTTTCTGTGTGAATTGAGCGAGGTCAACTGTGCGAGTAATTGGTGAATATGTAAGGGTTTTGGAGTGATGAAGAAGAGAGAATCAAGAAATTTTGGGCTGCTTCTCTCTTATCGGTTTGCTTTTCGAGTTTCCCAATTTTGACCGAAACTGGCTACAAGGCAAAATCCACGATTACAATGTTTACGGACGTGTAGTCGTCATGCAATCCGGTTTGTTCGCATGCAACACGTCCGGGTTTGGATCCTCTGCGGTCGAGTCTGAATTGTAATTGCTGTCATCGACGCTATTTCACTTGCGATTAAGCAAGTTGGGCGGTAGGGGCGTGGTTTTTTATTATAACTAGAGTTCTATCCGTGGATGTACAGGTGAATTGAACAAAATCTTATTTAGTTTAATAGAAAAATAAATGGTATAAAAATATAATATTTTTTATGATAATAAGGACCATAATTGAAAAACTAATAAAATCTCAAACTTAATAGCATTCTTAATATTTAGAATTTATTGATGTGATGTTTTTGTAAAAATTCAATCTACTTCTTTGGTCTCTAAAATGAAGGCTACTATGCCAAAATTTACAACAAAAATAGTGAATGTAATGAAAGTAAAAAGGTTATACAAATCTCATTGTGATCCAATAATTCTGTCTTAGGTAGTGAAATTTGTCCTTTTCACTCTTCTCTTTTTTCCTTCTTATTTCAATGTATTACTCTATAATTATTAGTTCACTGCAGCCAATCAAAAGTATTGCACATATCTGAGATATGTTATTTAAATTGTATGTGACAGGTTGAGAATGAATACACATGTAGTATTACATAATTTTTTTTAAGGATACTATAACTTTTATTAGATTTAAAATTTTATAAGGTTTTGACAGTTGATGAACTATTTCTTTTTTATCTATTTGTTTTGGGAATTAAAGATGCAAGTTCTTCAAATGGATTACAATAATGATGCTACAAAAGATATCATAAAAACTACCATAAAGTACTTTGAAGAGAATGCTAATGCTATGAAGATGCGAAATTTCAAAAGAAAATAATCAAAAGAAGTTATCATTTCTCAATAATCAAATGATATGATTAGCTCACTTTTCACTCCCATTCAAATTATCCAGAAAACATAATTAGTTATTTACAATTTTTAGTTAGAGGAATAAAATAATAATAGTGAAAACTTATATTGTTTAACTTTAACAACCACTCAAATAGATAATAATTTCTCATGACCAACGTGAGCAAAATAGAAGTAGAAATACAAAGAAAAAAAGAGAAGTACTTGATAATGGCGGATGAAGAATAGGTATGGAGAAGTAAAAATCAATTCTCATTTATAAAATTATACCATTAAACTTATCTAGAAATTGAAGATGTTTAATTTAATAAGAGAAGATGTGGTGATGAAAATCTAGAACAAAATGTGAAAAGACAACTAAAAAATGTTCATTTAACACAAAAAGCAATAAGTTATTTACTAAGAAAGCATTAAATATAAAGGTACTTGTATTCAATGGCTTACAAAGAGGTCATTTTACTTTAGTAGTAATAAATGAGATATAAATATAGAGTTCATAAAAAATTGACATGTGTACATATTGTTAAAATGTGCTCTATTTTCATATAGTTTTAATATATTTTTTATGACACTATATGATTTTTTATTGTATTTTTAATAAAAAAAATTATAAAAGAAAATGTATGTATTAGGTGAATATTTTTTTATTCGACATTAAATATATTTAATATGTGTGTATTTATTTATATGTATGTGGTGATTTGATTTGGAAAAAAAATTAGTTGGTTCACTGATTAAAACAATTTTTGTTAACTAAAATATTATATTATAACTTCAAACCTAATTATTAATGTTATATTTTAAAAAAATAATAATGATAGGGATACAAATAACACCAAGATATCATGGGCATGAGCAACAGATTTTATGGGTATGACTAAGTGTAAAAAAAATATAACAAAAATATATATCTATTAAAACTAATGAAAATGGAGCTCAATCTTACCGAGTAAGTTTCACATGTCGGATTTTTAATAATAGAGCATTTATATCTTATCTTCTCTAAAGAATCAAAATTTAAATGGATAGAACAGATGGTCCAACATCCCTTACTTAGTCCTTTGCAACTTCTTCCATCTCCTTTCATTTATTATTTTTATTTCTCCAAATTAATTATATAGAAAAAGCATTTACTTCTCTCAATAACCCAATTCAAGCTAACGACAACTAAGAACGAGAGAGAATCCAGCATTCAAAAAGCCAACGGTGAGCAACTAGAAAGAGACAAAGAAATACAGACCTACGAAAGCGCACAGTAAAGCTCTTAACATAAGAAGTTTAAAGCTCGTGTAGCTCAAGTTTACTATCATTGTAATCTCGTGAGGATAAAATAGTTAGAGAAACTTTTGTGAGTTTGTAATAACTACTCAGTTGTTTAAATACAAACTAAACTGAGCTATTGGCTTTATTCCACAGAGGATGACTAACCCATATTTTCATATGAGGCTAACCTCCTCTATACATCTTTGACTTCTTTAGTTTGCGGCATTTATTACCTTAATTATTAGAACTAATCATTTGACTGTGTAGTCTAAACTACCCTTATAGTTTTACTCACTAAAAGTTTAGCTCCATTTGTGGGAAAAATACTTTCTCAAGTCACATACACTCTTTTTCAAACAAAAAACCACCATGTCTTTAAGACACACTCAGCCAGTCTCCTTGTTGGTACTGCAAGAACAACAAGCTCCCTTAAAGTCTAAATCGATAGGCTCATGGCCCAGAGAGAGAAAACCTAAACCAGCTTGAAAGACAGGTTAGCTTTAGCCTCTGCGACTGTGGCTGCTCTCCCAGTTCTGCTACAAGTCCCAGCCAGACAAATGCTTGGAGACCGCCCTAAAGAATCTAGGGGGAGCTGTAGCAGGACCAGTGAGTTCGAATCTGATCGATCCAGCTTTAAGAGAGAGTCTTCCTTTGAGGGGGTTTCAGTTACACTTCCTCCCCCACCAGTGAAAAACCTGTAATTGAATGTGATTCGCGAGGGACGCTCTGAGAGAGACTCTCGACACCAAAGTCAAAGCATGGGAGCTTGACCTCCCTTTCTTCTAGCTCGACAGCCTGAACGGGAAGCGGAGGCCAGACCTTGAGGGTCCGTATTTGACAAGATATCTCACAAGGGATCCGTGGAAAAAGTGGAGAAAAGGCTCATGTCAAAGATGAAAGCCCAAATGGCCGAAATGATGAAGATTATGGGCAATCTAGGACAAAGCTCAGCTGTAGCCCTAGTAAAAGACTCCAAATCTTCTTTCGGATAACACATTCAGAGCTGCCAGGTCCCACAAAAGTTCAAGCTTCTGACAATGGAGTCGTACGACGAAACCACTTACTCGGTGGATCACAAACAGCAGTATGGGAATATAATAAGTCTCCAAAATGTCCCCGATGGCATCATATGTAGAGCTTTTATCACAACCTTCAAGGGGAAAACCCAAATGTAGTGCAATAGCTTACTCTTTAAATCGATCCAGAGCTCACAAGAGCTCGGAACCAAGTTCATCTCCCATTTTCTTGGAACATGGAAGCAGTCCAAACCTTCCACATACCTCTTCACCATCAAACAGAGGTCGACAAAAAGCCTAAAAGAATACACTTGCCAGTTCAATCAGGAGAGCCTTACAATCACAAACCTCAACGAAGGGATAGTAGTGGCAGTCTTCACGGAAGGGGTGAACTCCTCCTATTAACTAATGACTCTAGTGAGAATGGCTCCTAAAACTATGTCCGAGCTCCTGGACGAAGTCAACAAGCAGATTGGCGTGGAAGAAACTTTGAAGGGTCTTGACCTGTCAGGTCTATCAGTTCTCCTACCCTCCTCCAAGCGCCATAGGAGACACAGTCCACCCCGCGGCCAAGAGAGAAACGGTAAGAAGGGCAAGAAGGAATCGAACAAGTCTGAACCAAGCGAAGGCAGAGCTCACCAACATTTCACTCATTTAACAGCTCCCTTGGGTGAAGTTTACGCCCAGTTAGACCTAGGGCAGCTCCTAGAGCCCCAAAAAATGAAGACTCCAAAAAATAAGAGGGATACGACAAAATACTGCCGGTACCACAAAGATCATGGCCATGAGACCGACGACTACTATAAGCTGAAAGAAAAGATCGATAAACTAATTAAGATATGACAGCTCCGTCAGTATGTGGACAAAAAGAAGGAGGTTCCTCTAAAAGCTAAGGGAAAGGAACACGCTAATAAGATCTACATGATTGAGGAGGATCGTCTTTCTTGGGTAACACCAACAAGTCCAGGAAGGCCTACATTAAACAGGCCAAGTCTCTGAGCTCTAAAGTTTTAGGCATACTAAAATAGTGAAGTATGACCTACAAAAATGGTGAAGTATAATATCACGGAGATCACCTTCACAGACGAAGACATGAGTGGAGTAGAGTTCCCACACGATGATTCTCTGGTAGTAACAGCTATGGTGGGCAATCACAATGTCCATCAGATCCTCATAGATACTGGGGCCACTTTAAACCTCATGTATTATAGTGCTTTTAAAGCCATGGGCCTCACTACCGAGCACCTGACCCCATCAATAGTGACACTGATTGGTTTCTCTAGCGTGGAAACTAAGTCCTTGGGAATTATTAAGCTCGCGGTAACTCTAGGAACAGTCCCAAAGCAGGTCACTACCATTGTAGAGTTTTTAATCTTGGACAAAACACCCCACTACAATGCCATCTTAGGCAGGGGCACCCTTAACGAGATCAGGGCTTCCATATCCACTTGCAGTCTAACCGTAAATTTCCCAACCGCCCATGGAGTTGAGGAGGTCAGAGGAAACCAAGTGAAAGCCAGGTACTACCACTTTGGAGCTATAAAGAAAATCAGAATTACTAATGTTACAGTCGTAGAGCTTAAAGCTGTAACCGTAGAGGAATTGGTTAACACTGAGTGGCTCGATGATTCTAAAAGATAGGAGATTGACACTCTGGACCCTCGAGATGAAGAAAAAGAGCTCAGAGGCAGGTCAGTGGAGGACCTAGAGGACCTAATTTTGGACCCATGCAACCTGGCAGGGTATTAAAGATCAGCAATGAGCTCAGTTCAGGAGTCAAAGAGGAGTTCTCCCAATGCTTACGAGCTAATGATGATGTCTTTGCTTGGTCCCATAATGACATAAAGTGGCTAAATCCAGAAGTTATGGTGCACCATCTCAATGGTGACCCAGTCTTCAAGCCTATAAGACAGAAGAAGAGAAACTTTACAGCAGAGATGAACTTGGCTGCCAAAGAAGAGGTTCAAAAGTAAAAGAGATATGCCCTAGGACTATTCATAAGTTATGATTTGTACTTGGATATCTATTGCTTATTATTATCAATAAAATTTATTTCATTTGACTTTAGATTGTTTTATGAATAATATGTATTAATAGTAGTTCATCAAGTGCGTGACTTGATTGTGGGATGCTAGTAAATAAATAATAATATTATTTGTCCATAATCATATGTCAATAATCTAGGACCATATTGATATAATGATTAGAGTATGAGTCAGCTGATGACTATGTTCCACAAGTCATGCATATGGAGATATCAAGCTGAACACACTAATACTTGTTAGGGAACAATGTATTGGATTGACCCGCTTTGGGGCACTATGAGAAGTGTTATATAATGTCATCAGTGATGTTCCCCATTAGTGATATTGTATTATCCTTAGACCTAAGATCGTCATGGTTACCAGCATAGGGATTGGTGTGATGGGTATCATCAAACGTTACTCTTGACCGAGTAATTATAAAGATGACGATCAAGCATACTATAAACTATGTAGAGGTATGTGATTGATCAAGATGGGATTTGTCACTCTCATATAACGAAAGAAATATATCTTTGGGCCCTTTGATGAGTATAATTAATATTTGCATGGCCATGCACAAATGAGGTATCATTTGTATAAGATTAATTATGCTTAGAGATCAAGAAATAAAGATTGAACTATACAAGAATGACATTTGCCTAAGTCTTGTGTTCAATCTAGATATTAGTAGACAAAAGGAATTAATATGTGGCATATCATTTAAGGTTGTGTCATTTTGACCTTTATACTCTTTGGATAGTAGTAATGTCTTACTAGAGACCGCTTACTATTTGTATAATTAAAACGGGCTTTTAATTGCACTGCCAAAGGAGTATAAACCTACAGGGCCGCACACCAAAATGAGTAGGATCAAAAACAAATTGGGCTTGGCCCTAGTTGGACTCGAGCCTAATTCATTTTATTACTTAGGGTTTCTCATTAGGGTTTCCCTTTAAAAGGTGGTTTCCCTTTAAAAGGAAAACCATTAGTCTCATTTGTTTCACATGAAAAAGATAGGCGAAATAGAGAGAACCCTAAAATTGTGTACTAGTACACCAAGCAATGATCTGTTCTCGTTCGTGTGTGCATACCGTAAAGGCATCGTACTTTCTACGCTAAGACGACAACAACAGAAGGATTTAATCCGCCGCATTCAAAGATATGTTTTCTGTCGATTATTTTTAAATAATTTAGATCTTAGGGTTTAATGATTAGTGTAGTTTATTGTGTATATGATGCATGTTCACTGCTCTAATTCCCTTCAAAAAGCTCCTCTAAACTGGTTTCATTTGAGAAGTCCATTACCCAAAGTAACTTTTCAATGTTGTGCTAGTGAAGAAACATAGTGGGAAGTGGAGAATATGGGTGGACTTCAAAAACCTCAACAAGGCCTGCCCGAAAAACAGTTTTCCACTTTCGAAGATTGATCAGCTCGTAGATGCAACTACTGGCCACAAGATGCTAAGCTTCATGGACCCGTACTCTGGCTATAATCAGGCCAGGATGACCCATAAAGATGAAGAAAATACCTCATTTATTACCAATGAGGGAACATGTAAGGTCTATAAGTATTGGCTTTATTCCGTCAACAAAAACACCATTTTGCTTCTAGTTTTTGAGTCGAAAGTCAAGTTCAAAGTAAAGACTTCAAGCATGCCAAAGCTACAAGATTCAATTGCGAAAATTGTAAAGTGGTAAACTTGGTAAGAATGGTTGATTCACTTAGGTGGTGATATATTTTATCTAGAAAATAAGTTACAACACATTTTGTAAAAGAAAAATTCATGCCCTGCTTTTCGGACTAGTATAGTGACTGTACTTGGACCGGTTTGGCGCTTAATTCCTCAAGGAATTAATTCTAGATTTCGGACCGACACAGGAGCTGTGGTTAGATCGGTCCGGCTGTTCTGCCATTCCTCAGTTTTTTACATTGGCTGACTAGTCCAACTTTCGATAACTTGGATTGGTCCGGCAAGGATTTTCTAGGCATTAATTTTTTTATCGTAAATACAATGTTAATTTGGTATGTTTCCTATTTTAACTAGGAGTTGGACTCTTTATCCTCTATATATTAACTCATATGGTCTCATATCTAACGCTCTTTTTGTATTAAAATTCATATTTTTTTAAGAGCAATTTATTGCATCACACCACCTAAGGTTCTGAATCAATACTTCATGCCAATCTAATTGTTCTACTCCAAGAACAAAGATCCCGAATCTATTGTTGAAGTGCGAGGCTGTCAAGGAGATCAGAGCTAGTCCGAGGCGTGTGATACGCTGTGTTCCAAATCTAGAGATTCGAGGAGGAAGCTGCTGCACTAGAGTTTACTTTTTGAGTTGTGTTTGAGCGATTCAAGAATTGATCATCTAAATCGGTTAGTGATTAATCGAATCTGTACCTCTTGTGAATATTATAATAGAATTATTTGTTGAGAATTAGTCATGCACTGCAAGAATATCTCGTTATATTTCTCTTGATTATATGTGCTTGATTGTTTGCTTCACGTTGCATGCTAGACAAGATAAAATAAACTTTCACAATTAAAATTGGTAGACTCTTAAGTTTAATTTATGCTACGTTGATAAATTTGGTTTTTCGCATATACCAGAGAATAATACACCTAGGTTAATTACTCTGCATGCATTCATACTTTTTCAATTGGTATCAGAGGGTCTTTCCTTAATTTATTAGGAAGATCTTGATCTAGGTTTTCTCTGAGTTAGTACGGGTAAAGGCGAGTCTTCTGCTCCTATCTTAGATGGCTCTAATTATCCTTACTGAAAAGCTAGAATGCGCAGTTATTTCAAATCTAAAGATGAACGCGTATGGCTAGCCGTTCAAACTGGTTGGACAGCCCCCACAATTACATCCACTGTTGATAATATCATCAAAACTACGCTAAAAACCAGTGGATCAATGGTCAAAAGATGAATTGGAACTTGCTAAATGGAATTCCAAAGGCTTAAACGCCATCCAAAGTCATGTTACTAAGGATGAATTTAAAAAGATAGCCACATGTGAGACCTCAAAAGAGGCATGAAAAATCTTACAAGTGATTTACGAAGGCATTAGTTCTGTCAAAAACTCTAAAATCCAACGTTTAACTGCTGAATTTAAAAAGATTATGATGAAAGAGAATGAAACAATCACCGAATTCCACAACAGGCTAAAAGACATTATAAATTCTTTATATAACCTAGATGAAGTCAACCCTGAGTATCGAGTTATTAAGAAAATAATTAGGTCTTTACCGAATCGTTTCATTCCAAAATAATTGCTATTGAAAAGAGCAAAGATCTAAATTTTCTAAAAGAAAATGAACTCTTATGATCACTTTAAACCTTTGAAGCTGACGTGCCCTTAAAATCATCATCCTAAAAAAAGGACAAGAACATTGCTTTCAACGCTCACCAATCCCATAATTCTGATGTTGACAACGATGATGATGACCTAGACCTTAATAATGATGAGATGGCCCTTTTAGCAAAAAATCTTGGAAAATTCCTTAGCTTAATAAAAAGTTTAATAATCCTTCTAATAAACCTAATGGAAATAATAACAAAGGAGGACCATCAAATTAAATAGGCAATCAGAGGTTAAAATCGCAGTTTCGGAATAATAGCGCTAAAAAAGATGAGTGCTATGAATGTCATGGGAAAGGTCACTATGCTTGGGAATGTGCCACAAAGCTCAAAAAGCTTAGAATGGCGAACCAAAATAACCATTCCATGAATGTGGCTCTTAGTGATGATGAGAAAGGTTCACAATCCCATGAAGAGCAGCAATATACTGCTTTTGTCGCTTGTCTAGGAAAATCTTCAATTCCTTCTGATTTTAAGTGTAACACCCCATTTTTGTTGTGCTCGTTAATCCCACCATATTGGTCTAATTTTTCACAATTTTCGCATTGGGTAGTGAATTTATGATCAGGGGTGACTCTTATGGTTTGAACACTTATAGCATGTCTCAATAGTATATTTATACTTGCATGCATGGTCATAACGCAACTCGGATGGCTGAATGAGTTTTGGTCACTCAAACCTCACTATTGCCTTTTTACCGACAATGAAATCGCATTAGATAGTCATCCTTACTTTAAAGAGTATATTAATGAATTAAACACCTTCTACAAGTCATATTAGTGATTTTTCATATACTTCTATGGTTAAAACACATTTCGGGTATCCGTAATTGAATTTGATAGGTTGACAAGAAAAAAATCAATTTCCGGCAAAATGAGTTTTTGTCCAACTTTGGAAGACCATAACTTTTTCATCCAAACTCCAAATGACTCACTGTTTGAACTGTTAGGAAGATATTTGACCCCTCTTCAAATTTCATGTTGGAAGGTAAGCCTAATTTAAGCTCTAAGAATGTCGAAACTGAGCGCAAAGTTGATGACAGAATCAGCCTCATGCACAGCGACAATTGCTATTTTCGGCCGACCTATAACTTCCTGAATTTCTGGCATTTATATATTACGAATTTGGAAAAACCTCCATTAGACGAAAGTTGTAGATATTTAAGTTGTATTTAATTTAAAAAAAATGGTGCATCAATCGGAGTTCCGAATAAAAAGTTATGCTTCAAATGCGAACACTGCACCGGAAACCTTATTCATTCGGGTTTGACCCATTTTGACCCGTTTGACCCATTTTGACCCGTTTGACCCATTTTAAACACCTTTTCTCCCCCATTCTTATACAAACTCGAGGGGATAATAGAGAGGAAGAGGGAGAGCTATTCTTAAAGGTGTGAGTGAGCATTTTGAAGAGATTTGAACACATTTAATATAGATCAAAGATTTTGATCCTAGAGCTATGATTTCTTCATCTCCATCATCTTCAACCTTGGAATCACCATTAGAGCTTGAAGGAAGCTTGGTCCAGCCATCTTAGAACTACCACTAACACTCAAATCTTGGGGAATTAGCTTCATTGAGGTGGGAACACTAGTACTCAAACTCATTTTCAACTTATTATGTGATGCATGATCTTTTATATTACAAATTGGGGGTTTTTACATAAATTCTTGATTGTACACATGCATGGGGCTTGGGTATTCTTGATTCTTTTAGTTTATTTACACTCATTATAACTTTAATTTGATATTTCTATAAGGATTTCCCCTTGCATGTATGAATATCATAAGATTGCATTAAAACCCCCATGGACGGATACGATAATGGATAGATTTTTGCTATACATATATTAAATGATTAAATGATGGGTTTATTGGATATTTTGGTTACAATACTTCATAAATGTGATATTGTTATTGTAGTTGAGTTATTAGTTAGCTAATGATGAAGATTGGTAAAAAACCGACCAATTCGTAATTGTACCGGTTAGATTTCTACAATCACTATTCTTAAATGGACAATGAGCTATAATTAATCGGTAGAATTTATACTAAATCTGATTTCTATGATGTATAGACCACGCATGATATGTGTAAGAATTATTTAAACCTACACTTTCGTAAATTACGGATATATATGTACGTATGAATTTATAAATAGTGAAATTTGTGGATTAAACTTGTACTTTAATATTATAACTTATAAAAGGATATTTGTTGAGATTTGTATTTTATATCCCAAACTAATGATATTAATAATGTTACGACACTAATGGTTAGCTTACTACTTTTTCGTAAAGTATGGAACTTTACTACTGTTTTTCTATTTGATGGGATTTCTAAATTTATGAAAGATTATTATATTATTCCTTATGGATGGGATTATTACTAATTTTTATATCTTATTATGGTTTCGAGATTTATTCATGGCTTTACCTTTATCAGGCACTATCGTTATACTAGCAGGATATGATACTTTAGTTGCTTAGATGTGATTATCATTATACATTAGCCTATGGCAGGCTTGTCACTAGGTGTCCTATGGGAGGACTTGGCTATGGGAGCCAGACTGTGCACAGTAGACAATTATACCTAGTTGACCTATCACGTCCTATGGGAGGACTTGGCTATAGCAACCATATTACTATTGTTCCTGTGAAAGGAACGTAACTAGGACAAGTCCGAACTACCGGTTACATTGTTGTTCCCATGGACGGAACGTAACCGGGTTAGATTTGAGCTATCAGTTACAGATGTCCTGTGGATAGACAGAGCAACAAATATCATACGGTGGTATATAATTAGTGCCTACTTTTCACATGAATATACCTTGGTGGTATTTTCTTCCATGCTGTATTTTGGTTATACGATTTATCCATTGGGTTGGGATAGCACTTGGCATGCATTGCACTTACTATAATTTCATGGCATTTGAGATGAGTACTACTTATATGTATATAGCATACATATGGCTTCTTTATTATTCTGATATGGCATGTTACATGTGTATAACTGTATATACTTTCTTATATAAAACCATATAGTTTCCACTAAGCCCGTGTTTGGCCCACTCCTATTTTCCAAACTAGTTTTGCAGGTACATTCATGGGATGGCACGCTTATTATATCTAGTTGCCTCTGATGACCCAGATACTTAGTAGTTGTCCACAGTTTGACAACTTAGTTTGCTTAGACTTAGTAATTTGTCTTATACATTTAATTGGAGTTGTATTGTATCAAGTTTAAAGAATTTACTTTAAATTTATAATCAAATTATATTTGGAGTTTCAAATAAGATGAACAAATCAATTGACTACTTTATTAAAACATGGTTGGACTACGGATGAACTTTTCTTCAACGATTGTGTTTTTTTGAGAAATGATTTGATGACTATCGTTTAAACAGGTCTTGGTTATTCGTAAAACAGAGGAGACCATGCCGAAATTTTGTAAAAATCTAAGATACATATTCTTTTGTTTATAACCTTTTTTTACTTATATCACTTTGAACATGAGTAATACCTGCAAATGTTTTTCTTAAATTATAAATTTTACACCACACCCGCCGTTGTGAGAGATGGCATCCATGATTAACTGGGTCTCGGGGATTGAAATCCTATAATGAGATATGGGGCGTCACATTAAAGAAGAACATATAATCGATTTTAGCTCTTCTCATGGGCCAGACAATGCTTTCGATGATGATCATGAAGAAGAAATTGATCTTCAAACGGCTTATGACCAGCTATGCGAAGAAATAGTTAAGACTAAGAAGAGAAACATCAAATTGAACACTAAGTTAAAAAATTTTGATGAAAATATGGATCTCTTAAAAAAGTGTGAAAGTTTAATCGAATTGTTAAAATTTGAGAAAGAAGCACTTTTGGTCAAAGTTTTGGAGATTGAATTTTTAAGATTGTCGTTACTTGAAGAAAATGAGAAGCTCAAAGTCAACCTTACCTCCCTAGGTAAAGACAAAGAAAGCCTCGTGTTTAAAATTCAAAATCTTGAAAGAGAGTTAGAAGAGGCTAAGTCTGTTAAGGTTGAACTTAAGACTAGGTCGAAAAAACTTGATAAAATTTTGCCAGGACAAGTCCGCTACTCAAATGATAGAACATGAATAGGCTTTGACAAATGTCATCATTCGACTTTCCAAACAAAGCCTATATTTGTGAAACCTCAAGAAACAGAAAAATCTACTTCCAAAGCTCAAAATTCTAGGACATTCAAATATCATAATTCAATTCATTAGAATTCCAGAGCTAAGAAACTCTCTTAAGAAAACTCTAAGTAAGAATAACCTCCAGCCATATCTCTGCACTCATTGTCATAAGGAGGGTCACTTGAAAGAGTATTGTTATAAACTTAGGATTCCATCATATGCTTTTACATGATCAAATTATGGCCCACTGGCTAGTTTTGAGGAGCATCTCACATACTTGGTCAACAAATCTAAATACCTCATTAAGAATCTTAAAAGGGTGTCTTTCCCTAGAAAGAATCTTAACAAAAGAAAGATCAAGAAAATTAATAACACTAAGCCCCCTTCACAAAGTCAATCCAAATCCAGGCAAGTCTGGGTAAGGAAAGACTTCAATAAATGTTATGTGATCTATACTACTCTCAAAGCTCAAATACATCTCTTTGGTATTTTGATAGTGTTGTTCTAGACATATGATTAGAGACCGGGCACTTTTTTCTAACATAATATAAAACAAGGATGGTGCCGTGATGTTTGGGGATTGGAGTAAATTGAACGTCCTTGGGAAATGAATTGTTTCCATATCCGGTTTCCCAACTTTAAATGACGTTCTGTTTGTGGAAGGTTTGAAAGTAAATCTCATTAGCATAAGTCAATTGTGTGACAATAATCTTCGCACGAATTTCACTACAAAAGAATGCGTGGCTCTTAATTCTAATGGAAAGTGTGTTTTACATGGAGAAAGATCGTTGGATAATTGCTACTACATATTACCTCAGTCGACTGATGTCTGCAACAATGCTACACTTAATCAGGATGAGTTGTGGAATCAACGTCTAGGCCATATAAATTCCAAAGATCTCAATAATCTATTTAAAAATGGTTTAGTACATGGCTTACTATCACTAGGAATAGCTTCATCTGAAATATGTGGAATATGTCAAAAAGCGAAACAAATCCATAATCCACATAAGAAGTTTGGATTTCTTACCACTTCTCGAATTTTAGAATTAATCCATATGGATTTTAGGGGTCCTATGCGAACAGAAAGTTTAGGTAGCAAGAAATACATACTAGTGATGCTTGATGACTTTTTCAGATTTTTCCTAGTTTGATTCCTGCAGAAAAAGTCAGATGCTAGTGATTCCATTATTAGTGCCATTAGGTTGATCCAAAATCAAAAAAATCTCACCGTTGCCCACATTCATAGTGACAATGGTGGAGAACTAAAAAAATTCAAATCTTATCGAATTTTGTGATCAACAAGAAGTTAAGCATGAATTATCTGCTCCTCGCACTCCACAACAAAATGGCATTGTTGAAAGAAAGTACAAAACCATTCAAGAAATGGCTCGTTTTATGCTCTTTGAAAAACAAGTTCCTAGGAAATTCTGGGCCGAAGCAGTCAATACTGCATGTCACATTCTGAATAGGGTTTATTTTCGTCTAGGTACAAATGAGACCCCTTACAAAATTTGGAATGGTAGAAAACCTAATTTAGTCTATTTTCGTGTTTTTAGTAGTAAATGATATATCTTTAAAGATCATGAAAATCCAAGAAAATTCGATTCCATGTGTGATGAAAGAATATTTTTAGGCTATTCTCCTACTAGTAGAGCTTATCAGGCATTCACTCTAAATACACACAAAATTATCGAATCTATGAACATTATTTTAGTTGACAAAGCTATGTGTAAGTTCAATGAGCCTCAAGTAGAATTCACAGATGTGTTCGAGTCCAGTGATGAAAGTGAATCAGAAAGTTAGACAAAAAGAAAACATGAAACCGAAGCTCATGGTGATGACAATGCAGCATCCTCCTTGGATGTTGACTCGACCCTGGCTACTCACTTATAATCAATTCACTTGGGAGAAACCTTATCGCCGAATGAAGATGTATTTCTTTCTCGGTTCAAAAACGTGTTGATACCTCCAAAATCATTAGAAATCCTTTTACCAGTGTCAAAACACGTACCCAAATCAGGAATGAAGTAGCTAATCACTGCTACATTTCTCAAATTGAACCCAAGAATGTCAAAGAAGCTCTTCTTGATGAAAATTGGATCATGGCTATGCAAGAAGAATTGCTTCAATTTGAAAAGAATCAAGTGTGGGATTTAGTTCCTTGTCCTATGGATACTAATGTCATTGGAACCAAGTGGATTTTTAAGAATAAGTTAGATGAACATGGTTCTATAGCTAGAAATAAGGCGAGCTTAGTAGCTCAAGGTTACACACAAATAGAAGGCATAGATTTTGATGAGACATTTACTCTTGTAGCTAGGTTAGAGTCCATTAAACTTCTTTTAGCTATAACTTGTCATCTCAAGTTTAATCTTTATCAAATGGATGTCAAAAGTGCCTTCTTGAACAGATATTTATAAGAGGAAGTATTCGTTGAGCAACCAAAATGATTTCAAGATCCCAAATTCCCTGATCATATCTATCACATTCGAAAAGCCCTTTATAGTTTGAAACAAGCTCCTAGAGCTTGGTGTTGACCTAAAGGTCTTAATCTTATTTTGATAATAACAATAAATCAATCATGTATAATTTAGCATTTTTTTTATATAAGTTTATAGTTCATTTACTTGGAAAGTCAAGAAAAGCATGGTTGTTCAAAGGAAATATGACAAGGATCATACAATCCATATCCGATCAAGTCAACAAAGAATTGGAATAGACAAGGAAGATCTATCTCGTCATATGCTATTAATGCAACTCATAAAGCACAAAAAAACAAGGATCAAAAGCTTCAAGGCAAGAGTTGCAAAAGAAGATCAATCTGGAGAAACAAATCAAAACATTCAAAGACTCGACTATTCGGTAATTGAGTGAGTGCTTAAGATTAATGTAAAGTTTCTTAATTGATTGTTTATATAGCTCAAACATGAACATGCATCATAACTTGATTGAAAAACTATATTTGAATTAAAATCATTTCAAAAACATCATTCTTACAAAACTGGTTTTTGAAACAAATTCATATTTAGTTCAAACGAGCATATCTTGAGCTCTCATGAAAATAGGTGTCATAGATACTTGGTTTTAACATCCCCAAACCATTAAAATTGATTTTGGAGCTAAAATGCAAAAGTTCAAAAATTGGGATTTTTGGCCTGATGGACAGTGGTACCCATCAGTCGACTAATGGCTTATGATCAGTCGACTGATGGGATTTGTTCAGTCGACCAATGCCCCAGAATATAGCTATTGGAAATCTAAAAAACGGCTATATTATTTTTGGGACTATATACATACTATTTAAGACACATTTTGGCTAACTTGAATCATTCTTATACTTTATTCTTCATCTATTTCAAACATCATAAGATTCAAGAAATTGTTTTGATTAATCATTCATATTTGATCTATACATTGTGATCAAACAATATAACTCTAGTGTGAGCTTCAAATTGTATCTATTACACACTTGAGAGAGTTATTGTTAATTGGTATGAATCACTAAACAATTAGTGTTCAATTGTGAAAGGTAAATCTTATAAGATAATAAGAAGGTAAATTCTTATTTAGTATTTGTGAGAGTAAATCTCATAGATTAGCAAGAGAGTATATCTTGTCGGAATATTGTGAAAAAGCAATATTTGTAAGAGTGTGTGAGACAACAACACTTATAAATGTTTGATTTTCACATGAAAGAAGATTGGAGTTATTGAAAATTCTCGGGGGACTAACCAAGCGCGAACATATGGTTTAACAAATCGAACCGTGTGGAAAAAACGTCTTGGTCTTCAATTAGTTTAATCTTTCTAACTCAAGCTCTTTATTTACTCACTATATTTATTGATTGCTTGGTTGAATTGCTTGCATTCCTTAATATAGTTGTTTAGCTAGTTAAATTAATTAAACATTTTTGAAAAGTTTTTTAATTCCGCATTTAATTTCATAAACCCTATTCACCCCCACTCTAAGGTTAAAATTCGACCTACACTTGGTATGAGCGGATAACTTCCTATCTCTTAGGGAAATGGTTTACTAGGTGTAGCATAGATAAGACTCTATTTGTTCAATATAAGAATAAGGGAATTTTGGTGGCTCAAGTCTATGTGGATGATATAGTCTTTGGATCCACCATAGACGAACATACTTAAGAATTCGCTAATGTAATGAAAAGTGAATTCGAGATGAGTATGGTTGGAGAACAGAATTTCAAATAAATCAACGAAATGATGGTATATTTATATCTCAAACTAAATATGCAAAAGAACTAGTGAAGAAATTGTTAGAATGATATACTAAAAGCCATAATTTTCTTATTGGTTAGGATATGTTATAAGCTTGGTTTTGCTATTTTAATGAGAATCTTTATGGGCAATGGTTGCATTATATTATTTATTTAAATATTATACATGTGTGTCTTTTATTCCATATAGTAGATAATTTAGTGTGTAGAGTATAACTTACACACAAAAGATCATATCATTGGTTCTTATAGAATATAAGTTTAATGATTCACAGTCTTAGATGGAATTGAACACCCATTGGTAGGATTGTAGCACAAGTTTTAGTAATTTATCTTAACTACAGGAAACGGTATAGTTTTAACTCGTTGTGCTAGTACACTTTGTGTGTATTAAATAGGACCAGTTTGGGTTAATTATTTTTATACTGACTATATAAAATAATTTAAAATTCCATGGTTATTATGATTGCTTATGCTCTTAATCTTGAAATAATTAATAGACATATATATGTAGTGTTTGTTGTTTTGACTCATTAAGAGTGAGATTCATTTATGGATCAATAATCTTTGTGAATTGAATGACGACACTATATGTATGATGAATATTAATTATTAACGGAATCCACGTCCCGGTATAGGGATTGATAGCCCCGTGAGAAGCTTATAAGTTTTGATCATGTCAAACCCTGCATGTGAATTATGTTAATCCGACATGTCAAATAAGTTAAGTGGTAGGCTCAAGGATTAAGAAGTCATTTAAATATAATTGTCAGTAATTTAATTTAAATGACGATTATCTGTAATCTTAACGTGGGGAGAATAATAAGTATTTAATAACAAAGAGCTCGAAATTAAATTTTGAGATAAGGACGGGAGTGCAATTATAATTCTTTAGTGGTGCGAATTATAATTTATGGAATGAACTAATTTATAGTGGAATTAGGATTCCAACTTTCCATAGGAAGCCCAAACATTTATTTCTCCTTAAGGTCCATATCGTAGCCTTATATATACGTCGGCCTTGTCTCTTCTCATCATAACAATAATTCTCATGAGTTAGGGTTTGTTCTATTGAGAGAGGAGAGAATCTTGGTGATACTGTAACCCACACTCGGTGCAAGATTTGATGGCGTAAGGAATACGATAGAAAATCTTTAGGTTTTCGGTCCTGCAGTCGTAAATCAATCGTAACTTTTGATCGCACCGTTGGATCGGGCTGATTTTTGGATATATCATTCGGAACGCGAAGTTATTATCTAAATATAATAAATCAGGACAGTCAGAAGTCGTTTCAGTTGTGAAAATAATCGATTTTCGCAGCCCAGCGAGAATTGAAAAATCTGACCAAATCGCAATCTGATGCTTTCAAACCCTAGTCTCATCATATGGATCCTCTACATGTTCCACAAAGGTGAAATCCATTTATTCTTATAGGGTTTTAGTAAAGTATTTTGTTCAATTTATACGCAACATCAAACGATCCTGTATTTATGTCTTCATCAGAAATTTGGTCTAGAGAGTGCAAAACATGCTAGTACTTCTATGAGTGTTGGCACAAAGTTATACAAAGATACTAATGGCAAGAATGTTGATTACACTTTATTTCGTAGTATGATATGTAGTCTACTTTACCTAACTGTTAGTTGTCCTGATATTGCCTTTAGTATTGGTGTATGCGCTCAGTTTCAAGCATATCCCAAAGCGTCACATCTCACAGTTGCTAAAAGAATTATCAAATACGTGAATGGAACTCTAGGTGATGGCATATGGGATTCTCTTGATACTAATGCTTGTCTTTCTTCCTACTTCGATGCCGATTAGGCCGAGAATGTAGAAGATCGAAAAACATCTGAAGGTTGTTTTTTCATAGGGACGTCTCTTGTTTCTTGGCATGGCAAGAAACAAAATTGCATATCTTTAACCACTGCTGAGGCTGAGTACATTGCAGCTGGGAGTTGTTGCACACAACTTCAATGGATAAGAGAAATGTTAAGTAATTACGGGGTAGGTTAAGATACTATGGTTATTTACTGTGACAATACTAGCATGATTCGAATTTCTGAGAATCTCGTTCAGCATTCTAAGACCAAACACATTGAGATTCGATACCACTTCATACGTGAGTTAGTCGAAGAAAGGTTGTGTCCTTATCTTATGTTCCTGCTGAAAATCAGCTTGCAGATATTCTTACAAAACACTTAGATGGCACTACTTTTCATAATCTTCAAAAATCTTTTTGTATTTGTCTCATAGAGTAAGCCTGGTAGTATTAGCATATGTCGGTTTAGCTCCTTACTTGGATACCGTTTGCTAGTTTAATGAAATTTTGATTTGTTTTGCAAAATACTATGCTGCCCAAAATTTCACATGCTTATGAATTAATAAGAGTTCTCTTGAACTTATTGTGATTTATGATAAATTCATTTAATATGAATTTTTGAAGTACTATCTATATACTTATAATATATTAATAATCGGTAGTATGTTAACTCAAGCGCATAAGAGTTTGCTTGTAGTTCCCTTTCACTTTCCATTGTACGATCTTCATGAAAATTTTCGACAATCACATGCATTAAACTCTCTTTTTCCTTTTTAAATGAAATTTGAGCACTTACATATATTCCTTTTAGAGAGAAGAAGTTTAAGTATTGTGGTTGAAATTTATAAGCCTATGGTGCTAGTGGTTTTAGTGATCAAAGAGTCAAGCAAAGTGAGAAAAAAAATGTAGAGGGTATGGAAAAGGGCTCCAATAGTGGAAGGAGAGCCGAAAGCTCCCAAAATGGTGTATCGCTGGCCTCCACTAGTGGTGAAAGCCTCCATCAAATTTTATGATTGATTACATAAATGCATTATAATAATAAAAAAAAGGAAGAAGGAAAAAAAGAAAAGTGATAGCAAAAGAGGGAGAAATAGTTAAAAATTTAATATTTTAGAGGCTCTCTAAATTTATATGCATATGAGTGCAAATTTTTCGAACGCAATTGTTTTCAAATAGTTTTTTGTTTAATCCAAAAATTTGTGCACTATGGGACCTATTTGTGAACTATTTGTTACTTGGTTTAAATATACTAACATGTTGCCTTTTATTAGATGCTCAATCAAGTGTATTTCATCACTGCATGATCTTTCAGGTCAATCAAATCTCATAGAAATTATTGTTGAAAACCAAGTGTGCTGGCAGTTTTAACTGCCGGACCGGTCCAAGTTAGCAATTCCTGTACCGATCCGGTGCCTATGAATGCTGATTTTTTCCCCTGGGCAAATCCATAAGTTTGCAGCCAAATATGAATGATGTTCTGTTTTAGTTAATGGGTAGTATCCACATTTGGGGTAACCTTATCCGGGTTGCCACCGGCTTTCATAGGCCTGATTACTGCATTATTTATTCCATTTTCCACTATTGCATATCTCCGGATTCTTATTATTCGGAGACGGGTCCTCGAGATGCTACCTTTCTTTATGCCATTGGTAGGGGTCACACGATTAATTTAGCTGAGGTATTATTCACTCGGATTATCGAGTGTCTCACCGATCACAAGGAGGGACAAACGTCTAAAACCGGGTTCGTATTAGGTTCTCTCATTACCCAGTGTGAACACCTCATTTTGCGACCCTCGCAAGAATTCCGATCTTTAAAAAAATAAACATGCATACATGCACGAGCATTCCTAGATGCATACATACTATCTACATGTGATATAGGTCAAATAAGGAAGCCGAAATTACACCCGGACGAGAAGTTACGAGAATTACCAAAAACTGCCGAAATCGAAAACCATCAAAACTCTTGAAAACTTGTGAAAGGAGAGTTCCTCATTTTTAATCATCCTCAAACTTTGGGGGTTGTTATACATTGCCATAAGGAGAAACATATCCAAAAATTAGCTCTATCTGATGGTTGAATCTCCAAAAATTAAGAAAACTGGGAATTTACTTTAGGTAATCAAAAGGCAACCTTATAGAAGTCTAAATGAGCTTAAATTTAGTCAGTAGGATATATAATGGGGAATAACATACTAAAAAATTAGATCGATCTGATAATTCGTTTAACGGGAATTATGAAGACCGTCCACGGAAAAACACCCTAAAAGGTGTGTCCACATGACACACAAGGTGTGTGTCGTGCAAACACACTTCCTGGGAGATGTGTCCACACGAACACAAACCTAGGGGTTTGTGTTCACGGACAAACGTTACCCAGCCGATTTTACCGTTTTTTGCGTATTAATACTTTTCAACCTCCTAAAATCATGAAATTTTATGGAGAGCTAGGAAATGGTACAAGGAATAACATACTCAAAAATCAGCTCGATCAAATAGTCGAATCTCCAGGAATTACAAAAATTTGGAATTTAATTCGGAAAATCAAACGGAGGCTTTCTTGATGTTTAAAAATTCTAAAATTTGGATAGTAAGTAGGTTTTAACATGGATAACAACATGTTAAAAATTAGATCAATTTGATGTATGTTTGGCCAGAATTGCAAAAAATTGTCACATGTTAGATAGGAGTTTGTCCGCAGATAAAACTTAGATGTTTGTCTGCAAACACAAATCCCTGGATTTGTGTCCACACGACACATAGTGTGTGTGTTGCCCAGATACAAATCCCTAGATTTTTGTTCGCGGACAAACAATTCCAGGCCCAGCCTATTAATTATTCTACAGATATAAATACACCTGCACATACCCTATTTAAAGCATCAGTCAGCTCTGGGACTTCGGGAACAGTGCTCTAAAATAGTATTATACTATTTTCAAGATTCTCAAGTATTTTTTTATCTCAATTTGGCTTTAATGTTTTATATGTATTTATTTTATCAGTTATAATTGATCAATCACATGTAAAAATTGTTGTTTATCTCAAAATCAGTCCAGATTTCATATTTAAACTCTGTTTTCAAAATCAAAGGCATATAATGAGCTGAAACCATTTTTAAACATAACTCGTTAATGCCGGTTTAAATTATTAAACTATGGTACACTATTGTCGAACAAATCTCGAGAATTGCCAAATATCTGATTCCAAATCGAATTAGCTTCCAAAAAGCCTTAAATCTTTCCAAAAGCACCTATTTTGGCATCTATCATTATAAAAATTATTTTTTCAAATCACACACACACTGATTTTTAAAATCGAAGGACAAATTATGAAGCACATACTTTCCATCTCCACCCTAAAATCCCGTTTTTCTAAAATTATGGGTTGATTTACGATTACATCATTTAACATGCGAATGTTCGATTATAATTCCACGCATATCCTACTCAGAGACCGAAAGGGCGAATTGGGTGCCTAACACCTTTTTGATTCGTAATTTAATCTCCGAACTTTTAAATCAACTAGTTTCGTAATAATTATGTTTAAAAGATCGTTTAATTCATAAATGCTTCTCTTTTACATAGATTTTTATTTGTTTAATAAAACAAATTTGCGACTTTACTTTCCTCCATAAACCGTCACTTCTTTTATTATAATAAAATGAACTGTTTTCCAAAATTAACCGAGAAACCGGAGGAATCGCCGTCGAGGGGGCTGGCGTCAAGAGTGCGGGTTCTCACAATGGCGACACTGCTGGGGATTTTTTTAAAAGGATTAGACTTTAAATAAGAGTATAATATGTGTGGATAATCATTTCTGCTTGCATGCTTTCTTATTTGGCCTTAGTCTTAGGATAACATATATGCGATTTAGGCAGATACCTTGATTCCCTTTTGTTTATATTTATTGTTTGAAAAAAATCTTTTCATAAATAAAATATGAAAGTACTCGAACAAATCTTAAAACGTTCTTCATAATGTACCTCCATAATTGTTATTTTGCATGCACGCACTATTTTTATGCATTATCGCGAGTGTGAAATTACCCAATTTAATCCAAAAATACTGTTTAGTGAGTAGGGAGTTGGCTCGTCTAGGTCAACATAAACCGAAAGCTCTTATTTTCACTCTTTATGGCAAAGTACCAACCGAGGTATATTTAGTGACGTGAACACTCACATACCGGGGCGTATATCAAAAGGTCCTTGCACGTACTCACTCTTGGAGTATATAGCAAGACCTAACCAAATAAGAGGGAGCCTAATCCTTTTCGATCAAATCACAATTGCATATAGGATATGTCAGCTTAGTACACTTGAATTTTTGCATATTTTCTTGACCGTCGGTCGTGAGATTAGTGAACAAAAGGCCTTGTCATACATACCAACTCTTGGTTTGGCAAGTACGGCCGATGGCTGTTGAACCCCACCAGTATAAATTCTTTACTAACAACTATTAGTGAGAACATCCCTGTCACTACTTCCATGAAAAACAATTCTAAGAGGAGAGAACTTCCCGATTTTTAAAAGTGTTTTCCAAAATGTTTTCAAAAAATGAGTCATTTCCCAAAAGAGGTTTCTAAAAATTTTCAAAATTAGAAGGTTATAAGGGCACCCCGGAATATATATTCCTATCTTAAACTTGTCCACGTGGCTTTCAAGTTATTGCTGTCGGTCTATTTTAGTCTAAACACCAAAAAGTAGTTTTCAATTTGCATTTCATTGAGTCACGCTCTTTTCTGAGAATTACGTAATCAATTAGCAGAAAGTGTCATTTATCTAGAAAAGGCCCGCCATCCTTATATCCGAATTTTCTCCACTACTCTCATGTTTTCGTCCCGAAATACACTGGTCGGTTAGGCTGGTAGAGATCATACAGGCAGATTTACTAGACCAGATTCTCCTCCTGTCATGTCGTCAGGACATACTCTTGACTTTCAAAATGACCAGGATAGGGTTAACGAAGGTAGGGTTAATAACGCTGAGGGTCAGCATAATACAGCGGATCCACCGCCTGGTCCCATCTTACCAATCAACCCTGAAGCCCTTACCCCAGAGCAACTACACCAAATGATACAAGGTTTAACCCAATCTATGAATGCCATGACCAATCAACAGAGGGCCACCTAAACTCGCCTGGATACTTTACTTGTTTCCCAGGTACTTATTGAACTAAATCAACCAAACCCTAATCTCGCTGCAACCAGGGCCAAGGCCAACCAATTCCCCCAACTCAGCAGAACGTCCCACCAGCTCCCCCACTGTATCAAGGCCCACCATGCCAGATCCCGTTATTATGTGGCTTCATCCTAAACGCAATCACCCCCAACAACACCATTACCCACTCTTCGAAGGGCACAAACTAGATCCGTACATGGGGTAGTATGTTGAGTCCATAGTTGAACAGGCTAAGGAGAATGAGGCTATCACTCAATTGAAGGAACAAATGAAAGCTCTGAATCAGAAAGTGGTAGATAAGGCTGATGATATGGTAAATTTGTCTCTCTTCCCCGAGGCCAGGTTATCAGTGGGTTTTAAGCTCCCTACTGTGGAAAAATTCTTGGGAAATACTCCTTATGATTTACATCTTAAAGCCTATGTTCGCACTATGCAGTTGTATAGGTTGAATGAGACTCACTTGGTCCAAGGATTCCATCATTTTAGAGTGATATACTAAAAGCCATAATTTTGTTGTTGGTTTGCATATGTTATAAACTCGGTTTTGCTATTTTAATGAGAATCTTTATGGGCAATGTTTGCATTATATTATTTATTTAAATATTATGCATGTGTGTGTCTTTTATTCTATATAGTAGATGATTTGGTGTGTAGAGTATAGCTTACACACAAAAGATCATATCATCGGTTCTTGTGGAATATAAGTTTAATGGTTCACAGTCTTAGATGGAATTTGGACACCCATCGGTAGGATTGTAGCACAAGTTTTAGTAGTTTATCTTAACTACAGGAAACGGTATAGTTTTAATTCGTTGTGCTAGTACACTTTGTGTGTATTGAATAGGACCAGTTTGGGTTAATTGTTTTTATACTGACTATATAAAACAATTTAAAATCCCATGGTTATTATGATTACTTATGCTCTTAATCTTGAAATAATTAATAGACATATATATGTAGTGTTTGTTGTTTTAATTCATTAAGAGTGAGATTCATTTATGGATCAATAATCTTCATGAATTGAATGACGACACTATATGTATGATGAATATTAATTATTGACGGAATCCACGTCCTGGTATAGGGATTGATAATAGCCCATTGAGAAGCTTATAAGTGTTGATCATGTCAAACGCTGCAGGTGGATTATGTTAATCCGACCTGTTAAATAAGTTAAGTGGTAGGCTCAAGGATTAAGAAGTCATTTAAATATAATTGTCAGTAATTTAATTTAAATGATGGTTATTTGTAATCTTAAAATGGGGATAATAATAAGTATTTAATAACAAGGAGCTCGAAATTAAATTTTGAGATAAGGATGGGAGTGTAATTATAATTCTTTAGTAGTGCAAATTATAATTTATGGAAGGAACTAATTCATAGTGGAATTAGGATTCCAACTTTCCATAGGAAGTCTAAACACTTATTTCTCCTTAAGGTCCCTATCGTAGCCTTATATATACGCCGACCTTGTCTCTTCTTATCATAACAATAATTCTCATGAGTTAAGGTTTGTTCTATTGAGAGAGGAAAAAATCTTGGTGATACCGTAGTCCACACTCGTTGCAAGATTTGATGGCGGAAGGAATACGATAAAAGATCTTTAGGTTTTCAGTACTGCAGTCGTAAATCAATCGTAACTTTTGATCGCACCGTTGGATCGGGATGATTTTTGGATATGTCATTCGGAACACAAAGTTATTGTTATATTGCAAAAAATCAGGATGATCAGAAATTGTTTCGGTAATGAAAACAATCGATTTTCGCAGTGTAGCGAGAATTAAAAAATCTGACCAAATCGCAATCTGATGCTTTCAAACCCTAGTCTCCTCATATGGATCCTCTACATGATCCATAAAAGTGAAATCCCTTTATTCTTATAGGATTTTAGCAAAAGTATTTTGTTCAATCTATACGCAATATTAAACGATCCTGTATTTATGTTTCCATTATATCATACTCTAACGGGCCCGTGCGTAGTTAATTTTTGGGTTTGGAAAGGCACAGGGTGGCAGACTAGAAGAGTATTTTAAAGGAGTTCATAGAGCACTATAAGTCGAATGAGGAGTTAAAGGTTACTCGTAAGCACCTTGAAATGGCTAAACAGAGAGATAATGAAAGTGTTAGCGATTTCATCACACGTTGGAGGGATTAGCATCACAGATAATTGATCGGGTTTTCGAGGAAGAATATTGGGGTTAATTGTCAAGAATTTTAAGCTTGAGGTCAGGAATGGCATGGGGCGACAATATTTTGAGAAATACAAGGCACTAATGCACGTGGCCAATAAAACTGAAGAAGAGCTTGCAAAGGCTGCCGAGTTTAATAAAACCTCATCCCAGTACAAGAAATCTACTTCGGTTGTCAACCAAGTGTGGTCTTATCCGAAGCCGAGTCTTTATCAAAAAACCAATTTTCAATACCCACGAGAGCAAGGGTCCGCACCTAGCCAAGGGTTCAAGAACCAGAGATTGATGTTTCTCTCCCATTCCATCCTCATTGAGCAAGACTCTAGTTGCGTTACAAGAAAGTGGAATTATATAACCATTGGCTCCCAGGGCTCCTCCCGATCCACTTCCCCCTAATTGGAACAATAATGAACATTACGAATACCATCAAGGCTCGGGACACTGCACTGACAGATGTATAGCTCTGAGATATGCTATCCAAGACTTAATTGAGGCTGGAAAAATCCCTGATCCTGAAGCTCCAAATGTTATGAAAAACTCGCTCTCCAACCATAGAGGGATGGTTAATGCCTTGCTACTTGGAAAGGAAGAAAATGATCCGATTTCCTTGATCAAGCCAGTAAAGAGAAAGGAATCCATGACAGCTTACCGTATTAAAAATTGTGCAAACCAAGGATGGGTAAAGAAAGGGGAGGAAGACTTGGAAACCAGGTTCCGAGATGTGATGAAAGAAACTCCGCAGATTTCAAAAAAGCCAACATATTATCCCCATGTTAGCAAGTGGATGCGAGAAATAAAAATCCTACCAGGTCAAGGATTAAGTAAGAACAATCAAGGCATTACAAAACCTATTACGATCAAGACTTAATTACACCGGCAAGGTTTGGGTTATCAGGAAGGGAAGGTAAAAATTGGCCAAGATACATCAGGTAGAAAATGGTCCATTTCAAGGAAGGTTACCCCGGGCACATGTTAATGTAACTAGCTTCGATTGGTCAAAAGTTGAGTTAGAATCCGATATGGTTGAAAAAGAAAGTTTAGCTAGATGGGTACAATAGTTCACCCGATCAAGAAAGGCTTACCATCCGCAGAAAAAGAGAAAGAGGAAGAAAAGAAAGAGGTGGCTCAGCCAGAAGGGAGCCAAGTTGTCGATCAGTTAAAGAAGACACATGCTCAAATATCCATATGGGGGTTGTTGGTTTCTTCCAAATCGCACTGAGCAACATTTTTTAAACTCATGGATGAGGCCATAGTCCCAATAGAATTGAATCCAGAATAGTTGACAACAATGATTAGGACCCTAAACCTACATAACCGTTTGTCTTTCGTAGATGAAGATTTGTCACCATTGGAAAAAAACCATGACCAGGCTCTCCATATATTTATTAAAACTAAGGGAATGATAGTCCCGAAGGTGCTTATTGATAATGGGGCAACTGTAAATATCTGTCCACTCAAGACCTTCAAAGCCTTAGGACTTGAGGAAAACAGTTCAGAAGAATCTCCGGTAACAGCAAGAGCGTATGATAATATAAAAAGGGCAGTGTTAGGGTCTATTGATTTGAACTTACTAATCAGGCCAATCGAGTTCCCAGTCGAATTCCAGGTTATCGACATACCATCAAGCTTCAACCTGTTACTCGGACGCACATGGATACATTCAGTAGGGGCTCTTTTGTTTTCTCTACATCAAAAAATAAGATTTCTGTGGGGGATGAAATTATTATGGTGCATGGTGATTGTGATAAAACCATAATGCTTAAGGACACACCAGTCCTTGGTACAGGAAGCCGAGACTTATAGTTGGGAGGTTTCCAATACGAACCAAGGGTACATGCCTAACCACACAGAAAATAAAGTACTTATCGCCTTAAATAGTACTATTTTTGAATGAGCGGGTCATAGCAATAATGCACACCATAGGTTATACGCCAGGTCGAGGTTTGGGAGACAGACAGATCGAGATAGTGGAGCCGATCAAGCCCTATATGCAGCGAAGAAAAAGCGCCGGATTGAGTTTTTCGTGCAACACAGAAGGTGAAATCATGGATGAATTGGGTTGCGAAATGATTAATACCCCTCTCAATGGGTTTTTTTGTGAAAGAAGGATATGATTTTCCATTTTGCAGTTTCCAAGAGTCGTGGGTTAATTCGAAAGGTAACAGAGTGCTTAGGTTTGAGATTTTTTATATGGAAGACTTATAGTACAAAGAAAGCCAGATGCATAACACCGAAGGTCAGAAGCTTCGGAACAAGAATGATGAAAATAAGGTAAAAGATATAGCAGACATGATGAAGAATCTATTCATGCAAGAGACACAAATCATGACAATTACTAAGGAAGGGCAAGTAGTGGACCCGGTTACACTGATTCATCCGGTTAAAGATAGGAGAAATTTGAGCGAGAAAGGAAGTGAACTTGTAAAGGATAAAATTGTGGGTAGAATGAGCGATTATGAGCTCTTAGAAGATTTTTTTTTATATTTACAATAGCATTTTTACTAATAAGATAGAATCAGTTTCTCAGTATCCGAATGTGTCTCATATTACCTCAGAAAAAATTAAATCCATGAATGATATTCCTGAAAAACGCGAGCAACAAATCCAAATCGAAGAGGGTGAAACTATTACAGTTAACCTAGGGACCGATAAGGATAGGAAAAAAATAAAAATCGGGGCTGAACTGAGTAAAGCCGAGGGTAAAGAATTGCATGAATTATTGAAAGAATATGTCGATGTATTTACTTATTCTTACGCCAATATGCCCGGATTAGGTACATATATAGTAATGCATGCAATCCACACTAAATCAGAGTGCATGCCAGTTAAACAGAAGCTCAAGAAATTGATACTAGAATGGTCATTAAAGGTTAAAGAAGAGGTCGAAAAACAACTAAAGGTGGGGTTCATCCGAGTAGTAGATTACCCAACATGGCTAGCCACATAGGGCCCGAACCAAAGCCACATGGTAAAGTGAGGGTATGCGTGGATTACAGAGATCTCAACAAGGCCTGCCCAAAGGATAATTTTTCATTGCCCAACATTGATCACATTGTGGATAACATCGCCAATCACGCTCTGAAGTCGTTTGTTGATGGGTTTGCCTGTTATAATCAGATAAAGATGCACCCTGAACACCAAGATAAGACTGCCTTTATAACACCGTGGGAAACTTATTGTTACACAGTGATGTCATTCGGATTGAAGAATGCAGAGGCAACATACCAACGGGCTACAACCACATTATTCCATGACATGATCCACAAAGAAGTTGAGGTTTATCTAGACGACGTGATTATTAAGTCTAAAGAAAGAGAGGGACACATCCCCACCCTTAAAACCTTCTTCAACAGACTCAAGTAATTCCAGATGAAGTTGAACTCGCAGAAGTGGTAATAATTCGTATTTTTATATCTTGTTGTATTGTGTTTGGCTATCCCTTACAAAAAAGGGGGAGAATATTTGGTTGTTTCGATCAATTGGTTATCTAATTTAGGGGGAAATAATGACGTGGATATACTTTTAATATGTTTACTTTGAGAATTAATTTACTTTGAATATGCATATGCTTCTCAAGGTGTTTGTGAGTTTATGATGTTTCAAGTTTGATTGTGATACAACTGTTGAAAATTTAAGGTGTTGGCATGACTCAAATATTTAGTTCTTTTGTTAGGCTTAAATGGTTCTATGTAATTGCAATTGCTTGTGGGATTGCGTCGTTATGGTTTTCAGGTCATTGAGTCTGTATAGGTTGTATGGTGTTTTGTTTCGGAATAGCTAAAGGGTGACTTTGTATGGTTTATAAGTGTTGGCTTTATTCCGTCAACAAAAACACTGTTTTGCTTGTAAGTTTTTTAGTCGAAAGCCAAGTTCAAAGTGAAGACTTCAAGCACGCCAAAGCAACCAAGATTTAATTGCGAAAGTTATAAAATGGTAAGATTAATAAGAATGATTGATTCACTTAGGTGGTGATATATTTTATCTGGAAAATAAGTTGCAACACGTTTTGTAAAAGAAAAATTCATGCCCTAATTTTCGGATCGGTATAGTGACTACACTTGGACCGGTTCGGCGCTTAATTCCTTAGGGAATTGAATTCTCAATTTCGGACCAGTACAGGAGCTGTGGTTGGACCAGTCCAGCTGTTCTGCTGTTCCTCAGCTTTTTTTCACTGGCGGACAGGTCCAGCTTTCAATAACTTGGACCGATTCGGCAAGGATTTTCTGAGCATTAATTTTTTTTATTGTGAATACAATATTAATTTGGTATGTTTCTTATTTTAACTAGGAGTTTGACTCTTTATCCTCTATAAATTAACTCCTATGGTCTCATATCAATTAACGCTCTTTTTGTATCAAAATTCATATTTTTCTAAGAGCAATTTATTGCACCACACCACCTAAGGTTCTAAATCTGTACTTCATGCCAATCTAATTGTTCTACTCCAAGAACAAAGATTCCGAACCTACTGTTGAAGCGCGAGGTTATTAAGGAAATCGGAGCGAGTCCGAGGCATGTGATACGTTGTGTTCCAAATCGACAATAAATAAAGTAAAATAAAACAGAGAAATTTTCAAAGCAAGGAGTTCTTTATTCATTAAAGAGAAACAATTGCAAAGGTCCTAAATTTTTATTACAAAGAAAGAAAAAGCACAACTATTGAAAAGAGAAAAAAAAAGACCATATCCTAGAGCTACTCAGTTCCTCATGCGCCTTCACCACCATCAGAAGGAGAGGGTTTACCGGTCTCCCATTTTTTTAATTGATCAGGTTCTTCCTCCCTGATTAGCTGAAGAATGGCAAGGACATCCCTTATCTTCTCTAAGATTCTAGCCTCGAGCTCTGGGGTGATGCCCATGTCGGTGGGGTGCTCAATACCCTCGAGATTGTCAGGCTGTTACAAGGCGAGCTCCTGACACTTGAAGAAACCAGCCACATACGCACCACAAATTTTGGCGAGTGGTCTTCCTTGGGAGCATAATTTCTCTATAGCCTGGACCTTGACGGTTAGCGTAGAATCTTTGAGGTTTTTAGCCTCCCTCTCCAACTCAGAGACCTGGTCTTTCAGAGCTCAACATTAGTGAAAGGCAGCGGACATCTCTTTTTTTTGTCTTCCAGCTCAGCTTGGAGCTCTTTGATGCAATTGCTGGCTTCTTTTCATCCTTTACGCTCGAACTCCGCGAGGCTTTGAACTTCCTACCTCCCTTTGTGCTCAACCTCCAAAGCTGCCCCTAGACTAGTAGATTAACGTTCAGCCCTCTTGGCTCTAGCCAACACTTTGTTATAGTCTACCCTCAACTCGTTGAGGTCATTCCGATGCTTTTCCAGCTCGGCAGAAAAGGGCTAGTAGCCAGCTCCCTCCTTAGCTAGAAAAGGGAAAGGGCTTGAAAAATAAGGCATTGATTAGCAATAGCTCAAGAGAAAAAAATAAAAGAGGAGGCAGAGCAGAAGTATTTACTTGACTTATGTGATAACTAAACTTGTCTGCTACCTTACTTGTCCCTGCTTCCCTGGCGTTTTGTAGCATGCCCTCACCCAGGGGAGGGAAGGTTACACAGGGAATGAAGAATCTTGAGCCATCTCCGTTAGTTTTAGGGGCGGTAGAGCTGGCGCCATCACCGAAGGTTGACTGCTGGTGGGCTGTTACTGGATCTATCTCATGTATATCCTTATCTTCAGACACCATTTGTTTATAGGGAGCTCTGATTGGGGAGGTCGTCGTGGGAGAAAGAAGCGGGACACTTTCATCCTGGAGCTCTTCAATCCTCTCAAGCCCAGTCTTTTACAAGCCCAAAGGTGGGAGATCCGCAAAAGAGCTCGTCATTAGGCCTACTAGTGAATGTGAAAATCTCGATTAAAATCCCCCGATGCCGTTTGGCCTGTGGCTCATTTTGTGAACGATTTTAGAGTCGCTAGTACGTTTTTTGAGAAAATAGATAAAAGTGTGTTTTATACCCTTTTGGGGCACAATGCAGTATGTGTAACCAAATTAGGTTCGGGAACTATGTTACGACGCGGGAAGGTGTTAGGCACCCGCGTCACCCTCTTGGTTTCTAAATAGACATGCTTGATTTCATGTTTTATTTTTCCCTACTGTTTTGAGGCCTAAATATGCATATGGATCAGTTTTATTAACATGCAGGCATTCTAGCACAGATTACGATGCAAAAAGTGTAATTTTAACCAAAGACCGATCGGTCATCACTGAAGAGCGATCGGTCACTGCCTAAGACCGATCGGTTTTTCTTTAAAAATGTACTGAAATTCGTATTTTACAGTATATGAAAGTTTTTACGGTGTATTCGAGCCTAGAATTATTTTAAATGTCATACGAGCATTCTAGATCCAATTTTGATTTATTTAATGTATGAAAATAGTGTGTATGTACGAGTATGTATTATACACAATATTCCCAGCAAACATATTATATATACATATATGGGAATCAATGAACCGATAAAAAATGAATAAAATAAATAAAAGAATACTGTGATTATGAAGATAAGCCTTTGTTGTTTCGATTAATATTTGAAAACTATTACAAACTAGTTTAAGAATTTCGGATACAATTTTGTTCCTATCTTTAGATCTAGTCCTATATTTTTTTTGTTTAATCTCGAGCCTTTGCTCGGTTCTCCAGGTTTCGCGGCTTCTTCGGCATGTCCAGCACTCTTTCGAGCTCTCGAGACTTTCTGTCGAGCTCTTCCTCCATTCGGAGCTCTGAGCCTATTTAGGGGTCTCATCTTTTGCTCTGTTTAGGCTAATATAGATATGTAATAGGTGATAGCTGTCAAAGACCGATCCGTTCGCTCAAAAGACCGATCGGGTCGGGCATAAGATCGATCTGGTCAATACAAGTTGTAAAGACCGATTTCCAGGCCAAGAAGGCCGATTGAGTGCTTCTGAAAACCGAATGGTTTGTGATTTGTTAACTTGAAGACCGATTGAGAGTGGTTAAAGACCAATTGGATATGCATAAAGACCGATCGATGTTGCCTGATGACTGATCGGAGGTGATGACCGATTGAAGTTACTTGATGACCGATTGGTCTTCTTTCTCCTCACAATGTTTTCTTGGTAACTTGATCTCCTAGCTTGAGTGTGATTTCCTTGGCCAAGTATGTCCCCTTTTCAACTGTTTGAGGCCCATATTCGACTTTCGATGCTGATTGAGTCCGCTTGTACTTTGCCAGAGCGTACTCAGTCTCTCGTTCCAAGGGTCGTAAAATGGGGTATCCACAGTGAACCGACAGTTCTTTCTTGACCAGCACTCTGCTCAAAACTCAAAGCCACAGGCCGAGGAGCTGAAGTAGGAATCCCCTCATTAGTCTTGGACTTCTTTGCCTAGGGCCTCTTTGAAGATTTTTTTTCTCTTACTTACCATCCCTGGATTGATTGCCAAAGGTATGTCTGCGAAAAACAAAGCAAGGTATGCCAGAAAGAGTAGGAAGAGCTCCACATGGATCGTAAAAGAGCTCAAGAAATGGAAAACTTACTCATTGGGGGTGAGAAAGGAATCTAGCGCAGAGGTGCAATGTTCATTGGAGCTCATTTGGTCAAACCGCCTACTAGCTGCTTGGACTTCCTTCTCTGAAGTCCCCCCCCACCTCCTATCCCTCTTCTGTTTCCTCAATAGCTGAAGGGGTAGTGGATCCATCGTTGAAAGTCTTGGCTATTGTGGTGGATGAGGCCGTTTCAGCAAGTGCCATGAAAGGCCTGTTCAGCTCGAGATCTGCCATGTTCTGGATGGCAGAGTCCATGTCGCTGGGCCTGGGACCCAAACCAAAATGCCATAACATATCTAAAGTGGTGATCGCAGTATAATTCTTCACCAAGAACTTCTCAGCGTCCCTAATCCACTCGTCAGACACTGCGCGTAGACCTCCTCTCTACAAAGGCTAGAATAAATCAATAAATAGCTCAGGTATGGTCAGTAAAAAGAAGAAGACAAAAGGTAAAGAGGCAAGAGCTTGAGCACTTACGAATGGAGTTAGAATCAGTAAACTAAGCCTTGAGGTCAATAACGCTGGGGCATTGCGGTTCATGCTCCCAGCCGGTCCAAGCTACGAAAAAGAACCTCATTTTTCAATTAAATATGCTGGTAGGGAGGTCTTGAATAAGCTTAGGAGCTCCCAACCTGGAAGAACAGCTAAGAGTTCCCATATTCCTGCCCCCGCTATCCTTGCATTGGAACAAGGCAAGGAACTTAACGACTGAAATCTCGTGGCTCCTCGTGGAAATGGCTTTGAAGATTAAAATATACCTTATCAAGCAGCTCCACATGTTTGGAGGGACCTGCACGAGGGCCATATCTAAGGCCATGAGGAGCTCTCTTAGGTGGTTGTCCATAGGAAACCTGGGCCCGTGCTCGAAGGCGGATTTGTAAAAGCAGGTTTCTTTGGGCATAAAATAGCAAGCCCTTTCTTTTGGACCAGGAGCTCTGATCCTCACCCCATCGGGGATTTAATATCTATCCCTAAACACAGGAATATTTGGCGCAGAGAAAGTGAAAGGAATGGAGAAAATGGTCAGAGAGCTCAGGTATTCCGTGTACGCCCCGATGGCGCCTTCAGTGTTTTCAATGGTGGGAGGAAGGTAAATAGTGACCTCTTTCAAGTCGCTATTAAGGATATGAATGGCATTGACAGACGGTGGGGCCTATGGAGTTGAATCAACGTTTTGAACTGTGCCTGAAGAGGAGCTAGTCTCCCCTTGGGGTTGCAATTTCTATATTTTGGTCGTGCTCAATAAAGTGATCCATGAAAATAACTATAGAATGGAGGGAAGTTGTGGGAGAAAAATATGGAACAAGTTCGATGAAATCCTATAATGAAATACTCGAAAATCTCCTAAAAGAGTGATCTGAAGGGGGTCTGTAGGCCAGATTAGTAAGAATAAATAATAATGATTTGGGATTTCTAAGCTCTAGGACACATAAGGTTTAAGAAAGATGAAGTGAAAAATCTACTAAGGCAAATGGGTTTATATAAGGTGTGTAAGAGAAGCTAAGTGTCTATTCAAAGCCATAATTGTCTACTCATAGACCCACTACCACACTTTTGTACGTTCTCCAAGAAATATAGAACTCATGGGCACAATCTCTCTAAAAAGGTAACGGTCTGATTAAGAGCTTTAATAGTGAAGTAGTGGAAAATAAATAAGATCTTTGAAGTCAAGTATTCAACCCTTCAAAATTGATAACCAAAATCAGTCTTTAAGAGCTCGTGCCGTGAACAGCTGAACCGTCAGAGCTTTGAGCTATCAACGACTCTGAGTGGTGGGTTTATCCTCCCCAGTCAGCTCCTCTAAGCTAAAATGGCATGGATAGGGGAAATTGATGGTGCAAATTAGTAACCTAATTCATCCCGTCAACCACGAGCTGACACGTGGTCGTCCACGTTAGCGAACATACCTATCGCAATGAGAGGGGAACTCGAAGGAGCTCTGTTCAAGTACTACAGGGAGATCGGAGTTCTTTATGGCTTAGTATCTGTTCGAAGAATTAACTTTACACAACAAATACCGGAGCTAGAATGTCAGAGTTCTTTCAGCGAGCTCTGGAGCTCTCTCGCATAGCTGCTCTGACATAGTGGTTGAAGGAGGCATAGGCGACTATCGCTTCCCCTACAGAAGGCACATAACCTCCCTCACCTTTATTAAAAGCATACCAACTGCATTTAATGCACCGGAATCCATGGAGAAGCAAGATCAGAGTAGGTGATGATCAAGGAATGGTTTCAGACCTTCTCTGGGAACTCTCCAACATGTTTCCTCTCAGTCATATATATAGAAGAAGCATTTACTTCTCTCAACAACTCAATTTAAACTAACAACAACCAAGAACGAGAGAGCATCCGGTATTCAAAGAGCCAACGATGAGCAACCAAAAAGAGACAGATATATACAGACCTATAGAAGTGCACGGTAGAGCTCCTAACATAGGAAGTTTAGAGCTCGTGTAGCTCAAGTTTACTCTCATTGTAATCTCATGATGATATAATAGCTAAAGAGACTTTTGTGAGCTTATAATAGCCACTCAGTTGTTTAAATACAAGCTATTCCACAAAGGATGACTAACCCATATTTTTATATGAGGCCAACCTCCTCTATACATTATTTGTGACTCCTTTAGTTTGCTGCATTTACTATCTTAATCATTAGAACTAATCATTTGACTGTGTGGTCTAAATTACCCTTCTAGTTTTACACACTAACAAAATTGTTTTAAATTACATATTTATATTATTGTGAACACCCCAATCTACGACTCTCGTGTGAATACTCGTTTTCTCATAAAACAAGCATATTGCATTTAGTCTTGAGTCATCATGTATATAGAAGACTGATAGGAAAGACTCCAATTTCGGGCCCGTTGGGAGTCTGATATGACTATTGTTGCCTCTTCGCTTACTAGGATGGGGATCGACCTGCCCGATCAGGTCGCGGGGTGCAGGGCAGCGCCCTGTTAGAAAAATTGAGTTTTTTAGACATTTCGATGCCTTTTTAGGGAGTCAGCCGCAGCCCCCAACCGCAAGCCCCAGCCGCAGTCCCCCAACCACACGTACCAGCCGCACGCCCTAGCCGTAGCCCCTGCAGCTGGCTTCTTTTGGAGCGTTTTTGGCGGGATTTTCTCTATAAATAGGACCCTTGGGGTCTCATTTGAGATCATCAGCACTAACTAGTGTTTTTAGTAAGGTGAAATTCTGTCAAAATTATTATAGAGGCTTTTTCTTAGAGAGAAAAGTTAGTGAGAGAAAAGTTAGAGAGAGAAAGTTAGCGAGAGAATTTCTAGAGAGAGAAAGTTTTAGAGAGAGAAATGAGCAACCAAGGCAAGGTTCTTATTTCTTCTTCAAGCGCATCAGATATATTTCTCTACAATTCTCCTGAATTTCAATACTGCATTTAAATTCATTTTTAATATCGAAAATTAGATAACTTGCAAAGAAGTTCACTGTTTTCTAAACTAGTCCATTATAAGTTTTACAAGAAATCTAAAATCCGTTTGACACGTTTTCAAAACAAACAAAAATACAAAAACAATTTCCAAATAAATGGAACTACGAGACTCTGATTTCATTTTACGAATGAATACGCAGGCGCTCGCAAAGCTCGAGTCTGATTTTAAAATACTGTTTAAACTGAATTTATCCGAAAAGGACTATTTTGAAAATAATTCAAACTACTTGCAAGATATCTAAAATAGGAATTAAATACATGATCCATTAGGAGACTGAAAGGGCGAATTGGGTGCCTAATACCTTCCCAATTCGTAACGTAGTTCCCGAACCCTAACAAAGTATATTTTAAACTTTGGTTTCAAATGTATGAAAGATAGTTCGTTTTCGAATTATCCTTCGTACGGTCTTTTATTTGTTTTCTCGTAAAACAAACTGGCGACTCTACAAAACACGTTTTCCTTAAAACAAAATAGAAACCGAGAATACGAGGATTCTTCCCTCTCGAGAGTCGGGGGTCTGGATTCTCACAATTATTAATAAAGTGTGAGTAGTGTTTTTTGTGTGCCAATTTAATTACTAAAATACCCTTCTATACTAAGAAAATAAGTAAAATACAACACAAGGATTAGAACCCCTAACTTTACATATAAAACAACTACACATTACCACTTGATCAAATATAACATTTTATTATAAGGGTGTTACCACTTGACCAAAGCCTTTCTTTAATGTCCTTATACAATTGTTAGCATGCCCTAACCATTATTTTTCATCTTTACAATTTAGTAAATTTTCTTAAGTGGTGTTTGTTGCATTCTCGAGTTTCCCCACATTACTTTCACATTTATCTCTTTATACGATTTATCAAGTACGTTTGCTAAAAGAAAAAAAACTACTTTTGCTATACTTCTGAATGCGTGAGTAAGATCTAATAATATTTGTTTCCCTTTAGGGTATGTTTGTCGCGTGGGATTAGAAGCAGGATTAGATTAATTAATCATATCTAGTGTTTGTTGTTGGAAAGGATATGATAAATAAATCCTATCATGTGTTTGGTGCAAGGGTGGATAGGATATTTTAATCCTATCCCGTGTTTGGTGCAATACGGGACTTGATTGCACTCAAGATTAATTATCATTTTATTCCTTTAGAAATATATACCACTCTTATAGGTGGTATTATTTTATCTCATGGTTGTCGGATAACAAAATGAATATAAAAATTACTTTTTAATTAAATTTTTTTATTTTGATCTTTTTCTTTATACCTTTTAGATAATTAAATTTATTAATTAAAAATTTCAACCACCCAAAATCACAATAACTTAACTAATAAAATTCATTTATTATATAATATGGTATTTTTATTTATTTTTTATTAAATGGGGGTATTTATAAGAAACTTTAATTTTAGAAAAAAGGGTAACATTAAAATTTAAAATTGTACTTAATGCTTTGTTTGTAAATATTGTATGTGATATAGAACTTTTCTTTTGAAATAGTTTTTTACGAAACTTATTTATAAATAGGAGAATCACATTAGTTAAAAAAAAATTTGTGGACAACAATTAAAATTGCATATATTTTTAAAGGAAAAGCAAGTTGTATTATATAATATTCGGACTAAATGCAAAGTTTTTAAAATCTTTATCTGACTAGTCCTTATCCTATCCGATCCTGCTATCCTTATCCTACTGATTCCTTTCATATCCTATCCCATATAATTCCTGTCCGACTAATTACGACTCTTATCATATCTGGCCTTTATCCTATCATATCCTACCTCTTTATTTGACTTGCCAAACTCACCCTTATGTACATAGTCTTATAATATCATATAGTTACAATGAATTAAAGTGGATCAATTCGGATTGTAGCTGATTCGAGTTCAACTAGGAGTAGCAATTTGTGTTTTTCGTTACGTTTAGCCTCACACAACATGACACAAAGTCGTGTTATTTTTACAAAACATGACCCGTTGAATTGAATACACAATAATATGCTACAGAACATTTGGTGATTGATAACATTTTAGGTATTCATGCATGCATGTGAAATATGAAGAGAGGTTTTTTCTCCATGGGATATATATGTTATTTGCACAATTTTTTTTTTCAATTTGCTACATTCAGTTGTTTAATGCTAAATTCTTTTAAGATTTATGCAAAGATTAGGTTTTTATTTTTAATTTTTTTTCACAAACGTAGAATGTTGCCACTTAACACCTTCTTTAATTTGGTGTCTCAATTCAATTATTAGACTGTCCTTACCATTTTATTTTCGTTTTTCCCTCTTTCATATCAAGGGTGATTTATTCCATCATTGCACACACGTATGGTGCGCTTTGAGGCTAATTATTAATTAAAAGTGAGGAAGATTTTTTATGTCTTGATTGAATTACTAAAATGTCCTTACTGGGCCTTACGTGCTAAGAAAAAAAATCAGTTAAGAGATTAAAATCCAATACCTTACATAAAAAATGAGTTCCACTTTACGTAGTTATCTATACGATTAATTAAGTGCGAAAAAGGTTTTTTTTTTTTCAATTGAATTACTAAAGTACCCATGTGTGTTAGATAATAGGCTAAATGATTAAAAAGTACAGCGAACTTTACACTTTTTTACAATTTGGGTAACATAATTTTTTTTTGACATTTTTGACAATGAACTTTTGTTTTGTTTTCATTTTGGTCACAAATTTTCATTTTTGACAGTGAACTATTGATGATTTTGTGACCAAAATGAAAACAAAACAAAAGTTCATTGTCAAAAATGTCGAAAAAAAATATGTTACACATATTGTAAAAAGGTGTAAAGTTCATTGTACCTTTTGATCATTTAGCCTAGATAATAAATAAAATATAATTAAGGATTCAAACCCCATGACTTTACAAATAAAATGTGCTTTACTTTAACACTTAATTAAACACAATAATATGTTACAAAAGTGTTGCAACTTGACAAAACCCAAAGAAGGATTTTTTTTCCCAATTGAAGTACTAAAATACCCCTATATGCTATAAGAATAAAGAAAAATCAATTAAGGCATTCAAACCCAAGACCTTAAAAATAGAATGTACTTTACTTCACTACTTAAGTAAACACAATAATATTTATAAAAGTATTATAACTTAACAAAATCCATTTCTTAGGCATCTCTATTCAAATACTAAAATGTTTTCCTTATTCTTTTTCCCTCTCTCTTATCGATAATAATTTAATAAATTGTCTCATGTTACTTTTACTACATTATGGAGCTTCCCAATGTTACTTCCACGAACTCTCCCATTTTTCACTTTACACCATTTATTAACTACTTTTGTTTTAAAAAAAATTAACACATTACTTTTGTTGTACTTCTTAAGGCATGTATGAGATATAATAATAGTTTTCAACTATACTAGAGTTCACTGCACACGCATCACAGCGGGTTAAAGAGAATTCGAATGAGACAAATTCAAGTCCAAGTATGGGTGAAATTTGTACTTTTAGGTCATGTTTGGGCCCGACAATATATACATTGAGCGACAAAGAAAAATAAGGTAAATCATGACGTCGTGTTATTGTTACGAAACAGAAACATAATCTGCGTAAAATACATCATGAAATGATATATATGATTATAGTTTTTGGGTCCTAATAAATATGTTATAACATAAGTAGAAATATGAATTTTCCCTAATTTAGACCCTATAAAATCACAACGTACAAGAGACAACTAACATGACATATCTCCTATTTCATTTTAAAATTTAGATATGAATATGAATCTCGTATCATTTCATTCCTAAAATTGTCGCCTTTCGATCCAAACACAATTAATTAATGGAGACGATATTTTCAAATAACACTTCCCCCCTCCCCCCCCCCCCCCTCAGGCCAAAAAGGATACAGGTTTGACATGCTTTACAAGGGTCAAGTTTAGATCTTGCAAACCTGCTCTATCCATTGCCATCCTTACTAACTACTAAAAAAAGAGGTTCAAATTAAATTTTATTTTAAATAAAAATATAATAAATTAAATCTACGAGAATTGGATAATGTTTATTTAATCGAAAGATTATTATTTAATATTTACACATACAAATCTAAAGAGAGAAAATGGGAAAAAAATTAATTACTATTTTAGAATAGCTAAACATGTATTTACATATCCTATAATTAGGAATTATTTTTTATAATTTGTAATATACAGCAAACTAATCAAATAGGGCATACAAATAATTTTATTTATTTATTACAAAGTTAGTATTATGATACATACTATTTTTGTTGTTTAATTTATTTATTCCATCCATTGCGCACACGTAGAATGTACTCTCGAGGCTAGTGTTACATTAAGATGGATCTATGTTTAAAAGGGACGATGACGAAGGGGACAAAGATGGGAAAATGGGGTATTCGAACCTAGGTCCTGTTGGAAAATTTACTTCCATGTTAACCGCTAGATCAATTAAGATACTACTACTACTATTGTTTCAACAACAACAAAAAATAATAATAATTATACCTTTTTCAAGACATTGTTTGTCGAGTGATCCACAAATTGTATATCTTGTACGTTTAAATTCATGCCTTACTATTTCACGAGGAATTTATTAAGGCATGAACTTTTCAATTGACCAAGGGTTAAAAAAATTAAATTAAAATTACTTAGAGCTTCCCCAATAGACTCTTCAACTTTGAGTCTTGATGACTTATGTGGCATTTTGAAGAGTTTATTTTTTATAATATTAATTTATTAAAATAGGTGATTGTTTATTGTAGAGTGAGAAATTTTTCTCTTCAAAATTCTCTTCAAAATTTGTAAAGCAATGTGGGAGTTTTGAATATCCTATTAAAACCTAAAAATTTGATATCACTGTTCAAATACTTTTTTGGTATAGGGTTTAATTTTTTTTTCTTTCTTTTTAACAAGGAGATGTTATAATACTAAAATCGCTAGTTTAAGTAAAAAAAAATCGCTAGTCGAATGAAACTTTCCCCATACCAGTTTACGCCCTACTTTTTGTAAGCCGGTAGCACATAATGATAATTCAGTTAAGCCCAATAACAATTAAGGTCAGCCTAAAAAAACTGTTGAAAAGTTTTCTTGAGAAAAGGGAAGACAAAAATTCATTCTTTACAAATCTCATCAGAAACTTATGGGGGTGTATTCTATTAGGATTTTAAAAGAGTATTTTGAGATAAATAAGTTTTGTGGTATTCAATTAAGACTTTTAAATAATTTAAATAAGTCTTGTGGTATTCAATTAGGACTATTCGGATATTTTAAAGAGGGTGTCCAAATTTAGTGGTATTCAATCAGGACTTTAAACAAATAACAAAAAGTCTTTTGGTATTCAAAAACTTGCTAATTTCAATGGATTTTTTTAAAATTAGGAATTTGTGTGACTTTTTAGTGGAAAATATAAATATCAAACCCTATAAAGAATCTCACCCTAACCCATGAGACTTTTCACGTGAGACTTTTGTTTTCTGCTAGAGATTTATCAATTCTCTCATCTCTCTTCTCACATTTACCTCTTCCTTTCGCCCATTTCCCTTCTCAACTTCACCAATGCTTCTGTTTATAAAATGGGTATGTATATATCATCTCTCTCTCTTTCTATATATATACATATATGTATGTATGTGTACATTTTCATATTCTTTGAGATTTGAACTATTTTTATGCATTTCAATTTATTTTTTCCCTTTAGTGCCTTCTTGCCATTGAAGAGTGGGGCCCTTCAACTGAACCCTTGCATAATTTTATTGATATTTTAAATAAATTTCATTGATGGCATAAACACCAAAATCGGCACTCTCTGCCTTTGGTAAGGAAAAAATTCACCATCATTTGCAAAGCTTGGATTGTAGAGGCTGATGTTGGAGAATTCGTGCATCATTAAACTAAACATTACTCCTCATAAACTCCAAACATAAAAAGTCCTGATTATAAAAAATCCATTTGGTCCTTTCAAATCTTATAAATTCTAATGATATAATCTTTAAAATCCAAACATAAAAGATCTCAAGTATAAAAAATCTTTTAAAAAAATCTTTTAAGTTATTACATTCTTAATAGTCTTTTAAAATTTACTGGACTAAATTATCCATAAATAATCTTTTAAAATCTCAATTGAATACACCCCCTTACTCTCATACTTTGTTCATTCAAATCCTTCTCAGTTCAATGATCAAATCAAAATTTTAATAATGTGCGTAAGTCCACGATAGATCTTCTTCTTCTTCTTTCTACATACATTTGAATTTCATTGTGTGTAAGAATCGTTTGGTGATACTTTGTTCTATTTAACTTTCATAGTTGGTTGATTCAACTCCAGCTAATAACAGCTTAACGATCTTCGAAGCTTCATCTGAAAGAACACTGTATGTTTTCTCTCTCTGTTTAGATTTTTTTTCTTTCTAATTGTTACTTCTGTATACACGTTATACATAGAAAATTAGATTTTATGAAGGTATGTTTCAACTTTAATTGAAGGGATCTAATTCAGTCGCTGACCTAATGACTCTTCAAAGTGGAATAGATGAAAACCCTAGGTTCCGGGCCTATAGAGCTTAACATCGAGTGTAGTTGAATTTTACCCATGATTAGGGTTTTTTGGGTTTTTTTTATGTATATAATAGAGGGATATATTAGTATATATATTGGTTAGAATGTGATATACATATTGTTGACCTTATAGTCACTAATCTTGTTTTGATAATGACAATAACATTAATCATGTGTATTTAACTAAGTTATTGTCTTTGATGGAGACATAAATACATGATCGTTTATATTGCGTATAGATTGAACAAAATACTTTTACTAAAACCCTATAATAATAAAGGGATTTCACCTTTATGGATCATGTAGAGGATCCATATGAGGAGACTAGGGTTTGAAAGCATCAGATTGCGATTTGGTCAGATTTTTTAATTTTCGCTGGGCTGCGAAAATCGATTGTTTTCGCCATCGAAACGACTTCTGATCATCCTGATTTTTTGCCCAATAATAGTAACTTTACGTTCCGAATGACATATCCAAAAATCAGTTCGATCCAACGATGCGATCAAAAGTTACAATTGATTTACGACTACTGTGTCGAAAACCTAAAGATCTTCTATCATATTTCTTCTGCCATCAAATCTTGCACCGAGTGTGGGGTACAATATCACCAAGATTTCTTCCTTTCTCAATAGAACAAACCCTAACTCATGAGAATTATTGTTACTATGAGAAGAGACAAGGTCGACGTATATATAAGACTACGATAGGGACCTTAAGAAAAAATAAGTGTTTGGACTTCCTATGAAAAGTTGGAATCCTAATTCCACTATGAATTAGTTCCTTCCATAAATTATAATTCACACAACTAAAGAATTATAATTGCACTCCCGTCCTTATCTCAAAATTATATTTCGAGCTCTTTATTATTAAATACTTATTATTCTCTCCACGTTAAGATTATAGATAACCGTCATTTAAATTAAATTACTGACAATTATATTTAAATGACTTCTTAATCCTTGAGCCTACCGCTTAACTTATTTGATATGTCGGATTAACATAATCCACTTGCAGGGTTTGACATGATCAAAACTTATAAGCTTTTCAAGAGGCTATCATCAATCCCTATACCGGAACGTGGATTCCGTCAATAATTAATATTCATCATACATATAGCGTTATCATTAAACTCACGAATATTATTGATCCATAAATGAATCTCACTCTTAATGAGTCAAAACAACAAACACTACATATATATGTTTATTAATTATTTCAAGATTAAGAGCATAAGTAATCATAATAATCATGAGATTTTAAATTATTTTATATAGTTAGTATAAAAATAATTAACCCAAACTGGTCCTATTCAATACACACAAAGTGTACTAGCACAACGAGTTAAAACTATACCGTTTCATGTAGTTAAGATAAACTACTAAAACTTGTGCTATAATCCTACCGATGGGTGTCCAATTCCATCTAAGATTGTGAATCATTAAACTTATATTCCACAAGAACTGATGATACGATCTTCTGTGTGTAAGCTATACTCTACACAACAAATCATCTACTATATGGAATAAAAGACACACATGCACAATATTTAAATAAATAATATAATGCAACCATTGCCCATAAAGATTCTCATTAAAATAGCAAAACCAAGTTTATAACATATCCAAACCAACAAGAAAATTTTGGCTTTTAGTATATCACTCTAACAATCTCCCACTTAGACTCAAAGCCATGCAACTATGCATCTCACTCCCATTCCCTCAACGTGAACATCTGTTTTCCCTTCTTATGAATCCTCGGCTCTTTCGAGTTCGCAACCGTTTCACTATTATCAAAATAAAGTGAAATAACTTATAACACTGAAGGTGCCACATCTAAATTCATATGAAAGTTCCTGAGCCAAACCAACTCCTTTGTTGCTTCTAAAGTAGCCACATATTCAGCTTTCATGGTGGAGTCAGCAATGCATGACTGCTTGATACTCCTCTAACCAATGACTCCACCTCTCAGAGTAAACACATAACCTGAAGTTGATATTCTGGAATCCTAGCTTCTGACTAAAAATCCTTGTCCGTGTATCCAACAGGTACTAGACTGTTTGCCTGGTAAACCAACATAAAATCTTGAGTCCTTTTAAGGTACTTAAATATATGTTTTACTGCAGTCCAGTATTCTTTCTCTGGATTAGACTGATATTTGCTAATCATACCAATGGTAAAGTAAATGTCTGGTCTAGTACACAATATAGCATACATAAGGCTTCCCACTGCCGAAGCATAAGGAACTCCCCTCATCCTCTCTATCTCATCATGTGTCTTATGACATTGATCTTGGATAAAGTGATTCCATACCTAAAAATGGAGAAACCATTTCTTGGAATCTTGTATACTAACTCTGGCAAGAATTGTATCAATGTAAATACTTTGGATAAGCTCAACATCCTATTTTTTCAATCTCGCATAAGCTTAATACTAAAGATGTGACTGGCTTCTCCTAAGCCTTTCATATCAAACTGACTTGTTAACCGTACCCTCACTGAAGATAATATTCACATATCGCTTCCAATAAATAAGATATTATCCGCATACAATACCTAGAATACCACCGCGCTTCGGCTGCGCCTTTTGTACACACAAGACTCATTCGAACATTGATCAAAACCAAAAGATTTGATTGTATGATCAAAACAGATATTCCAAGATCTAGACACTTGCTTAAGCCCATAAATGGGCTTATTGAACTTGCACAACATGTGCCCTTGGCCATTTAATATGAATCCTTCTGGTTGCATCATATAGATGCTTTTATCAAGACTTTCATTAAGGAAATCTATCTTGACATCCACTTGCCAAATCTCGTAATCAAGATGAGCCGCAATGGATAAGAGAATCCGAATAGACTTTGGCATGGCTACCGGCAAAAAGGTTTCATCATAATCGATCCCTTCTTTCTGAGTGACCCTTTTAACAACAAGCCTTGATTTAAGCCCGTCTAATCATCTCTGTCTCTTATATACCTACTTGCATCCGATAGGTTTTATCCCTTCGGGTGATTTTATAAGATCCCAGACTTTATTAGAGTACATGGATTCCATTTCAGATTTCATAACCCTTTGCCATTTTCTGTATCTTTATCTTGAAGTACTTCATTGTAGTTAAAAAATGGTTCGTTTCTTATTCATCAGGAACCTTGCCATAAGACTCTCCCAAGAACATAAAACGACCAGGTTGACGAACAACCCTCCCACTACGACGATGCACTACTTGTGTTTGTGTACATTGTGCAAATATTGAACATACTAACTCACTATCCACAGATTGTGCTGGTTCAAGAAGTTACGTATTAGTGGTTTGTTCAAGATGTGCACAAATATCGGCATTCCTCCCACTACGACGAGGTAATGGAATGTCGATATCCATTTACTGTGGTATTTCCTCTTGTACTAAAGGTATAGACGAATTGTGCCCTGTTTTTCTATCCTCTCATTTTCATTACAACAACACTACTCCTGGGCTTATGGTCTATGATATAATCCTCTTCTAAGAATCTGGCATTGATAATAATAACATTATATTCTTGAGGATTATTAAATAAACCACGCTTGGTTCCTTTTGGATATGCAACAAAGAAACACATTTTTGTTCTTGATTCTAACTTATTCGCATTACCTTTCAGCACATGTGCTGGACTACCCCATACTTAAATATGTCGCAGACTAGGGTTACGCCCAGTCCCCAATTATATGGGTGTAGTAGGTACTGACTTTGATGGTACCAAGTTCAGAATATGTGCAGCTATTTCTAAAGCATATCCCCAAAAAGAATCAGGTAGGTCTGAATAATTCATCATAGATCTTACCATTTCTATAAGAGTCTTATTCCTTCTTTTTACTACACCATCATGCTGTGGCATCTCCGGTGCAGACAACTGGGATGCAATCCCATTCTCTAATAAGTATTTCTTGAACTCTCCCAAGAGATATTCACCACCACGATCTGATCGTAGTGACTTGATACATTTTTCTAAACGCTTCTCCGTTTCTGTCTTAAATTATTTGAATTTCTCAAAGACTTTAGACTTACGTCGGATTAAGTAAATGTATCTATACTTTAAATAATCATCTACAAATGTGATGAAATACTCAAAGCCTCCTCTAGGCTGGACATTCATATGACCATACAAATCAAAGTGAACCAGTTTTAACTATTCTTTAGCGCTATAGCCTTTTGCCGAGAATGATATCTTAGTCATTTTACCTTCTAAACAGGATTCACAAACTAAAAGTGCCTCTACTTCCAATGAACCTAATGGTCCATTTTCAACCAGTTTTTGAATTCTTTTTAGATTAATATGACCAGGGCGTAAGTGCCAAAAATATGTTTGGTTCATTTTGAAGGTTCCTTTCTCTTAATCGGTAAACTATTAATGCTATTCAATTCACTCAGTTGTAGTACTGACAAGTTAGGATTATTAATGTAAAGATCAATCACTAATGTACCAGAACAAACAAATTATTTATTTTTTCTAATGATAACTGATTTATCATTAAAATAAACAAAATATTTGTCCTCAACCAATCTAGAAATATAAATCAAATTCCTTCTAATGGAAGATACATATAGACATTGCTTAATCATTAATATCCTATTCTGACTATACTGAAAATAAATATTTTCTACTGCAACTGTTGCCACATTCGTAACTGCCCATATGTAAATTTTCTCTATTTTTAAGTTGTCTGGTTTCTTGGAACCCCTGCAAAGTATTACAGACATGATTAGTGGCTCCCGAATCTACACACCAGGTACTGGTAGATCGGACCACTAAACTAGATACAACAATAAATAAATGAAATTTACATATGTTGTTATAACGGTTTATGAAACTGGGACAATCTTTCTTTAAATGTACTTTTTACTGACAGTGAAAACACTGGCCCATAGACTTTTTCACTCCTCCTAGAGGTTCAGTGACTGCTACACGCACTGCTCCTTGTGGGACTACAGCTTATGCATTATTCTTCTTTCTTTCTTTCTTGCTTTTGGGCATAGAAGTTGAAGCTTTCTCAGCTACTAGAGTACTGGCCAGCTTGCCAAGGAGTTCCTCAACTGCTTGGAATTCTTTAAGAAGTTCTAACAATGAATAAAGCTTATTCATGTTGTAATTCTGTTGGAATCCCTTAAATAAATCCAGCAACAACTGGAGAATGATATCGACCTGAGTTTCCCCATCGATTTTAGCTCTAAAGATCTCTTAGTTCATTCAGAAGACCGATCGTCTTCAAAACAAGATCCTTAACTCGGGTTCCTTCAGTAATAGTCGTGTTCATGAGGCCTTTCATCGAAACCTACCTTGCGACATGATTATGATCCCCAAAAATGTCTTTGAGGTTCAGCATTATGTTGTAGGCGGTGGTAAAAGACTAATGCTAATGTTGTAGCATATTTGACAAAAATGCCAGAATGTAAAACCACACCATCTCATCAGCCTTTTTTCACTTCCGGCAAGCCTGGGTTTCCTCATCGGTCGCCCGCTTACCAGGTTCTGCTGGACAAGACTCAGTGAGCACAAACTTGTACTCTTTAACAGTAAGCACAATGTTCAAGTTCCCCTGTTTTTTAGTCAGTATAATTAGGTCCAATTAATTTGTTTTAGTAGAGAATAATTAAAAGTGGATCGAAAGAGTTTGCCATTTTAAAACTTGAGAATCACATACAAATTATGACGGACAATAATAACTTTGAACACGTATTTTAAATATGGTACCCTTTACCATGTCAAAAAGCGGTTGCCAGCAGCCTAAGATTTTGAACAATATGCCATGTTAGTGAGGTCGTCTATTATTCATTATTTTTTAGACAGATGTAAACTTATTAAATTTTACTATCTAGACAATGCCTTATTGTCAAGCAATACATACTATCTAGACAATCCTTTATTGTTAAGTAATATATACTATCTAGATAATCCTATATTGTCAAGTAAAATTTAAATAGCCGACTTCTTTTGGTCCTACAAATAATAGTAGAGACTCAAATGGAGAGCATACTATTATTTATATCTAAGTGTATACCATCATTTAATTTAGTCAAATGATTCTGCAATTTATTCTTTCTGATATGGAGGTGGGCACTAAAATCCACACGAAAAATAAATCACATCATTTAAAATTATCAGTCAGTAAAATTTGTACAATGATTCCGTAATCTATTCTTTCCGATATAGAGGTGAGCACTATAACACACACGAAGAATAAATTACATCATTTATAAACCAATGATGGAGACCGTGGAATTTTTATGTGAAAAAATCCCTCACCCACTTAGTATTTAAAATATTATTTTCTGAGGGTTATGAAAATTTTATATTAAATTCTAGTCAACTAAAATACAAGGGTATGAAATATAAAAGACATGTGCAATAAAATTATTTTGCTCATTTTTAAAAAAAAACTTATATTTTACAATTACGCAAAATTTATATTTATATACCCTTTTTTAATTTGACAAGAACTAAATATAAAATAAAATGTGATCTAGGTATGGTCAAGTATCCATGTTGTCCAAAATTATAAGGAAACCTAATAATTAAACATATATGACCAACACACAATCACACAAAGTATTAAACCATTCAATAATAAGAATAATTAATTCATGCTATTATGGTCCAAGCTTCATTATCCCTAACTCGTTAGAAACCTGTAACGATCTATGTCGCCACTTCATTGATTATGTCAGGAATCAACCTTGGTAAAAACGCATTCTTCAACGTTCTTCGTTAAAGAAAACACATAAACAATAATTACTTTTTATCTCTTTCCAATATTAAATGCCTTCAATCTAAAAGTAATCACAACCACCTATAACACTATTATAATCTAAACTGTAATAACTAATTTATTATAATCATATGCCTTACTTTTAAGGAGTTCACAAATTGATCTAAATTATTTACAACCATGAATAAAACCAATTATCATACACATCCTAAATTACCCACGAATATAATAACATCTGTGGGATCCAATCACATATATAAACATACATAACGTGAAACCTAATAACGAGCACTAACAACACTAACAGCTCTATGTGTGAGCCCTATCACATATACTATCACAATGAACAACATTGCTAAAATTAATAAGCTATCTGTTTCTGGACACAACTCCTCTCTCTCATACAACTCACTTTCAAATGAAAAGCATATAACTAGGAAACCATCTCCTCTGATCCATTACTCAATGTACATTAATACACCTCATCGCTCAATGATGTTGCGTATATATTGAACAAACATACTTTTGCTAAAACCCTATATAAGAAGAGATACTACGTCCCTAAAGAGGGATTTCACCTTTTGAAAGGATCATGTAGAGGATCCATATGAGGAAACCATCAATTGATATAGGGTTTGAAAGCATCATATTGCGATATTGGTCCCAGATTTCACTTTAATTCTCACTCAATTGGCTGCGAAAATCGATTAATTTTTCGCCACCGCAATACATGTTCGTTTGATGTTGCGTATAGATTGAACAAAATACTTTAATTTTTCGCAAAAACCCTATAAGAAAAAAATAAGGGATTTCACTTTGTGGATCATATTTAGTAGAGGATCCCTATATGAGGAGACTAAGATTTGAACGGATTGTTATCGCAACGAAACCCCTTCATGTCAAAGAATTAACCCTTGCCCAAAACTAGGTTATATTACTAATTTCACTCAATCTCCCGATTTGCCTAAAAAACAATTTTTCTTCCCAATCCTACCACCTCAAAATACGTTCGACTATTTACGATTGCACTGTAAAGGCGCACTTACTCGCGCTCAACCCCATCAAAACCCAAAAAAATCAACTCAAACCTCCACTCAAGTGTTCCAAAAATAACCATCGAATCCACTTCGATGTTCTCAATCAAAAGTAACTCAAATCGCTCTCCGCTGCAGATGTGTATAGTAATATAGAGTGTGTAAGTGTTCCTCTCCAGACTCATCCGCTCCTCTCTCATATAATCCTCATAAAACTAACAAATATCCTTGGGCTCCCTATAGAAGAAACCAATCCACATATTCTATAAGACCTTCCTAAAAATAATATCAATTACAAATTAAGATAACAAAACAACTGTACTTATATAAACTCAATCTCACCTTCCATACTACAGACACATTTTCCTTTACTAGATATATAAGTGTACTTATTCTTTACCAATATAGAATGGTATAATTATATCTCTAAATATCTCCCTCATTAAATCTACGCATCCATATATCCGATATCTCCCACTTGCACAAACTACACCACTTTTACACTTGCACTCTACGTGTCTTTTCTTCTATCAATCTATCTTCCACTCCCGTTCATATCACAAACAAATAAACACCCCTAGATATATCATCAAATACATATAGATAATAGCCTACTCACATATGATATATATACGATCCTCTCTCATCCACCCTCATGTTACTTAACACATAAAACAACTAACTTTGTATAAATACTATCACTATACACCACTTATCAATTTTCGGCTATAGAAGAAGTACATTTCTCGCTCATCACATAACAACTCTATATCATCAGCTCAAAAAACTATATATTATATTTACTGTCATAACTGATACACCCCTACACCAACTGTACTCCCACCCAACAAGATAATAGACTCCTAATATAATAGTTATTATCTATATCAAGATACCTACCCAAACATTATTATACTCTCATTGTGTATTCATCATGAGTCCCCCTCCCCTCTCTCTAATCTCTACCAATCACTGAAACCTTTTAATAGAGTTTGTATTCGCATATAATAAACACTCTCTCAAACCTGTCACAAATTAAAACAATACAAAACTATGATTTTATAATTAGATTTTGACTATAACGATTTAATACTTTTGCCGCAAATATTTTATGTAGTACAAGACCAACCTAAGATATGTGATAGAGCAACTCAGGACTCACAATGAAACTTATGAGATAAACAACCAATCATATTCATACATGATTCTCAAAATTAATATGACTTCCCTATCTAATAGAGATGAGATTATCATATTTTACTCAAAACTATTATTCCCTTCATCTTATTTCGCTAGTATTATTCTGATAACATACCATTCAAATTTAATCATAAATTCAGGAATTAATTTAACATAGATAGTCAGAGATATTATTACTCCAATTCCAATCCTAGTGATTTCCTTATGTTAATTCGCATTGTCCTCTCTTTATTATATCCATTTTCGTGCACTTTCCAGAGATCAATTTAAAATCATTCACAACAAGTATTATAGATTAGCCACGTCACACTACAATACATTCCAATATACGTTCATTTATTCATAGATTAGTCTCTCGTCTCGTCATCTCTATCTTTTAAACACTCACTAAGTATGTGTTTAGTAGAACTTAGAATTGTTGTTGCAAATATTCATATATAACTCAAGTCTATCGCCTTCACAAGAGATCTAAATAACAGGATCCATACAATTATAGAGACTCAATCCTTTGAACTAGCTCCCTTTAAGACTCATCATATAGAGATATAGACCAAAAACTTGAAGGAGCTCAGTCCTTCACTCTCCTATTCACTACCATTACCCTCCATCATGCATTGTTTTACAAAACTGCCACTAAATATCCGCAAATTCCACTTCGAAAAGCTTAAACCGCAAGAGATAATGCATAACATTTTCTTCCTAATTTTCATGGAATTGATAAATTCTCGCTCATCCCAGATATCCAATTTCTTCTACCTCCATATTAAGGACCCTTTAATCTATAGAAATTTGTGCCACTTTTTATAACAAGTAACTCAAAGACTTTTTCTGACCTGATTCTCTAAATGTTTGCTTACGTTCGAGATTATAGTTAAAACCTTTCTCCCTGAAAGGGAAAGCAAAAGCGTTTCTCTCAATTCAGTCTACCCTCTAGGTCCATCACTGGTTCAAGAAAGGGCAACAAGACTGCTCATAGTTTCCAAATTTTTAACTAAATTTTTTTTATCCCATGTTACTTTCAAGACAAATGAACTTCGTAGGCAGATATCTGATCGCAAACAATTGACGCGCTCAAGAGGACATAATAACTAATTTTTTAATTTCATTTCAAAAAATATTTACTCATGGGAAAGTTCATTTTCTAAGGACCTACTTCTGAGATGTCTAAACCCACCATCAGGTTTTGAAACATGGAGACTAGTTCAGTTCTTTTACAAGCTGGGTTGTAGCTAACAAACCATTATCTTCTCTACGAAATATGATTTAGTCGATGAACTGATAGAGATATGGTACGGCTAATTTTCCTTAGTCTCACTCTAGAAGATGAAGCTTACAATTTCCTTGAGAATCTCTCCGAGAGCTCTCAGCAATGGGATTTCTCTTCTCATAGAAATTCATCAGCTCAAGTTAAGAAGGAAGTTAAGAAAGAGGGCATCTATGAGCTATCTGAAAATGTAGAGACTGGAAAGCAGTTAGATAGTCTCTCAAAGGAACTTGAAGGGTTAACTCTGCGGTTAAATAACAATTCTGTCAATCAGATTCAAGCAGAAGGATGCTCTGTGTGTGCTTCACAGAGACATATAATCTAGGTTGGAGAAATCACCCAAATTTTTCGTAGACACAAGCTCAACCCATCCCTAATATGGGTCCCCCATCAGCTAATGTTTCACGACAGCAACCACCTCCTGGTTTTCGCCCTCCAATCAATTCTTATCCACCATTCCAACCTGCTCCGCCTGCTCCATCACCCCATGTCACTCCACAACAATTTTCATCTTTGGAGGACACTCTCAAGCAATTCATCCAAGTGACCACCCAAAATAATCAGACTTTAAGCCAACTTTTACAAGAAGTTAGGAATAACAGCCTCATGAACACTCAAGCCATCATTAGGTTAGAGAGTCAAATGGGTCAATTGGCGAGTCAATTGGGTGAGAGAGAGAAGGGTAAGTTTTCGAGTTAGCCAATTCCAAATCCTAAAGGTGTTTCTTCAAGTGGGACCGCTCCTAACCCACCAAATGCACCAATACATGGGCAAGTTCAAGCCATCACTACACTTAGGTCGGAAAAGGTAATTGACAATGAAATAAGAATGCCAGATAGCAAGGAGGAGGAGAAAGAAGAAGAAGAGCATATTCCAATTGAGGTTGAGTCTTCACCTCAAGTTGTGAACCAAACTCCTCATGTTAAACAAGTAATTGAAGATTCCTCGACTAGGACTTTTGTTCTTAAGGCCCCATTTCCTCATAGGCTGAAAGACAATAAGAAGGGTACTTAATTCGAAGAAATCTTAAAGGTGTTTAAGCAAGTTCAGATAAACATTCCATTGCTTGATGCCATCAAACAAGTACCTTCTTATGCCAAGTTTCTCAAAGACTTGGTCACTCAAAAGAGGAGAACAAATGTTCCGAAAAAGGCATTCTTAGCTGAACAAGCAAGCTCCATTATTCAATGCAAGATCCCTATCAAGTATAAAGACCTTGGTTGTCCAACAATCTCATGCAAGATTATGAATCATCATATTGAGCGAGCTTTGGTAGATCTGGGGGCTAGTGTGAACTTATTTCCATATTCAGTTTTTAAGCAATTAGATTTAGGAGAGCTGAAGTCTACACCAATGACAATCCAACTTGCTGATCGATCTGTTAAATTTCCTAGAGGTGTCATTTAAGATGTTTTGATATAGGTAGAGACATTTTACTTCCCAGTGGATTTCGTGGTCCTTGATACTCAACCTGTTCAGAGCACAAATGGGCAAATTCCTGTGATCCTTAGTCGGCCATTTCTTGCTACAGCTAATGCGCTAATCAACTGTAGGAATGGATTGATGAAAATAAGTTTTGGGAATATGACAGCTGAGCTTAATGTTTTTGATACAAGCAAATAACCCTAAGAAGAGGAAGTTAAAGGTGTGAACATGATAGGCAGCTGGATATTTGATGGAGAATGTGCTGAGCTTGAAGAAGATTTCATAACTTTGTTGGGAGATGAAGTAAATGATCCAAAATTTATAGAAGAAGCAAGAAGCATGTCGAGAATGAAAGAGGAAGAGTGGGACGCAGAGGTTCATAACCTTTTGTTTTCAGAGCTAGATAGCGAGAAAGATGAATACATTGATAGTGTGAAGTTGTGCGAGAGTATCCCATTTGATCCTGGTATACTTAAGTTAAAATCTAGTGATTCATCCCCTTTGGAGAAACCTTATTCACCTATTGATTTCCTGCTTCCATCTGTTGAGCCCACTGAGTTAATTCAACTTATATCCCCTGATCTAGAACCTGATATTAGCCATCAAATCTTGGAGGTAAGTGGTTGGTTTAACAAGTATGTTCATGTTGTGATTATTATATCTGCTGACCTTCCACCTGATAAATATTCATTTTGTAATTAAATTGGGTATTATGCTTTTCTTTGTTCTCTTTCTAACAAAAGTGTAGGTTTACCTTTGTCATTGAGCTTCATTAACTCCAGGTGATATCCTTCCTTTTCATATTTACTTGTCTTTTTACATTGAGGACAATGTAAGATTTCAGTTGGGGGTGGGATTTATTTGCCTTATCATTCCATACACTTCACTTAGTGCACTTTGTTAAAAAAAATGAGCTAAATTTTTTGAATTTTTTAAAAAATGAACAAAGAAAAGCTTTGCAATGGTTCTTTGATATTAATTGAGATTTTATTTTTAGCCAGTGTAATAATGATGACGCATTCGTCTTAATACTTTACATGTGCATACTTAGTTCTCCTACTATCATTATTAAGAGAAATTTCATGATTTTCAATCATCATTATATTTGAGCACATATGACAACTTATGCATGACTAGATAAAAGAGTGGGCATAACTGAAAATTCCTGAAGAACATAAATGTAGAGACTAAGTAACCCATGAGTATTTGAGCCAATCTTCCTATTTGAGGGTTTTTACATCAACTCTTAATTTTTGAGAAGCGTATTTTATTGAGTAGTCTCATTATTCTTTACTTTGATTGAACACTAGAAAGTTATGTCCATGAAATGCAATTTTCTTTTAAGGATTCTTGATATTACTTGAGCTGAAGAACCTTAAACCTTAGGAAGTGATTTAGGCCGTCTTTGGCATCCTCAATATAGCCTAATCCTACCCTTACGTATGTACCGCTAGTCACCCCTTTGAGCCTTATTTATAGCATTTCTTTGGTAGCACAATATCCTTACCCTACTCAAATTAGGAGTGTAAACCATATTTATAACCTTCCCTTTTATCTAATAATATGTTGAGATTATCTATTCTATGTACGGGCAATAGTCAAAGGTGAGCTTGAAAAGAAAAAAAATGAATGAAAAAAAAAGGTTTGAAAAATGACGAAAAAAAATGAGAAAAATGAGAAAAAAACGAGAAAAAGTGATGAAATCTCTTTAGAAATATCAAAGTGAAAAATTTGTATGAGAAAAGAGATGTGAAGAAAAGAAAAGGAAAATAAGAAGTAAAAGAAAAGCTCGAATAAAGTTAAATTTTAGCCCGGAGTGTTAATTTTATATCTCAATGTATTTCTTAGATATTTGAATCCCCTATATATCCCTTCATTTGATTAGCCCTTGCCCTAAGCCTTGCGTTACAACCCTAAAAAGTCCTAAAGATCCTTTGGAATATGGTTCTAAGGTAAGAGTGGTGGAGGGGATCCATTTATGTATTTCGCTTTTCTAGTAGGATTTATCCGTTCATGAGACTCATTTTATTTCATTGATAGCGTTTTTCATATATACATGTGAGAGGATTTTGAATTTGAATACATTTACTCTTTATAGCCCGCATATAATGAGAGCAATTACACCATATTCTTGAGTGTTTCATTTGTTGAGTGTATGCCATGTGAGGAGTTGAGTCAAAGCATAGTTTGAATAGAATTTGCAAGTTTTGCTTATTTAGATATCAATGATGTTATGTTGTTGTCGATTCATACACATATTGAGATTGGAGAGAAAGAAATATTCTTATTAATCTTGCTAGTTTGAGAACTTTGATATTGTGCATGTGTCACATTGATTAGCTTGTGGGTGTTTTGATGTCTTTGTTGAGTTATTTGCATTGGTGAAAGAAAGGGAATAATTTTTAGAAAGAACCATTGCATTCGAATTTTGTTGGTATATTCACTACAAACCATCACGAGACTTCACTCGTCCTCTTGGGGGAACCTTGGGGTTAATAAAAGAATTTATTTTAAGACTTTTGCTTTGCTCGAGGACTAGCAAAGTATAAGTTGGGGGGAATTTGATGTGCCAAGAAATTGGTACAATTTAGGGCACTAATATATATCTTGAAGAGCATATATTACTACGTTTGTTTTGTTTTTGGAGCTTTTCAGGTATTTGGAATTAAATCGAGACATTTGCAATTGAAGGAAAAAATGGCTGCACGTAAGGCCTAAGTTCAATAAATTTATGGCACTAATCTGTACGGAATTTGAAGAAAACTCCAGAGACGGAAGTTCTAGACCTTTGAGTTAGCTACGCGCGAACGAAAACCTTGCATCAATCGGAGTTCGGAGCGCAAAGTTATGGCCGAAATAAGATCAGTGCGCCAAATAAATTAATTCCAGCGAGCCAATTAAATTCAAGCCCATTCAGCCCAATAGCAAGCCAGCTGACCCATGTCATTTTTATCATGTCCAAGTCTTGTTTCACAAGCCCAAGCCCATTACATATTAGGAGCTCAATATCTAGCAATTGCAAGAATAAAAGAAGCAGCAGCCGTGCACAGCAGGGGGAGAGCCGCATATTTTTTTTTTCCGCTTCTCTTTTCTTTGGCACCTTTATTGAGATTTCCTTTTCCTTTTTCTTTTCTTTTCTACCGAATCTGTCTCTTCTTTTCTTCTTTAATTTATATTGTTAATTAGTATTTGGATATTTTGGTGGATCACTTTAATTAATTCAAGATTGTTCTTCTTCAATTTAACTGCGCGCATTTAAGTAAGTATTTAATTTATTTATTTATGTATTATTTAATTATGTTTTGTATTTTAATTGCGAGCATGCTAGGCTAGGTTATTTTCTAGAGTTGAGGATGAGTATATTTGATTGATTCTCTTGCACGTATTCATGCCAATTGACTCTACCAATTTAATGCTTTAATATTAAAAATAATTTTTCCTATTAAATGCCTATTTTAATTGATAAAAAAATAAAATTGGATTCTCACTATTTTTTTGTTGGATTCACCTTATGATTTGTTAAGAGCGGATATAGGGTGTGTTTTGATGGATATAGTGAGTGTTTTGATTTTATACATTCGTTTGGCTGTGGAAGAACTAACACTTGAATTTTATAAATTATTTGGACTTAATTGAATTTATTTTCCGCATCTAATAGAGTCGAGAGACCAAATTAGTGCGAGACAGAGAGTGGAGTTTGCTGGGCATGAATACTAGGAACATGATATCAAATATATGACTCCGCCACCCTAGGATTTTATTAATTGATTATTTCATTAGTATTTTTATTAGTTTATTATTTTATTCGTATTTTCTAGTTGATAAATCATCCCATTCAATTTTTAAGCTAGATTAGGAATTAATTAAAATTAGTGAGAGAGATACGTACGTTACATCCGTTAAGTCCTTAGGGTTCGACCTCGCTCTTGCCTAAGCTATACTAGTATCCGATTCGTGCACTTGCGAGTAATTAAAACATTCACAATAGCAGGGCGACTCAGCTATATTTAGTTTGATTTTTTATACAGGTACCCATATGTGACAGGCACATCTGTGCTTGGCATCAAATACAAAGATGGTATTCTTATGGCTGCCGATATGGGAGGTTAGATGCTTAACTCATCTATGCCAAAATTGTCATGTTCTTTATGTTTTTCTATCTTGACTTAAAGGAGCTTTTGTATAGTTCATTCGCTAGTATGAACATTCAACAAGTTTGAATGATTGTGTCAACAAAATATTGTTGATTTTCGTTACAATTATAGTTGCATAACACATAAAAGTCTGTAATGAATATCTGAGCATTAACCTCGGAGCCCAAGGTTTTTTGGAAATTTCAGGAAAGGTAGTAGTTGTAGGTGAAACTTGTAGACATAAATATCATTTTCATGTGTTCTATGGTTGTAACACAATTGGTTTTGGGGTAGGGCCAAGGCCAGGATTTTCGTGGATTGCTCGAATTATACAACATACATTAGATTTTTTAACAAATTAATACTTATGAAATTTTGCATTTTGTTTAAGAAGCTTTTAGGTGGTGCTAGATTTATACCATGAAAGCACCACTTTTTGTTGATAAGTATGTCTCTATCTGTCTGTATGTCTCTCTCTGCATCTTGCACATTCAAGACTCAGGCAACTCAATAACATTTTTCATAATTAAAATAAAGATTCAGAGTAGTTACACATTTTTTGAAATTATTATCTTTATTGAATGTTTGTTTTTTTCATCCAATATGCCCACCATACCGTACAACTCACCATGCTCTCATTGCTCGGGAAATAGTGAAAATTGGAGTAGGATTCAAAAAAATTAGGCAAAGTTTTTGTTCCTAAATAGGGAGGAAATTTCATTCTTTTTCTAGGTTAAGATCAGCTTCTTTGGAAGCCAAGGGGTCTCTTTTGATAGAATTTTGAGTTTCCTAGTTGATTGGTTGAGTGGCCCTAGATATGGAAGAAACGAGTTTAAGCTAGAGTAATCAATCTTTCTTGTCCAATACATATTCAAACATTAAAAGCAAGTTTTGAAATTGACGGATTGTTTTGAACAAGTAAAACTGAGATTAGAAGAGTTAGTCTGGCCTGAAAGCCCTTGTTCTATTGAGGAAACACACACTAAAAGAAAGTTTTTGAAAATGGAATATTCTTTTTGAACAAGTAAAGCCGATACAGGTTACCAAAGCAAAGGGAAATGGAATCGAACAGGGGAGTAGCTTATTATAACTATTTTAGTGATTGCTTGTAAGTTTTCAATTTATTGAGCTAACGAAAAGCAACCTATCAAACTTGATTTTGCCCAAATCGATGTTTATGTTGCTCAAATAATGCGTGGTACATAAGCACTTTTGGGGTTTGGGTACGTCTTGCTAGTACATATTGCTTCACGTTGCTGAGTAATGCGGGAACTATGATTGGTTGCTTTGTCATTTCATTAGAACAAAAATGTTACGATTGAAATTCTAGTTTGGAGGAACCCGTTTCTTTTGTGAATAGAACAATGCATTTCTTAGTTTTAGCTTATCAACATCTATGTTGTTTGTAGATTGGAATGGTATATTGGTATTAGACATTATTTTTTATAAATTTTTAAATATGCTATTAACTTTTCAAAAGTTGTATTTAGCGTTCTTAAACTGATCTATAACATGCCACTTGTTTTACATTATTTTCCTACTGCCATTGACCAAGGAATTTGTGGTGTGATCTCTAGAGGAATAATCTTCCAAGTCAATTGCAGACCATACCTATGTGCCGATGTTGGTTGGATACATCAACGATTGGCTATTCTAGTCACCAAATTTCATGTTTTGATGGAGGATAAACTTTCTTAACAGTAAAGGTTCCATGAAAATCTAACATTGGGACTTATGGGTATTTACTTATGGTGATAAGTTTGGCTTATTGCACTTGGCCTATTGCACTCGACTACTAGAGCCACACATAGTTATTGTATTCCATGGAGTCAATTTGACCCAATAAGAGTTGTTATGTTGTACATTCAGTATGGCAGAAGAATCCTTCTAACAATAGCATAAATTGATCTCGCATACAAGAGAGTGTGGTGACTTCACTAAACTTTCTTAGTTATAGTGGGATGTCTAAGTCCACAATGAAAGAGATATGTCCTAGGACTATTCATAGATTATGATTTGTACTTGGATATCTTATGCTTATTGTTATTAATAAAGTTTATTTCATTTTACTTTATGTTCTCTAATAAATAATATATATTAATACTAGTTCATCAAGTACGTGACTTGATTGTTGGATACTAGTAATGTTATAATAATATTATTTAGATGTCTCTAATCATGTGTCAATAATCTAGGATTACATTGATATAATGATTAGAGTATGAGTTAGCTGATGACTATGTTCCACAAGTCATGGATATAGAGATATCAAGCTGAACACACTGATACTTGTTAGGGAACAAAGTATTGGACCGACCCACTTTGGGGACACTGCGAGGAGTGTTATATAATGTCATCAGTGATGTTCCCCATTAGTGATATCATATTATCCTCAGACCTGAGATCGTCATGGTTACCAACATAGGGATTAGCATTTCAGGCATCATCAAACGTTGCTCTTGATCGAGTAATTATAAAGATGATGATCAAGCATACTATAAACTATGTAGAGATATATGGTTGATCAAGATGGGATTTATCACTCTCATATAATGAGATAGATATCTTTGGGCTCCTTGATAAGTATAATTAATATTTGCATGGCCATGCACAAATGAGGTGTCATTTGTATAAGATTCATTATACTTAGAGATCAACAAATAAAGATTGAACTAAACAAGAATGACACTAGCCTAGTCTTGTGTTCAATCTAGATATCGGTTGACAAAAGGAGTTAATATGTGATATATCAATTTAAGGTTGTGTCGTTTTGACCTTTATACCCTTTGGGTAATAGTAATGTTTTATTAGAGATCGCTTACTATTTGTATGATAAAACGGGCTTTTAATTATACTGCCAAAGAGTATAAACCTACAAGGTCGCACACCAAAACGAGTTAGATCAAAAACGAATTGAAAATGGACCAAGTTGGACTTTGGCCTAGTTTGTTTTGTTGCTTAGGGTTTTCTCGCTAGGGTTCCCCTTTAAAAGGGAAGCATTGTTCTTCTTGGCCGTCTAAGGAGAGTTGTAGAGGCAAGAAAGACGAAATAACTGAGAGAACCCTAAAAGGAGCTAGTACACCAAGCAAGTATCTGATCTCGTTCGTGTGTGCATACCGTAGAGGCGTCGTATTTTCTACGCTAAAACGACAACAACAGAAGGATCTGATCTATCGTGTTCGTTTTATTAACTCGAAATCTCATACAAGGTATGTCTTCTGTCGATTTTATTGAACGGTATAGATCCTAGGGTTTAATGATTAGCGCAGAAATCTGTGTATGTGATGCATGTTTGCTGCCCTAATTCTCTACACACAAATCATAGTTGGCCAACTATGTGGATACCCATTTGTTTAATGTTTCTCAATGAATGGAAGGACAAAGAGACCGTGTTCCAATATCCCGGTATTGATATTAAAGCAAGACTATTATATACCTCCGATAATTCAAACTTTAAACTAATTGCTGCAGAACTGGGTTGGGCTTCAGAGCATGGTCCTGAAAATTTTGGTCATTAACATGCTGGGAAGTGAGTATAACTGAAAGAGAGGACTTGGGGGAAAAAAAGTACTTGTTCAACTATGCAATTTTAAAGAATTTTAGATCAGTCCGAGGGAGGGTTCAATTATTAATATTTAGAAATTAGATATATGATGTGCAAATTAATTATTTGGGTTTTGAATATCTGTTCTTTTCCTTATGGGAAACTAAAATGGGTAATATTATCATTATTTCCACCTTTTGTTATCCATGCTTAATGTGATTCACTTTCCATTTACGGGTCATATGGTTCTACCTTGCGATACAAGAATGTGGAGCGAATGAAGCCAGTTGGGAAGCACTCTCTTATTGGTGCAAGTGGAGAAATTAGCGATTTTCAAGAGATTATGCGTTCTCTTGACAACCTTATGTAAGTATTGGTTCTTCTAAGCTGTACTTTGCAAGTAAAAATTTTTGGTTAACCATCATGTATTTGTCCCATTTTATTGGAGAAATATTATACTTTTGGGTTGCTGCTGCGACTAATTTGCTTAACTGATGTAGCTTGTATGACAATATTTGCGATGATGGAAATTCCTTGGGCCCTAAAGAGGTCCACAACTATTTAACTCATATGATGTACAACCGTCGCAACAAATTCGACCCTTTGTGGAATTCACTTGTACATGGTGGAGTGAAAAATGGACAGAAGTATCTTGGATCGGTATTCATTTGTTCTTCATATTAATTATGATGCTGAATACTTAGCCACTTGTGTTTAGGCCATAAACATTGTAATCTTGTTCAGGTTAGTATAATCGGTGTACATTATGAGGACAATCATGTTGCCACTGGATTTGGAAATCAACTTGTGCGGCCAATTTTCAGTGATGAATGGCACGAGAACATGAGTTTCGAGGATTGTGTTAAGTAAATAGAGAAATGCATGCGTGTTCTTCTATATCGAGATAGGTCTGCTATCAACAAGCTTCAGGTATGCACGTGTCTCTCGTCTTAGTTGTAGTACGATGTCTGATGGAATCTATTTTACTAATTAACATTTAACAATTTCAACAATTATGTTCTTGACAGAATCATCGGATTTCCTTTTAAATCAGAGCTTGTTTGATAAAAGTAAAAAAGTTACTGGGTGAGAGTCCGAATAATTTATAAAAATGCTAATTTTTTTAATAGTCATGTTAATGTGTGCCCTAAGGGCACATGTTACGCACCTATAAATAGAAATAATTAAATTCTAACATGCATTAAATTAGGCTCAAATTCTCATGCAAAGTGTTATTCTTTTTATTCATGATATGGTTAACATGTACCCCAATGGCACATGTTATCATTTTCTTTTTTCAAAGATATTTTGTTTATTGAACTTAAGTTAAATACTATTTTTCCAGTAATTTTTTTAGTGGCAAGTTATAAGCCAACCCATTATTCATCTCACTTCAAACTTACGTGAATTGTGTCATTATAAGTGGTGACTGTACGTGTTATTGAAACACAATTTAATTTTCGGTTTTTTGGCCCACGATGAAGTTATCAGACACCTGTAGTCTTACTTGAAAAGTTTTTTTAGAAGGCATCTTGCTCTATGTTTCTGCCCTTGTGTTAACGTGTACCTATAGTGATGTTAATAACATTAAAAATTTCCCAGGACTTTTGAATATTATGTGAGTTTTAAGTATGAAGTGCAGAAAAATATTTCTCTTTACCCATTATATCTTGCATTTTCTTCTCTCTTTTTCCTTGCTCACTTCCCATCTTATCCATTTCCTTTCTGTCTGGGGGCATACTCAATTCTGAAATGCATAATTGTATATGGACTATGGAGGTATACAAAATTATATAATTTTTTGGGAAATTGAGGATAATGGTGACATGTGTAATGGTTGACCTCTCCCACCCTTGCATTACTGAACAGTCGAAAGTTAATGCAAAAAACTTAGATGGAAATATTACTCCTCCTCCTTAGGATGGTAAAAGTTATATTTCTCTCTTGATTTCAATGAGTGGACCAGCAGTCTCCACCGGAAGGGAAGGAAAAAAATGTAAAGAAATTACAATTGTGGAAAATTATGAACACCCCCCCCTAAGCTGCAAAAAACAATACACACCGCACAATTGCCCAACCTATTCCACAACCTAATAAACCCTAGTCCACTTGACCGCCATTTTCTTTCTAATCTTTCTATCCTTCTTATCTTTTTTTTGGTTTCCCACGAGATGTCTTGCCCAGCTTTCGTGCACCTCGACTAATCCCCGCTCGCAGTTCGTAGCTGTCGCTGGTCAAGCATTATTTTGACAACGTCGGGGTTCGACCTTGGGAGCTTCAAGTCAACCCAAGGTTATCCCAGTGATAGTCTTATGCCACTGGGCCAAGATGTTTGGTTCTATCCTTCTTATCAAATTCCGGTTTTTAAAAATAGATGGAGTAGATCTATGAATAGAAGCTTTGGATGCACAAGTGACAAATGTGTGTAACTTTTCTGAACGGGGCTATTTATCTTAATTATGTTTACTTTGCTTCAGTACTTCACATCGTAGTCAAATTTAAGATTAGCGTATCTCATTTCTGCTAGTTTTAATTTAGTACTGTTGGACTAGACCTTACAAAGTTACTATTCTCGGCTTGCTTTAGTTAGACACTTATGAAAGAGATATGTCCTAGGACTATTCATAGATTATGATTTGTACTTGGATATCTTATGCTTATTTTTATTAATAAAGTTTATTTATTTTACTTTATAATCTCTTGTAAATAATATTTATTAATACTAGTTCATCAAGTACGTGACTAGATTGTGGGATGCTAGTAATGTAATAATAATATTGTTTAGATGTCCCTAATCATGTATCAATAACCTAGGATCACGTTGATATAATGATTAGAGTATGGGTCAGCTGATGACTATGTTCCACAAGTCATGGATATGGAGATATCAAGCTGAACATACTGATACTTGTTAGGGAACAAAGTATTGGACTGACCCGCTTTGGGGACACTGCGAGGAGTGTTACATAATGTCATCAGTGATGTTCCCCATTTGTGATATCGTATTATCCTCAGACCTGAGATCGCCATGGTTACCAACATAGGGATTAGCATGTCAGGCATTATCAAACGTTGCTCTTGACCGAGTAATTATAAAGATGATGACCGAGCATACTATGAACTATGTAGAGGTATGTGGTTGATCAAGATGGGATTTGTCACTCTCATATATTGAGAGAGATATCGTTGGGCCCCTTGATAAGTGTAATTAATATTTGCATGGCCATGCACAAATGAGATGTCATTTGTTTTGGATTAATTATACTTAGAGATCAAGAAATAAAGATTGAACTATACAAGAATGACACTTGCCTAGTCTTGTGTTCAATCTAGATATCGATTGACAAAAGGAGTTAATGTGTGAAATATCAATTTAAGGTTGTGTCGTTTTTGACCTTTATACCCTTTGGATAATAGTAATGTTTTACTAGAAACCGCTTACTGTTCGTATAATAAAACGGGTTTTAATTGTACGGCCAAAGAGTGTAAAACCTACAGGGTCGCACACCAAAACGAGTTGGATCAAAACGAATTAAAACGGGCCAAGTTGGACTTGGGCCCAGTTCGTTTGTTGCTTAGGGTTCTCACTAGGGTTCCCTTATAAAAGGGAACCTTTGTTCTTCTTGGCCGTCAACGAAATTGAGAGAGGCAAGAAAATTCGAAATAGCAGAGAGAACCCTAGAGGGCGCTAGTACACCAAGCAAGATCTCATCTCGTTCGTGTGTGCATACCGTAGAGGCGTCGTGTTTTCTACGCTAAGGACGACAACAACAGAAGGATCAGATCCATCCTGTTCGTTTCATTGACATCAAATCTCGATTAAGGTATGTCATCTGTCGATCTTATTGAACTGCATAGATCATAGGATTCAATGATTAGTGCGTAAATTAGTGTATGCGATGCATGATTACTGCCCTAATTTCCTAACAACTTAGACCAATGATGACCACTAATTTTGTTGCGGCACTTGCAATTACATATACCATGCTTTAGGAACTTCTGAACGAGTGAAAGTAGATAATTTGAAGGCTTTGTTTCATCTTAATGTTGTTAGAGCTAGTTTCCCTAGGTCTTATAATGTGAAAATATATTAACCCTATATTATGTCCTACTAGCCAGCGTGGCACACTCGTTATATGTGCTACAATACACCAAGTAATATTGGCAATAGTAGGTAGTGCTAGTGCTAAATCCATTAGAATGAACATAATTGAGTTTGTTGTAGTGTTTTTACCCATCATCTAAGAGGTCATGGTTCCATTCTTTCTTCTTTCCAACGAATGTTATTAAAGCAATTCAATTTGTTTGAGGTGTAGACCAAAATCTTTTCCTTAGGTTGATATATAATATACATTCTGGGTTTTCGTTTGAGATTTTTTTTGAAATTATTGGTGTAAACTAGTACGTACATTTTCAGCTCATTTTACGTGTTACTAAACGATGTTGTGCCCAAATCTCTTATCATAATAGAGTGAAATATTGTGTCAATTTGTGGAATTTTGGCGTGTCCAAATAAAGCATCTCTGCTTTTGTACTATTTTATTTCCAAATTAGGAGTGCACTATTCCTTTTTTGAACATCTTAAAGTGAGCTCAATTTCTTTTCTGGAACATAATCAACGTACCAAAATTCACGATAACAAACACCTCTTATTTTTAACCATCTTTTATCTTGGAATTGTTGTATCTTTAGTGTGAAAGTCAAATATGGACTTCTGGTTTAGGACGGAGGAGTAATTTAGATTTTAGATAAAGATAACCAAGCGAGTTTATGTTGCTGTGTTTGAACATTTATATACATATGCTTATGCATAAACATTTAAATATATATAAACTAATATGCATGGTATTTTGTGTGATAACAGATAGCCAAAATAACAAAAGAGGGTTTAACAGTTTCTCAGGCCTACTCTTCGAAGACCTTCTGGAATTTTACTGCTTTTCAGAATCCAACCCTTGGTGCTGAGGGGTCGTGGTAGCCGCCTAACCAATCCAGATTCAACTGGTGCCCTAATATGCATAGCGAACTGAAACATATTAGCAACCCCATTGCTGAAATCTAAAGTTATGCTTCCTTGAATTTAGTATTGACTTTGTCTGCGTGTTTGAATTCACATCTCTTTCTAAAACTTCTCTTGGGGCACCTTTCATTCTGGGTCTTTTGTCAGTAAGTGCTCGTTGGTGGTTCAGTTGGTGTCATCATCATGAATTAGTTAGGGGTTGGAATGTAAAATCCTCTTTCGATCTAGCCCCTCTTGTGTGTTTGAAAACTATAGAGTTATTAACACCGGTCCACTAATTTTAAATTAAAATGTTGGAATTCTGACGAGTGGGGTTATTCCTCGGGTAAGGACTATTTGCTCAACTCTGCTCGAGCGATTTTCCGTGATTGCCCCGGGGGTGTGGGGTGTCTGGTTTTGGGTCGTGGAAATGGAGTAATAGCACTTTTGTCTCCTAATGATTATCATTTTTTCATGCTCGTCCTTGAACTTTTTTTTCGGCAGAAGCATACTAAAAGTTTGCCCGCGTCCGGCACTCATTTAAAGCTGAATGCCCTGTTAAGAAGGTGGACTGAAGACGCTCGGGTAAATCATGTGCAAGGATATTTTAGTATTTCTGAATCAAAAACAAGGGACATTCTCAAAAATTAGGGCTAGATTTTTTTGTAGCCGAACAAACTACAAAGCATCAAGAAATAAAAGAGGAGAAAACCCGCATATTCCCAAAAGCTCATATTTTAGTTGAAGCAAATCAGATGGCCTCTTCATTCTTCACCACCTTCATCAAATTCATAATTGCTCTTCGTATTCTTATTCTTCATTTTTTTTTAATCAATAAAACAAAAACTCCCCAAAAGAGCAATCTATCAAAAGTGTGTACAATTAGATCCAAATCAAACATGCCCATATTCACCATAACCACCCTCCTTTATTATAGACTCTAAATTTGCTAATCAAACCCTTTAATTCCTTAACCAAATACAACAAATAATCAATTAATTCGTAGATTGTTGATACATAATTGGGTGGGGTGATAAGAGAGGAGACGGTGGCAAGTGAGCTATCGCTGAGCGTGAGGAGAGTGGTGAGGTGGTGGGGTTCGGGTTCTTGGGCAGGAGGGACGGTTGTGTGTATATAGATTTGTAGGTATATGCATATATGTTGTATGTATAAAAGGGGAAGAGGAAGAGTAGTAAACCAAATCAAGCTCTCCATCTCTAATTTCTTCCGATTTTAAATTTGATTTTGTTTGAGGTATTTGAGCTTTAGACAATTGCAATAAATTTACATTTGTACAATGAGATGTATATACACAATTGTGTTTTGTGTTGTATTAATAGTTAATTTGATTATTGTGAATCTAAATTTAGAATATGAGTTGGGGAAATGCCTGGAATTTAGAATTTTGATTAAAAATATGTGCATATATGCAAGTATAAGTGTTTGTTAGTTGGAAATACCCAAATTTTGGCTATGCATCTATTCAAAAAAAAAAATTCGAAGATGAAAAGTAATAAACTTTACGGGGTCATAAGTGCTAATAACCCATAAAAATGTTACTGGATGCCATTATCTTAGATATTAAGTAATAACTTATGAACATTTTTCTGCCCACAAATATACCCTTATGATCTATGTACTATAATAAAAAAATACAGTTATTTCTTTTTTTTGTCCATACATTAGCTTTTTGAAGTTAGAAATGCCTAGCAGGAGTAAAATCTTGCGAACTATAGGTTGAAAAAGAGTATATATTACTATTAAGTTAATTCTTCATTCATTAAATGTTTTCGTTTTTAGTTAAGCATCTGTTTGCGTAGAAAAAGAATGCGTCACACATCATGTATTGCATATTTTGTTAAAAAAAGAAGTATAGAATTGTAACCTAATAAAAAAAGTATAAAATAATCCAATGATATCATCTGTTATAAATATTTATTTACAATTTAACTAATCAAAAAGTAACACAAATACAAAAATAAGCGGATTAATCTTATTGATCAAAGAACTATTTAGACTTTCTTTTTTAAAAAAAATGTAACTCAAATACGAGACTAATGCACACCTGTAAAACATGATTAAAAACAATAATTAAATAAATAAAGAAGAGAGATAATAAAAAAAACCGAACCTCCTATTCACATGTCAACTCAAAACACCTTTTTTTTTGGTCTATGACTCAAAACAATTCAATTGCACTTTGTGTTTTGCTCCTCATTCTATTATTTTTGGAGGAGTCAAATCCATCCTTCATCTTCTCCTTTAGCTCTTTGCATTATTGGGCAACAATTCTTTCTGGGTGACTGCTGATATCTTCTTCTTTTGTAATGACGTTGATTGCAACAAAGGGATCACTTTCCACTTCAAAGCTTAAAAACAAACTATAGAGAGACATTTTCTTCCCTCATAATTTGTGGAGTAGTTAATATATGTTTGATGAATTCATAACTCTAACCAGCTCATCAGTTAAAACGCTAAGGCCCATTTAGTTGCTTTTTTAAATTGTGAGTTAGACAATTTATAATTAAATAATTATTAGTATTTGGTTGTATAAATTGAACAATTGTAAATATACTAATTTAAGTTGATTCACAAAACTCAAATTGAGTCATTTTAAGAAAAACATGAAATTGCTTAGTTATAGAATTTGAAGATCTAATTTCCATATTTGATATTGATTCCCTCTAAACAAAATTAAATAAAATAGAGGAATTGAGAACATATTTTTACTATAACATTTGGAATTTTTCATTTAAGTTTTCCATACACTCCTCTAATTATCTATAAATGAACAGATTTACAATTCATCAATCGATAGTGAACAAATTGTAAAATTAGGCAATTTACGCAATCAAATGGATTCTAATGATACAAGTAAAAAAAAATTAAGTATTCACAATACAATCTCCTATTCAGTAGGAGAACTAGAATTTGATGTTAATTAAGAAGGGCAATATATTAACCTTATTGTATAATTTTTTTTAAAATTAAGGGAGGTCTAAATCTCTCCCTTAACCCTATAAATAAACATCTCGCCCCCCCCTCCTCATGAGTCGAATCCTTGACCTCAGGCGAAAGGTTGGAGGGTGCCTTATATGCACTCTAATTTGATATTTTACCATTTCAATTGAAAATATCCTTGCAAGTATCACAATAGAAGAGTGTTTGAATGCGATTATTGAGAGAGGCACTAAGGGGGCGATTGACTATATTTATGATGAAAAAGAGTGTTTGAATGAGATTGGTACATTCTTGCATGACATTTAAGTTCTCTTTCAAGGGTGCGAGATGAGCTTTGTTTTTTCTTCTTCTTATGATCGTAATAAAATAGTGCATGTTATTATTATCTAGGTATGCTTTTAATGGTAGGATTTTGGAGAATTGGAACTCATTATTTCTGATTTGGCTATCAGATCTTATATTTGCCAATTTTGTTAATGCTATTTGGTCTTCTCTAATTGAGTGACTTTTTTTTAAAAATAAAAATAAAAATGCTAAAACGCTATAAGAGTATGAATTTAACATTACCTTAACTACAAATTTATGATAATGTATAATAAGGTGGGCAGTGTCTAATTTTTCTATTAAAACAAGATGGGCGGAAATTGATATTGTACTTATTAAATTATTTTTTTTAAAAAAAACTATTAATAAAAGTAAAAACATTAAAAATTAAGGCCAGCCCCACCACTGCTCCTACCTATCTATAGTGAATAATACATAACAAAAACACAAAAAAATATGTTGTGCACATCTATGTATATGTAAATTGAAAGATGTTCCATTTGGTTGTGATATCAAATTATGAGTGTTTTTTTTTTTCTATTTTGAATTCTTGAGATCTAACTACCTTAGCTAATCTTTTATTTATTTAATATTTATATACATAGGACGCCAACATAGACGCACATTGCGCATAACGAGTGTCTAGCATCATAGAAGCAAGACTGGAGTTATATGTTCATTTATTTTGGCAAAAAAAAAAAGAAATTTCCCAAAACAGTTAACTTCCCTGCACACAAACCCCCACCACACACCTACCCCCGAAAAGCCCTATTTAAGATTGTTTATGCTAAAATGACCCTATTTTGGTACGAGAGAAACAAACTTAATACAAATTGCATACAACACGATTCAAAATCAAAATGACATTATTCTATGCCAGATCTGAAATATTGTAGAGTCTCGTACCTTGGTGCGAATAGAGATCAAAATGGAGCGTTGCGAAGTCACATCATAAAAAGAGTGAGTTTTTTTTCTTCTTCTTTCTTGTCATGCTACTAGTTTAACACACGTACAATGTTTTCTATGCAGAAGAAATGATACCGGCGCACCAGTTGAGTAGCTCAAAACAAGACCGCTTTCAAGATATACAAGATTTTGTGTAGAAATTGAAGTCGACAGTCTTTCTCTCATATACAACATATTAACTGAACTCAAATTTTTTGAACTACTTTAAACACCGGTTTATTGCTAGAGTTGTAAGAAAGAACTTGTACAGTGACTCGTTCTGCCCTAACTCAACACTGGTCACGGCATCATCTCTCCTGCGTAGAAAACCTTCGGGTGCTTCTCTCTCTACAATTCCATTTGGATAAAAATTTAAATGATACATTTTTATTCTTGTGGGGGAGGTTTTATTTATAGAAGAGTTAAAGTTATTATTATTTTTAAAATTAAGAATGGGCCACAATCATATGGGAAATTTGGTTTGTAGGTTTTGTAGTGTAGGGTAAAGGACAAGTTATTTAATGAGATATAATGATATATATATATAGATATGTTAATTTGGTACATATGTGGTTGTAATTTCTTCACACAGTCGGCCCAAGTTTGGTCTTAGTGTTTCACTTTCATTCCACGTTTGCTGACCTCACTACTTTATGTCATCCCCTCTTGTTTGCGTACTAAAAATGTCTCATCCAATAAAATATATAAAACTGGAAATAAGATAAAAAAATCTTGTGTGGTAATATTTTTTTAAAAATAAAGGTCTAGATATTATTATTATTTTAAAATAATATCTTATTTATCAATTGTATTTTAAAATAAAGATTTTGACCGAGTGTAAACTTAATTTTGCAATAAAAAAAAATTAATGTAAATTTGTTTTGCATGATGTGTTTATTTTTTTTAACAAGTATATTCTTATGTTTCATTCATAAAACTTTAAAACAATATTAAATAAACACAAATACATAGTAATATTTTAGAAAATAAGGAGTGCAAACTTAACTTTGCTTAACTCCGAAAAAATTATTATGTGCATTTTATTAATAAATAGGTTTTGAATATGTAATTTGGTAAAATTATTCTAAAACACCATCAATTAAACACTTATTTATAATAATATGCTAAAAACATGTAGTTCAAACTTAATTCTGCATGATTCAATAATTTTTTTTTTTAAAATCTACTGCAAAATTAACTTTGCACTCTTTTTAGAATTTGGTCAAATATAAGCCCTTAATTTACAAAAATATTGTTTCTTAATTCTTTTGTAGAAAACTTTTTCATATGAGCCATGTTTTTCAATATCCTGATTAATTTGGTATTTAACCCATTTTTGTGGGATTATTGAATGATAAATGTTGTTTCCTTTTTTTGCTTATCCTTATTAGAGCGGGTTACACTTGTTGGATTTGTATGTTACAATTGTATGCATTAATCCCTTTTAGTTTTTTAGCAAAATATATTATACTCCCTTCGTCCCAATTTAATTGTCACACTTTGAAAAAATAAAAATTAAGGGGACATAATAATTACTCCAAGAAAAAAATACTTATTTTCAAAAATGTCCTTTACTTTTCTTCTAATAAAAAAGGTAGAGGGACCCAAAATAAAGAAAGTGGGGGGAGCTTAAAGGGTAATATTGAAAATAAAAAAATTGTTGTAATTAATGACATGCTAAATGTAGAAAGTGGACAATATAAATGGAATAGTGGACAATTAAATTGGGATGGAGGGAGTAATTAATAATAAATTTTTGTCACCTATATTTTTTGTAAGCTTTAATTATTGAAAACAACTTAATTATTATCTACAAAAACTGTTGAAAACAGTAACAAAATTACTAAATAGTAATTGGGAACACCGGGTTGAATCGCGAACTAGATCACTCTCTTTAAGACGTTTCGCGGCTCTGCTCGATGTTTGTGCTAGCAGTTCTTAATGGCCACGCCGTCTCTAGAATACAACAAGCCCAGATAATCCATCTGTCTCGATTTTCCTTACATGGCGGGAAATTGAAAATCTGACTCCATTTATAATTTTGGTTGGAATCGATAAACTATTTTTGCCAGAGGTAAATTTTTTTTTTCAAGGAAAAATTCTTAAAGTCTGCAGAGAAGATGACAATGTAGATTTTTTTTTCGTTGAGTGTGTATTAAAAACGAAATTTTTTTTCTAAATAAAAGAAAAAAATCTTTCCATTGCATAGAGGTTGAGAAGAAAACGCGTTGAGGGGGAGAAGGAGTTATCTAAAACTAACGACTCAAGATTGAGTCAAAACTAATTAAATTTTGAATTCAAAATAAAATAATTTTATTTTTAATAAATAAATTTTTTTAAAAGTATTTTGTCTAAAAAGATAATATTAGACCCAAAGTAAGCCCAAGCCCAGCCCAGGTCAGTCAGCGCGCGTGTGTGGGGAACCACACTCATCCAAATCCTCACCCAATAGCACAAAATTCTAATACCCAAAGGGTTCAAGCCCTTAGGCAAATTATCCCTTATAAAAACCCATGAAAGTTTTTATATCTCTCCTATGTGAGACTTAGGAAAACACATAGTGTACACTTGGTGGTTGCTTTGGTTTTTCTTTCTTTTCTTCGTCTTCCATTTTTTCAAATACACAAAACTTCAACAAAAACAAATACATAAATCTATCTTTAATAAAACATCAAATTTATGGGGGGTGTATTCAATTTAGATTCTATAGGATTTTTTTGAATTTTGAAAGTCCATAAGTATTCAATTGGAATTTTAAAAAGTTTTTTAAAATCTTATGGTATTCAATTAGAATTTTAAAAAATCTTTTAAAATCTCATGGTATTCAATTATGATTAAAAATAGTCTTTTAAAATCTTATAGTATTCAAAACTCAATAAACTTTAAAGGATTTTATAAGTTCATAGATTTTGATGGATTTGGGAGTGTTTTTATGAATAAAAAATCCCCCAACAAATCTTCTCTCAAAAGGAAAGATTTCACATGTATTTCTTTTCTATCTTTCTCCCCACTCTAGGCATTATTTTTTTCTCATCTCTATAAACTATTAAACTCTTCCACTCAATTATCTCTATCTAAAACCTCTTCTTTTCTCAAATTCCATGTATTATTTTTTTTTCGTCTCTATGATCTATTTAAATCTATCTAATTCATTCACTCTATCTAATAAAGCCTTTTTTTTTTCTGACTTTAGAGACGGTTACTTTCAAAGTTTTAATTATTCAATTAGTCATATTCTTCTGAAACTATAGAGATGTCGCCCTCGTTTTTTCCCCATTTTATGAATTTTTTAGACAAATGATGAAAATCGAATTGAAATGGCAAAAAAAACCAATCCATTAGGTTTTTAGACTCGATCCAAGCAGTTTGCAATGGATTTATAATTTGCTTATTACTTTAAAGTTGTAATTAAAATTCTTTTATTATTTATCCTTTGATTTTTTATTATAACTAGTTTTTATACACGTGATTGTAGTGCTTGACAAATGTCATTAAATCTATTAATGAATACGTATATGCTAAGAATTGAATAATTACTATGAAATAAAAATAATAACATATAAACAAAATATAGTATTAGGTGGCCATAAAATAATGAGAATGGAAATCAAAATAACAATAATAAGAATGAAGAGGGTTATGATAATCATAATGATGTTTAAATAGCAGTATGAATTTTTAGAATGTATTTCGTTAAATGTTTTACATTTTTGATAATGTTACTTTAAACTTGTAATTAATTTATTTTATTGTTTGTCTTTTTATTTTTTATTTTTTTGATGGACTTATTAAAATATGTAGAAATCCACCAACTTATTAAAATCTACATAAATTTAAAAGAATCTATGCATTAAAATTTGACAGATTCTATAAGGACTTAAAACAATCCATGAACTTAATAGAATCCACAGATTTTAAAAAGTTAATTAAAATCTTTTAAAATCTGAATTGAATATACCCCCTTAATCTTTTGATTGAGTCTTTACAAAATTATTTTCTTCTCTTCTCTGGTTGTTTGATTTTCCTAGAATTCTCTTAGCGTTTGGCCGTATTGCAACGTATGATTTTATGCTACTTAAAAATCAATGAATAAGCGCATTATGTTGTGAAATATTGATATTTGGATATCCATATGCAATATTTAAATATACAATTTGTTTCACATTAGAATTATGGTATGAATGAAGATGTTACCTAACTTTTCTCACATTAATTTTGTAGAGAAATAAGGATGTTAGCTCTTAATATAAATATAACTGGCCTCTACTTATATTATATATATCAGTTGAATAAGAAAATTTCTCTTATTCTCTTTTTTTTGTCTAGTTATTATTTGAATACGTTATCAGCACGACTGCTCTACAGTCAATTATAAGCCATTGCGAAAGCAGTCCACCATAGTTAAAATTTTTTCTTCTTCTTGAAGGCAAGTCATGCAAAAGCATACAACCATAGTTTAAAAATTCATTTTCTTTTTGTAGGCCAGTTTGAAATCAGGTATCGTAATTTCTCAATCTCTTCATACATGTCAGATTTATGATCTTCTTTTTTTTGTACGATTTATTTTGTTTTGCCTTTTATTATTGTTATAAATTTTAAATATTATATTTCATAAATAATTTGGACCTACATTTTCATGATTTATATTTCTAGAACTTGAAATTCATAATCATTATTTTGAACCCGAAATTCCACGATTTGTATTTTTGGAACTTGAAATTCCTTATTCATTATTCTGGACTCGAAGATCCATGATTTTGGGATCTGAAGTTTCCTATTCATTATTCTGGACCCGAATATCCATAATTTATATTTAGTGCCTGAAGTTCCCTATTTATCATTCTGGATTTGAAGATCCATGATTTATATTTTGGGCAAAAAGTTCCTATTTAGAGATCCGAAGTTCTCTAATTATAAATTTAGACATGAAATTTTATAATAATTATTTTGGGCCTGAAGTTACATAATTATTATTTTAGACTTGAAGCTCCATAGTTATAAATTTGAACATGAAATTCCATAATCATAAATTTGGACTTGAAGTTCCAATAATAATATACTTCAATATCAAATCTGAAATTTTGATATAAGAGGATATTGACTTAAAATCCCGTGAATTTGAAATTTTAACTCTTTATGAAGCTAATCGAAAATATATATGATTGAGTTATTTACTTTAGCATATTCATAGTTCTTGTTACTTGTCTTCTATTACATATATTCCGAGTGTTATCTATGAAGATTATGTAGCTTGTATAACACATTTTCAATAAAGTTTCAAGGTAACAAGTATAAGACATGTTTCACATAAGCAATAGAAGAATACAAAAATTAAAGTAAAGTAAATCCGCTTTAATGACAACTTAGTAGAGTTTGCTTATGAAGTGATTACTGAAACCGATATTCCAAAAATTAGTATATGAGATTGATATGATTTGACTTTATTATTAAGTTAAATGTATTTGTTGTCATGAGGGGGAATAAATAATTAATTAGGGGGAGCATTGTAAAGTATCTACCAAATATTTGCATGTTGTACTCTTTTTTCTTTAAATAGGTTTTGTCCCCTTGAATTTTTCTAGTAAATGTTTTAATGAGGCAGTATATTGTGCATTTGATACTAGTCAATGATTCAGAAGAATGTTGTATTATTTTTCTTTCACTATGATTTTTTTTCCACTGAATTTTTTTTATGAAGGTTTTAATGAAACAATTGTCATTGAATTGTGGTATACTGGATATTCAAGGGGGAGTGTTATGAAACATTAAAGATACAATTTATCCCACATTAAAATTATGCTGAGAAAATTACATCATAGTATATATAGTGTAACTTGTCTCACATTGATTTTGTAGAGAAGTAAAGATGCTAGCTCTTAATATAAATAGAGCTAACCCTTACTTATTATATATCAGTTGAATGATAAGATTTTTCTTATTTTTCTCTTTATTATTTCAACACATTACTAATTATTTTTCCCACAAATACTTCAATAATTGTAACAAAAGTTTTACAAGTTGCTAGGTAATGATTATTGATTACCTAAATAAAGGCGCTTTTATGATAACAACATATTACTCCCTCCGTCCCAATTTAATTATCCACTATTCTATTTATAGCTATCCCAAAATAATTGTCCACTTTTTACATTTAGCATGTCATTAATTACAATATTTTTTTTTTATTTTTAATATTACCTTTTAAACTCCCCCTACTTTCTTTATTTTGGGTTCCGCCACCTTTTTTTTATTGGAAAAAAAGTAAAAGACATTTTTGGAAATGAGTAATTTCTCTTAGAGTAATTATTATGTCTCCTTCATTTTTAATTTTTCAAAGTGTGACAATTAAATTGGGATGGAGAAAGTATATGATTATTGATAACAACATATTATATGATTATTACAAAAATCTACACCAGCATCTAGGTTTAATGGTTACCAAATAATGTGGATTGAAAGACAAGGATGAGCGTCAAAAAGTAATAATAAAAGTGAGAAATAATCTTTTTACTGTGCTGCCGGCCACTGTGTAGTCATCTGCCAGTAATTTTGTAAGTTTCACTTCTATTACTTATTGCGTACATAAAATAATTTTGAGTCATTCGAAATATGTCTACTTTTTACGTATTATAAACTTGAGTGATGTATACTGATAATATGTTTACGTTCTGTTTATTTTTATTTTTCAACTTTGTATATTTGTTAATTTTTAATCTAGTGGATAATTTAGTTAACTCCAAAAATTTTAACAAAATAACAATTTTTGGAGTTAAATCAGTTAAAAAAAATTGAATTCAAATACCTTTATGCTTTGAATTGAAAAAATGTTAATTAAGATCTTTTAAATCTTTACTTAATTTTCGAGATGCTAAATTCTAAGTAGTTATTAATTTTGAATTATAAAGTCAAAAAAGCGTAATCTGGGAAATCATAAAACAATTAATAAAAAATTTTAAAAATAACTGAAAAATATTAAATTGATATTAATCCACTCATTTTAGCTAATTTAGTAATTCCTAATTCTAAAATAGAGTGGGCTCAATGCAAAATAATTTTTTTGGGCTAAAAACAAAAAGGCCCTAAAATATATAACACAGTAACATTAATTGGCTGAAAATTTGGAAGAAAAAAGATTAAGGGTTTGATTTTTATTATTGTAATTAAAAAAAATATATGTAACAAAAATTATTGTAATTCAAAAAAATGTACTCCGTATGTAACAAATAAGTGTCGTAATTATAAATGTGATTATATACAAAACTACTTTAAACGACATGATTTGTTGGTAAGATAAACAATTTGTGAGGGTACGTAGACCCCCAAGATACATGTTATAGTAAGATGATCACATATATTTACAATTTAAATTTTTTAGGATAAGTTAGTTTATGAATTAGATAATATATGCATCTAAATGTATCTTTAAAATGTGTTTGCATGTTAGCTTATTATTATACTTTAAAATGAAAAAAAAGTTGTGACTATACATAATATAAACATGAAACGAGCACGTGGTAAGTCCAGTTGATGGAGGGACCTAGTCGGATTTGGGAGAGATCCTGAATAGAAGTCTCACTAGGAGATTTAGAATGCGGTTTTCTTTATAACTTAAATTTCATTGTTTCTAACAAAATATAAAATAAACTTATTTTTTTTCCCTTTCATAAGGTGGTTCAACTGAAGAAGGATTTCCGACTTTCGATTTGGGTGGCTCTTGTGAATATATTGCAGTACGAGGAAGGGAGCTAAATAAGTGTCATGAAAACAATTAATATATATCCAACATGATATGAACCATATAATTTGAGAGTGATATATTGATATACGAACCCGATTTTTTAATCAAGATATTTTTTAATATCATAAAATATTCGGATCAATTTTTACATACTTTAATTAATCTCTACTTATGGAATAATGGCTAATAACTAACAATAAGATATTTTTATAGGGTGAAGATATTGGCACCCCAAAATACTTCGTAATACTCCTACTTACATTTGGTCATTCGCAACCGAGTAAGGTATTTGTTACTCGATTTTTGAAGGCCGAATATAAGCATATATACTCGGTTCTTGACAACCGAGTAAGGTAATACTTAAGTCTTTTAAAACTGAGTAACATATATTTTATTTAATTGTTAAGAATCAAATGAAAAGAGATAATGTTTTTAAAAAATATTAAGGGTGTCGATATCTTTAACATTTTTATATCTGCCAAGAACCTATTTTTCAGGGTCAAATTTACCTACAGCAGTACAGCTTGTAACATGGTGTCCTGAATTGACAGTATCTTTACGTCGGTACGGTTGGGGTTGATGATGTGGTGCATGTGGCTACGAAATTCAACCGCGACAACTGGTTCCAGAGCGAACCCAACAACACATGGCTACTCTGCGTGAGAGATTTTTGGAGTGTGTCTCTTGGGATGAAGTGACATAAAGATACAACCCTTCTCCCTTGGAAAAACTAAAAGTAATACTAAAAAAAAGGAGTTTTTAAATAAACCCACATAATTCGTATTCTCATTTTAATAAGAAAATATTTTCTTTTCACCCCACTTATTTTTTTAAAAAACTTTCAATTCACCCCAATGGTGGGATGAGTTTACTGAATGCATTATTGGAATGTTAATTTCATCGTTACTAAAATTAAAATATGAAATTTTTTATCAAAAATATTCAACCTACCCCATCTTTTTTATACACGTTAACGACATACCACATCTTTTTTATAAGTTAAATAATAAATTTACTTTTTTATTGCACAACTACAAAATTCTTTATTGACCTCACAAAATTTCTAATTAGAGATAGGGTCAGGCCCCGTAAGTGACAATTTCAAAGACAATATAAAGTGTAAATTTGAAAAATAAAAATAGCAACAACAATAGTTTTAGATTTTAGGCGACTAACTGTCTAAAATGAAATACCTGATCAAATTAAAAATTAATTAGTTAACATAAGATAATTACCCCGACCGTTTTCACTAGCTAATAATAAAATTTCAATCTTCGTAATATTACTGTCTCCTATATGGCTGCATTTAATGAATTGAAAAAATAAAATAGTTTTTATAAAAAAAAATCATTTATTATAATATTTTGGAACTAGCGTTGTAGAATTATTTGTTAGAAAGAATTGACCATTTTAATTTTAAAAAATTTAAATGAGCAAGAAGATAAATTAGTGGCAATTTTTTTAAGTACATAAATTGGGGTAAGAAGAAAGAATTTTACGCTATTTCTTATGTTAAGATTAATGTAATATTGACTTTTGGGAGGGTGGGAGAACGGACTTAGGTGGGTATATTTAAGAACACCCTAAAAAAACCACAAAAAGAAATAAAATAATAATAATAAAACTTGTATGCCCCAGAAAGTTTTAAAATTTATATTGTGTCGGTCCAATGACCACATTAAATTTTGATTTAAATTAGGTAATTAACTTTTGGATCAATTTAGCACTTGAATATCCTGAGACTAGGTAAAATGATAATATAAAACACAATATAAACTTTATCTATTTTTTATTATTATAGATATAACATGACACAAGCTGTAGACAAATTAACTCTTGGAAAACTAAATTTTAATTAATTGAACAAAAAGATTGCTATTTATCCTAATTATATGGATTTGGATGAAAAATGGAGCTTTCAATGTGGTCCATCTTCAATAAATGGAGCTATCATAGTAAATTGCTTTTATGTTCATTATTACCATCAATTTGTTTGCTTATGTCTCGTCCTTGTGGCAGCTCAATAATGATTCTAATATTTTTTTTCGGTTTCAGACAATTTATCATACTGCATTAATACGTACCCCACCAAGTATTCTTGACGTAGATTAAACTCTTTTTTTCTCTTATTTTTTTCCAATACAAACAATAATAATAGATATCAAATAATTTCTTTAAAAAATGAGACAGAGAATAAAATAGATTCAACTGTAACATCATGTGTAAATTATTACACTCTTAATCATTAAGACAAAGCCTGAATCTAAGTATAATTTAAAGTTGAAATTTAATATTTGTGTCAAAATGTTTGAAAATTATATAATATTGTGCAAGAAAAATTGCTTCTTAGGACGTGCAGTTACTAAACTGCAACATTTATTAACTCTTTTCAAGTGTTGCTGTCACATGGCATTGTTTTTATTACCCTTTCATTTTTTCACAACTACATTAATTGCCCTCTAATAAATTTAGTATTGTGTAACCTTCGAATCGGATCAATACGTTGTCTAAAACTCCATGTAGTACCATGGAGTTCACATAGATATTAGTATTATGCGTCCAGAGAAAGATCTAATTTGTTGGTCCCGTTCCTACATTAGTCATTCAATTCAGAAAGCATAATTGGGGATAACTGTGCAAACTATATCCTTCCATGCCATTGTTGAACATGAATGAAATTAGTTGTGCGTCATTTAGATAAACTAACATAATCCATATACATATGAATCGAAAATAATATTATTTAATTATCTAAAATTTACAAACTATGATAAGAACATAACTCTTTAAGCTATCATACATCATTTTTTTTAACTAACAAAAATGACTCGAATTGGGGCTCGTTGCTCGTAATCCATATATATCGTTATTATTAGTGTTTTGTTTCTTTAAGCTTGTTCAAGCGTTACGATTTTTATTTTTCTTAAACTAAAATACATGAAAATCGAATAAACCTAGACCAAAACCGACTCGAAATTAAGGTTTGGTTTGGGTCCGGCTCTGAAAAATTAAAAACATAAACCGACTTTTCAAATTCGGATTTAAGTTTAGGTCTCCTTATTTTTTACCCGATAAAAACCAAAAAACACCCCTACTTATGTTTCCCTTTTAACATCTATTTAATTCTATTTATGTTTGTCCCATATATCAACAGTCTCCATTTATTATCAAGTGTCTTTATAGATTCTCCGGCATATCTTATGTAATTGTACGTATTCCTTTCAAGTAAGAAAATAAGATTAGCTACCACTCTACTAACATATTTGAATTTTTTTTTCTTAATATTATGATGTATCTTTTAAATGGACCTTAAAATCAATCATTAAGAATATGTCAATTTAATTATATTATAATTGTATACTTTTATTCATTATTATTTTTTGACACAAACTTTAAAATGGTTGTTAATCGTCTCAAAAAATCTTCATCGAGGAATGAGGATTTTTTTTGAGAGGGTGGGGGGGGGGGGGGGGGGGGGGGGGAGTTTGGATTTTGGAAAAAAAAAAAAAGCCACATCGATTTTAAGAAAGATTAGGGTTTTGCATTTAAAAACCCGAACTGACCTGCGCCATATATATATAAATATATTTATATATATATATATGGATGAGTTTTCAATGGGTATCGTTTCTTTCTACTTATCGATGAGTACTGACAATAATTAATGCTTATTGGTGAAGTGGCGACAACATTAACTTGTTATAGCAGATTAAGGTGACCAATTATATATATATATTTTTTAATTAATTTTTAAGATTCCTTAAATATTCCATTTGCCAAACAAACTTATATGTATGTATATATATATACATGCCTACCGTTTGACAAATAATACCATCAATTTATTGAAGTTTTTACATTCCTTATAGTAGAAAGTTTACGTATTCTCTTTGAGAATCTGACTATACTAGCATGGAGAGGTCGACATTTTTTGAAAAAATGTTTCCTATAACTCTTTTTTTTAGGATAAAGCGTTTCTTATAACTTGAATTTATATTTAAAAAAACCAAAATATTATTTTTAATCAAATTAATTGCAAAAAATGCAACCTAATTATTTTGATACGTTAATTGATATTATCCTCAAAAATTAAGATTTTTAATTTAAAATGTCTGAAAAAATATAATGGACTCTTAAATTAAAATAGAAGATGAGTAAAATTTTGGAACTTAATTAATTTTTTTTATGATTGAAGAATATTTGGCTGTAAAAACTTACCCCAAATATAAGTAAAATGTCACATAAGACTTTGTCTCCTAATGTGCAATCCACAATCATATAATTCATTACTTTTTCACAAATTTAATAAAAGTACAAAAAACAAAAAAGAAGTGGAAGTAGAAGTAGAAGTAAAAGATGTCATTTCGCATGTTTACATAGGACACACTTAAATTGAGAAGAGTCATCCATAATTAATGACAACGAAATGATTTTTTAATCACACACAATTTTAAATAATGTGTATATTGTAGGGGTTGTATATACATAGTAGCAAATTTTGAGATGGTAATGAATAGAGATATCCTGGATTGTAATTAGAAATTATGGAATGATTCTTTAATTTAAGATACCTTAAAATTAAATAGAAAAAAAATGACATGTTATCATGTAACAATAAGTTTCCCACTTAACCTTACATTTAATGCTTTGTATTTCTTCAATGTGCATTAATTATGTTTGTCAACTACTCATTTGTTCTCAACCTTTAATTTTCATCCAATAGTTAATATTATAGTAACCATCAATGAGTAAAGAAGGTAACCATAGAAACCACACTTATATATATGTGTGTGTGTGTTTTTAAGTTAAAACAATAAAACTTAGTTCTAATACTCCTCACTCAATCACTCGATCCTCTCATACTCCTTGTCTTCGCTTTCCAGTCTCCACACAAAGGGGGTGTTGCCCTATGGCCTTTTCCCAGTTCTCATTCCTTCCTCGGTGAGATCCATTGAGCGATAGGGTGAGGGAATTCACGAGTACTCTCATACTTTTTTAATATCTTACGCTCTTCCTTCCCTCGTCGGCAAGAGCTACTGAGCGCCGCCCTCCTCTCCTCTATGAGTTCACAGTTGTAAGGCAATAAACTCTCTCTCTCTCTCTCTCTCCAACCTTGCTTCTTCCAAATTGAATGCTAATTTGTTCAAGTTATCCATTAAAAAATCTAAGTTCAATTGAATGTAAATCTTATAGCCCTGATTTTTGGTACTTTATTTTTTAGGTTTTTCATTGGTTTTAAAATTTCGATTTGCTTATACTAGCTAATTTGCTTTAATTTTGTTGGTGCGAAAAACTAAAGCAGGTCTATTTTGGCCACACAGTCAAATGATTGATGCAATGATTGGAATAATAATGAACTGAACTAAGAAAGACAAGGATATGTAGAGGAGGTTCGCCTTATATGAAAATATGGATTAGTCTTTCTCTTGTGAATGGAGCTAAGAGCTCAGACTACTTTGTATTATAATGGATGAGTTTGTATTACAAGCTATCAATATCTCTCTAGTTATTCTATTCTCAAAAGATCACAATGAAAGTATTGCTAAGCTATTCAGAGTCCAAATTTCCTGTGTTAGGAGCTCTGTCGTATGCTTTTGAGCTTTATTCTTTTGTGTCTCTCTCTTGTAATAAAAGATTGATTGCCTAATTCTTTCTCAGTTGTTGTCTGGTTATTCTTGGTTGTTGAGGGAAGTAAATGCTTCCCATATATATATATATATATATATGTATATATGATAGAGAGGAGACTTGTGAGGGAGCTCTGTGGAGCAGGTCTAAGGCCATCCTTTATCTCCACCAACTCTAGCGTTGCTTCTCCATGGATCCTGATGCCTTAAATGTAGTTGGTATACATTTTATAAAGTTGAGGGAGGTTCAATGCGCCCTGCAGGATTAGCGACAGTCTCCCATGCTTCTGTTAACCACTCTGATGGAGTGGTTATGCGTTGTCGACTCCAGCTTGGCGAAGGTCCCCTAGAGGTCGGGCTCCATAAACTTATGACCTCGACTGCATAAGGGATACTGTTCCATCATTCTGACAAGCTCCTTCTAACGCACAGACTTGAAATAGACCTCTCAGCTCTGTTTTTTCATTTTGGCAGTAATATCCACGTGTTTTCCTGTGATTGGTCCACCGAGCTCGTGGGACCTTGATAAAGATCACGTTTGTAAGTCTCCGAGCTACGGCTTGAGCCTTATCCAAGTAGGTGGCCATGTGATCTTCTTTAGCCATGTTATGGCCAATTATTTGGCCAACCACAATAGAGTCGTTGTAGACCACCATCTGCTTTACACCCAAGTCCCCAGCTATCCTCAAGCCTGCTATGATGGCTTCATATTCAACTTTGTTATTTGAATCCTTAAAGAGGAACTTCAGAGCTATCCTTAATGTGTTGGCCTTAGGGGTGATCAGTATCAAGTTAGCACCAGAGCCTTATAAGTTGAAAGTTCCATCTGCGTGAGGTATCCACATAGGAATTTTTGGCAGCATTTCATTGAGGTGGTGGAGTTCGAGGTGTTTGAGTCTACGGGCGGCAATAGTTCTAGCGGCTCAGGAACCTGTTCCACGGTGTAAGTGAACTCTGTTATGAAGTCTGTCACGGATTGACCCTTGATCGACACTCTTGGTTTGTAGCTGATCACAAATTATCTGAGCTCCACAGCCTAGATAGCTAACCTTCCCGACTGTTTTGGCTTGTCTAGGATTCTTCGCAATAGATGGTATGTGAGCATGTCTATAGCGTGGGCTTGGAAGTAAGGCCTCATCTTTCTGAAACTAATTAGGAAGGCGTAAGCCAACTTTTCCAATATGGGGTAATTAAGCTCGACAGCGTGCAGAGCTCTGCTAGTGTAATAGACCAATAGTTGTTCTCCTTCTTTATTCCTCATGAGAGTTGAGCTAATTACAGTCTGCGACATTGCTAGGTGTAGGCACATAATCTCTCTATTTTTTGGAGAACTAGGTAGATGAGGAGTTCCTAGGTACCATTTGAGTTGTTGAAAGACAAGCTCACACTCTTCCATCCACTCAAAGGCATTCTTAAGAGTCTTGAAAAATGGGTGGCATTTATTTGTAGCATTTAAAATGAACTTGTTCAGAGCTGCCAGCCTGCCAGCTAGGCTTTGGACCTCTTTTGGCTTGGTGGGAGATTTCATATCGACCAGGGCTTATATTTTCTTGGGGTTAGCCTCTATCCCCCTTTGTGTTATCATGAAACCCAATTTTTTTTCTCCATTTACTCCTAAAGCACATTTAGCTGGATTGAGGGACATACCATTTTGTTTGAGTATGACAAAGGCTTCATTGAGGTCTGCTATGTGCCTGGAGGCTTTGAGGCTCTTGACCAGCATGTCATCGACGTAGACCTCTTTATTTTGGCCTATCTGATTTTTAAACAAAGTATTCAAGACCCTCTGATAAGTGGCCCCTGCGTTTTTTAGACCAAACGGCATGGCCTTGTAGCAGTAAGTCTTATCATTAGTGATGAACGAGGTTTTTTCTTCATCATTAAGAGCCATTCTAACCTAATTATAGCCGACATAGGCATCCATGAAGCTCATCATCGCATGGCCGATGGTGGCATCTACGAGTTTATTAACCTTTAGTAGCGAAAAAATATATTTTGGACAAGCCTTATTGAGGTCCTTGAAGTCTACGTAGATCCTCCATTTTCCACTATGCATTTTCACGAGCACCATGTTGGAAAGCCATTTAAGATAGTGAACTTCCTTAATGAAACTAGCTTGGAAAAACTTTTGAATTTCTTATTTGGCAGCCATGTTCCTTTCCGTAGCAAAGTTTCTATTTTTCTGCCCACAGGCTTGAAGGCTGGGTCAGCGTTGAGCCTGTGTACCATAACTTCTGGGTTTAGCCCTTTCATGCCGTTATAGGACCATATGAAGATACTGGCGTTAGTCTGCAGGCATCGGGTGAGCCCCTCCCTGACCTCAGAGGTGAGTTGGTTATTGATCTTGAGTATCTTGTCAGGTTCTGAGGGGTCCAATATCAGGTCTTCTAGGTCCTCAACTGGTTTGCCCCTAAGCTCATTTTTCTTGTCTCTAGGGTCTAAGGTGTCAATCTCCAGCCCTTCTGAGCTATTAGGCTCTTATGCGTAAATCAGCTCCTCAGCGGCCACAGTTTCGAGCTCCAGTGTTGCAATATCGGCACATTTAACCTTTTTCAAAAGCTCCGAAGTGGCAATACCTAGCTTTCACTATATTTCCTTTGATCTCCCCAACTTTGTGGGGGTTGGGAACCTTATGGTTAAACTGCAAGTAGATACGGTGGAGCTAATTTGGTTGAGTGCGACCTTCCTCAAAATAGCATTGTAATCAGGGGACTTATCAAGAACTAGGAACTCTGCCATGGTGATGATCTGCCTTGGAGTTGTTCCGAGAGAAACTGAGAATTTAATAGTTCCCATTGACCTGGTCTTCTCCTTAGAGAAGCCAACTAATGTGACTAATTACGGGATCATGTGCTCGGTGGTGAGGCCCATGGCTTTGAGCGCACTGTAATATATGAGATTATAGGTAGCTCTAGTTTTTGTGAGGATAAAATGGACATTGTGATTGCCCACTATTGATGTTACGACCAGTGGATTGTCATAAGGGTATTCCACCCCATTCATGTCTTCATCAGTGAAGGTGATCTCTGTGACTTCGTACTTTACCATCTTTGAGGGTCTGAAGCTAAAGAATTCCACCTCCAAGCTCGAGGACTTAGCCTATCTAATGTGAGCCTTTCCAGACTTGTTGTTGTTTCCACAGAAGGAAGAGCCCCTTTCAATCATAAAGATCTCGTTAGCATGTTCCTTCCCCTAAGCGTTTGGGGGAGCATCATTCTTCTTATCCACATATTGCCGGAGCTAGCCTCTTTGGATAAGTTTCTCGATTTCTTCTTTTAACTTCCAGCACTAGTTTGTCTCGTGACCTTGGTCTTTATGGTACCAACAATATTTTGACGTGTCCCTATTTTTCTTCGATGTCTTCATTTCCTGGGCTCTAGGAGCTGTCCCGAGTCCAGTTGGACATAAACCTCACCCAGCGGAGCTGTCAGCAGAGTGAACTATTATCAAGCCTTGATTCACTTGGTTCAAGCTTGCTCCTTTCTTTCTTACCCTTCTTGCTCCATTTCTCTTGGCAGCAGGGTGGACTGTGTCCCCCTTAACGCTTGAAAGAGGACAAGAGGGCTGATAGGCTTGACAAGTCGCAGCCCTAGAGCGTTTCTTCAACACTAATTTGCTTGTTGACCTCGTCTAAGAGCTCGTACATTGACATTGGTGCCATTTTGGCCAAAGTCATCAAGCAGTAAGGCGAGCTCACCCCTTCCATAAAAGTAGCTACTGCAACTCTTTTATTGAGATTATTGATCAACAAACTCCCTTGGTTGAAGCAACAAGCATAATCCTTCAAACTTTTGATCGACCTCTGTTTGATGGTGAATAGGTAAGTGGAGGGTTAGATTGCTTCTGCGTTCCAAGGAAGTGACCTATAAATTGAGTTCCAAGCTTATGCGAGCTCTGAATTGACCGTGGGGGTAGACCATTACACCATATTCGAGCTGCCCCCTCAAGAGTTGTGACGAATGTTCTGCATATGATGCCATCTAGAACATTCCAGAACCCAATCATGTTCTTATATTGGTGCCAGTGGTCCACATGATCCGTTGAGCCATTATATGACTCCAAAGTTGGGAGTTTGAATCTTTCTGGGACTGAGCAGGTTTGAATATGTTCTGTAAATGGGGACTCAGAGTCCCTCACCAGAGTTGCTGCTGAGCTCCCTCCTGTGTGGCGAATTGTCTTCAGCATTTCGGCCAGCTGAGTTGTTATCTTCTACTTGATTTTTTTCTCCACCTCTTCAACAGAGCCTTTGTTGGATAATCCTGTTGAATACAGACCCTTGAGGTCTAACATCTGTTTTTAGAATAGGGGGATGGGAGGTCAACCTCCTATATTCCCACTATGTCATCTCGGACCACATTTACTTGTGGGTTCATCACGGGAGCTGGCGAGGAATTCTGACAGAGGTTTCTTCATAGGAGTCCCCACGCTTAGAATCGGTTTGGTCTTCATCTGACCCATTGGTCATGTTACGACTCCTATAGGCCTCCTGCGGCGGTCCCCCAACCTATGAATAACTGGGATTCGCGCAGAAGCAAGAGGAGTAGATGCAAACGCAGAGGTTGAAGCCGACCTATCTCTTAGGCTGGGCTAGGGGTCTTTTTTTGAGCTACCAGCCTGTCAACTGGATTTGGAAGGCAGCCTATTGTGCCATTAGTGCCACCAAAGGATTTGGTTGGGTTTGTCCTAAAGAAAACATGATTAGCTTTGCCTTTTCTAACTTTTGAAAAGGGTGTGACTTTGAGAATACATCTTTCCCATAAACGGCACCAAATTGTTGGTGCGAAAAACTAGAGCAGGTATATTTCGGCCACACAATCGAATGATTGATGCAACGATTAGAATAATAATGAACTGAACTAAAAAAGACAAGGATGTATGGAGGAGGTTCGTCCTATATGAAAATATGAGATAGTCCTCTTCTTGTGAATAGAGCTAGGAGCTCAGACTGCTTTTTATTATAATGGTTGAGTTTGTATTACAAGCTATCAATATCTCTCTAGCTATTCTATTCTCACAAGATTACAATGAAAGTATTGCTAAGCTAACCAGAGTCCAAATTTCTTGTGTTAGGAGCTCTGTTGTGTGCTTTTGAGCCTAGTCTTTTACGTATTTCTCTTGTATTAAAAGCTTGATTGCCTAATTCTTTCTTAGTTTTTGTTTGGTTATTCTTGGTTATTGAAGGAAGTAAATGCTTCCTATATATATATATATGATATAGATGAGACGTGTGAGGGAGCTCTATGGAGCAGGTCCAAGGCCATCCCTCATCCCCACCAACTCTGACGTTGCTTCTCCATGGATCCCGGTACCTTAAATGTAGTTGGTATGTATTTAATGAAGTTGAGGGAGGTTCTACGCCCCCTGTAGGGTTGGCGGTAGTCTCCTATGCTTCTGTCAACCACTATGACGAAGTGGTTATGTGTTGTCGACTCCAGCTCGGTGAAAGGCCCCTAAAGGTTGGGCTCCGTAGACTTATGACCTCGAGTGCATAAGGGATACTATTCCGTCATTTTCACGAGCTCCTTCTGATAAGTGCATTATAATGCATTTGTTTAAGCCTATACATGCACATTATAGTACACTTATATGGCTAAACACATCAAATAAACTCCAAATTACTGCTTGTTGATTCAATAGCAAATTAGGTTACTAATCCAGTTTTGCAAGCTTAATTGTGTACAAAAGGTTTTGCTTTTGTTGATATGTGGAAATTCATTTGAAAGAATGGCAAGAAAAATATGTTAGAAGAATTAAAGAAGATTGAGAGAAGCTTGGGCAAGAAAATGAGTTTTTGAGAAATTTGAAGAAGCTAAGATCAATCTTGGCATTAGTAAGATCGATCTTCATTCCTGCCAGCCCTTGCAAAAGAAGACCCGAGAGTTTCCAAGATCGATCTTGCCCTTTCACCACCAGCAGCTATGAAGCAAGATCGATCTTGCTCAAGGCAAGATCGATCTTGGTCTCCTGCAGATATTTTCTCCCACTTGCATCAACTTGCCAACTTGCACAAAACTCAAGTACAACTCACCCTTTGCAACTTGGCCACTTGCCCCCACCTCTTTAGGACTTCTATAAATAGAGGGCATGGTTCAAGCATAAAAAAAAACAACTTTAGAGAGAGATTATTATTCTTCTTGTAATTGAGAGAAAATCAAGAGAGAAAAATAGAGTGTTTATTATTCTTCTTCTTGTATTTTCCATTCACTTGTAATAGACTTATTTCATATCTATTAATACAAGTGTTATTTTGATTCTACTCCATCTTTAACATACTTTTATCATCCATGGAGGGGTAAATCACCTAGCTTAGGCTAGGGGGTGAATTTGTTGTAAACATAAACATGGTTTAAACTCCAATTCCTTTAAGCTTCATGCCTAGTGTTATCAAATAATTATGCTTGTCTAATATCGAACATGTTTCATACTCTTTGATGGTCTAAAACACCATAAAGACTATGGAACTTCCATTTAAATTTCCTTTGCTTCCTTATGCCAACTATATGGAATTCTTTGGTAATTAATGGACAAGTTTAGTATGTCAATGATACTAAGACTCTTCATGCCATGTATGATGAGTACTTTATAAATCATTAATATACAACAAAGCACCTCAAGTAAGCATACATTATTCAACAAACACCATTGTAAATGGATGGCTATGCTATTCATATAAAATTGGAAAGGTGTATTTTAAATATGGTCACATCTTGTGGTTAAGTGTAAAGTATGGTTTTATTTTTCCTTGTCACCTACAACACTTAAATACACTTTGTGCCTATATTTGAGAAATGTCTAATGGGTTTAGTATATATATATATATTTGGTTGTATCGTTCTAACTTTGTGTATTTATTTTCTTCTTTATACACTTTCTTTGGTATATGATCCATTTGTTAAGAACTACCAAAGGACGTGTAGAAAGAGATTAATTTCCCAATTCATTTTTTTATAATCTATTTGATACAGATTTTATAATGGATCCCCAAGAAGGAGCACGAGGTGCAAATGGCGGGAATCATGCTAATGTTCAAATCCAACTCGTCGAAGAACCACTAATAACAACCATGAGAGACTATCTCCAACCATTAAGGAGTGCCACTCTATCATGTATCGTTCTCCCACTGGCAGCCAACTGTTTTACAATCAAGCCCGGAATGATACCACTTTTGCCAAGATTTCATGGAATGGAATCCGAAAATCCATACTTACACCTCAAAGAGTTCAAAGAAGTGTGCTCCACTTTTCACGGTCCACATGTCACTGAAGAGGTAGTAAGGCTCCAACTTTTTCCATTCTCATTAAAAGAAAAAGAAAAAACTTGGCTCAACCCACAAAGACCACATTCTATTACATCGTGGCAAGCTTTACAAACAGAATTTTTAAAGAAAATATTTCCCGTTCATAAAACGAACACTTTAAGGCGTCAAAATTCAAACTTTACACCAAAAGATCAATAAACTTTCTATGAATGTTGGGAAAGATACAAAAAACTTGTAAATGCTTGTCCCCACCATGGGTATGAAAATTGGAATTTGATTAGTTTCTTCTACCAATCACTCACTCCCGAAATGAAAAAAATTGTGAAAATGATGTGTAACAGCACATTTCTAAGTAAAAATCCCGACGAGGCATTTGATTTCTTTGATTATATTGCCGAAAGTAACCAAACATGGGATACTTACAATTTTTTTGAAAGAAATATGCCTAATCGGGGTGGCTACTACCAATTAAAGGAAAATGATGATTTGGCGGCTGGAGTTACGCAATTGACCAAAAAAATTGAAGCTTTAGAATTTTTAAAACCAAAAGAGGTCAATTTGGTAGAAGAAGAAACACTCTGTAGCATATGTGATCTGATAGGACATCCAACAAAAAAATGTCCTACTATATCAACTGTCAAGCAAGTTTTGCTTGACCCCGCCCAAGTAAACATGATGAATAATTACAAAAGGCCGTAAAACTCACCATTTTCGGAAACTTACAATAGTGAGTGGAGGAATCATCCTAATTTCCGTTGGGGTAATTCAAACACTCAAACTAATCAAGCTTCGAATTTTCAAAAATCTCAATCATCATATGTTCTCCCACCAAAAAGAAATTTGGAAGAAATGCTTACACAATTTATTCAAAAATTCGATCAATTTTTTTAAAAGTTCGATCAACATGTTCAAAGGTGTGAGCAATAATTCCAAAGCAATGACTGTTCTATGAACGATATGAGAACTTTTTTATCAAAAATGGCTCCAAATTTTTCAAACCAAGAGAAGGGTAAATTTCTTGCCCAACCTCATGCGAATCCTCACGGGCAAACTATGATGGTTGAAGAGGAAACTTCATCACAAGATGCGTTAGAACATGTGAAATCTATCACCACTTTTCAAGGTGGAAAAATTATCGATAAAATTATTCACCCTAAGGCCCAAAAGCCAAAGGAGGTAGTTCAATAAAAAAACCCTGAAGTGATAGAAAAAGAGAGTGAAAAGAATGAGGAGGAAGTAATAGGAAATGAAGATATTGAAAAAATCAAAGAAAGTGTGAAAATTCCTTTTCCTCAAAGGTTGCAACAATCTTCAAAACCAAATCAAAATGCCAAAATTTTGGAAGTTTTTAAACAAGTAAAAATGAACATTCAACTACTCGATGTGATCAAACAAATTCCTTCTTACGAAAATTTTTTGAAAGACATGTGTACCACAAAATGAAGGTTGAATGTTAAAAAGAAAGCTTTTATGACTGAACAAGTAAGCTCAATTTTGCAAAATATAAGAATTCCTAAATATAAAGACCCCGGTTGTCCAACGATGTCATGTATGATAGGAAATTTTCGAATAAAGAGAGTTTACTTGATTTAGGAGCAAGTGTGAATGTTCTTCCATTTTTAGTTTATGAACAATTGGGTTTGGGAGAGTTGAAGCCTACAAAAGTCATAATTCAATTAGCGGATAGGTCCGTTAAGGTTCCACGAGGGATTGTGGAAGATGTACTTGTGCAAGTTGACAAATTCTTCTTCCCCGTTGATTTCATAGTCATTGATACATAACCCGTCATAAACCTCGCTAATCAAATTCCTGTTATTTTAGGAAGACCATTTCTTGCAACATCCAATGCGATAATCAATTGTAAAAATGGTATTATTAAATTAATATTTGGAAATATGACTCTTGAGCTAAATGTGTTTTCATTATATAAGCAAGCAAGCACGTTATTTTTAAGATGAAAATGAACACGTTAACATGATAGAGTCATTGGTTGAAGAGCACTTTGAATTTTCTTTTGAATCAGATCCATTGGGAGACATTCTAACCATTCCCGAGGAACCCGATAATTGCAAACAAGTGTTTTCTTTGGGTGAAAAATAGATTTTAAAGAAGGAAGGTGAATCCGAACCATCCGCACCAATCAAAGGAATAATGGATTTGAAGCCTTTGCCAAGCAACTTGACGTATGCTTTTCTAGGTACTTTCGGAACTTTTCCAATGGTAATTTCTTTTGAACTTTCAACCAAACAAGAGGAAAAGTTGGTAAATATGCTCAGTATGTATAAAAAAGCCTTTGGTTGGAGTTTAGCCGGTCTTCATAGGATTAGTCCCTTAATTTGTACTCATAAAATTTATTTAGAAGTTGAAGTTAAGTCATTAAGACAATTTCAACGCCGTTTAAATCTGCATATGCAAGAAGTTGTAAGAAATGAGGTGTTGAAATTGCTTGATGCAAAAATAATCTATCCAATTTGAGATAGTAAGTGGGTAAGTCCTACCCAAGTCGTGCCTAAAAAATTCGGGCTTATGGTGGTTAAAAATGATAAAGATGAATTAATCCCACAAAGAGTCACTTTCGGATGGCGTATGTGCATTGATTACTGTAAGCTAAATACTATAACACGTAAAGATCATTTCCCACTTCCTTTCTTAGATCAAATGCTAAAAAGAGTGACAGGACATGAATTTTATTGTTTCTTCGATGGATTTTTGGGGTACAATCAAATTGAAATCGATTTGGATGATCAAGAAAACACAACCTTTACATGTTCGTTCGGCACCTTTGTATATTGAAGGATGCCATTTGGACTGTGTAATGCCCCCGCTACTTTTCAAAGATGCATGCTAAGCATCTTTAGTGATCTTGTGGAAAGAACTTTAGAAGTGTTTATGGATGACTTCACCGTTTACGGTGGGTCATTCCATAATTGTTTGTTAAATCTTGGGCAGGTTCTAGAACGATGCATAGAAAAAAAGGCTTGTTCTCAATTGGGAGAAATGTCACTTTATGGTGATAAAAGGGATTGTTTTGGGCCATGTAGTGTCCAAAAAGGGAATTGAAGTTGACAATGCTACGTTGGATCTTATCGCCAAATTGCCAACTCCAAAAACGATCAAAGATGTCCGCTCATTTTTTGGCCACGCTGGATTCTATTGAAGATTTATACAAAATTTTAGCTTAATCGCTAAACCAATGTGTAATCTTCTCCTCAAATATGCCCCGTTCGAGTGGACCAAATCAATGTGAGGAAGTCTTCAATAAACTCAAACAATTTCTCAACACCGCTCCTATTATACAAAGTTCAGATTGGAATCTTCGATTCGAACTTATATGTGACACAAACGACTATGCAATTGGTGCGGTTCTCGGCCAAAGGAAAGACAAGAAGCCGGGTGTAAATTATTATACTAGCCGAACTCTCAATGAGGCTCAAATGAATTACACCACTACCGAGAAGGAGCTCCTTGCAATTATGTTCGCTCTCGACAAGTTCCAGTCCTATCTCATCGGCTGACCAATCTTAATCTTCACGGACCATGCGGCTCTTAAATACTTGTTCACAAAGAAGAATGCTAAGCCGCGACTTTTGCGTTGGATTCTTCTACTTCAAGAATTCAATATCATGATCAAAGACAAGAAATGAGTCAAAAATGTGGTGGCCGATCACTTGTCAAGACTCATGTTCAATGATCCTATCGATAAAAGCCCAATTAAAGACTCATTTCCCGATAAGCACTTATTCTTGGTGACATCTTCTCCATGGTACACCGATATAGTCAATTTCATCATCACCGGAGAGATGCCAAAATCATGGAGCTCACAAAACAAAAGGCGATTCGTCAACGAAGCAAAGCATTTTTATTGGGACGAGCCATATCTCTTCAAATATTGCTTGGATCAAATCATCCGACGATGCATTGAAGAAGTTGAAAGCGTGCTCACCTTGTCTCACACCGAAGCTTGTGGTGGCCACTTTTCTTCAAAGAAGACCGCGGCAAAGATTCTCCAATGTGGCCTTTATTGGCCAACCTTGTTCAAATACACGCATCACTATTGCAAAGCATGTTCGAAATGCCAAATGCTGGGAAGAATCACAAGACGAAGCATGATGCCACTCAATCCCATCTTGATTCTTGAAGTCTTCGATTGTTTTCATGGGACCATTCCCATTCTCGTTTGGTAATCTTTATATTTTAGTTGCCATAGATTATGTTTCTAAATGGGTGGAAGCCAAAGCTTGCAAAACAAATGACCACAATGTGGTATTTCACTTTTTAAAAGAAAATATATTTGCAAGGTTTAGGATTCCAAAAGCAATAATAAAGCGATGGTGGTACACATTTTTGTAACCGATTTTTTGAAAAACTTATGCGTAAGTATGGTGTGACCCACAAAATATCCCTCGCTTATCATCCTTAAACAAACGGGCAAGCATAATTTGCAAATAGGGAAATTAAACAAATTTTGGAAAAACCGATAAATCTAAATCGCAAAGATTGGTCTTTGCGCTTAACCAATGCACTTTGGGCATCCCAGACGGCTTTTAAAACTAATCTCAATATGTCTCCCTATTGTTTGGTATTTGAAAAATCTTGCCACTTGCCTGTAGAGTTAGAACATAAATCTTTTTGGGTAATTAAGAAGTTAAACTTTGATTCAAAAAAGCGGGTGTGAGAATCCGCAAATGCGACCCCCGGGTCTCGGCCCCTGGTTCTGGGAGTCTGAAACATCGGAAAGGATTCCGTTGTTCCATTTGCTTCTATGTGTTGATAATTCATATCGGGGGTCCCTCTATCCTATTTCTAGATGCAAGAGGGTTCGTTCAGAGTCGCCAGTACGTTTTACGAGAAAACGGACAAAATGATTGTGTAAGAGGGAAGGCTACAGATAAGCCTTTCTTTACACGTTTGTCTACGAAACCAGGATTCTATAGGGTTCGGGAACTATATTACGGTTTGGGAAGGTGTTAAGCACCCATTCCGCCCTTTCGGTCTCTAGTGGTCTTATATGTTTATTCTATGTTAGAAAACTTGGATGTTTTTACTGATATTCTACTGCTTTCTGGAAATAACTAATGAAAACCTGTTTTTCGAGCGCGTTAGGAATCTACCACAACTATGTCGCCACTTCGCTTATTAGGACGGGGATCGACCTGCCCGGTCAGGTCGCGGGGTGCGGGGCAGCGCCCCGTTAGAAAAATCGAGTTCTAAACAAGTCTACAATAAAACTAATATACAAATATCTTATTTAATTACTAGAAGAGACTTTAGTTACCTTCCCGACGATATATATAAGAATAAGAGAGAGAAAATATAATACGGCAGAGAAGACCTCCGGCAAATATTAGCTTTTCCTCTTAGAAATATTTCCAGCGGTCTGACTCTAGAAGGTGGCACACCGGGTGCCAAGATTAGATCCGAGACTCTTGCGGAAATAAATGTTATCGCAGATGCTTCCGGAGAATGCTTAAAGATTAGAAAATATCAGAGAGAATAAGGAATTTTAGTATAGAAATTGTGGCGAGAAGTTGCCGTCCAGAACCCATGGGGGTGTTGGCTTATTTATACTGCTCGGGAGAGATTGTCGCGCGACATTTCCTTAAAAAAGGAGAATGTCGCGCGACATTGTGATATGTCGCGCGACATACGGGAATGTCGCGCGACAAACGGCTGAAGTGATGGTTCTGACAGATTGATGTGTCAGAAAGTGGTTGGTCTGGTGCAGAGGGGGAATGTCGTGCGACATAGTGGAATTGTCGCGCGACATATCAGGGATTGTCGCGCGACAATGTGATATGTCGTGCGACAATCTCTCTAAAAAACAAGTTTGTCGGGCGACAAACCCTCCTAGTGTAGTACCGGGTCCTCGGGTGGGTCCCGGACCCAAAATAGTAGTTCTCGGAGGTCGTTAGGGTTCTTGCGGGGGTCACGGATCGGGGTGTCTACAGACCCTCTCGACTCAAGCTCCTTGCTTGCAAGGACTTGAGGCGACTGGAAGATACTTCGATTTGTGGCTCCCGCAAGAACCCTAAAAGAGTGTGCGTATGAAAGAAGTGCTTGTGAGTGCCTCCGGAGAGGGCTTGTGCCTGTAGGAAGGACTTACTCTGCCTCTGAAGAGGGCTTTCGTTACCTCGTTGCCTTTTTTTAGATGGCTTGATTTGCTCTACTTGCCTCAGATGGGAGGACTACCATGCGTGCCTCTCTGGGAGGGCTTAACCTCAGGTGGGAGGACTACCAATGTGTGCCTCTCTGGGAGGGCTTAACCTCAGGTGGGAGGACTACCATTTGCCTCACGGGGAGGACTTAACCTCAGGTGGGAGGACTACCAATGTGTGCCTCTCTGGGAGGGCTTAACCTCAGGTGGGAGGACTACCATGCGTGCCTCTCTGGGAGGGCTTAACCTCAGGTGGGAGGACTACCATGCGTGCCTCTCTGGGAGGGCTTTTGATCTGAAAAGAGAAAGAAAATTGCCTCTGGGGAGGGCTTTTGTGAGTAATTTTGCCTCTGGCGAGGGCTTGTGTTTTGTGATTTGCCTCTGGAGAGGGCTTGTGCCAGTAGAAAGGACTTGTGAGTGATGTTTTGCCTATAGAAAGGGCTTATGTGAATGGATGCCTCCGGAAAGGACTTTCGCCTAAAAAGGGCTTAGTGATTGGTTTGCCTCCGCAGAGGACTTATGTGAATGGATTGCCTCCAAAGAGGGCTTGTGCCTGTAGAAAGGACTTGTGAATGATGTTTTGCCTGTAGAAAGGGCTTATGTAAATGGATGCCTCCGGAAAGGACTTTCGCCTAAAAAGGGCTTAGTGATTGATTTGCCTCCGCAGAGGGCTTATGTGAATGGATTGCCTCCAAAGAGGGCTTGTGCCTGTAGAAAGGACTTGTGAATGATGTTTTGCCTGTAGAAAGGGCTTATGTGAATGGATGCCTCCGGAAAGGACTTTCGCCTAAAAAGGGCTTAGTGATTGATTTGCCTCCGCAGAGGGCTTATGTGAATGGATTGCCTCCAAAGAGGGCTTGTGCCTGTAGAAAGGACTTGTGAATGATGTTTTGCCTGTAGAAAGGGCTTATGTGAATGGATGCCTCCGGAAAGGACTTTCGCCTAAAAAGGGCTTAGTGATTGATTTGCCTCCGCAGAGGGCTTATGTGAATGGATTGCCTCCAAAGAGGGCTTGTGCCTGTAGAAAGGACTTGTGAATGATGTTTTGCCTGTAGAAAGGGCTTATGTGAATGGATGCCTCCGGAAAGGACTTTCGCCTAAAAAGGGCTTAGTGATTGATTTGCCTCCGCAGAGGGCTTATGTGAATGGATTGCCTCTAGAGAGGGCTTGTGCCTGTAGAAAGGACTTGTGAGTGATGTGTTGCCTGTATAAAGGGCTTATGTGAATGGATGCCTCCGGAAAGGACTTTCGCCTAAAAAGGGCTTAGTGATTGATTTGCCTCCGCAGAGGGCTTATGTGAATGGATTGCCTCTAGAGAGGGCTTGTGCCTGTAGAAAGGACTTGTGAGTGATGTGTTGCCTGTATAAAGGGCTTATGTGAATGGATGCCTCCGGAAAGGACTTTCGCCTAAAAAGGGCTTAGTGATTGGTTTGCCTCCGCAGGGGGCTTATGTGAATGGATTGCCTCCAAAGAGGGCTTGTGCCTGTAGAAAGGACTTGTGAGTGATGTTTTGCCTGTAGAAAGGGCTTATGTGAATGGATGCCTCCGGAAAGGACTTTCGCCTAAAAAAGGGCTTAGTGATTGGATTGCCTCCGCAGAGGGCTTATGTGAATGGATTGCCTCCAAAGAGGGCTTGTGCCTGTAGAAAGGACTTGTGAATGATGTTTTGCCTGTAGAAAGGGCTTATGTGAATGGATGCCTCCGGAAAGGACTTCGATGTGTTGGTGCCTCGAGAAGAGGGCTTCGTGTGCGTAAGTGCCTCGAGAAGAGGGCTTGTGTTTGCGTGGGTGCCTCGAAAAGAGGCTTGGTTCTCTATAGTGGCAACTGATGAGAAGCTAAAGAGAGAGGTCTCTAGAGGAGAAAAGAGCTCATTTGGGAGTTTATATACCCATTCTAAAAGTTTTGCTTTCTCTGGGAAATTTTGAAAACTTTGTTTTGGAAGTTTCTGAAAAGAGGATTTTTCACGATGGATTTTCTCAATTTTTGCACTTCGTGCGTAGTGATGACTCAATCTTTTGCTTGTTTCTAAGTCGTTTCTGATTTCATCAAGCTGAGAAGGAAATCTGTTTTGAAGGAGTCTCTGATCTCTTTGATATTCATTGGCCATTCTTTGAGGCACTTTTGTAAGCCCACATCGTTTTCTGTTTTTCGATGTCCTTATTTCTCTCTCGTTCGGGGAAGCTTTTCCTGCCTTTTCTGTTTTTGGTCAAGAGCTTCTTTTCCCGTTTGGCGTGATCAGGAGCCTTACTCACCCAAGACGAAGCCCTGAGCCGGTTTGGCCTAGCTGTCACTCTTGGTGTGGCTCTCCCTGCCACTCTATACAATTCTGTTTCTCTCGCTCACTCTGGGCGCTCATGCGGGATTTTTCTCTTTTCTACTCTTTCAATTTTTTCTATTCCCGTCTTATCTGATATTTTCTCATTCTCATTTGCTAGATTTCAGTCTTCTAGAGATCAGAGATTTCTTTGTAGGCTGTTTGCTCTCGCGATTTGAAGAAACGACTTAGAATATGGCATTTGATATTATCGTGCGAGTGTGTGTTTTTTCTGCATAAAAGTCGAGAAAAACCACCTTGAAGTTCCCCTACTGAAAAATGCCAAGTTTGAGATATGATTGGCCATGCGACAGTTCAATGGAGTAGGTTTTGTCCCACAAGCGGGGTCTTTTCTTCTCATTCTCTTATTCTCTCTTTAGCTCCTCATTTCTCGAGTTTTCCCGTATCTGGATGCTCAGGGTGTTCTTTGATGCAGTTCCCATGCTATTGACAAGGGATGATAGGGTAAATCGTGACCGCGGTGTGATCTACTAGGATGTGAAGTGCGCTAAAAATGTGCATGCTCGTGTTTGGTGATCTTATTTGAAAGATAATGTATGCTATGCATGTACTAGTGAAGTGGTGTTTGAACATGTTCGATAACTTGATATGTAAAAGTATTGCTTGCAGGCTGCAGATACTTTCCATGCTGTTTTGTTGATCCTGATTCGCAGTTTCCTGCATGTTTAAACAAACATTAATTAATTCACATAATTATCTCAATAGTAACATCCGATTTTTGGAACTTACATACTTTTACCTTTCAAACCTTAAGGACTCTCGTAATTTACTCTAAAAAATCGTATAGCTCTCATAACTACCCAAAGTACCCTCAGGTTTTGAAAACTACATATTTTTTCCCTATAGGCCCATAACTCTCGTAATTACCCCAAAGTACCCTCAGGTTTTTTTTTAAAAATTACATAATTTTACCCTCTTATTATATAACTCACATAATTACACGAAAGAACCCTCAGGTTTTGACATAATTTTACCTTTATAACCCTATATCTCTCGTAATTACACCAAAGTACCCTCAAGTTTGGAAAATTACACAATTTACCCTTATAACCCTATATCTCTCGTAATTACACCAACGTACCCTCAAGTTTTGGAAAATTACACAATTTACCCTTATAACCCTATATCTCTCGTAATTACACCAACGTACCCTCAAGTTTTGGAAAATTACACAATTTACCCTTATAACCCTATATCTCTCGTAATTACACCAAAGTACCCTCAGGTTTGGAAAATTACATAATTTACCCTTATAACCTTATATCTCTCGTAATTACACAAAAGTACCCTCAGGTTTTGGAAAATTACATAATTTACCCTTATAACCCTATGTCTTTCGTAATTACACCAAAGTACCCTCAGGTTTTGGAAAATTACACAATTTACCCTTATAACCCTATATCTCTCGTAATTACACCAAAGTACCCTCAGGTTTCCTACACATATTTATATAAAAGTACCCTCGGGTTCAATACAGAGTAAAGAAATACATGCTGGTGAAAAATAGGCCTATAATGACATAAAAAATGATGACCATCAGGCCCCTGCAAAATTGAAAGGAACTAAGTGAGTATTGAAAAAGTGATTTCTTTTGGCAACAATGAACTTGTCTGTTGGAGAAATGTATGACAAATGATGAGTATAAGTGCATGATTTCTCCGATAAATACACATCTCTTCCTTCCTTCATCCCCACACTTACTCTTTTATCTTCGTAGAAACAAAGTCCTCTCACTACATAAATGTTGACTTTTCTTATACCAAAGCTCGAGATGCCTTGGTACCCTCGGAACTCAAGCTTGCCACTCCCCATACTTCTCTATATGTGGAGTGTAGTGGCATGGACGGCTGACTCGGTAATTCAACTATGCATGGTTTGGCTTTTCTTAGCCCCTCCGGGCTGATATCATTCGTTCAATCTGGTGATTGGTGGAGGAAGATCTGGCTGTCGTCCCTTATCAAATGCAATGGTTTCAGTTCGTGGGCTCAGAGCCCTCCGAGGCATAAATGAAGCTTAAGTTGCACTGGTGGCTAAGGATACGATGTGGCTTCTTTCCGGGGCTAAGATGGGGTGCTAGATAACAAATGTACTGACTTTTGGTGTTCTGGACCACCGTTTATGAAGTTTGAAAAATTGCTCTTTTTTATAAAACAAAAAAGTTTTTATAATAATTAAACCGGGCCTGAAGTAACTTCTCAGGTTGCCTACGTTCCCCGTGGTATTTCCTCCATAAACAAAAGTGAGTTGGGGCTCAGGTTTACGTAGTTCTGGATTATACATGCTATTGCTTTAATAATAATATTTCTTGAATGTAGCGTCTGACCATCTACATCTGCGGCTATTACAGCTCTCCTTGTGTTGATTTCTTTAACGATGTACGACCCAGTTCTGAACTTTTCTCTCGGATCTCTTATCGGCTTCTCTAACCTTTCTCAAAACTACATTGTTCTCACAAATACCCCGAGTCTTCACTTTTCGATTTTAAAGGCCCCATAATGACGATACACGGCCTTCTACCGTTTCTCATTTAGCGATGCTAACTCACTTTAGCGGGTTGTTGGCCATATTTGGTCCGCCTGGTGCAGGGGATTTTTCCTTCTTCGATTAGATCTTGGATGCGGTGTCGGAGGGCTAAACATCTATCTGTGTCATGCCACAGATTGGTGGTATAAACAGTTCTCGTTCATCCTCCAAGAAGAAGGGACGGGATTTGGTGGAGGACGAGGTTGAGTGGGGGTAACCAGGCCCGCATTCTGTAGCAATTCAAGACTTTTGGTCAGGGTTGTGGGGAGGTTGCTGAATTTTCTATTTTTATTGGGTTGATATGTATTGGGGGCTTCGGCTTGTATAGGCCCACGTTAATTGGGGTTGTTGCTGTTGAAAAGGATTTTGTTGGTACGGATAAGAGCTTAGCTGGTTTACAACGGGGGTGGCTGTGCTCTTCTCAGTATATGAGGCCTTCCTTGTTTGGGTGTCCGCCTTTCTGGCCAACTCTTCTTCTACTTGGGATCCCATGCTTAAAAGTGCTCGAAAATGTGGGAACACGTGCTTTCCCATACAAGTCAATACAGCCGGAGTGAAGTTTTTCTGAATTATCTCTAACTGCTCTCCTCTTCGTCTGGTCGTTTGGACATCTGGGATGCCACAATTCTCTCCAACGGGTAACAAAATCACTGAAGCTCTCTTTCTCACCCTGTTTGGCCATCTCTAAGTGTTTACGGGTGACCTCCAACTCTTCATTGGACCCGTATTTAGCCATGAATTCCTTGACGATATCCCCCCAAGTTTTTGTGTGGTGCCTCTCTAAATCAAAAAACCATCTCAGGGCTGCCCCCGTGAGAGTCATATGAAATGCCTGGGCCAACTCAGGTTCTCCACAGCCAGATACTTGCATGGATCGGATATATGATTGCAGATGTGTTTTTGGGGGCGTGGTTCCAGTAAACTTGGTGATAGATGGGAGTTTGAACCCCTGTGGTAGTCTTGCCTCGGGGTAGAGGGAGAATGCATTCATATCAGTAACCTCGTCTGCTCCTTTCATTAGGGAAACTCCCTTCTGCAGGACCCTCATCTGTTCCTTCAGTTTTTTCATTTCTTCACTCTCTTTAGATACTTCATCGGGCTGTTCTCGAGCTATAACTGATTCTGCATATACTGCCCGGAGTCGGTTTATATCTGGGTATTCATTGGGAGGGGCTACCAGGGCTGGTGGTAGGACAGGTCCTGCAGGAATTTGTGGCCATTGTGGGTGTTGAGGGTCGAAACCTGGTTGGACTTGGGGTTGCGGCCAGATGATGGGTGGCTCTTGTTGCTGATAAGTAGGGCCGGAGTCCGGGGCCCATTGGTTCTGGTTATTGGGGTCAGTTTGAATGGGGCCTGTTGGGATAGGACCTGTTTGCTGTGGGTTGGTGCCTTGGACTGGGGGGAGTACTTGTGATGATTGCCCTTGATTCGGATCTCGATTCGGTGGTAGTCGTTCAAACCCCGGTGGCGCAGTTCGTTCAGCTGACCATCCTTCTATTCGAACCCGGGTGTTCTGCTGCTCAGTAGATATGCTGGCCAGGCTTTGACTAACGGTTATTAATAGGCGATGCAATTCTTCTAGGGTAGGCGGAGCCCTCGGTACCTCTGCTAGATTCGGATCAACTGCTTGGATCTCTGAGTCATTCAGATTAGAAGTCGACATAGTCGGAGTGCTCGGTCGAACTAATCTACCGGTGCAGTCTCTTCCTGCCCAACCTTCCAGACTGTAGTCGTAGGGCTGTAGATATACCATATAGCGAAGATGAAGGAAGACTGAGGTGTGATTCATTTCTGCCAAGAGAAACCACGAAGAAAGAAAAACAACGAAAACCAAGTTTCGGGTGTTTATAAAGACACATCAACAACAACTTGAGTGAATTCCCGGTGGGAGTTTAGGGTAGGCAGCAAAGTGCTCCTTGGGTTACCTACTTATCCCGAATTTTTTTAAAAACTCATCTTTTAATTTTATGAAAATTGGGAATATCTCTCCTCTTGAGTTGCTTTTCATGGGAGATGTACCGGGGGGTAAGTCACAACGAGCTGATCTCGTTGTAAATTTCTATGACGGAGGTTGGTCAGCCTCCGGCCGTACTCGCCAATATCTGGGGGAGATATACATGACAAGGCCCTATGCGGTACGAACTCCTCACGGTTGATAAAAAAGATAAGAGTGTTCTATCTTGACTCTTCCTATATGCAACGCAGGTGTAATGCAAGGTGAAGGCTTCAGGCTCCCCCCTATTTGGCAAGACCTCGCGATATACCCCAGGGGCGGGTACGTGCAAGAATCTTTTGATATACTTCCCGGGTACGTGAGTGTTCTCGTCACTCGATAATACCTCGGGGGCGTACTTGGCCAAGGAGAGTGGAAGTAAATGCTTTCGGTTTATGTTGGCCCAAGCAAGCCAACTCCCTACTCACTTATAATACTTCCGAGGGTTTGGGGTAAAAATCACACTCGTAAGATCATGCATGAATAGTGATGTGCGTGAAAACAAGAGTTTTCAAAAGATTTAATTACAGATATCTTATCTTTGAGGTGTATTTTGAAAACGCCATTTTTATTTGAAAACATATTTCTTTACAATCAAATACAACAGCAAGGGGAAATCCTAAACATATGTCTATGTCAATGAATGGACACATACTGCGCCTCTAGGTCAGGTCAACAATAAAATCCAGGCGCCACGTCAGGGGGCAAGTAGGGAAAGCAGTAAAAGCATGCATATCAACATATTTATAAACAAAAAATCCACACATAAGAGCCTAGTTCTCTCAGTCCCCAGCTGAGTCGCCACTGTGAGAATCCGCAAATGCGACCCCCGGGTCTCGGCCCCTGGTTCTGGGAGTCTGAAACATCGGAAAGGATTCCGTTGTTCCATTTGCTTCTATGTGTTGATAATTCATATCGGGGGTCCCTCTATCCTATTTCTAGATGCAAGAGGGTTCGTTCAGAGTCGCCAGTACGTTTTACGAGAAAACGGACAAAATGATTGTGTAAGAGGGAAGGCTACAGATAAGCCTTTCTTTACACGTTTGTCTACGAAACCAGGATTCTATAGGGTTCGGGAACTATATTACGGTTTGGGAAGGTGTTAAGCACCCATTCCGCCCTTTCGGTCTCTAGTGGTCTTATATGTTTATTCTATGTTAGAAAACTTGGATGTTTTTTACTGATATTCTACTGCTTTCTGGAAATAACTAATGAAAACCTGTTTTTCGAGCGCGTTAGGAATCTACCACAACTATGTCGCCACTTCGCTTATTAGGACGGGGATCGACCTGCCCGGTCAGGTCGCGGGGTGCGGGGCAGCGCCCGTTAGAAAAATCGAGTTCTAAACAAGTCTACAATAAAACTAATATACAAATATCTTATTTAATTACTAGAAGAGACTTTAGTTACCTTCCCGACGATATATATAAGAATAAGAGAGAGAAAATATAATACGGCAGAGAAGACCTCCGGCAAATATTAGCTTTTCCTCTTAGAAATATTTCCAGCGGTCTGACTCTAGAAGGTGGCACACAGGGGGGTGCCAAGATTAGATCCGAGACTCTTGCGGAAATAAATGTTATCGCAGATGCTTCCGGAGAAGGCTTAAAGATTAGAAAATATCAGAGAGAATAAGGAATTTTAGTATAGAAATTGTGGCGAGAAGTTGCCGTCCAGAACCCATGGGGGTGTTGGCTTATTTATACTGCTCGGGAGAGATTGTCGCGCGACATTTCCTTAAAAAGGAGAATGTCGCGCGACATTGTGATATGTCGCGCGACATACGGGAATGTCGCGCGACAAACGGCTGCTGAAGTGATGGTTCTGACAGATTGATGTGTCAGAAAGTGGTTGGTCTGGTGCAGAGGGGGAATGTCGTGCGACATAGTGGAATTGTCGCGCGACATATCAGGGATTGTCGCGCGACAATGTGATATGTCGTGCGACAATCTCTCTAAAAAACAAGTTTGTCGGGCGACAAACCCTCCTAGTGTAGTACCGGGTCCTCGGGTGGGTCCCGGACCCAAAATAGTAGTTCTCGGAGGTCGTTAGGGTTCTTGCGGGGGTCACGGATCGGGGTGTCTACAGCGGGTGAAAATCGAAAACTCTAAATTGAAGAATTAAGAAGAGATGCATATGAAAATGCAAAAATAAGCAAGGATCGAGCAAAAATTTTTCATGACAAAAATATTTTGAGAAAAGATTTTTAAATTGGCTAAAAAATCTTTGTTTATGATTCTCGTTTACATCTTTTCCCGAGAAAATTAAAATCAAGATGGACCGGCCTGTTTATTGTTAAACACGTTTATCCATACGGAGCCATGATGGTGGAGGATCCCACAAATGGCTTTGAATTTAAAGTCAATGGCCAAAGATTAAAGCAATTTTTGGAGATCCCGACTTTGGAGGAATCTGTCCCTCTAAAGGAACCAACCTATGTGTTAAAACATAGCTTATCATGTGTAAATAATGTATATATTTGTGTTTAAGTATTTTTTGTAGCACAAGAAACCATTCCGAAAAAAGTTAGGAAGAAAATGAAGAAGGAAGCTAATTGCAGCCAAATTGGGGTCCTGAGGGTGACCAAGATCGATCTTGGTAAGTTTTAAACATCAGTGGAAAAGCTGAGCAAGACCCGAGAGCAAGTAAGATCGATCTAGCTCAAAGCAAGATCGATTTTGGGCTAGAATTTCACAACTAATCAAACCACAAAATAGGACCCGAGGGCAAGCAAGATCGATCTTGGCCACCCAAAATCGATCTTGGGTATTGTAACAGCAACATAGCAGTTTTTAAACTTCTTCGAGCCATTTTCTCCCACTTCTTCTTCCCACTTTGAGAAACCATAACCCCCATCATTAAGACACCCCAAAGAAACGCCCCTTTCATCATTCTCTCCTACCTTATTTCATCTCTCCCATCTCCTACATTAAAACCCTAGCCCCATCTCCTCTCATCATCACCCACTCACCAAATTCTGAATTTCCCCATTATCTATCTCTAAAAACCAATTATTCTCATCATAAACCATCATTCCCTCATCTTATATCCATTTCTCATCCACCAACATCCCTTTAATTTAAAAAATTACCAAATCTTAGGTTATGGGATTTTGAGAAATCAAACATAACTCTTTCTTATCCACCAAAAAAATCATTCTCAAATGGCTTTTTCATCATCTCAAAGGAAGAAAAATGTTACCAAACCCACTGAAGTAAGGCCCAATCCAAGGCGTGGTTATCAAGGATTTCAAAGTGAGATTGAGAAGACATGGTATAAAGATTGGTTTAGTACTCGAACGGTTGTAATGGAGAGAGCATCGGCGATTGATGAACTCTTTGATTTTCCATTTTTCATGTCAATTGTTCGAAGGCAAGGGTGGGAGAATTTTCTCAAAACAAACATAACCGACTGCAATGCTAATATTTGTCGAGAATTTATCGCCTCACTCATTAAAAAGGAGAAATATGATTGTGTTGCCTTCGTCCGAGGTAAGGATATCCCCTTCAATTCTATTCTTTTGAGCAATTTCTTGAAAATCCCTCTTGTTACACCTTATACACTACCCATCACTTCACTCGACCAAACACGAGAACTACAAAGCCCCATGATAAATTTAAGATCAATTCCACCCAACTCCTACTTACCATGCACAAATTATGGATGGTGGTGTGTAATTGTTTGTATCCAACCACCCACAAAAGCCACCTCTATCTCGATGAGGCACTAATCATGTACACAATTTCCACGGACCAAAGCATATGCCTCATACGATACTTTGTGAACATGATAAGCCGAACCGCAACCAAAATTGAGGCAAAGGAGACAATCAAATTAGGGGTGATAATTACCCGGTTTTGTGCCCATTTTGGAGTGGATGATCGAGAGGGTGACCAAATAATTAAACAACTAGGAATTGTGAACAACTCCACTCTAAAACGATCTCAAGGGAAACTTCATACCCAGCCCATTGGAGGTCTGACGACAATGGAGGAAGAAGAGGATCCGCAAGCGATGGGGGAGGAGCAAGTGCAGCCACTAAGGCAAAGAAAAAGGGCACACTTGGCTTCGGGATAAGGTTTTTTGGCTCAAGCTCTGCAAGCCATGGGATTTGAAGCAAATCAAGCAATTGATGATGGTTATGGAGGAGTGCCAAATCAAAAGAATGGAAGACTTCCGCCAAGAAAGCACCGAGCGCTACGAGGCATTGAGTAAAAGGGAGGAAGACCATTATCAAGATATTGTTAACCGATTCCAAGCTTGGGACGCTAATTTCAAGCATGGGATGCTTGATTCCACCCACCCCCACCACCGCCGCCAATGTGAAGCTTTACTTTAATGCTTGTTTCTTGTAGGTTTTTGAAGATAATGGCACTTATGTTTGATTTCACTTTTTGGGATTATGTTGGCTTTTAAGACACTTGTGCTAACTTTTAATTATTAGGTTTGTTTTGGACTTTTAAGGTTGTTTTGAATTAGTACGTCATGATTGAACTCATGCTTTTGCTATCATATTGACATGCTAATTCTATCATAACCTTGCTTTTAGTTTGTATACATGTTTGTTATTTTTCTATTTATAGATCTTGCTCTATCCATGGAAAAGACTTTTCCAAAAATTCATTGCTTCAAGCATTGGGGACAATGCTTACTTCAAGTTGGGGGATAAGGAAATGTAATTTTTCATTTCAAATTTTTGCTTATTTTGTTTATTTTCCATGTATAGGCCCCAAATTTATTTATTTTTGAAATCATGATATAGTTTAATCTCCATGCTTAGAACTTCAAAACTTTAATTCATGTTCAATTGTTGATCTTGGCACAATAACTCTTGATTAGAATAAGCATGCTAGTGTTATCTCTCGATATCTATCTTTAATTAGGATTGAGTTCCTCACAAATTGCCTTTTGCACACCAAAAATGCACATTTGCTTTAAAATTGAGCTTTTGCTAATTTAATTGAGTTGTTTTTATCCTAAGAAAGAAACTTATTTTCAAAGAAAAAAGGCAAGCCCTACCCTTACTTTGAAAAGAAATTGAAAAGATAAAACACTTGGAGATAGGACTTTTTCTTCTAAACTCGACTTAATGCTCCACTTAGTAATTGCATAGCCCAATTTCTGCACTTGAGATAGATGGAAAATGCTGCCTTATGAATTGGAGTGAAGCCACCTTGTGGAAAAAAAGTAGCTTCATATGCTTACAAAAGAAAAATATTAAAAAGGAAAAGGCTACCTATTCATTATAATTGAACGCGCCTCTATTTTCTCGTAGAAAACCTAAGGAAGAAAGAAAAATGAGCTAATATATTTGTAAGTGAAAGTATGCCCTCGTTTGAAAAGTTTTCTTCTTTTAAAAGGATAATCAAAACTCATTCTTGATGTGTTAAAGAAGTTCTTTTAAATCAAAAACCCCACACACAAGAGAGACACGTTTGGAACTCTTGTCTAAATTCATATAGAAACTTTGAGATTTCATTCGTTCGCTACATATATTAAAGAGGTGTTTGAATGCTAAATCATGACTTGCACAATGGAATTGAAACTAAGCATGAATATTGGGCAATATCATGATTTGAATGTTTGTAGGTATCATCTCTAAAAACCTTCACGAGAAGGCCACTCGTCCTTTTTGTGTACTTTGAGGTTTAAATGGCACGATGCATAGAGCCAAATGCATCATTTTTTAGGTATATTGCATATACTTTCTAAGGGACTAGCAACTAGTAAGTTGGGGGGGGGTGTGATAAGTGCATTATAATGCATTTGTATAAGCCTATACATGCACATTATAGTACACTTATATGGCTAAACACGTCAAATAAACTCCAAATTACCGCTTGTTGATTCAATAGCAAATTAGGTTACTAATCCAGTTTTGCAAGCTTAATTGTGTACAAAAGGTTGTGCTTTTGTTAATACGTGGAAATTTATTGGAAAGAATGGCAAGAAAAAGATATTAGAAGAATTAGAGAAGATTAAAAGAAGCTTGGGCAAGAAAAGGAGTTTTTGAGAAATTTGAAGAAGCCAAGATCGATCTTGGCATTAGTAAGATCGATATTGGTTCCTGCCAGCCCTTAGAAAAGAAGACCCGGGAGCTTCCAAGATCGATCTTGCCCTTTCACCACCAGCAGCTATGAAGCAAGATCGATCTTGCTTGGTCTCCTGTAGATATTTTCTCCCACTTGCATCAACTTGCCAACTTGGACAAAACTCAAGTATAACTCACCCTTTGCAACTTGGCCACTTGCCCCCACCTCTTTAAGACTTCTATAAATAGAGGGCATGGTTCAAGCATAAAAAAAAACAACTTTAGAAAGAGATTAATTTCTTGTAATTGAGAGAAAATCAAGAGAGAAAAATAGAGTGTTTATTATTCTTCTTCTTGTATTTTCCATTCATTTGTAATAGACTCATTTCATATTTATTAATACAAGTGTTATTTTGATTATACTCCATCTTTAACATACTTTTATCATCCATGGAGGGGTAAATCACCTAGCTTAGGCTAGGGGGCGAACTTGTTGTAAACATAAACATGGTTTAGACTCCAATTCTGGACCGTTTTGGGTTAAATTAGCCAGGCCCAACACAATTCTGGCCTCGTCACTTTTTGGGCCAGGCAGGCTTACAACGATCCAATGTTGTTAAATACAGGTCTGCTATCTATTTTACATCAGTTTCCCCTGCTTGAAAAGAACTCGTCCTCGAGTTAGTTGAGTTTGAATCACTGGGCCCATTGGGTGGGTAGTACTCATACAAGTCTGCTACATTAAATGTAGGGAAAATGGCCATATCGGTTGGTAGGTCAACAACATAGGCATTATCATTAATTCGCTTCAAAATCTTGTACGGGCCATATTTCTTTCGCTTTTAACTTATTGTAGGTTCCAACTGGAAACCTTTATTTACGAAGGTATACCATGACATAATCACCTTCCTAAAAAATCTTCTTCATTCTTTTCTTATAAGCTGTTTCTTTATACTTGGTGGTGGCTTCTTCTAAATGCTTTTTCACCTCCTCTTGGATAGACAAAACTCGTTCTACCATGTTTTCTGCTGCCACATTCTTTCCAGACTGCTTGGGTAGGCTCACCAAATCAAATGCAAGTTTGGGGGGTTGGCAATAGACAATGGTAAACGGAGACTTGCCAGTGGATCGGTTGACCATACTATTGTAAGCAAATTCCTCTTGGGCTAAAGCAAGGTCCCATTGTTTTGGCTTTGCTTCTGAAATGCAACGAATCATGTTACCAAAGGTTCGATTAACCACCTCCGTTTGGTCATCCGACTGTGGATGGCTGGTACTACTAAAGTTAAGGGAAGTATCAAACCGTTTTCACAAAGTCCTCCAAAAGTGAAAGAGGAACTTTGTATCCCTTTCTGAAGTGACTGACTTCCCCATGTAGACGAACTACTTCTCTGAAAAATAAATTAGCCACATGTATTGCATCAGAAGTCTTCTTGCATGCGATAAATGAGCCATTTTAGAAAAACGGTCCACCACAACAAAAGAAGAATCGGCTCCTCGTTGAGTCCTAGGTAACCCCAAGATGAAATCCATGGAAACCTTTTCCCAAGGAGCATTAGGAATTGGTAAAGGCATGTAAAGACTAGTGTTTTGGGATTGGCCCTTTCCAGTTTGGCAGTTAGGGCACTGCCGCACATGATTCTTTATTTGCAATATTCTACAAGAAAACAATATTCATTGTGCCTCTATGAATTAATTTCATTTCCTCTGATTACATATATAAAGTGAACGTCAATTCTTCAATTTCAGATTATTCAATAGCTATTGCAAAAGAAAAGATTAAACAAGAATCTAATATGTCTAATCTTATAAACCCAGAATTGGAAGTAAAGCAAAATCTTATCAGTTTTATGGATTCACCAAATGTTGAGTTTGGTGAAAAAGAGGAACCTAATTTCTTTCATATTTCCATCTTATGAAGAATTTAGCAAAAACAGGGGAAAGAATGGGGATTTTGATGGCTTTGAAGCTTGCTCTGCTATAAATACTAGTAAGTTTGAGTTCATATCTGGTGAGAGTTTTAGTGGCTTTATTGATGAAATTAACCTAAAGTTATCAGCTCAAAAGTTAAAAAAGTAAATACAGATACAAATTTTGGGTTTTTGTTAGACGAGGGTTTTAAGGAAGTTGACAAGGATGAAACATACATTACGAGAAAATTGGGTTTTTTACGACATTTATTTAGCTGCACTATAAATAAATGCCGAGAAAAAAGTTTTTCCAGCACTTTTTAACAAAATACAGGGAATATACGCATTTTGTACAAAATACCAGGAATTTATGGCATTTCATAACAAATGCCGCGAATTTGTGGCACTCTCCAATAAGTGCTGCAAATTTGCAGCGCTTTTCAATAAGTGCAAACTGTAATAATATTTTTCTCAGCATTTTGTACAAAAAGTTTGGAGTTTATGCCATTCTATACAAGATGTAGTAAATTCTCAGTATTTTTTTTATCAAATGTTAGCAATGTTAATTATTTTTTTTAACGTTTTGTATCAAATGCAAAAAAGTCGGTTCATTATAGCAAATGCTAGAGGTTCATGATACTTTCGGACAAGTGCTAAAAAGTTATTACAAAATTTTAAGTTAGGAGATCTTAATTTGACAATACTTACCAAAAGAATACAAGAGATTTATTATAATGCAATATTTTTTTACATAGTTTTTTATTTTATGATTAGAATATTGATGAAATTATGTGAAATCATTTGTAATTAAATTTATTTGATGAATTTTAATTCTTTTAGCATGAACAAAATAAAATTTTATTATATATATGTATGTGTATCTTTGCACATCTTGTGCATCAGTTATGTCGAAAAAGTAAAATACTTCAACATATTAATAATCTTGTTTATTTAAATCAAAATTTTAATTATATATATGAATTAAATTGAAGTATAAATAATACATAAATAAATAAAAAATGTCATCAATTGAAATAATTAAAAAAAATCTAAAAAAATTAATCAATGAAAAACTTTATGTAAGTTTTGATATCTCTTTTTATGTAATGGTACCAGTGATTCATATTTCTATGTGGATATATATTGTATGTGTATATATATATATATATGTATATATTTAGAAATGAGTTATTAAAAGAAGAATTTCACAATTTAGTAACAATTAAGTATTTTGGCGTAGAGGTTAATGAGTAAGGGATAAAGGGTGTGTACGCAAAAAAATGGAGTAGGTTGCGGGTTCGAGTCCCACTAAGGGTAAAACTTGTGGGATTTAATAGTTTTGTTATTATAGAGTTTCCCGGCAATAATACAAATGCCGCAAAAGTAGTTTTGTCGGCATTTTACACAAGTCCCGTTATAAATGCCGCTAATGTTTGCGGCATTTGTAAAAATGCCGAAAATCTTTTACAACATTGGCTTTTAAGGTACTTAAACAAACGCCGAGAAAAATGCCGTTAAAACTTTTAACGCCATTTATACTACTTATAACGACATTATGTTAGTGTCGAGAAAACCCATTTTTTTTTTTGGAGTGATAGGAATTTGATGAACTGGTTTTGACAGAAGAAAAGGTACAAGCAGTTAATGTAGAGAACAATTTGGTTAGTGGTGAAAATGTTTCTGAGGGTGTTAAGTTTCCCACTGAAAAAGAAAACTTTTTCGTGGAATGTAACCATTTGGATTCGATTTTGACTTATTGGATTGATTCATACGGTGATGGATTTTTATCCGATGGAGAATTTGATACCCAAAATATTGAAGATGAAAACAAATAATCTCATCAGCAAAATTTGAAGACATTTAACTTAAATTTTCTTTCCAAGAAAGAATTTGATGAACAATTGGGGAGACCCAAATTGAGAATTCCAAGAATCCATTTGATATACATGTGGTTTGAGTTGATTTATGAGAGAAATTTGAGAGAAGAAGAAGAGGAAAATGATGGAGTTTTTGGTTTTGAGTGAGAGAAAGAGAGTTTAGTCATGGGTAAACAGAAGAGAGAGAAGATGTTTTTTTTGGAAGATATGGGTTAAAGTGCAAAGAGAAAAAAAAACAACTTTTTTATTGGTGGACCTTGTGCTTTTTGCTAGAATTCGTGCAAACTCTATTTATGAGTTCGCATTTAATCTGCTTCTTATTTATATATTTAGGGGTGAATTTGGTATAATATCATACCATACTGAGATTATTGTGTATCATATTAAAATTTTGGTACGTCAAAATCTATTACTATTACCATACCAAAACTTTCGGTATACCGAAATATTGGTATATTACGGTATGGTACAGTACATTACCAAAAATCAATCTTGTAAAAAAACAGACATTGGATAGTAGTTAGGCAGTGCACTAGGCAAGCAATTACCACAAATAGTCAGAATTCATAACAGGGCCAGGCTCCTAAATTTTATTCAAAACAAAATTCAAAATATAAAAGGATCAGAACACTTTACAGTTTACACTTTAAGCTGGGGAGTGTACACTTATTTAGCCTAAGTAAACCCCTTAACAACTTAAGGAAAACTTGCACTTACTAAAAATTATATGTCTATGCTCTTTACAACTTAGATTAACCAAAAAATCAGCAACTTGATTGGTGTATCAAGGAGTTTATCTCTAAAATTTCATAAGCAATATCCAACGGAGCACCTATTTTACCCTGCAAAACTTGAATCAAACCCACCCATCTTCTCTACATCTTCTAACCCCTGAAGAAGGGCCTTGGTTTCATCGATAAATATTATATAGATGATGGTAGATCACCATTTTGGGCATTTGGTGGGAGTATATATATGTCAAAATTCGAGTGCATACTCAATGAAACAACTGAATAACATTAAAATGAACCAACAAAAATTATTTCAATGGAATATTTATATGGAACAAGAATTGTTACCTGATTTACAGTAACGGGTCCGATTGATGATAAGAAGAAATGGACAACGAATTGGAAAGGGCTGGGGTGGATGGCATTGGTGCAATGGGTGGGCAGTGGTAGGGTGGTAGTGGATGTGGCGGTGGACTGGTAGATCTAAAAGAAGAAGTAGGAAGAGCAAAACAGGGTAGAAGAGAGAAAGAGAGAGAGAGAGGCGGTTGGACCTTAGATAAAGAGAGAAATGGATACTGTAGCAGTGTACGATGTGGCGGTGGGCTGGTGGCGGATCTGAGAGAAGAAGAGAGGAAGAATTGAGGAGGTAGAAAAGAATCAGAGAGAGAGGGGTAGCTCTTACTGGATAAAGTGAGAAAAGGGATACCTAAATTAGATAAAGAGAGAATGCGATTGTTAAATAATCTGGACCCTTCATTTAATTATGTGGTGGCGTGGCGTAGTAGCAGTGTAGTCGTCAAATATTGGTAATTTGTAGCATTTGGTACAATGGCACATTTGGTAGTGGTATGGTACGGTATACCGTGGTAGTAACAATTTTTTGGTATGGTACTGTATACCATCGACAATGAATTTGAGTACCGATGCCGTGCCAAGAAAATTCGATAAATTTTCGGTACAATTTGGTATTTGTTCGGTTTGGTACGGATTGCTATGGTACAAATAGTATATTTTCCCACCCCTATATATATTCCATCTGTTCCATCAGAGATCAGTATTATATTTAGTGTACACTTGAAATTATAAAATAAAATTTTGTTACTTTGAATAAAAAATACTACTAAATTTATAATTCGCACTCATAATCCAATCTCAGAAGAGATTTAAAACTTTTTTTAAAAAAAAGGTACGATTTTTTGTCTAAATAAACATTTTATTATTATTATTATTATTATTATTATTATTATTATTATTATTATTATTATTATTATTATTATTATTATTATTATATGTTAAGATAGAGACAACTACTCTAATTGGTGTCAAGTTTAGACGCAAATACGAAATTATAGTGTTTCAAAAAATAGGGTTTTTTTGGTAAGAAGGAGAAAAGAATGGAAGAAGATGACATGGAAGGCTGAAGACGAGAGGTAATTTGGTCCAAAATATTAAAAGATTAAATCGACTAACTCTATTACACCAATTTAAATGTATCAATCATTTAAATAAATATTAAATTTACAAGATATAATATCATACCCTAATCGAATTTGTCACAACTAAATATATTTACGCATGCATGCATGCGTGTATGTATAAAATCACTTCTCTCTAACATCTCATGCATAATAGCCCCATGTGGGTTGACTTGATGTCTTGCAACATGGAAGTTGTATCAATTAAAAGAGCGGCAATGCAGAGGCAGATCTAGGAAATTTTATTTGGGGGGACCATATATTGAAAGACAACCGTGAATTGCGAGGGTCAAACATAGAGCTAAGAACAAGTAGCTTCACTGCATGCTTACTAAACCTATTATTTAACTCTTGCAATTGATAGTCTATTGTAGCGGTAAAAATATTGATACGATAATGATCTCCAATTGTAAATAGATTATCAACGTTCTTAACTATCGATGGTTCTACATTATCTCCTACAATTTGAACATGTTTGCTCTTGAAAAAAGAGTCAATTATAGGTGATTTTCCCATATCCTGAAAATAAAAAAATTGAATAACAAAATCATTGCTTATATTTAAAAAAGAATCTTAAATCAATGATATATAAAGAATATAATTAATTATTTTTAATTATCAAATTTTAGTATATTAATTATCTTATACAAAGAAAATAAATTTTTATATATACACACATAGATCCTTTCTCCATCCTCTTAGCAAACCAACAAAAGTAGAAAGTAAAAAAGCAAAACAACTCTGATGGTCCCCTCCTTGGATCCTTTCTCCATTATATGATTTCTCTCATCAATATATATATACACATAGATCCACGAAATGCCTTCTCTCTCATTAGTCAACAATATATTTATATATACATATAGATCCACACTAAATTGCAGATGTGCAGTGCTCTCATGTCTCAATATATTCTTCTCCTTTCAGGCTTTCACCTCACACAATCAATTTGATTAAACCCTAAATTACAAACCCCCCCCCCCTTAAATCATAGACTATGGAGTATCAAGTATGGACTTACAGAGATGGAGTAACTGTAGCTGTGATTGCCAGCGGCGACCTGACGGATGATCATTTGATTTGTTTTGTTGCTTTGTTCTCTCAAATCCCAAGCTCTCTGCGACTTTGCCTCTCTCTTTCTCTCTCTTTCTCTCTCTCTCTCTCTCTCTCTCTCTCTCTCTCTCTTCTTTACTATTTTTTTTATTTTGGGGGGGACCATGATATATGATTGATAGACTTAATTGTTTATATATATATATTAAAAAAAAATATTGGGGGGGAACATGGCCCCCCTTGTTTAACCCATACATCCGCCACTGCGGCAATGGGACAGACCATGCATTTATGGAGGAGTGATAATTTAAATTAATTATTGGATAGTGACAACTATAATTCCCGAATTTGTGGAATAATTTGACGATGGTGATTTCATTTTTTACTAATTATATAACTCGTTTGACTTTACTAGCTAAATATAAAGATATTAATTAAACAATTTCATTTTAAATTAATTATCATTTACAACTAGCTTGAATATTATAATATATATATATATATATATATAATTATATTGATTGTGAAATAATCCAACAGATAAAAAGTTACGTGCATGTTTAGATTCCATGAACATCTCGATCTGCAAAGATAATTGTGATCCATTCTTTTTTTTTGTCATACATGTGATCCATTATATTTAGTGACACATACTTATTATAATGATTCTCATTATAAAATTGCGTAACCTTTAGAGTCAAAAGCATATAACACCTCTCAAGTTTGTACTGAGTTGCACTTCTGTCCATGAAGTTTCGTTTGGCCCTCATAAAGACACAAAGTAATAGCCGTGTTGCACTTTTGCCCAACTTCGCCATTTCTATCCAAAATCTTAACGGAATAGATCACACGTGAGCCACATGATGGGTAAAATGGATATTATCTCCCTAAATGCACTTTACTCTTTCCCCATTCTAATTTTGCCTTAATTGATAACCGAAGTACACAAGTAGAGAGAGAAGGAGTGAGCAATTTTATATAGAGAGATGATTTACTCCACTGAGAAATTGAAGAGCATTTTGGAAGAATGGTGCTGTACTTGCGAACTAAAGAGTATGGTCGACCTTCATACGGTTAGTGTTTCATTAAATATACAGATTTAGGGTTTTTTTAGTAGTTTATAAATAAATGTGTAATGTATACATAATAGTTTACATGCATGTTTGTCGTGATCTCTGTATTAGGTTTTTTTTTAAGATTTAAAGGTTTTTTTAGTAGTTTTTAAAAGGTATTATTCCCTTTTTTTAGTTGTCATGTAGTTTCTGTTTCAGTTTGTTATATTCCTTCATTTATGCACTTGCATTCATTCACTTTGTTGGTTTTGTGTTGTTATTGTAGTTTCTGGTGATTTCTTTATTATTAAAATGCATCATGGGGCTCATTTTAATGATAGTGGGTTTTCTCATAAAGTTTCATATTTTAATTACTGTGAGGTTGATAAACTGTCTATTTTTTGAGCTAATGGCAATGATTAAAGAGTTAAAAGTGAAAAAAGATGAATATTTTAGGATCATGAAGTTTTACACTTTAAGAACAGATGGTAGTATGAGTCCACTAAATAATGATTTAGATGTGCTTAAATTGGGTAATTTTGTTAATGATGGTGAAGTTGAGATGTTTATGGAAGCAGGGGTCCCTTTCAATGTTGTGTTACCACCAAGTAATAGAACTAATACAGAAACTAAGAGAACAGGGGATGAAATTGAAATTGATAGTTGTAGTGATAGTGATTCAGGCTTATATAGTTGTGAAAGTATCTATGAAATAGAGTTTGATGATGATAGTGCTGAAGATGATAGGATGTATGATGAGTTTGTGGACAGTGAAACAGAGTTTGTTGGGGTAGAAAATAAGGCAGAAAAGGAGCCACAAAATGAGGCACAAAAAGGAAAAGGAAAGAGAAAGTACCAATAGAGGAAGATGAAATTGAAATCGATGAGTTGAATAGTGATTTGGAATCAAATAAAGAGAACAAGCATAAGTTTGATGTTTTTAATCCACCTTGAAATGGATAATCCAGTTTTTAAACTTGGAATGATCTTTAGTGACCATAAAATATTAAAGCAAACTATTAAATCCTATTCTATAAAAAATGGGAAAAATATTAGGATTGTGAGGAGTGAAGCACTGAGGGTGCAGGGGATATGTACAAGCAGTAAGGATTGTACTTAGTCTTTATATGCTTCCAAAATGCAAGACTCCAGCAACATGCAAATAAAGACCTTGTATGATGAACACAAATGCAGTAGAAAGTTTAAAAACATACATGTTAACTTTAGATGGCTCTCTAAGAAGTATGTAGACACATTTAGGTCTAACCTAACACTAGATGTGCATTGCTTCACTGAAATTGTTCTGAAAGATCACGTGGTTGCTATTTCAAGACATAAAGTGTATAGAGCTAGAAATAAAACAAAGAAGATGATTGAAGGTTCATATGCTGAACAATATGGTAAATTGTGGAGTTATATGGAGGAAGTAAAAAGATCCAATCATGGTATAACAATATTCATGAAGTGTGTTGATGGTACAATAGAGAAATGTGAGCCTAGATTTGAGATAATGTATGTTTGTTTAGCAGCTTGTAAGTAGGGATTTAAAGTAGGATATAGGAAGTTGGTTGGGGTTGATGGCTGCCATTTGAAAGGGCCACATAGGGGTATATTATTGGCAGCTGTAAGTGTAGATGCTAATAACTGTATCTTCCCCATTGCTTATGCCATTGTTGAAAGTGGGAATAAGAACTCTTGGGTTCGGTTCCTAGAATCACTTAGTTAGGACATGTCCATTGGAAACCAACATGAGTGGACATTTATTTTAGACAAGCAAAAGGGTGTGTTGCCAGCATTTGAGTTTGTTTTACCTTATGTTCACCGTAGATTTTATGTGATGCATTTACATGCTAATTTCAAGATCGATGGGTACATTAATCAAGCATAGAAAGAATTATTGTGGATTGCGGCACAAGCTTCAAATATGGCATTCTTTGAGGCATTCTTTGAGCATTCTATGAGGATGATATTTGAGGCAAAGGAAAGTGCATATGAGTTGTTCAGGGATAAACAACTCAAAACTGGTCCAGATCTCATTTCCCCCATTCACTAACTATGACGCAACGTGAATCATATTTGTGAGAACTTTAATAAGTGTATCCTTGATGCTAGAGATAAATCAGTTTTGGGCTTGCTTGACGAAACTTTATCATGAGGAGTTTGCAAGACGACAAGGAGAAAATGAAGAAATAGCATGGTCCAATCTGCCCAAAGATTCAAAATAAGGTAGATGAGTACAAAGTGGCTGCAAAATACTGCATTCCAAAGTGGTCAAGGGATCAAAACTATCAGATTCAATGTATGCAAGGGGACCAATATACTATGGACTTGGGAACTGGTACTTGCCGTTGTGGGAGGTGGGATTTGAGTGGTATTCCATGCCTTCATATGATATCTGTTGTTTATTTCAATGAGGCTGGCCTGAGGATTATGTGAACAAATGCTACTTTGTTGACACCAACAGGAAGATATATGAGTACATTGTTTATTCAATGGATGGGAGCAACATTTGGCCTACCAGTTGATTGCACCCTGTCTTGCCTCCAGTGTATAATAGCCAGCCATGGAGAAAAAGGAAAAATAGGAATAAAGGAGTAATGGATGAAAAGGACAAGAATCCTAACAAGCTTGGAAAGAAGTATAAAAAATCTTTGAAATGTGGTCTATGTGGAGTAGTTGAATATAACAAAAGGAGCTGCTAAAGGAATAAAGGCAATGCAGCTGTAAGTATTTCATTCAGTTTGTTTCTTTTAATTACATTATTGTTGTAATTGTAAACATTGCCATAATTTCTCATAAATATAGGTGGGTGGAAAGCAAAGTGGCCCATAAACTAACACCATTAGTGGCCAACAAAATGCCCCACAAACCACTAGCTTTAATGGACAAAGTGCCCCCACAACCTCAATTTAATGCACCTGTAAGTTTTCATCAATTATAAATGCACCCTGTGGGGGTGGAATTATCATGTTTTTAACAATCTTCTATTCATTTCAGGTGAGAGGTGAAAGGCCAGTTGCCTAACCTAACTTCCATGCCCCACAAACTCAAACAAGTATGAGTGGTCCACCACAGTCAAGTCAGTCATGGGCACTTACACAGTCAAGTCAGTCAAAGCCACCAATTCTCACTAAAGGGGACAGGAATTACATCACCATATCAAGACTACAAGCAAACTCTCAGAAGAAGAAATTGTGGAAATACTAGCTTCTTGTCTTCTTTTTTTTTGTTAAGCCTTTTGAAATTTCGTTTTTTTTAAAAGGCTTCAATATCAAACTGTGGAAGTGTAAGAGATATATAGTTTGCTTTTGTGTGAAGCCTAAGTTGATAATATTTATGTAACTTTGGTTCTTGTGAATTATATGAATCTTGGTATTATAATGATGGTATAAATGTTGGTATTTGGATTTGGATGTTACCATTTGCATATATGTTTTGCTAAAAAACAAAGTACATACACACTTCACAAAAAAACATAGCACAAACACATTTCAAAAAAAAATCAGCACACACACACTTCACAAAAAAAAGAGCACGCACACAAACTTCACAAAAAAAAACAGAGCACCCACACTTCATGAGCAAAAACTACTGATTTTTCCATTATAGTTAAAAATAGATTATAGAAAAAAGTAAAGTTTGGGTTAGATTAAGTAGCAAAACTAAACCTAAACCATTACAATAGTAAAATTGAACCTGCTTTAAACTAATTTCATCTCCAACGCCAACACCAATAAACTGGAAAAAAATTATCACCAACAACAAAATTAGAAGAACAATCAAGAATTTCTCCCTTTTCTTATACCTACCAACTGCAATTTCATCTCTATTAACCCTCCTCAAAAGCCCAGGAATTATTTGTGTTGACCTAACACACATGGGTGGGTCAATCCACTGAAAGTAGCTGCAACCATTTACCTCATTTCCACAAACTTCAAACCTCCTCCCAGGATTTAAGTTAGTCCATGATGTCCTAATAATTGTCCTCATCATGTAATTGCAACGATGGGGAGGGAGGGTGATATATTCATCTCTTCAAATCTTTGACTTATTTATTTGAGTTGCAATGCTTTCTCTCTCTATACATATATTTGTATATATATACTCACTCTGTTCTATTCTAGGTGGGGAGATGATCAAAAATGGAGGAAAAGTGCATTTAGGGAGAGAATACCCATTTTACCCATCACATGACCCGCGTGTGAGCTATTCCATTAAGATTTTGGACGAAAATGGTGAAGTTGGGCAAAAGTGCAACACGGCTATTATTTTGTCTTTATGAAGGCAAAATGAAACTTCATGGACAGAAGTGCAACTCGGTGCAAACTGGAGAGGTGTTATATGCTTTTAACTCTAACCTTTAATATTACTTGTTGAATTTGTGACACTATGCAAAAAACAGGTGCTAATTAATTAAAGGGTTATGTTAATATGTACCCTTAATGTTAACAATTTATTTATAATAAGAAAAAAAATTAAATAAGAATTTAATACGATACGGGTTCTCACTTAAAGAATTATTTTTTCTATTCATAGTATGGTCAACATATTCTTTTAAGACATAAGTTATCATTTTTCATTAACTAATTACAAAAGAGCCTCATCTAAACATTTGATCCTGTTAATTTTTGTTAGATTAGTTAATTATGCCATGTCATCATTACTACAACTATATACATATCAAAAAATTTCAACGTTGCGATGATTAATAATCCAAAAAAAAATTGCAATTTGTCCTTGTCTAGAACAGTTATTTCTTGCACATAAAGAAATTAGGTCTAATCATTTTGAAGTGCGATAAAAATATATATGTAATTCATCCACTTTGAGATTAATTATTCTCCAACATTCTCTCTTAAAGTGTAGAATCTTTTTATTTTTTTAAATAAGAATACAATATCATTAATAATAGGGTTCAAACATTACAATGAAAATTGTTGGTCGGAAAACAACCCTAGAGGGGGGTGAATAGGGTTTTTAAAACTAAATGCGGAATTTAAAAATCTTTTCAAAAAGTTTAAGTAAAACAATTTACTTAACAAATATATTAAGGAATGTAAGCAAATAAACAATCAAGCACAAGAGAAAATAATTAAGCAATCTCAAGCAATAACAAAACAATCAATAAAGAGATTGAGTAAGAAAGATTGAACCGATTTGAAGTCCAAGGCTTTTTGTCCACACGGTTTTGGTTTACCAAACCATAGTCCGCGCTCGGTTAGTTCCCCGAGAATTTCCATTAATTCCAATCTCCTTCCGGGTGAAGATCAAACCACTACAAGTGTTGTTGTCTCACACACTCTTTACAAATATTTCTTGACCACAATATTCTCACAAGACACTCTCTTGCTAACCTTGTGAAATTTACCTTTCACAAAAACTAAACAAGAATTTACCTTCTTGTTTTCCTATGAGATTTACCTCTCACAATTTGAATACAAATGTTTGGTGATTAACACCAATTTACAATAACTCTCTCAAGTGTGTAAAGAATACAATTTGAAGCTCACACTAGAGTTATTTGATTGATCAAGATTTATAGCTCAATAAGAATGATTGATCAAAAACAATTTCTTGAATCTTTGAATAATGAAGATAGATGAAGAATATAGTATGAGAGTGATTCAAGGTGTGTATAATGAGTCTTAGAAGTCATATTTATAGTCCCAAAAGTGATATAGCCGTTTGAGAGGTTTGGTGGAAGTTTTGTACCAAAAATAGTAAAAAAATAGAAATCCAACGGCTATATTCAGGTCATCAGTCGACTGAGCAAGGCTCCTTAGTCGACTGAGTGACCATCAGTCGACTGAGCAAGCCCATCAGTCGACTGATGATCTCTGCTGGTCTGTTTAGATAGATTGCTGTAGACAGCAAATTTTTCCCGATTTGTTTTGATCATATCTCATTATCCAGCCGTTGGAACTTGATGAAATTTTGGATATAATTACTATAATGTGTTATCTAACTACTATCCAAATTTCATAATGATTGGAGTCCGGGAAGGCCTCCAACAAACCGTTAGATCAAAACTGTGCAAAAACAGAGCGAGTCTAGAAAGGGAAAAATAAACATTTTTGCAATTAAGTTCCAAAATCAATTTTGATGCTTGGGATAGGTCAAATATATTGTCCTAAGACACCTATTTTCATGAGAGCTCAAAATATGCTCAAATCAATTTAATATGAAATTATTTGAAAATCGGTTTTTGCTAGAATGGTGTTTTCAAAGAAATTTTGATTCAAACTGATTTTGATCAATCTAACAATGATGTAAGTTCATATTTGAGCTATATAATCAATCAATTAAGAAACTTTACATTAATCCTAAGCAAACACTCAATTACCGAATAGGTGAGTCTTCGAATGCTTCGATTTGTTTCTTCAAATTGATTCTTCACTTGAAGCTTTTCCCTTGAAGCTTTAGTATATGATCCTTGATCTTTTATGCTTCATGAAATGCATTGCTAGCTTGTGAGTGATGAGATTAATCTTCTTGTCTTGTCCAACGCTTGTAGAGGAATGATCTTGATTTGGATAGATCGATTTTAGTTCAATGCTTCGTTGACTTGATCGAATATTGATTGAATGATCCTTGTCAAACTTCCTTTGAGCAATCATGCTATTCTTGATTTTCCAAATAAGAAATCTATAATCTTATATCAAGAACATGTTAAATTACACATGATTGATTTATTGTTATTATCAAAATAAGATTAAGACCTTCAAGGTCAACAAAAATAACGAAATTCTCCAAAAAGCTTACAAATGTCATAAAAATATAAATTACATCAATCAAGGATCTTACAATATAAGGAAAAACTTTGAAAAAGAGGGAGAACATTAAAGATAAGTACCTATAAGGAACGCTTCGAAACATAAAAACACGGCCAAAAGAAATCTTTCAAAAAGATTTTTCATCCATGCCGAAATGCCACCGAATAGACAAGTACAAATTTTCGTAACTTTGTGTTAAATATCCACTTAAAAGAGCATATATCTGCTCATTTTTACTCAAATCCGTATTACTCGAAACACACCTCTATATCTAATAAGAATGAGAACAAAAACTCTTACAAAATGAAAGACAAAAACTTCATATATCTGAAACAAGTGTCTAAAAATATTCAAATCTAAAAGTAATATTATATATAATATAAAAATTAAAAGAACAAATGGATTCCTCCCCTTCTCTTTCCATGAGAGGAAAAGGGGAGAAGAAAAGAAAACAAGAGTGTGCAAGAGCGACTATAACTTCTTATTCGACATACCACTAAAGTATAATAATAAAAAAAAATGTCTTATTAAAAACTTTATTGCAAAGTGTTTTTTTTTTCCAAGAAACTTTCTTTCATAAATAAAAATATTCGGGAGTAAGAGTATATAAATGCACCTTTCTAAATTCAAAGACAGAGACCTTGTCTTCTTTTATTATTATTATTATTATTATTATTATTATTATTATTATTATTATTATTATTATTATTTCTGATTCAGAGAAAGACCTGATATGTCTTTTGCTTTTGGATCTCTGCGTTGGACCGTCATCTGCATTATAGGTAAAATAATATGGTCAATAGACAGAAAATTGCATATATATTTGTCATATAAAATCATTAGAGTATATCTGTACCATTCAATACAGTAAAATAATTAAAATATGATAATAGAATAAAAAAGAGTAAGGCCAGATGAATCTAAATCGACAAATTTCAATCAATCTATTTTGAGCCTATTGTCTAACATTGTTCAAAGTTTTGAACAACTGAAACGTAAGTTGAATATACCTTCATGCTAAAAGTACACTTGATTGGATCGACTTGTTTTTAAATATTTTTTTAAAATTTTTAATCATATTTTTTGATCTTTTTCTGATCTCGGCAAAATAATTTTTTAACAAATTAAATTCAAAGGAAGATATGAAAATAATCTAGTCATGTCAGTCAATATGATTTGAAAATAGTCCAAAAATTGGACTGATGTACCGTGAACATTCCTAAAAACGACAGACTGAGATGACCAATTAATAATATACAAACACATGAAGTATGTCCTTAAATGTTATTCAATAATTTTTCTTGATTTTTTTACATAAATCTATAGTCATGATGGATCTTGCTTAATTGATCTTGATTAGTAGATTTTAAATATTAAATTTGTATTAAATTTCAAATCTATTATTTTAAGTCTTGGTATTTTTAATGTTGACAAAATTCTTGGTGCGTGAGAGTTTATTATGTGTATATTATTGATGTGAGTGTTTTAACTTTGATGTGACATCTTGATGTGTATATAAAATTCATCTAACGGTGTAGAGCTAATGTACCACATAATATGTGTATTTTTAACCATTAGATTCTTATACTTTTTAGAGAAAATTTTAGTCAAAGATGGTGTTTTGTAATATAGATGAGAAGTAGGCCAATTGCCGCAATAATCCATTATAATTTTCTTTGTCATCTTGAGGAAGTTTCGAATTTGATCCGCATGAACGTGCATGGTTATTAAATCTAAAGTTGTGGTGGTTGTTTTTCTACTTTTTGCTGTGGCAGTTGTAAAATGGTTGTATAATCACTATTTGTATCAAAAAAATAAGTTGTGTTAGGAATACATTGCTTGTGTAAAAAAAAAAAGTGATGAGAATTAGAATTACGTACGTAATATGGATCATTAGCTTAAATCGAAAGGCTTAGATTAGTTTCTGTGAGTGCCAAAAAATTTGGGTCTCCCCACTGATATTTAGGCTAAGCATAATTCAATTCAGATAAGGGAAATAGTGAGTAAATGAGGCTGAGATTTTGGTTTAATTATAAGTAGGTTTCTAGTAATGCTTATGCTATCCTGGCAATACGTCATCCTTTATGTATATGTTTGTTTATTTGGCTCAAATGCAGTAAACTTAGAGAATGATATAAGTAAGCTTCCTGTTTTCTCTCTTTAGAATTATTTACTTCAAATTTAGCTTCCTGTTTTCTCTCTTTAAAATTACTTACTTCGAATTTAGGACGCTTGTAACGAACTTTCCTTATTCTATTTATAGGCATAGAATTAGGGTTACAAATGCATTATTAGGATAAACAGTAAAAGATTAAAAAGGGCAAAACTTAGACCATACTCCAACACTTTACAAGTGGCTCTATCTTTATCTTGAATACAAAAGTTTCATTTTCACGTTTCTTCCCTCAAAGACGATGCAATACCAAATTTAGTGCAGTAATTCAAAAAATCTAGTATAATATTTTGGCTCAGTCAATTTTTACCGAATTGGTACAACAAGCTCCCTTGCCGACACAAATATATGCGCATTTGTAACTCATTACTTGGTTATTATGAATGATTAATAGGACATTTAATTGCTCTAATATACATCTAAACTTCCATGTCAACATACAAAATCAACTATTTACCAAAAAAATAAAAATATACAAAATTAACTATAGCTAAGCCCCACCATTAATTTGTGGGGTCTTTAGTTCATACGATCGAGACAATAAAATTTCCAAAGTATAATTGATATTTTGAAAGCAAACATTGCATCAAATTATAGTGCATGTTATATTCCGTTGATCAGATATTCGAGTTACAAGTCATATCTGATTTGACATTAATAAGCATATTCTAGTTCTTATGTATAAAAACTTATTATTTATTAATAACAGTATATAAAATCAATATAATCTACCTAAACGGAAGCTACAGGAGTCGGAGGATTAGTTTTCCTTTGGCCGGAGAAATTGGAGCGGCAAAGAGGGCAGGAGTGCTGGAGGGAGAGCCACTTGGTGATACAAGTGGGGTGGTACACGTGGCCGCATGGGACTTGCTTACCAATACCATTAGATGATTGGAAACCATCCATGCAGATGGTACAAGCACCCACTGCAGTGACTTTGAGCATGTACAATGATTCTGTTGTGGCTTTGATATTCCCAGCACTACAAGTCCACTGCTGCATGAATTTTCTTCTTCTTCCAAGTTAAAGCCAGACTAAGATTAAATACATTTTTTGAATAGTTAATAGTTCTTTGGCACGAGTTCTAACCTATATAATATATATATATATATATATAGGAGAGCAGGTTGGGACGAAACTACCCATAGAAATTTCCAACTCATATATATATATCACATATGTCTCCCTTTAATTAACTAAATTTTATACAATAGTTCCCCCTAAAATTTAATTTAAACCTCTTATTTGATTAAATAAATTAAATAATTTAATACTATACCAAGTCTTGTATTAATTAGATTAAGTCAAATGAAGCATTAACAATCAGGAATAAAATCAAGATACTTCGCTCAAATAAATTTAACATGTGAATTTTTAATAATTTTGTAAATTTATGACACGTTATAAGGACAACAAACTGAAACAAGAATGATTAGTGAACAAAATTAATCACTCCATATGTTATATGTTCGGTGAAAAAAAAATTCAAGTAAATTTGTGCTCCCTACAAGATTGCATCATGGTGGGTAAGGGAGGGAGAAGAGATGGGATTAACACTTGGAAAATATGATAGTTTTAAAAAGGGAAAAAATATAGTTCAAAAGTGACTCAGTATTTGAGACTAAAAAAGGGCGGTCGTTATTTGCACACTACTTTTTACTTGGTAACATTTTAGTTTTTCATTCATTCGATGACAAGTGAGTAAGTGTATGCTAGCTTCATATATGAGGGTTGAGTATAAGTTTGAAAATGCCTTACTCGGCCTACAAGTACTGAGTATGTAGACTTATACTCTCATGTCACTAGACGAGTAAGATGTATTTACTCGCTTGTCATCAAGGCAATAAAAAATGGAGTATTATTAAATATTTTGTGGAGTGCAAACACCAGCTGCCAAAAATAGACTCAAATAATTTGACTTTAGTGCAAAATTAATCGGTGCGTAAAGTGATAAAAAGCTGATTTCACCTATTAATAATCAATACATTAATTTCACGTGATTTAGTTATATCCTTTCTTAAATGACACTAGAAGATATTGAAAGAGATAATGTGTGTGTATATATATGTATGTACATGCACGTTGGTGTCGAGTTGGCCTCTAGCTAGAGATGCGTGCATAGAGGTGGATCCGTGGAGGCATATATATGATTTTTTTTTTTTTTGAAAAAAGATATTTTTGTGGACGTCATCAATATAATATAGGGTTGATAAATTGATTAGATTTGAAATTAAAATATATATCATATGTTTCTTAAAAAAATTAATTAACTATTTTTTCTTTTATCCTTGCCACAAGGCATTCACATTGAGATGAGACTAATTCTCACTTGACAAACTAATTGTCTCTAATGACAAGTGATTCTAACAGAAATCAAAATTTTGCAATACAAAAAGGGGGACTATTATTGACACACACTCGATACTTAAGGGCCGAGTCAATGTATTTTTTTTTTTACCTAATAATAGCTTGGCCACTAAGTACTAAGTAAATGTGCAGGTATGCAGTGCTATGATACCAAGTGAATATGACGGAGTATTAGAGAGTATTTTAGTATGTATCGATAGCAGTCCCCTACAAAAATAACTCAATTAATTATAATATTATATTAGTCATTATAACATTGATGTCCATTAAATCTCATAGAGGCATGTACACTCCTTACTTAATTCACCTTAAAGCATCCACAGTGATTGTATTTTATATATAGTAAGTAGGGTGTATTTGCCCTAATTACCTTGTTTAGGAAAAAATGGGATCATAGAAAAGAAGAACTTCAAAAAGAGAATAGATAGGGAGAAAGCTAAACTTGAAAAGAAAAAGGGGGAAAAAGTCAAATCTAATAACTAATACTAATAATAGAAACCTTTAATTTAAGGTTGCCACGTGTCCTTTCTCTCTCCTCCTATCCAACTAAAAGTCGTGTCATCTCGTCCTTTGTTTTCAAAAAATCTAGACATAACCGTTTATATATATATATATATATAGAAGAATTGGATCTCAAATCGACATGTGTATTCTTTATACTCTCTGCCCCTCTCTCACGTGTCTTTCCAATTAGTTTTATTTAGGGTTTTCTAACTATCGCCAATTGATTTTTAGCTCCTTTTCTTGGCTTATCTTCTCATTCCTCTCCCTTCTTACTCCCCCACAAGGAGACAATTTCTATGGTGTTGTTCTTCTTCGTACAATCATTTACCCTCCCTTAATTGGCCCTTTTCTCGATGATTTTATGCCTGTCCCAAGGTCTCAACTTCCAAGCCATGGAATGTATTTTTCCATCCTCTCTACAAATCCTGTTGTTTATGCTTTATTTAAACACATGCAAAATGATTTGAGCAGGTTCTTCAACAATGATTTCGACGTTAACATTCTTAACTCTGATTTCATGATAAGCCTTCTTAATGAAAATAATTTATTGAAAGCTGAATCAGTTTTTAGTAAATTATTTTGTAGACAGGATTAAAAAATTGGATGAAAGTCTGTAGATGGGATTAATCCATCTACATGCAATTATTGATAAATACATATCAAGGCCTATTGATCAAGACATACTATTGATCAATTTTTCATATGCCCTTCTGATAAAAAACAATGGCCCTTTTGGATTCTTTTTTTTATATATAACAATTTGGTAAACCAAAATTTTGTACTTATTTGATCAATAGTTGCACCCAAGATAGATTAATCCGGATTTGATTGTTAAGAATTTTATCTGGTATATCAATATCCAATTTTAAATCTATTGTAAGTTTATAACTAATTGTAATATAAGTAATTATAGATGCTTTATCAGTGACGATACTTAAAATTTTGTTACTGTTTTAGTTTCTTCTCACACACCTCTATGCATCATGGATTTGTTTTAGGTTTCTCATTTTTCCCCGATTACTTTCCTGCCTACGCAACTTTTCTCATTGTTGGTTTCATTCTCCCTCTCATTCCTCCACAATCATTTGAAGTTTCTAAAAGTTACATTGGGTGTTCGTGCAGTTTATTGATTGGCAAATTATCATTAAGTTTTTAAAAGATTCTTCGATTGTTTGTTCAATTTGCGATCGACTATGCATGATTATGCATTATGAAGCCTAAAAGAAATAGGCAATGGGCATGTCGATAATTTGGTAACTAAGTGCTCAAAATTGGAGGAAGAGCGGACAGAACTAATAAATGAATTGTTTGAGATTGCCCGATAAAGTGAATTGATTTAATTGGTACATGGCCAAAGGTGAAAGGCCCATGTTCTTCTCTTTTTATCCCCTCAAACGTCTTTGTCTTCATGGCATTTTACTCTTATCATTATCATTTTGATATGACCAATTTCCTTGAAAATTTGTTATATTGCACCCTATCTATCTATTAAAATGCAAAAAGAATAAATAATGTTTTGGTTAGATTCCACTGATGTACCTAATTTTATTTCCATTAATATTTATATAGTATTATTATTTAATAAGAAATAAATTTATGTCACTAACTTCATCTTCGCTTAATTTGTACTTGGCTCATAAAAGTGATATTTTCAAGCCTGATTGTTATTACAATTTGTTATTTGTAGTTGTTGGGAATTATATGCATTTAAGAAAAAGTGAGTATTTTGAAAATAGATCATCGACTAATCTATTTTTTTGGGACAGTAGATGTTGTGTACTTTGTTCGTGGGTATTGTGTAAAAGCTTGATAATTGAACATTCCTTACCACCAGGGAATATTTTTCCTTTTGGTTTCATCAAGAGGTTTTGGTCTTTTAGTTTTAGTTTCTAATTTTTTTTAGATCCTTTCTCTTGGCCCAAATCCATGTGATTTTGTTCCTTTCATTTTCTTAGTAAAACATAAATTAGGGAGAACATAGGTGTATATTAATATGATATGCAGATCTTCTGGTAATGATTGACAAACACGGCTATCTTCTTGCTCTTAAGTTGGGTACCAACTTATGAGTTGATTACGCGTAGTGGATTATGGAGCTCCATCTCCCAACCACTCTGACAAAGTAGCTGACGAACAGTATGGGCGACTGCTATCTACTCTGCAAAACCTGCAGAACCTCCCTCACCTTCATTAAATGCACACCAACTGTATTTAATGCACCGAAATTCATGGGGAAGCAAGGCCAAAGTCAGTGATGATCAAGGCATGGCCTCAGACATGCGCGCAGAGCTCTGCAACATATCTTCTCTCAGTCATATAAATAGAGGAATAATTAAGCAATTACTCCTCGGGCGAATATACTGAACGACCGAGAACAAAAAAAGAATCTAGCATTCAATACTCAATAGATAGAGAAAAATAAAGAGGCCGAGCACATAATCGGGCTCTAGATACAGAGAAGCTTGAACCTGTGTAGCTAAAAGGGTTACTCCTGTTGTAATATTGTGAGGATAGACTAGCTAGAGAGATCACTTTGAGTTTGTAATAGTTATATAGTTATATCAATAGCAAGGTAAAACCGAGCACTTAGCTTTATTCCACAGAGGAGGACTAACCCGTATTTTCATATGACGCCAACCTCCTTTATACATTTTTGACTCTGTTGGTTTGTTGTATTCATTATTCTAATCATTTGACCCGATCATTTGACTGTGTAGTCTAAAATACCCTTTCTAGTTTTTGCACCAACAGTTTGGTGTCGTCTGTGGGAACGACATGTTCTTAAGTCACATACACTCCCTGTCAAACAAAGATACACTCCAAAAATCACCATGTCTTCTCGACACAGTCAACCAGACCCCCTATTAGCGTTGCAGGAACAACAAGTTGCCCTCCAAGTCCAGATTGACAGTCTCATTGCCCAGAGGGAAACACCCATAGTTAGCTGGAGAAACAGGTCGGCTTCAGCCTCTGTGTCTGTGGCTACTCTCCCAATCCTGCCGCAAGTCCCAGCTAGGCTAAAGCTTGGAGGCTGTGGCAGAGAATTTAGGGAGAGTTGCAGCAGAACCAGTAAGTTCGAGGAGGACTCAGCTAAAGTTCCTCCCCTACTACTGAGGGACCCACAGGTGCACGTAGTCTGCGAAAGGCATTCGGTCGGAGCCTCACAACATCAAAGCCAAATTAGAGGGGCTCGACCACCTCTTCCTCCAGTCCGAGTACCCAAGCGAGTGGCAAATGCCAGACCTCGAGGGTCCTTGTTCGACAAAATATCACACAAAGGGTCTGTGGAAGATATTGATGGCATAAATAAGACCTCAAATGGCCGAAATGATAAAGACATTGGGCCATATAGGAGGGAGCTCGACTGCAGCTCTGGTAAGGGACTCTAAATCTCCATTCGCGGAGCACATCCAGAGTTTTCAGGTCCCAGAAAAGTTCAAACTCCCAACACTAGAGTCATATGACGGAACCACTAACTCAATGGATCATTGGAAACAATATAGGAACATAATGGGACTTCAGAATGTCCCCGATGGTGTAGTGTGTAGAGGTTTTTGTCACCACTCTTAAGAGGGCAACCCGAATGTGGTGCAATAGCATGCTCCCATGATCCATCTAGAGCTCATAAGAGCTCGGTACCAAGTTCATTTCCCATTTTTTTGGGACTCGAAAATAGTCCAAATCTTCCACCCATCTCTTCACCGTTAAATATAGGTCGACGGAGAGCATGAAAGAGTATGCTTGCCGGTTCAACTACGAGAACCTCATGATCACAAACCTCAACGAAGGGGAAGCAGTGGCAGCCTTCTTGGAAAAGGTAAGGTCCCTATATTGTCTAATGACGCTAGAAAGGTTGGCTCATAAGACCATGTTTGAGCTCCTAAACGAGGTCAACAAATAAATCAGAGTGAGAGAAACCCTACAGGGAAGAGATATGTCAAGTTTGTAGCCCTCTTGCCTTCCTTTAAGCGCCAAAGGGGATACAGTCCACCCCGCAGCCAAGAGAGAGAAGGTAAGAAGGGTTAAAACAAGTCCGAATCGAGCGAAGGCAGAGCCCGCTAGCAATTCACTCCTCTAACAGCTCCATTAGGTGAGATCTATGCCCAGTTAAAACCAGGGCAGATTCTAGAGCCCCGGAGGATGAAAAATTTTAAAAAGAAAAAGAACACCACCAGTATTGCCAGTACTACTAGGACCATGGGCATGAGACTGGTAATTACTGGAAGCTGAAGGAGGAGATTAAAAAGCTCATCCAGAGGGGACAGCTCCGCCAATAAGTGGACAAAGAAAATGAAGTCCCCTCTAAAGTAAAGGGAAAGAAGCTCGAGAATGAAATCTTCATGATCGAAGGGGGCTCGTCCTACTCTAGAAACAGCAATAGGTCTAGGAAGGCCTACATTAGACAAGCTAAGTCCTCGAGCTCGAAGGCAAAGTGCTTCAACTTTAGGCCAATAAAAATGGTGAAGTATGAGGTCAAGGAGATCACCTTCACCGATGAAGACATGAATGGGGTAGAGTTCCCACATGACGATCCTTTGGTGGTGACGACGATAGTGGGCAATCACAATGTCCATGATACAGGGGCGACCTCTAACCTCATGTATTATAGCACATTCAAAGCCATGGGCCTTACCATCGAGCACTTGACTCCCTTCAACAGTCACTCTGGTCGGTTTCTCTAGAGAAAAAACCAAGTCCTTGGGAACCATCAAGCTCATAGTTACTCTGGGAACAGCTCCAAAGCAAGTCACCACCATCGTGGAGTTCTTGATTTTGGACGAGGCTCCCCACTACATTGCCATCGTAGGCAGGGGTACTTTAAACAAAATAAGGGTCGCTATTTCGACTTGTAACTTGACCATGAGGTTCCCAAACCCCCACGGAGTCGGGGAGGTCAAAGGAAACTAGGCGGAAGCACGGTATTGTCAGTTCGGAGCTTTGAAAGAGGTTAGAGCTGCTGATATCGCAGTGGTCGAGCTCCAAGCCGTAGCTGTCGAAGAGTTGGCTAACACAAAAGGGCCTCATGATTCAGAGAAATGGGAGATTGATACCCTAGACCCCCGAGATGAGGATAAAGAATTCAGAGGCAAGCTAGTTGAGGACCTGGAAGATATTCTCTTGGACCCGCTACAGCTAGACAGGGTGTTGAAGATTAGCAACCAACTAAGTCCAGGGTCAAGGAAGAGCTCTCCCAGTACCTACGGGCCAATGTTGATGTCTTCTCCTGGTCTCACGATAATATGAAGGGGTTGAACCTAAAAGTTATGGTACATCGGCTCAATGCTGAACCAGTCTTTAAACCGGTGAGGCAGAAAAAGAGAAACTTGGCCGCAAAAGAAGAGGTTCAGAAGCTCCTCTGAGTTGGTTTCATCCGGGAAGTCCACTACCCAAAGTGGCTTTCCAACGTGGTGCTCGTGAAGAAACACAGTGAGAAGTGGAGAATGTGTGTCAATTTCAAGGACCACATCAAGGCCTGCCCAAAAGACAGATTCCCACTCCCAAAGATTGATCAGCTGGTAGATGCAACCACATGCCACGAAATGATGAATTTCATGGATGCCTATTCTGGCTATAATCAGGTTAGAATGGCCCCTAAAAATAAGGAGAAAACCTTCTTCATCACTAATGAGGGCACTTACTATTACAAGGCCATGCCGTTTGGTCTTAGGAATGCCGGAGCTACTTACTATAGGGTCATGAGCACCTTGTTCAAGGATCAGATCGGCATAAACATGGAAGTGTACGTCAATGATGATGGAAACTTAATATCAGGATCATTCAATATTGCGTATAGACCGAACAAAATTTTTACGTAAAACCCTAGTGCGTAATCGAATTTTACCTTCGAGATCTCTCTAGTTTGATCTTGTCTCAGCATGAATAGGGGCTGGTATAGACGAATCAAGAACATGGGCTCGATGGAACCTCATGATCTTCTATCGCATATATTTTTGTCGTGCTATTTTGTACCGAGTGTGGGCTGCGGTATCACCAAAAATTCCTTCGCCTCTCTTTACGGCACAAATCCTAAATTCGTGAGAATTATTGTACTACGAGAAGAGGCAAGACCAGCGTATATATATGGCTACGATAGGGACCCTAAGGAGAAATAAGTGTTTTGGCTTACTATGAAAAACTGGAATCCTAATTCGATTATGAATTAATTCCTTACATAAATTATAATTCACACCACTAAAGAATTATAATTGCACTCCCGTCTTTATCTTAAAATTTATACTTTGAACTCCTTGTTATTAAATGCTTATTATTCTCCTCACACTAAGATTACAGACAACCGTAATTTAAATTAAATTAATGACAATTATATTTAAATGACTTCTTAATCCTTGAACTTACCACTCAACTTATTTGACATATCGGATTAAAATAATCCACCGCAGGGTTTGACATGATCAAAACTCATAAGATTCTCAAGGGGTTATCATAAATCCTTATATTGGGACATGAATTCCGTCAATAATTAATATTCATCATACATATAGTGTCGTTATCAATTCATAGAGCTTATGATCCATAAATGAATCTCACTCTTAATGATTCAAAACAACAAACACTATATATATATATATATATAGTTATTTTAAGATTAAGAGCATAAGCAATCATAATAACCATGAGATTTTAAATTGTTTTATAGAGTCAGTATAAAAATAATTAACCCAAACCGGTCTTTTTCAATACACACAAAGTGTACTAGTACAACGAGTTGAAACTATACTATTTCATGTAGTCAAGATAAACTACTAAAACTTGTACTACAATCCTACCGATGGGTATCCAATTTTATCTAAGACCATGAACGAATAAACTTATATTCCACAAGAACCGATAATATGATCTTCTGTGTGTAAACTACACTCTACACACCAAATCATCTACTATATAGAATAAAAGACACACATGCATAATATTTTAATAAATAATATAATGCATCCATTGCCCATAAAGATTCTCATTAAAATAGCAAAACCGAGTCTACATATCAAAACCAATAATAATAAAATCATGGCTTTTAGTATATTACTCTAACATATGACATGCTAGTCAAGAGTCTCAAAGCCTCCAGCCATGTGTTAGACCTCAATAAGGCCATCTCCATACTTAGGCAAAATGGTATGTCCCTCAACTCGGCTAAGTACGATTTTAGAGTGAAATGATGGAAGTTCTTGGGTTTCGTGGTGACTTAAAGGGGAATCGAAGCCAACCCTAAGAATATTCTAGCTCTGATCGACATGAGATCTCCAACCAAGCAAAAGGAGGTCCAAAGCCTGGTAAGAAGGGTGGCAGCTCTAAACAGGTTCATCTCCAAGTCTACGGACAAGTGCCATCCCTTCTTCAAAGCCCTCAAGAAAGCCTTCAAATGGACAGGGGAATGCGAGCTGGGTTTTCAACATCAAACAATACTTGAGAGCTCCTCATCTACTTAGTTCACCAAAGAAAAGGGAAATTCTGAGTCTGTACCTAACAGTGTCACAAACAGTAATCCTAGCTCTTATGAGGAACGAGGAAGGAGCACAACTACTAGTCCACTACACAAGCAGAACCCTCCACGCCGCAGAGCTGAATTACCCAAGACTGGAGAAATTGGCCTACGCGCTCCTCATCACTTCTAGGAAGTTGAGGCCTTACTTCCAGGCCCGCAGCGTTGACGTGCTCACAGACCAACCATTGCGAAGGGTTCCTGATAAACCAGAGCAATCAGGGGGGCTAGCCATTTAGGCTGTAAAACTCGGGCATTTCGTGATTAATTACAAGCCTCGAATTTTGATCAAATGCCAGACTTCATTGCAGAGTTTACTTACGATGAGGAGCAGATCACTGAATCACTGTAATTGCTGCCACCCGTAGACCCAGGCACCTCGAGCTCCACCACCTCATTGAACTTGCAGCCAGAAATTCCCATATTGATACTTCATGCAAATAGAGCTTCCAACTTGAAAGGTTCTGGAGCTAGCTTAATGATGATCACTCCTGAGGCTAACACCCTGGAGATAGCTCTAAAATTCCTCTTCAAAGCTTCCAACAATGAGGCTGAGTATGAGACCATCATATCAGGTCTGAGGATAGCTAGTAACCTGGGGGCAAGACAGATGATAGTCTACAAATACTCCGCAGTTGTGGTAGGCTAAATACTTGGTCACGACATGGCAAAAAAGAATCACATGGCTGCTTATTTGGCTAAGGCTAGGACAGCAGCTCAGAGATACATAAATATAGTCTTTGTCAAGGTCCCGCAAACTCAGAATAATAAAGTAGACTGCCTAGCCAAGCTTGCTTCATCCTCAGAGGTACCCAATGGCATTCACATAGAGTACATGGAAAGAAAAAATCATCGAGGAGCTCGTAGAGTTAGACGTGGCCATAGTACAGGTCTGTAAATGTTGGATTGATCCAATTCTAGACTACATCATGAGCGGAGCTCTTTCGGGAGATAAGAAGATGGCCAAAAGGATAAAATACATTTCCAACAAATACGTGGTCATTAAGGCAACGCTGTACAAATGTGGGTATATTTTTCCATTCATATTCTGCCTACATCTTCATCAAGCCCAAACGGCTCTGTTAGAGGTCCATGAAGGATTGTGCGGGGGGCATCTGGCAACTCGCTTACTAGCCCTCAAAGTCGAAAGACAAGGCTACTTCTGGCCTACTATCATACAAGATGCCAAGGAGCTCGTGAGAAAATGCGACAAGTGCCAGTGGTTTGCTAATGTCCAACAATTTCCAGCATAACTGATGACCCATGTCAGCAGCCCCTAGCCTTTCTTTTAATGGGGCATGGATATAGTTGGGTCTTTCCCTTTAGGCAAAGGGCAGGCCAAGTTTACAGCGGTAGCTATTGATTACTTCATGAAGTGGGCTGAGGCGGAGGCACTGACTACAATCACCACCATGAAGATCTAGAGCTTAGTATGGAGGAACATCATCTGCCTTTTTGGTCTCTCAAAGGTGCTTATCACAGATAATGGGAAACAATTCGATTACAACCTCTTCAGAGACTTCTGCGAAGGACATGGAATTGAAAATTATTACAGCTCGCCTGTCCATCCTCAAGCCAACGGCCAAGCAGAGATCACCAATAGAACCCTACTAAGCTTATTGGAGAAAAGATTTGATGATGCCAAAGAAAATTGGTTTGAAGAGCTCCTATCACTTCTATGGGTTACAGGACCACCATTAGAGGTCCAACCGGTGAACCTCTTTTCGCCCTGACCGGTTAGGTTTATATTTTTAGTTGGCTTGATTCCGATGCCAATAACACTTTACGTTGTAATTGTTTGAGTCGAATTGAAGATTTAAAGATCCAATAATTAACGAAAGTTCGCCGAACTTACCGGATTAATCATACATAATTCAAGACCTAAAGTAAGTTGAGTATATGGTTTGATTCAAAATATAGGTGGTATTTGAGCTTAAAAATTCTAATTAAAAAGCTTTTAAGTCAAATCTATTTTTAAGTATTTTTACCGAATTTTGTCGTAATCCGAAAAAGCCCATTCGACACAAATTATTGAGAAAACTTATTTTTTCATCTTTAACATGTTCTATAAAGTTGCCTCGGAAATTTGAGTTGAATGGGTGCCCAAACGGATTTAATATGACAAAATAAAGTAAAAAAAATTAAAATAAAAAGATTTTTAAATAAAGGTTTTATTAAATAAATGAAAAAGTTGAAAAGTCAAAGGCTCCTTTTAAAATTTTGAAACCCACGTGCCTTGCTCAATTTAATTCATGCGCAGCTATTTTCATGGACCAAGCCCATCTCCATATGCCATTGCCACGTGTAGGCTAATTAAAGGTGGAAGGCAACTTTTTCGATTAGTTGGACCGGTAAAAAGGTTGTTCATGGACCGGTCCGGCACTAAGAATTTTCCGGGAATTGAAATCCAAAAATCTGACCGGTACATAATTTGCTTTTGGACCGGTCCGGCTGATATTTTCTGGGTATGACTTTTTATCGCAAAAATTTCTTTTTTAATATTTTTAGCATATTCTGAAAAGAATTTTGACTCTATATTTTTCTATAAATATAACTATTTGTTTGGGTAAAAAATACACGATTTTAGAGAGCTATTTTAGAGAGAAAATATCCAAATGCTACAATCAATTTTTAAGAGTTTTAAAACACTATCTAGGTTTTGTTTACATGCCATAGGAGATTTTATTGTTCTTCAATTTTAAGAACTAGGATTCCAAAAGTTCACGGGTCCTATGGGAGTGTCTTTGGTTGCGATTGAAGACGGGTTGAGCGAAGTGGCTGACGCGATAAGGGAGATCGCAAACGGTGGTGAAGGATTGTGATCAAGTACGTAGAAGGAGGCAACGGGTAAGCCGGAACAGAGGGAAGCACTACGCCAAGTCAGCTGCGGTTGGATTTTACGTTCAAGGGATTGACGGGACTGTTGCGTAAATTGTGGGAAAGCAATTTTTGTAAGTCATCGAGTCTGTAATTCCATTTTGATCATAATGAAGCACTGTCAGTTAGTCCCGAGGACTAGTCCTACGCAAGTAGGGATACCTCATAAATTCCTTGTGTTGTGTGATTGCTTTTTTGTGTGCTTGTTTAATATAATTATTAGATAACATAACACAGGTTTCGACAGTAAAATTGGTTAGACCTAGGGTTTTAATTCCGCTTATCAAATATAAATTATTTTTGATAAAAACCCTAAAATCAACCTAGGCAATACGACCCCCGAATTTGTTTGTTCTTTCATGACCTACGGAACTAAAGCAGTTATCCTAGTGGAGATGGAAGTACCAACGTACATAATCAACCATCATGACCCAGCTCGTAATGACGATGGCCTACTGGCTAATTTAGACCTCCTTGAAAAAAAAAGAGCAAACTTGAATCAAAGAAGAGGCCTATAAGAGAAGCATGGTCAAAAGTTACAACTAAACAGTCAAGCACAGAAGTCTAAATGTGGGTGAGTTGATTTCGAGAAGTCATTCTAGCCACGATTTCTGAAAATGGCAAGCTCGCTGTTAAATGGGAAGGTCCGTATGTGGTCACTAAAGTCAGCCGACCTGGTACCTACTATCTGAGGACTGTAGACGATATAGAGCTCATGAGACCATGGAATATAGAACACCTCAAGAGATACTACCCTTGAGCTAAAATACTTTGTACTTTTGTAATAGTTTATTTCCAACGAAAAAATGTATATGAAATATTTTGTTTGATACTTCATTACTTGTAAAGTGCACTCTGTAAAAATCCTCTCACAGAGAGGTCAGTTTAGTAAGTGCCAAGCTCTTTGAGCACACTTGCATTCTGTAAAAATCCTCTCATAAAGTGGTTAGTTTAGCAAGTGCCCAGCTCATTGAACATATACTTTTCTTATACTTTGAAAAAGCAGAAGGAAGACAAAGGCTTACTTTTCTTAGGCTCCATAGGCACCTGTCGGAGTGAAACTACAGCCAGAACCCTGTCATCGGGGGAATCAACTCGAGTTTCTTCTTGGACTCCTTCTTGAGGAGTGCCACTTTCAATCCCAGCTCCCTCAATTGTCGTTAGACCTTGTTGAGCATCCTTTGAGGCCTTAAGCGTCAGGTGGTTACTCTCTGAGGGCAGCAGCACATCCAGGGTTGGGAGATCCCCCACTATAAGAATGTCATTACCGATGTCAGCAAGTCTGGGGCCCAGTTTGTAACTCCATAGCATCCAAGGAGCTACGATATTGGCATAGTGCTTTAAAAAGAAATCCTTGGCATCTTCGATCCAAGGCAACTTTACCAACTCGGACCTTTTCTCTTTAATTACAAAAGGAAGACAAGAAGAAGAGGTTAAACATTGGGACAAAAAGGAGAAGAACTGATAGATAGCTCAATAGGATAAAGGAGAACTTACTGATAGAATCTGGGTCTAAGAACCAGCGTTTGAGGTCGTGGATGCTAGGATATCTGGAATCATGCTCACAGTCCTCACCTGAGACGTAGAAGAACCTTTTCTTATAGTGAATGATGCTATCAGGAAGGCAGAAAATTATTTTTGAGGATCCTAACCTAGAAGGACAGTTGAAGACGCCTTTGTTCTTCCCACTGCTGTCTTTGGGCTGGAAGAGTGTGACGAACTCCTTTATGCTTATGTTGTATTCCAATCAAAGATAGCCCTAAAGATCACCACCACTCTTATGAGGCAGGACCACATGTTAGGGCTAACTTCGGTAGGGGTGAGATCCATAATTACCAACAGTTCCCTCACGTGATCGTCCATTAGAAACCTCAGCCCATGTGCAAACGCTGATTCATAGAAACAGACCTCTCCAGGCTTGTACTAACAAGCTCTCTCATCTGGACTTAGAGCTCTAATCCTCACAAAATAAGGAATATGATATCTCTCCTTAAAGATTGGAATATCGAAGGCGGAGAAGGTTAAAGGAATGCGAAAAACAATGAGGGAGCTAAGGTACTCCGAATATTTTTCAATATCTTTTGTGTCGTTGGATACATTGGGCGGAAGACAAATACTCGCCAACTCTCCCTCACTGTCCACAATCTTGATGGACCTCACCTCAGGAAAATTGGGAGCTTCTCTTACAGAGGAGCATTGCTCTATGTTCGGAGGGATCTCTTGGCCCTAGTTTTGGTTTGTGAAATGCTCCATGAGTAGCGCTAGGGTGTGAAGAAGAAAGGACGGCGCGAAATGGGGAATAAGCTTAATGAAATCCTCTAAAGGCACACTCGAAAAATCTCTTAAAAGAATTCTTTAAAGGAGGTTGTAAGCTAGGGTAATGGAGAACGAGGTGGATAAAAGTGTTTTAAGGCTCTAAAAAAGCCTAGGTTTCAAAAGATGAAGTAAAAATTTCTCTTAAGGCAAGATAGTTTATATAAGGTGAGTTAGAGAAGTTAAGTGCCTTTTCAAAGCCTTAATTGTCCATTCACAGATCCACTATCACACGTTTGCATGTTCTCCAAGGAATACGGAATGACCCTGCATGACCTCCTCAAACAGTAACGGTCATGCCAAAGAGCTTGGGTATAATGACAGGTCGCAGAATTAGGTCGAAAACCTCAGCTTTCAAGCTTTCCACTAGATCCAATAGAGACGCCAAACCTGGCCTCTACGAAGAGCTTATACCCCCACACTATTCATTCAGCAGAGCTTTAGACTCCCCTCAGGATCAAACAAAAACTTTATCCTCACCAATTAACTCATCTGAGCTAAATGGAAAGGATTACAGGCAATTGATGCTACAAATTAGTAACCAAATTTACTCCGCTAACCACGAGTTGACACATGACCGTCTACACTAGCAACTGAGTCTATCTCAACGGAAGGAGCTTGGAGGAGCTCTACCCGAGCATCAGAGGGAAATGCGAGCCCTTCTTAAGTTGGGTACCTACTTATGAGTTGATTACGCGCAGCGAATTATGGAACTCAAACTCTAGAGCTCTTTTGACGAGCTCTGGAACTCCATCACCCAACCACTCTGACAGAGTAGCTGACGAACGTTATAGGCTACTACTATCTACTCTACAAAACCCGCAGAACCTCCCTCACCTTCATTAAATGCACACCAACTGCATTTAATGCACCGAAATTCATAGAAAAGCAAGGTTAGTGATGATTAAGGCATGGCCTCAAACATGCGCGCAAAGCTCTGCAACACGTCTGCTCTCAGTCATATAAATAGAGGAAAAATTAAGCATTTAGTCCTCGGGTGAATATACTAAATGACCAAGAACAAAAAAAATCTAGCATTCAATACTCAAGAAATAGAGAAAAATAGAGAAAAATAGAGAGGTTGAGCACACAATCGAACTCTAGATACAGAGAAACTTAAACCTATGTAGCTAAAAGGGGTACTCTTATTGTAATATTGTGTGGATAGACTAGCTAGAAAGATCACTTTGAGTTTGTAATAGCTATCTAATTATATCAATAGCAAGGCAAAATAAAACTCCTAGCTCTATTTCACAGAGGAGGATTAACCCGTATTTTCATACGAGGCCAACCTCCTCTACACATCTTTGACTCTGTTGGTTTGTTGTATTTATTATTCCAATCATTTGACCCGTTCATTTGACTATGTGGTCTAAAATACCCTTTTTTTAGCACCAACATATCTAATTATGTACAGCCATTATATTATATATATATATATATGTAAGTATATATGAGACTGTGTATGGGACAAGTTAAAAAGGTATAGTGAAGATGATATAGTCAGGTCAAAATGAGATAAGAACCTTAATTATTAGAGCATCCATAATGTTTATGTCAAAATTGCATGTTCATAACGCGCCAGAATAAGTTGGAAAATTTACCAATGTTGGTAGCAAATCCACAAAATTACCATATGCTTAAGTTTTAGTCACATGAATAACCTTTACTAGTATGACCTCATACGAGTAAGCATTACTCGTATAAGATTATAAGAGTAACAATTATTTTTATGCCCAACCATTTTTGCCATGATAAGAGTAAGGCTTACTTTTTTAAAAGAAGTAGACTGGCCCACCTTTTTCTTTAACCCTCACCTTTACTAAATTCATTTTTTTTAATTTTTTTAAAAGAATTCAGTATACTCTTAAATTAGGAATCTTAATAAACATAATAAAGTAGTGCATCTTTTGAAAATATACCAACATTATTAGCTTTTATCTATGTTTTTTAATATATCATAATAGAATATATTTGAATTTGTTATAATCAAATACTTTTTGTATCATGAACCGTAGAGACAGCCTAATAAATGGGGAAAATGACCAAAAAAACCTATTGTTTGGGTCGAATTATGTTGGTGTAAGAAACTAGAATAGGTTTTTCTAACCTCGCGGTCAAATGTTTGAATAATGATTGGGATAACGTGGCAAATAAAATAAAACTTTTGCAAGAATCAAACAAAGGAGGATAAGACAAGAATATATATATATATAGATATATGAGGTTCAACCTTTATGCGGATAAGGGTTAGTCCACCTCTTGTGGATAGAGTTTGGAGCTCAGGGCTACCTTATATTATTATAATAAACAAGTTCTTATTACAATAGATTTATCTCTCAGATTATTCTATCTTCTCAACACAAGTGTTTGGAGCAGCTTTATACTAATCAAGGTCCTAATGCCCTAGACCTAAGAGCTCTGTAATGCACCTTAGAACTCTCTCCTTATAATACTCACTATTTTGCTTGCTTTTTTTGTTTTATAGTTCTACATTATTGCCTTGTGGTTCTCTCTCCTAAAAACTTAGTTGCTGAGGGTAGAAAATGTTTCTTTTTATATGAATCAAAGAAGAAGACGTCTAGCAGGTCCAGAGCAGTTGACTCTCAGCCACTCTTTCATCATTGCAACATGCTTGCTTGTTGACCTTGGTTCTCTTCTTAATTCGGAGTATTAAATGCAATTGGTATGTATTTAATGAAGTTAATGGAGGTTATGTGCCTTCTGAAGAGTGGGTAGCAGTCGCCCAAGCCACCTTCAACCACTTTGATGGAGCAGTTGGACAGGGCTTACTTCAGCTCTGTAAAGGAGTTCTAGAAGTTGAACTCTGAAAGTTTGCGGACTTGGACATAAATTAAACCTCACCCTAAGATCCCCACGGGCTCGATGTCCACATGGCACTAGGCTTTTGACTTCCTTGCTACGGAATCTCATGTCTACAGGGGTCTCCACATGTCCTCTTATGATTAGTCTAGAGGTGAAATAACTATTTCACCCTATCAAATTCCAAGTTGAACCGTGATGTACCAATTGTTTCAATTTGAATCATAAAGTACAATTAATAATTCAATTCGAACCTTCTATAAAATGGATGGAAATCTAACTTGGCATGCCAGCATGGCTTAAATAGTACAACTATGATGTGTTTGATGTGCAGGATAAAAGGGTAGCATATGATAGATTTATTATATCCTATGTTTGGTGTTCGTCGAGATTAGATATACAGGTGAATTATTTATCCCACTAAATTTTTGTATTCCCTCGAGAGAGGGATTAACGAATTCCACCTAAGAGGTAGGATTGTTTTATCCTATCCGGATGGGATTAAATAACTCAATCCGATTCTCTAATCCAGACATTCAAACACATCATTAACCCCTTATCCTCTTATTTTTTAAATCCAAATACACATTTTCCTTCATTTCCACGTTGATTAAAAAGCCTAAACACCTAGTCCTCTAATTTTTTGGCTCCAAAACATTTCCCTCTATTTTCTGTCCCTTCTCCCTCCATAAAATAAAGCATGCGTCTATAAAACTTTACTCACCTCCGTTTACACGCATTTCTTTAGCCTTTCATCATTAATGGTTACCATGGAAGATATTTCTTATTTTTATGGATAAAGAGCATCAATAATAAGAACCTCATGGACCGATTATAATCTTAGTAGGATATTCATGCTGCTACTATTCTGGCGTAAGCTTTGTTTTCTTTATTTTATCTCATATTCTCTTAAATTCATTTTTTGACATAAATAATATATTGTATATAGCAAAGGAGTTTCATGTGGGGTCAACCCTCCTATGTGTGAAAGAGCAAAACAAATAATACTACGATTATTGCGGTGGACGGAATGGTCATGTGGAGAGCCAAGTTAGATTTTTGTTACTTCAATTTGCGTTAACTAGGGTGGACAAAAAGTTTGAATCGAAGTACTAATTGTACTTCTAAGTTCAAATTGGAATTATTGGAATTTCAAGACACAACTCGGAGTTCACCCAAAACTTTAGGTTCCCCCCATATAACTGTGCAAAAAAGAATGTGTATGAAAACAGGTGCTTCATCAGTTGTATAAATTAATATTATGTTTTAAGATTCGGTTAATAAATACAAGGTAAATACTTTTGTTTTTTAGTAAAAGATATTTAGTTTAATTTGAACAACAGTCTTCCATAGTTTGAACCTTGAGATAAATGCAAAATACAAAGAAGCCATTATTAGGCAACCTTCTACTTGTACAATGTCTTAATATACCATCATTTTGATTTCCTTATATTTTTTTATAATATATAAATGTTTAAACTTTTTGTAATTTGAGCTTTCAAAATTTTTGTATTATTGATAATATTTATTAAGATAAAAGCTCGGATGGAAGGGTAGTTTTATGGCAAAATAGTTCCAGAGGTCTCAAATACAACCCAGACTTGCCTCATTAACAACCTTATTTGGATAAATAACATATTTAAGGCCAAAAATATTACGTAGCTCTTTTAAGAAATTCGAAAATGATGAAAAATCAATGGATATAGAAGCATGCAGTGCACTATTGATCAAATTTGTGTGAGTCCAGCAATTCATAAAACAAGTAATAGAAGATTCTAGTGTTATGCTTGCCGGCACATTGGGTTGGGCTCGGGGCACAAACCAGGCCCACCAGTCCACGCACATAATAACAATATTGTCCCCAACTTAAACATTTTTGGGCCACAGGTGTGGGGTTTTTACTTAAAATGCCTCGTTACTATGTGGAGACACTCCCCCACTTATATACCTATGTTGAGTTCTACAATTTTTCCATGTGGGATCAATGGTTTGAGTCAACCATTTTCTACAATCTCCACCTTGGATCAAACCAGTCCACTTTCGCTCTACCTTGGACTAACACCTGTCCACCTGGACCTATACCATAGTCCATCAGTAATCCACCTTTGAACTTTCCATGTAGATCACCACTCAACAATGTCCATCCACAAGATCATCCACCTTTGGTCAATCCACATCTCGAGGTACACCCTATTTCACCTTACTCGAGGAACATGCACAACCACCTTAACAGCACCCTAGGTTTACGTAAGCTATAGCGACTCCACCCCCAGCTTCTCTAAGTCTAACTCCACCATAGGCTCCACCAAGTCCAGTTACTGGGACGCTTTTTATGGCTTCTTATATCACCTTAGACTTTACCGAGTTCTTTTTAACTCCACCGAGTCCAGCTGCCAATACTGCTTCATAAGTACGTGGATCCACCATAAGCTTTGATACCAATTGTTGTGCCCGCCAGCAGATTGGGTCAGGGTCGGGGCACCAGTTGGGCCCACCAGTCCGCGCACATAATAACGATATTGTCCTTAACTTAAACACTTTTAGGCCATAGGTTTGGGGTTTTCACTTAAAAGGTCTCGTTACTATGTGGAGACACTCCCCCACTTATATACTCATATTGAATTCTATAATTTTTCCATGTGGGATCAATGGTTTGTGTCAACCATTCTCAACAATCTCCACCTTGGATCAAACCTGGCTCCACCTTGGACTAACACCGGTCCACCTGGACCTATACCATAGTCCACTAGGAATCCACCTTTGAACTATCCGTGTAGATCACCACTCAACAATGTCCATCCGCAAGATCGTCCACCTTTGGTTAATGCACATTTCGTGCTACACCCTATTTCACCTTACTCGAGGAACATGCACAACCACCTTGACAGCATCCCAGGTGTACGTAGGCTGTAGCTACTCCAGCCCCGGCTTCTTTGAATCTAATTCCACCATAGACTCCACCAAGTCTAGCTATCGGGACACTCTTTGTAATGACTTATCACCTTAGGCTCTACTAAGTTTTTCTTGGCTTCATCGAGTCCAACTACCTGTACTGTTTCACAAGTACGTTGATCCACCATCGAGCTATGATACCAATTGTTGTGCCCGCCGGCATATTGGGCTAGGCCTGGGCACCAACAAGGCCCGCCAGTCCGCGTACATAATAATGATAGTATCCCCAACTTAAACACCTTTGAGCCACAAGTATGGGGTTTTCACTTAAAAGGTCTATTTACTATGTGGAGACATTCATCCACTTATATACCCATACTGAGTTCTACAATTTTTCCATGTGGGATCAATGGTTTGAGTCAATAATTCTCAACAATCTTCACCTTGGATCAAACCTGGCTCCACCTTGGACTAACACCGGTCCACCTGGCTCCACCTGGACCTATACCATAGTCCACCAGGAATCCACCTTTAAACTATCCATATAGATCACCACTCAATAATGTCCATCCGCAAGATCGTCCACCTTTGGTAAATGCATATTTCGTGGTACGCCCTATTTCACCTTACTCGAGGAACATGCATAACCACCTTGACACCTCCCCGGGTGTACGTAGGTTGTAGCGACTCCACCCCCGGCTTCTTTGAGTCTAACTCCACTATAAGCTCCACCAAGTCTAGCTACCGGGACGCTTTTTGTTGCAACTTATCACCATAAGCTCTACCGAGTTCTTTCTGACTCCACCGAGTCCAGCTATCGGTACTGCTTCACGAAAACGTGTATCCACCATCGAGCTTTGATATCAATTGTTGTTCCCGCCAACATATTGGGTCGGGCCTGGAGCATTAACCAGGCTAGCTAGTCCACACACATAATAACAATATTGTCCCCAACTTAAACACCTTTGGACCACAGGTGTGGGGTTTTCATTTAAAAGGCCCCGTTATTATGTGGAGACATTCCTCCACTTATATACCCATGTTGAGATCTACAATTTTTCCATATGGGATCAATGGTTTGAATTAACATTTATTATTAATCTCCACCTTAGATCAAACCAGTCCACCTTCGCTCCACCTTGGACTAACACCTATCCACCTAGACCTATACTATAGTCCACCAGGAATCCACCTTTGACCTGTTCATGTAGATCACCACTCGACAATGTCCATCTGCAAGATCGTCCACCTTTGGTCAATGCATATCTCGAAGTACACCATATTTCACTTTACTAGAGGAACATGCACAACCACCTTGACAACACCCCAAGTGTATGTAGGCTGTAACGACTCCACCCCTTGCTTCTCCAAGTCTAACTCCACCATAGGCTCTACCAAGTCCAGCTACTAGGACTTTTTTTGTAGCGTCTTATCACCTTAGACTCTACCGAGTTCTTCCTGACTCCATCGAGTCCAGCTACCGGTACTACTTCACAAGTACGTGGATCCACCATCGAGCTCTGATACCAATTGTTGTGCCTGCCAGCACATTGGGTCCAGCCTAGACCACCTATCGGGCCCATCGATCCGCGCACATAATAACGATATTGTCCCTAACTTAAACACCTTTGGGTCATAGGTGTGGGGTTTTCACTTAAAAGACCTCGTTACTATGTGGAGACGCACCCCCACTTATTTATCCTTGTTGAGTTCTACAATTTTTTCATGTGGAATCAATGGTTTGAGTCAACCATTTTTAACATCTTGAAACTAGGAAAAAGATCTTACGTGACAATGTTTTTCACAAAAAATCTAAGGAATAATCTTTTTTTTATTGAACAACCTATTTTTTGTTTTTAATTAGAATAAGAGCCTTACATACCTTTTGTGTTTAAAATTAAGGTCGTTGACCAAATTTAAATATTATTTAATTGTTAAAAGCATATTACTTATTACCTAAATTACCCTTCCCTTATTTATTTTAAGTTTTCAATTATACCCTTCCCTTATTTCCAAGATTTTTCACTACAATATTAAATTTGATGTATATTAATAAACTAATTCTATGCAAACAAAATTTTGCAGTTGATGTAAATAAAAAAAAAGAATAAGTTACCTTCTATATATATTTGCTTTTTAGAAGAAAGTGTCATGCACATCTTGTTTATCATTTTCCAAATACTTTAAATGTTGCTAATTTTTCTCACATCAGGGAACTGACACTTGGATAGCGTTCAAGCATGAATTTCATTTTCTTCAAATCAATTAATTATACTTTACCAAATAGTTCAAAATCGTCGTCAGTAAACCTTAAATGCTATCAAAACTTAAAATACACGTACACATGAAAATATGGAGATTAAATGTATATGTAGTGATAGAAGAAAAATAAAGAGAAAAATAGGCTCGTAATACTCATCGGTTAAAACTTTGTTCGTCGATGAGGTTGAAGTGGAAGGGAAAACTATGGATTTGAGCGAGGGAGAAAGAGTTAACGCGAGAGGTTTGTGAAAATAATTATTCTCTTATTGTTAAAATTAAACATTAAAAGGATATTGTTGTCTTTTTTTAATGAAATATATTGGTATTATTCATTTAGTTTTAGAGTTTAAAGTATCATTTAAACTTTTATTGAAAAGAAAAATAATTAATGATATATAATCTTTTTTAAATAAGGTTAAAAATAGACTATTAATTTAAAAAAAATTGGTTAACTACACTTTAGTACATTATACTTTCCATTTGGTTTCATTTTCGGCAATATATTTTTTTTATTGTAAAAAAAGCAGCAAACTTTCTGTTTGGTTCCGTTTTAGTCACAGCGAGTAATACCGTTTCAATTCCATTTGTCAATGTCATATGTGACATCCCATTGATATTATTGTGAATTTATTTTTTCAACTTAGCATCCACATTAGCGGCATAGTTAAATCACATGAGTCTTTCTTTAAGAGGGAGAATCAACCTTATTAAACACTCCACCCCACATTTGAAACCTTAAAACCCAGTGTGACCAATCTGAGAGTTGAAGGTATTGTGAACACCCCAATCCATGACTCTCATGTGAATCAAATTTTCATACAAAACGAGCATTCCGCGTCAAGTCTTAAGTCATCATGCATATAAAAGATTATTAGGAAAGACCCGACTTAGGTTTGAGGATTCAACATCTCCGAAATCTGTTGGGAATCTACCACGACTGATGTTGCCACTTCGCTACTAGGATAAGAACGACCTGCCCGGTCAGGTCGCCAGTACCTGCCAACCGCACCCCTTAACCGTAACCCCCAACTGCACACCCTAGCCAACCGTGTGGTTACCCCCCTGCGGCTAGCCCCTTTTTGAAGTGTTCTTGGCAAAAATTTCTCTATAAATAAGACCCTTGGGATCTCATTTGGGGGCATCGACACTCAAGTGAGTTTTAGAGAGAGAAAACTCTGTCGAGATCATTATAAAGTCCTTTAGAGAGAGAAAGTTTTAGAGAGAAGAAAATTCTAGCGATAGAAAGTTCTAGAGAGAGAAAGCTAAAAAGAGAAAGTTTTAAAGAGAAAATTCTAGAGAAAGAAAGAAGCAAGCAAGCAGTCTTTATTCTTCTTCAATCGCATCAGGTACGTCTTTTTATAACTCTTTTGATTTCAATTATCAATTTAAATATGAGTTTTAATCTTGAAAATTAAATAACTTGCAAAGAAGTTCACTGCTTTCAAGAATAATCCTTTCTAAGCTTTATAAGAAAACTAAAATCCGTTTTGACAAGTTTTCAAAACAAAATAAAATAAACATAAAATCAGTTTCCAAACAAATGAAACTACGAGTCTCTAATTTCATTATACGAATGAATACGTAGACGCTCGCAAAACTTGAGTCTGATTCCAAAATAATATTTAAACTGAATTTATCCGAAAGGGCTATTTGAAAAACAATTCAAACTACCTGCAAGATATTTAAAATAGGAATTAAATACATGATCCATTAAAGAGACTAAAAAGGCGAATTGGGTGCCTAACACCTTCCCAATTTGTAACGTAGTTCCCGAACCCTAGTACATCAAGTTATCAATAAATCTTTGGTTTTAAACGTATGAAAGGTAGTTCGTTTTCGAATTATCTTTTGTACGATCTTTTGTTTGTTTTCTTGTGAAACAAACTGGCTACTCTATAAAACATTGTTTTCTCTTAAAACAAAATAAAAATAGAGAGATCTTAGGTCGGAGATCCGGATTCTCACAGGTATGTGTTTCGAATCTTTAGGGTTTAATCTTGGATTTTGTGCTTTCATTTACATTTTTATAGCTCTAAGATTGTTTTTTCGAACAATGTTTCAATATTTAGTGTTTTTTTAGGGTTTGTTGTTAAACATATTAATACACATTTAGTGATTTTTGTATTTTTATAAGATGTCAGAGAGATCCTCAAGTTACCGATACCCATATGATTATTCTAACAACTCCCTTATTCAATTTGAGAGTTTTTCTATGGATGGTCTAAATTTCGAAGTAAGTTATATATATATAGTTTTTATTATCAACTTCATATATATTACATGTTTTTTATTATATTGTTGTATTTTATAGGCTAGGTCAGTGTCAGAAAATTCTGTGACCTCTTACTTGCTATATGGTTATGGTGAACCATCCCCTATTAAAGTGGCATGGACTGAAGGAAATTTGGGCAGAAGATTTACTGGATGCAAGAATTACAAGGTTAAGTCGTGTGGGTTCTTTGAATGGGCTGATCTTGAAAAAGAACCACGCAAAAGAATCCATGAATTTTACTGGAAGATTCAAAGATTAAAGCGTGAAATTGGACAGAAGAATACTTCTATGAAGTTAATGAAGAAAAAAATTGATGATTTAAAAAATAATAATAACTTTGAGGATAAAATGACTATGGATTGGAAGAATAAGTATGGGAACAAGTGCAAGGAAGATGCATTGACGGGTAAATTCATTTTTATTGTTGTGATTGTGGGTCTTGCTGTAGGTTTACTTATGACTGCTTTTTAAGCTTGTCAACCTTGTGGTGTAATAACTTATGTTTTGTAATGGAATATATGAACCTTATGGTTATGGTGTTATGTGACTTATTTTTGTAATGAAATATGTGATCCTTATAATGTTTTGAGAGTTGTTATTTTTCTTAAATGCTTAACACACACTGAATGCTCCATAAACTATCAAATTGAACACGTAAACAACCACAAAAATTTTGAAGGAAACAAACCAACCTTGTATTAAACTACAAACAAGAACATAGTGGTCTTAAAAACACAAACATCATTTAGCCACTGAAAATAAGTACATGGTTCCTCACCTTAAAGTGGTCCAAAAAACACAAACACAAACTGGCTACATGTTCTATTTATCATCCCCTGTCATCCGATATTCTTCAAACCAAGTGTATTTGCCCTTGTATTAATTGCAACTGGTCCCTTTGTTGGAGTCTTTGACCTTGTATTGTTTGTTATTGCAGTGTTTGTACTTTTCTTTAGTGGTGTGTTCTTGCTTATTTGACACGCTTGAGTTGGCATAGATGTCTTCATTCTCTTAGATAGGGAAGATGATGACATTGCCCTTGATCCACTTGATTGACTTGAGTTGTTCAGTTGGATTGGTGGTCCACCACACCCTGGGATCTATCCATAAACCATTTGTATGATAAATGTTCTAACTATTACAAGCAATTGTATGATAAACCACCGCATTATATAAACATACCCTTACAAATGTATTGCCACTATCATGAGATATATAAACTCTATAGCCATTAGGTACTTTTTCTGTTCTCTTTGCCTAATAAAGTTTCACAACATATTAATATATAAATTATCAAATTGTCAATTAATATAACAATCACAAATGCTGGACTTACTGGTAGTTTTGGAGGCTTGGCAGTGGACTGGGACTGAGTTAAATTGTTTCTCTAACTCCCTTGATTCCTTGTCGTTCATTGGCTATTGTTTCTTCTTCTTGGTTGGCTCACCTAAAATAACATAAAATATAGATATATTAGTATGAGCAGTTTGTTTTGAATAAGGTTTTTAATAAAAAAATTATTATATGATATTTACATTAAGTGGACCCCTACATGTCTTCTTGCTATGACCACACTGATGGCATATTCCATACTTCATTTGCTCGCCTCTCCTACTTATTTCATTTGGATTCTTCTTATCTCCTTCATGTGACTTTCTATGCCTTTGATTCTTTGGCTTTCTTGGCATCCTTCTATTTGCGGGGGATCAAACTTTTCGTAAGGTTGCTTCTTCCACATCTTCTCACCATTCACTCATTTCAAATATAAGCCATATGATTTCTTTACCATTTCAACTTTGAACCAATCAGATACATACTTATCTGGATCATCCTTCATGTAGTAAATTGCACTAATAGCATAAGTGGGATTCCACTCAATTCCCACATCCTACAAATGCATGTTTTATCACTAAAGTCAATTTCATAGTCATTGGGACCATTTTTCACTTCAAACTCCTTATCCCCATTGAATGTAGTGCTCCAAAACCTATATTGTTCTTTCTTTTTCTCTAATTGTAGTCTTAATTTTGGACAGAATATACTATCCCACTCTTTCATTGCATCTTTCCTTATTTAAATCCTCACCATGACTTGCAACCTTATATCCTCCATCATGTCGATAACTGACTTTGATCTTGCATTAACAATTGAACCATTGAAGGTCTCACAGATGTTGTTCTCCACAGCATCACATGTAGCTGCCCCACCAAAATAACATCTTGCTCACACATGTGGTTTATGAAAAACCATGTACTTATAAGCATCTTTGTTAACGTTGTGGATTTCACTCTTCACATCCTCAAATTCTTTTATTATACCACACTTGCAAGTTTGCTAAAATAGTGATTTCAATTATGCACCATTATACCACTTCCTAAAATTGGCATAGATGTGTCTAGCACAGCATTTATGCTCAGCCAAAGGTAACAATTCTCTAATAGAATTAACAAGCCCTTTTTATTGGTTTGATAACATTGTCAACCCTACCCCGGTGCCTAACTCTAAATCTATTTGCACCAGCTCAATAAACCAATCCCAGCTAAGCTTACTCTCAACCTCCACAACTGCCCATGCTATTGGAAACATATGATTGTTTCCATTCATCCCCACTGCAGATAACAACTCACCTTTATAGAAACTCTTTAAAAAATAGCCATCAAACCCTATAATAGGCCTACAACCAGCTTTCCACCCTTTCTTTAAAGCATTAAGACATATATACATTATGAGAAACATGGCAGATTTGGTTGGATCATACCTTTCCACCTATATTTTCATTGTACTACCTGGGTTAGATCTAATTATCTCAGCAGTATAGTCCCACACCTTCCTATAGTTTTCTTTTAATGACTTTTCAATATCACCTAAAACTTTTGTGTTGCTCTGAAGCATTGTGTTTTAGATACAATGACTTAGTATCTTTCAAGTGCATCAGCTATAAAATCCTTAAGCTTCCACTTTGGATCACTAACAATCTTCTTGTGGTATGTTTTAGTAAGCCACTTAGAGTTAACAAGTTTTAACTTAAAATTTCTAACACATTTGTGTACATTGTTGAGAGATTTTATTTGAAAGTTATTTTCAATTTGCATTTGACTTGCCCATAACCTCCAAGGACAACCATCAACACAAGTGGCAAGTAAATACTTTTTACTATTCCTCTCAAACCTAATTGAAAATCCTTTGCCAGTTGAATAATTTGTAAGGTACTCTTTTAGTTGATGACAATTATTAAACTTCATCCCATTCACAGGTTCTGTCATGAAAGGTTCATTACTCTCATTAAACACAGGAAAATAATGTCTGTAGTTAACCTCACCTTCACCATCACTAGATTGAGGAGTGTGATATCCATCCGATTCACTATCTGATCCATAGTGTTCCCTAACTCTCTCCTCAACCCCTTCTTAAACCCTTTCTTGAACCCTATCATTTGTTTGACTTATATTAGCCTTCTTAACAATACATTGCTTCCTCAGTTCAATTAGTTCCTCATCTTCTCCACCACTAACATTATTTAAACTGGCTATATCAGTTTCTGTTTCACTTTCATATTCATCATCACAATCACTTTCAAACTCATTCTTTGCCTGGCCTCTTATATTGTCACTTACTCCTACATGTTTTGTTATATCAGTAGCATGATGAATATATATTTCAATACCCCCAGTTATTTTACTGCATTTCAACATACCAAATATATCTTTATCAATATCTATCAAACACATACTAGTTTCCATGCTTTTATTAGGACAAAGATAGTACATTTTTAACATATTGGTGTAACCTAATTCTTCTACCGTCCCCTTCAATTCCAAATAAGACATCCTATTACGGATCTACATTGTAATAGAAGCTTGTATCACCATCGGCATAAAACAAACATGTTTTGGCATCAAATTTGCCACCATAATGCAAATGCATGGCAAAGTAATCACTCACTGCATGAAATGAAAGCATACACAATATAAAAAATTGAAAGCGAATTTGATAATAAAAAAATCAAAATAAAAAATTAAACAAATGTCCACACTGAAACATATTTAAAAATTAAACATATGAGAATTAAAAAAGAAGGAAAAACACGTCTTTCAATACAAATATTAACAAAATGTCCGATTTGCAGAAACATTAGGGCTTAAACAAATGTTATAACTCATGATGCATATAAAACAAGGAAAGGAATTTCGATGTATATAGAGGACAAGCAAATAAGAGATTAAAAGAACAAAACTTACTTGTGCCACAGCAAAAGGATTTCGGATTTAAGGTTTATCGCTTAAATGTAAGGATTTAGGGCTTCGGTATTCAATTTGGGGCTTGGAATCTCACTTTCTCTCCCTAAGTTAGGGTTTACGATTTGGAACTTATGATTTTTGTCCCAAAATTTTGAACATTTGTCCCAAATGAAGCATGTGAATATCACGTGATTTTTATGCTGAGCTGGACAACTGACTGGGAAATTACGTGAATTATGAAAATTATTTAATAATATTAATGGAATGCCACTTAGGATATTGACAAACGGAATTGAACAGTGTTACTTACTGTGATTAAAACAGAACAAAACAAAAAGTTTGTTGCCTTTTTTGCGACAAAAAAGTATATTGCTCAAAATAAAACCAAGTGATAAGCACAATGTACTAAAATATAATTAACTCTTGAAAAAATTATTCATCAATGTTTATGCAATAATTTTTTATTTTTTTAACCGAGCCTTATTGAAAATTTGAGAATAACATTGTTCGTGCCACATGACAAACGGACACGTGGAGGTACAACAAGAGGCAACCTGAGTACCACCACTATTTATTTATAGAGTAAATATCACATTTAGTCACTAAACTATTATGAAATTTTAAAAATGGTCACCCAACTAAGGTTGGTTCCATTTGGCCCATTAAATTGATTATTTGGCTCCTATTTACCCCCTCCGTTAAAAAAGTCCGTCAGCCATTAATAGAAGCAGGGGCATTTTTGTCCAACCAAGTTATTTCTACCTATCTTCATTATCTTCGGCCATCTTTCGACAAGCTTTAGGAATCAAAATTGAGAGGGAATGTAATAAAGAGATAGCAGTCTGAGATAGCTACTCCTTTGCTTTGGTTTGAAGGTTGGAAATCAAAGCCTAGATTATGATGATGGTGAAGAAGGAGATGAGTAATCGAAGAAGGAGGTGTTGGAATTGGTAAGAAAGCGAGAAAGAGACTGATTTGGGTTTGGTAATCAAAGCCTATGACCATACTTCTTTTTTCTTCTTTTATATTTCTCCTCTAAACTAGATTGGTAAGAGAGAGGGAGCGAGAGAGAATGAATTTTTGTGAAGAATACCCATATATTGACCTTTGATTCCAGCAAAAATACTCATTGATTCCAGCATACGAGCACTGATGTTTTTGACCATTGATTCCGGCAAAAATACCCATATAATTTCGGCGAAAATACAAATATAGAGACCGACAAAAATACCCATATAGAGACCGATTTGGGTTGAGAAAGAGAAAAAGGGAAGAGAGTTCATCGGAAGATGGCCAGAAAAGATGAAGATTACCGGAGAGGAAGAAGACGGGTAGAAATAACTTGGTTTGATTAAAATGCCCTTGCTTCTGTTAGTGGCTGACAGACTTTTTTAACGAAGAGGGAAAATTAGAACCAAATAATCAATTTAATGGGTAAGATGGAACCAACCTTAGTTGGGTGACTATTTTAAAATTTCATAATAGTATAGTGACCAAATGTGATATTTACTCTACAATCTTAAACTAAAATAGTGAACAGCATACAATGTCAAATAAGTAAGAATATGCTTTAACATTTAACTTTTCCCCCAACGTCAAATATATTTCAACTCTTTTACTAAGTTTATCAATTTCACACTTCTAACAAACCAAGAGTAGCACCTGTAAACCACCTAGTAAATCATATCCATAATGCATGTCGAATATATATATATATATATATGCATAATAAAAAGAAAGGAAACAAAACAACGAAGCCATAAGAAGAAATTCAATTGCAAATTCAAAGCAAGTATGGTTCACCTTGCTTCTGAAGAAGGTCCAAGCTTCCTAATAAATTTCTTCTTTAAGAAAACAAAATAAAAAGAAATTAATTAGATTGAGAGTTACGGCAGAGAGATTGTCAAGTACGTGCTAACACAAACTCTTAGTTAAAATAGCTCAATAAATAAAATTATATCATGATGGGTAAATTACCAAAAAATACAATGTACTTTACCCGTTTTTACAATTTGGGTAATATACAATTTTCTCGACATTAGAAACATTGTACTTTATTTATTTTTTCATTTTGGGTAATATTTTGGGGGTTATTATTACCCAAAATGAAAAAATAAATAAAGTACAATGTTTCTAATGTCGAGAAAATTGTATATTACCCAAATTGTAAAAACGGGTAAAGTACATTGTATTTTTTGGTAATTTACTCTATCATGATCTATCCCTATATTAGGACCTCACCGGCAGGCTTGCAAAGGCATGTTCCAATATACTCCCATTATGTGGCATACCCAAACACCAAATTATTTAAGGAAATTATAATATGTAGAAATTTTTGCATATTGACAACAAAGTATAAGAAAATAATTAACGACTACAACACAATAAAACTCAAGTAAGAAACATAAATCAAACAAAAATCAAAGCTATGGAACCAAGTAATAAGAAACATATATAACTGAAAAATCAAAATTCAGCTAAGTATTTAAAACAATACCATTTAGGTGTAGGAAAAAACGAACAACTTTTCCTGCGAATTAGAAGAATAAGTCATTTCCTTCTCGTATATCTTCTATTATTAAAGGTTTAACAATGTACTGTGAGAAAAGATATAACAAAGAAGCTACAAAGAGAAGTTTATATATCATTGATGATGAAACTATTGAACCATATAAACCAAATGTCACCAAAAAATAATTTGAAAAACTAAAATGACTAAGAAGCACCAAATTAAATGGATATTTAATAGAAAAAAGAATAATATTTTAGGATCTAAAAATATGATTGCTACTTGAGTTCTGTCCAACAATATTCTAAAATATATAAAATACAAAAATAAATACAAACTTTTGAAAATTAATAATTTGTCATGCATATATCTTAACCATATATATATGCAAAAAATTATAGGTGCGGGCCGGTCCTTTTTATGACGGTTTTGTGTCGTAAAATACAACCCCAATGTTTTTATGACAGAAAAGCGTCATAAAAGGCCTAGTTCGCACCAATAACGAACTATATATATATATATATATATCCAATTGTAGTGAAAAGAGCAATGTCCGGCACGTGCTTCTGTTGTTTTAAGAATCAAAGCAAACATTAGTAACAATTTAGTTGAATAATACATAAATGGATAATATTAGACAATTATCTTTGGTAACAAAAGAATTATCAATTTAGAATGAAAAAACACAATTAGAATTGTCAAAATCGCACCACGAAGAGATTCATGAAAATAATTATAGGCTATAACAAAGAGAGAATGGGTGGAAAATTAAGGAGATGGTGAGGATGAGATAAATCTAGTTTGGAATCCCCAGAGATATGAAGATACTACAGAGAATTAATGATGAAAAACCTGACTCTTAAAGTGGAACGACTTACACAGGGAAAAGGATGCCATTAAAATAGGAGGAGAAAATAGTACTACAAAAAAAAGGGACAAATGATTAGTCTAACTTGATTGAGTGGCTATATAAAATTTGCTCGAACTTCATTACAAATAAAATCTTATAAACCTAATTACATTAATTAAGCACAAAGAAAAATTAATTAAACTAAAGAAAGGGGTTACCAATTGTTATGATCAACCATTTGTCACAAGCTGTGATACACCATATTTCTCTAGGGTATCCAATCAAATATCTGTTGTAAACACCCCAATCTGCGACCCCCACAATAACCCTAAAAGAAAACTCCCATAGAGTCCACATAGAGTCTAGAACTCAGACACACACTATAACTTACTTCAGGCGTTTGAAGCATTAGAAATAGGGCATTTGTAGCACGAAAAGACATTTATTGCACTACAAACGGGACGTTTGTAGCGCGAAAACCCCCCCAAATACCGACCAACCACTTTCTAACACATCAGTCTGTCAGAATCCATCACTTCAGCCGTTTGTCACGCAACATATGTATATTAAAGCATCTGCTTTTCCAAAGTTGTAATCATTCTGCTTTTACTTTGCACGTGTATGGTTGTAAGAGCTCATTGTGCTACGCCCTTCTCCTATAAAAGAAGCTAGCATTGCTCAGTTTTAGATATCTCGAGTCGAGTCCAGTTCTCTCTAAGTTTGTTGTTCTACAGTTTGGTTGTGGAGTTGTATACTCCTCTATAATTCCCTTATGAATGACTGAACTTGGTTTAATCATCTTCATCATTGCTTTTGATTCTACTTGTGCTTTAGCCTTACTTTGGTTCTTATTTATCTCTCTCTAGTTATATTTATGTTGGTCGCCTGATTAGGCTATGTTTGCGTTTTGAAAAGTTCCTAGTCGGTAGTCGGTTGTCCGTAACTCTGTCTATCACCCCCTATATGGTATCAGAGCAAATGTTTGCTCTTGGTATCAAACCGTTTAATCATCTTCATCATTGCTCTTGGTTCTACTTGTGCTTTAGTCTTATTTTGGTACTTGTTTATCTCTCCGTACTTATATTTATGTTGGTCGCCTGATTAGGCTATGTTTGCCTTCTGAAAAGTTCCTAATCGGTAGTCGGTTGTCCGTAACTCCGTCTATCACCCCCTATATGGTATCAGTGGTAGTCATTCGTATGGCTCGTGAGTATTCGTCTCTTCGAATTTATGAACCAAGGTTCAGAATGAGAGTCTCCAGAATAAAAGTGCTTTACTATTTCAACATCAGTTGTAAGTCATTTAATGTTATGTTTTGATAGCTATACACAGATTAGTATGAGATTAAAGCTTTCTGATTAGTATGCTCTACGTTTGCCACTTATCATCTAAGTCTCTCATATTAGTATGCCCTATGACTGCCACTTTATGTGGATCTCTCATATCAGAAAACAGTAAGGCTTTCTTGCTCAGAATGCTTGTATAGTTCCTTTGAAAAAGTGAAAGAGTAATAGTATACGTAGATAAGTTACTTGAGGATTAGAGCCATGTTGAGGCATGGTGCCATTGTGTTGGCTTGCGCGCTCGCAGAGTGGTCCGGTATGCTATGTATTAAGTCACTATTTCTTAGGGTCGTCATCTTAAAAACACATGATGACAAATTTTTTAAGATGTTTAAGCAGATAAGAACCTTGGTATTATGAAGACTATCCATCATGTTGTCCTTTGGTAAAAGAACTCTGAACTTTCATAAGATTTTTCTAAAAATGTCTTTTTTTAAACGTCCTGATAATTCTAAGATGTTAGCTAGATCTAATTATGTTTCTTCTACCACTTCTTCTTCCCATATAGATCATTCTCGTGTTGCCTTTCTGTATGAAATCTCTTACCTTCCTATTGAAGATAAAATTCCCGAAACTGATTTGCCCATGACAAATCCTTACCATGTCTTCTCCATATTAGCTCAAACATCCTTCACAAAACAAATCAGAAGACTCGTTAGTCAAAAGTCTTCTTCCCTTCCAATTAAAGAGTACATCCAAGCTAGCAAGTTTGACGATATCATCGTCCCTTTTGGCTCTCAAGAACATTTTTTCATAATCCCTATCCCTACAGACCTCCAGCGTATGGCTATTGCGCAGGGGTATAGTCACCTCCACTTTGGTGCTGTTCGTTTTACAGTAACTTTCCATGGTCGTAAAGGCCTTGAAGTTGTTGCTCGGCTCACTCTTATTGACTCAAGGTTAAAGGACTACTATCAAGCTTGCTTAGGAAACATCCAGGCTACCCTTAATGCTGGGACAGTCTTTTTCACCATTTACCCGAATTTTAACATTCATCTTTCAGATAAATTTCTGTCTGAGGCCCTTAAGGTTCAGGTCCAAATCACTGGCGCATCCATGATTGAAGGAACATATATGGCTACAATCCACCATCAGATGATTTATAGGTTACAGAACCATTCTTATGACCTTTCCATCCCCAACTCCAATTCTGCAGAAGCCCTGTTGCTCAGGATTGACTCTAGTGCAACATATACAGCCACTTACATCCCACGACAGCTCCCTCGAGAAGAGCTGATCAAGCTGTTGCCCGATTCTTGGATAACCTCCTATGAATCCTTCCAGGAACAGACTCATCAAGAGACTGTACAATCTTCTCATCCTACTTATCTCAAACGGCCTAATAAGCAGATTAAAATCCGCTTTGGTTGTCCAATTTCTCCTCCCCATAGAAATTCGTTCCAGACTGAGATTAACATGTATGAACACCTCGTCCGTCTTCTTACGAACCTAATTCTAGTTGCTAAACCGATGCTATTCTCTCCTTTAATAAAAACGGTCGTCCGTGTTATAAAGGCAGAGATAAAAGTGGGCATATTTGGTATGATGTCTACTACTGTGATGCGTGTGAGGAACGCGCATACAAAGATTAACTGGAGCCTAAAGAGTTAAAGCGTTATCGATGCTCTCAGAAGAAGAAGGCCGGAAAACCTTTAACTTCACAGGAGATTTTACAAGAACGATGTGATAACGGTGATCCTAAGGTTGGTTTTCTAGGTAAACCTTTTGGTAAATATGATTTCCTAGTTTCTTATAGAGATCCGCCACTACCTACACCACCGCCTGTGAGTATCCGGACCCGCGACCCGAGAAGAGGAAGAAAAGCGGTCCTCGTTCTCGGTTTTTTTATTTGAAAATGTGTTTTGTAGAGTCGCCAGTTTGTTTTACGAGAAAACAAACAAAAGATCGTACGAAGGACAATTCGAAAACGAATTATCCTTCATACGTTTGAAACCAGAGATTTATTTTGAAAATTTACTTTGCTAGGGTTCGGGAACTACGTTACGAATTGGGAAGGTGTTAGGCACCCGATTCGCCCTTTCGGTCTCTTAATGGATCAAGTATCTAATTCCTATTTTAGATATCTTGCAAGTAGTTCGAATGGTTTTCAGAATAGTCCTTTCCGGATAAATTTAGTTTAAAACAATATTTTGAAATCGGACTCGAGCTTTACGAGCGCCTACGTATTCATTCGTAGAATGAAATCAGAGTCTCGTAGTTCCATTCTTTTGGAAACTGTTTTTGTATTTTTGTTTGTTTTGAAAACGTGTCAAAACGAGTTTTTAGATTTCTTGTAAAACTTAAAACGGACTTGTTTTGAAAGCAATGAACTTCTTTGCAAGTTATCTAATTTTCTGTATTAAAAGTGAAATTAAATGCAGTGCTGAAATTAAGGATTTGGTAGAAAGACGTACCTGATGCGCCTGAAGAAGAAATAAGAGCCTTGCCTTGTTTGCTCCTTTCTCTCTCTAGAACTTTCTCTCTCTAGAAATTCTCTCTCTAATAATTTTGACAGAGTTTCTACTTTGCTAAAAACACTATTGAGTGTTGATGTCCTAAAATGAGAGCCCAAAGGTCCTATTTATAGCAAAAATCTCGCCAAAAACGCTCCAAAACAGGCCAACCGCAGGGGGTAGCCGTAGGGTGTGCGGCTGGGGCGTGCGGCTAGGGCATGCGGCTAGGTGCCAACCGTGCGCCTAGTAAGCGACTCAAGACTAGTAAGCGAAGTGGCAACAAAGGTTGTGGTATATTCCTAACGCGCTCGAAAATCAGGGTTTTTCCTAATGGCCTCTTGTATGCATGATGACTCAAGACTTAATGCGGAATGCTTATTAGGTTCACGCGAGAGTCGTGGATTGGGGTGTTCACACCGCCAGAAATCAGTTATTTCTCTCCTCCTCCGCTTCCAGCAAAGCAGTTACCTCCAAAGCCTCAGCCGTCTCAACGGTTGACCCCATATGTTCAGAAAGCTCTCAGAGCTCTGAATAAGGAATCAAAGCAAAATCAGTGCCGCCAGCTTTCCATGTTCCAACACTATGCACCTGAACCTCTCTCATGCATGATATTTCAAGAAGAACCCCTCCCCTTCCCTCCACATGAAGATTTTAAAAATCTCACTTAGCCAATAACCCATCAGTGGAAAGTCAAAAATCCAAATACGCTTGATGCTTATGGAGAACCTAAGAAGGTTATAGTCGCTGAAGCAGCGTTGAATTGGCAAGCTAAGAATTCCATTGCTCAAAATCAGGTCCTTGCGAAGATAGCTCAATCAACAACACGTATTGAAAGGAAAATGGCTTCTTTCAGTGATATGGATGCTGCTATTGTTGACCTAAAAATGAGAATCAAAGTTCTTGGTGATCAGATGCAATATGTTGCTTCCACTCTCACAAACTTCTCCGCTACTGCTTAGTATTTTGTTGACACATAAAGGGAGAAAAAATCTTTAGAATCACAATTAAAGGCAATTGAAAGTTCAACCTTGTACCGTCCAACACCCATCAATTTGGTGTCCCCTGATGTTGGTCCAATTGGATTTCCTCCAAGTGCAGAACACCCTACCACCAGGATCATCAATCCTGACAGTATTAATCTTTGGGCTAACCCCCTCGTAGGAGATTACCTGTATGGCCAGAACCCCAGCCATTAATCTCCCATGGCACAGCTTTCAAACCACAGAAGAAAGCAACTTTATATCCTTGTCCTCGTCTTCCTTGTTGACGTACCCAGCTCCTCATACCACCATCACCCGAAAATGAGCATTATCTGCCTTCATCTGGTTATGATTTTGATGACCTAATTAAATACATATATCTCAAACCAGAAAAGGCAAAAACTCAGATCTCATCCTCTACCAACCCAGCAACTTCCCCCGCAGCTTATAAAGCACCACCACCTCCTGATCCAACAACAGGGGCCTCCATAAAAGCTATGGATATGTTACCCATTAAAGTCCCTGAAAATAACCCCTCCAACCACATAGCTTATTTCCTTAAGAACCTCACCCTTACTGATCGACCTGCCTTCAAAGCCTCTAATGAAAATCTCTTCGACTCATTTAAAGAGATTTATTCCATTCAACCCCAAGCCACTCCTACACAAACCCAAGAGGAACCTATGGTTGAAGACCCTCCAAAACCTGATTCTTCAATCCCAAATGTTAATATTCACCAGGCTCCAAAACCATGAAAATTACCAACGATTCACACTTGATGACGCCTCTCATCCAAAATAGCATGACAGAATCATTTCTTTCACTTCTTGGATGATGGTAGATCTTGAAAACTATGAGTTGAAAGATGTCTTTAAACACTTTCTAGCAAGACTAGAAGGTAGATTGAAAGATTGGTATAAAGCCCTTGGTCCTTACAGGAAACTACAGCTCTAACAAGCGACCTCTATCGACAACTTTCTTGGTCTCGTGTATCATGAGTTTGTTGGAAAACTTGTCCGTCATACAGATGTTGCTCGTGAGGAGTTTCTCAGTATAAAATGTTGTCCTCTCAATGAAAAGGACTTGGATCGTCATTATGATCGTATGTTAAAACGGTTTTACATCATCGGTGGCCTTGAATGATTTGAACCTAAAACAAGTCTTTTTCTATTCCTTTCCTGATGCATTGGTTATAGAATCCACGAAAATTTTCAAGCTACAAAGCCTTAATCTCAAAGATATGTCGATTGCAAACATCTATGAGTATCTTAAGGACTCAGTAGAACATATGTGTAACCAGAAAAAGCTTTTTGAAAATATTACGAAAACAGGAAAATGCTCTCTTCAGCTTGTAATAAAGAATCCTTAAAAATTAAATGCAAGTCTGAACGTTCATGCGATTGCAAGCCACATTCTTCCAGAAATACTCGTTTTTCCAAGAAACAGAATGATTACAACTTTGGAAAAGCAGATGCTTTCCGACAAAAGGAAAAGAGATTCCCACAACTTTAAAAAGTAAAAGCAAATAATACACTACTTTTGCAAAAGTAAGATGCTGGTTGTCAGTTGAGTTGAATCGGCTGCCGACACTGGGTTAACACGCTGAATCAATCTGTACTTGCTCCATCATCATCAAAATCAACTTCTTCATTTCCTTCATCATCAGTTGGAAGGGCATGTCCAACGAAGGTATCTGTGTCAAAACTTTAAGATTCGTTGGACCAAAAATGGTCTTCAGCATAGTCAAAGACACAGACTAAGAGACTCTGGCAATTTGCATCGGTGTTATTCCAAGGATCAATGCCATATTTTACTTGTTCTGGAACTTTAGTGACATAAACGTTGTTAAGATGGCAAATGTAATTAAAGAAGAAGACATAGTCAAGATTGTAAGGTTCTCAACTGGTCTTAGCAAGATTGTTATGTGTACCATTCAACAAGAGTGGCATTGGAACCATTTGCATGAGGAATCTTCATAGGGCTGTGGAAAGTGATAAAGACATAACGGCGAGGTTGTTCAAAGAGAGCACTTTTCCATTGATCAATAGACTTGAACTATCTAAGGAAGGTAAGTAGGTTAAGAGCACCTGGATGAGCGACTGCAATTAGGTCACTGATTTCAAGGTCATCGGCTGTAAATCTGAGGTATTGGAAGAGTATCGGGGCATCAAAAACAAAGGCAATAGTATAAATCCTGGTAAGATACCAAAGAAAAACTAAAGCCTGTTTGGGGAGACGACTTGGCCTATGGATGTGAAATAAAGAACAATACAGATACGTAGGATAGAGGCGTAGTCCACGGAAGACAAGTCTGTATTTACGCATAGTGATCTCTAAGAATTTCTGCATCATTTCTTTGTCACGAAATTTGAGTGCATAAATGGCAATGGTATTTTGTAATTCTGGGGGAAGGTAAAGAATAGCATTAAAACTTCCATATTTGGTTTTTGGATGAATAGAGGAGACAATTGGTTAGGATTTGCATTGTTCGGGATTCGAACTAGAGGCCATGGCTGGGTTTATTTATATGAGGGTATAGATGCATGAAAAGGCTGTGGGTATTAACTCTCTTTTAAAGGGTTTGCAAAAAGGAGTTTCAACTGTTTGGGCGATGTGGGATACATGTTGAGGTGGCTGAGGAGGCCTGGAAAAGAAGTCACCTATTACATTGTTTTTTTCCTTTAATGTGTTTGACTTCAAAAGACCATTATGAAAACCATTCTGACCATCTGAGTAATTAAGAATTTAGAATCATCTTTTGCTTGAATTGAATCATAGCAGGGAAATAATTCATGTCCATCTCAATTTTTAAATGGTGACCGATGAGATGAAACTGGAATTTTTCAATGCCATGTTTCATAGTAAGAATTTCCTTGAATGTAGAATGGTAGTGCAGTTTTGATGGTCTGAATTTTCCAGATTTATATCCACAAACATTTCGCTTTCCATTAATTTTTTCAAACAAAATTACAGCCCAAAATATTTGGCTGGCATCATATGGCTATTGCGCAGGGGTACACTCACCCCACTTCGGTGCTGTTCGTTTTACAGTAACTCTTCATGGTTGTAAAGGCCTTGAAGTTGTTGCTCGGCTTGCTCTTGTTGACTCAAGGTTAAACATATGTCGCGTGAGCTATTGCTGCCCAGAACCCATAGGGGAGCTGGCCTATTTATAGTGCTCGGAAAGGTTTGTCGCACGATAAACTGCAACAGTGGGACATTTTTCACGCGACATATGTATATGAGAAGTTGCATGAATAACCAAGCTCTGTTTCCGCCTCAAATCCCACTTTTCTTAGAAAAATAGATAAATTCGTTAAAGTCCGATTCATCATATCTCAGTCCCTACCTCAAAATCCTAGCCCATTTGTCACACCCATCCTAACTTTAGAATTATTGACCCCTTTGCCAGAGGATCCAATCCTCCAGAATCCTCCTATGCCAATTCTATGGTTTGAACAAGATGGTCAGCTGTGCTGCGAAGGTAAAATTACTTTAGGTCATATATGGTATGATATCTGCAATTATGATGACTATAGATAAAAAGAATATGACGAAGAACTTGATGACGATGAGATAAAGCGACTTCGAAGAAAGAAGAAAAGCCTTAAGAATACTCAAGAAAGATTGCGCGAACGGTATGAAAACAATGATCCCAGTGTAGGTCTCCTTGGTGAACCTTCTGGCAAATTTGACTACTTTGTTACCTATGGTTATCCATAGCCCGTTATAATCCGCCATCTCCTTCCATCTATTTGTCCAATAACCTACCTTGGAAATATGGATCTGAACCAACCCTCCTCTTCCTCAACTCCCAATCCTTTTGATACTCTTCCTATCCTTGAAACAGTCACCCTTCTTCCCCCCAAAATTCAGGAAGAAATTGGTAAACAAGCAGTCACTAAGCGTGATAAAAATATGGTCTTCCAGTTCTTAACCCTTACTATCCAGAAATACGGATTAGTGTTTCGAGGCCTCACGTGACATATACATATGTCGTGTGACAAACATCCCAATGTTGCAGTATATCGCACGACAAACCCTCCTGAGCATTATAAATAGGCCAGCTCCCCTATGGGTTTTAGGCAGCAATAGCTCACCATAAAAAGACACGATTTTTTACATTAAATTTCCTTATTTTCTCTCATATTTTCTAATCTTTAAACCTTCTTCGAAAGCACCTGTGATAACATTTACTTCCACAAGAGTCTCGAATCTAATCTTGGCACCCAAAATGCCACCTTCTAGAGTCGAACCACTGGAAATATATCTGAAGAAGGAAAGCTAGTGTTCATCGGAGGTTTTCTCTGTTGTACTATATTTTCTCTCTTATTCTTATTATTATCGTAGGGAAGGTATTTAAAGTCTCTTTTAGTAATTAAATTATATATTTGTATACTTGTTTTATAGTACTCACTTAAGTTATTCATAGTTGTAGACTTTTTATTTCTGTTTTTTCTGTCCACTTTCTAGTTAGATAAAATCATTTCGAAGTTATCGATATTCTATCATTTTTAAACAAAATAACTTGATAAAACCTTGATAAAATTATTTTCAAAATCAGAAGAAGTAAATCCATTTATTATCCGGATAAAACCAAGTTTTCAAAACCTAGACTGATAAAGTTTACTTAGGAATTAAACTCAGATATATTATGTCTTTCATATAGGTTGTAATGTATCTGATACACTCTCCTCAAGAGTTAAATTCCATATCAAATCAATTCAGATAAGATCCGATATTTTCTAAATTAACCGAACGAGATAATTGATATTGTTATCTGAGGAAACAATACCGAATTATTCTCATTTCAAAACAAATAAGATAAAATTTTGTCACTAATAATCAGACTTCAACAAAACCAAAATATTAGATCACGGAATACAAGGTTTTCATCCATTTCCCCGTTTTTCCCAAAATCAAGTTTTCAGGAGATATTTTCAGAAAATAATAGAATATCAGTAAAAGTATCCAAGTTTTCTAACATAGAATAAACATATAAGACCACTAGAAACTAAAAGGGATGAATGGGTGCTTAACAGCTTCCTAATCCGTAATATAGTTCCTGAACCCTATAGAATCCTGATTTCGTAGAAAAACGTGTAAAGAAAAGGCTTATTTGTAGCCATTCCCCTTACACAATTCTTTTGTACAGTTTCTCGTAAAACGCACTAGCGACTCTGAATAAATCATCCTGCATCTAGAATTGGATATAGGGACACCCGATATGAATTATTAACACATAGAAGCAAATGAAACAACGGGATCCTTTTCGATGTTTCAAATCCCCAAACTAAAGGTTGAGACCCGAGGGTCACATTTGCGGATTCTCACACCTATAAACTATCCAATACATATCAAAATTTTAAGGATTGATAACTAACTGCCGTATCCATATATCTTTTTACTGCAAACAAAAATTGGAGAAACCTTACCATAAATGTAGATTGTGATGAACTCGAGAAGAGTAAAGGGAGTCGAAACTGTAACGGTTCGAATATCTGAGTCTTTCAATAGTGATTGTGTAGATAAATTGATCGTAAAGAAGCCCTCCTATTACTAGGAAAGTAATGAGATTGCCAGAAGAAATGCCTCCAAGCTAAACGAAAATTCTTAGAAAATGGTGGAGTGAAACCTGAGCGAGCGCATATAATTATGGAGCAATTAAGAGGAGAGAGGTGTAGTATTACGGGCCACTTCCTCCGTAATACTATTATGTTATAAATATGTGTGTATAGATATCTGCCGCTACCTGCTACAATTGTTTTATTTTATTGGTAATATATTTGTAATGATGGGGTTTATCGATTTGATTGTAACTTTTGTTTATTCTAGTACATTGTTTCTTATTGTCAGATCCATCATGAGTCAATCTCTTCAAGGTGAGAATGGTGTGTCTGTAACTGCGTGAAGCAAGAGTGACCCGACTCAGACTGGTCCAACCCAACCCGAGGCCAACTTATTCGGTGCGGGTTCAGGTCTTGGGAAATTAATGTGGAGCAGGTTTGGGCATCATTTTAAAAAAAACCATGTCTTAAGTTTGGGAAAACCCGACCCGTTGCCATTATTTTATTTTTTATTTGAAAGAACCTGTTGCCATTCTTAAATGAGGATAGCATAAAACTAATGGAAGAACAAATACAAAAATTTAACATATATTCTAAGAAAACGTTGTACTAATAAGATGGCCAAATTAAATAGGAACAAAAATAATCTGAACAAGAAGTGGGTGTTAATCACTCTTGAAGATGTTTAAGAAAACCCTCTAACCAATGTGATGTAAATTAAAGTGCTTAGAGCATCTCCATCACCAGCAGTTATGTATAATTTCGTTTTGTGTAAAATGAATGTATAAAATACATCTTTAATTTATAATGTTCTATCAGCTTTCTCACTCCTCACTTTTTTTTTATAAAGCTTTAAAATGTAAGAACTTTTAATACAAAACATGGTTTTTAATAGAAATTATATATTTGAAATCTACTCATCAAGACTTATCAATTGTAATTATAATATTATGTATATATAATTTCAAGAAAAAAAATAATAATTTTTTTAATAAAATAACATCTGGCACTTGTTTGTATCTTAGTAGTTCTTTTCAATTTTACACAAAAGTTTACAAAATTCCCATTGAAACATATTTTTATTGAACTTCAAGTTTTGTGTAAAAGTTGTTTGACTCATATAATATAACCATTAATTTTTACGCAACTATCACAGATGCTTTTAATTACCTAAGAAGTTCTTAGTTTGATTTCCCAATTTTCTATGACAAAAAAAGAACTAAAATTAACTTAGAGAATTGCTTTAAATTTGCTTAAACTAATTTATGCTGGGAAATAATTCAAATCTTAGGCTCCGTTTGATTGCAAGGTGAAAAAATAAAATAAATTGAGTTAGTTTTGATGAAAAGATGGAAAATAAGTTAAGCCACAGAGGTGATATCCCCTTAATTTTTAAGTTTTTCCATGAAGAAATTTTCTTTGCTTGGTGTTGAGTAAAAATTTTCCACCAAAAATATTAAAGGTTAGTGAATATAGAGTTAGACTATAAAGAGGGATTCCCTCACTTTAACAAAAAGAATGGATGACCATTTAGAGAGGTAAATCGATGAATTTTTTCGTAAGATTTTGTAGAGATGATCTATATTATGATTAGATCACTTCCACTAAATTTCATAAAAAAATTCAACGTAAAAGTGGGTGAGATGATGATCAAAAATTTTAACGGCCGAAAATGTACATATATATCAATTTTTCAAAACACTCACTTCTAGGTTGAATTTTTCTATGAATTTTTGTGGAGCTGATCTAGTCACTATATAGATCATCTCTACAAAGTTTCATAAAAAAATTCATCAGTTTACCCATTTAAATAGTCATCCCTTCTTTTTGTTAAAGTGGGGGAATCCCTCTTTATAGCCTAACTCAGTGAATATATACTTATAAAATGAGTAACATCTCTCATCTTATTTTCTATCTTTTCAATCAAACTAACTAAATTTATTTTCCTTTTCCATCTTTACGATCAAACGGAACCTTAAAATTGAGTTCTCATAGATCGTAAACTTATCTTGGTTATCATAGAAAGTGATTGCCGCATTGTTCTTCAGGATGCTCTTGACACCGATAAGATGGCGAAGTCATACCAGCACTCTAATAGCATCTTCGTTTATTACGTATAATTCCTATGTAAATTGATTTTAGTACATTGATAAATACGTACACGATTTATTAAACAATATGCATAAACAATATATGTTTTTAATTTATATTACGTATATGATTTTCTTTTAATAAAATTAAGAAGATGGTTAGAGAAAGGGAATGACGTAGTGATAGAGCTCGAACCTACGATTTTTTATAAATGTTCACACCGTGAATCACTCGAACTTAAATTTGAATTTTTGGAGGCAATAATTTTTATCATACATTTTTTCAATAATTGTATGCTAACTTTGCTTATTTACTAATTAATAATGCCATTTTCCACACAGTTGCTCTTATATCATTACTTATTCTGTTAGTTAAGTTTGTAGTTGATTAATTTTGATCACCATGTTAGTTAAGTAGTAGTTGTGCACTCGTTATTATAAATTTATGAAAATATAATTTGAAGTTGACAAAGTGTAAATTTTTTCAATATAATTTTTTATATATACAATAATACATGAATTCATTATTAGAGATTTAAACCACTAATGATTTAAACCAAGAAGTCGGAAAAAAGAATACGGGTACCGTGATTCTAACACAAGAGTACGCCCTTACAAAAGGAGAGGCGTTACGACACCTGACCGGTGCATTGAATATAATTGGGTTTAAATTGGGGTGGTGATGTTGGCACCCCCAAAAACACTTGGTAACACTCCCACTTTAATTCGGTCATTCGCAACCGAATAAAGTGTCTATTATTCGGTTGTTGAGGACCGAATATAAGTCTATATACTCGGTTCTTGACAACCGAATAAGGCATTTTCAAGTTTTTTCAAATTTTATACTCGGTTCTTGACAACCGAGTAAGGCATTTTCAAGTTTTTTCAAACTTTTGCAATTTTGTATTCGCTCCTTCACAACCGAATAACATATACGTTATTCGGTTGCGAATGACCGAATTAAAGTGGGAGTGTTTTCAAGAGATTTTGGGGTGCCAATATCACCACCCTTAAATTGGGCTATTCGCTCATTTATCATCCCTTTTTTCTTTGACAACTGATAATTTATTGGTTTGGGGATATCACCGATCAAAGCCCACTCAATTTCACAGTTGAACTAGTCTCTGATCTCCTCCTTCTTTCTCAATTCGCCCTTTTCCCCAATCAATTTCAATTATAACTTGGGAAAGCTTTCGTCTCCTTTTTATCTCTGTAATTACGAAGGTTTGATCTTCCTGCTTATTCTTCGTATCAAAATTGTTTCATTTTTACCTCAACTTGTTCCATTTAGGGTTATAGACAACTATATTATTTGCTTGAACATGTTATAGAACCCTAACTTGGATTATATGCAATGTAAATTCTGAATTCAATATTTTGATAAGCTGCCTTTAAACAATGTTGTTTTTAAATTCCATTTGAAAAAATTGCAGCTTGCTTCATTTCTCATTCTCTATCTGATGAATAATACGCTATTAGTATTGCTTAAAAGAAATATTTTCCAAACTTTCAACTCCTTTAGAAACCCTAGCTGCAAGTATATTTTGAAAACTGCCTCAAATTATCAGAATTTAACACCTCTGTTGAAATACTGTTCTGTTCCTTGTTATTTTGATCTGAAAAACATTGCATTAAGGTCTACAAACCCTTTATCTCGGATTTGTATTGGTACAAATGCCAAATACCCTTTAAACACAGTTGGGTATAGATACATGACCGTGTTGTTTCGGTCTTCGTACCCAACTAAACCCCCAACAAGATCATTAAGAAGGAGAATAAGTAAAAGGGCAAAGGCTGCTGCGAAACCTACTTTAGATGAAGCCCAATTCCAGCGTGCTTTATCGCAGCTCTTACCGAGATTTACGACCGAAGAACTCTCCAATGTCATTACTATGCAAAATGATCCTTTAGTGTGCTTCGAGCTATTCAATTGGGCGTCACAACAACCGAGGTTTAGGCATGATGTATCCACCTACCACATTACAATAAAGAAGCTTGGTGCAGCAAAAATGTATGAAGAAATGGATGATGTTGTTAACCAAGTACTTGCTATTCCTTCTATTGGGTCCGAGGCTCTTTACAATACAATGATTTACTTCTTTACAGAAAATCGGAAGTTGACAAGGGCTGTCAATATTTATAAACACATGAAAAATAGCAGAAAATTGGATTGTAGGCCGACAATAAGAACGTACAATCTTCTTTTTGCGGCGTTTTTGAGTAAAGGGAGCAATTCTTATGTAAACCATATGTATATGGAGACTATTAGAGGCCTCTTCAAGCAAATGGTTAATGATGGGGTCGAACCCGATATTTTTTCGTTGAATTCTATGATAAAAGGGTATGTGCTTTCTCTTCACCTCAATGATGCTCTTAGGGTTTTTCATCAGATGGATGTGGTCTATAATTGTGAACCCAATTCATTTTCCTATGATTACCTGATCCATGGTTTATGCGCCCAAGGCCGAACAAATAATGCTAGGGAGATGTGTAACAAAATGAAGGAAAAAGGGTTTCTTCCTAGTAGTAAATCATACAACTCGCTTGTGAACTCTTTAGCTCTTGCCGGAGAGGTTGAGGAAGCAGTGAATTTTCTTTGGGAGATGACTGAAAACCGAAGGTTGGCCGATCTCATTACCTACCGGACGGTCCTTGATGAGATATGCCGGCAAAGAAAGGTTGGAGATGCCTTGAGTTTGCTTAAGGAGTTCCAAGAGAAGGACATAATGGATGGCCATACATATAGGAAACTTTTGTATGAACTTGAAGACAATTTCGGAAGTTTGAATGACCAAAACCAATTCAGGTACTGATCATTAATTTGAGTTGCAATTTATGATCTATTTATATGCTTTTAGCCACAAAAAAGATGTTTCTACTTTCCTTCATTATTTTAAGATTTTTATTAGTCTGGCCTAGGTTTAGTGTGGTATATAATTGTGGCTATGCTAGTGAACTCAGTGCTAGCATGATTACAGTGTTGCCATTTGCCAACGAGTTTTCTTAGTAATTCAAGTTGCCATTTCATGTCTTTTTCTTGGAACAGTGCTTTACCATGATAATGGTTGACCTAGTTTGTCAATTCGAAATGCAGGGTCGAAAGATAAAGGTAAAAAGTCTGGACTGCGGCAGACAAATGACACTGGTGAAAACGGATTAATTGGATTTGGTTGGAGAAATGTGATTTGCTTCTGCACCATGGTGTCCTCGACTTTGAAGGTTCATCTTGAACACAATTTCTTTTCCCTTTTTGGTGTATTGAGAGAACTCATCTTCCAATTCTTGGTCATAGTGGCTTTTTGAATGAACCATTAATTGACCTCAATCTTATTCAATTCATTGAAAGTTTCGGTCTTTAAATTCACTTGTCTCGGACTTCAACATCCACGCTTTGAATAAATGTTATGCATGAACTTTGGTTGGTTGAGTGTTAGTTGTTGTGTCTATTTTAACATCATCAAGAACTTCAATTGTCAATTTGTCATTTTTTTTGGATTTATTTTCTTAAGGCCCTTCTTTATTGTTGTTATCTTCCAATTCCCTCTTGAAGATATATTTGAAGACATAACTTCAATAATACAGCAATCTGATGTAATTTTTGATACCCGTGCTACGGCACTATCCATGTTAACTGTTCATATGGTCCTATCTACGTTTATAAGGAATTAATTGTGTTTACAGATGCTATCCACGACACTATCTACATTCCAAATGACCCTTGCCTTTGACACTATTCCCCGGACTACTGCGTTACAAATGACCCCTCCATATTGCGCTATCCATGCCTATGGTAAATTACTCATACCTATATGTAATAACTAAATAGATTAATATTATGTAAACAAGTATTGATATAGATATGTGTGTGTATAGGTAACCTGTGTAGTTTCCTCTTTATATAGACATATTTTTTTTGGGGGTGTGTGTGGGTGTGGGGTGTTTGTGTGTGTGTGTGTGTGTGTGTGTGTGAGAGAGAGAGAGAGAGAGAGAGAGAGAGAGAGAGTTGTGTAAATGGTGCGTATGGGCATACTTTTTTCTGATGTGATGTCTGGTGCAAGTACAATTCACTTATGACAGTGTGTATCCCTCTAACTCTTTAGGATAATAGGTGCATACATTTAGAGTTTTAGATATATGGCATTTTTTCTATAATGTTGCCACTAAACTCCTTTAAAATAGATATCGCATCATCTGCTCATACTCTAATAAAGTTTACTTAAAAGCTTATAATTATTCAGATAATAGACCAATTCACTCAGTAGTAAACTTACCAAGAGTTGAAGACCAAGAAAGCATTGGCTATGGCAAATAAAGGGCATCTTGACTAGTTGTCTCTAGAATACACTCGTTGGCATTTTCAGTTTTAGGATCAAGCTTAGGCAATGTATTAGAATATTAGATTGATTTTTCACTTTCATGGATTTTGGTGTTATATGAGTTGAGAAATTTCAAATAAAGTTAAAAAGAATTTGGCTTGTGTGCAGCAGTATACAAACGCAGAAAGGAGAAAAATACAGTCATTGACTTTATGGGACAACCACGTCTTAATTTCTTTTATGAGCGAGTTCTTATTTTAATCTCTTTTCAGGTTCCACATAGATGTTTTCAATGAACCAAGTTAGGTTTACATGGGGAAGTACCATTATCAAAACATATTCTTTCTTGTTGGTTTAATCCTCTGTTGCATAATATTAACTTGCTTAAAGAATATGATTTCTATTTGCAAGTTTTAAAGAACTAGAACTAATACCATTATAATAGATGTGGAATCTGCATGTAATCTTTTCCAGATTATTCCTTCCTAGTTCCGATTGAAGATTTTCCATGCGCTTCACAAGAACAAAGGCACCATAGGCATCAGTTATATTATATAAGTTTATATTCTTCCCTAAAAAGTTGGATTAAAAGACAAAAAAAGAAGACATAAAGCAGATAAGTAAATCCCTCAAGAACATCGAGTAGACCAAGATACCATAAACTATATTGGGTTGGGTACAAAACTGATTGGCTTTTAAAAAGTTCCAGCGTAGAGATTTACTATATGGGATTGTAAAATTTAATTCACTGGCTGAGTTTCATTCCATCACTGGTTCAATTTTTAGACGGATGGTGAATTTGTATATAGCTACATTGAAATTTCTTATTACGCATTATTAACTTTACATGTAATTTACGTAATTCATTTTTCAGGGACAGTATCTAAACATCAAGATATACAACATTGCTTTATTGGAAAAGCATTCAACTGTCAATGGAAAAGCAATGTTGTACATCACAATGGAGAAGCATAGTTCTGGATAGTTCATCAGTGAGGCGCACTCATGGTGTAAAAGTAAGGGTAATTAGTAAAAATGACTCCTAAAATTTGACCCGAATCCCTCGCTTGTCCTTAAAGTTCAATTTTCGGTTGAAACATCCTTAAAGCTCCTAATTTTCCTTCACTCGTCGAAAACTGGATGCCTCGTTAAAAAGATGGATGAAAAATGCGTGTGATTGTCATGAGCCACTCTTTGAAGGGGCATTTTTGGATGTTTCAACCAAAACTAGAAACTTTGAAGATGCTTCGATTGAAATTATAAACTTTAAGAATGTTTAAACCAAAATTATAAACTTCAAGGATGCTTCAACCAAAATTAGAAACTTTAAGGATGCTTCAACCGAAAATTGAACTTTAGGGACAAGCGAGGGATTTGGGTCAAACTTTCGGGGTCATTTTTGATAATTACCCTAAAAGTAATTATTCTTCAACTGCATGCTATTTGTCTGATCTGAAAATCTCTGTATTTACTGTTGTAATATTGTTATGCTTGTATATATATAAACTTTTTTATGGAGCGAGTTGGTTATGAAATATCAGTCGTTGTAAATCTTCAAATACTGAGAAATAATAGCTACTTATCCGCACAAGTATCTATGTTTTACTTTTTTTGAACAAGGGAAAGGCTTATACCTTCACATTAAGGGCCTGTTTGTTTCTTTCTTTGGATTGTTCCTGCAATCTTTAATTAACACTACGCAAGCTTTAGGTGGGGTTCTTCACCAAAGGAATAGACCTATTCGGTCTATCAATATTTTTACTTGCTGCATCTAAACATTGTGATGCTCAATAGGCTGAATCCTTCAGTTTGCCTGAATTCTTTGAATGGATTGTTGTTTTAGAGTTTCAGCCCTCAGGTTGTATGATGGGAAAAAAATATTGACATCATTGTGTAACCCATAGTACTTCATCTTGGATTAAGATTACCATTTCCATTTTTGGTCTTTTGGGACATAAACAATGTATTGTTTCTCTTAAGAAGCTTAAAAGTCAAAGTGGGCACTTTGTTTGAGTTTGGAGGGTATAATATTTTGCCAATTTTGTTCGAAGAATACTCTGAGTCTAGGACCCAATCTCAGGCGTTAAGTAATCAAGTTGACATTTTGACATGTCATTCTCATACATACAAACATTTCACAACCCAAAGAATCTTTACAGTATATCCTTTAATATCTCTCTTGCGCGCACATATGCATAAGGTGCCTGTTCTCTCACGCTTCATTAGTTCATAGTCTAATTTGGTGCAAGTTAAATGAGTTGGAACTTTAAGGAGTACAATATTTTACTTTGTACCGCATTTAGTTGACTACAATTCAGTAAGACAGGTTTTCGTTTTATTTTTGTTCTTTAACTCAACCTAAAATCATGGTGCCCTGAAAGAACAAGACAGCTTATCCGGTGAAGATCAAGGTGTCGCTGCAGGGCAATGCAGGCAACGAAATTGTGCTAGTGCTTTTGTCAAGGATGAGCTCAATCGCGATGGCAATGAAGGAGTGATAGAAACGTGTCCCTTTTGAGTAGGAACCATAAATTCCACTGAGGGTAAGAATAACACCACAAGAGTTACATATATATGTGCGTGAGAGAGAGGAGGGGAGAGTTTATTGCGCTGTAGAAACTGATGATTTCGTCGTGGTGGTGATGAGGTGGGATTATGGCAAGCGTGAGATTTCCAGGGAGAAGGGGGCCAGCCGCTGCCAGTATACAGTGTGATTACCCGGAAAATAGATAAGAGAAGCTCTAAAACAGACAGGTTCATTCACAAACTAGCTTATAGCATTGAATTTTTCAGTTGCAATTTAAAGGATGTTTTTTTCGTAATTAAAAAAAATTCTTTCTCGAATCTCTCGCTGTGTATGTATATCCAGAAAATGTGGGGTTGGGGAGCTGAATTTTTCTCCTCTTTTCCTTGAACTTTACAAAGCCTAAATTGATAAGGACATATAAAGAAAAAGGAATTGCATTGTACACCTTGATTCTTATCAAGAGGAAAAAGTTTAAAGATAAAGCACCCCAAAACTACGAAAGCAACCAAGTTGGCTAGTATCTTAGATCCATTGGTTGCACATCAAATGTTTAGTTCAATGTATATTTGGTGATGTCTCAATAAAAAATATTAGGTAATCATAAAGTGCTACTTGGTCATATTTTAAACCTAATAATTAAGCGCCAAATATACATACTAAGTGAATTTTGTATATTTCAACACTAGTAAAAGGTTACACCTATGTTTAGGCATTATTTTAAAATTGTCTATTTCATGTATCTTTTTGCTAATTAAATTCATTTAATCAGTGATACATGAATAAAGCCATGTAATTTTAAACGCAATTGCACTTTAAGCATGCATGCACAAATCACTCTGTGCATTGCAAATCATGTTATAATCCTAACTACAACGGCTTGAATTTAGGAAAAATAGATCCTAAATATATGCAGTATGTGTTTGTGCATGCATAATTGAATTTAAAAAGAAAAAAGAAATTAAAAAAAAAAGTTTGGCACAATAGAGATATGGTGATATGTGGAAAAAATAATATGGTGATATGTTTTGTCACTTTTTCAAATTTTCATGGGGTGAATTCTTTAGGGGATGGATAAGAAAAATTTTCCATAAAAAATAAGAAAAGATAGAAAAACTAATAACCAAATTGTTCATCTACTTTTTCAATCATTTTTTAGTTGTGAAATCAAATTCACCCTTAATATCCATCAAAAATTGTATCGATGTAATAATATATTATAAAATGTCGGTAAGTTGGTAAGATGATTATCTAAAATTTTAAAAGGAGGCATGCTCCTCTCCATTCTACTCAATGAGGTTTATTTCGAGGGTCAAACAGATAAATTTTAAACTTGGTGAAAATAATCATCTAAAATTTTAATGAACTAAAATAAACATATATACTAAAATTTTACTACATCCACTGTAATTAATTTTTTTTTAACTAAATTCTGTACAGATGGTCTAATAATGAACATAAACCAATTTAATGTTTTATTACAGTAGTATAAAAAATAAAGAATGAAAAAGTTTAAAAGGGGCTTAGAAGCAAACTAGGCAACAAGGCCGGCAACATTAAAATTTTGAGGAAATGCATGGTATTGATAGAAAGAATTCCCCAAACTGTATACATGGTTCTCCACTTCTCTCAATATAAATTAGCCTCTTTCATGCTTTTTATTAAAAAAATTCCTACTACCTTAAAGATGCCTTGCTAACTTCTTTAGGTGGCAAATAATTGTATTTTTTTTACTCCTTTATTTCTTTTTAGTTTTTAAATATTGGATCATGGATGATACTACAATATTTGTCAAAGTTCGGTGTCTATAGCAACACACAAAAACTTGAAATGAAGTAGCAATTTTAATATAAATAATCTTGAATTTTAGTAGAATTGAGTAAGGGTTGGGTTCAATTTGAGTCCTGAACCGAATTGCTATATATTAAACAAAACCGACATATTCGGTATGATCAACATAGAAACTGATCTCGAACCGAATATAAATTGAGAACCTATTTTTCGGTAACCAAAATTACGGTTCGGTATATGATTTCGTTCAGTAAAACCGAAATTACCAAAAAGCCAAAAAAAGAAGCAGTTACTCTATAGTACAATACTTCATCACTCCCATAATCCATAAGTCAAAAACAAAGTTCAAAAACATAAAAAACCCATATGCTTGCACCTATGCACAGTGAGTTCATATATACATAAACACACAAAACTCAAATGCGCTTATACATATGGACATTCCTGGCAAATATTAAGGCTAACTGATTAACTCAGGTTCTTTGAGGAGAAGATTGAGAGAAAATTAGAGAGAGGAGGAAAAGCTGGTGGTGGTGGAGGCGGAACTGAAAAACTAGTTTGAGACTTTGAAAATTGAGAGGGGTGGGCGAGAGCAAGCGAGACTGAGAGTGAGAAGTGACTTTGATTTAATTCCAAGTTGTCTAACACTCTAACTAGTATTTTTACATATTATTAAAAAAAAATGGGTATGGTTTGGTTCGGTTAAACCGAAACTGAACTAACTGAGCTCATTCATTAACCGCTACCGTACTGTTTTAGTGTCTGTTCTCGGTTTTCACCGATTCGATTCGATTCGATTCGCTTCGGTGTTTTTTCTCTTTCGATTTGGATTTTTCGGGTTTGGTTTTTTATTTTTTGGTAAAAAATGTCAGCCTTAAGATCGAGAGGATAAAGATTAGAGGTACAGTTTTTACCGTTGTATTTCAAAAAAAGAAAAACACTTTTAATAAAACCAAAATATATTTAATTAAAAGATCTATTAAATATTATCTAAGATTATATGTAAGGGCAAATTTTAGTGAGGAGCGAGTTTAAGAATTTTTTAAATAATTTTGTATGTACTAAAATAAAAAGAAGTAAAACTTATATTTGGCAAAATGGATTCAATATTTAGATTAGAGAAATTCGAATCTTGAGTTTAGAAATCCTTTCTATTCTATATGACATGGTATTTTAGACAATATTTATGTTTAAATAGCACATATTTTATATCTATAATAGTGAATCTCTCCATACAAATTTGGTATTTTTTCCAAAAATACATATTTCATTAGTGAAAAAGATATTATTGAAAAGTGTGGGGAGACTAAAAATACAAATAAATAAATAAATATAATAATAATAATAATAATAATAATAATAATAATGATGATGATGAAATGATCAAGTTACACGGGTGTAAGATTAAGAAACTTTACACCCATCCACAAATTTATTTTTTTATCAAACTCATAATTTATCAATTCAACCATTATATAAGCTAGTTTTATTGGGTTTAATCAATCCGATATTTGTAAAAAATAAATAAACCTGATCTATATTAATCAATACTGCAAAAAACAAATAAACCTCAATAACTAACAAACAATTATATTAATCAATATTGCAAAAAAGTAAATAAGTCAAAATTCAAGAAAACACTTAAATCTTGATATTCAAAATAATATAAAAAAAATTAGTATAAGAAAAAAATCTAATCTAAAAGATTAAGAGTAGAGCCACAGAAGAAGAAGAAAGGAGCAAAGCTGTAGAATAATAAGAAAAGAAAGATAGTTACTATAGAAGGAAGAAGAAAAAAAATAAAATGAGCCACTACAGAAGGAACAAAAGGGGGCTGGACCAATTACATAACTAATTTGTAATTACAAATTCCTACCCCAAACTCCTAAAGCATTTTGCACAAAAATTCCTCCCCATTTTCTAATTACACAAGTCTCCCGGACTTTTCACATTATTAAAAAAAATTTAAAACTCAATTTTATTTTATTATTCAAAAATACAGGTGGGGCCCATGGCCTCCTGTTCCTTAGGTGCCTCCACCCGTGGTCACTGGGGAACAAAATCTCATTTCAAATAATAGTTAAAAGGATAAAAAACACTAAGGGTGCGTTTGATTGCAAGCATGGAATTTACATGGAAAGAAAATAAGTTACAGGTAATTGAATTGCCTAGAATTGAGTTGCATGAAAAATGTAATTAAATGTGTTTGATTGCCTTAATTTTCTACCCGGAAAATATTGGTTGTATTGTGGCATTTTTAATGTAGAAAAAATTATGGGTATTTTTTTTTACATAATTTTATTAGGGCCGGCAATATTTGACACGACACGCTAACCCGACACGAACTCGACACGGAGTTAGCGGGTTCGGGTCAAGCATAAACGGGTTCGGGTCAATTTCGGGTCAGACACGCTTAACCCGCAAACTAAACGGGTCGTGTTCGGGTTAACCCGCTAACTCGAAATTGACCTGCAATTAACACGATTATTATTTTTATTTTCTTTTATAGCTATATATATATATTATTTTGCCATCTTTCTTGAACAATTATATTTTTATTTGGAGTATTGGTAGTAAATGATTGTTATTATGTTTTTGATGATGGATAAAGTACTAATTTTTTATGTTTATGCTTTGGTGATGGAATGTTATATATTTTGACTCTAGATTATTAATATTGAATTTTGATATTGGGTGATACTTACTATTACTTATTAAAAATTTAAAAATATTATAAAACAAGTTAATTTTTTTCACATGAGACTTAATTGTCATTGTAATCTTAAAAGGTTAATTGTGTCGTGTCGAGTTGCAGATTTAACATGACCTATTTATTAAACGGGCTAGTCGGGTCGTGTCGTGTAACCTGTAAAATAAACAGGTCGTGTTCGAGTTAATATAAATGACACGATTAGTTAAACGGGTCGTGTTCGGGTTGACACTAATACTGTAATACTTGTGTGTTGACACGACCCGAACACGACACGCGAACCCGAATTGCCAGCCCTAAATTTTATAGTCATGATGGATCTTGTTTAATTGATCTTGATGAGTAGATTTTAAATATAAAATTTTTATTAAATTTTGAATTTTGTAGTTTAAGTTATAGCATTTTTAGTGTAGAAAATAGGTAAAATGTTGTCTCAAAAACCGTGCAATTTCCTGGAAAATAAAAACTAGCTCCCCCCAAAGAAAATATTTTCCTTGTTTACAAGGAAAATGTAAGTGTGTGAGCCAAAAGTGGCAATTGAATTGCCTGAAAAAAAAAAGCCAATCAAACACCTTAAGTTGTCAAATCAAGTGAAAAATGGGTATTTTCCATGGAAAATGGTCCCAATCAAACACACCCTAAATCTCTTCAAATTATTACTTTTTGTCACTAAACACTTTTATCTTTTAAAAGTGATACTAAATCCCCTAAATTATTAGATGTTATCACTTAAGCCCTAAAATTATATAAATACCCTTGTATTATTAAATGTTATCACTTAAGCCCTAAGATTATATAAATAACCTTGTATAAAGTTGGCTAAAGGGGGTTTAGTATTTTTTTAGCCAACTTTATATAAAGGCATTTATGTAATTTTAAGAATTAAGTGATAACATCTAATAATTTATGAGAGTTTGGTGTCATTTTTAAAAAATAAAAAAATTTAATACTAAAAAGTAATAATTTTAGAGGATTTAATGTTTTTTCCCTTGTTAAAATTAAGATAATTCACAGCGGACGATACAATAAAAAAAAATAAAAAGTTGGATCCTACGTAGACACGACTTTTGAGTCTTTGGACCTGGGGCAAGGATTTTCGGACATGAGATATCATTATTACAATTGTAAAGGGCAAAAATGTCAAATCAACCTGTAAAGAAAGGACACAATATCCACACTAGGGCATGAAAACTAAAGCCGCGGCCGAAGAAAAGAAGGCCATCTCACAAAAACTTCGATCTGGGGATCCAACGGCTGAGAAAAAAACCCTAAACACAACACTAGCTCTAGTCACTGCATATTTATAAACCCCACAAAGAGGCTGCTCCTTTCTCATTTTCTCTCGCTCAATTCTCTCTCTACAACTCTCTTCAGGCGGCGAGCGAGAGCTTCGTTCTGTCTCTGGTCAGTCTATTTCTTCTGTTTTCAGTTCGTTTCTTGACTTCAATTATTGATTTCAATATATTTGTGTATGAATCTGTTGATTATTGATCTGTATATGTATAATTATGCATGTATCTCTTTGATTATTAATTTGTACATATCTATACATGTATAACCGTTTGATTATAGTCATGTATCGGTTTTCGTTGATTTTTATTTGTATGTTTTATGTGGATCTGTAAAGCTGAGCTGATTTTTGTTTGTTTTTTAACCGAGGATGATAATTTGGACGAATTCGGCTTATGCTTCATGAATATAATTATCAGCTTTGGTATTTATGAATAACAGCTTACGATTTTCTGATTTGAAGGATTTTAGCCATTCATGTGGTGGATTTGTTAAAAAATACGTACACAAAACGTATTCCTCTTAGATTGATATAGATGTTTTTTGTACGGTGAATATTATTTGTAGATCTATCTGGTTGCCGTAATTAATATAGATGTTTTTTGTACGGTGAATATTATTTGTAGATCTATCTCGTTGCCGTAATTAATCGTCTATATATGCTTGTGATCTGTTTATATCAATTGTAATGTGTTATTTGATGCTAGATGATTGCTATTTTTTAAGATAATTAGAGATTGGATTTACTCCCTTGTATTATTTCGGAACCTAAAAATATTATTCTAAGTAATTTGTTTATGATATAATATTGGACTGGCCAACTTTTGTTTGACTTTCTTGTTTTTGTGAGTTACCTATCAGATCCCTGCGGTACAGTTCGATTTCTGCGTGATGTGTGATCTTATTTGAAAAACTGATGTAATTTAAGATAAATCTTAACATACAAGCTTTTGTAAGCAAGTCATTTAACGTTTGTCAATTGTCTATTATTTTGGTCGGGATACATTTATTATCTGAATTGGTTGCACTATTTGTTTCTGCATGATGGCCTTCAAGGATTTTTAATTCAATCCATCCTTTTTTGGGTAATTTATCTATTAAATGAATTTTTCTCTGTTCTGACCCTATTGTCAATTTCCTGTATTACTACAGATTCCTAACTAAATTTCAAGAATGGGTAAGGAAAAGTTTCACATCAACATAGTGGTCATTGGCCATGTCGACTCTGGCAAGTCAACAACCACCGGCCACTTGATCTACAAGCTAGGAGGTATTGACAAGCGTGTGATTGAAAGGTTCGAGAAGGAGGCTGCTGAGATGAACAAGAGGTCATTCAAGTATGCCTGGGTGCTTGACAAGCTCAAGGCTGAGCGTGAACGTGGTATTACCATTGATATTGCCTTGTGGAAGTTTGAGACCACCAAGTACTACTGCACAGTCATTGATGCCCCTGGCCACAGGGATTTCATCAAGAACATGATCACTGGTACCTCACAGGCTGACTGTGCTGTCCTCATCATTGACTCTACCACTGGTGGTTTTGAAGCTGGTATTTCTAAGGATGGTCAGACCCGTGAGCATGCTTTGCTTGCTTTTACCCTTGGTGTCAAGCAGATGATTTGCTGCTGTAACAAGGTAAACTTGCTTTTAAGTATTCATTTTTGTTTCCAGTAATGGTTACATTCTATATGTTCTGAAATGTGCTGACCTATTTTTTTGCATTGCTTTTGTAGATGGATGCCACAACCCCAAAGTACTCCAAGGCAAGGTATGATGAAATTGTTAAGGAAGTGTCGTCCTACCTCAAGAAGGTTGGATACAACCCCGACAAAATTGCCTTTGTCCCAATTTCTGGGTTTGAGGGAGACAACATGATTGAGAGGTCCACAAACCTTGATTGGTACAAGGGCCCAACCCTCCTTGAGGCTCTTGACATGATCTCTGAGCCCAAGAGACCATCAGACAAGCCCCTCAGGCTCCCACTTCAGGACGTTTACAAGATTGGTGGCATTGGGACTGTGCCAGTGGGACGAGTTGAGACTGGTACCATCAAGCCTGGTATGGTCGTTACCTTTGGTCCTTCTGGGTTGACAACTGAGGTTAAGTCAGTGGAAATGCACCACGAGTCTCTTCTTGAGGCTTTGCCTGGTGACAATGTTGGGTTCAATGTGAAGAATGTTGCTGTCAAGGATCTCAAGCGTGGTTATGTTGCTTCCAACTCCAAGGATGACCCTGCCAAGGGTGCTGCTAGCTTCACCTCGCAGGTCATCATCATGAACCACCCTGGCCAGATCGGTAATGGTTATGCCCCGGTTCTTGATTGCCACACATCCCACATTGCTGTCAAGTTTGCTGAGATATTGACCAAGATTGATAGACGATCTGGTAAGGAAATTGAGAAGGAGCCCAAGTTCTTGAAGAATGGTGATGCCGGTATGGTTAAGATGATTCCAACCAAGCCTATGGTGGTGGAGACTTTCTCCGAGTACCCTCCTCTTGGTCGGTTTGCAGTGAGGGACATGAGGCAAACTGTTGCTGTTGGTGTCATCAAGGCTGTTGATAAGAAGGATCCATCAGGGGCTAAGGTCACCAAGGCTGCAGCAAAGAAGGGTGCCAAGTGAAATGTGTTTTCAAAGAGTTTCTCTATGGTGGTCTATTTTAATATGCGTATTTTTATTAGTTTTCGATTTTGTTTTTGTGGTCGTAGAAGTTTTGGTTATGGATTCAGAAGCTTGCACCACGGTTCTCTAGCCTCACTTGTGAGGATAGTGGAGGAATCGAGCAACCTGGTTGCTTGATAACAGTGGTGTATTGTTCTCTGGACCCATTATGTCGTTTTTCATTTTTCATTCTACAGTAACGAATTGAGGTTTATTAGGCCGGGTCGGTTTATGAACAATTTGTGTTTGTTATGATGATACATTTACTGCTTTTAAGGTTTTAATGTCATTACTCTCTCCATATTTTTATGTTATTTTTGCCGGGAGACATGGTTCAAAAATTTGGCCAAGTGCCAAATGTTTTAGGCAGGTCTTTGTTGTATCTTTTGGTGATGGTGAATCTGTTGTTTAAGAGAACTCTACTTGCTCAACTTTTCGAGTCATGTAGGATTTTGAGTTGTGTAGGATGAAGTATCAAACCTAAATTGGTGATGGTTCAATTACGATTCCATTAAAACTAAGGTTGTTTACATTGGTGAAAAAAGAGTTCTCATTCGGTTGGTGTTTGATACTCTATTTGCTTCCCCGGGCTCTTGCAGTTTGGTTCAATACTTGTTTCACTTGGTCTATAGGCCTGCCTCCAGTGTTGCCTCCCATAGCCACTAACTAAGAAGTGATTTTTGTCTATTTTGCTTCAACGAGCTCTTGCGGTTTGGTTCCATGCTTGTTTCGCTTGGTTTCTGAGGTTATGGTTCAATACTTGTTTCACTTGGTTTCATAGGCCTGCCTCCGTTGTTACGAAGACAACTTGTATACGTGTTTCTAAAATTAATATACCAAGGCATTTTTCACTCTTACCATGAAATTTCATATAATTGAGGCAACTGATTTTGGAAATTTAACAAATTGTTGTGGAACTTCACTAAACTGGTTCTGCGCACAACAATTGGGTCTCACCAGACCCAGCAATTACAGATATTATCTTGTGTAGTTGATCTTTTCTCTTGTTTTCATCTAAGTAAAACTTGATTGTGGTAAACAACAATTGTACCTGTGAGAGTCTGAAATTGCTTATGTTAAGTACGTTTCAAGCTTTCGAATGTTGGAGGAGTTGAAATCATGACAGAAGTTGAAATGACTAATAATATGCCATACTAGGTGATTTTATATTTTTCACTCGTTTTTGGACATCAACTTCCGAGTTCTTTAAAACAATGTACTGGATTCAGGTAGAATATGTCTTTTGGTTAACCGCGGGTATCTTTATTTTTCATTTTGGTCTTGATTCTCAGAACTCTTAAGTGGAATTTGGAACCCCTCGGAGTAGCTTCTGAACGTATAATTACTTCTAATAAAAACATCGAATATAGAAACTTCCGTCAGTTCAACCGATTTTTTTTTTTCAATACTACTTAGGAAAAATGGTTCTCAAATATGCGAAGCTGTCATCCAAGTGGTCAAACAACACAAATCCTAAAGAGCAAAAGGGATGTATGTGGAAAAAAAGTACAATAAAGTATAGAAGAAAAGAAAGGAACATTGGCAAATCATCTACAAAAGTCCCCAGCTGGTCATTGATTGGTAATGTGAGTATTTTCAACTTCCTTTCTGCTCCTATTTTTGAGTAACAAAACTGCAACAAATCATAAGTTTTCATTTCAGATACAATAATGGAAGAGTATGAGTCGACACTGCGCACACCGGCTGTTTCAAAAAAATAAATAAATTTAGAAGTTAGAAGGAATAATGTTTAGCGTTCATATGATGTGATGTGTATATTGAAAAGCTGTATGGACATTGTAATTGTACCTGGTAGGAAGTTTACAATTCTTTATCATCATCGTCACCAAGCTGTGCTTTTGCTGCTGCCTTTTCTGTTTCTTCCAAAACAAACATCTTGAGTGAATCCACGTCTCTAGGCCCTTGTATATCAACCATGTATATCAAGCATTGGTGCAGAAAAAAAATACAGAGAAAATCTCTTTAAAATGAAATATCAATTAGATATGGTAAAAGTATGGCTGAGAAACCTTGTATATCAACCATGTGACACGTCCACTTGCACAGTTATGGGAGTGATTATTATCTTTTAGGCCCATGGAGTTTGCTTCTTTAGTGGATTCAACATGAGGGGATAACCTACAGTGTCAAGTATGGACCCAATGCTCCTGAGCAGGGCTGCATGGTTACCACACCCATGCTTACCCACTTTGTAAAAAACTGCCGAGTGTACAGCATGCATAACTTCATGATTGAATCAATCATGAAGGGGGTTATTATAGCCTATACATTACAATGAAGAATGTCAACCGCATTTGTGCTACTTGTGTAAATAGCGACAATGATAAGCTAAGTGGATAACGAAAGAAGCTGAAGGCCAACTTCAATACTAACACCATGACAGCTTCAAGAAGTGAAATAGTATCATCCCGAGTTATGTGACAAGTTCCATCTTTATTATACTGAACAGGGGTGCTTTTATGACTGCACCTTCCTAAGTGGCTTGAACTTCCCCCTCCCGAGCCAAGTCCAAACTGTGCTCAAGTATCTAGACCCAAGGGCATGCTCTTGAGAAACCGCCATAATGCTTGGATGAAGAGCAGTACAGGTGAATAATGTATAATCCCTGATAATACTCACACTTTCTTGGTTGCAAGTGTGGAGCAATTCAACCACAATCAAACAAAAACACACATGATAGAATGCCTTCATCCAAGCACAGTGTAGAGAATCGAGGACACAATTGTAGTATGAGGTAAATTATAAAGCAGTATCAGTGAGGTAATATGAAAGCATTCACTTACAGGCTTCACACAATTACTCATTCTTTTGTATGTGACTTAAGATCATAAAAATCTTGCTAAACCACTCCAAACTCATTCTATGTCCCTCTAATGGATGTTTCTTTTCCTTTGTCCATTGCGACACTCCAATTGGATTTCTAATCCATTTGCCAGAAGTCATCTTTTGGAGCTGATCTACTTCAAGAAGTGAATTAGTGAAACATATTTCCAAATAACAGGATCTCACATCTCGCAGTTACAAATTTAAGAGGTGTCTTCACCCAATTGTTTTTTAAAAGCGTATTGTGTAAAAATTGAAGAAAAGGCATAGCGGCACTGTTGAAAAAGCGAAGTGTTTGATTGCGTGCACCTTTGACTGACGTGGCACGCGTTTTGTGCAATACCATGCGGCTTATGTGCTACTTAAGTAATAGCGTGCTCTATTTAGGGTTTTCCAGAAGCCAAACTCTAAAACTTTGGTATTTTTATATAAAGTTTTAACTTTTTATCAAAAAAGGCTTTTTTGAGTTACCCCTATTTATAATACGATATTTGAGATACCCCTATTTGCATAATCCTTTGACTTAACCCCCAAGATTTCACAGACCCTTAACTCCAAAAATTTGTTGCTCTGACCATTTTGCCCTCGTCTTCAACCATGAGCATTCCTTAAAACAAGAACCCTAATTTTCAAGCATAAATTCAAACCCCCAATTGCTCTTCAAGCATAAATTTCACAAATTCTTCTTACTAACAACCTGAATAAACAAAACCTTGAAGAAATTTTACAAATTCTTCTACCAACAACTTGAATATACACATACAAAAGAGGAGAGAGAAAGTGTGTAGAGAGAAAATCAATAGCAGGGGAATCGACCAGCCAAAGAGAATAAACGGCAACGATGAAGAACAATTGGGGATAAATCAAGTGGGTCACAAATTTACTGAAGCTAACCCGTGTCAAATCCATCGGATTATATATATGTATATATAATTATATATACACGTATAAACACATATATATATCGGGATATTTAATAAATGCAGTTTGTCTATCCACAATTTGCTTTCTTTCTTTCTTTTATTCACACATGGAATCGGTTGTCCCGTATTGATAGAAAGCAAGGAGGTAAAGGTAAGCTTCATCTCAAAAGGGTGAATTCTATATATGTGTATAATTAATTTGCTAATTTGCTACAGTGGAAAATTTTCTAGGCCATCAACGAGTGGCTTGGGGTTTTGGTTTTTGGGGATTAACTATAAAAGCCATTGATGGAAGTTTTATTGGGTTTGGTTATGGGGGTTTGAGTGGAGATGGAGCAATTTGGTGAAATTGTAAAATGGGTATTGGTTGAGAGGGATAAGAGATGGGAAAGGAAGAAGATGAATTCTAGAGAAAGTTGTTGGGTATTATGTTTAGAGAAAGAAAGAAATGAAATTAAAGGTTAGGGTTCATAAAGGGTTATTCAATGAAGAAGATAAGGGCATTTTCATCCACATTACATAAAAATTGACGGAGTTAAGGGTCTGTGTAATCCTGGGGGTTAAGTCAAAGGATTATGAAAATAGGAGTATCTCAAATATCGTATTATAAATAAGGCGTAACTCAAAAAAGCCCTATAAAGAAAGAAAGAAAGAAAGACTTTTGGCTTAAACACAAGAACGTTTATCTTTAAAAGTGCTCAAGCTTCGTCAACAAACTATCTGACATTGTGCAAGTCGCACAACACCATCTTCTTCAGCCTTCTATTCCTCCTATGTTTTCTTCTTTTTCCTGTGTTTTTTTTTTCCTTTTTAGAATGTCCACGTGTACTGTAAATTTACTAATTAGGACAAAGTGCTATTAAATTTTAAAATTTAGTGTGAGATCTTGTCATTTGTGTGGCAATATCACTTGAAGATGCGCACAAAATCGTAGGGTAAAAGGTGTATCACATGTAAATTTTGTAATTATCCCCACCCGCACTAATCCCATGAGGCCCTGATTGCTCGATCGAGAGGCGCCCCTAGTGGTCCAAGAAGGGTTTCACGCAGCGGGGAATCGAACCTGATACCGAGCGCTTACTCACACAGTCGCAAGTTCGCCCTTACCGGCCGCTATGCTATGAAGTATAGACCCGACACGCAACACCCATTTTGACATGACATGCAACGTGGGGGGAACACATTCTTAATTAATTATATATATATGCAATAAACATTATAAGTATTCAAGAATTCAATAAAATGAAACTAGATTGTATTAATAACCCAAATATTCAAAACATGATCACTAAATTATTCCATAATTAAAGCATCAAAAAGCATACATAGACTAAATTATTCCATAGAACGATAGAAAACAAAAGAGGAATATAAAAAGTGGCTTAGTTGCCTTATCCTCAGTTAATGTTGCAGTGAAGAAACACTAAGAGTAGTAGCCATCTAAATCAATTATCAAATATTAGAGACTATAATTAAATTCAAGTGTTGGAGATTGTCGGAGTGTCCGACAAGTGTCGAGCCCGACACGTGGCCTCCAAGAGAGTTTCCGTGCTTTATAGCCGCTACGGCAACACCTTGGGTTGTAAATTTTGTAATTATTATAGAGATGATATGGTGCTTTAGTTATTTGACTTGACTGTATAGATTACATTTTACTTATTCTAATAATGTTCTTTACATTAGATTATATTTATTTATATTTTATTTAAAAATCAAATGTTCGAATAGATTATGCAAAACGCCATGTCGCTTATGCTATGCAATCCAGGAACCAAAACGCCATGGCCTGTGATGTGCTATTGTGATTCAAAGCACTAGGTGTTAAAGGCCAATCCGAAAACCAACGGAATCGACCGAACCGATCTGTACCAATCTGTAAAAACCCGAACCCAAAAAAAACTGAAACTGAATAGTTTGGTTCGGGTTTCGGGCAAGCTAGTCAAAAGCCGAACTAAACCGAACCGAATTATGTATAAAAAAAATAAAAAAATGTTAATATAATACTCCAAAGGGACATGTTAATTATACTATAATACGAAAAAGAAGGCCTTTTATAAGAATATGTTCCTTATTATCTACATATTATGATCATCTTAAAAAAAAAAAAGTCACTAACACGTGCCCTTATTATTGAATTAACTACATAATGCTAAGATTTTTTATTTTTTTTTATCAAATACATGATGGCAAGATAATTCATCATTTTATTTAATGTGTTTTATTCTTGTAAATGTACAAATAAATAGTAACTAAATAGAAAACATGGTATCTATATGTTTGCTCCTTGTTTCTAAAAAGCCATGACGTTAATTTGACTATGAGCAAATCCCACATTACTATCATTATTACATGTTATGTAACTTATGTTTAATTGATTTAGAAGAAAAAAAAAACATATGTCAAAACCGAATAAAACTTAACAGAAACCGAACCGAAATGTTTGGTTCAAGTTTGGGTTTCGAAGATTTTGAAACCGAAACCGAACTGAAAGCGAAATTTTACATTTGATTTGGGTTTGGGGTACCTTAGTTTCTATCCCGACCGAAATCGAAAGCACACCTTTCACCCTAATAGCATAAGTGGTTTGTGTAAATGAACTTGTAACTTTACAGTTGTCATATACAACAGGTAGGTAGGTCAGTTCTTCATTTCTGGCATCTAGGGGAGAGGCATATCTCCTGTTCCCATCATATGGGCCCCCCAAATAAAGATGAAAAGTATTTGATCTCCCTGCTTGTGTTTTCTTAGTTGACCCCTTGACGCGTTATAATATTTTGACCACATTTATTGTTTTTGTATGGCTGTCGTGGAGCCCAAAACTAATGGTTCTGACAAATGGATCAAGCTAACCTAAGGTTACTTGAGCAAGTGTTGGGTCGATCTAATCTTTATATCCGTGTCATCATCCATAATTATAACCTAAAATTATTGCAAAAATCATTAACTTTGAACGTTTGTCTAAGTCTTGTTAACTATGTGATTGTTTCTAGCTACCAGGTTGCAGTCGTGCAATTTTCTTCACGTATTGATTATTGAGCTGGGTTGTATAGACGGTTTTTAATGCATGATTATTGATTAATGAATCAGTCATCAATGGTAGATTCTTTGCATTTTATAGATTTGCTCGTTGCCAATTTGAGTTTCTGAAGGTTTCTTCTTCCATGGTTTGGGCGTATGCCTCTTCCCTAGGCCTTTCGCCCTTTTGGTTCTACTTCTAGAGCAGTTATAAATAGACGCACTATCATAGAAATACTGCCACATGATATCCCACCCAACCAAGGTTTGTTGCCCTTGCACATCCTTATCTCCAAATTTAATTGAATTCAAGCAAACCACAGAAGCCTTATTGCCCTTGACGGTTGGTAATGAAGCTTCTAAACAACTGCGGATCTCTTTAAACTCTTGAGAATATTCAAAATATTATAAGTATACACTTAAACCACCTACTCTTAATATACAAGAAGCTGAACTAGCCATGAGAAGTGAAGAAGAGAGAATTTTATAACCTAATATGTCTTCATTTGAGTTATATATTGTGATTGGTTTATGGATGAGGAGAAAATTTAGAAATAACCATGCTGCTTCTAAGTCCTTAGGTGCTCCAACAAAGAGAAGGGAAACCACATAGTAATCTAAGAAAATCATGCCTAATTAATTTTATTAACATGTGGCTAAGTTAAAAGAGAAGGTAAGAACGTTTATCTCTCTAGTAACATGAATTTAAAGGGAAAGATACACATTTCCATGTTTAGATACAAAGCTTTATAAACATTGCTCATCGCTACAGAAAATAAATATATATACACACACATACCAGTAAACCATCTTGCACTTGGAAACATATTAAACATGATTGTTACCTTGGTATTTTGCAACTTCCTCTCCATTGTAGAAGAGCTTGAATGTAGGATAAGAATGGATGTCAACTTTTGAACACACGGGTTTATCCGTGCCACAATCCACCTGTCCAATCTCTATCTCATCCTCACCTTCCATTACCTTTCCCAGATCCTCCCACAATGAACCCAACTTCTTACTGTGAAATTGCTTCAAAAAATTAGTAAACAATCAGCCACGAAAGAAAAACAACAACTTAATTCTAGAAATTTCATGTAACATAAAGGCCGACATCATTACCAGTGCTTACACCAAGGGACACAAAATCGCACAAACCAAGCAGTGTCTTTCTCCTTCACCTAAATTGCAAAACATACATATGACTGAATCACTGAATACAACATCAACAAATCTTAGAAATATGATTGCAGGAAAAGAATTCAAATACCAATATCAATATAAGAAGAAATAAAACCCTTAAATCTTATTACAGATCAGCAGTAGGTGTAGAGTGCAGACCACTTCAAACATAATATATCAATAATATTTTTTCTTTCAAACATTTCTACGTAATAATGGGAAAATAAATCGCTCTTGAAGCAAATTTGTTTTAGTGGTGATTTCTTCTACATACAGAATTTACAAGATAGAAGAATTTCCAGTAGTACAAGTATCATAAAATTTGGTAATGCTTCCATAAAGAATCCTCAGACTTAAATATCTCATTTCGGCTAAACTGTAGAGCATTGACCTTATTTGTTCATTCATTTCAATTGCCAAAAAGTTACTCCTACTATGAATTAAACATAGTTTATGCAAAACAAATCTTTAAATTTACACACAAATATAGGATGCAACTCTACTATTGCTTCACTCAACTCAACAAATCCTTCTTCCAATTACTTGAGGGCATTATATCACAAATAGAAAAATGAGCTCTAGTTCCGATGGTATCACTGTCCACCTTTCACATGGGTGGGCAGGGTTTGAACCCCCACAAGGGCCAGTTTATTAGAAGAATCCCTTAGGGATAGTGGAAGAAACACATTTTACCAGTGAGCTCTAGATCGCACCGTATCGCTACCCACCTTTGAGCAGGGGTTGAACTTGTTAGGGTAAGTTTCAAATGTGTAGCTCAATTACATTTCTTGATAAAATTGCACTCTAGTCCTCGACTGGAGTATTTAAAATAAAATAATATCACAAGGATAAAGCAAATTCAATGAGAACACAAACAAACAGTGAGTCGAATTGAAACAAATGCGACTGAACGTATAAATAAAGGGGTTGGAATCTGAGATCTTATTGTAAATCGGAAAAAGTAGGGCATAAAAGAAGAAATGAATTAGGGATTTAGAAGAGGAAGGGGGGTTAATTAAATTAATTACCTTATCAGTAAAAGTATCAGCAGTTAGGGTTATAACCTCGGCCTCAGTATTGTGAATCAAAATGGAGAGAATTAAGAAGGATATTATGAGGAAGATTGTGAGAGAATGAGGAGAGTGGTTTCTCATCTTTTAGGGTTTGTTTTGATCGAGAGCCTTTGCTCTTCTTGCCGCCGGCCTGTTTGGTGTCGTTAATATCCCAAAAATGAAATCAAGTGATCAGAGCTCGCTCTTTTAAGCTTCTGGTTTCCAAATTGTTTGCTCCTTCAAATCATAGTCTTTGAACCTTTTTTTTTTCTCCGCCATTTTTTTTAGTCTTTAACTAGTAAGCATACCTACAAAAAAAATTAAGGATAATACCTAATTTTTTTCTGAGTCATATCATTATTTTTTTGTTTTAAGATACTCTTCGAAACAATTTTACAAATTGAAAAATAACTTTTTGAATCTTCAAATAAATATAAATAGTGAAGTTGGCTTTTCAAATTCAGCTTTTTTTTTAAACGATAAATGTTATACTCTTTTTATATTAAAAGACACTCATTTTAATTAATTAGTTTAGAGGATAACTTTTAATTAAAAACAAAATATTAATAATTATATTATTTCAATTAATTAAATTAAATTTCAATAATATCCTTCTTAAAGATAAATACAAGAAAATAAATATAAAAATTAAGTTTGGTATTAAATCAATGAAAATAAATTCAAACCAATTCAAACACATATCGTAATAAATTCAAACATAAAAAATAAACAAAAGAATTATTCAAAAAAATCAAAGGATGTAAATGTCTCAAACTAACTAGTCATAATATGAAACTGGAGATGCTAATATGTCTAAATCACAATTCTTTCATAATAGCAAATAGACATATTAAGTTACATTCTTCTAATTAATTTTCTAATAGACATATTAAGTTACATATTTTTAATTTTCTATTAGATATTTAAGTTACAATTATTTTCAATTTTTTGGCAAACATATTAAGTTACACTTGTATGCAACATAATAGTGTAAAAGGGTGACAAACAATAAGAACCATCCTTAAGTGAACAAATTTTAGAACATGAGATATTTCACATAATCGATCAATACATGTTTTAGTAAAAAAAAAATGGAACAAAGAAATGCCATTTCACAATCACAATTTTATGAAACAATGCTAAAAGAACTCATATTGCTAAAGTAAAATAAAGAGGAGATAAATATAATTTTTTGATCCTATAATCATCCAACTTTCAAAAATAAGATATGAAGGTAGAAAAATATAGGCCATTACAAGATACAAGTGTAGTAGATTAAGTATAAACCTGAACATCATAGAGTAATAGTCCTTGCAATAGAAATCTATAGAATAATGTGAGGTGTAAACTAAACATGTCATGACTTGTGGTGTTGATTCCCTTATTATCCCTTGGGCTTTATTGATGGCGGTCTGTGGAAGCCTTCTAAAAGCCCTTGCTGATGTGAATGACCATTTTGGCTACCCTTTACAAGCGTAACGATCAATCTTGATCTTGGAGAGAAAAAAGATTTTGAATTCTAGACGGAGAGTTAGCTTCCTTCTCATCCTATAATTTAATTTCATCCAATTTGAATTCTAACTAACTTCTTGAGAGAATCTATAATTTGAATTCAAATGGGAAAAACTATAAAGGATAAAATCGCCAAATAACCCATAAAATAAAGGTAAAAACTGATTAATTAAAATAAAAAAAAAATGGGGTTTTTAGTTTAAAGGACTAAAGTTGTGTTCTCTATCTACTCAATGACACAAATTTTGTCCTCATTGTTTTAAGTCTATACTTTTTAAGTAAGGACTGTATTTTGCACAAAGGACGAACTAGAAAAAATGAAAATAAAAATTAAGGAAATCGATAAAAGAAAACACGAAATATCGAAATGCCCACACCCCAAATGTAGGCCTCACTAACTACAAAACCTAAATTATCGTTATTTTATTAAAGTTTAAAAAAAAAGAAGTCAAACAAGATATTTTCATTTAAAATTCAGAAACATTTAAATTCCAACAAAATCATCGAAACTGATCTGCTGCTTGCTAGAATTAAGGACTTTCAAAAAAAAATAAAAAATTGATATAGGGGATACAAAAATGGAACTTTTAATATGTAGACATAATGATGTCAGGCATAAATAGTGTAGCAAACAATATATAAATATATATGTGATTAGTGAGGATCAATATTGAACACCATATATGCACAACTACGAAAATATTAAAGGAAAGAGACAAGCAGGAATCATTCTGTGCAAATATAGAGAATTAAATCAAACAACATGAAATGTGACTAAATACGAATCAATTTAATAATGTAACATACATATAGGACGGGTGAACATGTTAAGATTTTAAAGCTAGCAAAAAAGATTTCAATCTGAGATGAATGCATCGGATATCTTGTAACAAAAAAAGGATTAAGTATAATTTGCAATGTATTAGGAAATACTTACATTAAATATCCGTAGATTTACATGGACTTCATAATACGTGCCATAGAGCTATTATCAACACTTGATATCTGCATTCATATGGTTACTTTTGTAGATCAGAGTATCCAACTCCCACATGAACATATCCTTTTCAATGGGGGGAGCTTGATTCACTATAGATTCCATTTCAACAATTAACCCATCATAAAACAACAAAGCCTTCGATCAATACAAGGAACTGAGATATAGATATAGGACAACAGTTTTGGAGACTAGGGTTTTTGAAGAATCAAAACATGCATAGAGTACGTAATATGCCTTTTTGGAAATCATGGGAAAAAAAGAGGAAGAAAATACGGAACATATTGACTTGGGGATGTCCGTGAGAAATTTGGAGTGAGAAATTTGGATACAGATTTCAAAATTTGGCTATGCGTCATTTTATTGTGAGACAAATTTTTTTTAGTTATAATGGGCTCAATTGTTATGTACAAAGATAACTGGCAAGACATGCCCAACAAATAAATTTCTAATTAATTATAAGTCGGCCCATTAAGAAATACAAAATGACAACCACATTTGCAAACGAGAGTATGACTGGGATCTAATAAATCTACGTGCAACACAACAAATAACTCAAAAGGCAAGACACATACATTTATAAAATGATATCAATTTTCAAAGATTCTTCTTCAGCAAATAACATCCCAACTAACACAAACTGTTAGAGCTACGATAGACATAATGGTAAAATGTCTGCTAAAAAATGTCTAAGTAATTTGGAATTCTTTCATCTCAACAAGTATTTCACAGTAAAGAAAAATGTTTGCGCAATATGGAAAAATTGAAATGCCTTTCCAATATACATATCATAAATGCCAAAATGTCAACCCAAAAACAATTCAACTGAAAATAATAATAAAAGCATATAAATCAAGGATGACAACCTAATTAACACCATGCTTACAATATCTCACAAATTCAAAAAAAAGAGCATAATATGCTCAACAAAGCGCAAAAAAACAAAACAATATCTACAATATTTGAAATAGTGGCTATAAAAAAGGGATGTGAAAAATACAAGCCGTTACATGCAACTGAGAAGCTAAATTCTAGGGATAATACAATTGGATGGTAAAAGGCTAAAAGAGATAATACACCTACAACTAATAAAAATAAAAAAAAAATTACAAAATAAGGTAAAGGACTATAGACAAAACAAAGTCCTTCGTCCAAAAATATGGATCTAAAACAATTGCTCAAAATTATGTGTCCTTCAGTCAATCATGATTGAAACTATGGGACTAATTACTAATTTTTCTAAAAAGAATTGTCATTTGTTTAAAAATTTTCCTTTAGACTAATCATTTTAAACCCGTGTCCTTTATTATAACAAGAGGCTGTATAGTGTCCTTTATTATTATTATTTCCTATTTCAACTTTTGGAAAACTGTGAAAATTAATACTATATATGTTCACACAAGCATCTACATCTTCTCTATTTCAACTTTTAAATTATAAATAAAAAAGTACAAATTTGAAGAGTCTGAAATTAACTCTTACTTTGAACTTTTTCATAGAAAACTTTTCTTTATGAGTTTATAAGGAAAAAATTTTCACAAAAAATAAGTACGGAAGACATATATACTCATAAAAATGAGTATAAAATGAAGATCATTTCAACATATGTCGCAACTTATTTTTCAACTTTTTATAGAAATCAATTATTAATTTTTCATATTACTATCAAACCTAACCCTAATGTTAAATATTAGATTTTTTGTGGATAGACTTTTATCCTGTGTTAAGAAATACAAACATCACCTAGGAGCATTTCCTATCATTGTATCATTTAGAGCTAATTCACCAAAAATTTCTTTCGAAGTTATTTTGAACCGATCCCCACTTTAAAGATTTAGAAAATTGTCCATTTTGATTTGAGATATGGTTAGGATCTTTATCTTTCTTTCTTTCTTTTTTCTTCTACATGAGCCATCAAAGTCAGTTTCGATTTAGCTCTTATTAGTTCTCGATTTCAATTTTTAAAATTCGACTTTAATAGATTCGTTCATTAAACCCAAATAATAGCGAGCCTGCTTAGATAGCCTCATGTCAAAGATTCATGAACAAACCACCTTAGTTAGTTATACACGCGCTCTCAGTTGTTGGGATTTGTTTGCTTCACGGTGAAAGGTAAAGATTTTGCGGTGGAAGGATTTTGTGGTGGATGACTAAGGTTTTGCGTTCCCTCTATCTAAATTAGATCTGAGAACTTTGTGAATTCGTATTTTGTGTTCCTTCTGACAATGGGGTCCAACTGTAAAACAATATTTGAGATGGCAATGGTGGCGAGATAGAAAAGGATAGCTCGGTAGTGGATTGCTCGTCTGAATTTGAGGTCTAACTCTATATTACTAGTTTGGATTTGGGTTCGGATCTAGATGACCTGTTTGTATTTATGGTCAGGGGTAAAGCTTGACAGTTTGTGGTTCGGCTAGAAGGCCGATTTAAGGTCCAGGAAGGCCAGCTTATGGTCCCAACACAAAGGCTAGTATGAATTTGAGTTAGACGCAAAGATCAATTTAAATTTATGGTTTGACTAGAAGGTCGATTAGTATTCTGGCACGAAGGACGATTAGAATTTGTTATACTATTTCTTTTCTCTTGTTTTTTGGTTTTCAGAGTGAAGTTTTTTTCTTCTTCCAATTTTCGAGGCTATGTTTATTTTATCTTCCGGTCTCTTTCCTTTCGGCTTCTTTTCTTCCTCCCAATTTGTGGCCCGGTCGTGGTCTGGCAATCAATATTCTTCTTTCTTTCATTTTTCCATTTTTCTTTCTTTTCTCCCCCTCTTTCTTTATCTTTATCTTCTTCTTCATCTCTTTTTTTTCTTTTTCTATTTTTTCCCTTTCTTCCTTTTTTCTTCTTAAATCAGTCAAAGGAAAATGGATGTACTGATTTAACTAAACTTCCAAGGTAAGACGAGTCAAGAAAGCAGACACATGGGTGCATTTAGTATAAGCGTGGTGCGTGGGTCTAAGAAGACACGTAACTACGTGGTTTTGTGTGGATGCATAACAGAATGGGTGAGAGGTTGAAAAACCCTTTGAATTAGTGTGAATCAATTTTAAGAGATGGAGGCTGGACTTTGGTGTGGCGATATTTTGACAAAATTTTGAAGATATTTTAATGTGGTGAGATTTTATTGTTTCTGAATCCTCTATTTAAAATGAAAAGGACGGTGCGATGATTTGATAATTAAAAGGAAAAAATGTAAGGTATTTTAGAATGACGAGACATGACTTTGATATGAGATAGTTTTTTGCCCAACAGACGACGATAAACATTGCCTATCGATGAGCAGAAAATCGAGAGAATCTTATCCCTTTGATACCATGTAGAATTTTATAATATAATATTATATTGATAGTCGTTGTCTTTACATTATAATGAGAAGGCCATTATATAGACATAATACATAAGAGAAAAATAACAATCGAATAAAGTATTACCTATGAAAGTAAAAAAGATAAATAAAGAAGGTATAGAAAATTTGAAAGTTATCCATTATATATGTTAACATCTATATTCTAACACACCAGACTATTATAATAAGTCATCAGAAGGTTTCAATCTTATATATTTATAAATGATCAACTTTGTGCTTGGTTTCAAGTTGCACCCTAAACTTTAATTTGTTCCACGTTGCACCCTAAACTTCAAAAAGCGGTTTTAATTGCACATTCCGTCAAGATTTCGTGATTTTTTTAACAGAACATGTCATGTGGGGACATAAAAAGGGTAAAAAAGTAAAAGGAGACCTTTCTCCCCATTTCCCTCCATTTCTCCATTTCTCACATCAGTCCCCTCCATTTCCCCACTTTTCCCTCCATTTAACACATAGATATACATATATATCCATATATGAAGGTCCTTCCCTAACAAAACAAATGAAAATTACATATTTATACACACAATTTACAATCTACACATACTCAAAGCGTCACATTCATTCGATCCATCTGAAAGAAAAGTTCACACCGTTTGCTTTGGTTGATCTAAACCCCTCCAAAGTTAAAACAACAAATACAAGAGCATTGGTTGATCTCTCATATTGAACAAACATTTCCCCCTTGAACCTTCAGGTCTATTTCTCTCTCCACATATATTCACACACACACACACACACATATATATATACATGTAAACGTAGACTTATTTCAGGGATTATGTGTTGAGTTCTGATTAAGAACTAAATTTATGGTGAATTAACTCCTTTTTAGATCAAACTTAGCTGGATATTTGATTGATTGATACGTTGGTTTTGCTAGTGTATATAATAGCCGGTTGTTCAAATTGTTGTGGAATTGATAGGAGGAAGATTGAAGATAATTTTGATTTAGGGTTACCAATGGCAGCTCCTGAGGGACCTAGACTGGGCAATACACCACCTAATTATAACCCCAATTCTCTTGTAGACAATATGTATAACCTAAATATCAATCACCCTACTCAAAGGCCAGCTTCAAGGCCCAATTTCGGTGGCCCTAGGCCTCCTCCCCCTTTCAAGCAGCAACAACCCCCACTTTCATATACAGAGAAATGGATATATATATATATATATATACGTATATGTATGTGTCAAATGGATGGAAATGAAAAAAACTGATGGAGAAATGGAGAAATGGGGATAAAGGTCTCCTTTTACATTTTTACCCTTCTTATGTCCCCACATGACAGGTTTTGTTAGAAAAACCACGGAATGTTGACGGAATGTGCAATTAAAACCGTTTTTTGAAGTTTAGGGTGTAACGTGGAACAAATTTAAGTTTGGGGTGTAACTTGAAACCATTTACAAAGTTGAGGGTGCAAATAGATCATTTACTCAACATTTAAAATATAAATGATCAACAAACATTTAAGATGTAAACAATCAATCATTAAAACATGAAAATGTAGACTTTTTTTTATAACTATGGTTTTTTTTAAAGTTATTTTGCAAATTAGGGGACTTTTCAACTTATTTGTGAGAATAGGGTTGTTTTAAAATCAATGGTCAAAGTAGCGTTTTTGACATAAAAAACGCTAGTCAAAATAGCGTTTTCACCATTAAAAAAAATTGCATTAAAAACCTATTCATGATCGCATTTTTACACTTAAAATCAATACCCACAGTCACATTTTTAATGGTAAAATTGATACCCAAAGTCGCGGTTTTCAAGCGAATTTTTTTTTCTTCTAAAATTGCTATTCGTGGTCGCGTTTTTTTACTTAAAACCCCTGTTCGTAACTGCGTTTTTTAATTTAAATATTTTTACCCCAGCCGCACATAAACATAAGCTAAGTAATTTGTAACTTGTTTTTCTTCCGCCGTTTCTGCTGCTATTGCTTTTTCTTCTTCTTCTTGCTCTTCTTCCTCTTCTTCTACTGCTTCTTCTCTTCATTTTCTTCATAGTTTAAAATTTTTAAAAAAGAAAAGCTGAGAAGCTCTACCACCATTCACTTATAATAATTTTTCTCTACTTAATAAAAAAAGGTATGTCAATTTATGGCATTTTGATTATTTATAGATCTATATTTTTTGTTTATTTGTAAATCTATATATTTTGATTATTTGTAGATCTATGTTTGCATAATAATTATATGAATGAAATAAATAGGATATTATTGTAGATTTATGATATAGATTTGTTTGATTGTTTGTAGATCTATGTATTCATAATATATATATATATATATATATATATATATGTGGGGGGTGTTAGATATAGATTTGTAGATTTGTGAATGTATGTATTATTGTAAATTTGTAGATTTATTATCATATTATTGTAATACTTAATAATTATATTTGTAGATAAATTAATTGTTTTCTTTTAAAGATTGTATTAGTTATCATCATACATTGTAGTTGTAGTGGTTTATAATAATTATTTATTTGCAAAAAATTGTTTTATGATTTTAAATAAATAATTTAATATAATATTTCGTAGGGGTTGATACTTAATTTTGTTTTTTCAATAATTATATAATTATTTTGAAGAATGTATATACTTATTTATGTTTTGAGAAATTATATTTTATTTTAAAGAATGTATTATTTACCATCATAATGGATGGCATGCTTGATTATTTTAAATAAATTATATTTATTATCAGTTGGTGATAAATTTATTTAGTTGTGTTGAAGGTTAATAATGACAAGCAGACAAGTATTTATGCTTTTATATTGGGGCGGAGAAATTATTAATGGAGAGCATGGACAGTGTTACACTATGCAGCATAAAACATGAATTATCGTTAAAGAAGATACGATGTACTTGGAATTAGTTGGAATTATTTATTCTGTTATGAACGTTGACCTATCGCCGTCCACCTTAAAGATTATATGTAAATGTCTACTGTTTGTGACCATAAATGTTTGCAGTTTATTCCTCCATGAAATTAATAATAACAAAAGCTTACATTTTACAATGGGTATAATTTTAAATGTTCCCTCTGTGAATGTAATTGATTTGTATGTGGAGAAAGTTGATCTAAATTATGATATGTTCCCACTTGCTGAAAAATTTCCAGCCTCGGGGTCATATAGTTCACCACTATTGACACAATGCATTTATATTTCTAACTTGCCTTCTAATTCACGACCATCAGAAAAGCTTGAATTTTCTTTTGAGACACGCGGCCATACATATAAGAATTATATACCGAACGAGCCAATGTTTGAGTATGGAGATGGTATAGAATATGATGACTCCACTGGAGAGGACACATATTAGAACTCGGAATCTGAGAGTCGTACAGAAGTGAGCGACACTGAAAGCGATGAATGTGAACAATCATACCAAATTGAGGTGGTTGAGGAAGACATATCGTCATTGTACACAAAATTTCCTATTACATATGTGGATCAGGAGGTAACAATTAATGAGTAGTTGGTAGATCAAAATGAATTACGGAAGGGGCTCACTTACGAGACTAAAGATAAGTTGAAGATTGCAATAAAATAATATGCAATTAAGAATTCAAATGAATTTATTGTTGATGAATCAAAGGCAGATACATGGGTAATAAGGTGTAAATTGCATGAAAGAGGGTGCAAATGACGGCTTCGTACTTGTAAGAGGAAGAAGAAACATGGCTAGTTTGAGATAACCAAGTACGAGGGTCTCCACACATGCACACTTGATCGTTTGAAACTAACTTACAAACATTTGGACTGTAAATTCATTGCCAGCAGAGTAAAACACATGATTAAGGTTGACCCTGGCCTTAAGATTAGAGTTATCTTCGCATCTGTTAAGGATCAATATGGTTACAAGATTTCTTATTAGAAGGCATGGAATGCGAAGCAGAAGGTTATTGAAATATTATTTGGCAATTAGAAAGAGTCTTATACTATTATGCTGAGATATTTGGTCACAATTAAGTATAACAACCCACGCACCATCCACGAGTATAAAAGCAAGATGTATGATGGCCATTATCGTATTTTTTAGAAGAACTTTTGGGCCTTTAATGCGTTCATTGAAGGCTTTGTGCATTACTGGCCTGTTATAAGTGTAGACGCGACATATCTACATGGCAAGTACAATGGGAAATATTTGTTGCAATGGCTATGGATGCAAGTGAAGGAATATTCCCTCTTGCATTTGGATTTGGCGATGAGGAAAGTCACGACACATGGAACTTTTTTCTCACGCGGCTTTGACATTACGTTATGAAAGGATGAGAAGGAGTCTGCTTGCTTTATGATCGGCACAAGGGCATACTGTCTATAATTAATTCCGACCCACAATTTTAAGAGCCAAGGACATACCATCGGTTTTGTATGCGACATGTCCACAGTAACTTCACAAGTAAATGTAAAACAGACGAGACTTTAAAGATATTAATGTGGAAGGCTGCAACTGCTTACTGCTTGCCAAAATTCAATAAGTATATGGACATGATCAAAAAGTATGATGATCAGTAAGAGAGCGAAGGAAAAAAACCATGGAGGTGGCTAAACTAAATTTCCCTAGAAAAGTGGACTTTTGTTCACGATGGAGGGCATCGTTATGGGATAAAGATAACAAATATCTCAGAGGTTTTCAATGGAGTTTTAATTGGAGCGAGATTTTTGCTTGTTACTACGTCGGTGCAGCTCATTTTTCATCGCCTTGTTATGTACTTTTGCTAAAGAGGCGAGCAGGGGAAAGATAGGCTTGACAATCTGGAGGTGGAACATACGACATTCATGGCACTGAAATTATAAAAGCACATGAAGGATATCGGCAAATATATTATTTTTAGGCATAACAACTCGAAGGGACTTGACTCTGTTACGTCAGCCAAAGGAAATGTGAAGAATGTAAACATTATGGAAGGCACGTGCAGCTGCGGGAGGTGGAAAATTTATAGGTATCCTTGTTCACATGTATTGGCGGTGCGTACTGAATTAAGATTAGAACTAAAGTACTTAATTCATCAATACTTAACTCTTAAGGCGTACGTGACTACATATTCTCCTACTTTGCATCATGATTTGCCAAAAGAATACTCGGAAGACTATTTGGTTAATATTCCAGGTGCTTTGATTCCTAATCCAAATGTGTTGCGTCAAATGAGTTGTCCATCTAGGCGCATTCATAACGAGATGAACGTAAGTGATTGTCGAATATACAACCATTGCGGGACTTATGGAGAGGCAGGACATGATCGCCGCAAGTATTCCCGAAATCAGATTAAATAATTGTTGCCTTCGTTACGTAATTAGATATGCAGTCTTACTTTATTATTTTTATCTTGAAGATTCTAGGCTATTAGCTATTAGGATCTTTATGTTAAAACTTATAATGTAATGTTAATTTACATAATGAGTTTAATTTTATGTAGTTGTTGCATTTATTAAGTCTAGTGAAATTGAATTTATTAGATATGCCTATTTGAACCCTTTAGCTTGTACCAACTAACATCATTATTAGCCACCACTGTCATGATAATTATTATTATCACTCGTAATGCATAGTGTATTGTCAAACATTTGCCAAACACACTAGCGTATTGTTACATTATTGTTAGACACACCAGCGTATTGTCATCTCAGTCAGATAGTAGCATGTTGTCATTCTTGTTATCTCATTGTCATAGCAGTGTCTTGTCATCTCATTGTCACAGCAATGCACGCCTGTGAGGGAGATTATATAAGCACCATATTCAGAAAAAAAAAAGTTTAACTCACTTTCAATAAACAAATGGCTTCTTCTAGCTCAAATAATAACCCATCCGAAGACATAGATGGATTCGCAATACCTGACACCATTCTGCTGTGTGATGCTTGGAAACAAGTTACCCATGATGGTAAATAGTGTGACCAAGATAACCAGCGAACATAGGAGGAAATGGCTAGATTTTTTAATTAAGCACCTAAGAAAGATAACTCCTTGTGGAAAGATAGAGTTGTGTTGCCTGATCAACTTACTCAATTGTGGGCAAAGGTTCTACCAGCCGTGAACAAATTTAACCATTTTCACAATGAGAATGAAAGGCGTACTCCCCATCCAAAACATGTAACTGAATCTCCTGCAAGTAGGGGCTACTATCTTACAAAATTCTACGCCGATGTTGACAGTGAAATGGTAAAACCTTACATTTGCATACCATCAATTTTATTAAAATATTGTTGATGTTTATTTTTACATTATTTAATGCATAATATTTTATCTTCTCTTTCCTGCAGAGAGAACACGCCAATCTCATGTACTTGGTGGAAGATGGTGTCAACTTCCCTTATCTAATGTACTTGTGGTTTCTTAAGGACACTCTCAATTAATATTTGGTTTTAGTATGTAATGTTTAAGTTGATGTCTTTGTATGCTTGACTTTGTTTCATGTCTAATGTTTTATTTTGCTTAATGCGTAATGTTGTAACCGCAACATTCTTTTAATTAATTTAGTGTAAAATGTTTGTTATTTTTCAAAAAATTTAATTATAGAAGTATGGTTTTATCAGATATACCAAAATTCCAAGTTCATGTACACACCAAATCATACAATTAAGCAAAATAAATATCCATGTACAACCATTTGATACAAGTAATGAAATGACAATTTTTCTCTAATAACTAACAATCAACCTACTAAGTACCACAACTAGGTTTTTTCCTCTTCCTCTTCGGCCTCTCATCCCTCTCGACCTCTGTATGGGTGTGTGCCTTTACACCCTGAACTTTGCCCATGTCCTTACCTCTGCCCCTCGGTCTACCTCTCCATTGACCTATATTTATAGGTAGCACAGGTACATCTACAACATCTGGTATGCCCAACTGTGTCAATTTGTCATCATGATCCGTGGGTGTAAATGTCGGTGACTGCGAATGTCCGAGTGGAAGCTGATGCGACACGGCTGGTGAAATAAATGACTAGTCTGTTGTCAATATAGACATATAATGTTCCATGTCAAAGTCCTCGAATATGGTAGGGAGTGTAGAGAAGTCTGTCATACTTGGCGGCGGTAAGCTGACTGATGGTGGTGAAGATAACGTATCTGACTGTGATAGGCCGGGGGGCAATGGAGAAGAAAACACATATGTTGTAGTAGTAATATTGGTGGGGGTGGGTAACGTACTAGTAGTAGTAGTAGTAGTAGTAGTAGTAGTAGTAGTAGTAGTGCAAGTAGTGGTAGGGTCAAGTGGAGAAAATAACGTATATGGCTGTGATAGGTTGAAGGGCGATGGAGAAGAAAACGCACTAGTAGTAGTGGTGGGGTAGGTAACGTACTAGTAGTAGTGGTATCTGGTAAGCTGGGGGGATCATCTGAAGATAACATAGTAGTAGTGGTGAGTAACGTAGTAGTAGTAGTAGTGGTGGTGGTAGGTAATGTACTAGTAATAGTGGTATCTGGTAAGCTGGTGGGATCATCTGAAGATAACATAGTAGTAGTGGTGGGTAACATAGTAGTAGTAGTAGTGGTGGGGGTGGGTAACGTACTAGTAGTAATGGTATCTGGTAAGCTGGGGGGGGGGGTCATCTGAAGATAACATAGTAGTAGTGGCGAGTAACGTAGTAGTAGTAGTAGTAGTAGTAGTAGTAGTAGTAGTAGTAGTAGTAGTAGTAGTTGTTGTTGTAGTGGTGGGTAACGTAGTAGTAGTAGTAGTAGTACAACTTTGCTGTGATAAGATAGGGTCCGGTGGGGAAGAGACATGCTGTGTAGAGATAGATGTACCAGCATCATGTGATAATGTAGCAGGCTATGCTGAAGACGTACCAGTAGTAATAATAGCAGTCGTAGCGTACTGCCTCTGCCGACAACGGCGGCAGTGGGGTCTTGGGATTGGTTCGAGTATAGGGTCGTGGACCTGAAATGGATCAACAGATAATTGAAACTCTTGTTGCGTCGTAAAAAGAGTTGTATGTGCCAAGTCAGATATATCCTCGGATGTAGAATCTCCTGTAATCGACCGCAAAGGATGGTTCATAGCCAATGTATATATCTTAGCAAGCGCATCACCCTGGAAAAGAAAAAAAACTATATAAATATTAAATTAAAAGCTAAACAAATTCGAAATTACATTTAGCTGATGCAATTCTAACTTACTAGTATCTCCAATGTGACTCTTACTGGCTCTGAACCAAACTCGGGAGGCTACTTCGGCGCCGCAAGTATGAAACGTAGAGTAATAGTATGAAACCAAATCATATACGGGTGGTCGTACTGAATCGGGCCCTGTAAAATATCCACAGTGACTACGTGATCATGTCTGCGATCCCAAAAGGCGATAAAATCGCGATGGTGATGCCTCCAATCAACAGGATTTTCGCACCCTTCCCCCTCATATCCATATCATGCAAATGCTCACTTGTGTCAAAATCAACAGGGATATTCTGTTGTAAACCAAATTGTCACATCATTCTATCAGGGAGGTGCCACTCCACTATCTCAAAGTAGATAAGGGGTGACCTACTCCGCCATATAGCCTGACCGACAAGATAATAAGGAGGCAAACCAGCCATAACATGTGCAGTGTATGGCTGTCAGATCATCTATACATGATTAAATACAACTTATAAATTTTAAAAATTACATCAAAACATTCGTGTCCGCGAAATAAAAATTTGTAATTTTTCAAAATTTCGGCAGAGTTCCGTCTGTTTCTAGAACAATCCATTTTTTTCATATTGACATGTTTAACAAGTTTATTATAACTTTCCAAACAAATTCATCTCCCAATCAATCCAAAAGGAATTTATATATAATTATCTCCAACTTATTCATAAATACAAATATAGTTTTCCCAACCAACCAAGTTCATTTCTCAATCAATCAATGGCTATGAATTTATAGTGACACAACAGTCTAGTAATTAAATCATATATAATAATTAGATTTACCTGCTCTGCTCGCATACGATCTAGCTGGTCCCTATAGTGAGTCAAAACATGTATCGGCATTTGCTCTAATTAAAACCTCGTCTGCCACCTGTATTAAATAAATGTAGGGTGTCAAAAATGAAATCGTAGCATATATTGACACAATAGTCTTGTTACAATTCAACAAACCTAGCTCCGTGTGGTGGTCTATCAATCGAATGAATGATTTCCTCCTCAGCAATAGCTATATCGAAGCGACGAGGGCGAATATGTGACAATTGCTCCCAATACCATAACTAACAAAATTTAAATCACAATACATTATTGAACATATAAATTAAAAATATAAGATTAAAAATAAAAAAATTTAGCCTTATATACCTGTAACAAGATTAATGGACCGGCAATCTATTTTGATCCTATACTCGTGGCTCGACACATCTCCCTGTACAACACCGCAAGTGCGGCGCTACCCCAAACTATAATGGTCCACCGTATTTAAATCCTGAAGTAGTGGGAGTAAAGAAACTTTGACATATGCCGAGGACTTGTCAGCCAAAACAGAATCGCCTAGCGATTTAATAATCCACGCACGTGCGTATCGCTCGACAATAACATCATCGGCATCATGGGCAGGTATCTCTCCAAATGTATCGGCTATCCAAGAAGCTTTAATTTCAAACTCCTAAGAGTGTGGTCCATTGGTTGGATGCCCAATACACGCTCACAAACGTCAGCTGGAGGGGCATCCAAAGGAGGGCCAGTAATTGCATGGCCATCAACTGGTAATCCAATTAGTACGGCAACATCCTGGAGTGTGATACTGCACTCTCCAACTGGTAGATGGAACGTATGCATTTCCTGCCGCCATCGTTTTACCATAACCATAATCAGTGCGTGATTGTATTGGATGTGACCTATGCGGTACAGTCCGTAGAATCCTGCTCGTAGTAATACACACTATACTCTCTCAGGAAGAATAATTTGTCGTCCATCAGGCCCACTAAACTCAGTAGCGCTCCTATGTAGCTCCAACAAAGCAGGATCATCGCCAGCCCATATAGCAGAAGACCGATGCTGGTCCTGTAAATATAAGACGCGGCGATCCACAGGACCAGGATCCGTCGACAAATACATGTTTCATGTACGTGTTAAAAATAGATATAAAAGAATAAACAATGCATATTCACGCGTACATATGTGTACATAACTTAACAAACTGCATAATGTAATACACATCCATTCATTACCCAAAAAAATTGGATTATAATGTCGCATTACATATTGCATGGGCAATAACTAATTTATCATCCATACATAATTAATTAGCCAAGTTCCAAACACATACATATACTAAAAAAAAACATAACAACGGTAGCCATAAGTCTACACCACCTAATTAAATAAATTACATAAAATTGACACAACAAATAGGAACACAAGCAAATAAATCATATTCCTTGCACACTTGAGTGATTTCTTGCATTGCTCGTACTTCCTTTGTACTTCTTCTCTCTTTTCCCTCTCCCTTTATATGCCCTTCAACAAACAATTATTTAAGTCTTTAACCCCTTCAGCAACTGCCGTCCAATGTTCTTTTTGGACCGTTATGTGCCTTATTTGATTGTAAATTTCTTTCATCTCAACCTGAATAGTTTTTTCCTTGTTAACCCAGTCGAAAAGGTTACATCCATTATTACCATAACTCCTGCAACTAAAGAATCTCCGACCTGGGTTTCTCGACGTCCATGAGACTCTAATTGGAGCAGGCTCTCCACAAAAACAAGTGACATATGAACATGATTCTCCGGAACTGGAACCAGAGTTTAAAGACATTTCTTCAAAAAATAAAACGCAAATATAGTTTCATATTACTTTTAAACAAGAAGGCTACTTTGTAATTAAAAAAGTTTAATGCAAACTTGTAATGAATATTTAATATCTCAAAGGGTGAATTATAAAAGTTTAATGCATACTTAATTAATGGTTTAATCTATATTATAAGGAACAAAAAGTCAACATTTTCTTCTAATTTAATAAAATTGGAAAATCCATTATTTTATTAAAATTCGAAATTTAATAAAATTTAAAATTTTAAAACCTACTCATCGAGATTTAGAAAATAAGATCCATTGAAAGATATAACTTAGTTTCTATTGTGAGATATATGGTATATTAATATAAGAGTATAGTAGTAGATAACTTTAAACACGAAACTGGAACTCAAAACGTCAAAGAAATTACATTATGTATTCACTTCAAATGGTCTAGTTTGTATATATATTTTCTTGAAGCTTTTGACTTTAATTTTAGGTTTTCAAAATTACTCTGATACCCATCTTTCCAGAAAAAGGAAATGCAAAGTACCCCATTCGCATATCCATACCGTATGACTGACTGTGACTGACTGTGTGTATATATATGTGACTCTATGTGTGTATATAGAAACAAGTATATATATATATAAAAGCTTCGCAATTAATTAAGCATACTTTAAGATTAAATAAAAGCTTATATATAAAAGCTTCACGGTAGCCTTAGTACATACTGCTCTTAAGATTAAATAATTAAGCTTACTTTAAGAGTAAATAAAATAATATATTAAGATTGTTGTTTTGTTCCTTCATGTTCCCTCAGTTATCATCAATTTCCTATATTCAACTGCTAAGACTAAGAGTGTTATACTAAGTGAAAGCCACCTAAAGCATAATCAGATTGCTCAAACAAGTATTGAGATTTTCTTATGTATTTATTGAACTTATTAGTTTGCTTCATACAAATCAAACTCGACAAACCCCACCACTTTGCTTCATACAAATCAAACCATAATCAAACTGTGAACCCCACAAACAAATCCAAACAGTTAACCCCACAAACCCATTATTACCCCCACAAACCCCACAACCCCCATTCAAATGTTAAAAATTAAAAAAAGATTATCAAATTTGTAAATTATTAACGTAGGAAATTTGGTATAATGTTAATGTTAACAAAACATGAAAAAAAAGAAGGAAAAAAATGCTTTTCAAACCACATAAATTAATGTGATGGCATGAAAATAAAAATATTAAAAAAATGAAAAAAATCCATATAGATGTATGCAACATAACAAAAAAAAAATATTGAAAACAAAAAACTGTTCCTTTAGATGTTCTTTTTGTTTCCCAATAATTGAAAGCAAAAAAATAATCCATATAGTTGTTCATTTTGTTGGGTGTTGGTAGAAGTACCCTAAAAAATTAATTGAAGCACCCATCCTTAATTTATAATATTTTGAAAGCACCCTTGTTGATTAAACCACCCTAATAAAATTAGTAAGTATCACTACCTGGATTCAAGAATTATTATCACTAATCTACTCATATTTGTTTATAAGTTTCGAACTATTTTACTTAAATATAAACCAAAGAGAAATTAATCATTTTTTTCCTCAAACATATAAGAAGAAAATCTATTTTTAAATATGGGTGCCTAAAAAAAGGTATTTAACGTAGCTACCAACTTTTTTTTTCCCAATTGGGCGTTGATACTAGTTTTTAAGGGTGCTTTTACTAGCACCTCTTTTTGTTTTCCAATAATCTTTTTTAAGACATCTATCGAAAATGTGTTCCTTTATTAGGTTAATAATGAATAAAATCTTATCTTAACCAATGCTAAACATCTCTGATTGAAGCCAAAAAAAAATCTAATGAATTACTTAAATATAAAATTTTATTACTTTTGAAATGGTTCAGATGGTTGTAGTATGATTTTTATTCTAGAAGGCAACCGACCTCTTTTTCATATGCAAATTTGAAAGCAAATAGATTTTATCATTGATACTTTATGACCGAGGGACCACTAAAATTCTAGCTCAAACATATATAAAACATCACTATCTCAGAAGTTACACAAATTGCGGCTTTTCAAAATCTACAACCAAAGTTGGCTTCAAAAAAAAGTTATCCCCTGCCCATCAGAACCGATACACCGCCATACCCCTACACTGTCAAAACCACTGAAATCCCCAAACCACCCCCCAAGTTCCACCGCCAAAACACTTTACTTTGCACCCAAACCACCACCAAAACCCCCAAACCACTGAAACCACCACACAAACCACCACTGAAAGGGTCACATTTAATATATATTGAATATATATACATATTAGCCATTCGCACAGAACCTCAAACACTGGCCGAGACCACTGAAACCACCAAACAAACCATTAGCCTCAGGGTCAAACCACCACCGAAACACCCAATCAACCAAGTTCATATATACATACATACAAACATACACACATACAAGCACATAAAATTTCAACCATCTGCACACCGCATATGGAAATAAAGTAATCAAGTTTCCAACAAAGAGGGGAGAAGAGTCTCTACCTAGAGAAGGCGCCGACGGAGTAGACGAAGAAGGACGGTCGGACGGAGGAAGGCGCCGACAGAGTAGACGAAGAAGGACGGTCGGACGGAGGAAGGCGCCGACAGAGTAGACGAAGAAGGACAGCCGGATGGAGTAAGGAGGATAGCGGAGATGAAGGAAGGAGGAGGTGTGTGTCTGCGGATGGAGATGACGGAGCAAATATGGGATTTGGAAAATGTGTAAAAACACAAAAGGAGATGTGGATTTTAAAAAAGTGAAAACGCGGAACAAGATAGCGGTTTTATCCCTGAAATCAAGACACCTAAAATCGATTTTATGCATAAAATCGATACCATGTATCTCGGTTTTAGACTGCGATTTTTTTTAAAACCGCTACCTTGAGTAGTGTTTTTTCAGCAAAAATAGCTTTATTGAATCATAATTTTAAAAGTACCTTATTCTCACAAATAAGTTGAAAACAACCATATTTTACTAAATAAGTTTAAAAAAAAGCATAGTTATCTAAAAAATTCTAAAAATGTACGATATATAAAGCACTAAAGCGTATATTCTTACGAACATGAAAATGTACGATCAATTATTTTAATTTGAGTGAGTTCTTTTTATGACTAAGGTGATTTTATAACTTATTTATAAGAATAAGGTACTTTTCTACTTAATTAGAAAAATAAGGCACTTTAGACTTTTTGTCTTTATTAGATAATTTTAGAAATTAGACTTTAGTCCCTAGACTTGGTTATAAATTAAATTGTAACCCCTCAGATTGTAGAAAGAGACGCGAAACCCCATTTTGGTATCAAAGGTATAGAGTTATCCCAAACTCCTTTCCTCACAGACTTTAAACAATCGACGTTATTTACATAGATGCCCTTGGGAATATTCCCTCGCATCTACACCTTTATTTTTGGAACAAATCCAGACTACCAGCCAATTTCGATTCACTATATTAGAGCAGAAGAGTGTTTAATAACTCAGACTGAAGGTTGTTCACATATAAACCATATACCTTTAAAACACTCAGAAAGCAAACAGGTTATTGCAGGAGCAATAAATTGCTTATTATACCAAAACCAATATTTATTATTAGTTTTGCAACAGACTCATATAGATCTCCAAAAGATCATATCAGACATCCAGCTTCTGGATTTAGAGACCAAAAATAATACCAGACATTTTAAAATCTTGGACCAACAAATTCCTTCAGATTTTGTTGCAACATTGAAAGAAATTCTTAATACAACTAGAGAAACATAAAGTATTTGCAAAGAGCAAAATTCTTCTCTAGAGACAAGAATTGACGAATTAACAAAACGTATTCGACAATTAGACATTGAGCTCACAAGATTATCAACTGAGCAATCTAAGATTATACCTAGACTACATAACTATATTCCAGAAATATAAAACTATGGAAATAGTTAACTCAGACTGAAAAGAAGTTCCAAGAGGAATCATTCCTCAAGATATATCAGACTTTTATCGAAAAATAATAGACAAGATGAGCGATGAAAGATTCTCTCGCAGATTTATTGAATCAAAAATCAATAATGCTAATAAAGCAACAATCTGCATCCTAGATAGACTAAACTTCATTTCTACAGCTATAGCAGCTACTCAAGACTGTGAATATAATTTTACTTAAAGTCTAAGAAATGATTTACAAGCTAAAACTGAAGGATTAAGAACCTTCTATAATGATTTTATTAAGTTCCAACAAAACTTAGCATACTATCTAGACGGTAAATGGGAAAACCATTTTAAGACTCAAGAGGCTACCATAAATGAATTTCGAAAGAATTCAGATAAGGTAGAGAGACAATTAAGAGAAATCATGAATGGAATACAAGCCATTTATGAGAAGCCTAGCTAGAGTAGTCAAGCAGATTTAGACACACCCCACATATTGATGTATGTCGATAAGTTTGAAAGAAATTTGAAGGCTTTAGAAGCTAGACTTGCAGAAGAAATTGCTTCTAGACAAGATTCAGAAAATATCAATGTGCTTGAACTAAAGAAATATATTGCTTTAGCACATCGTTCTCTAAAAGAAAACGCCAAGACTATAAATGATGAATTATACATTAAGTTGTACAAAGACCAGTTGGCCCTTAGAGAAACCTTTATTAGCCAAATTAAAAGACAAAATGATTACTCAGAATCATTAGAAAGAATAGAGAATAAAATTGAACAAAAACAAGTTACCATTTGTAAGTTCAAAGAAACTCCATCTATTACAATAAAAGAAGAATCTTCACCAGGAAAAATTAAAAACGATGGGTTAGACAAGACTAAAAGAGTAGCTAGCCTTACCCCTAGTATTGGACATCAAAATATGATGATCCAAAGAGTTAAAGACTCCTCTTTCAACATAAGAACATGGTGGAGAGAAATAAATATTCCACACCCACTTCAATGGAAAGAATGGGGAGAAATGAACTGAAAATATGCGGAAGAATCCATAAGTAATGGACAACTTCCTCCAATCAAATACATAGACCTATTCCAAGAAGGAGCTATCCCAAAAACCCCGAGCTACAATATGACTTATTGTAGTAGGAATCATATCTTCGAAAAGAATTATACAGAAATTCAGATATTTGAACCAGACTGGTTAAGATCAAGAGGAACATATAGGAATTTTTAATTCCTAACCTTTGGACTATTCTAAGCAAGAATCCAAGGACTTCATAGACCTCATAATGAAGTTAACATCCTTTGTTGCTTAGTTGACAAAAGATGGAAAGATTTCCAAAAAAGCCTAGTTGGAATAGCCCAATTAGAGATGTTAGACAATATAGGATACTTCAATGTCACCCTGGAATTTACGGTATCTATAGAAATAGCTAAACACTTCAAGCTAATCCTATATGCCACAGGCTATGAAGATTATGTGTTACTAAACGCAAACATTAACATATAATATCAAAGTTATGTTAAGTTTTCCCAGAAAGCATTCGAAGGAATACAACCAGGCATTCCGCAAGGAAGAGTGAATGAACAAATTCTTGTTAGAATGAATACATCAGACTTTAATAATACGTACAATATAAGAAATACTGGCCCTATGAAAGAACATGCTAACACTCTCTGAAAATTACCAGAATTTCAAGAGACAAAGGCTGTACAAAACGAGCCGTTATATATTGCTCAAGATAATATCACAGGCAATATTAATATACAGTTTGCTCCTCCAAAGTTCAAAGCAAAGAGCATTAGAACAGAGAAATCAAGATTTAGAAACATGGGAGATTCAACAATGGATGATCCTTCAGAAAGAGAATCTAGTACTGCTAACATTGCTAGAATGTTACAACATGCTCCAAACTTTAGACCAAGAAAATCTCTAGACAATCATGATATTTTGTATGAAAAGGCCAGAATCCAAAATTTTGGACAAGACCTAACAGAATAAGAAAAAGACACATACAAAAATAATCTTGAAAGAAGTAAATCGACTAGATACAACATGATGATATCTAGCGAATTTATAGAAGACTTAAGAAATTCTCAGGACATTAAAGAACTCCGAAGAAAATTAAAACAAGAAAAAAACGAAGAACAATAATTGTTTTCAGATGCTATGACAATCCCAAGAGGAAGCAATACTAAGACAGAAGAGACTTCTAGAAGCAGGTTCAATCTATTTAAAACTCCCGCAGCTATAAATATTCCTATTTATAATGACATTATTATTAAGACTAAACTAGACTATGTCAAAGGATTACATACGACAGCCATAGACTTCCAAAGTACAAAGAATATGGCATCAGTAGCCATCAACCCAGTAGGTATCTACCTAAAATTAGACAATGTACAAGATAGAAAGAATGCCTTAAAGGAATGGCAAGACCAGATGCACATGTGCTTTGCGTCTAACGAAAGTTGGGATGCAGAATCATGTAAAAGATATGATGAGCAATCTCTAAAAGAAATTGCAAAAAACTATTTAGAAAGTTTAAGAACAGCAACAGACGAAGCTAATATAGCTAAACTAGTAAGATTCAATGAGACAAGAGACTAGAGATCTGTAAACAGGTATATATAACTCTTTACAGCTGAATTCATTAGAGCAAGTCACCTTGCCTAAAAATCAGAAGTAGATGTGGCAAAAACTAAGTTATCATTACTTAGTATATGCAGTTTAGACAAGATTAATGAATATAGTAATAACTATGAAACATTGTACTACCAAATAAAAGAGTTCACTACAACTCTTAAAGACGAGTATTTTAGAAAACTCCCAGCTATTGAACACCTTCTTATCAACGAATATAGAAAGTGGCCTGGAGTTAATAATACCAAAGAAGATACTCTTGGTGAAAGAATAAATTTCGCCAAAGACTACATTATAGCTAAAAGACTCGAAAAAGCACAAGACGCTTTGATTAAAGAGACATTTAAAAATATTCCTTTAATCAAAGATGAAAGAGATATAGCACCTATCCAATGGGGATGTGGAAGAAATACTTCTAAGGTCCATAAAAAGAAACATTAAAAACAGACTTTCAAAGCTATGATTAATACATACCCCAATAATAAAAAATATAAATTCAGAAAGTCGACTAGCTTTAGAAATTCAAAGAATAGAGAAATTATTTCCTAGAATGCGATATTTCAAAAAGAATTCAGACACCAGAAAGAAAGTTCCTAATTATAGGAAAGACGAAGATGAGAAACCAACATCCTACAATTCAAAGAACGAATGTTGGGTGTGTGAAAAGGCAGGAAATTTTGCTAGACACTGTTCTCAAAGAGAGAATAAAAAAATAAAACCTAGCATTAGACTTATAAAAGTCATGCTTACCCAAGCTGACTCACAAGACTTAGACCTCATATATAATATTAAGTTATCGGACTTCAAAGTAGATGACAATGCCAGTGTGTATAGTGCATACACAACTGAGTCAGATATTGAATCTTCTTTTTCTGAAGAAGAAGATGAATTCAAAGAATGTTTCGTCATCACAACAATTGATGACGATCAACCAATAGAAGAAGCCATTTATCTAGACTACGAAGAAGCCATTTACTGCTGTAATTTAGCAGATGTATGGCGACATTCTCAACCAGAGAAGATGGTTAGAATACCTCAGTGCTACACGAATCCAAGCCACAAGTGTAAATTCGAAATGAAATGTAGCCTTGTAGACTTCACTTGTGATTATTGTTCTACAACAATATCACTTGAATTATTCATGGTATGCATTACATGCAAACTTCATTACCATGAAGACTGCTGGAGACAATAATTTCGTACTATGTACGAAAATAAGTATGATTACATGCTAAACACAGACATAAATAAATACTATCAAGAAATTGATACAAATAGACTTAAGAAAATTAAAGAATGAAAGAAAAAGATAGACAAATGTCCTCCTAAGACAATCCCTGATATTACAAATCCCTTAAAGGGAATTGAAATCAGAGAATAAAATAATCTAGGGATCCTAGCTAAAGGATTATTTATGAGCTTCATTGAAGTAAAAATCCTTAATCAAGACTATCCTAGACTACTTTCTACTATGATTGATATCGGTTGTACCACCAGTATCTGTAAATCAAATGCATTTCCAGACAAGTATTATAGACCTATCAAACAACTTATCTCAAGATAAGTTACTAATGGGGATTATTTTGAGCTCCCATTACAGATTATTCCTATCTATTTTCAGATAGGAAGTAATGAATTTACACATGAATCTTATGTCATGGACCTAGCTTGTAAATTCACAAGAAATCTTTTAATAAGAAATGATTTCTTTCGTAAGACTCAACCATTTGCTCAATATGACGACAAAATAGAATTGTTGTATACTAGTAAATTTGACACACAGACTATGCTCCTATCTCGAGATAGAGCATTCGAACTCATGCAAGTAAAACCTTTATGGGTTCCCCCTCAAAGTTCTACAGCTAAGTGTGGTGAAATAGAGAAAATTACTGCTCCTCTTAAACACAAATGCACTTGTCGAGATAAAAAATGTTATAAATAGATAACATTAATCCAACAAGAAATTGTTGACCAGATTAGACATCATCTCTTGGTTATCCAAGAAATGAGAAAGAGAAAAAAGATAGGCATTAGATCCTTAGAAGTAGAAAATGATAAGATCAAGGAATTAACAATTCCTACGACTAGAGAAAATCCTATAGAAAGATGGGAAAAAGATAAGGCATATTGTTAGATTATACCCATAAACCCAGACGCCACCATAAATGGAGGCACATATAAGAAAGGATATTCTCAGAGAGATATAGAATAATTCCAAACAGAAGTAGACAGTCTACTTAAGGGTGGAATGATTTAAGAAAGTATTAGTATACATAATAGCCTTGCCTTTTTATGTTGAAAATGAATCAGAAAATAAACGAGAAAAAAAACGAATAGTATTAGACTATAGAGCTTTTAATAAGAATTGTGAGTTTGATTCATATAAAATACCAGAGAAGAATAATCTTATTACTTTTATTGAAAATAGAAAGATATTTAACAAATTTGATTGTAAGTCCGAATTCTGGAAAATCAAAATGCATTTAGACTCTATACCGTGGACAGCGTTTAGCGTACCACAAGGAAAGTATGAATGGCTAGTAATGCCATTTGGATACAAAAATGCACCCCAAGTCTTCCAACAAAGAATAAACGGCATTTTTAGAAAGTATTCAGAATTTTGCTTAGTATACATTGATGATGTACTAATTGCAAGTCATACAGAACATCTTAGAATAATAATAGCTGAATTTGATAATCATGGTATTATTATTTCCTATAAAAAGATGCTTATATTTCAAGGAGAAATAGACTTTATAGGAGTCCATAAAAGACATGGAAAGATATCTCCTTTAGACCATATTACTAAAAAGATTTTAGATTTTCCAGACAGAATTAATGACAGAAAACAATTACAAAGCTTTCTTCGATTGCTTAATTGTGCCACAGACTACCTTAAAGATTTAGCCGAAAAAAGAAGAAGTCTTACCGCTAAACTAAAAAGGAACCGAAAATACTAATCCATTTAATTGGACAAAAGACGACACAGATACAATGACTAAATTAAAAGAAGACGTCAAAAATATCCCTGGACTTGAGATGCCCAATGCAGAGGACGTCTTCATAGTAGAAACAGATGCTTCAGATAAGCAATGGGGCGCAATCTAATATGCTTTAGACTATCAGACTAAGAAAAAAAATTGTGTAAATATAGCTCAGGGATATTCACTGATCCCGAAACAAGATACACAACTCATGAGAAAGAAGTTCTCGCTATTATAAGAGTAATAGAAAAATATATGCTCTTTTTAAGACTTAAGCACTTTACGGTGTATATAGACTATAGTTACACAATAATATTTAGAGACCTAAATCTGAATAGATCAAAGCTAATAGACTAATTAGATGGCAACAGTCTCTTAGTGATTATGATTTTAACATAATTCATATTAAGGGAAAAAAGAATACAGTTCCTGATATCATTTCGAGGGAACCTATGTTTGCCGAAAATCTAATAATATGTTTTATGTTGTCTATAGACAATCAGACTAGACCAATGGAGATAGGAGAAAGTTCCAGTAGAAAGACTAGATTTATCGACCAGGTTGAAGTTGCCAGGTACCTACAGGGTGCATAGGTCCCTCAGACTCAGACTAGCGAAAGAAACAAGCTGAAGCTACCAAGACCGATTCTAGAAAATCTAGATGATGTGCTCATCCCTCCAGGGAAAAGGAGTGAAGAAATTTGTAGACAAAACAGGATTATTGGAAGAATGTTCTTCCCCGATTATAGACCAGACCAGAGATTCCCAGACTTAGTTAAATTCAGAAGAGAATTTACTAAAGAGATTCTCACCCTCATAGACGCTCTATGGTGGAATCATTCCAACAACCTTAAATTAGAGTTCAGACAAAAGTTGGTTGCTACAGCCAGATTTATAAGGACTCAATGGCTCTCTATCTCCCAGATAAATTCAGTTCCTCCCAGGAACTTAATAGAAGCTCCTAGACCTCAAGAGATAACCTATGCTAGAGCAACAACTCAAACTGCTCTACCTAAGGAGAACAAGAAAAAAGATCTTGTTTATAAGAAAAAGAGATTTTCATCAACCTGCTAACCTCGTTGAGAAAAGAACGAGAGGTAAAAAAATAAGGAAACGATGAACCTAGACTCAAACATTTTTAAAACCCTAAAAGAAATGGGTGACTATCTTTTCAACATAACGATTCCAGGGCATGCCTCGTTCATCAAGGGATTCTGCGAAAAGATGCCTCAGATAAATATTTGGGGAAAGACAGAAATTCCAGTCAAGCTCTTGGCCAGCAAAGGACTCATTGGACAAATTCTCGTGCAAGAGACTATAGATGCAGACTGTTTTGGCAAAAAAGTAGCCAATTACATCTAGACGGTTAAAGAATACATTCCCCTCTATTTGCAAAGTTATTTTATTGGACCAGAACCCAGGTTCAACCATGAGATTGGGGGGATTCCAGTTTATCCGGCTCTCAGAAGAGCCATGCTTAGACGTAGAAGGACTCTGTTCAGCTGAACTCGAGCCCATTGAAGGAAGACATAATCCCAAAGCCTTAAAAGTTAACAGATCCTTAGGAATCCTAATGATTATGGAAGAACTTTTAAGTGAAGAGAAATGGTACACAACTGTCAAGAAGAAGACCTAATCATCCAAGCACAAAAACCCTTTGGAGGAAAGATGACTAGAGGATATACCAAGGGCACGGAGGTAATAATACAAGATGCCACCTCCAATATTGCCAACATAGAAGAATACTGGAGCACCAATAAAAGCTCCCCCCAGACAAACCAACAAGGCATCACGAGCAGGGCATCTAGCCCGAACGATTACATCAAGGTAACAGCCGACGATTAGTGATGCAAGAAGAAGAGAAGAAGACATTAACTTATGAAGAAGCGTAAGCAATGACAACTCGTAGACCTGTAATTATTAGACAGACCAGACGAATCTTTTAAAGTTGTAAATTTTTGCTTTTACTTTGTAAAAAAGACTGTTACATTACTGTGCATGCACATGATGATAGGGCCCATGAAAGCAGCACCCGGTGTGTATTATTGTGAGTAATTTTCTGTTAGTTGTGTCAGCAGCCTTCTTCATTCACTACTCGCCGAAAGGCGTTTAAAGCTGTGGGGCATGTCTAGGAAACCAAATAACTTTTAGCATCCAGTATAAGTTTAAAGAGTCTGTATCTCCTCTATATAAGGAGAATTAGTTTTCATTTGTAGGTACGAGTTTTTTCATTCGTAGCTTAGACTAGTTAATTCTACAGAGCATGGGTGAGTAAAACTTCTTTTAATTAGCAAAAGGAAAGCAAGTAGTTTGTAATAGTAATATTTCTTGAATAAAATTATGTTTATCCTTCAGTACAACTTCCATTAGATCTCTGAATTCTGCTTAAATTTTTCAAAAAATAAACCTATCTTTACGCGGGTTCCCAGTAAGGACTTTCTCTCTGATTCATACAAGATCGGTGAGTGGCCGATTTTGAGTTGTCGCTGGCAAATGCTGTAGCCGTGAGCCGTTAGCAAGGGTGCGTTAGGTGTTGAGGCGTAGGCAGGAAACGGATGACCAATCCTTTCAGGTGGATGAACAGCGAGAACAAACGCAAAGGAGATAGAATAGACTGAAAACAGAAGAAGAAGGTAAGAAAGGCGATCGGAAGCAAGGTAGACCAGACGTTTTATTCAGGTATATTATTATTTAAACTATTTTTGAGTACTTATTGCTAGCTAAACTTTTAAGACAAGAAAAATCCACACATAATTAATTTATGAATATTATAGACAGAGATTACAAGAACTTCGTAAATCAGATAGACATTAGAAGTACCCAACTTATATTAAGGTGGGGTCTAATTAACCCAGAAAAACAAAGACTAGTGCGTACCTCACACTTCAGATTAGGAGGATCTTTTCCTTACATACACCACATTTGCAAGTGGGTATCTAAAGAAGTAAGGAAACTCCCAGACTTAAAAGACGTTATAGATAATTATGTTCAATCCTTAGTAGAAAATCTAGACGAAGAGGAAGTAAATAATCCTCGAAGAGACCTTCCTCGCGGAAGAGATAACACTCAAGTAGACGTTACCGGAGGAATACATGATCTTAGACATATACTGCAAAAAACTTTTAAAAAAATTAAAGTTTGTGCAGAGAATAAGACTTGTAGAAATTGCAAAATTCTTACGTGAAAACGGAAGAATTAGATGTCTCATATTTATAGAGACAGCTAGTACGTATAACTTACGTGCTTACAGACAGTTGTTATCCAATTACAGAGATCAAGAATTAGACACATTTATAGAAACCAATATCTTAAATCCCATTAGAGATATTGTATACGACATAAATTGGAGTATTCCAGATTATAGGCTAGAAGCCTTAGACTTAATAGGCTTCTCGTGGAGACCGCTGACAGCTTCACAACTCCATCAGTGTCCATACGGATTAAACTGGAGTGAAACACTTAGACCCGCTCCACCAAGTTCACCTAGTGAACCAGACAGTGATTCACCAGCAGAAGACCCATCTGATAATTTTAATACAAATGATAATAGAAATCCAAACATAGACGATACAAATTGGTCAGATTAAATCCTTATTTTAAAACAATAAGGGTAGATATAATTAATTTAAGAAAGACTAGAGTATAAAATTGTAATTACAAGACAAAGTGATCCATGTGGTCCCGATTAAAACTACCCTATTTAATTAAATAAGATTAAAAGTCCATATTTACTTATATAAGTTGAAAAGGACACCATGCATATAAAAAACTCAATTTGAGTACTATAATCATGTGATCTGTTACGGTAAAAAAAGGTCAAAGTACTCAATTTGAGTACTTATATAAGTTGAAATGCTATCGAAATAAAGTATCCTTAAATTGAGTAACTTAAAAAAGGTCAAAATGCATGACAAAATCGAAAACTAAAACAACTTAACTATATCATCACATCTCTCATACATAAATGAACAGAATACCAAAAACAAAAACTCACCACAAACACGTACACTAAAATACACACAACCACAAGTACGTCGACAACAAAAACACTTCAAATTAAAACACTTCCAACTCCTATCCTCGATCTCGATCTCGCTCCATACTGATACTAATCAAAAACCCATAAAGTCATCACGAATACCATTAATCAACCTTGGTATTATCTCCTTCTCTTCCTCCTCATCGTCCACCACCCTCACCTCCATCTCGGGCGGTGCCACAGATGCGCTTGGAAGTATCACCCCCTCGCGTTGAGCATCGATTATCTTCTTAAACCGGTCCTCGCTCACCCCAAACGAGGCGGCCAGCTCGGGCCCCCTCATGGTGTGGAGGAGGGAGTTGGACCCCACCAGGAACTGGGGGTGGTTCTTGTGGGCTGATGTGGTAAACCCGAAGAACTCAAAGGGTCCGGTTCTCGAGGCAATCTGGCAGAAGGCGAAGTAGCGCGGGACCCAAAAAACGTCTCCCATGGTGACCTTTGTGTTGATGGCTAAGGTTCCGTTCGGATACACGATTTGGATCGTGCCGGCCCCTTGGAGTACGATGCCATATTCAGTTGCGGTTGGGTTTATGTGTGGCGCCATCATTGAGCCCTGGAGTGAGTGGAATTGTCACACGTATATAACAAACATCAAGAGAACATCAATGCACAAATATTTATGTACCAAAGACAGTAAATGTACCAAGTTGCCGCATGGTACGTTCTTTATTGAAAATAACATACTAACAGAGTTTCTACCGGACACAAATTATGACACATTCGGGGGACGCAATGATATGCTACTACTCATCAGTTAAATGGGTCAATCAGGAGTATAATCTACAAAAGGTCTACTAGTAATCACTGGGTCAATAAGGAGTATAATCTACAAAAGGTCTCCTAATAACCACTGCACAGGCACAGGGGAATCCGGAATTCCTTAGAAAGGTGGACTAAAAAGTACAAGGGAATATGTTAAATTTTATTTTTGAATGTAGAGTTGATACCATAATTTTTCTCGGGCATAGGTACATATCAGTATGTCCTCGAAACATGTTCACAAACTATCTAACAGAATACCCTTATGATATGTGTCCAAATTCGGGATCCAAATTATGTCCAAACAGCATTGAAGTGTTGTACATTCGGTAAAGGAATTGTACTAATGCATCCAGGACTCGGATTCAAGGCCAAGTCCGGGACTCTGGGCATATAAGATTGTTCTTTTGCAATGAGTCAAATCTCCTAATATAAATAAAAAATGAAGGCCATTACTTAGAAATTTTTGTAAAATACAAAAGGGGAATAATCCCAGTCAGATTAATACAAGAAAACAAGAACATTACCGCAGTCAGATTAACGAGATAAACGCCAACACCGGACCGACCAAGAGGGGCATAATCAGACTCATCAAGCGCGAGGCTCCATCCGTAGTCATTCCTGAAGTCAGGGCGCCTGTCATAAAGATTGTACGAGTCGAGTTTGGTGGTTCTCTTAGCATCCGATTTCCTGGCATCTTTTGACTTATCTTTTCTGAAAATAGATGGCAAGAGCTTCCTAAATGACCAGCTCGGTCGCACTACTTCTTCATCATCACTTGGTTCTTTTCCGAAACTTGCAATTTTCTTCATGTGAGCTAGTTTCTCGTGTTGGTCTAGTTCTAAGAATCGCGTCCACATGCTAGGTGGGTGGGAATCAGGGGATATGTATACGATTGCCCCTGAATCTTGACTAGTCATAATTTCCCTTAGTTCATCTGTTGATACCTGTGATAGAGGAGAAAATATTGAGAGCAACACATAAATTAGATAAAGCATATTGTAGTGCAATGCTCCATTTGCTCTAACACAAGTCAAATGTGTTTTGGCACATAGCATTCCCAAAATAAGATCAAAACTGTGGCATTGCAATTTTTACCAAGCTTCGGCTCGATTAAGTAGGAATTAGGTTCGCGAAAGTGTTGTCATGGACTAATCCGAACTAAATTAGTAACTAAGGTCTCAAAAGCTAAAAAGCTTGCTCTAAATATACTAGGCACCAAATGCAAAGGCTTATACTGAATATACAAAAAATGATTAATTACTAACAATCCAAAATGACATCCAACACCTTGAGACTTTTGACAATTTACGAGCTTTGAACTGTGACTGTGTTTGACGCGTGTAGCGTTCACTGCAATAAAAATTGTTTTCAAATGTAAAGAGTTTTTCATATGGATATATGAAATAGCTTTTGGGTGTTTGAATTTGGTTGGTTCCAAGAAGGATGGAAAAATGAACAACACTACTTTCTAGTGTGCAGTTAGTTTGAATCAAAATGTGAAAAAACTACTTAAAAGTAATAATAGCCTTCTCATTTATGAGCAGCCAAACACAGCCTCTATGGCTGTTGGAATAAAGTTGTTATTTACTTACATTAAACGCGGTTGACAGTATCTCTGGATCAAATCCGGAGAGGATAGACTTTGGATTCGTCCCTCCACCGATGAAGAAAGACTGCATCAACATAAGATGACACCAAACATTAGTTTATGTAGAGCTTCTCTACCGGCTCTGATGTACTACTACGTGGTACACGGATGTACAAAAAAATTTCTAATTCAAACATTGTACAATCATCTTTATAAAACGAAACCAATACCATATGTATAAATGATAAAATAGTATACCTGGAAGCTATGCCAACTCAAGCTCTCGGATGTGTCAATGCTGCAAATGACATGAAGCCTCTGCCCCTCACCGATATTTTCCAAGTAGAATGCTGAGCCGGCTTCGATTCTGTATACGTCTCCGTGCTTCAATCTCTGTTCTGCTAGTGCATCTTTATAGATCGATCCAACCCTCGCTTCCCCTGTATGACATACATATGGCCTTGCTTAGCAGTCTTGACTTTTTTAGCGGCCAAAAAATTATCACGAAGGTGCACATATGTATACTTGTATTTAGAAAGGTTGCAACTATGCCCATCCAAATAATTGTTCCAAGAATTCCTTGCAATAACTTTTTTTCTACATTTTTTGAGACGATATAAATATTTTTGTGATGGATTTTGAAATGCTATGTTAGACTTTAGAGTAGACAAAACCACACCTATCAATAACATACATTAGACTTTTACCGTTTTGATACATCTTTTTTTTTTTTTTAAAAAAAAAGAAGGTCCAAGTCTCTCCCATTTAATTACAAACAAAAAAATCCTACCCAAATTAAACCCACTCTCGGTGAGACTCGAACCTGGGAGTGGGTGCCTCCTCAACTAGGGGAACCCACTTGCTCCAGTTTTGTTACTTTGCACCCAATAAAGATGCCATAAATATCTTATATGGGGACAATCTATCACTAAAAGGAAGACACAAAAGGAATCCGACTCCTAATTAAAGGAGTAAAAATTACTTTACTAGTGATGACATTTGAACTGTTATTATTGAATTAAATGATTTAAATTTGAGGAAGTAATCGCCGGGACACTGTTAAATAAAAGCAATCTAAACCATTTAATTAAAAATTAAGTGTTCAAATCACTAATTTACCTCTAAATGATTTTTACCACTTTAGAGGAGTTAATTGCATCCGACAAAAAGCACACATTTAGGGTTAGTGAGGTGGTATATATATATCGGAAATAGTTTTTGAATTTTGAAAATGTATAAGGGATATAAGGGATAGTGGCTCAAATTTAAGAACTTTTTAAATGGTTAATAGTGATTTTAGCACAAGATACAACCTAATATCTAAAAATTGTATCTGAAAAATGTTGTTTTATTGAATTAAATATAATATATCTGAAAACTGAATTTTTTTTAGTACGACAATTTTTCTCTTATTAGTTTATTTGAATCACATGATTCTACACTCTTTTAGGGTCAAATAAATATTTTACAATCTTTAAAATTAAGTTTTCAATTTTAAATGCAGAATTTACCAAAACTTTAGATGCAATTTTTTAGTTTTAAGTGGAGAAAATTAAGTTAGGCACTTATTTTTTTTTTTATTTTAACAAACAACTTTAAAACCATTAACACCATATATTACCTCTTTTGCCCTTAAGTCAATATTATTTTCATTTTTATAAAATAAGAAAACAACAAAATTATCGAAATAACAGTGATCTGCTAAAACAAAACAACATATATCCGGCCAAATGTCACATTCAGAAATTAAGATCACAAACAAAATTTTCAAATTCAATTTTCAGACTTCAGAACCAATCTTTAGACTTTTGATTTAGGTCATTTTGATTTAGACACGTAAACAAATGCATGCACCCTAAGTTAAATCTAATCTGAACCATATTTAATATATATATGATGCAGATTAAACTTTTATGTCTAAGGTGATTGGGTAGACAAACATCCCAAAACACTCGATCATGTATATAAACACGTAAAATGCTTAAAGAAAAGAGATGAATTAATTGAATATATATATATATATATGTACCTCTGCGAATGAAGAGGATGAGAGTAGAATCAAGATACTGAGGGATGAAGAGACTCCTAGGCTCCATAGTAATGAAGCCAATATGCATTGGCCTATCATTTATCAACTTATCCCCATAATATCCCTTCACCACCTTCACCTCTCCTGCTTCCGTCTTCACCACATGCTTTCCATCCTTCAACACAAACCAGTCATCACCACCTTTCTCTCTCCTCCCCTCCTCTTCTCTCTCATCACCACCTTCATCATAAGTACCCCTCACAAACACCCCAAAACTCACCACCAAAATCAGCACCAAAAAAACAGCCCTCCTCTTCCCCATCCTTAATTGTTTCGATATCTTTCTCTCTCAAAAATTATATTATATATACTCAAGAATAGTACTTTCTGTTTATCTCGATCTCTAAAACCCAAAGATTCAAATGTGTGTACAAGTTTTTAGAGAGAGATAAGAGAGAGGGGAAGGTTAGGGGGGGGTTATGTAGATGGGTATGGGGTGACACGTGGATGTCATGCAGTTAAGGTTGGTTTGGTGGCAAAATTTGGTGCGGACACAAAATTTGGGGATCTGGCCTGGCCGGGTAACCTTAAGGTCTGTCTTTAATTAACTTTGTTGTGACCCGGCAGGTTGGCCTATTAATGTTACGTGTAATTATGCATGTATGTATGCATATGTGTCTTTCCATTTCCCTAGCTAGGCTTGTTTTTGTTTCTGTCAATTCACATGCTTTGCTTCGAGAGTGTTTCTCTTCGATTTTATTATTAGATTATACATATTATATATATATATATATATATATATTCCTAGTTTTGTGTGACCATGACACATAATATGGATAAACTAAGTCCATTGGCTAGTTAATTAGTTCTCTCTTATATAATATAAATATAATGTGCAAAAAATAATTAGTATATGGATCAAATTTTGTTAGATGTTTTTAATGACGAGAACAACGATGAGATTTGTATACGAACAGGATGTAGTAGATCTTTTCAATCTAAATTAATAAATTAATTTTCAATAAAAATACTTATTCTTTATAAAAAAAATCCGTTCCTTTCATTTGTAGTGAATCTTACTGGGAAGGTCACTATTAAATTAGAGTACAATTATATAATACATTAATATTATAGAAGTTTTGAATATCTTCTTATATTTATATATTGTACATATAATGCGTATAATATTCTTATATGTACAGCATCTTTTTTTGGCTTAATGATAACTTATATTGAAAGGAAAAATAAAAAAAAGTGAAAAATAATATTCTCTTCAAATTTATTTATTTATTTATTTATTTTATCAGATATCTTAATTGAGTCCAATGTGTTTGAAGTCCGTCTGTTTGACATTTTAATTTGAAGATTGAATTTGAATTTGGTCGAGTGTGAACAAAATTTTAACCTTAAATTATTGGGTCTCTTCAAATTTTTTTCAACAAGTATAATAAATTATAACATATTTAATTATTTATACATAACAAATAATATTATTATTATTTATTGAATCCGCGACTACTCACTACTCAATCTTACAAAACTTATAATTTTAGGCGCCGTCACTTGTCACTAAGTATTAGACTTTTTATTTATTTATTTATAAATATATGTGCACTTTATAATAACTTTTATTGTATATCAATATATAATAAGAAGCAATTAGCTATAAGGGCTTATTATAATAATAATATAATTATAAATGACACTTAAAAATTAGCCGTGTAAATTAAGGACACAGTACAAAAAAGACACTAATACACATTCCTTATAATATCATCTCATTATGACACTAATAGCAACCAGAAGGTGCTAAATGCATTTAGCACCTTCTGGTTGCTGTTCACTAAATGTATTTAGCACCTCTTGGACAGTAATTGGACACCAACCAGAAGGTGCTAAATGCATTTAGCACCCATTAGACAGCAACAAGAAGGTGCTAAATGCATTTAGCACCCACTGGATAGCAACCAGAGGGTGCTAGATGCATTTGTTGTGATTATTAACAATAAATCACGCCACGGATCGTAATTCAAATAGTGGATATTAATAACTAGAGATAATATGGATGAGAAAAAAGCAAGAAGATAGATAATAGAACACACAATATTCGACAAACGAAGATTTCACTAATTCTTTGAAAACGATTACAAAATCTATCACAAGAATTATTGCACTCAAAGCTCTCACAGAAGAAGAAAATCAACAGCCCTTTAACCTCTCTCTTACAACAAGATGAACTCTCCCACAAATTCCACAGAAAGAAGAATATCTCTTATCTTATCTTGCCTAATCTCTTGAATGATTATATCTATATATAACAATATAATAGAGTCCATCCAATCTAGAATAAGGTAATAACAATCCTACGTAAATATGGAAACTATTAACAAGGTAATAGAGACCAAAATAAACAAGAAAACCAAATTTGATAAGGAAACCTATTTTTCCGTCCAAGTGCAAAACGGATTTTGCATCTTTTCCATGTAGGCGCAAAAAGACTGCAAAATCGTTTTTGCACTATTCCCGCGTGCAATCTTTACTTCTGTTTAGTGCAAAATCGATTTTGCACTTTTTCTGCAAGTTTGATTACAAGGCAAAAAATCCGATTTCCAACAAAAAAACTCATCTTTTTCTTGGGTTTGGAACCGAGCAAAAAACACAACAATCACCACCTTTTGCGAAGGTAACAAAACCAACCGTTATCTTCTTCTTCTTCTTCTTCTTGATGACACATGAAATCTTCTTTTGTCTCACCCTTTACAAGGGCCACTCAACCATCTATGTCAATGATCGAGCCACATCCGATTATCTATGTCGATAATCAGACCATGTCCGTATTGGACACCATCACTGGCACGTAACTCTGAGTTGTCAACGGTCTAGAGCCACCACCTAAGTCATAACTCATCCTTGTTGCGTTTGCACCACCGGAACATATGCTTCTTGGTTCCCTAACACCATTATGCACAACTCTTTCATGTAATCTATACAAGCCCCCGTAATGTCTTGCCTTCAAGACCACATCGTCGCCATGATACACGCTCATTACTCCACCTTGAGTAGAGTACCACATCCCAAGTGATTCTAATCTAGAGAGACTGATTAGATTCCACTTTATCTCCGGCACATGTCTAACATTTATGATTGTTTAAACTGAGCTATCAAACAATTCCAGGCGGACTTCACCAACTCCACGAACTAGCAATCTGGAGCCATCCCCCATGTAGACAAACCCGCTACAATTTCATATGTGCTATACAATGAACGATTATTACAAACATGCATAGCGGCACCGCAATCCAAGAACCATCCTCCCTGACCAGTAAGGCTTGCAGGCATCAGTAGGACATCTATAAGATCGGCTTCTTTGTCATAAAAAGTTATCGCAACGGTTGCGGCTCCATCAGGGTTAGTAGCCGGTTTTTCCCTGATGTCATCCTTCTTCCTTGGGCAGTCCCTAGCATAATGGCCCGATTGACCACATTTAAAGCAATCTCCTTTAAAGGTAGTCTTCCGTCCTTTGCTAGAACCTTTCTTTTTATTCGCTACAAATGCGCCTTTTTGAACGGTATTGATTTGATCCCTCTTTCTTATCATCTCTTCCGCAGACAGAGCTTGACACACCTCCGAAGTGGTGAAAGATGATCTACTCAAAAAATTTTGAATTAGCGTCTTGTACGAACCTGGCAGAGTCCAAATTAGTTGCAAGGCTTTATCGTGATCTTTCAATTCTTCACATACAGCTTCAAGTCTTGAGCATTCCATATCATCCGAATCCTTCTTCTTTTGTTCCACCGTTGGTGGACCTTCTAAGGCATCATCCAAATTCAGCACTACGATATAGTCTTTCATACTCATATGCCATAGGCTGAAATTCATGATTTCATCGAATTTCTCCATCCTATAAGATTTCTCCATTATAACATACACCTCCTTGAATACCACTTGTTGTGATTATTAACAATAAATCACGCCCCGGATCGTAATTCAAATAGTGGATATTAATAACTAGAGATAATATGGATGAGAAAAAAGCAAGAAGATAGATAATAGAACACACAATATTCGACAAACGAAGATTTCACTAATTCTTTGAAAACGATTACAAAATCTATCACAAGAATTATTGCACTCAAAGCTCTCACAGAAGAAGAAAATCAACAGCCCTTTAACCTCTCTCTCACAACAAGATGAACTCTCCCACAAATTCCACAGAAAGAAGAATATCTCTTATCTTATCTTGCCTAATCTCTTGAATGATTATATCTATATATAACAATATAATAGAGTCCATCCAATCTAGAATAAGGTAATAACAATCCTACGTAAATATGGAAACTATTAACGAGGTAATAGAGACCAAAATAAACAAGGAAACCAAATTTGATAAGGAAACCTATTTTTCCGTCCAAGTGCAAAACGGATTTTGCATCTTTTCCGCGTAGGCGCAAAAAGACTGCAAAATCGTTTTTGCACTATTCCCGCGTGCAATCTTTACTTCTGTTTAGTGCAAAATCGATTTTGCACTTTTTCTGCAAGTTTGATTACAAGGCAAAAAATCCGATTTCCAACAAAAAAACTCATCTTTTTCTTGGGTTTGGAACCGAGCAAAAGCACAACAGCATTTAGCACTCCCTGGACAACAACCAGTAGGTGCTAAATGCATTTAGCACCATCTGGATAGCAATCAGAAGGTGCTAAATGCATTTAGCACCCCCTGGACAGCAACCATAAGCCTAACTAGAAGGTGCTACATGCATTTAGCACCTTCTGAACAACAACCAGAAGGTGTACAACTTGAACAATAAACTAGAAGGTGCTAAAATAATTTTAGCACCATTATAAAATAGAGAACAACAAAATTGATGAGATAAACATTCATTCAATTTATTTATATGTATATATATATATATGGATCGACGTAGGGTTCTTAAAAGAAAAAAAAAGAGTTACGATCATATTGTTTTTAAATCTCGCTGGGCTGTCGAAATTAGTTGATTTCGATAGCAAAACGACCTTTAATCGTCTTAATTTTTCTCGCAAATATAATAACTTTGTCTTCCGAACAACATATCCAAAAATCAACCAAATCTAACGGTTCGATCAAAAGTTACATATATTTTACAATTGTAGATCTAGAAAGAAGAAGAAGAAGAAGAAGAAGAAGAAGAAGAAGACGACGACGATGACGACGACGACGATGATGATGAGAACGGCGCTCAGAGTCAGGTGGTGTTGGTGGTGGTGGTGGTGGTGGTGGAAGAGGTGAGATTATTAGTGAGACTTCTCTTTTCTCCTGTTCTTTGTTTTCTCTCTCTAAACTATATGTATGTAAGAGAGAACAATATGTCTTTTGTATAATTAGAATAAATGATATAGTAGGATATTTTTGTCCATCAACATTTATCATTTTCCTTAAAATAAATTAATATTATCAAAAGTGTCCTTATTGCAAAACCAAATTATGAAATTAGTACTAGTTCTCTTTATTAAATATGAGTCTGTCCTTAGAGTTATAAAATATTACGGAACGAGGCCTTATAACCCATTATCTCATATAATAAATACTTTTTATCGAGGTATTCAGTTTATAACAAAAAGAACACAAGGCCCCCCAAAGATTTTGATGGACTAAAGTTGCCAAAGTATTTTCGAGAAATTGTATCCAAGACTGGGCCTGGTATATGCATACAAGTCAACATATATTGTCCAACAATACTGCAAAAGCTTAGATATCCAGTTTGATTGACTCTCTCTTTACTATCTATTCCACGAAAGGAGGCCAATCCATCTTTTGTTCTCTAATTCTCTTAAGCTTGTGTTTGATGTGTAAAATAAAAGAATATAATACATAAAATTTATCTTATTTTATATTTAGTATTTGTTAAAATTAGATATTAAGACAGATTATTTATTCTACAAAATTCTCTTACCTTGCCGATATATTAATGAATTGCAGCTAAAATGTGTGATTGTTTTATCCTATATGGATGAATTAAAGAATCATATTTGATCATTTAATCCGACACATCAAATGCACCCATTTAACTTGTGACATAAGTAAATTAGAAAAAGGAAAAATGTTAATGTCAAAATACTTTTGATTCTTACAAAGCAAATAATGAATTAAGTGATTGTGTATCAGATTTTAACTTTTACAATAAATATGTTTATATATTCTTTTTGGTTTTCCACGAGAAGTTCCCACACCACATTGGATATAGGACTAATTCCCTCTCAATGATCTAAGCCTGCTGCTTGGCCACAATAGTTTTGTTTTTGTTAAGATTCGAACTCGAGATATTCCTGAACCATTCACTCCAAAAGATGTGTATTCTAACCCTTCACCAAAATCACACAATTTTAAAGTATATTTAAACTAAATATTGCAAAAAAAAATAAAATATTGACATTTCACTAACAATAATTATTGAGAGCATACATACTTTAATGGCATAGTGATATGTGGAGTAATAATTTTTACAATCGATGCGATGATGTCGCATTGTGTGCTCATGCACAATAGTAAAGTATGTATATCAATTTGTATTGTCATTATATGAAACTGGCTATTGTGCCCGGAAGGCTTCGTTGAGCCCTCCGGGCACAACTACTAGTCATTGATCCATTACAATAAACCTAGTTCACTAATCAAATATATTAACGATGCGTCATATATACCCAAATGTACCATTAGCTGGTGTAACGTAGAGGTGTTTTCAGTTGCAGTCGAGATAAAGATTAAGAGATTCAAATCTAAACTAAATTTGAAAGTTTGGTTTCGGTTTTCAAATCTTTTAAACACAGACCTGGACCAAATTTTTTGATTCAATTTTAATTCGATTTTATTCAGATTTTACATAATTTTTTTAAATAAACAAATTACAAGGTAACACTTATTTTTGTTAGAAAATAATAACTCTCTATACTCGCTCTTACTTATTTTGGATAGAAAAAAATATTAACTATTTCTTTTTTAATTTAACTCAAATATTCATTATAGGTCAAAGAGTCGAATTCTCATTTGAGCTTGTAAATTTAGGAATATAAAATTTTAAATTGTGAAATAAATTATTTTTGAGTCATATATTTAATAATTTGGTTTGGTTCGGTTCGATTCAATTTTATACTGTCATACTGGGACCCGAACTAAATATATTAGATTTCAATTCAATTTTTATTTTTTTCAATTTTATTTTTAACAAATCAACATTTTGGTGGTTTTATTTTCAGATTTGGTACAACACACTTAGGCCTCATTTGGTTCACGGAAGGAAAATCAATTCCTTTTGGTTCACGGAAGGGAAATCAATTCCCTTATCTTTCTTATGGGAGTGAAAAACTAAAGTTCATGTCCGTTTCTTTTTCTATGTTTGGTTTGGTAAAATATGAAAAATATTCAAGAAATACCATTTGATTTTTCTTTCGGTATTTGATTAGTACAGGAAAATAAAGTAAAAGTATATCAATGTTTCAATGATACCCTTATATTTTAAAATAAAAACAAAGAAAAGTGTTTCCATGAGTAAATTTGGCAATACAATATTTAGGTTGGAGTATTGTTGTCTAAAACTTTTATAATAAATGCTGAAAAATTAAAAAGAAAAATCAATCTTATAAAATATAAGTAAAATATTTTTTTTTCCTATGTTAGGAAAATATTTTTAAAATTTATAACTATTAAATAAAGTACGAATCAAACGAGATGTTTAAATCCGCGAATCAAAAGATGCAGTAGTAGTGCATTTTGGAGAAACGTATGTAACGTAGAAAACGGGGGGGGGGGGGGGGGGGGGGGGGGGTGCGTCTAAAACTCTATCTCACATACATGATACATTCCGCAAGCATAGCAAGCAACAGTCATCTATTTCTTTCTTTTTTCTTTTTTGGGCAAAAGCAAAAATGGTGCTTGGGGAATCTCCTCATCATCCCCAATCAACCGAGTCACCAACTCAGTCACAAATCCCTCCTCAGATCCCGATAGAAATCGTCACCGACGAAGAAATGGCCCTCATCGAAGCAGCTTTTGCCGCAACTCGCTCTTCCTCTTCTTCTTCTGTTGCTACTTCAATTTCCAATTCTTCTTCTTCATCATCTCTCTTCTCTTCGACCCAGTTTAACACTAGGTCTATTCGATCCATTACTATTTTATCGAAAAGGAGGCTGTCGGAGGATATTGAGGATTTTGGGGGGATTACTGTTAGTAGCACCCACAAGAAGAAGATGAAGAAAAAGAATAGAATGTCGTTTTTGCATAGGTTTCGGAGAAAAAGGGGTTTATTTGTAACTGATATTACCTCTACGGTATGTATATTGTTTTTTCCTTTTTTAATCTTTTCTTTGGTTTCATTTTTCTGGTTTTTAAATGGCTTTTTTCTTGGAATTGTTTGGGTTGAATTCGAAAATCTGTAAAATGGTAGCTGATAGAAATTTAATGAGAAGACATTTATTTAATGAAAATGACTTGATCAAAGTTAATTAATTACGATTCACATTTAAGAGTTTATAGAGACCTCTTAACGATTAGAATGTGAAATTGGTTCTGAATCTGAATGGTTCCTCTTAATAGCAGGGAGAGTAATGTCTAAATTACCTTTCTCAATAGGAAGAAAGATAAATGAGGGCTAAGTAGTCCAAATAGCATTTTTAATATTTATTCACATGTTGCATTCAAATAAAAAACACATACATATTTTCAGATTCAATTTTTAAAGTTAAGATTCAGGATTTAGACTCAGACAACAACGAAACAAACGCAAAGCAAGAGAGCAAGGTATCAATAGGAGGCATTAGTAGGCAACTCAGCAATGGGGATTATTTATTTAGTGGGTTGCTGAAGTTTTGAGGTTAATCTCTTTCCAACAACAACCAAAAATGGGAAACTAGAGCTAGTATTTTACTTGGATTAAAAATTTGTCAAATTTAGTTTTAGTGGGAGATAATGTTTGGTTTGAAAACATTCTTTTAAGGCAGTGGAAGCTACTATTTTTGTTATTGGAAAAAAGCTGTTAGTTTTTCTTTGATAATTTAAGAGGTGAACTTGGCAATTGGTTAAGTGATTGCTAGACCTTGATTGGGCTATTTCTTCGGGTTTCTAGATTAACGGTTGTGAACTTTGATTATGTCTACTTTCTTTGTATGTGGGTGTTTTTCTCATTTTCTTCTATTTTGGATACGTTAGTTCAAGTAATTGCTGGTTGGCAATGCACTATTTTCGATTTCATTGATTAGTTTTGTTCCATTATTGGTCTCAGAATGTTCTTTTTCAATTTAAAATAAAATAATCTTTTAATTTACCTTGAAATTTATTGTCATTCCTAGTCAGATACTATTACGTTCTTTTTAGTTTCATGGAAACATTTCTGGTTTCTGGTCAACATAGGAATGGTGTGAAAAACAAACAGAGTTCATTCTTCTTTTCGGCAAACCAGAAGCCACTAAAGCTATGAAAGCAGGGAGTGCTCGACATGCAGTACTTGAAGAAGAGGTAACCCATCCAACTAATTAGTGTTTGGGAATGAATTGTGCCATTGAATTGAATCCATTGCTAGAACTACTTGGATCTTCATGCAATACAAAATCATATTTTGTGCGCCCAAACAGTGGATTTGAAATATCTGGTGGGAGTAAATTAAAGTTCAGTATCGAAACACCATCATTAAGCGTTGTTGTAAATGTTACATGCATAAAGCAATATTTTGTTAACTGAACGGTTATATAGATTGTTTTTGATGTACTCCATTGCTAGCTTGGTTTTTCTAGAATATTTATTATATATGCTTTCTTCGTCTTTATTTTTTACGTTGTTTCTTTTAGCATGATTGCAAGAGAAGACCCACTATTATATATGTCTATTCTCTCCTCTTTCACAATTGTTATTGTGAAATTCTGTACTCCCTTTGCCGAATTAAGAATCCAGTTTACCTTTTGGGTCATAAAATCATAATGTAACAAATCTCATTGATTATGTTGAGATTATTAGTATATATCCTTAAAAAAGTGTGAAAATCAAAACATGGACTCTTGACCTGGGATGGAGGGAGTACTTATCTTAAACCATGCTTGCTTCTGTAATTTAACATCACTACTTGTTTGAGGTCTTGAGTGCATTTAGGGGCATTTTTATTCTCTCTGTATCATTGTTATTTAACATCAAGTGTGTACGTATTGGCAGGTCGTAAAGAGAGTAAAACTTCGTATAGAATCAGCTGAAGATGCATGGGCCGTAAAACTCATTAATTTTATAGTTGGAGCAGACCAATTATTGTTTGACGGATTAACACGCGAGTTGCCACTGTAAGCTGGCTTTTGTCTCTGTTTAATATCCGATTTCCATCTTAAGCTCATACTCCTTTTTCTTCTCATAAGCAGCATTTATAAGTGACTGAATATATAATTTGTCTATGTAACATTAAGGCCTCGTTTGATTTAGGTATTAGAATCAGTGGGATTAATAATACTAGTATTAATAGTACTGGACTATTAATCCTGGTATTAATTTTTTTTTGATCAGAAACAAAGATTATATTGAAATAAAAACAGGATTACAAGCAAAAGTGAGACTGAGAGTGGACAAGACGTCCACAGCCAGCCCCAAAAAAACAGCGAAAAAACAAAAAATTACAAAAGACATCCAAAGCCTCAGCACACCACGCCTCAACACACAGCAAAAAGATCACCCACCCAACCTACTCTAAAAATAAACCAACAAAACAAACTAAAGAACCAGGCTTAAGATACCACATTCCAACACTCTGCTACACTAAAGCAGCTTTCCAATCTCTAGCTATATCAGAAACCGAAAGACCTCCAAACCCATTTGAAGTAAAGGCCCACAAAGAAGCCAAAGCCTTGATTTTGAGCCAAATCTCTACCGCATCTTCCTCCTTACCTTCGAAGATTCTGGAATTCCTCTCTCTCCACACACACCATAAAACCGCCAGACAACTACTTCTCCATAACTTTTTAGACTTCTTCTTATCACCCTTAAAATACCATCTCTCTATAAGAAGATTGTGCCACGAACTTGGAGAAGCAGTAACCATGTCAAATTCGCTACGGATATTGCACCATATATAGTGCACACAAAAGAGCAATGCAAAAGCAAGTGATCTAAATTTTCCCCACTCTTCTTACACATAACACACCACGAGGGAGATAAATGCAGATACGGCCTTCTGATCTGCATCGAATCTGCCGTATTTACCTTCTTATGCGCAGCAAGCCAGGCCAGAACTTTCACTTTTGACGGAACTCCGTTCTTCCAAACCATGTCATGAGGCTCAAAATCCCCTGCAACCGTGCATCGTGTAATAATCTCAAAGAATGACTTTGTTGTGAATTGACCAGATTCATCTCCCACCCACACTCTGGAATCCCTTTCGCTTCTGATAATATTACAATTTCTAATAAACCCCAACATTTCCACATACTCCAATTCCTCTTCTTCCGTTAGATTTCTACGAAGAATAATGTTCCACACAACATCATTATTTGAACTCCAACTCATATTAGACTCAATTGACGACTCCGGATGGATAGCCAATCTAGCTATTCTAGGGAATTTAACAGACAGAGTTAATTCACCCCACCCATTTATCACTCCAAAACCGGATCTTGGCACCATCGCCTACTTTATATCTGATATTTCCCTTAAATTTCTCTAACCCTCCGGAAATTGCCTTCCAAGGATTGCGATGTGTCCCCCTAGACACCACATTCGAATCCCACCCATTCTCTTGAATCCCATACTTACTTTTAATAATAGAGTGCCAAAAAGCGTTTTGTTCTACCGGAAATCTCCATAACCACTCCCCAACAGCGCTTCATTTCTATTTATCAAATTTCCAATGCCCAACCCTCCCGCCTTCTTGGTACGGCCAACCTTCTCCCAGCTCATTAAATGCTCCCCCTTCCCCCGATCAAACCCCTCCCATAGAAAGTTTCTCATTAATTTTTCAATACTTTTGGCAACTTTGACTGGAATTCTAAAGAGAGAGAGATAGTAAATTGGAATACTCTCTAGAACCGATTGAATGAGAGTTAACTTCCCACCCTTCGAAATACAACCCTTCGCCCAACCCTCAAGTCTCTTACCAATTCTTTCAACGACCGGGCTCCAAAAACCTAATCTCCTCGGATTGTCCCCCAAAGGCATCCCTAAGTAAGACATAGGCCAGCTCCCCATTCCACACCCCACTTCTTGGGCTAACACTCTTATTTCCTCTTCTGCAATATTTATACCCACTAATTCACTTTTGGACATGTTTATTCTCAAACCTGACGCATACCCGAAAATGTCTAAAATGCCAACAAGGTTACCGATTTTTACTTCATCCTTAGAAAGGAAAAAAATGGTATCATCCGCGAATTGTAAGTGTGACAAGCTCACCCTATCCCTCCCAATAGAGAACCCCTCCACCATGCCTCTACTCTTTGCCCTCTCCACCAATAAATTTAAAACGTCCGAGACTAACACAAAAAGAAAAGGAGAAAGAGGGTCCCCTTGCCGAAGACCTCTCGAAGCCTTGAAATTCCCTCTTGGTCTTCCATTCATCATCACGGAATAATTAACCGACGACAGACATCCTCGAATCCACCTCCTCCACCTACTACCAATCCTTTCTTTTCCAACACATGGTCAACAAAGTCCCATTCTATATGGTCGTACGCTTTTTCAAAATCAATTTTCATCACCACCCCCTCCCTCCTTCTATCCCTATACTCCTCCACTCCCTCATTAGCAATAAGAACTAAATCAAGAATTTGTCTACCTTTTACGAAAGCCCCTTGCGACAAGCCCACTGACTCACCCAAAACTTCCCTCAACCTCAATGATAGTACCTTGGCCATTACCTTGTAAAGGCTGGTGACAAGGCTAATAGGTCTAAAATCTTTAAGTTTGAAAGAGGCGGCCTTCTTCGGAATCAGACAAATGAAAGTGGAATTTGAGCACGCATTCACTACCCCATTGTTATAAAACTCCCTCAAAACATCCATAACATCCTTCTTAATCACTTCCCATCCCTTTTTGAAAACTTCCAGCGTGTACCCATCCGGACCCGGAGATTTGCTACCTTCACAAGAGTCTATCGCAGCTTTAACTTCATCTTCCTCGAAAGGTCTCTCAAGCCAATCTTTACTTTCGGAACTGATCGGACTCCACTCCAACCCTTCAAATCCCACGTTAGACCTCTCCTTTTTGGTGTACAGCCGCTTGAAAAACTCCACTAGTTCTTTCTCAATCTCACACTCTTCCGTCACCACCGCCCCATCCTCCTTTTCAAGCTTACTAATAAACTTGCTCGCCTTTCTTTGATTAACGACCCTGTGGAAAAGTTTAGAATTGGCATCCCACTCCGTAACCCCCTTTACTCTAGCCTTTTGCCTCCAGGATACTTCCTCCTTTAGAATAATTTCATCTAATTCTACTTTTAGCCTTCTTCGCATGTCGGCTTTGTTATCGTCGAAGGAACCCTTAGCTTCTTCCTCATCAAAGCATTGAATATCCCGACAAATTTGCCCCTTTTTAACTCTAACATCCCCAAACACCTCCACATTCCACCTTTTAATCTTATGTTTAACTTGCTCCAATTTTTTCATAAATTTGTATCCCTCCCACCCTTGTATCGAACACCCTTCCCACCATTCCTTGAACCTCTCTAAAAACTCCTTGTGACTTAACCACATATTTTCGAAACGAAATGGAGTTGGACCCCATCTAAATGCGTTAGTGTCTAGAATCAACGGAAAATGATCCGACACAACTCGAGCCAAGGCCTCTTGTCTAGCTACCGCAAACTCCTCCCAACCTTCCGAAAACAAAAATCTATCCAGACGTGAGTGAGTTCTCCCATTCGACCACGTGAAGCTGATATTGTTAATACCCGGATCTGTTAACGCCGAATTTCTGATAAAGGCATCAAACTTCCTCATGCTCCTAGTCCACCTCCCATTATCTCCACCTTTCTTCTCCGACGGATACCGGATAATATTGAAATCCCCACCTAAGCACCACTTATTCCCACAGAGACCATATAGACTCGCCAACTCCTCCCAGAAGTCGCCTCTTTCCCTATATCGACACGGACCATATACCCCGAAAGCCACCAACTATCTCCTTGTTTTGGTTTCAACTTAACAGATAAAGTATACCTACCTTTAACACATTCCTCACACGAAACCACCCTCACATCCCATATAATTACCACCCCTCCTGATCTTCCTTCCGCCGAGATATGTGCCCACTCCTTAAACCTCACTCCCCACACCGCCCCCACTAAACTCCTCGTGATTTCTTCCTGTTTTGTTTCTTGCAAAATAATGATGTCTGGCTTTTCCTTCGACACTATCTCTTTGACACTTCTCCTTTTCTCCTTCCCCCCAATCCCCTTACATTCCACGACACTATCTTCATAAAGAACCTCTATCACCCCTTCTTAATGCGCTGCCCTCACCTCCTTTATCATAGTTGACATCGCACTTAAGATTGCGTAGCTCCCTTGCCCCTTTTTTACCCAAACCTCTCATACTACTCCTCTTATCACCTTCTCCCTTGTCCTCTAATACCACCATGTTCACCCCCATATCGTGGAGTAGCTTATTGTATTTTTCACTTTCATTTAAGCTCATTCCGAGCCATTTTTCTTTCTTCAATATATGCCCATTGCTTGTGCCAATAGCCCGTCTATTCTCAATCTCGCAATCTCTGTTTTTATTTTCTTCATCTACCACTACAACCACCCCTCCCCCTCCTGGCTTTTCTCACTGCTGCCCCCGCCATTCGCCCATAAACCTTGTCGAATAGTTAATGCACTACTTGTTTATACCCCTTCGTAATCTCCTCATCGTAAAAAACTAACATTTTCAACTTATTCCCCACATTTCCAGCCTTTGAACCCCCACATATTGTAAAGATAGGTCCATATTCATTCCCGAATTTGTAAGAAATTGAGGCACCTTGGCAGCCCGCCCCTCCTCCATGTAAAAACCACGACTTCCCTTTTTCATTCATAATTTGCTCCCCCCTGCCTCCCCTACTAAGGCCACTAGTTGACCCTACCTCTCCGCCATTGAAAAGAGGCACTAACCAACTTTCATCATCTGATGTTGCATTCGATCTTTCCTCAACAAGTTTTACTTTTCCTCCAAGGATTCGTCACTTTCACTGCCCATCTCTTCCTCCAATCTTTTGTTGAAGTCAAGATCACTGAGCTCTAAATTTTCTCCTCCTGACAATGATCCTTCAGCAAAGTTCTTTTCCCCCTCACATCTACTACTTGCCCCAACCCGGAACGAACTCTCCCACCTTTTCAAAACCTCTTCTTCATTTGTATCTTCTCGAACTTCGTTATACTTCAACGCCACCACCTTCTTTTTTTATTGCGTCTTCTGTAAAATTGGATAGGCTTCTGCGTAGTCCACATAAATTTTATGAGATTGTGCTTCCCCGTTCTGTCCCACCCCTGGCTTGGCGGCCTACTAGTTTAAATTCTTCTACCTCACCCCCCCCTCACTATCACCCTCATGTCTGTCACCTCCCTTCATATAGTCCTCCTCTTCCTTTTCTACCCCGACCCTCTCCCCAATCTCAATTATCCTCTCCCCTCCTTCCCCCTCCCCTCCTGTTGCCCCAGACCCACTACTGACCATATGATTGAGCACACTATTACCCAAGCATTCTCCATTTCTCCCATTACCAATTAATCCGTTCCTTAACGTATTAAAAACCTGTTTGATGCTAACCGAATTTGAATAAGTATTGGGTCTACAATTTTCCACCTCTAAATCAATATAGCACCGCTTGAATTCTTCGATTACTGCTGAAGCCCTTACTATCCGTTTACTAAAGTCAAGTTTAGAGACCGCCTTTAATTTAATTGTAAACTTATCTCCCCCAATTGCCATATCTTTTCGCGGGAATGAAACCGCTATCTCTTCCTTTGACTTTAATTTTTGCCGAGAACAAGTGCTGCATTGATTTCGTTTTCCGATCAATTTGCAACAACCCGCCACATTTACTCCCAATTTCTTCAAAAACCTCTCTGATCCACTTTAAGGGGCAAATCTATCACCTCAATCCAACCTCCCGTGCATGATATTTTTTTATCTAAAGATAAGTCTCCGTCGTTCCATCCCTGTAGCTTGATAGTTAACTTGCCTTCGATCTCAAGAATGCCTTTGTGTCCCAAAAATTTCCGCTACCTTGCCTCCTCACAGTGAAAAGAAAGAAAAAAGCTTTGTTGGCTGAAAAGGAGGAAGAACAATATCGGTTCTGAACCTTTATTGATCGAACTTTGTATACCACTCCAATCATCCCATAGTCGACTCCTAATGCAAACCATTCTACTCATACCAATTAAAATTTGTATAATTAAATGGTCACTCTACTATCCGGCTCCACTAACCTTTCGAACCTTACGTTTGTAACAACTGTCTCGGCCATCCCAATTTTCTTTTGCACACCCTTAGCACCTTTAACAATTGCAGCGTAAGATGCTTTCCCAGTCATCTTATCCCTGGTCATATGAGAGCGTTGCATTCCTTTTGCTGACACAAAACTTTTACTTTTCTCCTTTGTGAAAAGAAGCCGATTAAGTGAGTACGCAATCCCTGACCAGCCTTCTCCAACCTTCCCCGCTGGAAAAACAATCACTTGCATCACCACTCCTTCTTGTAACATAGATAAGCTCATGAAACTTCCATTTTTATTGTTGTGCCGTTGCAATAAAAACAGAGCGTACGTCGCTTGATACTTGCTGAAAGCTCTTCCTTCACCAAATCTTTGTTTCGCTTTATTCAGTTCATTTATCAACCAGCCCACTCCGCCAAAGTCAATCCTGATTGAATAGTTTCGTTGACGATTCATCTCCTTGATCGACACCATTGACCCACTGTCTTCAATATTCAAAAGAAAGACTTTATGTTCAAACCTGAAAACTTGCTTACGGTGATCAAACTTTTTAACAAACCCCTTTCGTTCCTGCAGTTTAACGTATCTTTCTATGTGGCTGTTCATTTTCTATTGAACTTCTAAGCAAATGCAAGTTGCAACGAAGCCCCAGTTATACTAGGCAAACAAACTAGACAAACTCTGCCCACAAATGAGAACCCATAAATTAGAACCCCTCACTGCAGCTTCAAATCCAATTAAAACGTGAAACAGGAACCAGATCTCCATATTTCCCAGCCATTTCTCATCATCACTGAATCAACCACGTAAATGCCATCACCAGCAGCAACTAATGATTCTTGGAATGTCAAATGAAGGCTAGAACCATGATCGGAACAGTAGGACGACGCGTTCTGGAAAATCCGATGCCGGTCGGAGCAACCACGCGCCGTCACGCGCGTTGGGGGATGACGGCGAGTGAGATCCACGCGCTGACGGAGGTGGCGCGTGAGGGCGCGTGCCTTGGTTTTTCCGGCTTTTCTTTCGGGGGTTGGTTCGACTGTAAATTCCGACCTACCCTATGTGGTCGGTATCTGATAGAAACAGATATATGGTGGCGAACGGGGTGATGGTTCCTGGTATTAATTTAATACCGTATACGAGTTACAAAACAAAACATGGTATTAATATCAGCATGAGATATCCTAGTATTATAGTAGTAATGGCATTTTTGAAAATATATGGTTCCCTTTTCTTAATCCTGGATAAACAATACCGCCTCCCCCTTGGTATTAAATTATAGCACAAAGAGTGGTATTAAGTTAGTACCGGTATTAGTAATTCCAGCACATTTGTGCGAATCAAACAAGGTATTATAAAAAAAGTGGTATTAATAATCCCATCCCACTTTTTAATACTCGAATCAAACGAGGCCTAAAAGATCGGGTATCTTGTCCTTGCAACTAAAAGTAGGACATATTTTATTAAAGGTCATGCTAACGTCAGTCCCTCAATGTACATTAAGAATGAATAGGGAAAGAACATGGCCGCAAGAAGCCAAGAAGCACCGGACAAGGCACATGCACTCACAAAGAACCTTGTTCTTTACCCATATGGTTAAACAAGGCACATACACTCACAAAGACCATTGTACCTGATTTTGCCTTATTCTTTTTTTTTTTGGACAAATGAGGCATGTTTTCTTAAAAAAACACTAATCAAGGACTAAACAAAACTTGTTATTAGGAAATCGTAATTGTGGGTTAATCAAATGGGTGACTCGCCCTATCAATTGTCCCTCAGAGCTGATGTGCATATTAGGCATTTACATGAGCAATCACTCATCTGATGAACTGTATATGGTTTACCACCAGAATTGGATTTTCAGAAGGTGTATGGATGGGGGGAGTGATTGATGAAATTCGAATGTCAGGGACTGAAACTTCACGGAATCCAACACTAGTGGAAACCAAAACTCGTGCGCTAGATACACTCCCAGCTGAACCACAGCGAAGGAATGCAAGGTACGCATTAAGATTTATTTTTTGGTTATTGGGAAATGAAATGAGAGTATAAGGCATGAATTGACGTTTGGATTTGCTAGGCTTCAGCTGATGTGCTACAAGTATCTTTGGGACAGTCTAGTTGCTGATAAGTTCCCCTCCAGAAATTTTTTCAACTTCTTTTCGTTGAATCCCCATTATATTTTATCTGAAGATATCAGAACGAATACCGCTAAGTCAGGGTTTCCAGCAGAGGTAAACAAAAATGGATTTTTTGTTTTTTTTTTCATTTAGTCCACAAAAAGTGCTCGCTTGGTTTGAAGATTTTTTGTACTTTCGTACGAAATTGGTAATTTCATACGGAGAGTTTGAATGTTAGCATAACTTTTGACATGAAGTACGAGATCTATAGTTGAATTCACCAATTTAGGGTTCTTTGTAAAGGATAAATACTCCAACCAAACGAGCACTAAGGTGCGTTTGATTGCAAGTATGGAATTTACATGGAAAGAAAATAAGTTCCAGGTAATTGAATTGCCTAGAATTGAGTTGCATGAAAAAAAGTAAAAAAAAGTGTTTGATTGCCTTAATTTTCTACCCGGAAAATATTGGTTGTATTGTGGCATTTTTAATGTAAAAAAATTATGGGTATTTTTTTTTACATAATTTTATATGTTCTTGTTTTAATTGATCTTGATGAGTAGATTTTAAAATAAAAATTTTTTTTTAAATTTTGAATTTTGTAGTTTAAGTTATAGCATTTTTAGTGTAGAAAATGGGTAAAATGTTGTCTCGAAAACCGGGCAATAAAATTGCCCCCCCCCAAAGAAAAAATATTTTCTGCCCAAAAGGTAAAGACTCAAATTGATGACCATTACTCCCAATCAAACACACCCTAAGTGTGTGAGGTTAGTTCCACCAAAATCTTGCTTGTGTTCGATGCTTGCCCCTGCTCATGATCAGCTGCTATTAAGGTGAGTGGGGCTCTTTCTCTCTTACATACACACAATTTGTATGATATTGGTGTTTTTGGCCATCTCTTATTCTACCAATTAATGCAAACAATTTTCTTAATTTTTTTTCCATGAATTTCTTTTCTGGGGAGCAGATATGAATTTCAAAAAGATCAATCATTGATAGGTGAAGATGAATTTGAGTATGACTCTTCTTGGGTCACAGGCCAAATCAAGAATTGCCTTGAGTTCTGGCATGGTGAACGAGAAGCAAGTTACGCACCCGAGGAAGAGCGCTGGAAATGCAACCATTGCAAGTATGCTTCTGTATGTCCGATAAATGCCAACACCGAAGCCAAAGAAAGTTAAAGAAAACCAGCCTATGTTTTCTTCTCTTCTGTGTTGGTTCATTCAAATTCGATAATAGTGATGGCCTCGACATGTGGTCTTCCTGCGAAGAAGCATATATATATAGTAAGCGTCATGTATTAATTTGTTTACTAGGCTATTTTATAGGGTATGATGATTCATTCAATTGGTATTATCGAATGTCATTTGTATCAGTCATGATATATTTGAACGTTTTTATACATTTGTTGTAAAAATGTTCGGCGAGTTTGTTTGATGTAATCAAACTCGATTCAATATCATTGTTGTAGTAATGTAACTTATGATGTATTTAATCCTTATATTCTAATGCTAAATTGATTATTGTTTCCACAATTCAACAAGCATTACTTGTATTTTCACCATTCATATCAACTTTTTTGCGGTTGACATAAGCTATTTATCATTCAACTCAGGCATATTTTGGCATCCAAGCTTCTGAAGAGATGTCTTAGTAGAGAAGTAACAATTAAATTTAAGTTTGTCATTATCTTATTTACACGAATTTTCATTGTAGTGATGGTGTTGAATCTGATTTTACAGGATCAACGTACTTCCCTTGTTGAAACTGATTTTACAGGATCATCCTGCATCGCATTTTGAGCAAGTGCTACTAGACGTTCTTGAATATTGGGGAGATGCATGTGTAATGCTAATAATAATGAACTCTACATTTAATTGGTCTGATTTTGTGAAATGCTTATGCAGCCTGGAGTTGTATATGTTTCACAAAGCTACATTTGAGATATAAGAATTCTGTAATCACCTAATGGTTTGGCCTACTCAAAATGAGAGCCATGGGTTATTTATTTATATATGAAAGAGTTGCATATTAAATTATAAATAAACTCCCAATGTGGAACAAAATACCTGTAACTACGCATTTAATGTTATTAAAAGGATTTAACTCACTATAATAATAACAAAATATGATTTCCAACAGATAAGATCCAGGGTGTTGGTGAGGTACAAGCAATTCATCTAAGACAAGTCAAGATGAGAGAACCTCTAAGTTTACCTTTGCATAAAATCTGGGGTGGGTTTTTGCACTCTTCCTCATTAAAGCACGGGGCGTCCAGGTAAAGTTTACCAACATGTCAAAATATATATATATATATATATATAAAGCTTTAGTTTTTTGAAGGCACCAGAATTCTCCGTCCATAGTTACATTACCTAAACATTTTGGGAAATTCAAAGGGCATTTAATTGCCTTTTGACTGTTCGCTCGAAGCAAAATTTTTGATCAAGTGCTTCAAAAGAAATGCTGAAACTTCTCGTGGATTACAAACCAACCCAAGCCAAAGCCCAAAGCACATCTATAAGGCTCCACTGCTACTTAAAAAGAGAAACTTTACAAACTTCGAGGCATCATCAACAATCCTGCTTCTTTCTACTCTCACCAAAATGTACACAGATCTCTCAGGCACCTAATTTTATATTTCCTACAAAATTAATCCCTCTTTCTGTTCTCTCTAGGACGTATGCTTCTAAAGTTGCTCATACGAATAAGGACGGACAGAAGAATATGCGACTCAATAAAATTCTAAAATGCCAGTAATAGACTCAGGTGGGTTGATGTCAATACGAGTTGCCTTCCCTTCCAAAAGCAGTTGGGGCAATGTGTTGGCTTCCTTGGCTGGAATCCCCTCTGCGGTCCATAACGTAACGTGGGGCCACTCATTTTTCGAGTTTACCTTCTCACCGTCGACAGAACCAGGTTGGGCTTCCAATGCAGCCATTTTGTCAGAGAATAGTAAAGCAGTGATGTCCACTGGGACCTTTTGGTGGACAAATGGGCCGTAATTGGCTAAGGCTGTAACCCCGTGACTTCTCTTGTGAGCTAGGGTCACGTGAGCCTTTTTTAGGATGTTCTTCATGTTCTTGTCCTTGAGGAAGGCTTCAACGTTTGGATTCTTCTCTGCTAGCTGCTTATTAGTAAATTACGACAGAATTAGATAGCAAGTGTTAATAGTTCTCTTCGGGTAAAATCAAACACCACCATTAGAATCAATAACTTCTAGTTGATACTCCTTACGTCCCTAATTTTATTTTAGTTTTGAGAAAGGAGGTACAATAACAAAGAAACCCCCCCCCCCCCCCCCCCGGGGGGGATCCAGGAGCGTGCCTTTACACTAGGCTAACTCATTTGTACTCCTTACGTCCCTAATTAAGAGTCCGTGTTTGTCTTTCGCATCCATTAAAAATGCACTAGATTCCATCACAATTAGAACAAAAGTTGTTTCTAATAGTGACTTTGGACTTCATAATGTCCTGAAAAGGAAAGCCGACTCTTAATTGGAACATCTCAAAAAGGAATAGTGGACTCCTAATTTGGGACAGAGGGAGTAAATCCTAGCAATCAATAATCACTTACATGGCATGGCAATTAAATAAGTAAAGAATAAATGCACATCTGTAACAAGCTGATTACCCACTCTTGACTTTTCAGTTTTCACTCTTTTTGAAGGATAAACTACTTTCATCATAATTGCTTGCTATGATGAGGTTGGGATATTTATTGTCACTAAATGGAAACTGATCTCTTAATTAGAGACGTCCCAAAAAGGAACATCTAAGAACTTGCGTGGGAGGTGTACAAATAGTTCATATAGAATCAACTTATCAAGCTTGTAAGATTAACAAATTCTCAAGTAGATGCATGCCAATATAGATGAGGATTTAAGTTTTTACTCACATTATCAAGGAGATCATGGATTTCTGTAACAGGCATAGTGACAGCGGCGAAAACAATGGCACCAAACTTCCGTCTCTCAGTAGTTGGTGTGGAATATTCACCCTTTGCAACAGCTTTTAACTGGTGCAACACTTGTTTTACAGCAAGTTCAAATGGAACCTGGATATACACAACATATTGCTAAGATGAGTAGTCTCATATAGAATTGAAGAACACGGCCCCACAGGATAACAAAGAGAACGATCAAATCAACAATGACACTTTCTCCCTTTCTTTTGGGTATAGAGAAGGGAGGATGACTTCTTCCCCTCTCCCCCCCCCCCCCCCCAAAAAAAAAAAAATACACACACACTACACTGTCCAGTGGATCACTGAATGCTTATAACCAAACTGACTTTAGTTGATGCTTTTAAAGTATCTAAGGATAAACATTTTTCATGAAAATGCCCAACGGTGTTTGATTGGCTTTTTTTTCTAAATTCAATTCCCACTTTTAGAACATGTGCATTTTCAAGGCAATGAGGAAAATGTTTTCTTTGGGGGGAATGCTTGGGCAATTTGATATTCTAATCTATCAAGATCAATTAAAAAAGATCCATCATAAATATTTATGGCGTAGAATTGCAATCAAACACACTACACTACATTTTTCATGCAACTCAATTCTAGGCAATTCAATTGCACTCTTTCCATGCAAATGCAATCAAACGCACCCTAAGTAAATTTGAAGCCAACGAAAGAAACATTACCTGAATGGAATTCAGATATTCTTCATTCTGAAATAAAATTTGGCGTAATTGCTTCTCCCATTTAGCCCACTCCCCTGCATATGTTCCTTTGGTGGACTCCAATCTGAGTCCAGAAACAAAGGGAGAATACATAAGTGGTGCCATGAGCATAAATTAACAAGATGAAAGTCTACAATTACAAATTCTACAGACAGAACTTTATAACAGCACCCAAATTGTAATAAATGAATTAAAGTAAGAAGCAGCAAAGGGCATGTTATATTGTCTCTTACATTTAGTGGTTTAGAACATGTTGACCTTTCAGTTCACATTTTATATTAAGCTTTTGTTGCATCTCAACCGCAAGAAATGTGTATAAAGCAACATAAATATTTCTACCAACCTTCCATGCCTGTTAGTATGAAGCTTGTATAGATTTATTCCCTCCTCCAAAATGGACTTCACAGGGTCAGGTAGAGGACTCCTGCATAAAAAGGAGAAAAGAAAACATGCTGCTGTAAGTGCTGGAAAGGAAGAAATAAGTAAACAATAAGCAATATCGTTCGACTGGTCGCCCATAACTAGAGCAAAATAAATTTGTGTAGCAAGCGAAAATATAAAAAGAGTTCACTCAAAAGTAATAAAAGTGAAGTTACAGGTAACTCCATTGATTTCTGACATGCTAGCAGTAGCAACCAGTACATATACCGTCCAAAACTAAAGTCAAAACGGCAAGAACGCAGAGTGGCTGTACATCCCACTTTGTGCCTCCGTCCACATACGTCCAAAACTAAAGATGCTCAAGCTACTATAAAAATATAAAGCACATGTGCATATTGTTCAGAAGCATGGACACTTGCAAGAACGCAGAGTGGCTGTACATTCCACTTTGTGGACGGAAAAGATGCTCAAGCTACTATAATTTTTATTTTTTTTGATATGCTACTATAAAATTATAAAGCATGTATACATATTGTTTAGAAGCATGGACACTTGTAAGAACGCAGAGTGGCTGTACATCCCACTTTGTGCCTCCGTCCACATTTTAGATATAACTTATCGTTTAGATATGCATCAAATACATTTTACGAGCCCGTGGGTTAGTATAAATTTATTTGGAAGATATGTCCAACACTTCTTGGACGAGAAGATTATACACCGGTATGTTATTTCCCATATATATATAATTACACCCGCTTGCATGCATAACTTATTACTAACTTATATTTTACGTAATATAGTTGCTTGTAGATAATAATTAACATATTATAAGTTTCAAATTGATGCTATACAATAATTTTTTTCTTGGTATTATTCGTTTAATCATATGCGATTAATCCCTCCAAGCACCAACACTGAAAAAAATGGATAAAACTGAAGAACAACTAATATGAGAAGTCTATTGTAGGAGGAAACACTTCTCACCTATCAGGCTTCAGTAAAGGCATCTTCACAAGTGAACCAAATCGTTCAATAAGCTCAGTCTCAAACTCTTTGCGACTCTGAGAAATGTAAAAAGGATTTTTAAAAAATGTACTGTAGCAAGAGAACTCTAGAAAATGTAATAGGTAAATTCGCATCATACCTTGCCATCGTAAAGGTGATAAAACATTAACAAAACATAGCCAGCATTTGGAGATTCCCCGTCGAGATTCCCCTTCAAATTTTACATTACAGGAGAGAAGTATCAGGAATGTGGCAAAAAGAGTCGTGAAGTTTGGGACTACAATCACAGTTTGAAATGAAAACATACAGGATGATTAACCCGATGAAGCACTCGGATTATGAAAACCGCTAATGCATCAAGAGAGAAAGGATTTGATTCAGTTCCTGTACAATTTGGCCGGAAATGGAGGAGAAAAAACAAAGTTAATAAGCATATGTGATTAATGAAAATGGAAATTCTAAATATAAATAAAACCTTATAAAGGTATGTACTATTCAAGTATGACGGAATCGATATATATATTGGACACATGCATGAAAACAAGATATCACCACATAATTCAGAAAGAAAGAAAGACATAATGACAGAAAGAATCTAGATCCTGTTCTCAATGTATATTTAATTAAAAAAAATGGAGATAAAGAATCCATTATTACGCGCTTTCTAATTCTACCAGGGTTGGTGCTACAGAGCCTAAGATGACTGTTTAATATTGACCGTCAAAGTCCATGAACATCATTATAACCTTATTACAGGCATCATCTAGCATCAGTAAGCAGGAAAAAATCAACAGTTCATTTGAAAGGCAAGGACCACTGGTACCAAAGTTGAATGAGAGAGAAGATAAAATGAATACAATATAATCACCTTCAGAATCGGGTACAACTGGTACTGCAGATGTTTTCGTGCCTCGGCTCATGATCTCAATCTGCCAAAATGGGAAAGAAGACATGAGAATATACATACATATATATATATATATATATCTGTGTGTGATTGTCTCCTCTATCAACATGCATCCCAACAGAGGTCATACCACCCACTGTGCAAGAGAGAGAGAGAGAGAGAGAGAGAGAGAGAGAGAGAGAGAGCTTCCAATTTATGCATAGATGTATTTAGAATACACAAGCATACAAGTACGTATTCAAGAAAATATTTATATGAAATTTATGACTATTTCAGTTCCAGTTGTACCTGCTGCGTATATATAGAGCAAAAGATTATATACACCTAATTGTAGACAAGAATTTGTTCAACTGGACCTCCATAACACAGAATCTCAGCCATTACATATTAACGGCCGATTTTGCGTGTTTCCCCATATTGTGCGGACCATAATACCATGAAAATAATATAGTTCAAATAACTTTTTCTTTCATTCAATGAAACGAGTAGAGAAAAAGTGTGAAAATTAAAAAATATGACACATGATAAAACTGATCACCAGACAATGTTTTGTTTTTGTTTTTCATTTTTTTGTGAGAAATTTAGAGCGTCCACTGTTTTCTTGGATTCTTCCAGATGCACTCAATGACCTATGAAATATATGTGCAGTATATCCTGCACCATGGAATGGACATCCAACAACCTTATTCAGATATATTAATATAGAAGTACTTTAGGTTTGTAAAACCCACATATGAGCCAAGGACTTCCCCACATGATTGATTTTAGAGAAAGTACCGGTGCCAAAAGAAATGGACAATTAGAGGAGTGATTAGCAGAAGGGAGGCTGGGGAAGAGAAACTTGTTGAGGTCAGTGTTGGTGTGTATAGGTGGTGGGGGTTGCCAAACAGAGGGAGGGTAGGGTCCGTTATTTGGAGAAGTTCCTTCTTTTTTTTTTCCATCTTCGCTCCTTTTTTTCCTTGAAAAGAGGGTGGGTTACATAGACCACTATTAGGTGTGAATAGAAGCACTCTTAGTTATATTTACATATACTTGGTGCATGCTTTGTGCTTGTAAAGGAGGAGAAAAGAAGAGGTGAAGGAAAGAATAAATAAACGTAAGTCACCTGTCTCCAAACTTCTTCATTTGGTGCATTCTTGTCAGCAAGAATAATAGAAGAAGGTTTTTTCCTGCGTTCATCAGCAACTTTCTGCCAATATTTTCCTGCAAAAGTTCAGAAAACCTAAAAGTAAATTTCAATAAAAAAATTTACATAAAAAGAGCTAACCAGTCTAGCGTGATCATAGTTTGATAACTTGATATACTCACAGTACTTAAGTGTGAAACATTTTCCAATCTCAACATTACAACAATGTTAAATGCTTACATTATAACCAAATCCCTTGCATATATGCTTCATACCCAAAGAACATGGGACTTTTGAGAATGAATAAAATGCCCATACATTTAATTTTCCTTCATCTCATCACATAGTCTTTCCTTATACTTTTCTGCTAAACGACCTGTTCAAATTTATTTCTGACAAGTTCAGTAATATAATTTTCTTTGGCGATAGAACGAGCAAGCTCTGATTACTCTGATCTAATGACCAAACTCTCAATTATGAATTATCTATTTCAATACTCCCTCATTCAATATCACAGGCAATACTAGTAGCATTGGCGAAAAAAATTAGGTCAATTACGACAGCATAGCAATTTGCATGCTTTGCTAGCAGTTTCTGAATAGTTCTTACTGGCATAGAGCAGAAGAGAAAAATTGGTGAAATTACAGCCATACTAGAAAATGGAGCTGAGGTAGTTGGAATGGCATCAGTCCAGTCCATCTTAGCCCAGTGGCTCATCATTCCTTAAACAGATTTCAGTGCCACTTAGGCTGAAAGGAGAGCAGAGAATGTTTGAGAATGTCGTAATTATTCAAATTCCAGCAATTTCTGATTTTTCTAATCTGACCCGAGAACCCTTTTTTTTATAAGAAACAAGATCTCATTAATAAATCAAAAAAGTACAAACTGAGAGGGGACAAGGAGTCCACCACCAAATCACATAACCCAAGAAAAAGAAATATATAAAGCCAAATTCCACAGCCAACAACACACCCTTGAACAAATTATACTACTCTCCAATTGAAAACTATCAAATGCTAACACGTAGACGGGCATTTTCTGCATAATGGAACGGGCCATTTGAAATGTTTGTGTGAGAGTTGTTGTGCAGCGTTTCACCTAGCATGCATGCTATCTGCCAACTTGGCATATTGCCATATTCACACGCAATTTGCAAGTAAGAAATACAAATCCAAATGCAATGTTGGTGTTTTCCAATATCGTCTAAAAAACTTATTTCGCAGTTTCCAGTAGCAAAACACAATTTTGGCATTTCATGAAATCGTCTGGAGAGACTAAGAATGCTTGGACCAAAATTTTTTATTCACATTTTGAAGGAGTTCTATAACTTTGGTATCCAATCCAATTATCATGGAAAATAACAAGTTTGGAAAACTAATATGCCCACAGACGGTTCAAAAACTATTCTAACATCCTAATTACTTAATTAAAATATCAGGTGCGTGTGTGAATAACGGTGTTTTTGTGGGAGTATATTTTATCTATGGTATTTAAATTAGTTATGGTATTGTTTATTTGTTTTGGTCCAAAACATACCATAGATAGGTATTTTAATTATGGAGTCTTTCCTACGTTATTTATATCCTTTACTTTTCTTTCCTTTATTGCTATCTTAGGGTTTAGTTTGAGTTCTATACATACCCACTTTGGGAGTCTATGTAATCACACGATTATTAGTACAATTATCAATACAACTCTCATATTATCTCTTCTCTTTATTTATTTTCTCGTATACAATTCAACTCGGTATCAGAGGCACTACAAAATCCTCCTCTTCTGTCAGCGGGCGACCCACCTTGTCATCCACTGGACGGGAGTCTTCTTATATATACAGTTTCGTCTTCTTAGTGACACAGTGCGATGAATAGTGTTCTAAACAGTATTATGTGAATAGTGATATGAACAGTAACATGTAAACAGTCATTTGGTGAACAGTGCGCTGCAGTACATGTTAGCAGCGCATGAACAGTGTCCGTGAAGCAGTGCAAACAGTGCCCACGAACAGTGTTCATGAACAGTTTAACCCCCAGGCTGATATTTGTTGCACATGACTGCAATCTTAGGGTTTAAGAGAAACCCTAATTCAAAGGAGGAGGAAATAATCTTGGTTTGGTGGTTGAGTTTGCTGTTGTTACAAAGGGTTAAAAAACCCTAGTCACGTAATTCCATGTTATGAATTTAAGGGTATGATAGTAAATTGGCCAGCTTAGTGAGACGATGTCGTCGGAAGAGGATATGCTTTATGCTTTTCTTTTTCTTTTTCTTTTATTGTATGTTCTTTTATTTTCCTTTTATTAAATTTGGAGCATGTGAGCAGGTGAGATTGTTAGGAGCATGTGGAGTAGGAGGGGAGAGAACGTGAGGGAAATATTGTCTTCTCCTCCTATATATGGTTGTATTGCTCAGCAAGTCAGGATAATGAGAAATTATTAGCAAAATTGCTATTTGGCTCTGTAGGTGTAGACCCCTCAGAGAGTTTCCCCTTTATAAACCCTAAAATTCCTTCAAAATTCACCACAAGTGGTATTAGAGGAGTGACGATCACTCGACGGCTACTATGGCAGACGGAACTAGGCTCAAAACCATCAAAGAAACCAATCAGAAGAATGATGCCGCCTTACAAGAGTTGGGGGCTCAAGTGAGGCAACAAAGTGAACTGCTACAGCAACACTTGGATCATAGCAAAGATTTTGAGGCTCGAAGAGGCTCGAATGGAGGCCAGAATGGAAAGCATGCTACAAATGATCAATAAGAAGTTTAATACGGCACAGAGCAAGGCAAAACAAGTAATACAGCAGATCTGATCGTAGAAGAACCACAGGCGACCCTGGTACCAGTCGAGAAAACTTGGAATCATGATTCGGGAGGGAACCAGTATGTCAAATCTGCTCAAGTTTATTTGCCTTACTTTGATGGAAGTAATCCAAGGGCATGGATAAGGAAGTGTAAGCAATACTTCAATATCTACCCTATGGATGATTATAGGAAAGCTGGTTATGGCATCTATGCATATGCAAGGGAAGGCTGGTATATGGTATCAGGATGTGATTGAAGGGAATACTCAGATGACTTGGGAAATGTTTATGACAGAAGTCAACACCCGATTTCTAGAAATGGGGCATGATAGTGTCTTAGGAGAATTCAATAAGCTCCATCAGGAAGAAACAATTTTAGAGTACCAAGAGCAGTTTGAGGAATTAAAAGCCCTCATGGCAGCCAAACATAGAGGTTTGGATGAAGAGTATTACATTCACAGTTTTACTAGTGGACTGAAGGAAGAAATTAAGGTAGTAGTGCAAATGTTGCTTCCCACCACTCTTAATCAAGCTTTTCACATAGCCAAAGTGCAAGAGGCAGCCATGAACCCACAAGCAAAAAAGACCAAAAACACCATCAAACCAGCCACTAGCACCACTATCTCATACACTTCCAAATTCGCCCCCTCGATTCCCAAAAATACTGCCCCAAACCAAACTCATTTCACTCCCAAACCCACCATCCAGCTTTTGAACCCGACCTCAAAAACCAGCACCACAGCCACTTCACCCCCTATTAAAAAACTTACCTATGCTCAAATGAGGGCTCGAAGAGAAAAAGGGCTTTGCTATAATTGCGATGAACAGTTCAAGCCTGGTCATAATTGGAAGACCCAACAATTGTTTATGTTGTTGTGTGATGACACGGAGGGGAGGAAATTGATTTAGAAATCGAAGAACTCAATGAAGAGGGAGCAGAAGAGGTGGGCGTATCAGTTCATGCTTTAACTGGAGATGTGGAGCAGGATACCATTCGAATTGAAGGCAGAATCAAGAAATGTCCCATCACCATTTTAATTGATAGTGGCAGCACTCACAGTTTTATAGACCCCACTGCCATTAAGAAAGGAGGATACACCGTGGAACCTACTGGACAGTTTGTAGAAACAGTAGCAGATGGCAACAAAATGGTATGTGATTCTAAGTGTTCAAAATTAAAGTGGCATATGCAAGGCAATGATTACGAAGCAGAAGTGAGGGTACTAAAATTGGGAGGTTGTGACATGGAGTTAGACTGTTAAGCACTAATTGGTTGAGGTTGTACAGTCCCATTTTGTTTGATTTCAAAACTCTAAAGCTGTCATTTAAAAAAGATGGGAAGAAAGTGACATTAAAAGGACTAGAGGGTAGTGCAACCCTTAAATCTATGTCAGGCAATGCCCTGAAGAAACTGATCAAGAAAGGAACCAGTGGTTTATGCAGGCAGTTCTTTGCTATTACAGCTATACCACAAATGATAGCTAGTGACAATAAAGTGGCTGAGCTAGTGGAGGAGTTCCAGGACATTTTTGCAGAACCTAAAGCCTTACCACCACCTAGACCATTTGACCACCACATTCCCTTGAAGCCTAACACCGAACCCACCAATCAAAGGCCATACAGATACCCATATGTCCAGAAAACAGTGATTGAGCAGTTGATTCAGGAAATGCTAACTAGTGGCATTATCCAACCTAGCCACAATCCTTTTGCTTCCCCGGTTATACTTGTTAAGAAGAAGGATGGGTCTTGGAGGTTTTGTGTAGATTATCGAAAATTAAATGATTGCACTATTAAAAACAAGTACCCAATTCCCATGATAGAGGAGTTGTTAGACGAATTACAAGGGGCCACTGTGTTCTCAAAAATTGATTTGAGAGCAGGTTATCACCAAGTGAGGGTCAACCCTGCAGATATGTTCAAGACTACCTTTCGAACCCATGTTGGACGTTTTGAATTCAAAGTTATGCCTTTTGGGCTGACCAATGCACCTGCCACATTCCAGTCTCTTATGAATGAAATCTTTAAGCCATATTTGAGGAAGTTTGTGTTGGTTTTTTTTGATGATATCCTTGTATATAATGCCGACATGAAACAACACTTGCAGCATTTGAGACAGACCTTCCTCATTTTGAGGAAGCAACAACTTTATGCCAAGAAGTCTAAATGTACTTTCGCTCAAAATCAAGTAGAGTATCTGGGACATATCATAAATGGTAATGGAGTAGCAGCAAACTCACACAAAGTGGATAGCATGGTGAACTGGCCTAAACCAACCAATATCAAGAGTCTCAGAGGGTTCTTGGGTTTAACCGGGTAATACAGGAGATTTGTCCGAAATTATGGGCTAATAGCCAAACCCCTCACTGATCTCTTGAAAAAGGGGAACTTCAAATGGAATCAATAGGCAGAATGGGCCTTTGAGCAACTGAAGAAGGCCATGTCCACCACACCAGTCCTCTGCTTACCTGATTTTTCCAAGCCGTTTGTGATTGAAACAGATGCTAGTAACACGGGTGTAGGAGCAGTACTTATGCAACAAGGTAGACCCCTCTCTTATTTTAGCAAAGCGTTGGGACCAAAAAGCATGGGCCTTTCCACGTATGAGAAGCAACTGTTGGCCATAGTGCTGGCAATTCAAAAATGTAAATACTACTTGGTGGGTAATCATTTTGTAATCCACACTGACCAGAGAAGCATTAAATACTTCATGGATCAACGGATGTCCACCATGCTTCAACAGAAGCGGGCTATCAAATTATTGGGCTATGACTATGGGTGTAAATGGATGTCAGAAAATCCGAATCCGATCCGTATTCGAATTTTGTGGATACTTATCCGAATGGATATTCGAAAAAAAGGATTTGGATAGTGTTTTTAAATATCCGAGGAAATGGATAAGGATATGGATAACGATAGTATTCGACCTGGATAATCCGTATCCGAGATAGATTATCCATATTTGCGGATATCCGTTTTACTGGATATCCGTATCTACTATAATTTTGTATATGTTATGTATATATACATATATATTCTCTCACCCTTAGAAAAATCGGCCATGTTTAGTTTGGTGTTCATAAACTACCTAAATTCACCAGTCTTTTAAACTAAACAAAAAAAAAGGGGTTAGAAAAGAATAAAAAAGAAAAAGAAAGACCTAAGTTGTATTTACAACATATATATATATGTGATTTTTAGAATGAAAAGTTTAAGACCATATCAAATTAATTTAAATGGTAATGATTTTCAATTTGAATTTATTATTTGCATTTATACAGTGGTTATCTTATAATGTAATATGAATCTTATTGGATTATATCATGTCAAAATTTACTATAAAATGTAACCTTTTATTTTAACAAGTTTTGAATTGCTTTGTTTTACTTCTCGAGTTAAAACTTGTAAAAGATTTCATCTTAATTAATAAATCAACTAGTTAAATATATTTTTAAGATTGCTTTAAATTTTTGCACTAACAAAATATAGTAGCAGAAGTACAATAAGAGAGGAAAAATATAGCATAGTTGTTCAGGAAAGACGTACTGGCTAATCTGATATCATGTCTACCTAGTGCCCAACCCTATTCTCCAGATCACTGACATTGCATGTGGATTCTCCGATCTATAAAGAGATAGTCAATCTTAAACGGTCGAGAATTTCATGTAAAAAGGACCAATGATCTGAAATTGACCTTTTTTTCTTTTTTCCCTCATGCAATAGTGAGGGCAAAGGTAGAATTCTATTATTTAACAACATATCTATAGTTATATAAAAAAAATGGATAGGGTAATTATCCGAATCTGAGGAATCCGATAAGATAAGGATAAGAATAGTTAAATCTACTATTCGAAGAGATATGGATAAGGATTTGGATAGCCTATTTAAAAAAGGATAAGGATTATGGATAGTGTGGTATCCGGTCCGTATCCTATCTGTTTACACCCCTAGCTATGACTATGAAATTAAGTACAAAAAAAAAGAGTAGAAAACAGGGCAGAAAATGCCCTAGCTCGATCACATGGGGAAGGGGGTCAATTACAAGCTATTGCAATGGTGAAACCACAATGGATGGAGGAGGTCCAAGGTAATTATGAAGAGGACAGTCATCTGGCAGCTATCATTACATCCTTACTCATCAAACCAGATAACCAACCTCAATGGACATTTGCTGATGGAATTCTAAGGTATAAGGGACGAGTTTGCATTGGTGCAACTGGACCACTACGGGCTAATATATTGGCAGCTCTTCATTCTTCATCAAAAGGTGGACACTCCAATATCCTCAGCACCTATCAAAGAGCTAAACCGCACTTCTATTGGCAAGGCATGAAAAATGATATCAAAGAATTAGTCACCACTTATGATGTGTGCCAACGAAACAAGGGAGAGCAAACACACCCAACTAGACTATTACAGTCACTGCCCATACCGGATCAAGCTTGGAAGCACATTACCAGGGTTTTATTGAGGGACTTCCTAAATCAGAAGGTAGGGAGGTTATCTTAGTAGTGGTGGACAAACTTACCAAGTATAGTCATTTTGTGGGGCTCTCCCATCCATTTACGGCTTCTAAAGTAGCTAGATTATTCATGGATACTGTGTACAAATTTCATGGCCTACTAGAAACCATCATCACAGATAAGGACTCCATTTTCCTTAGCTCTTTTTGGCAGGAGCTATTCAAGTTGCTTGGCACCAAGCTCCACATAAGCATGGCTTACCATCCGCAAACAGACGGACAGATAGAACGAGTTAATGCATGCCTTGAAAGTTATCTTCGGTGTATGGTGGGACACAAGCCAAAAACTTGGCATAACTGGCTCTCTATAGCTGAATATTGGTTCAATACTCATTACCATTCTCGACTATAAATGACTCCTTTTCAGGCCTTGTATGGTTATATACCCACCTTTCAAGGGTGCTCCATCATTTCCTCCACATCAGTAGCTGCAGTTGATGATTATATGCAACCGAAAAAGATTGTTTACCAGATGGTCAAAGAGTCCTTAAAAGCAGCTCAGGTGCGAATGAAGGCCTATGCAGAATAAAGGCAGAACGGAAAGGTCATTCGAAGTAGGAGACTGGGTATATCTGAGATTACAGCCCTACCGGCAAAATTCGATAGTGATCAAGAGGAATTTGAAGTTAGCTGCCAAGTTTTGTGGACCTTATCAAGTCATTGCAAAGGTGGGAGCAGTGGCCTATAAACTTCAATTACCCTCTACTTCCAAGATACACCCTGTTTTTCATGTATCACAGTTGAAAAGGAAATTAGGGCATAAACATGTTACCACTCATCAACTTCCCCAAACTGATTCTGAAGGGCAAATGTTGATGGCTCCGGTCGCGGTTTGAGACCGAAAGCTCGTCAAAAGAAATAACAGACCAGTGGTTCAGGTTTTAATTCAATGGTCTCACGCTGCTCTGGAGGATGTGCCTGGGAAGACGCTACTTTTATCCAGTCTCAGTTCCTTCAATTTGATCTTTCAGGACAAAGATGTTAATGGGGGAAGTATTGTTATGAATTAAGGGTATAATAGTAAAATGGCCAGCTTAGTGAAACGATGTCGTTGGAAGAGGATATGCTTTATGCTTTTCTTTTTCTTTTATTGTATGTTCTTTTATTTTCCTTTTATTACAGTTGGAGCATGTGAGGTTGTTAGGAGCATGTGGAGTAGGAGGGGAGAGAACGTGAGGGAAATATTGTCTCTTTTTTTATATAAGAAACGAAAGATTTATTGCTATTCAAAGAAAGTTACATCAAAGAAAAAGCAATAAAGATAGCAGTGGATGAGAAAACCACTACAAAGATGCGACAACTCAACCCAAAACAGCAAGAACAAAACCAATCAGACCAAAAAACTACAACAATCCAACTCAAATAAAAGCCTATCAGTACTATCAAATAAATTAGCTGCCCTAGCCCAAAGACCAATCAAAAATCTCAAGTGATCCCATAAGCTAGATATTGATATGCTGTATGGCTCAGCAAGTCAGGATAATGAGAAATTATTAGCAAAATTGCTATTTGGCTTTGTAGGTGTAGACCCCTCAGAGAGTTTCCCCTTTATAAACCCTAAAATTCCTTCAAAATTCACCACATTCCATTGTGGTATATTTCGAGTCTAGCCCTGGCTATCAAAGTTCAGCTGCATTGATTCATACCTCCCCTCAATTGTCGAAGAATATCCCTTGGTTTGGCAGCTTTCCGTATCCTAGAGCCTCATAGCATCCTCTTTTGTTTGATTGTTTTTTATACCCTCTGTTTTACTTACGTTATCGTCTCGTTTGTTGATAGGATTTCACACTCTTTGTTGACAGGACATGTTCCACCACTCCGTGTTAATGGGTGTTTTGCCCTTTGTTGATAGGTGTTTCTCACTTCTTGTGGTTTGAATCTTAGTGGGGGTTCATTTGTTTTTGAGTGATGGTACAATCCTATGTTGGTAGGTGTTTACACCTCTTCTTAGAACCTTAGTCGAGGTTCGCATATTGTTTGTGGACGAGCGATGAAACTCTTTTTATTGGTGTGTTTATGTTGTAGTGGTGACATGTTGTGTTGAAGTCAAGATGAGGCTTAGTATTAGTGTGACGGATGATGAAGTACACATTGTTTGGTGTTTAAAAGTACACCTTGTGTGTGGTGCCATTTTATGTGGCTTTGGTTATTAGTGAAGATGACTTTCAATGAGGATTGGCTACATGGATATGATGATCCCCTTAAAGTGCTACCATTCTGGCCTTAATTTGTTTCAAGTTGGGCTTGTTTGTTCAACATGCTCCAACTTGAGGGGGAGTGTTGGAAATCAAGATATTATTATTTGTCGGAGTATATTTATCTATGGCATTTATATTATTTATTGTATTGTTTATTTGTCTTGGTCCAAAACATACCATAGATAGGTATTTTAATTATCAAGTCTTTCCTAAGTTATTTATTTCCTTTACTTTTCTTTCCTTTATTATTATCTTAGGGTTTAGTTTGAGTTCTATATATATTATTATTTGTCTAAGTATATTTTATCTAAGGTATTTATATTATTTATGGTATTTGTTAGGAACCATCTCACCCAAAAGCTTAAGCTATTAGGTAGTGGGCCAACAATATATATCATGCTTTTCAACACCCCCTTCACGTGCGACCCCTACTTGCACGTGGAGAGACAAACCAAACCAAACCACAATAATGTGCATACTGCACAAACACAAACGAGGAAATAAATGCAAGCGGGAGGATTCGAACCCGAGACCTTACAGACTTTGACCTCTGATACCATGTTAAGAACCATCTCACCCAAAAGCTTAAGCTATTAGGTAGTGAGCCAACAATATATATCATGCTTTTCAACAATATTGTTTATTTGTCTTGGTCCAAAACATACCACAGATAGAAATTTTAATTATCAAGTCTTTCCTTAGTTATTTATTTCCTTTACTTTTCTTTCCTTTATTGTGATCTTAGGGTTTAGTTTGTGATCTATATATACCCACTTTGGGAGTCTTTTTAATCGCACAATTATCAATACAACTCTCTTATTATCTCTTCTCACTTTATTTATTTTCTCGTATACAATTCAACTAAATGCATATATTAACATGCTCATTCAAAAGGTATCAGCAATCACTAGAGAAGACCTCGTACCTTTGATAAGATCACCCATCAAACTATGAACTGGACGATTCTCCCCAAATGATCCAGTAGCACTTAATATTTCCTTACAAAGGGCAGATTTAGCACAACCAGGTATTCCTGGAAATGGCAAATAACAGTTAACTGCCGAAATGAATTGATAAAAGCCAAGCTGGAAAGCGATAATCCATATGATTACATTTGAAGAAGATGGTTTCCAAATCCCATTGAACTTTTCTAAAAACCATAATCAAGCAATTTACACAATTTTATAAATTTTAAGACAGGAAAACAGGTTAGATCTTAAGCTATCAATATAAAGTTTTACCAGGAAAGAATACAATTAGACCCTCGTCCTTTGGAACAGCGTCCTTGACAGAGGGACTAGGGCTTGACGGTGCTACATCCCTCTGTGTCTGAAGGTCACCCTCTTCATCTCTGTCTCCCTCAACAATGGCCATGAAATCTTCAGATCTTACCAGGTCTCCAGCAGCTCCTATTAAAGCTTGATTCTGTGCACTCCGTTTTGCGTACTGTTCAAGGAAAGGCTCAACTTCACTAAGATATATGGATGATGATAATTGTTTATGTCCGTACTTCCTTCGTATGTACACAGCCCTGAACATGAAGGAAAATTCTTTAATCATGCAGAACAAAAGAAAGTTATCTACAAACTAAAGTAGACAAAGTTCAGTAATGATGCAAGGTATTGATTAAAATCAACATTACCATTCATCCAGCATCTTGCTAAGTTCCCTCTGCTTGGCTGCTGAAGTATTCCAGATTTTCATTTGCCTATAGTTGTTAGTGAAAGATTACAAAGACGTCATCACATAAATATTAGAAATTCATTAGGACTTGGAGTGGGCACTATAATTCTTAATGGCAACAAAAATAAACTTGGATCACATTATTTCTTACTCTCTACGACTAGGCCCCAGTAGTCGGATACTTTATAAGGTTCAAAAATGGAGTGTGGATACAGACATAACATCAATACATATCCAATATCCAAATAAGTATTCGTTCGACTTAATGGACAATTTTGACTTCTGGATATGGCATGAAGCCATGAACACATCATGGTTACTGGTACGGCTATTTCAGATGCTTTTTCTTTATGAAGGCGGCCGCAGGAGCAGGGGTTGGGGTGGTTATGTCCGTATGCGATTAATTTTAAGAAGTTACAGTAAAGTTTACAAATAAAGAAGATATTTACACTAGAATTATAGTGGACCACATCGATATGACATGGGATACCACTTTTGAGACCCATGTTACTTTGCCTTCAACAGTTTTGATTAATACAACCATTTACTACCTTACCACATTTTTATGTACACACGTATATAACACAACAGATATTATGTTATCACCTTATTCTTGTTGTATCGGAATGGTATCAACTTACCTGCAACATATCCAAAAGTCCCCCACCCCACCCTGCCTCCCCCCCCCCCCCCACCGCACCCCCCAAAAGGCCCACACACCCAAAAAAAAAAGAGGGAGAAGAAGAAAGAAAGAAAAAACCACCCATCCCCGAAGGAAAATTAAGTGATGTGGCTATGATGCATGAAGATCCACAATGGTAAAACTGGAAAATGCGTAAGAAATGGCAGGCGGAGTAAAACTAATTACGTATGAAATTATTAAATGAAAGACACTAAAACATAACTACACAGAGAGAGCCAAAATGTTTATGTCCAGACTCTTTATTTTATTTGTTATAGGAAACAATAATTTTATAGCAAATAATGAAATTACAAAAGAGAAATTCAAAAGGAGAAGAAGCCCTCTATAAAATCAAGATCAGAATCAGAAAAGGAGTACATCCCAGCTCCAAAAGGCCAATACCAACATCCAACCCCTTATAGCATAAAATGAAATACGCGGAGATCCCTAGATTAAACTAGACTGTAGAGAATCAGTTTTTATAATTCTAGGTAAGCAGTTCCAGTCCAAGTACTAGCTGTCTATGCACTAGCAACTATCAAGAAAAACGAATGTGTTCGCACATGCACAGAGGGTTATAGATTAGTCAGATGACTTTCTGGTAAATTATCCTACACTTCAATCTGATGATGCCCATGCAAGTACTTATGGAATTGCAAAAATCAACCACCCACCTGAGATTTAAACCACGACTCGATGAATGCAAAGTAACAAATCTGATGATACCCATGCAAGTACTTGTGTAATTGCAAAAATCAACCACCCACCTGACATTTAAACCACGACTCAATGAATGCACAGTAACAATCTTACCTCAGGTAGTATGCCTTGTAAGCAGCTGGACCTTCTTTGAAAAGAATTGACAAGCCATTCCTGATCAAAAAGGTTCGCAACTGTGCAGCAGAATATAAACGAATGATGAATTAGTTGGTGGATTGAAGAGACTAAAAAGGAACCAGGCAAAGAAACACAGATTTGTCAAGATGGACTCCGCTAATTAAAAATGGAAACAAGTTAACAACTTTGCATGCCTCTGGCCCATTTTTAAGATACTATTTTGAAAAAATCATAAAGCCTATCCTTTATGGCCTATTTTTTGATAAGAACAAACATTATATAAATAATGAAATAAGGCTTTGTTCATTGTGTGTGATTTACCAACTTGCAGGAATCCACAAATCATGAGATTTGAGTGAAATTTCTTTTTCAATTCCCGTGATTGGATGAATTCAAAGCTCTTCTTGATTGGTATTTACAGAGCTAATAGTTAGGGTCCTCTGGTGCATTTTCTATCAAAAATCAATATAAAGTAGGGAAGTTCTCTTTTCAGTCCTTAACACAGAGTTGTATGCTTTCATTTATGAAGGATAATAATCATTTTCAGAAGAACAAATATATGTAATACCTAAGACTGAAGACTAATCATTTATCACTGTTTTCTTATAGACCGTTGTGGCACTAAAGTTTCTAATGCAATGAATGGTTAGAACACTGCATAATTGCAAGGAATAACATATGACAAAGTAAAATAGTACTCTAATAGTCAGTACAATTCTAAAACTGCATCCCTCTTGGATAGATTTTTAATTAGCATTTTTTTGCAGGATTCTAAATGCAATGGAGATATAGAAATCTTCGTATTTTTTTTTATCAGAAACAAAGCTTATATAGATTAAAGAGAATCAAATACAAGCAGGAAAAGGACTGAAAGTGAATGAGAAGTCCACCAACAGCCCACACCAAAACAAAAAAAGAAAGCAAAAATGGACACTATAGCCCAGTAAACTACAACCAGCCTAACAAGACTACCCAGAACACAATGAAACTTTCTAGAGAGAGAAAGTATGAAAATTCTCTCTTTTCTCTCTCCTCTTTCCTATGAACGCCATGAATCACATGATGATTCCCGCCACCATTCCCCACCCTCCTCCCATCACCACCCCACCACTCTACCACCTCACATTACCACCAAACCACCCTATACCACCACAAAACCACCCTCCACCACCGGAAAACCACCATCACCAAAACCACTTTTCAACACTTTCTCAAAACCAACATCATTTTCAACCACAAAATCAATTCCCAATGGCAGATCTTGCCATTTTTCTACACAAAATGGCTGAAGGTCAAGCTATACATCATCAACAAATGACACAGCTCATTCACAGTTTTATTCCAGCTGCCACAGACCCACAGCTCCCACACTTCACAGTCCCCAGCATACCTGTAGCATTTTCTGTAGATTCTGCAAATTTTATGCAGAAAATGGGCAGTTCTACAGTCCAGTCAGTTACAGCGGGAACAGATCTGGTTAGGCCCCAAATGCAAGAATTTAATTCATCTAAGGATCAACAATCTCATGCTTTATACAATACCATTAGTGGTATTCCGGGTCCCAACAATCCACAAACCAGCCCCACAGTTTTTCAAAACCAGAATTCTCTTTTGCCCAACAGTTTGACAGCTGCTTTACTTGATTTGACTGCACAGTGTAATGTGCAGTCGGTTTCTGCTGCTTCTGGCACTTCTGCTCCAGCAGTTTCACAAGGCTCAAGGCCTGCATTTTCAACAGACTCTCCCACTTTTTCACCAGGCTCAAAGTCTGCTTTGTATGGTACTAGCACTCAACCTCCTTTACCACACATCTTTTCACAACCTTTTGCACCTTCTATTCCTGCCACCGCAGTGCAATCAGTCCCTGTGGCAACTGGAGCACAAGGCTCTATGCCCACTCCTACTCATTCTAACACTCCATCTATCTCTTCTTTGGAGAAAAACTTACCTACGCTTGGTATACCACGTCAGTGATCTGGTATACCAAGCCAATCAAAATTCGCCACGTCACCTGCTCTCACCCTCTCTCTGTCACGTCACTTTCCCCTCTCTCTTCCTCTCTCGCCACTGCCGGCAGCCTCCGGCCACCTCCGGCTTCTCTTCGGCGACCAACATCACTCCTCCGGCTCTCTCTCTCTTCCGGCGACGTCCACCGGGTTGGCGCGAGGCTCTACACCGCCGGCGAGGCTCTCTCTCCTCCTCTCTCTCCCTCTCTCTATCTCTCTCACCACCTCCGGTGTGCTCTCCGGCGAGAGGTGGTGATGGTGGTGAGATAGAGAGAGGAGGACGTCGCCGGAAGAGAGAGAGAGCCGGAGGAGCAATGGTAGTCGAGCTCCGGTGCCGGAGAGGAGGTGATGGTGGTCGCCGAAGAGAAGCCAGAGGTGGCCGGAGGCAGCCGGCAGTGGTGAGAGAGGAAGAGAGAGAGGAAAGAGAAGCCGGAGGTGGCCAGAGGCAGCCGGCAGTGGTGAGAGAGGAAGAGAGAGGAAAGTGACGTGGCAGAGAGAGGATGAGAGAAGGTGACGAGGCAAATTTTGATTGGCTTGGTATACCACGTGTGATCGCTGACATGGTATACCAAGTGCAGGTAAGTTTTTCTCCTTCTCTAGATCCTCTACTCCCTCTCCCTACCAACCAACTCCACACCTCAACTAGTTCTCAACTAACTAGATCACCCCCAACCAAAACCTTTGCTAGTTTATTAAAAAATTCGGATAACCTCACCCCCACCATTCTTGCTCCCATTCCTACTCCTTACATCAAAAGCAACCTTCTAGCTATCAAGCTTGATGAGTCAGTTTACCAAAAAGCAGTTCAGGCCTGCATTTTCAATCTCATTGGCAGACCTCTTCCAAAAGGATCCTCACCTCTCAAAGTTTCAGATCTTCACTCAAAACTTAATGCTAGATGGGGCATTAAAAGTGATTTTAAGCTTACTCCTATTGGCAAAGGGTATTTCTGTTTAAGATTCAAGAACCATTAAGATCAAAATCAGGCTTGGTTTAATGGGCATTTAAACCTCAATCCTTGTAGCTTTAGGCTGCAACCTTGGCAGAATGACTTTAACCCTGAGCTTCAACAACAAACTACCTCTATAACATGGGTTAGACTTTATGGAATCACACAGGAATATTGGGATCCATAACTACTGATTAGTATTGCCAGTCTTGTTGGCACCCCACATGCAATCGATCCTCATACCAAGGAGTTTGTTTTTGGTCACTATGCAAGAATTCAGGTTGAAGTAGATTTAGTTCACATACTCCATCAAAAACTTCTCATTGAAAGGGAAGGTTATAGCTTTGAAGTGCTTGTCACATATGAAAACCTCCCTAAATTTTGCATGCACTGTCACATTTTAGGGCATTTGGTGGGTGAATGTAGAAGTCTCAAAAAAGTGCAAGAAGAAGCTTCGAAATCCAAAGATATTGCCTCCAAACAGCGCCAGAATTTTCACAAGAACACCACTAATCTTTCTTTTGCTCCCATCAAAGCATCTGCTCAAAGAAACAAGGCTCAAGTTGTGCTTAATGATCCTGTCATACCTGCAGGCAAATCTGTTCATTCCATAAAAACAGGTAATGCTACCATCATTTCTGCAGCTCACATTGCTAATGATACAAACCCTCTTAACACCAACAACAGAAGCATACAAGATAATGTCCTTGCTCCTTTACTTTCAACCATTCAATCAGGCTCTAAAACTGATGAACAAAACTGCTCTCCTTCAGTTTTCTCTGCCAACTCCACCCAGCACACCTCATCCCCTTTTGTGGAATCTATTGTTCCTTGCTCCCTTAACAAAAACAAACCCTCCTCCACCAAAAATCCTTCTACCAATAATAGTTCCAGTTTCAACCAAAGTACTCCCATTCAGTCTGTTAATAGATCCCTCACAGATACACATGGCAGCAAATACACAGTCCCTTATCCTCTTCAGTACACTAGAACTAGAGTCTCTAATAAATTTTCTCCCCTCAAGGAGTACTTATTGGATGATGATGGTGAAGCATGGGATCAATCTTCTGAAGCCAATTCTCAGGAGAATCAAGAGATGTTTAACTCTCCAACAGGTTCAGAAAACTTTTTTGCTATTCATAGACCTCATTCCCTAAATGTTGAGGAGGCTTTAAATTGGGGTAATATGGCTGATGAGGGGCCATTTCCTTCATGGGAAGCTAGGGCAGATTTGGCTTTTGAAACTGCCTTAGCTAAGGACAACAATAATGAGGATTGCATTCAACTTTTGCAAAATGACAGATCATCAATTCTTAACCAACATTTTCCTCCTTTTGAAGGTAATATTTCTTTTTTTTGACAGAAACAAAACGCTATTAAAAAATAAATAAAGCAATACTTTACTAGTTCAAAAGCAAAATAGAAAAGGCTACAAAAATCCAAACGTTACAAAAAACCAAACAACAGTGAAAAGATGAAGCAGCTTCAGGATAGCTGCGTTCCAATTCCCACATAAATCTGAGACCGATAAAGATCCAACAGTTTCGAAGAGATGGCCCAAAATGATGCTAACTGCTTGATATTAAACCATACTTCACCGGCTTCGCAATATTTATCTTCAAATATTCTAGCGTTTCTTTCATGCCAAATTCCCCAAGCTAATGCTAAGCAACAACATTCCATAACATTTTGATTTCTTCTTATCCACTAAACTCCTCCAAGCCTTAAATCAATGATCTCCAATAACTCCGAATTCCTCCCTCGCCTTACTCCACATATAACTGGAGAAACTGCTGAACTAACCAATCGATACCACCTCCCTTTTTGCAATAAAAGAAGGAGAAATGACAGATTTGGCCTCTTTTTTTGGAGTAAGTCACAAGTAATCTTTTCCAAGACCAGCCAAGCAAAAACTTTCACCTTCGGAGGTACCAACTTTCCAAATAAAATTATGGGGCCAAAGATAGGATCCAATCGAATTGGTGAGCAAGTAAAGAACGATGAAGAGAATATACCAGAATCTAGAAACTTGAGAATTAGAAACAAATCTAACAATTCCAAAAAGTCCCCAATTTCCCTATCATTTAAATTTCTGAAATTCTAAGTCCCAGGAAAGAATCAATAGAATTCCAACGAATGATTGATGCAAATATTTGTTTTGAGAAATTCTATATAACCGGGGAAAAAGAGAAGCAAGAGTAGAATCCCCAACCCATATATCTTCCCAAAACCTAATGGAATTACACCCACTTTAATTGAATAAATGATTTAAATTTAACCATGACTAATGGCTTTCCAAGTCATGAGTGCCATTAGTAACAGTTTGCATCCCACCCATTTTCATGGAGTCCATACTTACTTTTAATTATTGGAACAATGCAATGGGAAATCTCCAAAGCCATTCCCTAATAAAGCTTCATTTTTCTGCAATGTTAGACATCCCCCTTTATCCTTACTTTTAGACCCAAATCCCAATTCAATAAATGATCACAAGTTCCCTCCCGAATCCTTCCCAAAAAAAATTCCTCATTAGTTTTTCATAGTATTACAACCGTAATTGGCAGCTCAAGGACCGACTCTTAACCTACCTCCCCTCGAAAGACATCCTGTTAACCTACCTCCCCTTGAAGGTAATATTTCACTACCTTCTATTCAACAAAATAGCCATCTTTCAGCTTCACAGTCCATACACAGCTCTCCAAGTGGGAAATTCATGAATCTCTCCTCTTCAACTTCACAACCCTCTTCCAATCCCACCAATAAATCAGGGGCTAATGACTCTAGGTATTTTCCATCTCCTATGAAGACCAGAGCTCAAAGGAAAAAAGGTGGAACAAATGTTTTGCCTTTGCACAAATAGAAGAAATTGTCAAAAGCAGCAAAAAGGGAAGCCAATTCACCACTGCTAGACATGACCCTGATGAGTATCAATGGCAGCTCCTCTTGGCAGACCAGAAGAAAAGAGAAAATGTTGCAAATCCCTATTGAAAAGAGAGAAATTGAGGCAGACACCTCTGATGCTCCCTCTAAAACATGGAAAGTGTGTGTGTATGCTCAAAATCATATGGACAAAGTGACATACAACAACCAACAATCAGCAATAGTAGATGCCACAGTTCCTCAGTAGGTTTTTGCTCTTTTCTGAAGAGGTATCTTGCTGGTTTTGTGCCTCCCAGCCAGCAGCATGTGCAGCTTCAATTCTGGCAGTTTCAGTGCACTACTGGCAGCTATGCTTTAGCTACAGCAGTGGCAATTTTTGCTGCAGTTTGGCTCGATAGGCATTTCTATGCCTTGCTTCAGTTTTTTGCTGCCCTTCTTCCTTGTATTTTGCACAGTTTTTGCTGTTAATTTTCTTTCTTTTTTTTCTGTTTTTTGGCCAATATGTTTAGGCTCTCTTTTCTTTCTTTTTGGCCTCCTGTTAGGCCTTGCCTTCCTTTTTTGAATTGCCTTGTGGACTTTTTGGTTTTTTCCCTTAGTCCATTATGCAATTTAGGCATATTTTTTGTGTTTTTTGGGTCTTGGGGATGGCCTTATTGTACCCCCCTCTTGTAATTCTTTTTTGGTTTTTCATGCTATTACTCTAGTGCCCATGATTGGGCATAGAGGACTTAAAAAAAAAAAAAAAACTACAACCAGCCTAACATCAAGCCTTCGAAAAAAAAAATATCAAGCCTTCAACATATAAAACCTGCCAAAACAAACAATCAAAACAAGACCCATCAAGGGCAAGGTAAGTTACAAGGCATTGAATTTTTACTAAAAAAGAAGAAAACCGCTCAAAGAACCACTAATTACAATCCGTTAGAAAAGGTTCCCCCGCACTAGTATGGTAGTACCAAATCACCATTCAGGAGGGATTCTATACTTGAAAAAACAAACTCAAGCTCTTCTTTTTAATCTGCTTATTAAAATTTTCCCTTTTGACAGTTTTTCTGAAAAATTCAGATACAGTTTTATTCTGCCTAAAGTCAAGGCAACTCAAGAAAGAAAAATGTCAAATTCTTTTTTTATTTTTTGATTGGAAGAAATGTCAAATACTCGAGAACGACATTATTCTTCTTTTTCCTATTCGACTAGGCTAAAAAAAGAACTACATTGTTCAGACACGTATCCAATATCCATTATATGTGCAACTTGGACTCCAACTTCTAATCTAAAAAATCAAATCCCATTTAACTAAATATGAAAGTACGGATAAGGTTAATTTTTTTATCATAAATTCCTGATCAGAAGTTCCCAGACAAGGACACATCTGCATATAAGATCCCAAGACCACACTCAGGTCTGTTTGTGTATCTTTTATATACATTATACACATACCTTATATGTAAGAAATTTCAATTTGATCATAAGATTTGCGTCATCATCCGCCAAACCATCTTTTCCTGATGTAACATTGCTATCATTGACAATTTCTGTTAGACCATCGTTGTTTCTAGCAACTTCAGCAGCTTTCTCCTTGCCCGCCTTGAACAGATTTATGTCAACAAAGAAACCTGGAGACAGTAAGACCAGCAGTTAATAATACAAATTTGGCCTATATACAAAAATCATTCTTATAATAAGTGACATTAGTTGTACATCCTTCAGAATAAATTGATGCAATGAGGATGCACTTTTTTATCTACTTCTTAGATTAATTGATGTAACAATGAGGCTTATGTTAAGGATCACAATTCAGTGACTTACTGCTAATGCCCAATAGATCTGATTATCATGTACTTAAATCTCACAGCATTATAGGCAAAAAAAGGGGGGGTACAAGAATGGGTGACGGATAATGGTCAAAATGCCCATAAGATGAACTGATGATGAATCTAGTTTTACCATTTGTCCTCTTTGCCAGTTTTCTATTATACCCACACAAATTCAGATAAGATCATTCACATTACCACGTGCAAATATCTCAAAACTGGAAGTGGAAACTTCCAAAAAAAGAGGACACCAACTCCACAAATAGTCAAATACCATGAGGGCTACCAATATAAAATTCTAATACTGTGTGGGATAAATAAAAATGACAAGGAAGAGGTTTACCTCGATATAATGGCCATAACCCTGGCTTGTACCTGAAACATACCAAGCTTTCTTCAATTGAAATTTCATTCAAAATGTAACATCTCAGAAAGTCAACACAATGTGAACATCATCTTTTGTCAGCACAAAGAGAGCATAAATGAATAATTTGCAGAGAATTAAAGCAAGACCTCATCTCTTTCTGGTACCGCCGAAATGCCGAATCACTGTGTACATGGATCACCATTTTGAAATGAAGATTGTCACTAGATACAGAATCAATTCTGTGAAAGTTATAGTAACACTTAAAAGCAGCAGGAAAGCGCTTTTCTCTCATCAAACGAATCATTTCCTGGATCAAGGGGGAAAAAGGAAAACGTAATAACTAATAAGGTTAACCCTGCATAAGAAAAGAGATCCAAGCCGCATGATAACTAATTATTACCTAAACAGGAAAAGCAAAAGCCACAATAACTTAAACTAACACTGAGTCATTAATCGAATATTGAAACAATCTCATTCTAAGTTCCACAATCTCAACGAGAATGCTACAAGTAAACATACAAACAATAAAAGCATTGGAGAGTTAGGACATGCATACAACAAACCAAACAAATACCAAAAGATATAAACCAAAAGCTTGAAAGTACCGACACTTCTAAGAAGTTGTCCTGTACATGTTGAAATGGGTGAGCACCCAAAATTCACAACTCTCAACAACGGGATTGACAATTCTTCAGCATGTCCATAATTAAACACAATATTCTTCATTCAGGCCTATCAGATGAATTGTTGAAAACTTGCCAAAATTGACTTTCTCTTTGTATGTAAAGTATATTGGTTGAAATAATGAAAGAACAAAATTTTCATCATAGCAAAAGCAAGACAAGAAGATTTTATTAGAGGAGTGAGCATGGAAGGCCAAGAGATTAAATATATATGTAACATAACACTTCAATACAATTGTAAAAATAAATTGCTTTTGACTTTTGCCTCAGTCAAACTGAGGGCCAAAGTCTATATTTATTAGGGTTGCAGCATTAGGGTCACAGGTAAGTCATATCCATATCAGTATTGCTGTATTTTTTACCATATTTCACGGATGAGCACATATAGAAATCTCAAAGAACATTTTTGAGAAAAAGTAATTTTTCTATTTTATTTCCAAGAAAATGGAGATAGAGTAGATCCTGACCTGAAATTTGGTTGTAGAAAAATCAGACGGCCGTGACTGTAAAAACTTTGAGAGAACTGATCGATCAGCATTTCTTGAATGAACGCTGCTGCCATCAACCCCAAACCAGTCTAAATAATCAGGGCAGAACGAGGTACCAACAGCTTGAAGAAGTGCCTTTATTTGCTGCAGCGGCACAGCGAGAACCAGAAAATAATTGACGCAGGTGAGTCTACTCTATGCTTGTTTATTGTTAGTTGTTAGTAGAAAAATTCAATTAGATTAAAATATTGCATGCTGGGTGTAACTCCATGTTACCTGCTTTTCATCTGATCTATTTGCAGCACATATTTCCCGGAGGCTAGGTCCCAAATCAATGCCAACTGACATACAACGTAGATTTAGGATTTTGTCCAAGCAATATAAAATAAGAATTCAAAACAACCACATGTCTGGAACTTTAAATACAAAAATGATAAAAAGGGAAAGCTGAAAGACAAGGAAACACACTTAACCAAAACGTTATGACATCATTTGGAAAGCTGAAATGAGGATGTAAGGCGAGTTTCATCTCCCTCAATCTTATTGCGTTCAAAACTTGGACAGACAAACTGAACAGAAAGAGCAATATTTACCCACATCCTTTGTAAAATTGGGGAAATCTTAATCGTTCGAGGAAAAGAATTCCACCTTTTTTAATAACTTTATGCCTTCCATTTTGCATATTTTCCTCATCCTTCTCCATTTCCTCTTAGTTTTCAAGAACCAAAAATAGCTTAAACTTTAAAACCAATTGCACCTGCCCAGGATATTGTCTTTTATTCTTTCATCATGCAGACAACAATAATGGCAACTGTCGAGAAGACCAACTAATAATAGTTATATCTAGTACAAACCTTTGGAGTCACTTACTAGGAAACCAGAAGCATAAGCCCGCAAAGAATTAGAAAAAGCGCCTTGCTATAATTCAGCTATATCAGTTAAATCACGGTCTTGATCTTCTTTTCTTAATATTCTTTCAAGTAGCAACTAGTGTATATTCTTTTGATAAACGTAATAGTTTTCAAGCTGCTCCTGATGTCATTATTCCACAAGATCGACAAGCAATCCACGAGAGAGCAGAAACTACCAATTCTATTTGAAGTGTCTAACATTTAAGTTTAACATATGAACTATGATGCACGGACATTCTCTCAGAGGTCACGTGTCCTGCCTAACACATGTCGGAAGGTCCGACGCGTGAGGGACATGCGTGTCGGAGAGTGTCCCATAGTTTATTATATTTTTTTAGGCGAACACGTGAAGGACACGTAAAAGGGGGTCAAATTATAAATAACTAAAAATATACAGGTTCAAATAATAATAAAACAAACCCTATAATCTTTTCTCTTTCCCGTAAAACCATTCCCCAGCCACCATCGAAACAAAACCCTAGCCCCAACGCTCAGCCACTGACGACTTCTCCACCCGTACTTCCCGTCGACGAATTGACGACTTCTCTCCGGCATCCAATAAAAGGTACGCTACTCTTTCCCTTTGTATCTATCTCCGTCTCTCTCTAAGCACACCACATCTTTAATAGATCGAGAGGGGGGAAATATATGCATAATATTGTTGTTAATTGTGTGGAGCAGCAAATGAGATGCAGAGTGGAGAATGAGGGTGAAGGTGAGGAAGAAGAAGAAGAAGAAGAAGGCTGCAGTGAGTGGCTAAGGAGAAGAAAACGAAGGCTGGAGGCTAAGGAGATGAAAGCTAGGGTTTTGTAACCAAAGCATTTTGAAAGACTTTTATCCTGGCGGGAGTGTTAAATGGTCAACATTCTCCTAAAATTAATTGAAAACTTAAATAAAATATGAATTTTGACCCCTTAAATTATTACATCTTTTATTTTGACACCTTAAACTACAATAGACCCCTAAGTTATTTTTATTTAACACTTTTACCCTTAAACTAAAAAAATTGATAATGTTTATTTAATTCCTAAATATTTATAATGTTTATTATATATATATATATGTTAGGAACCATCTCTCTCAAAAGCTTAAGTTGTTAGGTAGTGGGCCAACAATGTATATCATACTTTTCAATACTCCCCCTCACGTGCGACCCCCACTCGCACGTGGAGAGACAAACCAAACCAAAGGTGCACTTTGTGTACAAACAACAACGTGCATACTGCACAAACACAAAGGGGGAAACAAATGCAAGCGGGAGGATTTGAACCCGAGACCTTGCAGAACCTGAGCTCTTATACCATGTTAGGGACCATCTATCCCAAAAGCTTAAGCTGTTAGGTAGTGAGCCAACCATGTATATCATGCTTTTCAACAATATATATATAATTAATTAAGAACGTGTCTCCCCCACATGTCGTGTCCTACATTTTGGTAAATTTGCATATCGCATGTCGCGTGTCCAGTCGAAATGCGTGTCGCGTCCATGCTTCATAGCATATGAATAAATCTATAAGGTGTCAGCTCCACAAAATCTGAAAAATATAAACATAATTGCCTACTTATGGTACTCTAAATAACAGGTACTCTAGACAACAGAAGGAGAGAAAGTTTTAGCAGTAAATAGAAACCCAGAGGAAATATTATTAACCAAATTCCTAAGTATGCTACCTAAAGATTTTGCCAATGTCCTTGGCATAACAAATGATGAGCTGAGGCAGATGATTGAATAAATAAACGCCAAAAACAGATTTTAAATTCCATCACAAGAACCTGAAATTTTACTTTGACATAGATGAGAGCTCGTCTAAAAATGAATTTTGGCAACTTATCAATGGAACTGTAGACGGAGACTTTAAAGTGTAATCAAGTCGTCAAGGGCGCGCCTAGGCACAAGCAACCCTAGGCATCTCACCACATGCTCATGCGAGGCTCATTCAATAACCCATGGGAATTTTACCTAAGCGCAGTCAAAAGAGGCGATCAATTTTCTTACAAAAATAAACAATTGGTATCTACCCTTTTCTTGGCACAAGATCATTGACTTCATTCTCATACAAGACAAAAAGAGGCATTATGTCCCATTCACTTTTTGCTTGTCCTTTTCTTGGCACGTCATTCACTAGGGAACAGAGGTTCCTGGTCTTTGGTTTCTTTTTCTTCTTTCTTAACCCACTGCTTGGTGACTTGACTTGCATATATTATTTTGCCACGGGCATGCTACCCATTTATTGATTCCATAATAGGCTTGCAACTGTTTAGTTACTTTTATTACTTGTGAGCTTGGATTTTGCCACTAAATCAAGATGCACTCGCAAGAAAGATCCTTAGGCATAACACCACCTCATTGGTACAAACACAAAAGCAAAATATTTTTTTTTCAATATTTCACTCAATCTGCACCTCACTTTGATTAGTCACACACCTTGCCATTGTGCATTGCGCCTGAGCTCCAAGGAGAAATTGGCGCCATGGTGCACCATGTGTCTTAATTAACAATGGTATAAACAACAAAACCAACTAAAACATGACTTACTAAAGGTTCCCTAACGGGACCCAAAATCTTCAAAAAGAAAATAGGAGATAAAAGGCATACCTCCCTCTATTGGTGATGGAGGAACATCTCTCAAAACTTGCTCCATATGTTTTGAGCTCTCATGGCTTACGATGCGCGCTACAAGACCCTCCAAGATTTCCCCCTGAACCTTTATATGGTCTTTTGATCCTGCATATTGATTCATTCATTTTAGCATTTGAACAGACTTCCGAAAGTAACTCAATTAAAGAAACCACAGTGTTAGCTAAGGGATACTATAACCACTCCGAATGTAGAGGAATATGAGAGACAAACACTAGAGAATAATATTCAAGCAAAAAAATTTTATGCAAAATATAAAGATATATGTAAATAGGATCTGATATTTGTAAAATTAAACTCATTTGGCAGCAGTTAAGTTATTTTGGAAATAACTCCTGTTCTGAAGGGAGGGGATAGTAATTAGGGATTGACACCACTGTTTGGTTTCATTGTTCCATTACCATAGTAATTAGATTTGTTAAAAAGGAGGTGGTGAAACAATAACTAGAACTAAGCAGATAGTGAAGCAACAACCAGATTTAGAAGAATAGTTCCTAGCATGGATGTATCTAGGGGGCATGGACCCCCAAAAAAAAAAATTTGTTAATGCCTACCATTATATTAGTATTTAGCTATAAATATTTCAAAGTCATAGGGATTTGTGCCCCCCCCAACCCAAACAATTTTTTTTAGATCTCACTACCAAGTTTAAATATAAGAATCACTAAACGTATATGTATGATGTAGTATATGATACTAATATTAATTACACAAGAAAAATAGTGATATTTACTACTATAAATCTATAAGTCACATTCAATAGCAAAATATCTATAAGTAAACAAATACGTGAATGCCACTAGGTTATAAAATAGTCGATTTGGATTTTTTCACAGTTGAATGAGTATTGTACAAATAAATCTTTAATGGCAATAGGGAAGCTAAAAAAAATTGCCGATAAACCGTTTATTGGCGCAAAATATCAGCACAAAAATCAAATTGTTTAGTAGTACGAGTAATATATATAATGAAAAAAACACACACACAACCACCCACACCCACGCGAAGGCCAATTCCTGGCTCCGTCCCTAGTTCCTAGCCGTAACGCAAATAAGGGTTTCATGACCTGGCCACAGGAGGGGGTAGGTTGTCATCGTGGAGGAAGGAATAACTACCTTGAAGGCACAACTGGGAGGAAGGGCGGGGTTAAAGTAAGTGCATAAGCAATTGGTTCTAGGACATGCTAAGTGTAGAAAGATTTGGAAACACGCACATGAACAGGCACGAAGATGTTCCCACTTCCTGCAAATACTCATATACATATATATAAATGTAGATATATGCATAAATCCTACAATTAAAATGACTTATGATATGTCATCATCAATTCTTAGTTTTGAACAACTTAATTATTACACTACAATTAGGATACAACGAAGATTTTCTTGAACCCTCAAGGTTGAAACTTGAGGCAATATATACTGAAATACATTTTTGGAGCAACACAAGGCATACATGCTCTATTAATTTTTGTATGATAACCTAATAACAACATAAAGTATTGATTTTCTTCAACTCCATCTTTAAAGCCTTGTTCCCATCATAAGAAAGCTGCAATTTTATAGCATTGGAAAGCAAATGTTAGAAGCTCTTCGTTCAGTAACATGGAGGATAGAAACTGTCATGGTTTGTGTACAAAATTTTATGCGCTAAAACCCTGTTAACAAATTGCAACCAGAGTGGGCCCAAATAAAGCACTACAGCTAAACAAAAGAGCCTTCCCATTGAAATAAACTCTACCTGGAACAGATATATCTGCAACTTCATCAAGAGCCTTGCATACTGGAGTCGCTGTTCCTTCCTCACAGAGTGCATCATAGGCAGCAAAGAAAGAAGTCACTGATTTCCTTGAGTAACAAATGGAAGTTATAAATCAGAAGATGCAATCTCCAATGATAAAGCATTTTCCTCTATAACATAAATACGTAATATATTATAGCTCCTCCACTGAAAGCAAGAAAATAAAACATTCTGTACAAGTTAAAGAGAGTTTCTTTTTATTAAAAATCATTTTAAGAAAAGTAAACGATTATAAATGGACTTATCAGTACGAATTAGGCATATTTCCAAGAAAGACCACATAACAAAGACAAAATAAAGTAGACAATTAAGAAACTCCCGCATACACCTCCTGAAACTACTTCATGAGGTTTACGAATTAACTTAGGGATTATCATATCTGATCTATGAAGCATGAACGCTCTCTTTGAGGCCACGTGTCGGGCCAGACATGTGTCCAACACCCCGACACGCTCCGACACTTGGCCAACACGTGAGTCAGGGAGTGTCGTTTATTTTTTTATTATTTTTTAATCCAGACACGTTGGGGGGTATTTTAAACATTAAAACCTAAAAATAGGTCAAATATGAAATAACAAAGAATATTGAGGGTTCAAACAACAATAGAAGAACTTAATAATAGAAGAAGTGAACTACAAATCTCATATCTCCCGTAAAATCCTAGCCCCCAACATCCCCATCATCTTCAACTCTTCTCTCCCATAAAAATGTACGCTACTCTCTCTCTCTCCCCCCCTCCCTCTCCCTCTACATATACACATGTATGTATAAATAAATCTATACACATCTTCTTGAATTAATATTACTATTGTTCTATCTCTCTCTACACATGTATGTATAAATAAATCAATTTCGAAAATGAACAATTGGTGCTTTTGCATCATTAGTTGAGGATGATATAACTAAGCCACTTTGGTTATTTGGATTATTAATGCAATCTAGTTTCATTTTATTAAATTCTCAAATATCTATAATGTTTATTGCATATATATATATAATTAAGAACGTGTCCCCCCACGTGTCGTGTCGTGTCCTACGTTTTGGAAAATTGTGTGTCGCGTCACGCGTGTCGTGTCTGTCAAAACTAGTAAAAATCAATTTTTTCTTCACATAAGAACCTGAGGGCAAAGGTCTGTTTCTGGAAAGAAAATAATAAACACACATGGAACAGTAGCAAAAAACACTCGCGTTCAAGTGATTTCTAGTTCTGTCAAAAAAATAAAATCATATTTCTAAAAAAACAAAATACGTCCTGAACCCACCTTGTCGAGAACAACCAAACATGATTTGTTGGTAGGCGCCATTGCCTACAAAAAGCGATAATCTCAGGTGTTGAGTAAAATTTTGGTTTTCCTTTGCCCAATTCTGTAACTGCCGTAACTACCACTGCTCAAAACAAGACAGGACAGAAGTATCAGACCACTGTGATAGTTGTTCTTACACTTTCCAATGAGAACACCTTGAATCTATACGATTTAATAGAAAACAACAAGAAGGCAAGCATCTAAGAGAAGCATATGGATACTGCAGTTGATATATTGCAACAAACATGTCTAAAAACACAGATATCCAAATAATTAAGTTTCACAACTTGCATGAAAGATAGCAGAACAATGTGTAGTGGTAGAGTACCAGCCATAGGTTATTCCTTATGCTGCTTACCATAATCTTCTCTGGGACGCTGACCATGGTCTCCCAAAACAGCAGTCACTAGTTCCATTGATATGCACATATGGTTCCGCTGAATGAATCCAACAATGATGTTAATTTTATTCCAGAGATATGAAACAATCTCAACGAAAAAGACAAAAAAAGGAACATGTATGTACTAAAAAATACAGGCCATAATGAGTAGAAGAGCAAGCAGAGCAAAACAAAGAAAGAAACAGAACCGGGAAGCCCAAAAGACCACATAGTTTTTCCAGAAAAAGAGAAGTGGTCCACAATGTTACATCAAGTACCATTTAACCAAGTTGGAGTGAGGAAATATTCCACTGTTGTCATGAGCAACTCTTAAACACACTAACCCTCCTCAGTTGTGAAACTCCCGAGCAGAGTAGCACAGTATCTACTGGAAGAACTCTTGAAAGCTATACAGATTTCATTATTTCATGCAAGAACCTCCTTTCAAAAGACAATGTAGGCCAACCGAGGGGATGGAACGAGAAATACAAGTCTTAACGAACTGCGTATTAATCAGATAAACCCCTTGGAATTCTGAAGGTATTGATTCTATTGAACCCAAGCCAAAGTAAGGAATTACTGACATGACTGGTGGGATGACTGGGTACCTCAAAGGGCATCCACCATATTAGCTCACTGCCTTTTCTCTGACACCAAGGGGACAGTTGATGCCTAGGACTACTGTGGACTGTGTTTGAATGAACCTAATGGTTGACCCCTATCTTGAGAATGTCTTAGCCAGCTTACCACAAAAGGAGGCCAACCTGCTTGTGAAACTGCCGTGATCAAAGAAGTCCTCTCCTAGTTAATTTTATATATATATATATATATTATTGATAAGAAACAGAAATTCCATTACCACTTCAAAAGAGAAATTACAGGGTAATGTGGGGGGGTGCCAAGGCGTCCCCAAGCCCAAGAAAAACAGCCATCCACTAACAAAAATAATCTAGTAGACTCAGAAACAGAAAAACCAGGAGCTTCCACTACATCAAACAAAGAGAAAAAAAAACCAAAGAAATAACGAGAGTCAAATTTTCTATCCTCCTAACTCTTGGAAAACACAGAAAATCAGTAAAAATAACAACGGGCTCATAGGCAGACAGCAATCCAATTATGCATTATACAATCAACTCCCAAACCAGAAAACTCCTTTGATAGGGATGCCCAAAGCGAAGATAGGTATATCACTCTATCCCAAATTCTCTCCTCACTCTCCTTATTGTCAAAAATTCTTTCATTTCTTTGAACCCAAATGCACCATGAGACTGTCATGAAAATGCACCTCCATAGGACTTTGGTCCTCTTTATGTTTCCTACTTGGAATCACTGAATTTTCAATAACTCCTTCCAGCTTTTAGGCATAACAACTTGAACTTGAAAAGCTCTAAACACTTTTATCCACACAAAATAAGTAAGGGACAATGCAAGAACAAATGATCAATGTCCTCCCCATTTGATTTACAAAGAACACACCATTGGGGTGATAGACACAAGGAAGACCTCCTTTTTTGGAGAAAATCACAAGTATTAAGATTCCTCTTAAAAGCCACCCAAACAAAGAATTTGACTTTTGAAGGAATGCCCTCCTCCCAAATAAATCTCCATCTATCATCCATAGCATAATGCATTGAATCTATAATGTATTTTAAAAAGGATTGACATCCCCGACGAATCCCTCAACCAAATTCTATAGTTATTCTACCCCCCCCCCCCCCCCCAAAAAAAAAAAAATTGAATGTTATCTAGGACACTCATAAGAGAAGTGCATTCCAAAGCCTCTAAATCATTCAAATTTCTACGAAAGCCCTACCTCCAGGAAATTGAAGAAGATGAGTCCCGAGCAATCATATTTTCAATAGTAGAATTATGTAGTGAGGATAAATTGAAGAGGCACGGAAAATGAGTTGAAAAGGGAACATCCCCCTGCCCACAAGTCTTCCCAAAATCTGATTTTATCCCCCTTGCCCAACCCCAACGTGATGTTTTGAAGGAATAATTGAAGGCCTTGGGAAATAAATTTCCATGGACTCAGGTAAGGACCCCGACCCTTCTTTAGCATCCCACCCATTTATTTGAATCCCATGCTTGCTTCTAATAATGTAGTGCCATAATGATTCATTTTCTAAAGGGAATCTCCAATAATGTAGTGCCATAATGATGCATTAACGGCACATGGAACATTCTCTTTACGAAAACTTCTTGCCCTCTTACTTCTCATTTATCATAACAGTGAACAGCCCTCAATTAAGGCAGATCATTGCCCTTTCATCATTGTTCTTGAGCACCAAGGCTCATTGAACTAAGAATCAACCATTAGATCCTTAAAGGATATAGCCCTCTCTCGGTCAACTGGTGCCATAACTCATCTCTCTCCTGCACTAGAAAATGTACTTTCTCAACCTTATCTCCAATTCTCCATGTAGAGGGATCCTCACATGGATGCCTGCCCTATTAACCATCTCCATAATAGTTGGTCACGCCTCACCTCATCTAGAGCAACATATTGTACTTTCGCACTCCATCCGTATACTCGCTCATACTCAACAAAATCTACTAGACACTCAACCATGAATACCTCTCCTGTAACCAACTACCTTCTACACTTTGTACGACAGGTCAAACAACCTTTGCAGTAATTTCAGTAATTTGACTGAAGCCCTAACTCTATTCCCAAAACCCTCTCCCACCATATACTAGAGAATGTTCGTCGTTGAACTATTTGAAAATTTCCTATACAAATGTTCGTCATCTAAATCCTATATGCAGACTCCATCATCACCTCATCAAATGATATATAAACATGCAACACCATTATAAGCAAATAATGTGCATAAAGTCGCATCATCAAGTAACCATGAACTAACAAGCAAACACAACAACATTGAAGAGCTCTACTTTTCCCCTTTTCATGCTAAAAATACCTCAAGGAATTCATTAAACTCTTCTTGCTTTTTGCTGGCTTGAGTGCCCCATGCCCCACGAAACATCCGTCCAAGAACAAAAACACCGACAGCAGTGTAACTGCAGCACAAGTATAAAAATTCAACAAGCGGTAATACTACCCCGTAATTGAACAGAAAATTAGTTTCATAAAAAACCCTGTTAGCGGTACCTACAACTTTTGACTTCCTATAACATATCAAAGGAGAACGTAGCTGCGTCAAGTCAATAATACCCACCTAGTCTAGGAAAATGCCAACACCTATCTATGTAAAGGAGATTCAGAATAATATACCAACAGAGACTAGTGCCCTGCCCTCATTATAGCATAACATAATCTATATATATATATATATCACTAAGTGGGGCTAGAGGGACATAAGTACCACAAACTTCCGTAATAACAGTATTTGGAAACATTAAGCAGTGAGAACACATAAATTTAATCTTATTTGCAGTAACATGAATAATAAATAGTACTGTTTAGTACCAAAATAGGGATTCCTGTGTTGTATGAAATGGAAAGTGAAAATCCGAATCTTATACATGGTTATAAAAGAAACCATCATACTGCTGAAGTTTGGTTCAAAATCAAGCTGTTATCATCTATATGGGCTAGCTCTTCTAATCTATTTGTCAATCTTTCCATCTCTGATTTTTGTTTGAATTCGGGTGTAACTATCCAATGATGGAGATGTATTTTGATTTTTTTTTTTTGTTGTAGTTTGTTAGTTTTCGATCAGTATGTTTGGTATTTTAAGGGGTTTGGTGGACTACTGATTCGCCAATGATGTACTCATCTCTATAACGCTTTGATTATTTAACTTTAATAAAAGCGTTTGGTTTCAGAGCTTAAAAAAAAAGATAGTTGAGCATGTCAAGTAGAGTGGATAGTAGCTAAGCTAAATAATTAATCATCATAGTAGAACAAAAACAAGGAAATGCAAAAGGTAGTGAAGTACATACATATTTCCGTAGCTATTTTTGGCATATGCTCCACCCTCATGACCAGCATACATAAAAAGTGATCCAGAGTGTTTAAGAGAGACCTGAAATGATAAAAATTGATCCACATTCTTATATAGTCCCCCTTTCCCAAGCTAAGAGTCATGCTCTGGCATAATCAATGTACCGCACCACGTGTAATAAAAATAAGTTACATTCTTGATCATTTTTTCCCTTAAAAAGGAAGGTCTAAGTCTCTTCCTTTAATCCAATAATAACGAAACCAACACCCCTCCCCCCCCCCCAAAAAAAAAAAAGAACGGATGAGACTCCAACTCAGGACCTCTCCTGAATTCAGGTGGGTGCCTTACCAACTAGGCTTGCCCACTCACTCGAGTTAGATTATTTTTTTTTTTTTTTTTTTTTGATAACCATGTGTATCGGAGCCTCACCCCAAATCAGGACCTCTCCTGAATTCAGGTGGGTGCCTTACCAACTAGGCTTGCCCACTCACTCGAGTTACATTCTTTTTTTTTTCTTTTTTTTTTTTGATAAACATGGGTATCGGGGCCCCACCCCACTAATCCCGTGAGGCCCTGGTTGCTCGACCGGGAGACGCCCCCAGTGGCCCAAGAAAGGTTTCACGCAACGGGGAATCTCGAGTTACATTCTTGATCGTTGATTAATTTGTAATTTTGCTTTTGTCAAATTAGTGAAAGTTAAAGTAATGCTCATTTTGGGACGGAGAGGGAGCACTTGATTAAAAAAAATGAATCAAGGTCAGTAATAAGATAATCTTGATAAATTTTGAGAGAGAGAGAGAGAGAATCTTTAAATAAGAGAAGTAATTGTAAAAAATTAAAACAAATAACATGAGTTTCTCATACCTCCATTGTAGCCAGGCCTTTAGAGACCATCTCTATCATTCTTGTCCGAATCTGAAACAAAATAGATATAAAGATCCATTGACAATCCATGACAAACCAAAAGTTCAGACCTAACTATGAAATGAGGATGATATCACATCCACAAAGTAGTCAGAACAATTACACAACTCCAAAGATGTCTGTTGGATGCTAAAAGTAACATAGTAATACACTTTAGGCACAAATTAAATGAACAAATTTACTAGACCACATGACAAACGACACAAGCCAATGACTAGTGTTAAAACACATTTAAATCACATGTTTATTGTATATTCACTCAGCCTATCTGGGCAGTAATTTATTTGTTATACGCTGTATATTCGACGTAAACAGCTGTCCCGTTACAGTTTGTAACTAATAGGTTGCAAGGAAACTGCAATTTACTATTTTAGAGTAAAGAATCACGTGTGTGTCCTCTATTTGCGAAAAGAATATAAAACAAACAATTTCCTCTATATACTATCAGCCTAATCACTCCTGTATTTCATTCTTCCCGGTAAATGACTTCTGCTGCTGCTGTCGGACCTTTGCTTAGCAACCCCCCCCCCCCCAAACAAAAAAAAAAGGAGGTGCTTTGCATGGCTTGTCACTGTCAGCCACTCATTTCTACCAGTTTTTATACGCTGGCTCTGCTTCATTTGTAGCTACACTGCTTGACCTATTACTTTCTCCACTCCTACCATCACCAATCCTGTCCTGTTATTCTTTTCTGATGTCATCAGATGGAGCCTTTTCTACGGAAGATTGGGACACAGAGGGAGTATTTGATCCATGTTGGTGCAACCAAAACGTATTGTTTCAATTATTGCTATACATGTGGTTTTGATATTGTGAAAGTTAAATCTGAGAGTATTAGAGAATTTTATTTTATTTAATTAAAGTACCCTCATACATATCTTGTTTGCACATCACAAAGCACAATGTACATATTAACACCACGGTGAACTTAGTTGATCATTTAAAGCTTCAATGCTTATATATATATGGCTGATTTGGAAAGAAGATTCAAAATTATCATGAATGCACTCAGAATATTGGTTAATGTAGTGCGGTCCTGTAGGACAAAAAGATAATCAGGGAACCATAATTCTATGTATTTATTATTTTGTAGGAGTCCTATTTTATTTAGGAACAAGATTTGTATTAGACTTAAGAGGAGTCTCTTGACTAGTGGGTTGAGTCTAATTAGGATTTACGGTTTAATTGGTAATAGTTCAAATTTTATTTAAATTCTAGTTTGAAGGGATAGCTTCTACTTTATATAAAGAGGCTTAGTCTTTTATTTCTTCAACCATTCAAATTATTCAGTTATCAATAAAGTTTAAGAGTTGTTTTTTTTTTCTCTTTTCCTTTAGTTCTCTTCTTCTTACACTCCTCCTGCGCTACAATCCATTTGTCTTTTATTTCTTCAACCATTCAAATTATTCAGTTATCAAAAGTTTTAAGAGTTGTTTTTTATTTTTTTTTCTCTTTTCCTTTAGTTCTCTTCTTCTTACGCTCCTCCTGCGCTACAATCTGTAGGTACAAGAAGACATCTGAACTAGAGGTTTATATGATCAAGAAACTAGACAAGAGCATGCATTTGCTAATATGTTACACCATGGCTAACAGACGGTGGAACTTCACTCTTAGCTTTTCTGGAATAATCTGCAGATGCCCAGTAACATTCTTGGATTTTTGGACAGCTGGAATATTCCTATATCTAGAGGTTCTAAATTATGGTCTTCTACTCCATGGTGCCTATTTTGCTGCATCTAGACCAAACTCAAGGAATTGATGTGATTCCTAGCTAGTTTATATCTTCTTGATCACTACAATATTTTTTGCTGACGCATTCTTCCATTGGCTATGGCATATGGGTTATCACCATTTTAGTTAGTTTTCTTTATATCATTTTTTGGGTCTTTCAAAAACGTATCGAAAAGCATAACAGTTTGTGGATCATCAAAACATATTTCTCTGGAGAATATATAAGAAAGAAGAAAGACGACCGCTTCATGTAGCAACCTCAAGTAGTTAAAACAAACGCTTTGTCTGAGTACGTTCTCATTTGCTACCAATCAGCAACTCCACAAAAGGAACTAACAACAACCAATTAACAAATAGTAAGTTGGCTTGAACTTCATAAATAATTAATTTATAACTCTTTATTCCTTTCATGGGCATCCGCAGGTATGTCTGTGCGTGTGTCCATTTGAACTAATGAAGAATCGAATCTAAGAAATATGACATGCAGGTATCCTCTTTCAAATGTAATTCAGTTGCCAGGAACAATATCATTGGTAGAAAGTATCAGAGTCTGAACTAGTGATAAGATATTCGAGGTGATCCAAAAATTCATTTAAACCACATAAGCAAGATGAACAAGAGAACAGAGGGGAGTTTACCTCTTGGTCAGACTTTTCATTTTCGAACTTGGGATAGAAGGTCGCTCTTATTTGGGCGAGTGAGTATGTGGAGTTGTCTACATTAAAATTCTCCAACAAATTACCCTTAAACAAGTTACTCAAAACTGCACTCCTCGTCTCAGCTGAGGCTGTTAGAGCTCCATTTCCCAGCTTTTCAACTGCGATATTGTCAATGGCTACATTTTCGACTTCTGTTGCCTCGTCTCTACTGACAGTTCCATACGATTTTGGCTTCCATATGGCTTTCTGGCCATGCACCGGAACATGATTTGCCCTTCCAACACTTTCAAACTGTATAGAAGGGGTTGATACATGGCTTTGCCCACTGCTTTCAGCAGTGCTCAACATGCTAAATCTGTTGTTGATGGCTTCACCAGCTGATGCAGATACACCCTCTGCAGCTGGAGACAGGCTGGAATGCCCTGTGGAATTTGGCATCTCTTTCCCCTTTGGCTTCCTGTAACCTCTTCGCTACATACCATAAATTAAAACCATAATTACCCAAATCCCAGTGTCAACCAAAAAAGGGGGAGAAGCAAGAAAACAGATTGCAGTTATAGTAGTATTAAAAAAAGGATAAAAAATTCATTTCACTAACTAAAGAGTACTTATGACACAAACTAATAAATTTACAATAAATAGTACAAATAGAATATTAATCAGAATAATTAAGAACGCAGGCATATGCTCATCAAAGTAATAGAACTTCCGCTGGCACAAATATATATATATATATGTAACAATATAATCAATAGGCTTCACATCAGTAATCAAAATGACTGAAGCACCTCCAAAAGAACCATATAACAAGACATTTGACATTTGCACATAAAGTCAATCAACCAAGTAAGACCAAAATCATACACACATATACGCACATAAAACTCCCTCATCATGTTGGAAAGTGAGTGAAGTTAAAACACTACAAAATAAGCACAAAATTAACAAATATCTCCAGCAGTGAATCGATCATCATCAGATCAAATTCAAAATATAACATATACAAACTTCACATCGCTGAGTAACTACCCTACCTAACAATCAAAAGTTCAACAAATTCAATAAAATATCATACGCACATAATACAAATTGCAAACACAAATAATAAGTATATGTATCGGAAGTCTAAAGGTATCGTATATAGTGACCAGCAAATCGATCATCATCACATCAAATTCCAAATATAACATGTGAAACATCACAACGCTAAGTAACCGCCATTCGTATTGAACAAATTCAATAAAATCACATATGCAAACACATATACACATGATACAAAGTACAAGCACACATAATACGCATAATGATTGAAAATTCTCAAGGCATAGTGTATAGTGATTATATTATACCTGTTTGTGCGGCATGGTTGACGGAGTAAGAGGAGTTGAGACGAACGAATTGAGATTAGTTAAACGAGGAGAGAGAAAACGTAAGAACACGAAGCTTCTAGAATTGAGAAGTGGTAAAGAACTAGAACGAAATGAATACGCTGTACGACTGAAACTGCAGACAAGCCTCTGCGACATCAATGGCGGTGACGAGTGCGTCTATATATATACATATACACGAGAAGGGACAATGTCTATGAGAGTGCGTAAGTTAGCAGAGAATAGGGGGTTGGGGTTTACAGAACGCCACCGCCTCCAATTCAATTCAATAGAGAGGGGGGTAGTGGCCTTGCCATGGGTGATTCTAGAGTGAGGTCGGGTGTAAAAAATGTCGAGCGACTTGCACCATCCACACGCGGCGCACTCGACTGTAGGGAAAATGTTTTTTGAGTCTATCAAAATTAAGATAAATTTAACATTTCTACGCTTAACATTTATGACTCGTTTGGTTCAAGATTTAAACTATTTTAGAAATGTTAAATTTTATTCCGAAACGATTCTTGCATTTGGTTCAAGTTTTAAGTCCGGAATAAATGATTCCATGAACAAACCTTTCCCCCCAAGTTCTCCCATTTAAATCATAAGGAATAAACCATTATCAATGGGCATCTTTTTAAATTTTTCACGTTATGACTAAAATAATTCTCTTCCTTATGAATAAATAATTCTTTTTTCATCCATGTATGAAAATATTATTTGGAACTTATTTTTTTAGTGTCGCTGCTGCACAAAAATGAAAAAAAATATATTTGAAACTTTTTTCTTTTCTTTTTTCATGTTGTAATTTTTTTTAATACAAAAATTTTAATTTTTGTAGGATAGTTATTAGTTAGGCATGTGTAATTTTTGTAATTTATTATAGTAATTGTCTCTTTTGAAAAATTAGTAGGAGATATCTTCTCATCTTACAAAAAAAAAAGTATTTTTGTAATTGATACTTTATTCCATTCCTATTCCTGGTTAAACCAAACATTGGCATACCATCCTAGATGCCACGAAAAAAACTTTCCAGGAATCAAGGATTCCCATTCCATTCCCAAAACTCGAACCAAACGAGCCCTTAAAGTAGAACACACCTAGCAGGGTAAGAAAATAATTATACAAAACAAACTTATTCATACAATTAACGTGTTAAAAAAAATGGCTTATACAAATGAAGATCATTCGTATGACTTGGGAATGCAATAACCATACGAATTAAGTAACTTCATACGAGTGAGCCACATTTATATGATTTTTTTTAATTTTTTTTTTTATATGAGTGAGTTGAATTCGTATGAATAATACAAGTAAGCCACGTTAATATAACTAAAATTTAGTAAGATAATAAATTTACTCGTTTTCTGTACTATCTGTCAAAATTTTAGCTTAAATTTCTCTCCGTTGTAAAGGAGTACCCTATCCAATAGGGATACTCTTAACAAATATATTATGAATTCGATCATATAAATGAAATATTAAATATTTTATTATATTTATTTGTTGTAATTGTTTGTTCACCCCATTGTTATAGTGGTAATTAGGGGTGTTCAAAAACCGAACCGGACCGAGAAACCAAAAAAACTGAACCGGAAAATGGACCGATTTGGACCGGACCATTTGAATTCGGTCCGGTCCGGTCTAAATTTTGAAGGACCGAATCATTTCGGTCCGGTCTTCGGTCTTGCATTTTAACACTACGGTCGGACCGGACCGGACCGGTTTTAATATATATATATATTTAAATATATATTATTAATATATAATATTAATACTAAAACCAAACCCTAATATTAATAATATATATTAATATAAATATATATTATTGTTGTGCTAATTTTTTTTTCTTTATCATAATACAACTTTTGGGCCAAAAAAAAAAAGCCCAGACCGAATGGACCGACCGGAACCGGACCGAACCGGTCTGGTCCGGTCTGGTCCGGTCTTTACATGTGTTTCGGTCCGGTCCGGTCTTCTATTTTTTGGGACCGAAATTTCTGGTCCGGTCCGGTCTTAGGCAATCCGGTCCGGTCAACCGGACCGTGAACACCCCTAGTGGTAATTGCATATCTACTGTTGTGAAGCAGATACACCCTTGACAACCCCCCCCCCCCCAATTCCACCCCCCTTCGGCTCCCACCCAGTCCCACATCCCCTAATTCTCCCCTCCCCACGCACCTTGCCCAGTTGCCCCTGCTACTTTCCACCTAAGCCACCACCCCACCCGACACACAACAGTCCCAACCTTAACCCCCTAACCTTGGTTTGCATTTCGATTGAGTTGTTAACACGAATCACCCCTAATTCAAGACTTAACCCGCTCACCTTTTTACATATGCAGTTTCCTCTTCTCCCGTTTATGCATATATCTATAATTTTATATTATAATCTATTAAAACTATATAAATATGATGTCCCATCTTAAATAAAGTGCTACGTGTTAGCTTTCCATCTACTCAGCATTTATATTTCAGCCTTATTTCATCTTCTATTTCTCTAAATTAAATTTAAAGTAAACAGTTAAAATGGCCACTAAATTTTTTATTCAATATCACTTAAGCCGTCAAACTTTAAAACGAATTACTTTAACCATCTAACTTTATAGTGAACGACACTTTATTCATTACTTCCAATTTGATTATTAAATCTGTTGACCTAAAAGCTCTTAATCTTATTTTGATAATAATAATAATAACTTAATCATATATAATTTAAATTTTTTCTTGAATTAAGTTTGTAGTTAATCTATAGTACAAAATAGAGCAATATTGATGAGACCACAACAAAAATTATCCGATGGCTATAATCAATCTCATTTTAATCCAATAGCCATACATCAATCTTCTATAACACACTTCTATTATATTATATCAAAAAAAAAAAATTTATACTTCAACTTTTTAACTTTCTAGATCTATCTTTTTCTCTCTCTACATTTTTTACTTTTTATATCTCCGCCTTTTTTCACCTTATTCACCGGAATATCATTAGAATGTCTCCTTTATATCAAAAATAAACTTTATACTTCAACTTTTTAACTTTCTAGATCTATCTTTTTGTCTCTCTACATTTTTAACTTTTTATCTCTCCACCTTTTTCATCTTACTTCACCGAAATATCACTAGAATGTCACCGAAAAATTAAGGTGCATATATATACATACTAGAATGTCACCGGAGAATTTCACCGGAAAATTATGCTAACTTTTTTTCTCTCTCTCTCTGCATTTTTCTTTATCTAACTTCATCCAATGGTAGTCGAAAATTTACTGAAAAATCAAAATTTCACCGGCTCTTCACCTACACCTATCGGCGCTCCAAATAGCATAATGTCGAGACGCCGTCAACCTTTGGTCTGCATTAATCATGGTACATCTCCTTCCATGCCGCCAACACCACATGAAACTACGCACCCCCACATCATCTTCGAATCCACCAACGCCTCAAGGATGCCACTCCTATCGACGAAACAACGCTCCGATCTCGCCTCGACCTCCGGCACCAAGCCAATCCCAGGTTCATTTTCATTTTTCTTTGTAGAGAGAGAAAATATTGGATGATGAAATTTGTAGAGAAAGAAATTTTTATTTTATAATTATTGTTCATGTTAAATGTAGAGAGAAAATATTTGATTTATAATTGTTGTTCATCTTTGTAGAGAGAGAAAATATTGTTGTCCATGTTGTTTGTTTCTCTCTCTCTGGCCACTTTTTTTTTTAGGTAGCTCTGGCCACTTAAAAGAAGGTTTACTTTTTAATTAGACATGAGAAAATAGAGAGAGTAAATATTGGATTTGTTTGTAGATAAAGAAATTTTCATTTTATAATTATTGTTCATGTTAAATATAGAGAGAAAATATTAGATTTATAATTGTTGTTCACCTTTATAGAGAGAGAAAATATTGTCCATGTTGTTTGTTTCTTTCTCTCTCCGGCCACTTTCTGTTTGCTCTCTAATGGATTTGTTTCTCTCTCTAATGGATTTGTAGAGAGAGAAAATATTTTTCTTTGTTTATGTTGAATATATAGTGAGAGAAATACAAAGAAATTAACAACTTAAAAGAAGGTTTAATTTTTAAATTAGATATGAGAAATTAGAGAGAGAAAATATTGGATTTGTTTGTAGATAAAAAAAATCATTTTATAATTATTGTTCATGTTAAATATTGAGAGAAAATATTGGGTTTATAATTGTTGTTCATCTTTGTAGAGAGAGAAAATATTGTTGTCCAAAAAAAAAAATTGTTGTCCATGTTGTTTGTTTCTCTCTCTCCAGCCACTTTTTTTTTGGCAGCTCCGGCCACTTTTTTTTTTTGGCAGCTTCAGCTACTTTCTGTTTGCTTGAATAATGTATTTGTTTCTCTCTCTAATGGATTTGTAGAGAGAGAAAATATTTTTCTTTGTTTATGTTGAAAGAAGGTTTACTTTTTAAATTAGATATGAGAAATTAGAGAAAGAAAATATTGGATTTGTTTGTAGATAAAGCAATTTTTATTTTATAATTATTGTCCATGTTGAATATACAAAGAAATTTAGAGATTAGAAAATATTGGATTTATAATTGTTGTTCATGTTTGTAAAAAGAGAAAATATTGGATTTATAATTGTTGGATTTATAATGAATTTGTTTTTCTTCTCCAATTGGTTTTTTTTTTAAATTCCAAAACTCCATCATGTCTCTTTCTCCTAACTTTATTATTTTCTAAAATTAATTTATAAGAAAAATAGTGTGACGGAAATAGTCTTCAACGTGTGACGGGATCACCTATAAGAATAATTAATTGCAAAGGCTCCAAATTGCTACATATAAAGCTTTCTCAAATTAATTTATATATCTTAATACATAGTTTGAGATGGATAGAGTAATAAAAGTCTTAGAGTAAATGACACCACTGCACCCCAAACTATTAAAATGTATCACTTTGCACCCTAAACAATTTGTTTTGATAGTTTGCACCCCAAACGTATAATTTGAAGCATATCTCCATTTCTGGCCTCTGCTTATTCCTTTCCGGCGACATGAGCAACTCACGTGTCTAATTAGAAGATCATTTTGGACAATGCACTTGAAGTAGAATTCCCTTCATTTTTTCCTTCACTTTGGCGCCAACCATCTAGCCCAACAGTTAATAAGAAGAAGAAGGGAAAAACAGACCAATATCTAACTATCTATCTAGGGTTGATAGTTGACACAATGTATAATTTGCCCCTATGTTTCTGTGGATCCACACCATCACTGAGAACATCATGGACTAACCAAAACCCTAAAAGAAGATTTTGGACATGTGGTAATGGTGGGGTAAGTGTTTTTTACCCAAAAAAAAATTTCCTTATTTATTTTGGATATTTGTTGTTGATATATGCCATTCTTTGATCTTTATGGGTAAACTTATTTTCAGTGTGGATATTTTGCTTGGATGGATCCACCAATGTGTCATCGTAGCAAACAAATAATCCTTGGACTAATTCGTAACATCAAAAACTTAGAAGCTGAAGTATCTCGAAGGAAAATAAGAGAGAAGATATGGATTGTCACATGTATTTTTTTGATTTTCATGTTGCTGCTTTCGGCCATCAGTGGAGGAGATGAAGTAGTGAAATTTAAAGTTTAAGTATGGGTTTTGATGTAGGGATTTTATTGCAGGAATGAATGATGGATTTTGGGAATTTTTGTTGAAGGAATTAAAAAAAATGATGTATGAAATATGTTGTTTCTAATGCAACAATGAGGAATTTTATGAAATTTCACATGTTAGTGTTAAATTTGGATATATCTTTGATATTTCAATTTTTCAATTGTATCCATAACTTGCAAAAAAAAAAAATAGCCAGTTAAGTTCAAATAACAAAGGAAAAATGAATTTTATGGAATTTCATGTCTCATCACAATAGTAAAAGATCCATATAAACTAAGATAACCATTGCATTTTATAGAACTTAAGTTCAAATAACATTCAGTTACATCAATATGATTTCATCATTGGCCAAAATATACCCCAAATATATCACCTATCTAAAAGATATACCCTAAAATATACCACCCTATCTTACTTGCATACTCCAACTGCCATAAACCAAATTAACTAGTTAATAACTTGAGACTGGGCACTTGGTTGGCTTGGCCTGTTTGTACCAACACCATTTCTGGACCTTTTGACCTACATTTGTTATACATAACTAGTTAGCAATTACTTATAATTTATTATTTAACAAAACAATTCATCATTCTTATATTCAAGTTTGGTCTACCTGAGCTTGTGGCAACATTGTTTCCAGCTGCATTTTTTCTCTTTACATCTGCATTGTTTTCAGCTCCAATATTTTTCCTCGCACTTGCACTGTTTCCAACTGGCCTCATATTCCCTTCCCATTTATAACTTCTAAGATTGTGACTCGATCCTCCACAGCCACTGCAATGCATTGCCACATTATTCTTGGTCAGTTTTCCTTGTTTCTTCTTCTCATCATTTTTCTTATTTCTATTTGTCTTTGGTCTTCCAACTTGAGGTTCAACATAAGGCTCGTTAAGAGGTGGGAGGTTTGTTTGTGGCCATAAATCAGGTCCATTAATTGGTGCTAAGATGTTTTCATATGCAAGTAAATAGCTCTCCACCTTGTAGCACCCATGAACATGATTTTCTACCTTGTCTGCATGATGTAAGATGGCTGATGTTACATGTACACAAGGTATCCCACTAATCTGCCCCACTCTGCAAGCACATGTTCTTTTCACCAAATCCACCACGTAACTGACATTAGGGCCTTCAACCTGATATTCAGGACCACCAGACCACTTGTAAATCCAATTCTTCATTCTTTTCTATTTTCTTCATTATTTTTGGTCAAAGTAAAGTTGGGCATTTCCTCATTTTATCTCTATTCTTCCTAATCCTTTCCATCAGCAGATTCCTCATACATTCAAACTTGGAAATGATAGGTTTTCTCCTTGCTTCACATATAAATGAGTTCCAAACTTCACAATTATTGTTTGTCAAACTGTCGCATGGAAATGACTCTGAAAAAAAGGTTCTTGACCAATGTGTTGGTGGCTGCTCTGCTTCTTTCACCCATGCATATGCAGATGATTTCTTCTTCTTTAGTTATTCCATAGCTTTATTAAAGTACTTTAGTGTTGATGCCCTTGCACAACTCCAGAACAAATCTTTTAAGACCTTCTCACTATGAATTTTTTTAAAATTACTGTGGTGGTGTCTCACACAAAATCTGTTTGTACAGTGAGGAAAAACATCTTCAATTGCTGGAAGTAATCCCTGAAATTCACCAAATAGATAATGTCAAATTATGAATTGTATGAATTAGTAACTTAAAGCAAAAACTCAATTGTACCTTTTGTTGATCAGTGATAAAAGTCCATTTAGTTTCAAAAAGAATGTATTTGGCAAGGCATTCAAGAAACTATGTCCATGACCTTTTGCTTTCTTTCTCCACAATAGCATAAGTGAATGGAAACATTCCATTATTGGCATCAGTTCCTATTGCTGACAATAGTTGACCAGGATAAGGACCTTTTATAAAGCAAGCATATAGCCCTATAACTGGTCTACACCCTTTTAAAAATCCCCTTTTCAATGGTCCCAAGCAACAATAAAACCTTTTGAATTTGTTCTCATCAGGGAAATCAGGATCTTTGTGCACAAACAAAGTTGATTCAGGCATTGCCCTTTTAATCTCAGCACAATAGCTCCAAAGCTTGTTGTATTGCTCCTTAAAACTTCCATCCATAATTTATTTTGCTTTATTTTTAGCTCTGTGAACCTGGTTCTTACTCACATTCACTCTATGATCCTTTCTAACAGAATCTCTAAATGACTCCGATGGCCACTTAGCCTTTCCCTTTATTACCTTTGCCTTTTTTCTATTACTCTGTGGTGTAGCCTAATCATGCTCAAAATTACTATTATCCTCACCACTTTCATCATTACCAACATTGCTACCATTCTCTACATTCAACTGGTCAACAATGTCTGCATTGAAATCATCATCAACCTCCACCCTATAGCAGTCATCACCAAATATATCAAAACTATCCAAATTACTTTCAAAACCCACATTGCTACATTTCTCTGGCACATTCTCAGTATGATTTTCAGTCTCTTCAACATAATCTTCAGCTTTCTCAATGTAAACCTCTATCACTCTGAAGTTTGGTACATAAGAAATCATAGTAAGGATATCTGCATCCTTCTGCAATGGCCTCAATCCGTTTGTCAAATCCATATCAGGAACCTTAAACCAACTTTTTCATATACTAACACACCCAAATTTACATGCATCCTTATGAATATCACTAACTAAAATTCTGTCTGGATCAACATATCTACATATTCAGTTTTTCCACCTTTGTAATGCTTAATGGGTTTCTCTTTAAACTCACCCCCAAAATTTAGTTGGATGGTAAATAATGGAAAGTTAACAGCTGTGTAAATATGAAAAATGCATTGCATTATAAACAAAGCCTAAATACATAGCCCTAATACATAAACCTAAGCCCTAAATGTAAGTATACAAACATTGTAACTCTATTTCAAGAAATAAGAACAGAGCATCAACACAAATCAAACTGAAATTAAATATTTATAGTACATTCTGTCTGAATCAGTACGTGGATCATCAACAACTGCAATCGCCCACCTGTCCATCGTATTTGATCGTAACATTTGGCTTCAATGTTTTATTTCTCTTTGTTTCGTTTATCTTTGTTTTTGTAGTGTTCAAGTTTTGGCTGCAATGAAAACAAAGTGAGTGGGGGATTAAACGTTATATGAGAGAGTAGTTGCTTCAGGTGCATTGTCCAAAATGACTTTCTAATTAGACACGCGAGTTGCTCATGTCGCCGGAAAGGAGTAAGCAGAGGCCAGAAATGGATATATGCTTCAAATTGTATGTTTGGGGTGCAAACTATCAAAAAAAATTGTTTAGGGTGCAAAGTGATACATTTTAATAGTTTGGGGTGCACTGGTGTCATTTACTTAAAGTCTTATATAGTTTTTTACCAAGAGGGAGTTAGCATGAAAGAAAGTTTTCTTAAAATATCCAAAATTTTATATTCTTCATTTCTTTCATTACGCATTAAATAAAAATCTTATATATTTTATGTTTTTCTTTTCTTTCATTACCAATGTCAAAATCTCTTTATTTTGAAAAATACCCCAATTAAGGTACTAGAGGATTTATTTGGGGTGAGAATATGTCCTAACCCCTAGGGAAATATCTAGAAATTAATATACTAAATAATTAGGCAAACCATTTTTTTTTGTAAGGTAGGCATTAAGGAGAGAAAATATCAACTTAACTAATATATGCCCGTTATTAAAGTTTGTACATTAACTAATATATCCTGATTAAAAATAATATTAATTTAATAAAAAGAATATCTAAGTCTATTTTGTTTTACAAAGAGGTTATACAACATAAATTTTGATCTGGATGAAGCCAACTTAGGAGTGCGCCTTTTCCAACCAAGAAAAAGAAAAGGCAAGACTTAATTTCATGAAAAATGAAAAATTAAGGCTTATAATAAATATCATGAAATTTGTATATGCAAAATTAAGAATTTCAATATAGAAGGTAAAATATTATTCGACTAATTACAAAAAGATATTCATGGTAAAATAAAAAACTAAAAATACAACGTTACAATTTTTTAAACCGGAGACAAAAAACACCCTCAAATTATAGCATTGCCACCATATGTACAACCACCGGAATACATGCAAGTGATAGTGAAACTACACTTTAAGATGCTTAATTAGAAGAAAAAGTAAAAATTAAAATAAAGAATTAACTATGTTTTTTTCAAAGGTTGCATAATCATAAAAAGCCTAAGTCAAGTGGCATCCACTCTGACTTCCTTTTGAAAACAAAGAATGATAAATGCTCCCCATGTATCCTTAGTAATATATATGAAAAATAAAAAAAAAACTTAACTTTTAATTTAAGATCCGCTCAAAAATTAAAATTACTTATGTTTATTTCCAAATTAAATGTGAATCTATATTTGTTCTAATTAATTTTATTCTTATTTCCGATATAGAAAGCTTATAGAGAAAAAAAGAAAAGGGTAAAAACAAATTAAGGAGAGAGGGAAATGGGCTAATTTAATTTTCTTCTTATTTTCGATATAGAAAGTTTATAGAGAAAAAAAGAAAAAGGTAAACAAATTAAGGGGAGAGAAATAGGGTGAAAAGGGAGAAGGGGAGTAATGTGAATGGGCCCATACTTGCTCTCTCTAGATTTTAATCATACAAAAAAAGGGTAAAAGAGGCCAAAATATTGGCCATACCATCTATAGTACTTTATGCTTTAAATTGTACTATAGATGAATATATGATTAATTAGGGTGGTTGATCATTAAGCAATTAAAATTTTCGTAAACTAACAAAGAGAGTTCGAAAGTGGGCTAGGGCTGGTGGCTAGGGAAATTTATAGAGGGGAGAAACTGAGTCTAAATTATATCTTCACCTTTGGGTTTTAACAATTTTTAACCTTTGGGTTTTATTTATTGTAGTTACATCAAGTATGTTTTTTATTTTGTAAAAATGTGAATTTCGAACCCCACTGTATAGTTGGACTTTAATTTCATTCTTTAAACACAAAAAAATACTTTGTAATTTGTATTTTTATCATTGCAGGGAAGAGCACTACACCATAACCTAAAACTTTGATGCCTACCAATCTAACAGTGTATGGTCATGTAAGTTTTAATCCACTTTGTAATTTAAAACTTTTCTTTTCAATCCAAATTGTACACAGTAATAAGATAAACAAAAAAAAAATATTACTTTTTCCGTCATAATCCAATATGTAAAAATTAGAATCGATCAATTTCCCTTCCCATTTTACAGTTATTATGCATGTCCAACTGTGTATCTTTCAAGTTCACATTATTTTTTATACATATATCTAAAGGTTGACTAACAAATTGAGAGTACTATTCGCATTCTTCGCCAACAAAATGTTGGCATTGTGATTCATGAGGAAGCAGAGATGCATCGTACTCTCCAAGAGGTTAGAAAAAAATATATATAGTAATTTCCTATTAACCACTTTAATGATAACGACGTGTTATGTTTATGTTTATAAGAGTGATGTGTTAAAAATTGCCTTTTAAAAAAATTATTGCAGTCTAAGAAATGCAAGCGAGAGGCAATGACACCTTACAAGGGTAAGGGGAAGGGAAAGCAAAAGGATAAAGAAAATCAATGTACATCTGTACCTGTGGTAAGTGCTCACCATGTATCATTTTTAATTCAAGTAATCCACAAAGAAAAGTACTTAATATGTATGCCCAATTCTTAATAAACTTAGTTAAATAAAATAGAAGAACGAAATATAAGTGCTTCCTTTATATGTGTAAATGAGTGTGCCTAAGACATTATATAGTTAGGTTTAATATTAAACTCATTTTACCTTAAATTAGTCAAACTAAAAGTGAACTAAATAAGGTGGTGTAGAACTTTAGGATGTAAACATAAATAATCATAATCACAAGTAATGAATCTAGCTATATACCGGATATTCGTTCTTTTTAGGGAGAGAAGAGCTACTCTGCTTCCAAGTCTATCATCGCTCAACGTGCTCAAAGAGAGAATGAAAGAATTGAATGAGCATCTAAAATTGTGGAAGGACGTGTGCAACATAGGTTCTTTCCTGGTTTGAACCCAATGCGTGCCCAAATCGATAGTGTTGAACGTGAGAGTAAAAAGGCTAGATTCTCACCAGTTATCTTATCTTCTCTGCCTACGAATTTACACTGTTTATCGCACCATCAAAAATTCAATTCTGACGAAGTAGCTGCAAGAAATGCTAATGCTTCAGGATGCCATCCTCTGGCAGTTAATTTATTTGAAACAATTTTCGAGTTTGAATGTCAGATTAGTTGTATACAGTCTTTACCGAAAAATGTAGTTCTTCAACAAACACTTATAATTCGGTCTTTACCTATGGATGCAATGCTTCAGCACACACCTGGTCCAGTCAATCAGCCAAACGTATACTATCCCGCAAGTTTATGTCATATTTCATAAATCAATAGGTAATACTCGCTTTTAAGTGTTCTTTGCCTTAGATTAGAGTTTTTTTTTTAAAGTGTTCTTCGTCTTTATTATTCTTTTTTAATTACAAATCTTTTGCCAATCTCTTATAATATAAAATAACTCACATGTAGGTCACCTCTTCACGTCCTTTCTGAACCTGTGTGTCCTGAAAATATTGAAGGACTTTCTAAACCAGTAGACACAAATGTACAACCTATTCCCAATCTAATTTCATGTTGACATGACCTTGGTTTGAAGAATGTGGAATGCCCGCACTGTTCAGCTTTACACTAGATGAAAGAAAGGCTTTACAGGTGAACAGATTATCGCCCTTTGTTCGGAAAATGTTGTCTACAAGGAAAAATTCGTTTGACAGGACTCATTACTCCACCACTAGAAATACAAGCTCTCTATGATGGCTACGATGCGCAATCCATGTCGTTTAGACGTCACATTCGACAATACAATGCTACAAATGCATTTATTAGCTTAGGAGTTCAAATGGATGATAAATTACTAGCGGGTTCAGGTCCTACTTCATTTACTATTCATGGGGAACTGCAGCATAGAACTCGATCCTTAATCCTTCAGGCTGGGGATAAGCCTGTATATGCCCAGTTATATATATATGACCCTGACCCAGTTTTAGATATTCGTAACCACATAAATCCTCAATTGAGAAAGGATGTCCTAGAAATAATACAAGATATCATGAAACAGCATAATCATTTATATCATAAGTATCGAGAAGTAGCTGCAGTGCTTCATCAGTTAGATCAAAGACAACCACAGTTGCCTGTTTACTTCCATTATATTTCAGTGACAGACCATCAAATATACAATCTATCGACAACAGACCAGATAGTTGTTATATTGCTAGGGGATGGAACTAAATTAGTGGGGTCAGAGATATCATCATTCATTTAAAAGGAAACAATCAATTGATGCGAATCAACGAATGTCATCCAGCGTATTTATCGCTACACTATGTATTATTTTTTCCTCACGGTGAACTTAGGTGGGAGCTTAAGATGGAGCAATAGAACGTCTTAACTGGGGAGCATACTGGATTAAGGTTAACCCAATTGCAATTTTTTTGTTTTTGCATCTTTCAACGTTCTCGCGAGTATTCTACGATATTGCGCGGGGGAAAACTGTTTCAAGAATTCATTGTAGATGCGCGGGCTGCAATCGAGCAAAATCGTTTATCATACTTTAGATTTAATCAGGGGAAACTGCGTGTTGAGGTTTACCATGGCCTTACAGATGTTTCCACCGATGGGTATGCCCCTAATGATATTGGAAAACGATTTATCCTACCTTCTTCATTCATTGGTGGTCCAAGGCACATGTTTGAGATTTTTCAAGATTCTATGGCCATCACACAGTTTAACCAACACCCTGATATCTTTTTGACAATGACAGTAAACCCCAAGTGGCCAGAAATTATATCTGCGTTGCTACCAAATCAGAATGTTACCGATAGACCATATTTGGTTGTTAGAGTCTTTGAATTGAAAAGGAAGGCTTTGATGAAAGATATAAACAATGGTGGTGTTTTTGGAGAAAAAGTTGCACATGTGTATACCATTGAATTCCAAAAACGAGGACTTCCGCACATGCACCTTCTTATTTTTCTCAAGGGCCAAGATAAGATAAAGACATGTGCTCAGGTGAATAGAGTTGTCTCAATAGAGTTTCTAGATGCAGTACAAGACCCAGCCCTTTATGATACCATTAAAAATTGTATGATACACGGCCCATGTGGTGCCCGGAATCCATCAGCACCATGTATGGATAAGGGTAAATGTACCAAGGGATACCCAAAACAATTTGTGGAAGAAACAACAATGGGGGATGATGGATATCCTATTTATTGATGCCATGACGATGGTTGATGCCATGTTAACAATAAAGGCCAACCAGTTGATAACAGGGATGTTGTACTTTATAATGATTATCTATCCAGAAATTTTAATTATCACATCAATGTTAAAGTTTGTGCTGGTTTGAGAGCGATAGAGTATATCCATAAGTATATTTACAAAGGTCACGACCGAACGACAGTGGTACTAGGAGCACCCGATGAGATTCAACAATACCTAGATGCAAGGTATATTGGACCTCCTGAAGCTGCTTGGCGGATATTTGGTCACTCTATGCATGAGGAGATTCCGAATGTTATACGGCTGGCATTACACTTAGAAGGAATGCATAATGTTGTTTTTAATCCTTAGGAACCAATTGAGGTTATTGTTGCTAGGGGTGCGCTCTAGATGACGACGTTGACTGCTTTCTTTAAATGTTGCACTGAGAATGAATCTGCACGGCGGCTTACGTACCAAGAAATGCCACAATATTGGGTTTGGCAAAAGGGGCGAAAGGTTTGGACACCAAGACTTCAGGGCCATGCAATTGGAAGAATGTATTTTGCTAGCCCAAATGAAGGAGAAATGTTTTATCTACGTTTGTTATTAACTGTTGTTAAAGGACCCCGATCTTATCAAGACTTGAGGACGGTTAATAATGTTGAGTACCCTTCTTATAAGGCGGCATGTGTTGCAAAAAGGCTTCTAAAGGATGATGACGAGTGGAAATAATGTTTATCAGAAGCTGTTATTATGAGAACCAGTTCTCAAGGTTGGCGATTGTTTTGTGTTATTTTAACACAATGCACTCCTCAACAACCTAAATTGTTATGGGATCATTTCTGGGTACATATATGCGACGATCTTTTCCACAAGCTAGGTATAATTTATGGAGTTCAAAGCCCAACTAACTCTCAAGTTAAAGATTATGGATTGTACCTTTTAAATTTGTTGCTTCAATAATCGGGAAAAAGTTTAACCGATTACCCGCCTATGCCTTTGCCAATCGGTGACTGGAATATAGCATTGGGAAATAGGCTTATCCTTAAGTATCGACAACTTGAGAGTGATGCATTTCAAAAAGATGTTGACATTGATATTATATATATATATCAAAAAGATTAATATTATATATATATATATAATATTAATCTTCTCTGAATATGTGTGTCAATTCTAGAATCTATCTATTTGTATTTTATATATAATAATATGTTCTACAAGTCTTCACTGATTGACACGTGGCATGTATTAATTAAATTTTAATATTTCTCTCAATATATATATATCTAATTATTATTGTAATTAGTATGGCTCCTTATTAATTAATATTAATAATAATTGCTCCGTTATATAAATATTTAATAATATCATTTAATATATTCATTATGCCATTTCCCAATTAATTGTACGTTATTTTACTATCTTTTATTAATTATTATGCCACTATCTTATTTTTCTGTTTTTTTAATAATATAAACTGTTTTCTTTCCATATCTTTCCTCTATGAGTTATACAATTTCAAAATCTAAACTTAATTCTAATTATTAAAATGTAACTGCCATCTAATTATATATATTTTATCTCATTTCCATATCTTTTCCATACGAGTTACATAATTTCAAAATCTAAATATTATATACACTATATAATATATTAAGGCTAAATATTATATCATTGAAAATATATAAATCATTGATTCATATATTACTAAAGTAAGTTAATATAGAATTAATATAGCTGAATCAATCTTAAAGGAATATATTTATCAACTGAAATAATATGATATATTTCAAAAAATTATATTTTTAAAAATTCATTGATTCGGTTTTAATTGGTTTTGATTTTAACAATTTCTAAAATAAATTTATATGATTAATATAGCGGTTGGTCTCCTATACTAAAATTTGGAGCCGAATCAGTGATTTATTATATAAATATTTAATAATATCATTTAATAATAATAATTAGTTGATTATTTTTTAATTATCTAACATATAATTCTCTCCTTTCACTAGAGACTGACACGTGTCAGTAATAATTATTTCATCTAATTTTTTATTTTTTTTAAAAATGATTTTAAATTAATTTACTCATTAATTCCTACTCATTATTGCAATCCGTTAGCAATATTATAAATAGTTATAAATACACCACTTTCAAGCAAATTAATACCATCACTTCCCTCTTTATTCCTCTTCCAATTTCATTTGTAACTCTCATATTTAATTATTTTAATATCTCATTTGTAACTCTCATATTTAATATTAACTATTTAATTTTTTTTAAAAAAATTAATTTTAAATTAATTTTCTCCTTAATTCCTACTCATTATTGCAATCCGTTAGCAATATTATAAATGTTATAAATACACAACTTTCAAGCAAATTAATAGCATAACTTCTCTCTTTATTCCTCTTCCAATTTCATTTGTAACTCTCATATTTAATTATTTTAATATCTCATTTGTAACTCTCATATTTAATTCTTTAAATATCTAATTATTGATTTATACTTAATGCTATTATGATTATTCTTAATATATATATATATATAGATGATAGATATGTGTTTTTTCCCACATCTATCTTCTATACATAATACATGCGCTAATAATATCTCCTTATTTTACATATATATATATATATATATATTTTCCCCCTCTCTCTATATGTATATTTTCTTTTAGATTATACTTCGTCCATCTCAATTGAAGAACATGGTATAATTTGAGAATTTTACATCCGAAATAATACAAGAGGTTTTGTTCCGTATATATAATTTGTGTTGGTTAGTTCACTATTGAAGAGTTTGATTATTGTGGTAAAATTTTATTTATTTATTTATTTGTTACTTGAATTAATTTTTTTTTCTTTGCTATATATTTTAATCAATAGAAGAAACTAAAAAGCAGTTTTGGGCAGTGTTAAAAACCATTCGTGTGTTTAAATTTCTATTCGATACTTTTTTCCCTCAAATTGAAGTGTTTATATAATAATGTAAGATTATTTTTCTTTCCTCCCACAAATTTTATATACTATTGCTCAACTTTTTTAGTTATCGAGTCTCAAAATATACAATGTTAAAATAATATACAAACGTGAAATATGGTACATATTTAATTGTAAGAATTTTTTTCAATTTAATTATTAATATTTTTTTTGTTAAATAATCACGCATCGCGTGGTTTGTACACTAGTTATTATATATAACACTGCACCTGATATATATTTAATATTTTCAGCACTTAACTAATAGATTTTATGAATTTTAAATGTGGGAATCAAGGAGGGGATCAAAGTTATATATATATTGAAAGAGACTCACTGTTATTTTATGTAAAAAAAAACTTCGATAAAATTAAATGGAATAGATAATTTCTTTTAATGTATTTTTAGTTATGAACTATTAGTACTCATTCATATTATACCTACCTTATGTATAACAATAATAAAATTATTTGCATATGCGACAATGCGACATGTCTTATTCCATAAGTTCTGTACATCTCATTCTCTAAATAAATTTTTATTTGTAAAAAAATTAAACCATTTAATTTACTTGTAAGTAGGCACTCTATTGTTAAATGAGAGAATATTGCACCAAAAAAATTACAATACAACAATAACGTGTAATCTCATACTCTCACATTACTTCATAATAACGTGCATATCGCTTTCTTTAATCACGTGAATTCTATCAATATTATTAATTTATTGCATTGTTATTAGATTTGTAATAGCATGTCGCAATTGTAATTATTGTGTTAATTGTATAATTTTGGGTCTCGTTACACTCAAACCTTGAAATTCTAGTCTTACCCTATTGTATTAGTAATAAACACCCCCCACCCCAAAAACCCCCTCTTAATGTACTTTTACAGTTTTTCATAAAAACAAAAAAGCGTTCTTGCCGAAGTAATTATATTTATTAGAAGAACAATATATAATTTTAAAAATATATAATATAACTTCTTAAAATATTGCCATAATCTAGTAAAGAGAGAATTATTTTAGTACTATGGTAATATGAATAGCCTAAAAAAAATAGAAAAAAAAGTTAAACTAGTGTTGACATTCACCCATGCAAGTTCTACACTAATTATTATTTAAATTAAAAGTGGAAAAAATTACTCACTTAAATTTTTAGTTGATAATTTATAATTTTATTTTGACTTTTATACTTTTTAAATTACTATGAATTTAAACTTAAAAGTGGTCATAACTGTAACTTATTTTGAATAGCGATCTTTAATGCATTTATTATCTCTAAAAAAGCGATTCGACTCATCTCTACTACTTTTTCAGTCAAATTATGTCGAATTTGGTATAGTTTGAGGGTTAAATGGATGAAGTTTTTCATTAAATTTGGTGAAAATGATCTCTATAATTATGAGATCATCTCCGTAAAAATTTCATCAATAAATTCAAACAGGAAGTGGGCAAAATAAATATTTGACATATATGTTCATTTTCAACCATTAAAATTTTAGATGATTATCTCACCCACTTATAGATTGAATATTTTGATGAAATTTTGTAGAAGTGGGCAAAATAAAAATTTGACATATATACTCATTTTTTACCATTAAAATTTTAGATGATCATCTCACTCACTTATAGATTGAATATATTGATGAAATTTTGTGGAACTACTCATCATAGATATCATCCCCACCAAATTTCATAAAAAAAACTGTCCATTTAATTTTTGAACTAGATTCCAATTGATGAAATTAAATCGAAAGATAATGCAAAAGAGCCGAATCCAAAAAAAAAATGTCTGGAGTTATGGATTTTGACATCCTAAGTACACATGATCCAAAAACTCAAAACATCCTTTATTAGAACGCATGCTTTTGTACTATTTGAACAATCCATATACGCAGCCATGCAGGGCAGAGCCACGTGGGGAACAGGAGGGGCCATGGTCCCACCTGAACTTTTTATAAATTTTCATCGAGTATACGGGGTTTTGTGCATCAATGTAAAAATTAGGGGGCGTTTGTGCAATTTAGAAAGTTCAGTGGATGAGGGGCCTTCGTGCGCCTTGCTATATAAGTACCGGGGGGGGGGGGGGGGGGGGGGTTGTAATCAAGTGCAAGTCAGGTGTATCATATGCAGCTAAACATTTGGGGTTGATTTCCGTAATTGGAGAATAGGCTAACTATTAACACCGCAATTCTTTTTTCTTTGCTTCTTTATTTCTCCATTTTGGTGTTGAGCTCATCGGTTTTATATTTTCTATTCTTTCATCTTTTGAGGTTGATTCAATATTGGGTTGGAGATTAATATATGAAGTTATTGATAATGAAGATATCATTAAGCATTTTCAAAATATGAAGTTTCAAAGAGAAATACTGTAACTAAACATGTGATTTTTGACGTATAAGATGTTAAGTATTTTAATATAATATTTTAATTTTAACTTTATTAAAAGTACATGCAATTTTTTTTTAAAAGCATATTAATTTGGCCCCTCTTGATTTTAATTCCTGACTCCGCCATTCTAGCCATGGGTTTTTGATTGTGAGGAAAAAAATTTGAATGGAAGAAAAAAGTATGTAAATGAATTGATAGACAGAGTCTCAAAATTAAAACAATTTTTTATTTGAAACTTTAATTACTTAGAACTTTTAGGATACTTTTAATTGTAACGAACTTAGTACCTTCGGGCGAGTTGGTGTACGTTTGTCCCGTGATTACAATATAGGCTATATATTATGGATGTTGATTTCAATTTAGATAATTTTTTGATATATATATACGTGTGTGTGTGATTACTAATTTTTTCTATTAAATTTTTTTCTATATTTTTTTAGAATAAAGGCAAAGTGGGTTGGGCCCAAAGCAAGCAATCCTTATTGGCTTAGAGTGCCTCAAACCTTTGTGGCGGATAGCTGCACCAGAAAACGCTAGTGTTTTGACAATAACATTTCATGCTATTGGCATTGAAAACGTAGGACTTTAATTTTTATAATGTTCGCAGATTAGGCTACTAACAGACTAACGGTCTGTTTGAATTGAGGGGAGGAAATGGAAAGAAAATAATTAATTACAAGAAGAAGGAATGGGATTGAATGGTAAGCAATGTGTTTAATTTTATTATTGTTTGAATAGGTATTGATAGGAAAAAAAGGGAATAGAATTAACTCTTGTTTGGATATGATAGATAGAAGACAAGAAAGAAAATGAAAGTTATTTAATATATTGTTAATAAATTAAAGTTAAATTTGAAACTATTATTAATAATTCATTAAAATATTTTCTTTTTCCCCTTAACCCTTCCAATATTTGAAGCAAACAACATAAAAGAATAGAGTGGATTTGCAATCCCTTATATTCTCTCTATTTCTTTTCCATTCCCTCCATAATTCTAAGCAAACAAGTGACTTGTAATCACTTCCTCTTTTCCATTCCCTCAATCAAAACGGACCCCTAAAATTCTATCATTATTATTCTGTTTATAAGCAGGATAAAGAAATCAAAATACATTGACTCTTGGTTCATCTTAGTTGCAGAGAAACTACTAATAACACATCAAACTTGTAATATATACATCAATCTTTTTGAAACTAAACTAGAAAAATTAATCGAGTTTTGGACCGAGTTACTAAGCTTACCTCTTCCATGTCTTCATTATCATTTTTCATCGAACTTTGGCCAATTTCAGGTGCAAGAGTGGACGTAGAAGGCTTCCGAAAAGTGTATCAAATATGTGTCTATGGCATTCGTCACAAAAATAGAAGTAGGTAAAATGGCCCTCGTATGCTTACTTATATGGGAACTATTCATGTGTGTACTCTAATTTCATTACCATCATATTTTTTCACACAAAAATGAAACAAAAGAATCAATGAAGCAGAGGGCCAAGGCAAAAGTTATAACCAGGGAAATGCTAATGCTAAATCAATCACTTTTGGCTTCTCCACAGTATACCATGCATTGAGTGGTTGTACACCCCACTTTAAATTAACACATTGCTTTGGCATTACTCTTTTCCAATACCTATACCTTAAAATTTTAAACAAGATTAAGATAGAGGAATTAACCAACTAGGAAAACTGCATTGACCCGCCATGTGTATCTATCCAAGGAAGCCAGTTAAATCTTCTTCTGTTCGACTATATACGAACTTAGGCCAAAACATGATGCCTTTCCCTGGGTGTTTCTTATGTACTTTGAGGTCTGCAAGGCTGAAACCCCAATTTGAAACCTGCAATACAGCTTCTTCCAAATACGGTTTTACACTACCCTCTTGCAGGGGTGGAGCGACTCCCCCCTGGTCCCACCTTGATTTTTTGAAAAAAATTACAAAGTTTATGGGTCATTGTGTGAGAATGGGGAAATTAGGGGCGTTTGTGTAATTGAAGAAGTTTATTGGGCGAAGGTCCTATGTGCGAATAAATGTATAAGCGCGAGGGTATAATTTTGTAATACAATTTAGGCCAGGTGATAAAAAGGGAATTTAGCTTGTTTTCTTCTTCAAAGTATCTTCGGCCCTCTGTTCTCCTTCAAAAGCAACCGTCCCTTAACTAGCCGTCCATTTTTTTCTTTCAAGCATAGTCGCAACAAGTTGAAGGCCAACAGTCCAGCATTCTTCCTTTCCTCTTTCCATTTTCATTCTTTATTTGTTCCGATATCTTAGGTTAGATTTTTTTTATAATCTTATACATTTTTTTTTAAAATTTTGAATATTAAGGATTATGTGTTTTAATGTTAATTTTCTTCTTAGATTGTTAATATATTTGTTTGTTGGTTATTATTTATTAATGTTGATTTATTTTTCAGATTGTTAAATATTGATATTAAATTTGATTATTGAAGTTAATTTACTTATTAGATTGTTATTTGATAAATTATTATTGAGATTAATATATGTGTTTATTGGTTATAGTAGGTTGAACATTGAGTCGATAAAAATTAATATTGAGTCTCTTTTTTCAAAACATGGGAATAATTTATCAAGTTTACGAGGGCAAGGCTATAATGGAGCAAGTAATATGCGAGGAGAGAAGAAGTTTATTGGCTATGTGCGAATAAATGTATGAATGTGAGGGTATAGTTTCGTAATATAGTTTAGGTCAGGTGGTAAAAAGGGAAAGCAATTTGTTTTCTTCTTCAAAGTATCTCCGCCCCTCTATTCTTCTTCAAAAGCAGCCGCCCCTTAAACCAACTGTCCATTTTTTTCTTTCAAGCACAATCGCAGCAAGCTGAAGGCCAGCAGTTCAGCATTCTTCCTTGCCTCTTTCCATCTTCATTTTTTATTTGTTCCGGTATTTTAGGTTAGATTTTTTTTTATAATCTTATACATTTTATTTTTTAAAATTTTGAATATTAAGGATTAGGTGTTTTAATGTTAATTTGCTTTTGAGATTGTTAATATATTTGTTTGTTGGTTATTATTTATTAATGTTGATTTATTTTTCAAATTGTTAAATATTGATATTAAATTTGATTATTGAGGTTAATTTGCTTATTAGATTGTTATTTGATAAATTAATATTGAGATTAATATATGTGTTTATTGGTTATAGTAGGTTGAATATTGAGTTGATAGAAATTAATATTGAGTATCTTCTTTCAAAACATGGGTATAGTTTATCAAGTTTACGAGGGCAAGGCTATGATGGAGCAAGCAATATGCGAGGAGAATTTAATGGTCTTAAGAGTTTGATATTAATGGAGAATAGTTCTGCTTATTACGTACGTTGTTTTGCTCACCAACTTCAATTAACACTTATAGTTGTTGTTGAAAATCACTCAAAAATCTTGTAGTTTGGCCCCACCTGAACAAAAATCCTAACTTTACCACTGCCCTCTCGGACAGATTCCTCTACACCCTTCTCCCAAAAGTCTTGAAACTTTTCCTCTTCTATCAAACTTCTATCCTAGAAAAATAGCAATCTCTTCATTGAGAAACCATAAAATTAAATAAAAGATACTCCATCCCTCTCAAAAAATATTTCTACTCTGACTTTGGTACTTTTTAAAGAAATACTAACTTCAACATAATCAATGGTTAAAGTTACAGCTCAATTTCTATTGTAAAATTTGGTACATTGATTATATTCTAAAAAAATGGAACTATCAATTTGAGATATCCCCCCCCCCCCCCCCCCCCCCCCCCAAAAAAAAAATAGTGGAACTATATTTTTAAGCCCGAGGGAGTAGAGTAAAATAGATTGTTTGTACTTCTTACTATAATAAAAGTATAATTCACAATGTTCTAATGCCTTGTTTAGTTCAAATTTTTTTATTTATTTCTGGAATCTAAATTGGTGAGTTCATATATAATTGTTGTGAAAGATCACGGGATTCTATTTCCTTCACTAAAGCTCAAACTTCAAATTAAATGTGGAAATTGACAATTCCTCTTTCTAGGATAGAATAGAAACTCGAATTAAACGAGCTATAAGAAGTATGTATTAAATAAAAAAATTGCATTGCTTGTAATATACTTTGTCAACTAAAATGACTCACCCCTTCCCAAGTGACAAAGATAGCAAGTTATCTGTCTGACCAACATTTCTAGAGAGGAATCTTTGCGGTAGAAGTAAGGAAGAAATCTAGGAAATTTTCAAGCTAGAAAGTACACCAGTTTCTCTCTTATCGTCCACTTTTCCCAGCTTCTACTTTTATCTTGTTTAGCCATGCTTAGTTCATATGGATTGAGCATTGGAGCAACCATGAAAGCACCTGCATACTTGGTCAATGATGGATAAGAGACAAAGTCAACCTAAAGAACATAAATAATATACTCATTTTCAACAAGTGCTCATTCGGTTTTTGAGCTTTTGTGTCTTTTAGAATTATAAGTTGGTAGATTCACATACAAAAAGTTTTATGATTTATTTCAAAGGATTCGATTACAGATCTTCATTCATTGAAACGGTAGCTTTTATTATTTCCAGAGGGAAGATTCTACTTGATGGCTTATGATTTAAATTTACAAACGTCCACTTATTAGTAGATGAAAAATTATTGCACCCAAAGTTGAGATACTAGACTTCTAGGCCCTAAAACATTCAAACATGTGTTATGTTTTGCCTATTTAACGAACAAATTCAAGCTAACCAATTGAATGCCAAAACTTCTCTCAGGAAAGATTTCCACTGCGACAATTGCAGCCTTCATAATGCTATCCTTCTTCATACAAACCGATCAAACGCACCACAATGAATAAAAAGGCAGATAAAAGAGCCACCATACCTGCAATACTGTCAAGAATATATTTAAGTGCAGCCCAAGCATGCATGCTTCCGCCTGAATATCCCACCACCGTACCCAAAACTTATCAGTAATAGCCACAACATACGACAAGTGTACGTAGTATAGCCAGAGTTGACGAATCAAGGTTCCTCCTAGGATGAGGATCACTTTCCCCAAACCCCGGAAGATCATCTATTATCAAGCTAACTCCAAAATCTTGCAGTAGCGAAACCTTAAGCCCAGGTATTCCAATTTAAAAAAATTGTGCAGAAAACACGTATAATCAAGAACATCTAACACTAATAAAAAATTCAATTAGACATAAAGTATTCAATTACATAAAATTATATTTGCACCCTTTAATAAAAATTCTAACACCCCACAGCAGATTTAAAACGTACGTCTGCCAACAAATCAAAGTAGTTAGATGTAACATGTTTAATCCTCAATCTATTAAGGGATCTGCACATTTTCTGAAATTTAAATCACCTGTGTTGACATGAATTTTTTATTTTTTTTTTGGAAAACGTATTGAAATGTAGTTCATCCCATACTATTGGTGCAATAAGCATGAAAAACAGCTTGGTAAAAACAAATTTATTTTCTTGATAAAAATAAAAATATAAGATACGCATTTTCGCACATGTTTGAATCTAGGGTTAAGGACAATATCAACCTCTTTTTAACTTGGTTGCACGTACGGCAAGTATATTCATATAATGGAATTGGCTTTTCTTTGTTACCCTTTTGATCTAATTTCTTTTAATGGATTCTAGTTTGAAGGCTAAACAGAGATTTATTCATGAAGTTTGGTGAAAAATATATCTATATATAACGTTTAGAGTTTCTCCCAAAAGTTCATCAAGATATTCATCAGAAAGTATGTGTAGTAAAAATTTGATACATATGTTTATTTTCGTCCATTTAAATTTTAGATGATCATCTCAACCATTTTAAAATTAAAGATTCTGATGATTTTTTTTTTTGAGTTGACCTACTCTTCTAATCCCCGAGTTTTATAAAAAAAGTTTATACGTTTAGCTATCAAACTAAACTTATTGAAAGAAATTGAACAAAAAAAAGAAAATTAGAGCAGCAAGTACTCATGTCAAAAGAAAATTTTCAAAATTAATTTTGTGGTTCCTCCTTGACTGTCTAACAAACATTTGAAATTCCACAAATTAACGGTAATGCGTAAAATCCCAACAGATTTACTAAATGTGGCATTCCCACCCCTTTCACGTAACATGTACAAATTTCGCATCCCTCTACTCATTTTTTCTCATTCCTTGAGGCTGCAGTGCTTCTCTAACTCTATTAGCGAAACACTGTTGATCTCTCGGAATCAAAAAAAAATCTTATAAAAAAAAATTAATAAAATAAAAAGAGTCAAAATAACACAAACAAGAATGGCTCGTCAAATGGTTGTTCTTGCCCTCGTCTTGGTCGCCTTTGTTGGCTTGGTCTCGGCTGCTGATACTGCTAAAGCTCCGGCTGCTGCAACCCCTCAATCATCTGCTACATCTCCTGATGCAGGAACCTTTGGCACGAGCCCCTCCTCCTCCCCCTTAGCTGACCCCATGTCTCCTCCGTCTCCTACTGGTGAGTCCACCGTTGCAGGACCCACAACAGCTGGCGCGCCTACACCTGGCAAGAGTGGCGCCACTACTTTGAAGGTTTCCTCGGTGGTTGGCGTTGCCGTTATCACCGGTTTCTTCGTTTATTAGGAGGACTTTCAATGTTATGTAAAAGTTTGTTATATATAAATTTTGCATTTGTAAAATTTTTGAGGGAGTTTGGCCAAAGGTCTCACATGATTTTCAATGTTTGAAATGAAGGCTACGTTTGATTGCATGTAATTGTTATCAGATGAATTTGTTTGTATGAAAAATAAAAAACAACGTAATTGCTTCGAACATTTTAATATAAACTAATTATATATTAAAATTAATGCAATTAATTAATATAATTTTGTAGCATGGTGATAATATCAATTGATGTCCGGAGAGAAATTAAGAATCTTTGCAATTAAAAATAATTCACATGATTCAACCAAGCAAACACGGTGAAATAACAGACTGGGGTTGTTTGTTGGTAGCCAACAATCTTAATGGTCAAGTATGGGTGAAAATTAGTATTACACCCTTCTTTCTAATCTTTATTAGTAGTGAGTACTAGCATAAAATTGAAATTAGTGGCTCGTGGTTCACATCTGAAAGATAAATAAAATAAAATTAAGAGGTTTAAATTTTAACGGGCAATTAAAATATAGGGCTTATTGAAAAATGAATTTCACAATAAAGCCAATGAATAAAATTTTTCTAAATGAAGGGCCTATTTTGCATTCTATTAATAAAATGACATGTGTCATTTTTTTTCATACCAAAAAGACCACTCAACCCTTAAAATAAACTAACAATTACAGAATTACCAATGTACATTTTATCACGAAAGGACAATACTACCCTCCCATTTTCCCTCTCATTCTGCATTCCACCATCTTCGAAACCACGTAACACCAACCGACACCAGCGAAGAAGAAGAACAGAGAACACCGAAGAAACCCTAGTCGACGTAATTTTCATACCGCCGGACTCCTTTTAAACCATCAAAGACGATCATACTATCGCAGGTGAGCTTTATGTTTCTCCCTATCGCTCTTCCTCGTTTTTTAGGGCTTATAATTTGCGTGTTCATCTACTTTTGATGAGAATCAGGCTTTCTAGTAACCGATTCTGCAATATTTGCACATTTTTCGACTATTTATTATAGCTAGGGTTTCTAGTCACCACTTAAAACACTCATTTCCTACTGCAAAGTTCACATCGCACCTCGTATCGTTCTTTATGCTTAAGGATGTATCAATGATTTTCATAGATTTCTCTGATGTTTTCTAACAAATTTCACTGCAATTTGAAGTTTACAGTTCAAATTTCACTACAATGTGAGTTTGCAGTCCAAATTTCACTGCAAAGTTCATATTGCAGTACGTATTTCACTGGAATATGAACTTTGCAATCCAGAATTTTGCTGCATATTGTATTACATATTTCACTGCAATGTAAAATTTGCATAACATCTTTTACTCCAAAAGGAAGTTTGCAGTGCAAATTTCACTCCAAAATTCACTGCAATGTGAAGTTTGCAGTGCAATTTTCACTGCAATGTGAAGTTTGCACTGAAAAATTCACTGCAATGTGAAGTTTGCACTGAAAAATTCACTACAATGTGAAGTTTGCAGTGCAAATTTCACTTCAATGTGAAGTTGGCACACCAAAATTCACTGCAATGTGAACTTTGCACTGAAAAATTCACTGCAATGTGAAGTTTGCACTGAAAAATTCACTACAATGTGAAGTTTGCAGTGCAAATTTCACTTCAATGTGAAGTTGGCACACCAAAATTCACTGCAATGTGAACTTTGCACTGAAAAATTCACTGCAATGTGAAGTTTGCAGTGCAATTTTCACTGCAATGTGAAGTTTGCACTGAAAAATTCACTGCAATGTGAAGTTTGCAGTGCAAATTTTACTTCAATGTGAAGTTGGCACACCAAAATTCACTGCAATGTGAACTTTGCACTGAAAAATTCACTGCAATGTGAAGTTTGCAGTGCAATTTTCACTGCAATGTGAATTTTGCAATTCACCTTTTACTCCAACAGGAAGTTTCAAGTGCAAATTTCACTGCAATGTTAAGTTTGCAGTGAAAAATTCAACACAATTTGAAGTTTGCCGTGCAAATTTCACTGCAATGTGAACTTTGCAGTAAAAATTTCAATGCAATGTGAAGTTCGCAGTGAAAATTTCACTGCAATGTGAACTTTGCAGTACAAATTTCACTCCAAAAGTTCATATTCTACGAACTTTGGTGCAAGGTTTATGTTGCAGTCCATATTTCACTGCAAAATTCATATTGCATTGCAAATTTCTGTGCATAGTTTCTCTGTTTCACTGCAATATGAACTTTGCAGTTCATATTTTTTTACATATGCATTCAATGTTTTGTGACAGCCTTGCTTTCACATCTTTTAGCAGAGGATAAAGCCGCAATTAAAATCAAATGGCAAAGAAAAGAGCATCAGAAACAGTACAAAGATCTCCAACAAAGGTTAGAAAGATGAAAACATCTTCTAATCCATCGAAAATGAAGGCAAAATCAAAGGCACAAAGGAGAAGCCTTAAGAAAAAGGCTAAGACATCTTCTGATAACCAGCCAACGGTATTTCGCTGCAATTTGCAGCCGATAGTAAGACTACTTGAGGAACAAAGAGATCATATACCCCAAACACACATTGAAGCAATCATGAGAACACCGTTTGGGGTTTTCTTCAAGGCTATCTACGAAAACAAAGTAGATATCAAAAGTATAGATATAATCTCAAAGCCCATCATGCGAATTATGGGGTTATACTCCTTGGAGAAAGATGGATTTGTTATGGGGGATAAGCTAATACAATTAACTGCCGATGACTTTGCACTCACTTTTGGGCTGCCCAAAGTAGGAAACGAAGTGGTGCTCTTTCCAAAGACAATGGTCAAAGCAACAGAATCGAAATTTATCAAGAGACACTTCAAAGATATGAATATTATAAAGAAAGATGCAATTGTCTCGGCATTAATTAAGACCTTGAAGGAAGAAGGCAAGGAACCTGCAGAAGACTTTGCTAGGTTGATGATACTGCACATGGTTGTCACTATTTTCCTGGCCAGTTCACAAAGTAAAGTTGGCTGGTCCTTCATTTCCCACATAAAGGATTTTGACAACATAAGAAATATAGCATGGGCCAAAGTATTCTACAACCACTTGATGCAAAACGTCAAAAAATATTACAACAAGCCTTTCAAAACTCCTGGCTGTGTCCTTCAAATTCTTGTAAGTATTTCAATACTTTAATGTAAAAATTAGCTACGATAATGTAGTACATTCATTTGACATTTATTTTTCATAAAATTGCAGTATTGGTTCTGTGAGCATTATAAAATAATTGAACCAATTGAAAGATACAAGGGAGAAACACCAAGATTTGTTCGGTGGAATCTTTTTCAAGCTAGAGAAGCTATCTCTAAGCTTTCCTTTGACAAATTGGACAATGAAAAGGTACTTACACAAAATATCTTGCTAATTACGAATATATTTTTTAGACTGCAAAGTCCAAATTGCAGAGAAATATGTTGGTGCGTAGTTTATCTGGTTCACTGCAATATGAACTTTGCAGTCAATATTTTCACTACAATATGAACTTTCCAGTCCATATTTCATTCGAAAATTCATATTTGCAGTCAATATTTTCACTGCAATATGGACTTTGCAGTCCACATCACACTGCAAATTTCATATTGCATTCCACATTTCACTACAATTTGAACTTCGCAGTACATAGTTTACTCCAATATGAACTTCTCAGTGCAAAATTAACTGCAATGTGAAGTTTGCAGTGCAAATTTTGCTGCAATTTGAACTTCGCAGTCCAAATTTTACTCCAATATGAACTTCTCAGTGCAAAATTAACTGCAATGTGAAGTTTGTAGTGCAAATTTTGCTGCAAAGTGAAGTTTGCAGTCTAAAATTTACTGAAATCTGAAGTTTGCAGTGCAAATTTAACTGCAATGTTAAGTTTGCAGTGCAAATTTTGCTGCAAAGTTCATATTGTAGTCCATATTTTATGTACATAGTTTTTCTGTTTCACTGAATTATCAACTTTGCAGTATATATTTTTTGTAAACACTTGTTTTAGCACAAAAATAATTCAGATTATTAATAACTGAAACTTCTTTTTTAATACATCTTCACCCTCTTTCCCTTTTTTAACACATCTAGGTGGTGGAGGTACTTGCTGATGTATCCGAAACAGAGCAAAAGCTTCTTACTGAAGAATTCAAGGAAGTCAAGGAACAGAAGCTTCCAACTGAAGAAGCATATCTTCCAACTGAACAGAAGCTTCCAGAGAATAGTGAAAGCAAAATGGTTGAATGTTTGAAACAAGAGAATGAAAGATTAACACAGGAAAATAAGGAGCTTCTAGAAAGAGTAATTCAGTTGGAGACTCTCATGCAAGTAAAGAGTGATGGGTTCTTAAAGCACAAAACAAATAAGGAACTGCAGTTAATCGATAGCAATGTAGTTAAAAGCCCTCCGATATTCGATGACAAAATCGACTACATTGACTTTGAGTGTCTAACAGCTGCTGAAGAACCTTTCACCAAACAAACTCCACCACGTAATCTTCAAGAAAAGCAGGAAGAGCCAACAGTGAAATCATTCATCCTAAGGCTAAAGAAGAGGGCAAGAATCTCAAAAGACGACAATGTTTTTATTTACTATGACAGGAAAGAGATCCCCAAGAAGGATGAAAAGGAAGACACTTCTGATAAGGATGAAAAGAAGAAAGCAGGAAAATCAAAGCTTAAACTTGATAGGAAGGGAAAAAAAATTGATGAAACAAAATCTGATATTCCTCCTGCTGGTAGTAAAGACTCAATTGATGTCGAAGATTATGAAGCTCATCCTGGATCGCCAACAAAAACCGACTTGTCCAATATCAGCAAAAAGAGCAAATTATATAAGTATTTCAACAAAGATCAACAAGATTTGATCAATACCTTTTTCAACCATGCAGATACAACGTAAATTCTTTAATCATTTATTCTGTCAATATTTATGATCACTGCAAAAAAACTTGTCTTTTGCAATAAATCATTAATGAATATATACACTGCAAAGAGAAGAAAGTTCATATTCCATCCCATAATTTTAGTGCAAACTTCATATTGCAGTCCATATTTTCACTACAAATTTTTACTTTTTCACTGCAATGTGAACTTTGCAGTACATATTTTACTGCAATGTGAACTTTGCAGTACAAATTTATTGTTCATGGTTCATATTGCAATCCAAATCCTCACTGCAATCTGAACTTTGCAGTCCATATTTTTTGGTGCAAACTTCATATTGCAGTCAATATTTCACTGCAATATGAACTTTGCAGTCCACATTTATTTGCACAGTTTCCTTTTTTCACTGCAAAGTTCATATTGCAGTCTATATTTTTATTCGAAAGTCCAAATTGCAGTCCACATTTCACTGCAATATGAACTTTGTAGTCCATATTTGACTGCAAAGTTCATATTGCAGTCCATATATTCACTGCAATATTAACTTTGCAGTTCATATTTTGCACAATAATTGCTCACCACAAAGTTAGCTATATTTCTCATGTTATAATATCATACAGGACTGTTGCTTGGGAAAACCATGAAACCCATATCCACATAACAGCGAGTCTGTTAGAAGACCTGCTGTGCAATGGTTTTGTGGATACACAGGTAATACATAAAAAGAAAATTAAAGGTTTTCTTATATAATTATGTTCACATTTTGAATAATAACACATGCTACATGAACACAGATAATAGATTGGTACTCAATGCATTTGAAGAAGATATTCTTTCCAAATCAATCGACAAGCATTATATTCTCCTCTATGACATGGGTAATCAACTACTTCAAAATAATCAACTTTTCCAATCTTTCAATAATGATATTACTTTGCTCAGTAATTTTTTTTTGTTAATACAGACTTTTGTTAGAGATGCTAATGAAAAAAATGCAAGGAAGTTCTTGAACGACACAATAAATGAAGTCGATGCTAGAACAAATCTGTTACTATTTCCGATGAACACCGCAAGAGACAAAAAGGACAAGCACGGATTCCACTGGACTTTACTTGTCCTGGATCTTCGAACAAGAACATGGTTACACTACAACACAATGCCTCCAAGGGGCAAGAAGAAAAACATATTCCTAGAAGATGCCAAACAGATGGTAAGGGTACAAGATTTAACAATTTTTAAATCTTTTCAAAGGATTATTAAATCATGTTCCTGAATTATTATTGTTCTTTAAAATTTTATTTAGAAACAAGCCGTGACAGACATCCTCAATATGAAACTGCTTTACCTTGGGATGACGGTACTGGAGGATAACACTAAAATCATTTCAAAGGAATGCCCGCGACAAGGATTTTCGTAAGTTAAATACACAGAATTTTGTAATATATATATATATAAAAGTTATTTGTTTCAAAATTTGTCAAATTTATAAATACTAACACTAAACTCTTTTCATATTGTAGTGTTGATTGTGCACTCTATGTGTGTGAGTTTATAGAAAGGCTTGTCCAAGGACAAGAGATCCCAAAAGAATTCGAGGACGAAGATTTGATGTCCAAAAAACGTGCACACATAGTTTGGTTAATATTGACGGACATACCCTATTGCTGGAGGCTCGAAGACCATATCGAAAGAATGAAAACATTAGAGTTTTTGAAGAACGACAAGGATGATGACAAACAATAGAAACATCATATTTTTTGTTTATAGAACTTTAGATATTTGTTACATATTAGTCTACTAAATCTCAAAGTTTACTTTTGCACAAATGAAATTGTAAGTAATATGCAGCCATGCTGAAATTGTAAGTAATATCCAATCATGGTTTTGTGCAAATTCTTTTTTTATGTTTGTGTGTGGTGCCATTTACATTTTGTTTTTGGAATTGTTTTGTGCTAATTCAAATATGCACTGCTATGGAAAACACAGATTATGAAAAAAGAAGGTTTCAACTATGCTTTTTTTTGCTGCAAAGTTCATATTGCAGTCCATATTTTCACTGCAATATGAACTTTGCAGTCCATATTTTTGGTGCAAAGTTCAAGTTTCACTGCAATATGAACTTTTCAGTCCATATTTCACTGCAAAGTCCATATTGCAATCCATATTTTCACTGCAATAAGAACTTTGCAGTCCATATTTCACTGAAAAGTTTATTTGTTTGACTGCAATATCAACTTTGCAGTCTAGAATTTTTTGCAAAGTTCATGTTGCAGTACATATTTCAGTGCAATGTGAACTTTGGAATCCACCTTTTTACTCCAACAGGAATTTTCAAGTGCAAATTTCACTGCAATGTGGACTTTGCAGTCCACCTTTTTACTCCAACAGGAATTTTCAAGTGAAAATTTTACTGCAATGTGAACTTTGCAGCTCATATTTCAGTGCAAAGTTCATATTGCAGTCCATATTTGACTGCAAAGTTCATATTGCACTTCATATTTCACTGCAAAGTCCATATTGCAGTCAACATTTTCACTGCAGAGTTTTTCTGTTTTACTGCAATATGAACTTTGCAGTTCATATTTCACTGCAAACTTCATATTGCAGTCCATATTTCACTGCAAAGTTCATATTGCAATACATATTTTTGGTGCAAAATAAACATTGCAGTCCATTTTATCTGCAATTAACATTAACATATCCAGATAAGAACAATAAAATCATACCATTCATTTCATATATGTCTAACAAACAAATATCTCCCATCATCAAAACTTCAAAGAAATCCAAATAAAAACAAAACAATTTTTTCAAGCTCTTCAAATTAACAAAAAGAAATATCAAAAGTAAACTGCACTTAACAACTAGTACACAGCATATACTAAAACTAATGAATACTTTTCGAACAAGTCTTTTTGTTGTGAAACCCAAGATGTTGACACCTTCCGCACTTACGCAACTTCCTCGCTTTTGACCCAGTATTTGGAATTCGGTTCCTTTTTGGACGACCCACGGTTCTCTTCACTCCTGGAGGCAAAATATGCAATCCATTTGTCACGTCTCTCGGCCTATCAGCATTAGGGATAGGAAATATTGCATGCGAGTACGATCTCTGATAATTCACGCTAAAAAAACAAGGATCACAAAAATCATAAACACATTTTCCATCGGCCAGAATTGACAACACCGCATGATTGCAAGGAAAGCCTTCAATCTTCCAAGCATTGCAACTACAATGCCGGTAGTAAAGATCCACCTTATGACTTTTTTCCTCTTGAACCTCGAAAACAAAATCAGTTGACTTCGTAACTTTCCACGTCTTGCTCGCATTAATCTTCTCAGACAAAATATTTTTCATGTCGGGGCATAACACTGTGTTCCAACTTCTTGAACTCTCACGTCGGTTGGACATCATGGTCATCAACTTCAAACGAATTTTATCTAGCATCGAGGTGATGGGTAAACTACGTTCTTTCACAATCCAGCCATTAAAGCTTTCCGCAATATTTGAACACATCATTCCATACCTTTGTCCGGGGAAATAGGTATTTGCCCAATGATCTATCGGCGCATTTTGTAGAAAATCTTTTATTTCATTTCCAGCAGCACCTTTCAAATCATTAAACGCACTTTGAAACTCAAGATGTGTAGAGGCATATGCACAATCCACAAACAACTGCAAGATGAACGATTTTTTCTTACTTTTCGCCGAGAAACAAGTACTCAGGTTGTTCTTCAAATGCCACATACAATAGCTATGATAAGAGTTTGGAAAAACTTCAGCTATCGACTTCACCAAACCCCAATGCCTGTCTGATATAAATGTGAAAACTCTGTCACTAGCCAAAATAACCTTCAAATGGTTCAAAAACCAACACCAATTTTGCACCGTCTCCGAATCAACAACACTCATGGCAAAAGGGAATATTTCTACAACAATATCAAACAAACAAGAAGATAATTATCAATTCACAATTAATGCTTTTTTTACATACTAATAATAACACGGAATAATGAAACCATGCTTGCACCGAATGATAAAAAAAGATAAGCATACCTCCATTGCCATTCATTCCTGTAGCTGCTAGCATGCATCCCTTGAACTTTCCTTTTAAGAATGTCCCATCTAAGCATAATAGAGGACGACAAAACTTAAAACCAAAAATTTGAGCCTCAAATGGGACAAATAATCTCTGAAACTTATTGGTCTCCTCATTGACTTCAAGTATGGTGTAGCTACCGGGGTTTGTCTTCTTTAAGGCCTCCAAATACCAAACAAGGTTGTTGTATGATAATGACTCATCCCCGTGTATTTCCTTCACAGCTAACTCTCTTCCTGCGTAAGCGTAATAATAACTCAACCGAACTCCGTAGTCCCTTCGAAAATCATCAATAATCTCCGAAGGCTTCACAAGGGGCCTATCTCTAACCAAGTCCATAATAGCATTTTTCACAATCTTGCTACTCATAGGCGGCTTTCTCAAATCCTTATAACCGATACCGCAAGTATGCTCACTAACCATCCTTTTAATAACAAAGAAGTTCGGTAGATTAAATTTCTGTGAAGCATGAATCCTCCATTGACATCCCCTTTCCTCATCCTTACTACAAACAACCGTTATTCTCCTAGCATCATTCTTTTTAAACTTGTAATCAAAACCTCTCTCAATTGAAAACTGCCTTAGCTTTAAACGGAACTCTTCTGCACCACCTTCAAATCTCTGTCCGACACCAGTTATTGCATTTGCCCAGATACTTGATTTTAGAGGTTGACGGACCTCCGAGGTGTCTGAACGAGTTACCGAACCACTTGATGCACTACAAGTATCATTAGCCACGGCATTGGAATTTGAACACTCTGCCAATCTCACAAAGACATTGACAGTATTTTCCCCCTTAATAACAGTAGCACATATCATACATCTAATTTCTTCGTCGGTGCTTACAACGATCTCTTTCTCATCACGGATAACATACATTTCAAACAAGTAATGATTAATCTCAGACCATCTTTCACAAACACATTCCTTGAGCTCGGAAAGTGAAGAATCGAGCCCTATACGAACACCAAAAGAACTACCACTAAAAGAAATCATTGCAATGACCCCACTTGAAATATCCCTATAAAAATTCAAAGAAAATAAGAACGGATAAACATCGCATCAAACTCTATTTTGCTAAATACCTACTACTCATCTAACTGCAATATGAACTTTGCAGTCCATAATTTTAGTGCAAAGTTCATATTTCACTGCAAAGTGAACTTTGCAGTCCATAATTCACTGCAATATGAACTTTGCAGTCCATATTTTTGGTGCAAACTTCACATTGCAGTCCATAATTCACTGCAATATGAACTTTGCAGTCCATATTTTTGGTGCAAACTTCACATTGCAGTCCATAATTCACTGCAATATGAACTTTGCAGTCCATATTTTTGGTGCAAACTCCATATTTCACTGCAAAATGAACTTTGCAGTCCGTAATTCACTGCAATATGAACTTTGCAGTCCATATTTTTGGTGCAAAGTTCATACATTGCAGTCCACAATACACTGCAATATGAACTTTGCACTCCATATTTTTGCTGCAAAGTTCATACATTGCAGTACATTTTTCTCTGCAAAGTTTCTCTGTTTCAATGCAACAACAACTTTGCAGTCCATACTTTCACAACAATAATCATAGATATCATTGAACGAACTCAACCTAATAATGAAGATAACTAATCCTAAACTGAACTATGCAGCTCTTACAAAAATCGTAGAAAAACTTATTAACTTTCACAGCAACAATCAAATATAACATTGCACGAAAATCAATCCAACGAATATCACTAACAGTAAAACGAAAATCAAACCTATCAAAAATAACCTAAACAAAGAAAAACATCAAAAAGCTACAAATTATTACCTTGAAAAACCTTCGAAATCTATTGAATCACTCAAGAACGAGCTACAGAGAACGACTACAGCTTCATACAATAGCAATTGAAAACCTAGATCCACGCTCAGAATCACGATTGAAGGCTTCGCGGCTCACAGTTTTCGCGCGAGTGAATATGAATACGTTTCAAACCTAGAAGGGTATAACTGGGACTTCATAAAAATAACAAGGGGGTAATTTAGGTAATACATAATATATTTTTTATTAATTAAATAGTATTTAAATTTGTTTAAATACCTTTATTTAAAATATAAAATAAAATAAGCCTCTTATACTAATCACTAAAGTAAAATAGGCCCTTCATTCAAAAAGATATTATTCACTGGAGTTTTGGTGAAATTCAATGTATAAGAGCCCCTTCTACCTAATTTCTAGAAATTTTAAAGTATTCAGCGTTTTTCTTTGACGATAAATTAGTTGATTTGCATCTACTATCAAAATTCAAATATGACTCCCTCACACAAACCAATTCTACTGAGAGGTCATCCGACCGCTCAGTATTAAAAATTATGTTATTTTAAACATGCGATACATGTGTTATTAATATATATTTAATTTAAATAAAAATGTTAAGTTTCCTAGAGGTTAAAAAGTTATCTACTTCGTTTAATGACATAATTTCAAACTCAGATGTTTATAATGTAAAAATCAAGGAAACAAATCGTTTATATTTAGTTTGCCAAAAAAGGATATTGGGATTCGGGCAATTGCATACATAAATAAACACACATACATACAAAATATTAAATAGACGTACAATGAATTGAACAAATCTAACCGATTAAATTACACCGAAATAGGGTTTTTTTTTTTTTTAAAGCAAATTACTCCGAAATAGTTTCTAAGTTAGTTTTGCACTAAGGAAATCGTTTCTAAAATCTGATTTTGAAAACCTAGTTTCAGCACTAAGGAAATCGTTTCTAAAATCTGATTTTGAAAACCTAGTTTCATACAAGTGTATATACTTATTTAAGAAAGAAATTATATAAAAGTACGGTTATACACATTTACGTGCACACACATATATATATATATATTAAGTTGTAACTCGTATAGAAAATACTACAACCATTCGAAAAATATTTTAACTTTTAGATTTAAAGTATCATAGAGATAATGGGAGAATGGAGTTGGGGAAAATTATATGGGCCTTCCATTTACTTGAGATACAATAATAACTACACAAAATTTCATAAGAGGCATACTTTGGGTTTCAAAAACCTTTGCCCCATAAATATGTATTCAAAGTATATTTGTATAAATCATATATATAGGAAAAAAATTCCATACATACCAAATCTACATATTATATACAGTAAAAACTCTATAAATTAATAAGGTCGGACCGGGCAATTTTATTAATTAAACGAGATTTTAATTTATCGATAAATTAATAATTTATTAATTTACCGAAAGATTTGTGTTTTCAATATTGTTCTCTCGTTTTTCCTTATATTTTATCTCTTATAAACTTAATTAAATAAATTATATTTTTCAAATAAATTATATTTTCCTTTTACAACATGAGAAATGCACTAATGACACTAAATAATTACCTTTTATAAGATGATAAATGTACACCTAAAATATGCTTAGAGTATCTCCAACTGTTGTGTGTAATTTTGGTTTGTGTAAAATTTACACGTTTTGTTAAAAAAAAGGTCTCCAATACTCTTTTAAGAAATTTTGACATCTAGGATTTGTGTAAAACTATTGTGTAAAATACAAACCCAATTTACACAACCACGTCAGATAATCTCACGTCTATTTTCCCTCATCCCATATATCTAGAAATAAATGGATTTGAAAAGTAAGGAAATAAATATAGGATAAGTTTCACTTGTGCGTATCTAATTGGTAGTTTAATATTTACACAAAAGTCTAAAACAAACTGTTGGAGTACAAAACGAATTCTTTATTTGACACGTAGGATTTACACAAAATTTATACAAGACGATTGGAGATGCTCTTAGCGCATTGCAAAATGTTAGGAATGAAATTCAGACAAATATAATTTTGGTAAATATGATCTCCCTAATGCATGCATATATATGAGTGGAATGACAGGATACATTAACACATTTTAAGGCTTTGAGTTGCTAATTTAACATTTTAATTATGTTTACAAGATAATAAAAATATCAACCGTTCAATTTAAGAATTTTTTTCATAACCAAAACTATCTATTTTAATTTTTTTTAAATAATATAGAATATTTACTATGGTGTGTGCATATATATCATAATAAATTACAGTATATCATTATTTACCAAATTAGTAAAAACATCAAGTATTTATTATATTTATCATCATATAGTTAGTTAATATAACAATATTTGACGAATCATTACCGCTAAATACAAAAAGAATTGTGCAAAATTATAGAGGTATCCATTATAACTTATGGAAAAAAATATCTACCATTCCACTCCTCATGCATATATATATATCAATTTTTTAGTGAACTCATTTTCTAGTGGAATGCTTTGATGAAATTTGGTAAAGATTTACAAATATGGAAATCATTTTCATCAAATTTCGTCAAAAAATTCATACATTTATCCCCCTCAAAATCCCCAATATATGTAGCATGTATGGGAAATATACCAATCATATATATATATATATATATATATATTTATATTCTTTATAAAAGAAACATTTAGATTAAATCAACCTAATGATAGCAAACTACCTTTTATTCAGTTTAGTTTTCGAATTTAAGTATGGTAGAGAGAAAACCAGAGAGAGCGCTTTGGTAAATATCAATTTTGAATTTGGTAATAATTATATTCCAATCCTCGATAAGAATATAGAAGAACAGGTCCTCATATTAAGCCTGACAACGGATCGTATACGGATCAATTTCGTGTTGAGTTGAAATCGTGTCGGGTGAAAAGTGTCTCTACCCGTACACGACCTGTTTAATAAACGGGTGAAAAATTCAATTTCACACACAACCCATTTACTTAACGAATGATACAACCCGATTCGTTTAACCCGTTTAAGATAAACGGTTCAATTCGAGTCTTACACGAATAACATTTAGTGACCCACTAATAATTCAATTAAGTAATTAACCACTAAAATATACACACACAATAATTTATATATATATAAATTACATATTTGAGGTACATGAGTTACAAACGGGTTTACACGACCTGAAATCGACTCATATATATTCTTACCAGGTTAAACGAGTTTTATTCGGGTCTCGCGAATGTACACGAAATCAACTCGTTTAATAAACGGGTTTGACAGGTCAACCCGATGATAACCCGCACCCATTAAGGGTTCACCCAAACCCGGTAAATTCATGTCGATTTTATGTCGTGTCATAAATTGCCGGGCCTAGTCATACTCATAGGAACATACAGGACTGTCAAATTGTATATTACACAAAATGAAAAAACAACACAAATACACTACTTTTTGGTTATTAACCCGAAAGGAAATTGCGACAGTTTACTCCGTGAATAATGGAGTAAAAAAGACAATCCCGCTCACAAAAGAAGATGTAATTCTCCAACTTAAAACAACACAAAAGCTTATTTCAATGAAAACTCATCGTAGTTGAGGTAAATTTATGAATGACAGTAATACCTTTTGAGGTGCAGCTCATGTAGCAGCAGGAAAAATATAAAAAGGCGCAACATTAATGCCTACAGATCATTCCCATTTTACCAAAGAACTAAAAACATGATTGCCATAGGGAAAAAAAGAAAAAACATCAATCAGAGCATCCATGCCTGCTTTGGAATCAAAAACCGACTCATGTTTGATCATCATTATCTTTGCCTCTTATGCAAAGGCAAAATCAAGACTTGACTTTCATTTCAAAGTAATCCCAACGTAACCAAATCACAAATTATATCGTGCTAACTTTATTTTAAAATCAAAATAAAATTTGACAGAAAAAAAAGGTCTTGGTTCACCTTAAGGCAGGTCCAAGAACCAGTACAAAGAGAGCTGAAATCAGTAGCCCCAATAATCATTTCGGATCTCATCATCAAACTTCTTCTTTAACTCAGGGTGCTTCTCGAAGTACTCATCTGCTGTCATGGTACTAAGCTTCTTCTGTTAAAATGGAACAACAATCCCCATCAGAAAATTACAAGGCATAATGATACTAGTAAAGTAGTAAGTATAAAAATAGTAACTATGCATTACAAAAATAAAAGATTTTGATAAATAAATATTTGAGGAGACGAATGGATGAACTAGTGCAATGAATCACATCACCTTCAGCTCCTGGACTTCTGCAATTTCTTTTTCTAATCTTTCAGACTCCTTTAGAGATTTCTGCTCAGCCTCTTTCAGTTCCACCAACTGTAAATAAACAGCCAATTTAATTAATTTGCTCCCCATTCCCCGATCCTATCAATTAAAGATTACTTTGAAGTTTTAACCTACAAACTTACGGCGTTACGCATGTACAGTTATTCATGATAACCATCTCGGCCGCATTTCATAACTTACATGGAAAAGAATTTAGTTCTATGGAATTATTTTACATGGACAGATATTCCATGGAAAAACAAAAATTTTGAGATGGAGGTGGTTTCTGAATTACATGGAAAAAGTGAAAATTAGGGGCACCATGAAAATTGATTCAATGGCAATATATGCATCAAAGACCACTAAAGATGGAAACATAAAATTGAGCATTCCTTTTTAGACTATCAACTGGCCAAATCCCATAACGGTAAATATGATTCATTCTTGACAATTAATAACGTTGAAATTAGTGCTTTTCTAAAATGTGTGAAACTCAAAATATGACTCGCAACGGGGGATCAAATAATGAGATAAAAAATAACCATATATTGTTGCAACCATAAAAAATTACGAGTTCTGACCAGTGAATCAAACTTGGGTTTGTAATGAGGAGTGACATTGTCCACATACTTCGGGATTTCAACGCCTGCAAGCGACAAACAGTTCAAATATAAAAATTCAAAGTCAAGCTATAGAAACATAGAATACAAGGGAGGTCAAATCAACATTGAAACTAGATTTGCTCCAATAATAACACTATAAATATGACTTATTATATTATTTATTATTTACTAAATTATACAAGGGAAAAGATCTTGTAGGGATTAGGGAAGTTATAAAATCTACCCCCCTGCCCGAATTCCTGAGGTAGGTTTCTTTGGATTTGAGCAATATGTTAGAAGGGCAACAATTAAAAGCTAAAAGAGTATCTCAAGTGGTCTAATCAAATTTAGAGATTGCTGAAGTTAACAGTGTTGTACCAAATTTTTTTCTTAAATAGTTAAACTCGGACTATCTTGTGTCTTGGAATTTATCCTTTTCCAGAAACTTAAATGAGAGAGAGTTGGAGGAGTATCTTTCATTGTTGAGAGTCATTGAGGGTGTTAGATTGTCTCTGGGGAGTGTAGACTATAGGCAATGGTTGTTGAAAGGAGAGGGTTTCTCTTGCTCTTCTTTTTACAAATCTCTTATCGATTCTCCAACGCATCCACAATTTGCACCTTCAAAAGTCATTTGGGCAGCTGTTATTCCCACAAAAGTGAAGGTGTTCCCTTGGTTAGTTGCTCACGGGAGGGTTAATACCTATGATCTGTTGCAAAAGAGAAGACCGAATTATTGTCTCTCCCTGTCTCTCCCGATCTTAGTGTGTACTTTGCAAGAGCGATGCAGAATCTTTGAACCATTTGTTGTTACACGACCCTTACTCATATTTCATATGGAACAAAGTTTGTGCAGAATTTGGGTTTAGTTGGGCCATTCCCAAAGATGGTGCGAGACTTCTTATGTTGGAAATCAATAGCAACAGAGACAAATCTAAGAGCAGGGAGCTATGGAGATGTGTCAAAGTCACTTCCTTTTGGCTATTATGGATGGAGAGTAATTATAGAATTTTTGAAGGGAAGGTAGAAGAAAAGGAGTGGCTATGGGAAAGAGTCAAATTCATGGCTTCGTTGTGGGCTTCCAACACCAAGCCTTTCAAAAACTATAGAGTGGAAGACATCAAGAACAATTGGAGAGCTTGGATTGTTGAATAGTGTTCCATTGTATAATCTATTCTAAGGGTGTATTGTTGGCTGTGATTTTTGGCATGATTATATTTCTAATTTTTTTCTTTTTTGGGTTATTGTTTTGTTGGTGGACTCCTTGTCCCCTCTATATTTGTACTTTTAATTTATATTATTAATGGAATCTTGTTTCTTATAAAAAAAAAAAAACTTTACCAATCCTAATTATATTGGGATAGATAGCGATACATGGGAGCATAATTGTTAGAATATTAGTATATTACAATTAGCGAGTACAACCACTAAAGGAATACAAACTTTATAACATAAAGGTCAACTCTAGGTCTATGAGAGTTCAGGTGTCCATAAAAGCGAACTTCAATTTAATGGACCACATAGAACTTGAAATCCTAATAATGAAAGGGTCTAATTGATTTTTTTTGATGGGTGTTATTTCAGCAACTGCAAACTTCGGAATGTAATATGATTCAAATGAAACAAAGAACTACAGTTGAAATTAAAAGAATGTATCTAACGAGAAGGAAAGGCTTCCATCTTATTTTCTTGATTTCAAAATTCAGGAAAATGTTATGGTCCTAAGAAAATCAAGAAGATAATCCAAAAGGCATATCCAGTCACATCTTATAGGAACAAAGCTGAGAACTCATACGTGGAAAACAGAAGTTATCGCCAAAACAAGTATACGGTTACGAGGTATGATACGAGAGCAGGGAAAAAAGGAGACAACATCTGTTACTATATATTAAGTAAGAGGACTTTTGGCCCGTACTTAAAATTACAAAATTACCCTTCCTAAATTTAGAAAAATAAAGAATAGCTCTGACGGGATTTGAACTTGTGACCTTACTTCAACACCATGAACTTAACCACTTGATCAAACATGATCAAATTGCAGTAAAAGATTTTAAAACTAGAACAACTATAAAGAATTAGTAGGTAGAAAATTGTAAAAGATTTTAAAACTAGTACAAGTATAAAGAATTAGTAGGTAGAAAATTGTACATGCATCGAGTATGCCACGTGTTCTAGCATTACAAAAATTAGCATAAATCATAGTACATACTCTCATATGCTTCTTTGTACATATCGACCAAGCGGGAACCGATTCCTTTTCTGTAGTATTCCCAGTCTACAGGTTCTGGTTCCTACGAGATTTGAAGAGTAACAAATAAGTGGGAAGTAAAAATAGCTTACTAGAAAACGTAATGCAGCGTTATAAAAGATTGAAACCAATACACAACATAAGTTCACCTTTGAATAAATCCAATCATACAGCATACGTATGTATCCAACCATACTTCCACGAGTATCAACCAACAGAGAATGTTAACATAAGTATTGGAATTTATGATTCCCTTAGTTTCAATCTACTAATTGACTCCACAGTTTATTGCTATACTGTACAATGACTATCACATAGTGGAACTAAAAGAACTAATTGTGTGGTAAACTTAAAGGGTAGACTAATAAATTTACGGAGCATCAAGGATAATCAAGATAGAAGATAAACCAATATTGAAATCCTTTTTATTTATTTTTTGGAAAAAAAATCTAATAAAATGCTAAGACTTCAATAGACCAAATTACATCCATGTCTTAGTTCACCGCATATAACCCTTTCCACATGGACAATATCACAGAAATACCATTCGTTATTAGTTAGATCTTAAGATAAATACACAAATGAATATCTCGATACAAAAAAGGAAAAGATGGACACTATGTCCACATCTAGGAAAAAGGCAGCATCATCTGCACAGGTGTGACCTATCCTGATAGTAGAAAAATTAAAAAGCACAAGATATTAACAGACAATTGATAAACAAATATATACCAATTTGATTTTAATTGTAGGTCATAGTACAAGTTTCCCGCCTTGCATCATTTTCATAAAAACAGACGTAAATTTGTATAAATTGTGCAAAAGAACAAACCATCAATAGACATGCACTTCAATCCTTGTTTACCCAAAATCCAACTTTTAGTACTACAAAGATTGTGTATTTTTGTAAATTGATCTCTTATATAGTCTGCATTGGTGCATGTCTTTTTCTAGCTCTATTTGTCCATGCTCACGATTATATGAAGGCCGTGACTAAAGAACAACATACACTTGCTTTCCGTTTTCCACAATCATCCATCAAAATAACTTCTTTGCATTAACACTAAAAACCATCGGCAAGAATATATCCATTGAACAAAAAGAAATAACAGAACACTTTTGATTAATATACTAAGTTTTATCGAAAAAATCCATTTCAATACAAAACCATTACTGCCAACTCCATAGAAGATCCGAACACCAACAAATAAGATAAGCACCAACGAATACCGACAAACGCCTCTTATATTAATCAACAATCAATCGATTCTACAGCCCAAATTGAATAATGCATTTGACTAATATAGTGAGTTTATCAAAAATATTAACTTCAATACAAAATCGTTTGTTGAGACTCCATAGACGATCCAAACACATCGGTTGCTCCTAAAACACACAATCAAATATCTAACAATTGTTTCGTCTCGATTGTTTCATAGCCAGTCAAATTGAAATACGTCAGCAGATACTAACAAAACACCTCTTACATTAATCAATCAATCGATTCCAAAGCCACAAATTATCACAAAACTATAATTAGATAAAGATTATACTGAAAAATACCTCTAATATCAATAAATCAATCGATTCTAAAGCCAAAATATCTTCAGAAAACACTAATTAGAGAATGGCTACAGATCCGTACCATAAACAATAGAGGCGGAAACCCTAGATCTGAACATATGTATAGATAGAGGTAGAAAAGAGAGAGACCTGACTGAACTTGGTTTGGAGAGTGGAATTGACTTCGTCAAAGGCACGGCGGAGAGTAGAGAATTCCTTGCGAGCCTCATCGGAGACGAGAAGCTTGGCCATGCCTTCCCAATCAATGCTCTTCGATGCCTTGAATGCTACATCTACTACCTTCTTCCCCGCTCCACTCATTTTCTCTCACTCTTTCTATTTTCTTTCTCTCTCCCTCTACAGACGTTCGATGAATAAGAAGAATCAGCAGAGCACCAAGACGCAGGTGTTTGTATTGTAATTTTTTGCACAAATGCGAAGAAGCCTTTCAATGGCTGTGCTCTATTTCTATTTTTTTTTTTCAATTTTTAATTTTCTCTCGCGTACCAAAAATATACGTGGCATGAGTCAATTAGTTCCCTCATTTATACTCTACAAAAATAAACCTTAATTTTATTTATTTATTTGGACAATTTTTTTTTAAACTAAAAAATTTTCAAATCGCTACATTTTATTATTAATTTTTTTTTTTTCACTATGTCAAAGTTTGATGAGAAAATTAGTGGGTTGTAACATTTTTTAATAAAATATATAGTGCATTGTTTTAACTTTAATTATACTTTATGTATTTCAACGGCACATTAAACAGCGGGAGGGGACAGAAAAAATATGGAATTATTGTAATGAGTCCATTTCAGGTACGGACCTTTATGACGGTTTTCCGTCATAAAAATATTTGGGATGTGTTTTTTATGACGTAAAACCGTCATAAAAGAGACCAATCCGTACGGATTGGTCCGCACCTGATTCTTCCCGTTATTGTAATAGCTATATCGAATATTTTCTTGAGTGGTCCTCTCAAAATAAAACGTTAAATTCCTAATATCTGTTATCCATTATGATTATTCTGATTGCCTTGGAGAAGTAGAAACAAAACTAAACAGTCAAGGAAAGAAAAACAAACATCATAAGCAACAAATTCAAGCAGGGCAATCCTCCGATTGGAGAGCATTTATTTTATTCTTTTTACTTGACACGCCTCCTATGTTGCATCGTATTTTAACCATTTTATGATTGAAGACGCTCATAAGATTTCTTTTTGGATCAAATCCACCATATAAGCTTATTTGCAAAGTGCTTACTTTACTTGTATTAGGACAAATGGTCATTAAGGATGACATCGGGTTAGATTTAATTCAGGTTTATAATTTTCATTCCTGCCCCCGCTTCCGTTACCAAAAACCATCCCCATCCCCATTCTCGCCCCCATTACCAAAAATCATCCCCATCCCCAACTCTATTTCCAATTCGGGTTATCAAATAATCCCTATCCCAGTCAAGTAATGGGTCCCCCCAAAAATTCCCGACAACTTTAAAACAAAAAAAAAACATAGAATGAAAAAAGAAAAATGAAGTTAGAAATAATATAATATTATATAATATATATATACATATAGACGTTATATATTTACACAATTAACAATGAATTAATTTTATATACATATATTCACACATCTATATAAGTACAAAGTTAAAAAATTAAAAAATTAAGTATTTCAGAACAAATATAAAGTGAGGACACCAATACACGAACTCGACTAATTTTAAAAATCTTCGACCCAAACCCACCCCGATTAAGTCGGGGATCCGCAAGTATTTTTGCCATCCCTGCTAATCACAAGTTCAAATCTAACCCTCCTCAAGTGAAGATTAATGTCACCCTTACCTAATTAATAAATGTTTTGAAAAACCAGAACACATAATGACATGCCATTAATAAAAAGTCATGCTAACCCTCATGTGAATCATATCAATAAAACGACCTTATTTAAACAAGATATGTTCTATAGGATCGTATCTAAGAAGACAGGAACCTAAGTTTGAAGTTTGAACGATGAACTAACCATGTGATCAGAGCATGATTAACGGATTCCCGACCTCTAGCCTGTTTGCAGCTGTTGATTTGGTTGTGATGGTCAATCGGATGTCTAACAAACCTCGATTAACTTATTTAAAAAAAACAAAAAAAAATTGTTGACAATTTTGGACTCGATAATTTTATCAACTATGACGCCCTTCACCCTTTAGGCCTTTACCAATAAATATTTTTTCCAGAACAGGCCTTTAATAAAGTAGAAAAAACTGTACTTGAAGAGTCTTTTCTGTACCAGAAAAGACATGATATTTTTCTCCTTTGTGAACAACAGAATGCATGATATTTACAGTCCAAACTGGGAAACAAAAGCTTAAAAAGATTTATGATGTACGCGTTTAGTAATAATCATCCGAATCAGAATCATAGTACTCGGACTCCTCATTGTCATCGAGCCCATCTCCATCAAAAACATATTCTTCGTCATCCTCGTCATAGTCGTCTAAAATGTTCTGCTCATTCCAGAGCGGACATGTGCATGTCGCTTTCTTGTTCTTCCATTCAGCTCCACAAGTATAGCAAAACTCGTACCCGCATCTACATCAAACAAAAGTTAAACTAGATTTTACATGCCATGGTTTAAGAGAAATGAAATAGCTTAAAAAATGCATTGTTTGATAAATAAAAAAGATATTGAAAATTAGACGGATTCCATGGTAAGACTGAAAAAGTAATAGAATATCTCACCAAATCATTCATCCCATTCCAACTTCTCATAAAAATCAAATCATTTTCCAAAAAAATCAAATGCACCCTAAGAGACAAAATGGAAGAATCCCCTCTCGCATTTGGAATTAGTATATAATAACAATGATCCATCCTATGTGAGCAGATATTACACTAACCTCCCTCTGTTTCATAAGATTTTGCTGTAATTTTTAGTTATTTACACAATTAGGGCACGAAAAAAACTTCAGTTTAACAGGAACTTAGGTTTAACCCTTCCACCAAATAATGATAACAATGATAAATCAATAAAGAATATATATATATATATATATGCATGTATATACAAAGATTTTTTACTTAGAAAAAACTTTCTGAAGTATGTGAAGTGATAAATAAATTAATTAAAATTGCCAGTTCAAATCAGTGAAAATGTTAAAAGCACACTACTCTCTCCCTCAAATCAAATGTACAAGTAACTCATTCAGCGCCAAAAGTCTAGCAAAATATGAATACATATACAGACAGTTTTCTTAATGAGATGAACTTCCTAAACTTACATGATTTTTTAAAATTTATCTTGATTCTTATTCCTCAGAACTGAGACCTCAAGAGTGCGTTTAATAAGAAATTAGGGAAATGATTGAAAACATTACTCATTTTTATGAGACAACGGAAAAAGAAGAATGATTTTGTGAGAATTTTTTTTCCTCAGAAATGATGAGTGATTTGTGAGATGTTCTCCATCTTTTCCATATTCTTCATGAATTTTTTTTCTCACCTGCCACCCAAAGAATTTCATGCCATGGAAAACCGAGAAGGTAATAGAAAATCTAAAAAAATCAACCATCTCTATCTCCAACTTCTAATAAATTAGTAGTGCTTTCAATCATTTCCGTCTTTTCTTTTTTATCTAGCGCACCCTAAATGATCAAAATTGACGGCCAGAAGCAATTATGACCAACACACAATATGTTCTTCACGTAGACAACTCAGCTAGTGACATGTCACCCATCAAATAAAAACGAATCTGAACTTGGACAAAAGAAAGACAATGAATTACGTTAGGCGGATCCAAGATTCGTGTGAGGGGTGGGCTATGTAAAAGGAATAAGCCAAAAAAAATAATACTTATGCTGAAAATTTCTACAGTAACAACATTAAACATTTAAAACTTAACAATAATTTAATGACAATTAATATTTAAAGTTGGTAACAAATTTAACTTCAATTAGTATTTAAAATTGATCATAAATAACTAAAACAATGAGGTGATTGAGGGTTATAAAAAATATGAGGAGGAGCATGAAGGAAAAAAAAATCACCCCTTAAATCCGCCCTTGAGTGCTGCTAACACTAATACTTAATACCAACAAAGATGAGGAAAAGAACAGATATATAATTATATCTAGACATTGAATTAATGTCTGGGTCTGTTAGGAGGAGCTTGAGATGTCACTCACTTTCAGGGAGAATATAAATACATGTAGATATAATAATGAAGACAAGAGAAACATTATTCTGATATGACTAATGCAGAGGTCTCGAAGATATACTAGACTTGGGGGGGGGGGGGGGGGGGTAAAATAGGGATAACCAAGAATACCACCAACTCCAAGTAATGATGTTTTTTTGAGCCACGAGAAAGTGTGTTGGCTTAAGGTTACTACTCACTGTTATCTTACCGACTTACCCCACTGTTTTCATAATTGTTAGATTTTGCCCCATATGTTGGAGAATTTCAAAGAAATTACATATATACAGGGGGTTAAGGATTATGTCAGAAAAATTAGACACTGTCCACCACTTCTACATAATTGATAATTCTCTGAGATTCCCCTGCATGCAAGGGGGTGAATTACAACGATTACAAAAACAAGGAGCAGGTCTAATTTTGCTTTGAGAACATTGGGCAAAGTCAAAAAAGCCCAAGATTTTTTGGGGGAAAAGAGGAAATAAGTATCACCATGCAAAGGGATTCCTTTAGCCACCCTAATAACGCAGTGCAATGGATAGTTGGAAAAAATAATAAGTTAGTACCTGCAAGTCATGTGGTAGCAACCTGCAGCAAGTTCTATCATATGGTTGCACTTTACACACTGACGCCATAGATTCCTTTCTGCCAGTGTCTTCAGCTTTGCATCTCCCGGATTAGGCACTTTCCTCTTGTACTCAGAGCAGCTCATTCCCTTATGCCAAGGAACTTTGCAATTCACACAAAAATGACCCTCACATTTTATGCATACCCTAGCCCCAAGTCTCTCAGCCCCAGCAATCTCAGTTTTTGAATGCTCAAAAACCTCGGTTTTCGTCATCAAAGCCGAGCATTTAGGATAAGGGCAGTAAATTTTCTCTGCAGGAGGAATCGAAGCTTCCTTCAATCTTTGACTCATAAGCTCGATTAATTTCGGCGTCAAAAATTTCTTACAGCTATTAATCTGCAATTGAGAATTACAGCCTTCGTGAGGGCATTTAGGTACCATCCCAATTCGTAACTTCATCTCTGTGTGTTGTCTCATGCAGGAAAAACAGTAACGGTGCTTACAAACATCGACCGAGAAAATATGGGTCACGTTTGTGTCTTCGAAACATATTACACAATTCTCATTCTTGGTTTGATTGGATGATGATGGCTTGTTTATCTGGGAAAGCATTGCTTCTCTAGCGAATTTGAATGCAAACTTGATATCATTTCGAGCCACTAAGGATGGTTGACAGTAGTTAAATTTATTCCGCAGGTGAGATACTTGATTGACTAGTGTTGCAATCCTTCGCTGCTTTAGACGCCATCGGCCAGTGACCTGCATTTGCCAATACAATGTGCAGTCAAAGACCGTAACGTATTCTCATTAGTTCACTAACTTATATATGTGTGTGTGACAAAGACACCAGTTTTTTACGGTAAGAATCTCATGAGAATTTCACCAGCATTTGTGTACTAGTTTTCAAAGAGGAAGTACCAAAAACTTCAGATGTGAAAGATGCAGAAAAAACATGAACTATTCATTAAATTACGGACACATAAGTGCGTAACTAAGTATTGGACATGTATCCAAATGTATACAGAAAGTATCTAAAATTTAAATTTAGTACTTAAATATGGACACATAAAAATAAGTATAGGGTCTGCAAATTTTGGTATCGAATACGTCTCCAATATAGATAAGTTGAAGTATAAGGCATCTTATGTCAGACAAGTAGTAGTGTACAAATATTGTTGGACATGTCGAGCATCATACATACTTGGAAACATCCACTGCCTTGAATAAACCTAACAACATCAGTTAAAAAATGCAAGGCATGAGTGAACCAGGAAAATAAAACATGGAAGTTTTAGTTCTTTAGTATGCAGTCACACGGGCAGAGCCAGGAATTTTTTTTAACAGGGGCAAGCTTAATACTAATGACACTATTTATAAATTAAAGGAGAAAATTTAGTACTAATATTATTTTTGTTCAAGATTGGGGGGCAAGATTAATAGTATTAGTGAATTTTAAATGGCATAATTTAATTAATATGCATATTGTTTACAATTTTAAAAATTGAAATACAGAAAATTAGGGGTCTAAGCTTGGGGGTGGCTCCACCACTGCAGTCACACTAAAGCTTTAGAAGTATTGAAGTTTTTGTATGAAATTTGCCCGTATAGCACATAGATGTGCTAAAGCACCAAAATCTATGCAATTAACCCTCTCTGTCTCATCTCCTATTAGTGGATGTGGATCATCAGGGCATTGGTTGAAGTTGTGCTTGGTGTTTACTTTTAGTGGTTCTGTTTTTTTTGCTTTGATTTGTTATTTTGGTTTTGTTTGTCCCTGTGTAGACCCAAAAATATATATATATATATATATATATAAAGTTTAGATCATAGAAAACAAGGGGGCAAAATATAACTCTCTCCGTAAAATAAGGTGGGCAAAAGTCTCCTTTATGCTTAACCAGGTATTGCCCATGCCAGAAGGCAAGGTCAAAATTGATTTTGAAAAAGCGTATGATCATGTGGAATGGGATTCATAGATCACGTGCTTGTAAATAAGGGCTTTGGGGTTAGATGGAGGAAGTGGATTAAGGGTTGTCTTTCTTCTTCCAATATTTCGGTTACGGTGAATGGGAGACAAAGAGGCATTTTTAATGCCTCAAGGGGCATTAGACAAGGGGATCTGCTCTCAACTTTTCTTTTTGTGCTAGTGGCAGACGTTCTTAATAGATTGGTTGTGAGAGCGAGAGAGGTGGGTATTATTGATGGGTTTGAGATAGGGAGGGATAAAATTAAGTCGTCTCACTTGCAATTTGCCGATGACACCATATTCTTTCTATCAAATAATGTGAATAAACTGAAAAATTTAATTATCATTTTGGATATCTTTGGGTTAGCTTTGGGGCTTCACATTAAAGTTTCCAAAAGTACGCTAGTGGGTATCAATTTGGAGGATATGGAGTCACTATCGAGAGTGTCGGGATGTGAGATGGACTCGTGGCCTATGTCCTATCTTGGGATGCTGTTAGGAGATAATCCTTCTCGAGTAGGATTTTGGAATCTGGTAATTGAAAAGATTTCCAAAAGATTAGAGGGGTGGTTAAAAGGCTGCTTGTCGATGGGAGGGAGTTTAACTCTAATTCAATCTGTCTTAGAAAGCATCCCTATTGACTATATCTCTCTCTTTAAAATGGCGATTTCGGTGTGCAACACCATTGAAAAAATGATGAGGAATTTTTTTTGGGAAGGATACAATGAGAGTGTTGGTGATCATTTAGCAAGATGGGACACTGTTTCCAAAAGTAAGGAAAAGGGTGGGTTGGGTATTGGTAACATTGCATTTAAGAATGCGGCTTTGTTAGGGAAATGGCTTTGGAGATTTCCCAATGAACAAAATTTGTTTTGGTGCTTAATTATCAAGAGTAAATATGGCGTTCACGTTAATGGATGGGATACAAATATGGTTACTAGAAGCACTCATAGAAACCCTTGGAAAGCTATCTCTTTCGGTATTGAAAATTTTAAATCTTTCATTCAACTTAAGGTGGGAATGGGCAACTCCATAAGATTTTCGGAAGACACTTGGGTGGGGAATTCTTCTCTTGCCTCTCTTTACCCTCGGTTATACAGCATTTCTCGTAATATAAATAATTCAATTGCATCAGTTATTCGTTGGCATCATCAGGATTCTTTCTCATGGGATCTAGAATTTCGTAGAAATTTATATGAGAGGGAAATTGGGGAATCCTTGGAATTGTTGGGTTTGATTTCTCATTCGAAGGTGTCTAGAACAAAACGAGATTCTAGATATTGGGTGGGGGAAAAATCGGGAATATTCTCTTGCAAATCTTTCTTTCATTTGCTTATCAATTCACCGCAGGATCCCATCTTTGTGCCCCATAATTTTATATGGAAAACTGGTATACCTTCGAAAGTGAAATTTTTTGCTTGTTTGGCCTCTTGGAAGAGAGTAAACACATGTGACATTCTCCAAATAAGAATGCCTTATTTAGCAATTTCCCCTTTTTGGTTATTCTGTGTAAACAGAAAGGAGAGAGCATTGATCATATTCTTTTACATTGTAATTTCACTGGCTATATGTGGAACAAGGTGGCGGAGGAATTTGGTTCAATTGGTGCCAAACCTAGTTCTTGGCATGATTTCTTGAGTATGGAATGGCAGTTTGCAGGGAATAAAGAGAAGTCCAAATTGCTGTGGAGATGTTGTTGTTTGGCATTAGCATGGTGTAGTTGGCAAGAGAGAAACACTAGGGATTTTGAAGACAAATCCAATGAAGCTGCTGAAATTTGGTTTAAAATCAAGTTGTTATCATCTATTTGGGCTACCTCTTCAAATTTATTTGGCAATCTTTCCATTTCTGATATTTGTTCGAATTGGGGTGCAGCTATCCAGTGATGGAGTTGTTCTTGGAGCTGTTTTGCTGTTTTTTTTTTCTTCTTGTTTTCCCTCAGTTAGCTTGAGGTTATTTGGGGTTTGGTGGACTGCTCGTTCACCAAGATTGTTCTCATCTCTATAATGCTTTGATTATCTAATTTTAATAAAGCGTTTGGTTTCGGATAAAAAAAAAAAATTGATACTTGAAATTAAGAGTACCTTCTAAAAAAGCATAGCAAATAATAAGAGCACAAAATCAATAGTACACAATCAATAGTTGTTATAAAACACTAAATGGTAAAAAGACATGTCAAATGTCTAAATAGTTGCCCACAATATATATTTACAAAAAAAATTACTTTTATACAAAAGCATATAGAAAAAATCATACTACAAAATATCCAAATATTGGATCAGCAACAACTATCAGTGGTCTCATTGATCACCCTATCCACATAGTTCGCCCTGTATACCATTTCCTACAAAAATGTACATGTAATTTATGAAATGACTTAGGTACTTCCATAACTTTTGAAATTATAATTAGATTTAAACATATATATTAGATATAATATGCTGTAGTTTTTTTGAGAGAGAAAGTGTTGATTAGTAGATTTTAAAAATATAAAATTTATTAAAACTCAATTTTTGAATTTTAAGTTATAGCATTTTAAAGTTTTTTCCTATTGAAAGGTTGATGAGAGTGTGTTTAGAAGAGTAGAGAATTGGATGTATATTTTGTGTGCGAGTGAGTATGGTCTTGATTTGATGTTTCAATGTGAAGAAACCACATTTAAGGGGTAAGATTGATTTTTTTTTTATGAGAAACAGAAACTTCATTGCCACTTCAAAAGAGAAAATAAAGATAAAGAGAGAGGACAAGGCATTCCCAACAGGGAACTGAAAGAAACAACCATCCACTAACAGAAAATTTTAGAGGGCCAAACACAGAAAAGCCAAAAGTTACCACTACAACAAACAAACAGTAAAAAACAGAGAATCACAATACACGTTTTCTAGCCTACTAACTCCTGGAAAAAAACAGAAAATCAGTAAGAAGAAAAAAGGGCTCACAAGCAAACTTCTATCCAATTACGCATTATACAATCAACACCCAACCCAAAAAACTCCTTCGATAGGGATATGCCCAAAGCAAAGCTAGATATAGCACTCTATCCCAAATTATATTGAACATGGGCCTTTTTTAAAAAAGCAAGTGTGGTCAAACTGTGTTTTATGATATAGATAATTTTTTCTCTAAAGTCGCTAGTGAAAATAAGCATATAAAATTAAGGAGGGCCCTGCATAACCACGGCCCAGGGGGAGAGAGGTGCAGTAGCAGAGCCAGGATTTAACATTAAGGGGGGCAAAAAATTAACTATAATGTATAATTGAATACACTTTCTTTTAATGCTTGTAGTACTTCAAGAAAGTCATACTAAAGCTTTAAAAGTTGTCGAAATTTTTGAATGAAATTTAACTGTATATCATTCGGAAATGCTAAAGCACCAAAATATATTGCAATTAACCCACCCTACCCTTAACTATTAGATCATAGAATTCAAGGGAGGCAAAATAGGGTAATTGATAAAATAAACCCTGAAGTTTGACCTGAATTCAAAATTTCAAATCACATCCCTAATGTTTGAAAAGTTGCAAGTTAAATGCTGAAGTACCTTAAGTGATATATTTGCAGCCCTGGCACTAACAACGTCAATATTTCTTGACGGAATGCTAATGTGGCTCACATGTGGATACAGTTTAGCAAAAAAATTAAAAAATGAAAAAACATAACATAACATAAAAAAGGAAATAAAAAAAGAGAGAGAGAGAGAGAGAGAGAGAGAGAGAGAGAGAGGAGAGGGGAGGAAAGGGAAGGGAAGAAGAACAACAAGGATGTATAGGAACTCCACCCCAAAGCTTTTGGTGTGTGTATTTAAATGGTGGGTGTGAGATTGGAGAGAGAGATTAGATGAATGGATTCAGAACTAAATCTCAATTAGAGTTGAACTTGCAGCTTACAGGGAGCTGAAATTTGATTTGTGGGTGTGGCTCTACAATTGGGTACATACACGTCTCTGTCTATGTATGTGTGTGTATATATATGTATATACATAGATATATATATATATGTGCACAGGCATATGTATATATGTGTGTGTATAGATATGTATATAAATTATATGTGTATATTTAAGGTTTTATTTTTTTAATTTTCTAAATTAATTTCAAATGTTCATACCATGGTTAAGTTAGTGTAAACCTTATTTAGTTTGATTGGTAACTTTTTGTTATATTTTTTTCTTTTGCCAAGTAAGACCCACATGTGCAGTAATCATTCCGTCAAGAAATATTAACAAGGTTAGGGCCAAGGTTTAAAATAAATCACTTCTGGTACTTCAAGGTTCAGCTTCCAACTTTTCAAACTTTAGGGATGTTATTGGAATTCGAGTCAAACTTTAGGGTTTATTGTATCAATTACCCGGCACAATATAATTCTTTCAATAAACTAAGGTGGGCAAAAGTCTATTTTATACTTAATAATTTTATTTTCTAAAACTACTAGTATATGCACATCTCAAAAATTAAGCTACATAGCCACGACCCTAAGGGTTTGAAGAAATGATTTTGCATTTCTTTGTTGTTTTGATATTCCCACTCCAAAATAATAGTCTAGGACTACAAGAAGTGCCAGCAAAACATAGAGTGCCACTAAATACAATTGAGTGCCAACAATAATACCCTAATATAGAATCTTATTAATATTTAAGTTCTTCAACACACAAGAAAGAATTTGAGTAGGAAATGTTAAGGAATTATACACAATTTCGTAGTTTCATGTGATTTGGTGACCGATTCTTGCAAACTTTCTTGGTGACGAGAGGCCGAATATGATCAAAATCTCTGCGATTCGTAATGGGCCACTTCATGAATAAGTATATTTCTTTAAACATGGTATTAGTGACAGATTTTTTGGGTGCTTTTTAGTATCCACCTTTAGAAAAAAGTGCAAACGTGATATGATATGGCCCATCTTACATGTGTTCCATCCAATTTTGGCCTTTTCCCAGATTGCGAGGAAAGAAGTAGACTCCTTTTTTTTTTGGCAGATTTGTACAGTAATGGTCAAGAATCACCCACCACCCATATAACCACCAGGCTTACAGGGGTATTAACCAAACTATATCTATCAGTCACTATAGTGCAAACCAGCCTTAGAGGACTCGGCCAAGCTTCCCAGGGCTAATAATGCACATTAGCTCAATAATAATGGCAAGCCAACAACTAGAAGTCTTAAGTCTGTAATCTCGTCGTACTAAGTTAGCTAGTAATCGTGTTGTACTAAGTGAAGTTAGCCTGAGTGACACACTCCACTGCGTGTCGTCTCGGATGTCTGTATTGTTCATGATCAAACAAATATAAACCTTGATGAAACCAAAACTGATCAAATTTAGCAGCATCTTATATTTAAATACATAACTATATATATTCTATAACTAATTACTTCCAATTATCAGGTCTTGTATTTAAATACATAACTAAATATGTCCCATGTCCAAACTCATGTGAATGTATGTCATTTTCATGTGAACTATATCTTGTGAAGTTCATGTGAATTTATGTCATTTTCAAAATATTTTATATTCTTAATTTCTTATACATAACTTGTCAGTGCCAAGTACAAGGTCTAATCTCATTTTCCTCTACCTAAAACAATCATTTCACCAAGAAAATCATAACACAAACCTATAAAACAGAAACACATCAATCAAAAACTATTCAAAGGCAAACCAAAAACTCACAAATTGGTATAGCGGAAAGTAATCGCAATAAAACACAATCCTCTTCAAATCCAACGCAATCGCTGCATCCAACCCCTCGATCAGCGCCTTGAACTCCACATCCCTTCGACTCATTTCCCCCCCAATCACCGGTTTCTTCACTTCAAATATCAATTGATCCCTAGAATCACAAATCGCCACTCCAATACCAGCAAATTTAACGTTTGAGGATGAATTCCCTGCCAATTCTTCACTCACCAATCCCTTGAAATAAACCCTGAAAACCTCATTTACAGCATTATTCTTCGAAGAACCTTCACCAAAAGGATTCTCGAAATTCTCTCCCTCCTCTTCCCACTCATCATCCGACATGGATTGAATCTCTTCTGCGAATTTATGATCGTGGATCCGACGGTTTAGATCAATCTTCAATTTGTTCATTTCGGCTTCGATTAGGGTTTTATCGTCGAGTTCTTGTACGAGTTTGCCGAGTTCAATGGTTTGGGAGGTGAGAACGGCGTCATTTGGGGGATTAGGGCGGGATGATTGGGGTTTGGGGGGTGAAGAAGAGGAGGAGGTGGAGGGGTTGAGAGAGAGGGAAGCGGTTATGGCTTCTTCGAGTTGGAGGTGGAAGGCGAGGTCGAGGTCGGAGGCGAGATCGAGTGCGGTGGTGAGGTGGAGGCGTTGCTCGGCGGCGACGGTGCGGAGTGTTGAGTCGTCCGGTCGTGGTTTTGACGTCGACATTTTTTACCGGTCCGGTGTTGCGTGGTGTAGTTTGTGTATTTTTTTTGTATTCTATTGGACTTCGGAAAGTAGAGTTCCGATGAAAAGCGCGTGTAGTTGGGTTTTCGTACTTGGCGAATCGTTTCGGTGGGTTTCCTTTCGGGCGGTGATAAATGCTTTTAAAATGGGTGTCGTTATTTGCCATACTAAATTTTCATAAAAACCTTTTTATTATAAATATGTTTTAAAGATAAATTTTTAATTATTAATACCTTCTAAAACTCATTTAATGAGAAAAAAGTGCAAATGCACATATTCATTTTATTTGAAAATAATTTATTTGTAATAATTCGTCTGACATCAAGTAATAAATGACTAGAGTGTTTTTTAAATAAGGCTTGCCTAATGATAAATGAATGCACTCACATAAACTCGTCTTACATAAGGAGGGTGTATTACTAAGCACTCACTTATAATCAGGCAATGGAGGGATGTGTTTGTGACAAATAAGGTTGTATTAAAATGTGTTTTTAGTTAAATTTTGAAGTGGGGTGTTTGTGATAGATTTGAAGGGTGTAAATAACGACTCTTTAAAAAGGTGGATATTATTTGTATTTTATAAAATATTTAGTAATATTTTATTTTTTATTTGTCCAATAACAAATGAATAAGTTTATGTTATTTGTCTAATAATAAATAAGTAAATGTATGTTACTCGCTCGATGACAAATGTGTAAAAACTTCAATACCTTACTTGCTTGTCATCGAGTAAGTAATGTGTACTTACTCGCTTGTCATTGAACAAGTAACATGCACTTAATTACTTGTCATCGTGCCCATCAGTTCCATATTTTTTAGAGAACATGCAAACGTGTGGTAGTGGGTCTGTGAGTGAGCAATTAGGGCTTGAGTGGACAGTTAGCTTCTCCTACACACCTTATATAAACCTCTTTGCTTTAGTAAAATTTTCACTTCATATTTCTTAAACCCTAGGTATTCTTAGAGCTTATATTGTTCATAACCTCTCTTCCTCGGTTGATCTAGCCTACAGAAGTCTGTTAGAAAACTTTTTTAAGCAATTCTCGAGCGTTCCCCTAGAGGATCTCTTCGAATCAATCCATCACTTCGCACCCACGACTCCTCTTCATACGGTAATTAGTTTGATAGAGCACTTAACAGACCAAGGGCAGAACCTTAAGATCTTTTCTCGAGTGGAGGTAGGTTCTTCCTCGAGCGTAGTTCTAGTTGCCATCCCTCAACACAAAACCATCATTATTATAAATAGTGATGAGCTAGTTACCACCATTTTCTTTCCACCAAAGGTCGATTCTTCTAAGGACACCATTAGGGCGTATTTAGAATACATCAACTCATTGTCAGTGCTTTCCATTCCTTCCACGTTTTCTACGGCAGATATCTCGACGTTTAGGGATATATATCAAATTTTTGCAGGCGTTAGAATTAGGGCTCTTAACTCGAAGGAGAGAGCTTGCTATTACAAACCTGAGGAGGTCTGTTTTTATGAGTTCGCCTTCGAGTGTGGGCTCTTCTTCCCTATGGATGACCATTTAAGGGAGCTGTAGTCGGCCTTGAAAAAGCTACAGGGGCGGGCGTGCGGAAGCGAATTAAACAAATTAACCATACGTTTGTTATTTAGCGGTGGAATTCTCAAAAATAATTTTACTCAAATCAAAAAGTAAAACATAATAGTCTATGGATTTTAATTCTGGAAAACCTGTTTAATCTTTTCTAATACGCAGCAATTAATAAAGTAATCAAACAGATAAGCAAATACCAGAATTAACGAGGTATCCCCGCAGTGCAGGACTAATTCTCAACAATCCACTATATGCACAAAGGTTTATAGACTCGATTAATCACAAATTACACAGACTTACAAAACTTGAATTGCACAAACTGCCTACAAAAGTCTCCACCTTCTGCCCGTACAATCCTCCTATCCGAATCCCATGAACAGGTTCACAACGAATCACTCACCACGGTATCACACCGTTCTTTAACTCCACTTCCGAATCACACGCACTTTGGGATATGATTTGATCTTTTGATAAAGAGCGCTTACTTTGGCATGAATAAAAAATCCTAAAGTGGTTTTATGTTTTGAGGTTGTAATCTCTCTCCAAGGTGTAAAAAACTCTCTTAAAACATGTATAAAAGATGTTTAAAATGTGTGTTTTTGACACAAGGCAATGGGTTTTATTTATAGGAAAAAGCATGAGTGAAAAACCTTTTTGGATTAGGAAACTACCTTCAAAAAGGAATTTTTGCGATAAAAAATTAATGCCCAGAAAACCTTGACAGACTAGTACACATTAGCAATGTGTGTACTGGTCAATGTCGGACCGGTCCACATAAGCAAAATATGTACCGATCCACTCTTCAAAGAAAAATAAATTCCATGGAAATTTTAAAGATAAGGCCGGACTGGTACACATTAGCATTGTGTGTATCGGTCCGCTCTATTGAAGGTGAAAACTTAGTTTAAAAATACAAATATCCATAGTTTTTAACCACCACCTAGGAAATTATATTCAAATGCCAATGCTCACCATATCTATCTTGAATTAACCTTTAATGCATCATATCGGTAGCTTGGCTTGCTTGTAATTCTTCAAATGGAATCTTGAATTACTCAAGTAACTTATAAGCAAACGTGTTTTTGTCGAAGGAATAAAGCCAACCAAAATATAGACTTTACAATCTCCCCCTTTGGCTATTCCGAGACAAAACACATATAACCTAACAGACTTGATGACTCGTCACTATAACTACGCTATCCCATATGCAATTACAATAAAAGAATCAATTATCACCTATTACAAAATAACTAAGAATGCAAGACATGCTAACACCTTGAATCTCTTAGTTGACTACTTCGAACTCATCCTGTACTTCAACCTGAAACACTAAAGTTCAAACAAACCTTTGAGAAGCATCTGTGTTATATGAGATATAAATTAACAAAGAAATTAATGAAATCAAAATCTCCCTTAGCCCAACAACTCCCTTTATAATTTCTACTCCCCCTTTACCAATTATTCTCTCCCTTTTTGTGAGGAATAGACAAAGGCAAACCAATAGAATATGCAGGGAATTCAAATCTCCCCCCTTAACTACTCCCCTTTCCTATGTACTCTCTCCCCAAAACATATATAAACTCTCTTCTAATGTCAAGAATAAATAAGAAAATCAAGAAGGAATACGCAAAAAGTAGCAAAACAGTGAAACCAACTATCTCCAACTCATAAAGAAAATTGGTTTAGAGATTCGAAGCAAAAATTTGCCAAACAAAACAATTTTAGCACTACTTAACATGCATCGTTATGTACATATATCAAATCTAAAATTATCAATTAAGATAAAAAAAACTTGTGATTTACATTAGATTGATACATGTACTAAGGCCAAAGTATGATAATCAACTAGTAGGCATATATAAGCTAAGCAATAAAGAGTATTCAAATATATCCTGCTGTGCATGCAAATTGGATTATTCAAAGTGCAATTCGAATAAACATAGGTGTTGAAAGATTTGTGCACACATATGCATGAAAATTTAGAAAGCCTCTAAGACATTAGATTTTTAACTTTTGCTCCTTCAAAAGCAAACTTTTTCTCTCAAACGTGCAATTCTTTTTTTTTATTTTGCATTTAATTGATAATGTTTTTATGCAAGTAATTATTCAATTGTGATGGAGGCTTCCACCCCTAGTGGAGGCTAGCTATACACCATTTTTGGAAGCTTTCCATTCTTCTTCCACTATGGTAGCCTTTTTCCATCCCCTTTACATTGTTTCCTCACTTTGCTTGTCATTTAAATTTTCACTCAAAAATATATCATCAAAACTCATTGCATATAATTACAATACTTAATAGTCCACATATGTGAGCTTATTAATTTTTAATTTAAAGAATCATGTCTAACCCATGTGATTATTCAAATATTTCAATGTAGATCGTGAAGTGTAGTGTGTGGGATATACTAGTTGTAACACTTTGTGTTTATTTTAGTGCTAATTATGTGTATTATATTCATTTTGTGTAGAATTTATAATTTTAGAAAATTATCTGTTCATATTTTGGAGAAAAGCTCCTTCCATAAATTATAGGTCTCTGAATTACCTTTCCATGGATATAAAAATCATCTCAATCGGAGGTCCGAACGAGAAATTGTGGCCAAAGGAAGAATAGGCAATATGACAGAAAAATGACCTGCGGACCAGTATGATAATTTAGGCATATTGTGAACACCCCAATTCACGACTCTCGTGAGTATCTAGTTTCATATAAAACAAACATTCTACATCAAGTCTTGAGTCATCATGCATATAGAAGACTATTAGAAAAGACCCTAATTTTGAATCCGTTGGGAGTCTGCCATGACCAATGCTGCCACTTCGCTTACTAGGACGAGGATTGACCTGCCCAGTCAGGTCGCGGGGTGCAAAGTAGTGCCCCGTTAAAAAAATTGAGATTTTCAAGAGCCAGATGCACGCCCCCCAACTGCACGGCTACCTCCTAACCGTGTGGTTGGGCCCTAGTCGCATGCCCCGGCCGCATGCCCTAGCCGCACCACCTGCAGCTACCCCCTGTGGTTGGCCTTTTTAAAGTATTTTTGGCAAAAAATTTCCTATAAATAGGACCCTTAGGGTCTCATTTGAAAGAGGAACTCTCAATAGAGTTTTTACAAAGAGGAAATCCTGTTAAACTAATAAGAGAGAGTTTTAGAGAGAGAAAGTGGTAGAGAGAAAGTTTCAGAGATAGAATTTTAGAGAGAGAAAGAAGTAAGCAAGCAGTCTTTATTCTTCTTCAAGCATATCAGGTACGTCTTCCTACAACTCTTCTGATTTCAATATTGCATTTAAATACAAGTTTAATACATAAAATTATATAACTTGCAAAGAAGTTCACTACTTTCAAAATCAGTCATTTTTAAGTTTTACAAGAAAACTAAAATCTGTTTTGACACGTTTTCAAAACAAAATAAAATACAAAAACAATTTTTAAATAAATGAAACTATGAGAATCTGATTTCATTCTATGAATGAATACGTAGGCGCTCGCAAAGCTCGAGTATGATTTCATAAATACTATTTTAAATCAAACTTATCTAAAAGGACTATTTTAAAAATAATTTAAATTACTTACAAGATATCTAAAATAGGAATTAAATAGATGATCCATTAAGAGATCGAAAAGGCGAATTGGGTGCCTAATACCTTCCTAATTCGTAACGTAGTTCCCGAACCCTAGTAAATTAAATTATCAATAAATATCTGGTTTCAAACGTATAAATGGTAGTTCGTTTTCGAATTATCTTTTGTACAATCTTTTGTTTGTTTTCTTGTAAAAAAACTGGCGAATTTGAAAACACGTTTTCCTTTAAAACCAGAAACGATAAAAAAAAACCTGAAAAGAAAGGTCGAGAGAAAGCCCGGATTCTCACACATACAGATCTGGTGTTCAAATGTTGGGGCAAGATTTGGCTGTGGACTGGCATGCAGTTTTGGCATACCGGTCCGGCGTGTAAAATTTGGGACAATTTTTTGCTACGGACTAATATCCCCTTTTCAGTATACCGGTCTGCCGTACGGCACAGTGCACCGACTTAACCCATTTTAAGTCGATTTTATCCCTCTTTTTCACCCAGCTTCGACCCAAACCTCCCACAAACTTTTAGAGAGTTTTAGAGAGAAAAGAAGATGAGTTCTTAAGCGACTCTTACGTGTTTTTTATTCTAGATCAAAGATTAAAGCTCCAAAGTCCACCAAATCCTTATCTTCTTCACTATTCATCATCTTCTTCGTTGGATTCTCTTGGGAAAGGGCCTGAGTCTTCATCTCTTCATCTTCCTTCTCACTAATAATTCGAGGTAGGGGTTTTCTTGGTTTTAAAACTCAATAAAGTGAGTCTATTACTTGATAATCTATGCGTTTAATTTGTATGTACTTAGAAATTTAAATATATACATACAGTTATGATGATTCATGATATGTGTGGTATTGAATACACGATTCGAGGCAAAATATGCTATGTATACATAGTACAAAGAGTTGTTTGAACTAAATAAGATTCCCCTTGGCTATATATCTATGATACGGTTGATAAAAGTGGTTTGTTGATGAACTTTTATATGCCAAGGGATATGTAGTTAGACTTGGTAAAGTATATATGTCATAAATTACTTTATATGGATAATTAGCATCATGTTATACATATTATGTGCTACTATTGTGTCAACCAGAAGTTCGGCAACTGCCAAAGGCATGGAGGCTCTATTATGGCTCTTGCTTTAATTATCTGTCTCATGGAGGCTTATACCATTTATCTATGTGCTAAAGAGCTTATGGCTCTCAGGAACCAAAGTACGTATTGAATGTATAGTGCTTGCCAGGATGAAAAAATGAAAAGCCCTAAACCCCTGGGGGAGCAATGTTTGGCCTCCTATAAGCCACCGATGTGGAGCCCAGGAACCTAGAAAAATTGGTAAGGCACTATGGTTTAGTTGTTACCGATGTTTATATGGGATCGGGATAATTGATCCCAAGGTTGTTGTTATCTATATTCATATGGGATCAAGGCAATTGATCCCAGGATATCAGCTTAATGATCTGACATCTCGGTGACATTGGAATATACTCATAATTCAGGCTCTCTATTGTACGGTAATCGGTTGACACGGAAGGTAAGCTGCATTAGCACGTTCACACATTGTTACTTGACGATAATAATTATTGTTGATATTATTTGAGCAAATGTGGTTTGAAAAAGATGATTATAAACATGTTTTCGAACATATGGCCTATACCCCCTACTGAGAAAATTGCTCACCCCTATTTTTTTTAAATCCTTTCAGGTACTCACGAGTCCTATGAGGTCAAAGAAGCAACGGGATCAGGGACGAAATAGAAGCTCTGATACACTTCATTTTTGGTATATATATGTTTTTCTGGGAAGCCACGGCTAGCCCGAGGATTTTATATACTTTGGGAATTCATATGGTTTGGATATATATATATATATATATGATGTATGCTTAAACATTATAACATGTTTTTGTATCCCATGCTTAAAACACTTTATATACATTTTATTGCTTATTTATTTTCTTTTATTATATACCTATCTTAGATCTGCTAAGATGGGTTAGTAATACCTCAGGTCTTAATTACAGGTGTTATCATGTAGATTAAGGCGGGGGTGCTACACTAGCATATTCTTATGTGATTGAAATAACATACCAACGGTTTTAATCAAGTAAGGCAATACAACACACATATCTCAGATTAAGCATTTATATAAGAAAATCATGAGATATCCATAATTGAAAAATAACAATCACATTGCATGCAAGTATTCAAGAAAATCTTAGATTTTAAATAGTTTAGCAAATTTCACAACAAAAATACAAACTTGTATAGAAATCGGGATCTAAGCAAGGAGCTAAAACAAGACGGATCCTATACGCGAATACCTAGCATAGCCAACCAACTAATCCTTCGTATGCTAGGCGAACTCCTAATCACCTAAATGGGTGAAACGGTCCCATTTAGAACCCAAACTTATAAAACCCTAGGAGTTTTAACCTTTCCATATCCCTCAAATTGCATACCACTAGGACCACCACCAAAACAAAAAGTCTTAAGTTCATTAATAATCCTAGTAGATTCAGAAACTAGAACTCTAACCCTATCCTTAAAATTGAAAGATCTAGTCTTTGGTTTAAGTTTAGATCTAGTGGGGATAAACTTTAGCGAATTCCTTGGAAACAAATTCCTCGCTCGCCAACAAAACTTTCTTAAGTGACCCTTGTGATTGCAAAAATCACACCCAAAAGGTTGTGGTAGTGTGTGCTTATAAGATTCAAACGGGATCACTTCTTGAACTTTCGCTAGTGTTTGAGAAATCGGCTTAAAAATTCTAATGGCCTGGATTTGCCTAACGGGTTTTTTCTTCACGAAGTTCTTTTCTGTGTATGCCTTGACAAAAGTCGGGTTTTCTTTGAAAACCTTTTCCATGGAATTCGAATTAGAAGTAAACTTATCAAAACCTAACCCACTTTTGTCATTTGAGAAGCGAACAGGACCTGTAAGCATGTGAGTGAGTTTTTTAGACCTATTCTTAAGATTAACCTTAACAAATTTAGCCTTATCAAGTTCTCTTTCAAGTTGCTTAACTTTAAGTTTAAGACTATCATTATCTTTACCCAAAGAGATAATGTTGTCTTTTAACTTCTCGTTATCATCAAGGAGAGACTGCCTTGTGAGTTTAAACTCAGACACTTTGACCAAGAGAGCTCTTTTCTCATCATTCAATTGACCTATCAAACCTTCGCACTTTTGAATTTGTTCCATTTTTTCATAAAAAAAATTTAATTTTTTATTGAGATAGAATTCTCTCTTCTTAGCATTAATCAATTCTTCACACAGTTGGTCATAGGCTATTTGAAGATCTAGTTCTTCTTCATCGAAAGTATCGTCTGACTTGTGAGACAAGTTAGAATCGATGGTCTCTTCTTCCTTAGAATTTGAAAACTCATGTGGCACATAATTAGCAACAAAAGCCATATTCTTTTTCCTCATAGGATTGCAAATCATCCTCATTGTCACTAAGTGTTGCATGCATGGCACAATTAGACTGATTCGCTTTTTTAAGCTTGTTAAATTTAGTTGTACATTCCCAAACTTGATGACATTTTCCATGACATTCAAAGCATTCATCGCTCTTAGCACCACTATTCCCATACTGCTTTTGGAATCTTTGATTTTTTTTGATTTGATGACCAATCAGTATTTTTGTTTTCATTCGATTTAGAAGAATTTTTGAAAGTTTTGCTCAACCGAAGGAGTTTTTTAAAACTTTTAGCAAATTTGGCCTCTCGTCTTCATCAAAATCAAGGTTCTCATCATCATTAGAATTTTGAATTTTGTTGGCTTTGAAAGCAATGTTATCTTTCTTTTGTGATGAGGATTTGAAAAGAGTATTAGCTTCAAAAGTTTGAAGAGATCCTAAGAGTTCATTCTCTTTCAAATTATTTAAATCTTTACTCTCTTCTATAGCAGTAATTTTGGGAATGAATCGGTCTTACATAGATCGTAGAATTTTCTTTACAATTTTATGTTCAGGAATTATTTCATTCAGATTGTAAAGAGAATTGACTATATCTTTAAGCCTACTATAGAACTCTGTGATAGTTTCATTGTCTTTCATTCTAATTGTTTCAAATTCTAAAGTTAAATGTTGAATTTTAAAATTTTTGACAGTGTTTGTACCTTCATAAACCACCTCTAAGATTTCTCACACCTCTTTTGAAGTCTCACACATGGCAATCTTTTTAAATTCATCCTCTGTCACATGACTTTAGATTAAATTTAACCCTTTAGAGTTCCACTTAACCGATTCTAATTCACCAGCAGTCTACAATTTAGAAGGTTTAAGATCAACTTTTGTAACATTTTCAACCGTGGTACTTGTGGTAGGTGCTTTCCAACCATTCACTACGTCAAGCCATATGCATTCATCTTTGGATTTTAGTAAAATTCGCATTCTGGCTTTCCAGTATGAATAATTAAAACCATCTAAAATAGGAGTGATAGATATTTGATTTTTACCCATAATAAACAACCAAACACAAAGCAAGCGAGAAAAACACCGCAAACACAACAAACACCTAGGTTTTGACCTAACCTTAGCAACTTAAGGTAACCTCCTCTGATACCAAGTGAAAACGTTACAAGGGGCGGGCGCGCATAAGCGAATTAAATAAATTAACCCTAGGTTTGCTATTTAGCAGTTGGATTCTCAAAAAGAACATTACTCGAATCAAAAAGTAAACCCTAATAGTTTATGGATTTTAATTCTGGAAAACCTGTTTAATCTTTTCTAATACGCAACAATTAATAAAGTAATTAAACAGACAAACAAACACCAGAATTAACGAGGCATCCCTGCAGTGCAGGACTAATCCTCAATAATCCACTATATGCACAAACGTTTACAGACTCGATTAATCACAAATTACACAGACTTACAAAACTTGAATCGTACAAGCTGCCTGCAAAAGTCTCCACCTTCTACGCGTACAATTCTCCTATTTAAATCGCACAAACAGGGTCACAACGAATCACTCACCATGATATCACACCGTTCTTCAACTCCCTTTGCGAATCATACGCACTTTGGGATCTGATTTGTTCTTTAAATAAAGAACGCTTGCTTTGGCATGAATAAAAAACCCTAAGGTGGTTTTATGTTTTGAGGTTTTAATCTCTCTCTAAAATGTAAAAAATTCTCTCAAAACATGTGTAAAAGATGTTCAAAAGGTGTGTTTTTGACACAAGGCAATGGGTTTTATTTATATGAAAAAGCTTGAGTCAAAAACCCTTTTAGATTAAGAAACTACCTTCAAAAAGGAATTTTTGCGATAAAAACTTAATGCCCAGAAACCTTGATATACTGGTACACATTAGCAATGTGTGTACCGGTCCACCATTAAACGCCAGACCGGTCCACATAAGCAAAATGTGTACCAGTCCGCTCTTCAGAGAAAAACATATTCCATGGAAATTTTAAAGTTAAGGCCAGACTGGTACACATTAGCATTGTGTGTACCGGTCTGCTCTATTGAAGGTGAAAAACTTAGTTTAAAAACACAAATATCCATGGTTTTTAACCACCACCTAGGAAATTATATTCAAATGCTAATGCTCACCGTGTCTATTTTGAATTAATCTTCAATGCATCATATTAGTAGCTTGGCTTACTTGTAATTCTTCAGATGCAATCTCGAACGACTCAAGTAACTTACAAGCAAACATGTTTTTGTTGAAAAAATAAAGCCAACCAAAATATAGACCTTTACAGGCATTCGATCTGGCCCCCGTACAGCTATCACCAAATATGTGGAGCTGCTTGATAGGCCTCATCTTGATCTTTAGGGCCGTATCTGCCAGGAGCCACGGGGTCATGGCAGAGGAATTTCTTACTGGGTCACGGCAGAGGAATTTCTTACTCTGTTCCAACCCAAAGATGGAGGAGGGAGTAGGAACCAAGGTACCCTTAGTTGTCCGAGCAGATTGGGAGTTGCAAAACTCATCCAAAATATCCCAGATAACATTCTCAACTGGAAGAAAAGACTCTTCTATATTCCCGAAATAGGTTGGGAACACGAGGTCAACTGTCCCAGCGTGGTAGACCTAAAGACTTGGTCCACCGAACCCAACAACATCGTAAGTATCAATCACTTAATTCTCTTTTATTATTTCCTTATAATTCCCGAGCTAACTATTTATTTGTCACTTCGTTCTCTATACTGAAGGAGAAAAGGTCTTCTTATATGTCTTCTCCCTGGATAGAGGATGCCAAGAGGTTTCCCATTAAGCATTATGCAGAGATAACATCTTCGAAGATGCTCTAGCTCTTCGGCTTGGGCCCCAGACCTGCGGATATGGATTCGGCCATCAAAACTATAGAGGAGCTCGAGCTAAACAAACCATTTGTGGTGCTCACTGAGAAGGACCCCTCCGCCATAACTATCAAGTCCTCTAAGGATGGTCTGCAGCTTCTTCAACCACCAAAAAGGAGAAAGAGGAAGAAGGGGATAAGGAAGGAGGGCTTTAGAGGAAAAAGTCCAAGCAATCTACAAGCGTCCTCCCTCTACGTCAAATTCCCTTCTCACCTCCAAGTATTTTTTTTTGCGTGGAGCTCCTTATGCTTATTTTGACGTATGTCTCTGTATGCCACATATATACCTTTGGCAATTAACCTAGGGAGGGTGAGCAAGAGGAAGAGGACTCTTTAAAGAGGTCCTCAGACTAAGAAATCCAAAACAAGTGAGAGGACCTCCGTCCCAGAGCACGGTGCAGACCAAGGGGCACTGTTAGCTCATATATTAACCTGATGATGGGTCCCATAGGCATCCTCCCACCTATGAGCTTACAGGAGGTTGGGCTTGAAAAGGTTAGGGATTTTGACGATGAGGACGTGCTGCCTCTTCCTTTAAAAGAGGTTTTACCATCCAGGATAGCTTACAAGCAAGTAATCTCTGATGATAAAGATCTGCAGGAGCTCGACCCTGTAGAATCCCAGTGCCAGTTAGCTTTCGAAGGTGCTGCCACCCCCAGGACAAACGGGAATGGGTTAAGGTTCTTCATCCCTGGGGTGACTTTGCCCCTTTTAGGTGCGGGCATGCTCCAAAATGCAAGAGTAGCAGGAGTCAGCTAGCTAACTGACGAGTAAAATTGTTATATGCGTCGAGTAAATATTCATGCCTCACTTTTTCTTTTTGTATTTTCACTTCTTGAGCTCTTCTCTGGTCGTTTTCTTTTTTCAAGCCTTTTTTCTTTTCTACTCTACCCTCCACATAGCTGAGGAGGGTACGAATAACCCAACTCTAGCTACAGCTCAAAAGGCTTTAAATAAGTCCAGATAGACTTGGCAGTTGCTGAAAAGGACAAGAAAAAGATACTGGCCCAGGCTACGCAAATGTTAGTTAAAACGATGAGCCTGTGGGCCCAGCTAAGCACCCTCACAGATCAAACTCAAGCTACCATCAGCGTAGCTTGTGCGAAAGCAGAGCTTGACCGCAGAGGTAGAGAAGAGGCCTTGAAACTAGTGTATCCAGAGCTTTATGGCAGGGAGGAAGCCGCAAGTCTCAAAAAGCTCTAAAGCCAATTGGCAGTAATGGATAACAAGTTATCTTCCTCTCGTCAGAACAACGAGGCCATGAAAGGCCAGATCTCCGAGCTAGAGAAGGAGAACAAAGAACTCAAGGATTCCCTTCCCACCATCGAGCTTCAGGCAATAGAGAATTTATGCACTCAAGGAAGGCCACTTGGGAAGATCAGCAATGCCTCTATAACATGCTTCTTCAAGTGTCAGGAGCTTGCCTTGCAACAGCTTGACAACCTCGAGGGACTTGAGCTCCCTTCTGACATGGGTGTAACTCCAGAGCTTGAGGTCAAGATTTTGGAGAAGAGGGGAGACTTTTTGGCTATTCTTTAGTTGATTAGGGAGGAGGAACCCTATTTGCTCGAGAAATAGGAGACTGGGAATCCTTCGCCCTCTAGGGATGGTGATGAGGCTTAGCAATGGTGGGATATCTCAGTAGATTTAGGAGTAATAATTGTACGATCTCATGTTTTCTTCTTTCTTGTAACAAAAATCTAGGACCATTGTAATTACTTTATTTAATAAATAAAAAAAAATTGCTTCAAAATTTGTTTGTCTTATTTTGCTTTAATTCTTATCTTTTTTATTTTATCTAAGTTATAATGTGAGATGGAATGAGCCCTATGGTACTCTAATGCCCCTACAACATAGAAAAAAAGTTTAGTAGAATTAAGCAAGAAAAATAATTTCCCCCATAAAAGGTTTTGTCTAACTATTTATGTTGGGTCACTTCAATAAAAGTGGGGTCCTTTTCACTTTGGCTAAGTCTATAAGAGTCATGCCCCCTAGACTTTAGACAAAGTTTGTTAAAGAACTCTCAAATATTAATTGGACTCCTCATTTTGTAAATGGGCTCAAGGAGTTTAGTCAGTTACTACACTGACCTCTTTGCGAGAGGAATTACTCAGTTCTTAGCAAGCCTGTATGAGGTCCTTTGGTGCTTGGTGACTGACCTATATGGTAGCTCCATGCGGTCTATAGTCCTTAGATAGTAGGTGCCAGGTCTACTCACTTTGGTGACCACATATGGCCCTTCCCATTTTGCAGTGAGCTTGCCATGTTCAGAAACCTTGGTTGCTATGACGACTTTTCGAAGTACTAGGTCACCCACATTCAGACTTCTATGCTTGAACCTCTTGTTTTAGCTCTTGACCATGCTTTTTTATATGCTTCCTCATTGATTTGAGTTTGCTCTCTCTTTTCTTCATGGAGGTCCAAGTTGGCCAGTAGGTCTTTATTGTTTCGAGTTAGGTCATAATGATTGATTCTATATTTTGGCACTCCTATCTCCACTAGGTTAACAACTTAAGTTCCATAGGCCAGAGAGAGAGGAGTTTCGCCAGTTAGACCTCTGATGGTGGTCCTGTAAGCCCATAAAACTGATGGGAGCTCTTCAGACTAATTTTCTTTGGCATCATTAAGCCTTTTCTTCAACAAGCTCAGTAGAGTTCTGTCGGTGACCTCTGCTTGGCCATTGGCTTGAGGATGGACATGTGAGTTGTAGTTGTTTTTTATTCCATGCCCTTCGTAAAAATCTCTGAAGAGGTTGTAATCGAACTGCTTCTCATTATCAGTTATCAGTATCTTTGTGAGTCCAAAGCAGCAGATGATATTCTTCCATACAAAATTTTTGGAACTTTATGGTGGTGATTGTGGTAAATAATTCTGCCTCAGCCAATTTGGTGAAGTATTCAATGGCCACCACTATAAATTTTGTTTGCCCTTTGCCCAAAGGGAAAGGTCCAATTATATCTATGACCCATTGATAGAAAGGCCAGAGGCTACTAACAGGGGTCACTAGCTCTGCTGTGAGCTATTATACGTTTGGGAACCACTGACACTTATCACACTTCCTTACCAACTCCTTAACGTCTTGTAAGATAGTAGGGCAGAAGTAGCATTGTCTCCTAACTTTGAGGGCCAGGGAATGAGCTGCTGGGTGTCCTTCACACAATCCTTCTTGAATTTATAGCAGAGTTGCTTGGGCTTGGTGGGGATGTAAGCAGAGCAAGAAAGGGACAACATACCCTCTCCGGTATAATGTTGCTTCAATGACCACATATATGTTAGAAATATACTTTATCCTTTTGGCTATTTTCTTATCTTTGGGAAGAGCCCCACTTGTGAGGTAATCCAAAATCGGGTCAATCCAGCATTTACAGATCTTTACTGGAGCTACGTCTTGTTCTCACAAATACCCCGAGTCTTTACTTTTTCAGTTTTAAAGGCCCCATGATGACGAAGCACGGCCTTCCACCATTTCTCATTTAGCGATGCTAACTCATTGTAGCGATTTGTTGGCCATATTTGGTCCACCTGGTGCGGGGATTTTTCCCTCTTCGATTAGATCTTGGATGCGGTGTCAGAGGGCTAAACATCTATCTGTGTCATGGCCCACAGCTTGGTGGTATAAACAGTTCTCGTTCATCCTCCAAGAAGAAGGGACGGGATTTGGTGGAGGACGAGGGTTGAGTGGGGTAACTAGGCCCGCATTTTGTAGCAATTCAAGACTTTTGGTCAAGGTTGTGGGGAGATTGCTGAATTTTCTATTTTTATTGGGTTGATATGTATTGGATGCTTCGATTTGTGTAGGCCAACTCAACTGGGGTTGTTGCTGCTAAAAGTGACTTTGCTGGTACGGATAACAGCTTAGCTGATTTACAACGGGAGTGGCCGTGCTCTTCTCGGTATATGAGCCTTTCCTTATTTTGGTTTCTTCCTTCCTGGTCAACTCTTCTTCTACTTGGAATCCCATGCTTAAAAGTGCTCAAAAATGTGGGAACACGTGCCTTCCCATACAAGTCAATACAGCCAGAGTGAAGTTTTTCTGAATTATCTCTAACTGTTCCTCTTCGTCTGGTCGTTTGGACATCTGGGATGCCATTTCTCTCTAATGGGTAACAAATTCACTGAAAGCTCTATTTCTCACCCTGTTTGGCCATCTCTAAGTGTTTACGGGTGACTTCTAACTTTTCATTAGACCCGTATTTAGCCATGAATTCTTTGACGATATCCCCCCAAATTTTTGTGCGGTGCCTCTCTAAATCAAAAAACCATCTCAGGGTTGCCCCCGTGAGAGTCATATGAAATGCTTGGGCCAACTCGGGTTCTCCACAGCCAGATACTTGCATGGATCGAATATATGATTGCAGATGTGTTTTCGGGGGGGGGGGGGTTATGCCAGTGAACTTAGTAATAGAAGGAAGCTTGAACCCCTGTGGTAGTCTTGCCTCGGGGTAGAGGGAGAACGCATTCATGTCTGTAATCTCGTCTGCCCCTTTCATTGACGAAATTTCTCTTTGAAGAATTTGCATTTGCTCCTTCAGTTTCTTCAATTCTTCACTCTCTCTGGATAGCTCTTCTAGCTGTTCTCTTGCTACTACTGATTTTGCATATGCTGCTCGGAGTCTGTTCAGATCAGGAAATTCTTTTAAAGGGCATGCGGGGGCTGGTGATGGGATGGTTCCCAGAGGATATTGTGCCCAATGTTGCTGTGGTTGTTCGGGGTAGGCTGCGCCTGGTGGGCCTTGTGGATGCGTCCATATAATGGGTTGTTCTTGTTGTTGATAGTTGGGGCCAGAATCTGGGGCCCATTGGACCTGGTTATTGGGACCGGGCTGGATGGGAATTGTTTGCTGTGGAAGGGTTCCCCGATTTGAAGGTGGCACTTTTCGAGCCATTTCTGCTTCTTGGCTCCGATGGTTACTCTGTAAATTTAACACTTGTGCACGTGTGGCCTGCCCCTAATTCATATCTTGGTTTGGAAGCGATCGTACGAAACCTGTCGGTGCAGTTCGTTCGGCTGACCATTCTTCTATTCGGACTCGAGTGTTCTGTTGCTCAGTAGTGATGCTTGCTAGGCTCTGACTAACGGTTATCAATAGGCGATGCATTTCTTTTAGGGTGGGCAGAGCCCTTGGTACCTCTGCTAGATTTGAATCAACTGCTCGGATCTCTGAGTCATTCAGATTCGAAGTCGACATAGTAGGAGTGCTCGGTCGAACTAATCTACCGGTGTAGTCTCTTTCTGCCCAACCTTCCAGACTGTAGTCGTAGGGCTGTAGATATTGCGGAGATGAAGGAAGACTAAGGTGTGATTCATTTTTGCCAAGAGAAACCACGGAGAAAGAAAAACAACGAAAACCAAGTTTTGGGTGTTCATAAAGACACATCAACAACAACTTGAGTGAATTCCCAGTGGGAGTTTATAGTAGGCAGTAAAGTGCTCCTTGGGTTACCTTACTTATCCCGAATTTTTTAAAAAACTCATCATTTGATTTTATGAAAATTGGGAATATCTCTCCTCTTTAGCTATTTTTCATGGGAAAAATATCGGGGAAAGTCACAACGAGGTGATCTCGATGTAAATTTCTACGGTGAAGGTGGGTCAGCCTCCAGCTGTACTTGCCAATATCTGGGGGAGATATACATGACAAGGCCCTATGCGGTACGAACTCCTCACGGTTGATAAAAAGATAAGAGTGTTCTATCTTGACTCTTCCTATATGCAACGCAGGTGTAATGCAAGGTGAAGGCTTCAGGCTCCCTCCTATTTGGCAAGACCTTGCGATATACCTCAGGGGAGGGTACGTGCAAGAATCTTTTGATATACTTTCCGGGTACGTGAGTGTTCTCATCACTCGATATACCTCGGGGACGTACTTGGCCAAGGATAGTGGAAGTAAATGCTTTCGATTTATGTTGGCCCAAGCAAGCCAACTCCCTACTCACTTATAATACTTTTGTAGACACCCCGATTCGTAACCCCCGCAAGAACCCTAACGACCTTCGAGAACTACTGTGTTTGGGTCCGGGATCCACCTGAGCACCCAAAACTACCTCGAAAGGGTTTAATTGGCCAACAAACCTATTTTTGATAGAGATTGTCGCACGACATATCACATTGTCACGCGACAAACATTCCTATGTCGCGCGACAATCCCTTCTGACACCAGACCATCCACTCTCTGACACATCAGTCTGTTAGAAACATCACTTCAGCCGTTTGTCGCGCGACATAAGACACATTGTCGCTCGACACATGCCCTTTTTGGGGAAATGTCGCGCGACATACTCTCCTAAGCAATATAAATAGGCCAACACCCCCCAAGGGTTCAGGGGCAGCAACTTGGGGTTGAAGAATTCCAAGCTTTAGATATGATTTTCTAGTCTTTCATTAAGCATTCTCGATCCTCGTCTTATTTCTGAAGAATTATCGAATCTATTCTCGACACTCGACGTGTCCCGTCTCTGGAATCGAATTCTCGAAAATATCTGAAGAAGGAAAAGATTATTATCGCCGGAAATCTCTCCACCGTATCATATTTTCTCTCTTATTATTATTCTCGTCGGGAAGGTAAAGAAAGTCCCTTCTAGTATTTGACATTAAATATATGTGTACTTGTTTTATTTCTGTTGTTTTGTCCACGTTTTATTTGAATAAACTTACTGCCAAATTACAAAGTAGTCTGCTGTTTTCAAAACAAAAAGACCCTGATAAAAATCATTTGCAAAATCAGAAGAATAAGTACATTATCGTCCGGACAAAATCCTGTTTTCAAAACTCGGACTAGTAAAACTTATCTAGGAATTAACATCAACATATCCTGTCTTTTTAGATTGCGACGTGTCTGATAAAACTCCCCTCAAGAGTTCTAATTCCATATTAAATTAGTCCCGATACAAGATCCGAACTTTTACAAAAAGTAATCACAATACGATAAAACCGTCATTATCCGAGGAAATAATACGGGAAACTCTCTCTCTCAAAATAAAACAACTTTTATCACTTGTCGTTACATCTTTCAAAAATAATAAAAACATCGGATCTCAGAATACAAAGGTTTTTATCCCTTTCCTCGATATTCCCAGAAATTAGGATTTTCACTTAGAAAGTAGTAGACTGTCAGTAAAAGCATCCAAGTTTTTCAACATAGAATAAACATATAAAACCACTAGAGACCGAAAGAGCGGAATGGGTGCTAACACCTTCCCAAACCGTAATATAGTTTCCGAACCCTTATAGAAACCTGGTTTCGTAGACAAACGTGTAAAGAAAGGCTTGTCTATAGCCTTTCCTCTTACACGACCCTTTTTGTCCGTTTTTCTCGTAAAACGTACTGGCGACTCTGAACGAACCCCTTTTGCATCTAGAAATAAAACATAGGGACATGTGATATGAATCAACAAAGATACTCCAGCAAATGGAACGACGGAATCCGTTCCGACGTTTCAGACGCCCACCCGAACGGGGACGAGACCCGGGGGTCGCATTTGCGGATTCTCACAGTGGCGACTCTGCTGGGGACTGTCAGAAAACTAGACTCTTATATGTGGACTTTTTGTTTATCTGTTGAATACTTGCTTTTACCGCTTTCCCTACTTGTGTAAATTGTTTTGAGGAGAAACCTTTTTCTAAGAATGAAAGTTTTTCAAAAATACGTAATAAAAATAATGATATTTGTGAAACCAACCTTTCGAACTTTACACGCACTATCACAAATCATGCATTGGTTCTACGAGTGTGAATTTACCCCAAACCCTCGGAAGTATTATAAGTGAGTAGGGAGTTGGCTTGCTTGGGCCAACATAAACCGAAAGCATTTACTTCCACTCTCCTTGGCCAAGTACGCCCCCGAGGTATATCGAGTGACGAGAACACTCACGTACCCGGGAAGTATATCAAAAGGCTCTTGCACGTACCCGCCCTTGGGGTATATCGCAAGGTCTTGCCAAATAGGAGGGAGCCTGAAGCCTTAACCGTTCGTACACCTCCGCTGCATATAAGATTGAGTCGGCTAAAACACTTGTCAAGCAGCCGTAGGGGATGTACCACCTTACGGCTTACATTCCAACACCTTTTTAAAATCCGAGGCTTTTCTCGGCAATTTTTAGTGGTTATTTTGGCAAAAATCGAGTCGCATCACAGTCTTCCTTCATCCTCGCCACGTGGTTTCGTCTACAGCCGTAAAGCGACGTCAGTCTGGAAGGTTGGGCCGGTCGAGATTATACCGGAAGACTAGTAAGACCAAACACACCCGAAATGGCCGATGGACGCGAGAATCAAGAGACGGATCAGAGCCTAGCCGAGGCGTCTACAGTTCAGCCAACTTTAGCCGAAATGCACCGTCTGTTGACGACCGTCAGCATGAACCTAGTAAGCCTCACAAACGAGCAACAGAATACCCGAGTCCGAGTAGAAGAGTTGTCAGCCGGACGGACCGCACCACCGGGGTTTGAACGACTACCACCGAATCGAGATCAAGGACAATCATCGCAAGTGCTTCTCCCGGTCCAAAGAACCAACCCACCACCAACGGGTCCCATCATAGCCGGTCCCATTCAGACCAATCCCAACAACCAAAATCAATGGGCCCCGGATTTAGGCCCTACTTATTAGCAACAAGAGCCACCCATAGTTTGGCCGCAACTCCAAGTACAACCCGGATTTGACCCCCAATACCAACCATGGCCACAAGTTCCCGCAAGACCCATACCACCGGCCCCAATAGCCCCTCCTAATGAATACCCAGATATCAACCGACTTCGGGCAGTGTATGCAGAATCGGTTATAGCTCGGGAACAGCCCGATGAGGCGTCAAGAGAGAACAAAGAGATGAAGAAACTGAAAGAGGAGATGAAGGTTCTGCAAAGAGGGATTTCTCTGATAAAAGGGGCAGAAGAGATTACAGATATGAATGCTTTCTCCCTCTACCCAGAAGCAAGACTGCCTCAGGGATTCAAGCTCCCTTCCATCACCAAATTCACAGGGACCACACCCCCTAAAACCCATCTTCAATCCTACATCAGATCCATGCAAGTATCAGGCTGTGGGGAGCCGGAGTTGGCTCAAGCCTTTCACATGACTCTCACGGGGGCCACCCTAAGATGGTTTTTCAATCTGGATAGACACCACACGAAGACTTGGGGAGATATCGTCAAGGAGTTCATGACCAAATACGGGTCCAATGAAGATTTAGAAATTATCCGTAAACACCTGAAAATGGCCAAGCAAGGCGAGAAAGAAAGCTTCAGCGATTTCGTCACACGCTGGAGAGAGATGGCATCCCAAATGTCCAAGCGACCTGATGAAGAAGAGCAGTTGGAGATCATACAAAAGAATTTCACTCCAGCTGTCCTGAGTTGCATGGGAAAGCATGTATTCCCACACTTCAGAGCCCTGTTGAGTATGGGATCGCAAGTAGATGAAGAATTGGCCAAGAAAGCAGAGGCTGATACCAAGAAAGCCGCATACACCGGGAGAAAGACAGCCACCCCAGCCGTGAATCAACTAAGCTCGTACCCATATCAACAAAACCCATTCCAACAATCACAATAAGCCCCCCCGATGAGTTTGCCTACACAAGGAGACTCTTCAAGCACCGAGGCTAAGAGGAGAAGAAACTTCTGCACCCTCCCCACTACCCTGGTCAAAAGCATGGAACTACTCTGAAAGGCCGGACTGATCACTCCACTCAACCCGCGCCCCCCACCAAACCCTATTCCCAGCACCTGGAGAATGAATGAGAACTGTGCATACCATCAAGCGGCGGGCCACGACACGGAACGCTTCTTGGCTCTTTGCCATCGTATCCAAGACCTCATTAAAGCTGGAACCATCCCCACACCCGGCGGGCCCAATGTTACCAATAATCCCCTTCCCAACCATGCTCCACTTGCGGGAATTAACGCCTTGACCACTGATGAAGAAGGCTTTGACCCCATAGGACTCATCCGGGATGACCCAGCCTATAAGGCGCCCGTTATGCTACCAGCAAAGGCTCAAGTTGCCCCAGGCCTCAATCCGATAATCGACCAATGGATGGCTAAGATGAACTTTTTACCTGGGCAGGGTTTAGGAAAGGCAAATCAAGGGATCTCACAGCCACTTACAATCAAAACCAATCCCAGAAAATCTGGGATAGGATGGACCCAGGAGAAGAAGAAACAGTCGTGGAAACCCCGAGGCCTCCCTAAGGAGACAATCTGTATGACAGAAACCTCCCTCGAAACTTTTAGTTGGTCGGCAGAGCCAGAGTCATCAGAAATCTCAGAAGGATTAGACCCAGCATCCCTTTAGATACAACAAATTACCCGTTCAGGAAGGGTATACCAGCCACCGTCGATGGATGCCGAAAAATTACCACCTCCTAAAGAAATAGGAGAAGATCGAGTACTAGAGCAGTTGAAGAAAACTCAGGCACACGTCACCATTTGGGGCCTCTTGGTTGCCTCCAAACCTCACAGGACGGCTTTCATCAAACTTCTAGACGAAGCCGTCATACCACCGGACTCCACACCAGAGCAACTACCAAATATGATTAGGTCGCTTACAATCCAAATAAGTCTGTCATTTTCAGATGAAGACTTATCTCCATTAGGGAGGAAACACAGCCTGGCCCTCCATATCACAATCCGGACCCGAGGGAAAATCCTGCTACAAGTCCTCATCGACAACGGGTCAACCATAAACGTCTGCCCCCTAAAGACCGTCAGATGTCTGGGTATCTTGGATTCAGAGTTTTTCCCGTCAGCTGTGACTGTTAGGGCCTATGACAATACCAGAAGGGCCATTATGGGGTTTCTGAAACTTGATCTCATGGTCGGTCCCGAAAACTTTCCGGCTGACTTTAAAATCATAGACATTCCTTCCAGTTTTAACTTCTTATTGGGAAGAGCATGGCTACACGACATAGGAGCACTTCCATCTTCCTTACACCAGCAGATCAAGATACCGTTCGAAGGGAATAGAATCACCATCCAAGGAGATTCTGAAAGGACCTTGGCGGATCTGGAGTTACCTGTATTGGGTATCGGGAGCCAGAGCATACAGTTGGGAGGCTTTTCTTACGAGCCTCAAGTACAAGCTCTCACCACCCAAAGAATCGAGTATCTACCCCCTGACAACATTCCCGGTCTCAGCGCCAAGATCACAAATATGCTGAGAATGATAAAATATTTACCTGGAGCCAGTCTAGGAATGGGGCAGCCAGGGTTACTCCAAGCCTTGGAACCAGTAACGAGGCACGAAAAGGAAGGGTTGGGGTACCAACACATCGATGAAGACGACCAAGAGAAAAGAAGCCTAGGGTATCAGTATCCGAGTTTTAGCTCTCTGAATGGTTTTTTCGTCAAAGAAGGAGATGACTTCCCCTTTTGCGGCTTTTAAGAGCCTTGGAGAAACAACGACGAAGAGAACCTTCCAGGATGGGAAATCTTCTATGAAGAGGACCTTTACATCAAGGAAAACGTCATACACAATTTCTCTACCAAGTTGACAATCGGGCCAAAGGAAGAAAATGAAGACGAGAAAGATGAAGAGGAAGAAATGATCGAAGATCTCATCGACATCATGGCTCTGGGGAATAACGAGCCAAGAGACGACTCTGTACACTTGATACACGCTGATCCGGACTACCAAGGAGGAAGGGAAAAGAGTGAAATTGTAAGGGTGAGAGGTAAGAGTGAGGGTAAGACTAAGGAGGAGTCACTCCTAGAATTACTTTTTAATCTTGTACCTGTAAACACCATTATCAATGAAGAAGACTCTGTTTTGCATTATCCTGTTAATTTTAATTCTGTAATTGCTTATATGGAGTTGGAGAGACTAAATGAACACCCTGAACGGGAGGAGCACCGTATACAGAGCGAGGAAGGAGACACTCTTGGGATTAACCTCGGGACAAAAGAGGAAAGAAAAGAGGTCCGTATTGGGGCAAGTCTAAGTGAGACAGAAAAAAAAGAATTCACACAAACTCTGAAAGATTACGCAGATGTCTTCGCCTGGTCCTACGCAGATATGCCAGGTTTGAACAGCCAGATAGTTATGCACGAGATACACACCAAGCCGGAATTTAGGCCCGTCAAGCAGAACTTGAGAAAACTTACGCCAGAATGGTCCTTGAAGGTGAAAGAAGAAGTGATGAAACAACTGAGTGTGGGTTTCTTAAGGGTGATCGAGTACCCTTCATGGTTAGCCAACATTGTGCCCGTTCCAAAGACAAATGGGAAAGTCCGCATGTGCGTAGATTATCGAGATCTCAATAAAGCCTGCCCAAAAAACAATTTCCCATTACCCAACATTGATTTGATAGTGGATAATACCGCCAACCATGCCCTGAAGTCATTTGTAGATGGTTTCTTCGGGTATAATTAGATCAAGATGCACCCAGATCACCAAGAGAAAACTGCATTCATCACACCGTGGGGAACATACTGCTACACCGTCATGCCATTCGGGCTGAAGAATGCCGGAGCAACATATCAGAGGGCAACAACAGCTATCTTCCACGACATGATTCATAAAGAGGTAGAGGTGTATGTGGACGACATGATAATCAAGTCAAAGGAGAGGGAAGGCCATGTACCAGCCTTACGAGCTTTCTTTGACCGCCTCCGCCAGTACCAGATGAGACTCAATCCGCAGAAATGTGTATTCGGGGTAACCAAGGGAAAACTCCTGGGCTATGTCGTCAGTAAAAAGGGAATCGAGGTAGATCCTGCCAAAGTTCGAGCTATTCGAGATATGCCCGAACCCCGTATCGAGAAAGAAGTCCGAGGATTTTTGGATAATTTGCAGTACATTAGCAGATTCATTTCTCAACTCACGCAAACTTGTGAACCCATCTTTAAACTCCTAAGGAAGTCTTCACCAGGAAAATGGGACGATCAGTGCCAAGAGGCTTTTGACAGAATTAAGGATTACCTCTCCAACCCCCCAGTTTTAGCCCCACCACATACTGGATTGTCACTAATTCTATACTTAATTGTCATTGATTCTGCCGCAGGAGCCATGCTAGCACAACACCTGACCGATACCTGAAAAGAGCAGGCCATCTATTACATCAGCAAGAAGTTGTCCCCGTTTGAGATAAACTACACACCATTGGAGAAATCATGCACCGCTCTCGTCTGGGTAACACAGAAATTACGGCACTACATGCTGGTTTTTCTAGTTATCCTGGCATCACGAATTGATCCATTAAAATACCTCTTCGAGAAACCAACTCTCTCGAACCGTATGACAAAATGGTTATTCCTGCTCTCTGAATTTGACATCACCTACATGACGCAGAAGGCGATCAAAGGCAAGATCATAGCTGATTACCTAACCCACAATCCGATATTGGGGGACATGCTAGAAGAAGCAGAATTCCCGGACGAAACCATCATGAATGTCAAGATCGATGAAGACTGAAAATTGTATTTCGACGGGGTCGCCAACCGAAATGGAAACGGGATAGGCATCCTTTTGGTTTCTCCAGACCAAACTCACTCCCCGGTATCGTATCGTTTGGATTTCTTCTACACCAACAACATGGCCGAATATGAAGCCTGCATACTCGGGTTAGAGATGGTACTCCAAAGGGGTATAAAGAGAATACAGGTATACGGAGATTCAGCCTTAGTGGTCCACCAAGTTCTGAAGGAATGGAAGATCAGAGATGAGAAATTAGTCCCTTACCTAGCCCGACTAGAGGATGTCGCAGGAAGGTTTAAGCATGCAGAGTTTTACTATGTCCCCAGGTCACAGAACAGTTTTGCTGACGCACTTGCAACCCTAGCCTCTATGATCGATATCCTGGAGGGAATGGAAGAAATAACTCTTACAGTACAAAAGAAATCAGGACCAGCACACTGCATGGCCCTTGAGGTAGAAAGTGAAGAGGAAGGGGACTCAACCACTTGGTTTTATGATATCTGGAACCTGTTGAAAAATCACCAGTATCCCCAGCAAACAGACAAGAAAACACGGGTCACACTCAAGAGATTAGCATCAGGATTCATACTTTGTGCCGGCAGGCTATACAAGAGGAACTACGACGGGACCCATCTCCAATGTCTGGCAGAAGAAGAGTCCGTCAAAGTGATGAATCAAATACATGGGGGCGATTGTGGACCTCACATGAGCGGCCATACACTTGCCCGCAAGATCATCATGCAAGGTTATTACTGGTCTACCCTGCAGAACAACTGCGTTAATCACGTACGCCATTGCCACAAGTACCAAATCTATGCTAAATCTCAGAAACTTCCACCAAAAGAGTTGTACAACATGACTGCTCCCTGGCCTTTCGCGACCTGGGGGATTGACATAATTGGGAAGATTTCACCCAAAGCCAGTAACGGCCATGAATTCATACTAGTGGCCATCGACTACTTCACCAAATGGGTAGAAGCCGAGTCTTTCCAAACCCTTGACGCTAGGAAGGTTGCCCGATTCATCAGACGGAATATCGTCTGTCGGTATGGGGTCCCACACGAGATCATCTCGGACAATGGCACTCACTTCGAAGGAGAGGTTAATGCAGTCATGGAGGAATACGGTATTACCCGATACAGATCTTCGCCATATAGGCCGCAAACCAATGGGGAGTCGAGGCCGCCAACAAGAATCTGAAGAATATCCTAAGCAAGATGACCGACACCTGCTGGGACTGGCCAGAAAAGTTACCATATGCATTGTGGGGATACCGCACCACCGAGAGGGTCTCCACCGAGGCAACCCCGTTTTCTTTTACATACGAGATGGAAGCAGTCCTCCCTGTTGAGTTAGAGGTCCCCTCTCTCAGGGTAATGCTAGAGAATCAAGTCAATGAACTGGAGTGGGTCTAGGCACGTTATAACGAGCTAGCCCTATTAGATGAGAAGAGGCTGAAGCCGCATACCACCACCAAGGTTATCAGAAGAGAATCGCTCGAGCATTCAACCAAAAAGTAAAGACTCGGGGTATCAATGAGAACGACATCATATTGAAAGAAATTCGAGAGCCAACCAGAGATCCAAGGGGTAAGTTTGGGCAGAAGTGGACAGGGCCGTATATCGTCAAAGAGATTGATACGGGGGGTGCTGCTATACTCGCTGACTTAGACGGACAGTTACTGCATTCACCAGTCAACATGGACCGACTGAAGAAGTATTATCAATAGGCGTAACATGTATAGATAAGAACTACGTAAACCTGAGCCCCAATTCAAAATTTGTGTTTTTGAAAAAATAAAAAAAGGGGGAACGTAGGCAACCTGAGAAGTGACTTCAGGCCCGGTTTAAACTTTGTAAAGAAATTTATTTTCCCTCATATATTATTAAAAGGTGCTTCAGAACACCGAAAGTTACAAAGGAAATACAGCATACAAGAAGAAACTAATCCCTAGGGTTGGCCACACCGGGTCCTCGGTGGCCAAATCAATTCGAGCCTCATCCAGGATTTGATACGCAAAGACAATGTTATCCTCTGTAGGCTCAGAATCCATGAATCGGAACCACTCCATTTGAAAGGGGTCATCAATCAGCTCTCCTTCTAGAGATTGCCAGCAAGAGCGGATAATGTCAGCCCAGAGGGGACTGGAAATACCAAAACGGGCATAGTTGAATTGCCGAGTCAGCCGAGCACGCCACATCCTCTCTACTGATAAAAAAACACGCGAGGTCACAAACTTGGGCTCAGAGGAGAAGTTGTTCAGACCAAGGAGAATTTCTTGAGGAACGTTAAACTGCCGAAGAAGACGTCATGGGAGATAAAAGGAGGTAAACTAGAGCCCGCGGAGCCGAACGTAGTTCTGACCTCCAGTACTAAGCACCATCGCCCTCAACTTCTACCAAGGAATGTTCCACCGGATAGCCCGAAAGTTCTCTGAAAACCACACCGTCCAATCAGAGGAAGACATGGTCAAAGCCCCAAAGATGGGACGACGGAAAAAATGCGTTGGATTATCGAGCCGAACCCCGTTGAAGCCCACCGATCGGAAGCGCTCCAGCAACCACATGTATAGTAAACGCGGACTCCCCCTGAGGAAGGGTGAAGCCCCCCTTTGAATATCATCCAGACCATTCAAGGTCTCTGCAAGAACAATGGGCACTATGGACTCTCCATTCCTAGCATGATAGATCAAACTTAAAATAGTCGGATCAACACGAGAAGAGCCCGTCACCAGTAACATATCCGAAACAAGACAGATCAAAGCCGCCGTAGTACGCCCCACACTATAAGAGGCTCTATCTTTGTAACGATGAAAGAACCTCACCATCTTATGGAGGTCAAGGAGTCCGTCGGTAATAAAACCATCACAGGCCGCTTGGGGAATGGCTAAAAGAGCAATCAGCATATCTCGGGGACCGATTTCTTCTATGGGAACTGCCATTAGGAGACGAACATCATAACGCAATAGCCAAGAGAACTCCTCATAAGTCGGACAGAGCTCGTCTAGTCCAAAGCGGAAGAGATGGTCCGCAGGACTCCAGAAATACAAAGCACCTAACAGAAAGAAAAAAATCGACGGGACGATGGCACCATCCCGCTAAAGGGCTAAAAGCATCGAAGTTCAAACCGTTTTCAGAAGATATCAAAGCATCTCGGGCATTAACGTAAGAAAAATCAGATTTTGTGCGATAAGAAGACATTTTTTGGAAGGTGTGGGGATGAAGGAAGGAAGATGGGTGTATTTATAGCAAAAAAGAGGGTCATGTGCCTGTTTGTCGCGCGACAAACCCATATCCACTAGGGATTGTCGCGCGACAAACCCATTTAGGGTCACCCTATTTTTATTTTTCTTAAACATAAGAGTCATTCTTGCCAAAAGAATTACTTCTGGATGCATTCTTGTTCTCACTTTGTTCTTTTGCAGAAAACCTAAGTGTCACTACACTACAAGGTATGGTTCCTAAAAACACTAACTCACATACATATATATATATATCTTTCACAAAATAAGAGAGTAATGGTATATCATCAGACACAAATAAAGATTTTCAGAAATCCGATAAAAGAACCATTTTCAAAACTAAAACTCTGTCTACAAGTCTATAAAAATATAAAAAAATATATCTCTATTCCAACTAACAAAATGCAGAAAAGAGAAACTAATCCACTCGAGCGCGTTTTGACAAGCTCCCACTATCACCCGAGCCCTCCTCGGGAGTAAGATCAACCATTGGGACGCTTGGAATAGGAGGAACTTCCACCTGGGAAGGCCCCGCCGACTGGACAGGAGCCGTAGGACGGATCACCAAGGACCAAGAACACCTGGAGGTCCGACTGCTACTCCTCCGAGACTCCGTCCGGGCATGAGAAGAAGTAGGGGGTCGTCCGGCCGTAAAGAAACATCAATAGCCCTCTGGTAGTCACGCATGTATGCTGGAGGGTCTCGACCGACGTACTGGAGCAGGTTCCAGCTGTAGAGGTACTGGGCATGCCAAGCTCGCAGATCCGCCACCCGTACACTCACCCACTGTAAAATACACAAGACAAGAGAATCAGCACAGTCAAGAGAATAAATAAGTACATATATAAAAGTATCAAGAGAAGGTGAAGAAGGTACCTCATCACTAGGGCGACCACCCAAGTAGTCAAAAGTGACCTTAGGAAAAGGATACTCAGGAACCATGTATCGACGCAAACTGGCACCGACATAAGAAATATCTCTAGGGAACGGGGGTAGATCTACCCAAGGAATGGATGGCCCCACCGGAACATCAGCGGAAGTGGACCCCCCTCCTCACGAATAGGGAACAAAAGAGGGTGAGAAGATGAGCCGCCGAGACCTGGAGATCGGGCTGGAGGACCCATAATAGCCGACGGGAGGGGAGTCAATGTGGCGTAGGTACAGACACCTAGAGGATCCACCATGGCCGTCGCCCTCAAAGGCGAGACCCCACTAGAAGGAGTAGTCGCCGCAGCAGGAGGGGTCCGCCCAAATTGCTCGTAATCCGTCCCAAGGTCCGCAGGCTCCCAGGACCTCTCAAAAAATCCTGCTCTCCCCTCGGCAGCCTCGGCAGCATCAAAAAAGACCTCCGGAGACACAGAAGGGCCGGTAGGGAACTCAAAACCCTCAGCACGCCGCTTCTCCACGGGTGTCATCTGAGGTGGCTGCTCCGGAGCCGCCGTTATATCACCTCCCTCACCCCCTGACCTATCACCACTCTCGGCAGCAGCAGGCTCTCTCCCTCGGGGTCCTCATCCTCAAAATCCAGAATGTTGTCCCTCTGATCGGGGACAGGTGGCAGATGACCCAGAACCGTCCTGGCTAGATGGGTCTGTCCTCGTATATAATGAGGATCGCCTCCCAATGCCCGATATCTCTCATAGAAGACCCGTCCCCGAGTCCCCTTCGGCTCCCTCATTAAATAACGGGCAGCGAAAGCGGCATAGTCTCCTACCTTAGTGAACGTCTGGAAATCGAGCCCGTCGACCAAGGCCTGCACCGTCACCGGATCAATCTCGCCCGTCCACCTCATTAGAACCGGTGGAAATAGTGGAACTCGAGGCCACTGGGCCGGTGTGTGCTGTCGAATAACTCTCTTGCCTAAGTAAAAATGAAGGCCGTACTCATCCTTAATCAGCCGCCTGGTCCTCGAGGCGGTCAGAGCAAGGCCGTATCCGAAATAGAGACCCAGATCACCCTAGGGGGCCCACTCAATCTACAAAGAGAACAAAACTTTATTTCAGTTATTTATATTCTATTTACAATTTATTTATGGAAAAGAAAGAATACTAAGATATTTACTTGCTCTTCCAGCAGGTCATGAACGGCAACAGCTCCGGTCTCCCGAGTCTGGTATACATAGGGAGCCCTGTTGTTCCCCGCAATGAATCGGCGGAGAAAAGGAAACTGATCCTCGTTCTCAACGAAGAGATCTACCTAGGCGCGACCCAAACGAGTATACGCCACAAACCAACTCTGAAAAGGAAACACAAAGAATATCAGCAATAATCAACAAATAAAAGTAAAGGACTGGAACAAAGATAAGGGAACAAAGGTATATACCTCCCACAACAGAGAAAAGCCCTTAAGGTTCAGGGCTAAGTGGCGAGAAACATGGTCCATAGCATCATAGAGGACGGCAAGAATAAAACCGCCCTAATCGTAGTCGAACATGATGCTGAAATCCCGAAAATAGGGCAGCCACTAGAGATGGGCCGTGTCCCCCCCACGGGCCTCAAACAGATCATGAAGCGTTAGTAGAAGAAGGACGCGGGCATAATAGCGTGCCTCCTGGTGGGTCATCAGCGCTCCTGAGGCAACTAATCGAGCTCTCTCTGTGGCTAGTCGAGTAACTAAGACGGCCCGAGAAATCGTATCACCGAAACTCCGTCGCTCTGGAAACCATCCTAATGCACTGACAATGCCCTCTGCTGTCAGACGCAAGGGGACATCGATCTGTATAGGGACCCCCTAAAGGAATCTCGGTCAGAGCAAATAAGTCGAGGGGGGTCATCGTCATCTCCCCCCAGCTCCAGTGAAAAGTGTGAGTGGTGTCCCACCAGTGACAGGCCAGAGCTGACACCAACACAACTGCCCTAGATACCCGCTCTGGAAGGGCATCGAAGAGAGCCAAAAGGAGTCGTAAGAAGCAACTCCTGGACAGGGGCCGGTGCCTGTCGCAACTCTAAAGAAATGGTGTTGGGGGAACCCCAACCACAGCCAACCCACTATAGACAAAAAGAACGAGTATAGGATTATGAGGGTACTTTGGTGTAATTATGAGAGTTATGGGGTTATAAGGGTAAATTATGTAATTTTTCCAAAACCTGAGGGTACTTTGGTGTAATTATGAGAGTTATGGGGTTATAGGGGTAAATTATGTAATTTTTCCAAAACCTGAGGGTACTTTGGTGTAATTATGAGAGTTATGGGGTTATAAGGGTAAATTATGTAAATTTTCCAAAACCTGAGGGTACTTTGGTGTAATTATGAGAGTTATGGGGTTATAAGGGTAAATTATGTAATTTTTCCAAAACCTGAGGGTACTTTGGTGTAATTATGAGAGTTATAGGGTTATAAGGGTAAATTATGTAATTTTCCAAAACCTGAGGGTACTTTGGTGTAATTATGAGAGTTATAGGGTTATAAGGGTAAATTATGTAATTTTCTAAAACCTGAGGGTACTTTGGTGTAATTATGAGAGTTATAGGGTTATAAGGGTAAATTATGTAATTTTCAAAAACTTGAGGGTACTTTGGTATAATTATGAGAGTTATAGGGTTATAAGGGTAAATTATGTAATTTTCCAAAACCTGAGGATACTTTGGTGTAATTATGAGAGTTATAGGGTTATAAGGGTAAATTATGTAATTTTCCAAAACTTGAGGGTACTTTGGTATAATTATGAGAGTTATAGAGTTATAAGGGTTATGTAATTTTCCAAAACCTTAGGGTACTTTGGTATAATTATGAGAGTTATGGGGTTACAGGGGTAAATTATGTAAATTTTCCAAAAAAACGTGAGGGTACTTTGGTGTAATTATGAGAGTTATAGGGTTATAAGGGTAAATTATGTAATTTTTCTAAAACCTGAGGGTACTTTGGTGTAATTTTGAGAGTTATAGGGTTATAAGGGTAAATTATGTAATTTTTCCAAAAGTTGAGGGTACTTTGGTATAATTATGAGAGTTATGGGGTTATAAGGGTAAATTATATAATTTTTCTAAAACCTAAGGGTAGTTTGGTGTAATTTTGAGAGTTATAGGGTTATAAGGGTAAATTATGTAATTTTTCCAAAACCTGAGGGTACTTTGGTATAATTATGAGAGTTATGGGGTTATAAGGGTAAATTATGTAATTTTTCCAAAACCTGAGGGTACTTTGGTGTAATTATGAGAGTTATAGGGTTATAAGGGTAAATTATGTAATTTTTCCAAAACCTGAGGGTACTTTGGTGTAATTATGAGAGTTATAGGGTTATAAGGGTAAATTATGTAATTTTTCCAAAACCTTAGGGTACTTTGGTGTAATTATGAGAGTTATAGGGTTACAAGGGTAAATTATGTAAATTTTCCAAAACCTAAGGGTACTTTGTGTTAGGAAATTAGGGCAGTAATCATGCATCGCATACACTAATTTACGCACTAATCATTGAATCCTATGATCTATGCAGTTCAATAAAATCGACAGATGACATACCTTAATCGAGATTTGATGTCAATGAAACGAACAGGATGGATCTGATCCTTCTGTTGTTGTCGTCCTTAGCGTAGAAAACACGACGCCTCTACGGTATGCACACACGAACGAGATAAGATCTTGCTTTGTGTACTAGCGCCCTCTAGGGTTCTCTCTGCTATTTCGAATTTTCTTGCCTCTCTCAATTTCGTTGACGGCCAAGAAGAACAAAGGTTCCCTTTTATAAGGGAACCCTAGTGAGAACCCTAAGCAACAAACGAACTGGGCCCAAGTCCAACTTGGCCCGTTTTAATTCGTTTTGATCCAACTCGTTTTGGTGTGCGACCCTGTAGGTTTTACACTCTTTGGCCGTACAATTAAAACCCGTTTTATTATACGAACAGTAAGCGGTTTCTAGTAAAACATTACTATTATCCAAAGGGTATAAAGGTCAAAAACGACACAACCTTAAATTGATATTTCACACATTAACTCCTTTTGTCAATCGATATCTAGATTGAACACAAGACTAGGCAAGTGTCATTCTTGTATAGTTCAATCTTTATTTCTTGATCTCTAAGTATAATTAATCCAAAACAAATGACATCTCATTTGTGCATGGCCATGCAAATATTAATTACACTTATCAAGGGGCCCAACGATATCTCTCTCAATATATGAGAGTGACAAATCCCATCTTGATCAACCACATACCTCTACATAGTTCATAGTATGCTCGGTCATCATCTTTATAATTACTCGGTCAAGAGCAACGTTTGATAATGCCTGACATGCTAATCCCTATGTTGGTAACCATGGCGATCTCAGGTCTGAGGATAATACGATATCACAAATGGGGAACATCACTGATGACATTATATAACACTCCTCGCAGTGTCCCCAAAGCGGGTCAGTCCAATACTTTGTTCCCTAACAAGTATCAGTATGTTGAGCTTGATATCTCCATATCCATGACTTGTGGAACATAGTCATCAGCTGACCCATACTCTAATCATTATATCAATGTGATCCTAGGTTATTGATACATGATTAGGGGCATCTAAACAATATTATTATTACATTACTAGCATCCCACAATCTAGTCACGTACTTGATGAACTAGTATTAATAAATATTATTTACAAGAGATTATAAAGTAAAATAAATAAACTTTATTAATAACAATAAGCATAAGATATCCAAGTACAAATCATAATCTATGAATAGTCCTAGGACATATCTCTTTCACTTTGGCGTAATTATGAGAGATATGGGGTTATAAGGGTAAAATTATGTAATTTTCCAAACCTGAGGGTACTTTGGTGTAATTATGAGAGATATAGGGTTAAAGGGGAAAATTATGTAATTTTCCAAACCTGAGGGTACTTTGGTGTAATTATGAGAGTTATAGGGTTATAAGGGTAAATTATGTAATTTTCCAAAACCTGAGAGTACTTTGGTGTGATTATTAGAGTTATAGGGTTATAAGGGTAAATTATGTAATTTTCTAAAACCTGAGGGTACTTTGGTGTAATTATGGGAGTTATAGGGTTATAAGGGTAAATTATGTACTTTGGTAAATTATGAGAGTTATAAAGTTAGGAGGGTACATTATGTAGTTTTCTAAAAACACCTAAGAGGTATCAGAGGTAAAGGTATGTGTTCGCTAAAATCAGACATTATTTCTAAACATGCATATTAACATTTGTTTAAATAACATGCAGCGAATGACAGAAGTAACAAAACGGATAAATACACGAAAAGAAGATGTACCAGAGATCGACGACGAATCTTGTGAGAAACAGGCTCCATCAAGAGCCACGGAACGTCCGGGACCGGAGCAGCCCGGGTAACGTCTCGGTAGACCACCGCCCGACCGCGGTCTACCCCATCCTCACCGTACCAATCAAGGTCGACCCAGTCGTCGTGGTGAGGGCTGCAGCGAAGAACGCCCTGAGCGTCTGTAAAAGTGACCTCCTCCTGGTCATCCTCCAGTCTATCAGGATGTGTAAGGTCCATCCGCGTATATGTAGTAATGTAAGAAGAATCGAAAAGTCGAAAAAGTGGCAGGGCTTCCGCGCTTAGAAGAAGAGAGAAAGAAAGCAAGAGAGAGAGAGAGAACAGAGAGAATGAGGTGGAATGAGCTCAGCAAGGGGCTTATATAGTAGGGCAGTTTGTCGCGCGACAAATGGCCACATTGTCCCACGACAAAGAGCCAGACGCCGAAGTGTTGCGCGACAAACTCATCCCATCCCCTGATTTTTTTGATCTTTGTCTCATTTTATCTCTTGCAGGGGTACTCCAGAGAAGCAGTTTTCGAAAAAAAATTGCTAAAAACCGCACACCCAGGATGAAAAATTCAAGGAGGGCTTCCAAATCATCTCTCCAAAAAAGCAAGAAAAAGATACAAATAGTTAAAGTAGTCTCTGATCTCCCAGAAGGATCAAGACCATCAATGAGAAAAAGCGGGATATCAAAATAAGACGGGAATAGAAAAAATTGAAAGAGTAGAAAAGAGAAAGAACCCGTATAAACGCCCAAAGCAAGCGAGAGATATAGAAATACAGAGTGACAGGGAGAGCCACACCAAAAGTGACAGCTAGGCCAAAACCGGCCCAGGGCTTCGTTTTGGGTGAGTAAGGCTCCTGATCACAACAAAGGGATAAAAAAACTCTTGGTCAAAAAACAGAAAAAGCCAGGAAAAGTCTTTCCCAAAAGAGGGAGAAATAAGGGCATCGAAAAACAGAATACAATATGGGCCCACCAAAAGAGAAAACTAAGAAGAGGACAGAGATCAGAGATTGAACTGTCAAACAAATTTTCTTTTCAGCACAATACAGAAGAGATGGTTTGGAAAACCTCGGACCATCACTATACGGAGAGCAAAAGAAATCCGAAAACTGCCTTCTGAGAGAAGTATCTTCACTCGAGGAAAACATGAGAGATAAAGTTCAGAAAGATACAGGGAAACGGACATCCGGATTAGACCTCGAGAAGCTCTTTTCACCATCGCAAGATTTACTCCCTCTCACTCTAGCAGTCTAAGAGAGGCCACAAACACAAGCCCTCTCCGGAGGCAAAACACAAACACAAGCCCTCTCCAGAGGCAAAAGTACTCACAAAAGCCCTCCCAGAGGCAATTTTCTTTTTTTCTTACAGATCGAAAGCCCTCCCAGAGAGGCATAGTGTAGCAATGGTAGTCCTCCCACCTGAGGCAAAGCCCTCCCAGAGAGGCACAGTGTAGCAGTGGTAGTCTTCCCACCTGAGGCGAAGCCCTCCCAGAGAGGCACAGTGAAGCAATGGTAGTCCTCCCACCTGAGGCGCAAAAAGGATCAATGGTAGTCCTCCCATCTGAGGCTAGTGGAGCAATGGTAGTCCTCCCACCTGAGGCGAAGCCCTCCCAGAGAGGCACAATGAAGCAATGGTAGTCCTCCCACCTGAGGCGCAAAAAGGATCAATGGTAGTCCTCCCATCTGAGGCTAGTGGAGCAATGGTAGTCCTCCTACCTGAGGCGAAGCCCTCCCAGAGAGGCACAATGGAGCAGTGGTAGTCCTCCCATCTGAGGCTAGTGGAGCAGTGGTAGTCCTCCCATCTGAGGCAAGTGGAGCAAATGAAAGCCCTCGAAAGAGGCAACGAGGTAATAAAAGCCCTCTCCGGAGGCAAAACCAAACACAAGCCCTCTCCGGAGGCACTCACAAGCACTTTTGCATACACACACTCCTTTAGAGTTCCTGCGGGAGCCATGGATCATGGTCTCTTCCAGTCGCCTCAATTCCTTGCAAGCAAGGAGCTTGAGTCGAGAAGGTCTATAGACACCCCGATCCGTGACCTCTGCAAGAACCCTAACGACCTTCAAGAACTACTGTGTTTGGGTCCGGGACCCACCTGAGCACCTGAAACTACCCCGAAAGGGTTTGATTAGCCAACAAACCTATTTTTGATAAAGATTGTCGCACGACATATCACATTGTCGCGCGACAAACACTCTTATGTCGCGCGACAATCCCTTCTGACACCAGACCATCCACTCTCTGACACATCAGTCTGTCAGAAACATCATTTCAGCCGTTTGTCGCGCGACATACGACACATTGTCGCGCGACACGTGCCCTTTTTGGGGAAATGTCGCGCGACATACTTTCCCGAGCAGTATAAATAGGCCAAAACCCCCCAAGGGTTCAGGGGCAGCAACTTGGGGTTAAAGAATTCCAAGCTTTAGATATGATTTTCTAGTCTTTCATTAAGCATTCTCGATCCTCGTCTTATTTCTAAAGAATTATCGAATCTATTCTCGACACTCGACGTGTCCCGTCTCTGGAATCGAATTCTCGGAAATATCTGAAGAAGGAAAAGATTATTATTGCCGGAAATCTCTCCGCCGTATCATATTTTCTCTCTTATTATTATTCTCGTCGGGAAGGTAAAGAAAGTCCCTTATAGTATTTGACATTAAATATCTGTGTACTTGTTTTATTTCTGTTGTTTTGTCCACGTTTTATTTGAATAAACTTATTGCCAAATTACAAAGTAGTCTGCTGTTTTTAAAACAAAAAGACCCTGATAAAAATCATTTGCAAAATCAGAAGAATAAGTACATTATCGTCCGGACAAAATCTTGTTTTCAAAACTCGGACTAGTAAAACTTATCTAGGAATTAATATCAACATATCCTGTCTTTTTAGATTGCGACGTGTCTGATAAAACTCCCCTCAAGAGTTCTAATTCCATATTAAATTAGTCCCGATACAAGTTCCGAACTTTTACAAAAAGTAATCACAATACGAGAAAACCGTCATTATCCGAGGAAATAATACGGGAAACTCTCTCTCTCAAAATAAAACAACTTTTATCACTTGTCGTTACATCTTTCAAAAATAATAAAAACATCGGATCTCGGAATACAAAGGTTTTTATCCCTTTCCCCGCTATTCCCAAAAATTAGGGTTTTCACTTAGAAAGTAGTAGACTGTCAGTAAAAGCATCCAAGTTTTTCAACATAGAATAAACATATAAGACCACTAGAGACCGAAAGGGTGGAATGGGTGCTTAACACCTTCCCAAACCGTAATATAGTTTCCGAACCCTATAGAAACCTGGTTTCGTAGACAAACGTGTAAAGAAAGGCTTGTCTATAGCCTTTCCTCTTACACGATCCTTTTTGTCCATTTTTCTCGTAAAACGTACTGGCGACTCTGAACGAATCCCTTTTGCATCTAGCAATAGAACATAGGGACATGTGATATGAATCAACAAAGATACTCCAGCAAATGGAACGACGGAATTCGTTCCGACGTTTCAGACGCCCACCCGAATGGGGACGAGACCCGAGGGTCGCATTTGCGGATTCTCACAACTTCCGAGGGTTTGGGGTAAAAACCACACTCGTAAGATCCATGCATGAATAGTGATGTGCGTGAAAACAAGAGTTTTCGAAAGATTTAATTGCAAATATCTTATCTTAGAGGTGTATTTTAAAAACGCCATTTTTATTGAAAATTTTTTTCCTTACAATAAAAAATAACAGAAAGGGGAAATCCTAAACATATGTCTATGTCAATGAATGGACTCTACTGCGCCTCTAGGTCAAGTCAACAATAAAATACAGGCGCCATGTTAGAGGGGCTTAAAAAGGCAAGTAGGAAAACCAGTAAAAGCATGCATTTCAACATATTATAAACAAAAGTCCACATATAAGAGCCTAGTTCTCTTGTGGTCCCCAGCAGAGTCGCCACTGTGAGAATCCGCAAATGCGACCCCAGGATCTCAGCCTCTGGTTTGGGAGTCTGAAACATCGGAAAGGATTCCGTTGTTCCATTTGCTTCTATGTGTTGATAATTCATATAGGGTGTTCCTCTATCCTATTTCTAGATGCAAAAGGGTTTGTTCAGAGTCGCCAGTACGTTTTACAAGAAAACGGAAAAAATAGTTGTGTAAGAGAAAAGGTTACAGATAAGCTTTTCTTTACACGTTTGTCTACGAAACCAGGATTCTATAGGGTTCGGAAACTATATTACTGTTTGGGAAGGTGTTAAGCACCCATTCCGCCCTTTCGGTCTCTAGTGGTCTTATATGTTTATTCTATGTTGAAAAACTTGGATGCTTTTATTGATATTCTACTGTTTTCTGAAAATAACTAATGAAAACCTAATTTTGGGAAAAACGGGAAAAGGGATGAAAACCTTGTATTCCGTGATCCAATGTCTTGGTTTTGTCGAAATCTGATTACTAGTGACAAAATTTTATTTTATCAATTTTGAAATGAGAGTGATTCGGTATTGTTTCCTCAGATAACAATATCAATTATCTCGTTTGTTTAATTTAAAAAAGATCGGATCTTATCGGAATTAATTTGATATGGAATTGAACTCTTGAGGAGAGCATATCAGATACATTACAGTCTATATGGAAGAAAGAATATATCTGAATTTAATTCCTAAGTAAGCTTTATCAGTCCGCGTTTTGAAAACTTGATTTTAGTCGAATGATAAATAGTTTTACTTCTTCTGGTTTTACAAATAATTTTATGAGGATTTTATCAAGTTGTTTTGTTTGAAAACGATAAAATATCAGTAACTTGACAATAAGTTTATCCAGCTAGAAAGTGGACAGAATAACAGATAAAAAGAGTCTACAAAACAACTCAAATGGAAGTAAATGCTTTCGGTTTATGTTGGCCCAAGCAAGCCAACTCCCTACTCACTTATAATACTTCCGAAAATAACAAGTATATATATATTAAACTTAAATAAGAGTTTAAACAAGTCTATAAAATACAATAAAACTAGTATACAAATATCTTATTTAATTACTAGAAGAGACTTTAGTTACCTTCCCGACGATATATATAAAAGTGAAAGAGAGAAAATATAATATGGCAGAGAAGACCTCCGGCGGACATTAGGGTAGCTTTCCTCTTAGAAATATTTCCAGCGGTCTGACTCTAGAAGGTGGCACTCCGGTGCCAAGATTAGATTCGAGACTCTTGCAGAAATAAATGTTATCACAAATGCTTCCGGAGAAGGCTTAAAGATTAGAAAATATGAGAGAGAATAAGGTGTTTTGGTGTAGAAACTGTGGTGAGAAGTTGCCGTCTAGAACCCATGGGGGTGGTGCCTTATTTATAGTGCTCGGGAGGGTTTGTTGCGCGACATTCGCAAACTTTATCTGTTTGTCGTGCGACGTATCTATTTGTCGTGCAACATATCTGTTTCACTGTACCTGTTTGTCGAGCGACATATCTGTTTGTCGCGCGACAAACGGCTGAAGTGATGGGTTCTGACACTATGATGTGTCAAAAAGTGTTTGATCGGTGTTTAATGGGTTTGTCGTGCGACAAAATGGGTTTGTCGCACGACAAACGCATCTAACAGGCCTGTTTGGCGTGCTACAAACTCTCCCGAAGCATTCTCTAGTGTGTGGGTGAGTTTCGGACTCGATGTGTACCTTCTACGAGTTTTATTTTAGGGTTCTTGTGGGGGTCACGAATTGGGGTGTCTACAGATAGACTTATAGAATCCATTTGCTCCAAAAGTATACAATATATTGTTAATAAGAATCTGAACTGGAATCCCATTATAGAATTCGTTGCCTCAAGATATCATATCATCATTAACATACCCAAGAAGTGGAACAAACCGTCCATCTTCCATAGAACATAATTGAATCCATGGTGCGTTGCCAATGCATAGATTCTCGGGTCTTTCGCCGGTGGCTTATAGGCGGCCAAACAATTCTCCCCCGGGGGTTTAGGGATTTTCAACTTAAGAGCACCGAGCCCCACTTATTTTTCATCCCGGCGAGCACCATTCAAATAGATATTCATACAGAATTCATATCATCATGGTCATCCATGACCAGATACAATTATTACCATGAGATCCGTTAACCGATCATATTCGAGAAGAAGATATCAAGATAAAAATAAAGCATCCATGAATTACCATAAGAAATGAGTCTCCATAAATTGTCATAAGTAATAAGAATCCTTGTAGCATCCGGATACTTCGCCACGAGCATCAGTTATAGATAAAGACATAGGAACTCCTCATAAACTAACATCCGTGCCATATGCCATAAGAAAGGTCCGAACTTGCTAGAATACCACTATGATGCCGGGTTGACACAACAATGATGCATAGAGTGCAGTCCATGTTTAACATGCTCTATATATGCTCTAAAAACAACATATGCCATGTAAACTCTATTAACCATTCATCTATGTCCCTTGCGGTGTATAAAAAATCATTTATCAACCATTTTCCTCCGATAATTGTATATACACTCTCAAGGGAAACCATAGAAATCAAACAATATCGAAGTCACGAGTTGTGATGGCACATATTGCTTTTCCCATGAATTCATAATTTGAACACTTTTATGCTATCAATAACAATAAACATACTATCAAATATGAATATGAAACAAATTATGCCATGTCACTCTAATAAATTTTACATCACATCCCTTGGTGTACATAGTTCATCCACAAATCATTTTCTTCAACAAATATTATCCACACAACCAAGGAATATTTCATATAATCTAGATAACACTTTATATTGAGTGTAGATGGCATATCTTGCCTCAAATCATGCAAATATAACCATAAAAAGCCATAGAACATCATAGGTTTCCTTACACATAAATTTTTAAATCAAAACAACTCAAATATAATGATTATCAAGTTATAAAATCATTTTATCAAGTTTTAGAAGCAAAAGAACCCCTACCTCGAGTTGATAGGTCAAAAAGATAAAGGAGAGATGATAATCCAAGCCTTATTTGGTGAAATCCCAAAGATCCCCAAGGTTAGAGATGATGAATAGTGAAGAAAAGGTGATTTGAAGCTTTAATCTCGGATTCGGGATGATTTAGGTGCAGGAATCTCTTCAAAAACCTTCACATATAAGCCCTCATCTCTCACTAGAGTCCTCTAGAAGCTTCCCTCAATAATAAGGTGAAAAATGGGTCAAAAACGCTTTAAAACGAGTTTAAGTCAGTGCACTATTCCGGATGGCGGACCAGTATGAAGAAAATGGAGTACCGGTCCGCAGCAAAAAGTTCTTCCAAATTTTCATGCTGGACCGGTATGCTAAAAACCCTGTACCGGTCCACAGCCAACTCTTTCCCCAAATTTCATACGCCGGACTGGTATGCCAAATTCCCCATACCGGTCTGCGTGTAAACTTTTTTCTATTTTTGTTTTGGCCATAACTTTTCACTCGGTACTCCAATTGGGATGATATTTGTATCTCTGGAAAGGTAATTCAAAGATCTAAAAATTCTGTAAGAAACTTTTCTCCAAATTATGGACAAAATTTTCAAAAATATGAATACTACACCATATTTACTTAAAACAACATAATTACTATTAAAATAAACACAGAGTGTTACATTTGTTTCTAAGGCAATTCATTAGTGAATTTTATGATATAGTTTGGCAGGAGACTTGTTTGCCAACGTCATGAAGAAAATTGATGGCCAATCACAAAGATATAATTGAGAAGCCTAAATTTAGAATAAATCTTGATTTTTTGTCGCAAATGGCTGGTATTTACACAAATAAAATGTACTACAAGTATAATTGTGAAGTGCATGATAGCTTAAACTATAGGTTCTAGCTTGTTAACGAAACTGACAATCAGTGTATATATCAAACTGAAATAACGAAAGTCATAATAAGTAAAGTTCGCAAACTTGTTTATGACAAGGATTTGGATTTTGCTTCTTGTAGTTGCAAAATGTTTGAAAGTGCCATAATCTCATGTAAACACATCATTGCATATTTAAAGAAATTTTTTACATATTGAGGAATTTCCCGATAAATACATCTTGAAGGAGTAGACCAAGTCTGTAAAATCGGGGGTAGTGGTGGATGATATAGGCATGCGTATTGATGATGACAATTCTTATCTCTTGATGCGGAGTCAGTTTATCCAATTCTCTTTGGATTTAGTTGACAAGTCCCTATTATGTAAAGAAACAAGGCACATGTTTATCAATGAAGTTCGTACCATTAATGAGCAAATCAACCAATTTATTAGTAGACGTGTAGGTGCATGTAATGGCCTCCACCGGGAAAAGTAATCCAATAGGTAGTAATGCAATAGGTGATGGGACTAGTGCACATGCTTTTTGTAATTTTTAAAAGAGCTATAATAACCAGATCAAGTGCAAGTAAACGGGAGCGGCAAAAGACTCAAGGGAGGAAAAGAGAAAAAAATGGCCAAAGAGAAAAATTAAAAAGTTAAATGCTGCCATGGGTTTGGTAAAGTTGATCAAGCACATGATAAACCAAATTGTCCAGCATTACAAATTTGGAAGTAATAATTCATTTATTATTTATGTTGTCTTATTTTCATATTGTAGTATAAATCTTGGTTTTTAATATTTTTCTTAATGTAAGTCTTTTACGTGCAAGGATGCAAATTTGCAAGAGGCTAATGGGTCGTCAAAGAAAGATGGGGATGATATAAGTCTAATTTGAAAAATGTTGGGTTTTATGCCTTTTTGTGGTTTTAATCTATTGTGTTTTTTAAGTTAAAGATTGAGTGTTTGAATGAATTACATGGATCTTTGAATTAATCCAATCATATTTGTTTAGTTTAAGATTGAGTTTTTAAATGGATTGTGTGAATCTTTAAATGAAAATGTTTGTAGTTGTTTGGTTTGAGTTCAACATTTCGAATTATTGGATATTTTTAGTTCAAGATTGAGTGAATTAATAACAAACACCAAATGATTCCGTCCATTCAACATTATCCAATTTTTTTCCAAATGATTCCATTCCATTAATTTTCTGCATCAACAATCACGTACCAAATGATTCCATTTCATTCATTATAATAAAAACTAAATTAAATCATGGCTTTTATGGTAAAAAAAATAGACAAGAAAAAAGATATAATAATTAAGATCCTCCACGACACCATTTCCCACTTCATGTTAACTTCATCAACAACCAAGTTGCACGACGTATTACATTCTTCTAGTGTGGAAATTATATTTGTTGTTTGTCCAAATGATGCGATTTTGCACCAACCTAAGAAGGTTCTGCACCTTTGCCTTTTGCAAGAGTAGTATATTCTACCATAATTATTGTTCTTATATAACTTCGTTATTTTCACATTCACTAATTCTCCACACTCACATTGTTTCAACATGAATCTAATATCCACTTCCATACTTGAATTGCCCTTCACAGTCGATGAAGATGCCATTTTAATATGCCAAATTTCAACATATATATGAAAATGAATTAAGACATTGCAGTATATCATTTTAAATTGACATTTCAATCTCAAACAGAACCAATAAAACATAATCACCATAATTTACCAAATTCCGTACCTTTACCTTTCACTATAAAAAACTAGCTAAGAGTATCAATATACCCCTCACCATTAAATAAATCATGTAGTATATCAATCAAATATAACCAATCAAACAAAATCACCACTATCTTAAATAAATCATGCAGTATGTCATTCTAAAATCACAATCCTCATGAGTATAATGGAAATTCGAAATTATAACAATTATACACAATAACAAAAGTATCAAACCCAATTATACCCAAATTTGAAATTATAACAATTATACACAATAACAAAATTAGACAAGTATCATACCTAATTACACCCAAATTCAAAATTATAACAATTATAACAAGTATCAACCCATTCGAATCCATTACAAAACCGAAATTAAACGCAAAACCATTCGAATCAAACCCATTTGAATCAAGTATCAAACTCAAAATTAGAAAATTAGTGGATATCACCTAGAATCAAAACCATTCGAATCAAACCTATTTTCAATCAAACCCATTCCAATCAAACTCATTTTCGAAAATATAACAAAAAAATCAAATATTCAAAATAAATAAGAGGAGAAAGTGGTCCAAAAGTTGTTAGAGAGACATAGTGAAACCCATTAACCCATAGATTAAGAGAGAGAGAGAGAGAGGAAGCCGTAGAGCTCGATAGAGAGAGAGGAGCCTTAGGAAGAGAAAGATCCAATAGGGAGAAAGCTTCAAAAATATTATAAGCTCTCTGTAGAGAAAGCCTTCACCGTAGAAAGAGAGACAAACAGTAGAAAGAGAAAAGGTGGGTCTTTTGTAAAGAGAGCTTTTTTTTTACCCTCAACCAAAGATTCATTAAAAGTGATCCGTAGTTAACTCAATTAGTGGGCCCCACCAAAAACATGCACAATGCGTATGCATTTGTGCGTGTTTGAAATAATATGCATATCTTATAACTAATACTAATAACAGAGGAACTTCACCGTATTTTGCCAAGTGTTGCATCCACATTTTGCCACTTGTCCCTGTGGTTTTCTCTCACCCCTTCACCTAGATCCGCCACCTGTCTTTTTTCTCTAATCACGTTTCCCCACAAAAAAGAGGTGACATTACGCTTTAAAACTGAAAAAAAGAAACTGTTCAAAAAAAAAACGGTTTAACTTACTGGCCTTATTTTAAACCTTTATTTTATCTACCAATGTCTCTTTCTCTCTTTCGTCAATCTTCTTCTTTATTCCCTTATTTCTCTCTCTCTCTATATATGTATATAAATATAGCTTTCTCTCTCCCAGCAATCTAATTATTTCTGCTCCAGTGATAATCGATATGTACTTGCGTATTATTATTTACCTGAATAAAGTTTCTCTTTCATTCTCTACTTATCACATCCTTTTTTATGGAAATATTAAAGACCCAATTATGCTTTTACTATACTCATTCGTCTTTTATCTCTACATTCTACAACAATAATTTTTATGTTTTATGAATCGATTTTGTTTTGCAATTTAATTTCAACTGTTTCAGCATGTATGTTATATGTATTATTTAAATCCTTTGGATTGAAGATGTTTCCTTACTAATTAGAATATGGATTATCTTTTCTCCTCTTATACTTTGTAACTTTCTCCCCCTTGTCTTCTCTACTGAATTAATTATACTCTTAAATTCTTAATTTTCCTATTCCCTATGAAATTATCATCGTACAAAAATATGTTGTCAGTTTGACATATGGATTAAATTTTTATCCTACACTGTTACAGACTATTAAGTAACCCATTTGATTAAACGGCAGAATGAAGTGAGAATTTCCATGGTAAGTTAATTATGCTTTTCTTATGTATTCCTTTATTTTTAAGAATTAAAGGACAAGTGGATTGAGTGCTTGCTATGAAATTGTTCACCTATTTTCTTGGTAATTATAAAATGGTTCACTCATTATTTACATATGTTTGGTTCATAATTTTAAGTTTGTGATCACCTGTCAATCCCAAGTGATCACTATGTCAATCCAACAATTGAACATGTTGAGAAATTATTGGCACTCTTTGTTATTACTTCACATGAACTACTAAAATTTAAGAAATAAGAATGTATTTTAAGGCAATAATTTTACCGTATCATGTTTAAGTGTGTAACATAATATTATCTTAATGGGTTATATAATAGTATTATTTCTTCAGAAAAATTCTATTTAATTAATTTTATATCAATGTTCATAAAGGTTTGGGAATTGGCTATGTAGTGAGAACTTTGCATTTGCAAATTTCAGATTTTATTGTCTCTCCTTTTATGATGTGTTTTTTTTCTCTAACTTCAAGTAATGCGCATATATATATATAAATGGTTGACTCTTAATTTGTGACAAGTTTTCGCCATTTTCCTTTTCCTTTCACTTCATTCTAATTGCACTACATACACTACTGCCTATGCTACATTTGAAGGCCTTGCGATAGTTTCTATTTTGTTTGATTGATTTAGTATGCTTCATAGTTTGTATAATGTCTAAATGTACTTATTGTTAGGAGTCCATCTGATTTGAGCATTGAATAATAAGTTACATTATTCTGATAATGAGGAAGGACCATTTGACAACACCAAAAGATAGAAACTTTTATATTTAATACAATGTATCATTACTGTGAGAATCCGCAAATGCGACCCCCCAGGTCTCGTCCCCGTTCTGTTTGGGCGTCTGAAACGTCGGAACAGATTCCGTCGTTCCATTTGCAGGAGTGTCTCTCTTGATTCCTATCAAGTGTCCCTATGTTCTATTTCTAGATGCAAAAGGGGTTTGTTCAGAGTCGCCAGTACGTTTTACGAGAAAACGGATCGGGGTGTCTACAGACCCTCTCGACTCAAGCTCCTTGCTTGCAAGGAATTGAGGCGATTGGAAGAGACCATGATCCATGGCTCCCGCATGAACTCTAAGGAAGTGTATGCATGCAGAAGTGCTTGAGAGAGCCTCCGGAGAGGGCTTTGTGTTTGGTTTTGCCTCCGGAGAGGGCTTCTGTTACCTCATTGCCTCTTTCGAGGGCTTTGATTTGCTCCACTTGCCTCAGATGGGAGGACTACCATTGTGCCTCTCTGGGAGGGCTTCGCCTCAGGTGGGAGGACTACCATTGTGCCTCTCTGGGAGGGCTTCGCCTCAGGTGGGAGGACTACCGTTGTGCTTCTCTGGGAGGGCTTCGCCTCAGGTGGGAGGACTACCGTTGTGCCTCTCTGGGAGGGCTTCGTGATCTGTAAGAAGAAGGAAAATTGCCTCTGAGAGGGCTTTCATGAGTAACTTTTGCCTCTGAAGAGGGCTTGTGTTTTTGATTCTGTGAATTTTTAATTCTTGTCTCTCTCTTAGACTGCTAGAGTGAGAGAGAGAAGTCTTCGTGAGGGTGAAAAAAGAGCTCCTCGAGGTCTAATTTTATCCGAATGTCCGTTTTCCCGTATCTTTCTTGAATTTTGTTGTCATGTTTTCCTCGAGTGAGGATACTTCCCTCAGAAGTCAGTCTTCGATTTTTCTCTTTGCTTTCTGCCAGCGTGATGATTCGAGGTTTTTCCAAACCATCTCTTCTTTATCGTGCTGAAAAGAAAATTTGTTTAAAAGTTCAATCTCTGATCTCTGTTTCCTTCTCAGTTTTCTCTTTTGGTGGGCCCACATCGTTTTCTGTTTTTTCGATGCCCTTATTTCTCCCTCTTTTGGGAAAGACTTTTCCTGGCATTCTCTATTTTTGACCAGGAGTCTTTTTATCCCTTTGTTGTGATCAGGAGCCTTACTCACCCAAAACGAAGCCCTGAACCGATTTGGCCTAGCTGTCACTTTTGGTGTGGCTCTCTCTGTCACCTTACATTTCTGTTTCTCTCGCTCGCTCCGGGTGCTCCTACGGGTTATTTCTCTTTTCTACTCTTTCATTTTTTCTCTATTCCCGTCGCAGGTTCTTTCATATTGTTGGTCTCGGTCTTTCTGTGAGATCAGAGACTACTTTTAATCGTGATATTTTTGCTTTCGCATTTTCGGAGAGATGATTTGGAAGTCTCTCCTTGTGTTCTCATCCTGGGTGTGCGGCTTTTAGCAATTTTTTGAAAACTGCTTCCTTGAAGTACCCCTGCAGGAGAAAAAAAGAAAAAAAGGTCAAAAAATCCGGTGAGGGGGAAGATTGTCGCGCGACACTTCGGTGAATGGCTTTTTGTTGCGCGACAATGTGGCCATTTGTCGCGCGACAAACTGTCCTGCTATATAAGCCTCCTGCTGAGCTCATTCCACCTCATTCTCTCCTTTCTCTCTCTAGTTCTCTTTCTCTCTCTTTTTCTCTTCTCCCAAGCGCGGAAGCTTTGTCGCTTTTCCGATTTTTCCGACCTTCTCGACTTTCCTATACACTGATGGACCCCGCACATCCTGATAGATTGGAGGGTGACCAGGAGGAGGTCACTTTTACAGATGCTCAGGGCGTCCTCCGCTGCAGCCCTCATCATGACGACTGGGCGGACTTGGATTGGTATGATGAGGATGGGATAGACCGCGGTCGGGCGGTGGTCTATCGAGATGCTATCCGAGCTGCTCCCGTCCCGGATGTCCCGTGGCTCTTGATGGAGCCTGTCTCTCACGAGATTCGCCGTCGATCTCTGGTATGTCTTCTTTTGTGTATTTATCTGTTCTACCTCTTGTCGTTTCCTGTATTTATTTTAAACAAATGTTAGTATGCATGTCTGCCTAGGAATAATGCCCGATTTTAGCGAACACATACTTTTACCTGTGATACCTCATAATTTACCCCTATAACCATATAACTCTCATAATTACACTAAAGTACCCTCAGGTTTTTGGAAAATTACATAATTTACCCATATAACCCTATAACTCTCATATTTACACCAAGGTACCCTCAGGTTTTGGAAAATTACATAATTTACCCTTATAACCCTATAACTCTCATATTTACACCAAAGTACCCTCAGGTTTTGGAAAATTACATAATTTACCCATATAACCCTATAACTCTCATATTTACACCAAGGTACCCTCAGGTTTTGGAAAATTACATAATTTACCCATATAACCCTATAACTCTCATATTTACACCAAGGTACCCTCAGGTTTTGGAAAATTACATAATTTACCCTTATAACCCTATAACTCTCATATTTACACCAAAGTACCCTCAGGTTTTGGAAAATTACATAATTTACCCATATAACCCTATAACTCTCATAATTAAACCAAAGTATCCTCATAACCCCATACTCGTTCTATTGTCTGCAGTGGGTTGGCCGGGGTTGGGGTTCCCCCAACACTATATCTTCAGAGTGGCGACAAGCACCGGCCCTTGTCCAGGAGTTGATTCTCGCGACTCCTTTTGGCTCCCTCTTCGATGCCCTCCCAGAGCGAGTATCTAGGGCGGCAGTTTTAGTATCGGCTCTGGCTTGCCACTGGTGGGACACCACCCATACCTTTCACTGGAGCTGGGGGGAGATGACGATGACCCCCCTCGATTTGTTTGCTCTGACCGGGATTCCTTCAGGGGGGTCCCTATACAGATCGACGTCCCCTTGCGTCTGACAGCCGAGGGCATCGTTAGTTCATTAGGATGGTTTCCGGAGCGGCGGAGTTCCGGTGATACGATTCCTCGAGGCGTCTTGGTTACGCGGTTAGCCACAGAGAGGGCTCGGCTAGTTGCTTCAGGGGTTCCCATGACACGTCAGGAGGCGCGCCAGTATGCCCGCGTCCTTCTTCTACTGACACTCCATGATTTATTCGAGGCTCGTGGGGGAGACACGGCTCATCTTTGGTGGTTGCCCTATCTTCGGGACTTCAGCCTCATATTTGACTATGACTGGGGAGGCTTCATCCTTGCTGTCCTATATGATGCTATGGACCAGGTTTCCCGCCATTTAGCCCTGAACCTCAAGGGCTTCTCATTGCTGTGGGAGGTACATACTCTTGGTCCTTTTTCTTTTGCTTTTTAGTCCTTTACGTATTACCTGTTGATTATTGCTGATGTTCTTTATTTTTCTACTTCAGAGTTGGTTTGTCGCTTATACTCGCCTGGGTCGCGCCCAGGTGGATCTCCTCGTTGAGAACGAGGATCAGTTCCCTTTTCTCCGCCGATTCATCGCGGGGAACTACAGGGCTCCCTATGTATACCTGACTAGGGAGACTGGAGCTGCTGCTGTCCATGACCTGCAGGGGGAGCAGGTAAATATTTTAGTATTCTTGCTTTTTTAATAGTCAGATAGAATATATAAATTACTGAAATAAAATCTTATTCTCTTTTCAGATTGAGTGGGCCCCTTGGGGTGATCTAGGTCTCCATTTTGGGTATGGCCGTGCTCTGACTGCTTCGAGGACCAGGCGACTGATCCGGGATGAGTACGGCCTTCTCTTCTATTTGGGCGAGAGGGTCATTCGCCAGCACACACCGTCCCAGTGGCCTCGTGTTCCATTATTTTCTCCTGTTCTGATGAGGCGGACGGGCGAGATTGATCAGGTGACAGTGCAAGCTTTGGTCGACGGACTAGGCTTTCAGACGTTCATCGAGGAGGGAGATTATGCTGCTTTTGCAGCTCGATATCTGATGAGGGAGCCGAAGGGGACTCGGGGATGGGTCTTCTATGAGAGATACCGGGCTTTGGGAGGTGATCCCCATTACATCCGGGGACAGACTCATTTAGCTAAGGCGATCCCGGGTCATCTGCCACCTGTCCCCGATCAGAGGGATAACATTTTGAATTCCGAGGACGAGGATCCCGAGGGAGAGAGGGATGTTCCTGCTGCGGCCGAGGGCGGTGGTCGGCCAGAGGGCGAGGGAAGCGATGCGACAGCGGTTCCGGAGCCGCCACCTCAGGCGACACCTATGGGGGAGCAGCGCGCTGAGGGTTTCGATTTTCCCACCGGCCCTTCTGTGTCTCCGGGGGTCCTTTTTGCTGCTGCTGAGGCTGCTGAGGGGAGAGCGGGATTTTCTGAAAGGTCCTGGGAGCCCGCGGACCTTGGGGCAGATTATGATCAGTTTGGGCGGACTCCTCCCGCGGCGGCGACTACTCCTTCCAGTGGGGTCCTTCATTTGAGGGCGACGGCCATGGTGGATCCTCCGGGGGTCCGCACATATGCTACGTTGACTCCTCTACCGACGACTGTCATGGGGCCTCCCGCCCGATCTCCAGGTTTTGGCGTCTCATCCTCTCGTCCACTCTTGTTCCCCATTCGTGAGGAGGGAGGGTCTACTTCTGCAGCTGCTCCTGCGGGGTCGTCTATTCCGTGGGTGGATCTACCCCCACTCCCCAGAGATATTTCTTATGTCGGCGCGGGCTTACGTCGATATCCTGTCCCGGAGTATCCCCTTCCTGAGGATACCTTCGACTATCTGGGTGGTCGCCCTGGTGACGAGGTACCTTCTTTTACCTTTTCTTGATACCCTTATGTCTATCTTTATCTATTTTGACTATGCTGGTCCTCTTTATGTTTTTTTTTTTACAGAGAGTGAGCGTACGGGTGGCAGACCTACGGGCTTGGCACGCCCAGTATCTTTACAGCTGGAACCTGCTCCAGTATGTCGGTCGAGACCCTCCAGCCTATATGCGTGACTACCAGAGGGCTATTGACGTCTCCCTACGGCCGGACGTCCCCCTGACTTCCTCTCATGCCCGGACGGATTCTCGGAGGAGCAGTAGTCGGACTTCCAGGCGTTCCCGATCATCGGTGATCCGTCCTACGGCACCGGTCCAGTCCACGGGGCCTTCCCAGGCGGCAGTTCCTTCTGTTCCTGACGTCCCAGTTGTTGATCTTACTCCCGAGGAGGGCTCGGGTGATAGTGGGAGCGTGTCAAAACGCGCCCGTTTAGATTAGTTTTCCCTTTTCTGCATTTAGTGTTAGTTCTGGACAGATATGTATTTTTATTTTTAGACGGATATTTAGTCTTTAAAAACTGTTCTTTTGTTGGGTTTGTAAAATATCTTTTGTGTCTGATTATACTCTTATTCTCTGTCTGCGAAAGATATACATATATACATATATATAAGTATAAGAGTCGACGTTTTTTAGAAGCCATACCTCGTAGTGTAGTGATATTTATGTTCTCTGCAAAAAGAACAAGGTGAGAACAAGAAAGCATCCAGAAGTGATTCTTTTGGCAAAGATGACTGTTATGTGTAAGAAAAACAAAATTAGGGTGTCCCTAGATGGGTTTGTTGCGCGACAATCCCTCCTGGATATGGGTTTGTCGCGCGACAAACAGGTACAGGGCACTCTTTTTTGCTATAAATACACCCATCTTCCTTCCTTTATCCCCACACCTCTCCAAAATGTCTTCCTATCGTACAAATTCTGATTTTTCTTATGTCAATGCTCGAGATGCTTTGATATCTTCTGAAAACGGTCTGAACTTTGGTGCATTCAGTCCTTTAGCGGGCTGGTGCCATCGTCCTGTCAATTTTTCCTTCTTGTTAGGTGCCTTGTATTTCTGGAGTCCTGCGGACCATCTTTTCCGCTTTGGACTAGATGAGCTCTGCCCAACCTATGAGGAGTTCTCCTGGCTGTTACGTTCTGACGTTCGTCTCCCAATGGCAGTTCCTATAGAAGAAATCGGTCCCCGCGACATGCTAATTGCTCTGTTAGCCATTCCCCAGGCGGCCTGTGATGGTTTCATTGCCGACGGACTTCTTGACCTCCACAAAATGGTGAGGTTCTTTCATCGTTATGAAGATAGGGCCTCTTACGGTGTGGGGCGTACTGCAGCGGCCCTGATTTGCCTGGTTTCTGATATGTTGCTGGTGACGGGTTCCTTCCGTGTTGATCCGACTATCCTGAGTCCGATTTACCAGGCTAAAAATGGGGAGTCCATAGTGCCGATCATTCTTGCAGAGACCCTCAATAGTCTTGATGATGTTAAAAGGGGGGTCTCTCCCTTCTTCCGGGGGAGTCCGCGTTTACTATACATGTGGTTGCTGGAGCATTTTCGATCGGTAGGTTTCAACGGGGTTAGGCTCGATAATTCGACGCATTTCTTCCGTCGTCCCTTTTTTGGGGCTTTGACCATGTCTTCTTCTGATTGGTCGGTGTGGTTTTCGGAGAACTTTCGGGCCATCCAGTGGAACATTCCTTGGTGGAAACTGAGGGTGATGGTACTTAGCACAGGGGGTCAGAACTACGTTCGGCTCCGCGGGCTCTGGTTTACTTCCTTTTATCTCCCCGGACATCTTCTTCGGCAGTTCAACATTCCTCAGGAGGTTCCCCTTGGTCTGAACAACTTTTCCTCTGAGTCTAAATTTGTGACCCCGCATGTTTCTTTATCTGTAGAGAGGATGTGGCGTGCTCGACTGACTCGTCAGTTCAACTATGCCCGTTTCGGTATTACCCGGCCCCTCCGGGCTGATATTATTCGCTCTTGCTGGCAATCTCTGGAAGGAGAACTGATCGACGACCCCTTTCAAATGGAGTGGTTCCGGTTCATGGATACTGAGGCTACTGATGATAATATTGTCTTCGCGTATCAGATCTTGGACGAAGCTCGGATTATCTTGGCTACTGAGGACCCAGTGTGGCCAACCCCTAGGGATTAGTTTCTTTATGTCTCCTTTGTAGCCTTCGGTGTTCTGAACCACCTTTTAATAATATATGAGGGACTGCTTGTGGGAAATAAATTTATTTACAAAGTTTAAACCGGGCCTGAAGTCACTTCTCAGGTTGCCTACGTTCCCCTTTTTGATTTTTACAAAGAACAAAAAGTTTTGGGTTGGGGCTTAGGTTTACGTAGTTCTTATCTATACATGTTGTGCCTATTGATAATACTTCTTCAGTCTGTCCACGTTGACTGGTGAATGTAGTAACTGTCCATCCAAATCAGTGAGTATAGCAGCGCCCCCTGTATCGATTTCTTTGATGATATACGGCCCTGTCCACTTCTGCCCGAACTTACCCCTCGGATCTCTGGCTGGCTCTCGAATTTCTTTCAATACGATGTCGTTTTCCTTGATACCCCGAGTCCTCATTTTCTGGTTAAATGCTCGAGCGATTCTCTTCTGATACCCCTGATGGTGGTACGCGGCTTTCAATATTTTCTCATCCAGTAGGGCTAGCTCGGTATAACGTGCCTGGACCCATTCCAGTTCATTGACTTGATTCTCTAGCATTACCCTAAGGGAAGGAACCTCTAATTCGACAGGGAGGACTGCTTCCATCCCATATGTAAGAGAGAACGGGGTTGCCCCGGTGGAGACCCTCTCGGTGGTGCGGTATCCCCATAATGCATAAGGTAATTTTTCTGGCCAGTCTCGACAGGTGTCGGTCATCTTGCTTAGGATATTCTTCAGATTTTTGTTGGCGGCTTCGACTGCCCCATTGGTTTGTGGTCTATATGGCGAAGACTTGTGTCGGGTGATACCGTATTCCTCCATGACTGTATTAGCTTCTCCTTCGAAGTGGGTGCCGTTGTCCGAGATGATCTCGTGTGGGACCCCATATCGGCAGACAATATTCCTTTTGATGAATCGGGCAACTTTCTTGGCATCCAAGGTCTAATAAGACTCGGCTTCCACCCATTTGGTGAAGTAGTCGATGGCTACTAGTATGAATTCATGGCCATTGCTGGCTTTGGGCGATATTTTCCCAATGACGTCGATTCCCCAAGCTGCAAAAGGCCAGGGAGCAGTCATGTTGTACAACTCTTTTGGAGGAAGCTTCTGGGATTTAGCATAAATTTGGCATTTGTGACAATGGCGTACATGGTCAGCGCAGTCAGTTTGTAGGGTAGACCAGAAATACCCTTGTCTGATGATTTTGCGGGCAAGTGTATGTCCACTCATATGAGGTCCGCAATCGCCCCCATGTATTTGATCCATCATTCAAACCGATTCTTCTTTGGTGAGACATTGAAGATGAGTCCCGTCGTAGTTCCTCTTATACAATCTTCCGGCACAGAGTATGAATCCTGATGCTAGCCTTCTGAGTGTGACCCGCGTTCTCTTGTCTGTTTTCTCGGGATACTGATGGTTCTTCAGCAGGTTTCAGATGTCATAAAACCAGGCGGTTGAGTCACCGTCTTTTTCAATCTCTACTTCCAGGGCCATACAGTGCGCGGGTCCTGATTTCTTTTGTACTGTGAGGGTTATTTCTTCCATCCCCTCTGGGATATCGATCATAGATGCCAGGGTTGCCAGTGCGTCAGCAAAACTGTTCTGAGACCTGGGGACATAGTAAAACTCCGCATGCTCGAACCTTCCCGCGATATCCTCCAGTCGGGCGAGGTAAGGGACTAATTTCTCATCTCTGATCTTCCATTCTTTCAGAACTTGGTGGACCACTAGTGCTGAATCTCCGTATACCTGTATTCTCTTTATACCCCTTTGGAGAGCGATCTCTAACCCGAGTATGCAAGCTTCATATTCGGCCATGTTGTTGGTGCAGAAAAAGTCCAGACGATATGACACCGGGGAGTGAGTTTGGTCCGGAGAGACTAATAGGATGCCTATCCCGTTTTCGTTTCGATTGGCGGCCCCGTCAAAGTACAACTTCCAGTCTTCATCGATCTCGACATTCATAATGGTTTCGTCCGGGAACTCGGCTTCTTCTAGCACATCTCCCAATATCAGATTGTGGGCCAGGTAATCAGCTATGATCTTGCCTTTGACTGCCTTCTGGGTCATGTAAGTGATGTCGAATTCGGAAAGTAGGAATAGCCATTTTGCCATGTGGTTCGAGAGAGCCGGTTTCTCGAAGAGATATTTCAACGGATCCATCCGTGATGCCAGGATGACTGAGAAAATTAGCATGTAGTGCCGTAGTTTCTGTGTTACCCAGACGAGAGCGGTGCATGATTTCTCCAATGGTGTGTAGTTCATCTCAAATGGGGACAGTTTCTTGCTGAGGAAGTAGATGGCCTGCTCTTTACGGGTATCAATCAGGTGTTGGGCTAACATTGCTCCTGCGGCTGAATTAGTGACGGTTAGGTATAAGATTAATGGTAGTCCGGTCTGTGGTGGGGCTAATACTGGGTGTTTGGAGAGATATTCTTTGATTCTTTCAAAAGCTTCTTGGCATTGACCGTCCCACTCTCCTGGTGAAGATTTCCTCAGGAGTTTGAAGATAGGCTCGCAAGTCTGAGTGAGCTGAGAGATGAATCTACTGATGTACTGCAGATTACCCAAAAATCCTTGGACTTCTTTCTCGGTACGAGGTTTAGGCATTTCTTGGATGGCTTGAACCTTGGCAGGGTCTACCTCGATTCCTCTCTTACTGACAACATAGCCTAGGAGTTTTCCCTTGGTCACCCCGAACACACATTTTTGCGGATTGAGTCTCATCTGGTACTGGCGGAGTCGATCGAAGAAGGTTCGCAGGGCTGGTATGTGACCTTCCCTCTCCTTAGATTTGATTATCATGTCGTCCACATACACCTCTACTTCTTTGTGGATCATATCGTGGAAAATAGCGGTGGCTGCTCTCTGGTAGGTTGCCCCGGCGTTCTTCAGCCCAAATGGCATAACGGTGTAGCAGTATGTTCCCCATGGTGTGATGAATGCCGTTTTCTCCTGGTGATCCGGGTGCATCTTGATCTGGTTATACCCGGCGAAACCATCCACAAATGACTTCAGGGCGTGGTTGGCAGTGTTATCTACTATCAAATCGATGTTGGGCAATGGGAAATCGTCTTTCGGACAAGCCTTGTTAAGATCCCGGTAATCCACACACATACGGACCTTCCCATTTGCCTTTGGAATGGGCACAATGTTGGCTAACCATGAAGGGTAATCGATCACCTGTAAAAACCCTACACTCGGTTGTTTCATCACTTCTTCCTTTACTTTCAGGGACCATTCTGGCGTGAGTTTCCTTAACTTTTGCTTGACAGGTCTGAACTCCGGCTTGGTATGTATCTCGTGCATGACTATCTGACTGTTCAATCCTGGCATATCCTCATAAGACCAGGCAAAGACATCCACGTACTCTTTCAGAATTTGTGTGAATTCTTCTTTTTCTGCTTCACTCAGGCTTGTCCCAATGCGGACCTCCTTTCTTTCCTCTTTTGTCCCGAGATTAATTTCAAGCGTGTCTCCTTCCTCGCTCTGTATACGATGTTCCTCCCGTTCAGGGTGTTCGTTCAGTCTTTCTAACTCTTTATAAGCTATTACAGAATTACAAATAACAGGATAACGCAAAACAGAGTTTTCTTCATTGATAATAGTGTTTATAGGTACAAGTTTAAAAAGTAAATCTAGGAGTGGCTCTTTCCTAGCCTTACTCTTACTCTCACCTCTCACCCTTACAATTTCACTCTTTTCCCTTTTTTTAGGTAGTCTGGATCAGCGTATATCAGGTGTACAGGGTCATCCCTTGGCTCATCATCTCCTAGAGCCATGATGTCAAAGAGATCTCCGATCATTTCTTCTTCCTCATCCTTTTTGTCTTCATTTTCTTCTTTCGACCCGATTGTCAATTTGGTAGAGAAACTGTGTACGACGCTTTTCTTGACATATATGTCCTCTTCATAGAAGATTTCCCATCCTGGCAGGTTCTCTCCGTCGCTGTTTCTCCAAGGTTCCTGAAAACCGCAAAAGGGGAAGTCCTCTCCTTCTTTGACAAAAAACCCGTTCAAGGAGCTGAAACTTGGATACTGATGCCCTCGGCCCCTTTTTTGTTGACCGTCTTCTTCAGTGTGTTGGTACCCTAAACCTTCCCTTTTGTACCTCGTCACTGGTTCCAAGGCGTGAAGCAGTCCTGGCTGTCCCATTCCCAGACCGGCTCCAGGCAAGTATTTCATCATTCTTAGCATATTTGTGATCTTGGTGCTGAGACCGGGGATATTGTCAGGGGGAAGATATTCGATTATCTGGGTGCTGAGAGTTTGTACTTGAGGCTCGTAAGAAAAGCCTCCCAACTGTATGCTCTGGCTCCCGATTCCCAAAACGGGTAAGTCCAGATCTGCCAAAGTCCTTTCAGGATCTCCTTGGATGGTAATTATGTTCCCTTCAAGCGGTATCTTGATCTTTTGGTGTAAGGAGGAGGGGAGTGCTCCTATGTCGTGCAGCCACGCTCTTCCCAGCAGGAGGTTAAAACTGGAGGGAATGTCTATGATTTGAAAATCGGCTGGAAAGTTCCCAGGATCGACCATGAGATCAAGCTTTAGAGAACCCAGAACGGCCCTTCTGGTATTGTCGTAGGCCCTGACAGTCACAGCTGATGGGGAGAGTTTTGAGTCCAAGATGCCTAGACATCTGGCTGTCTTCAGGGGGCAGACGTTTATAGTTGACCCATTGTCGATAAGGACTTGTGGTAGGATTTTCCCTCGGGTCCGGACGGTGATATGGAGAGCCAGGCTGTGTTTCCTTCCCAATGGAGACAGATCCTCATCTGAAAATGACAGACCTCTTTGGACTGCAAGTGATCCGATCATGTTTGGTAGTTGTTCGGATGTGGAGTCTGGTGATATCACGGCCTCGTCTAGAAGTTTGATGAAAGCGGTCCTGTGGGGTTTGGAGGCAACCAAGAGGCCCCAAATGGTGATGTGTGCCTGGGTCTTCTTCAACTGCTCAAGCACTCTATCTTCTCCCATTTCCTTAGGTGGTAGTGTTTTCTCGGCATCCGTCGGTGGTGGCTGGTATACCCTTCCTGAACGGGTGATCTGTTGGATCCAAAGGGATGCAGGGTCTGATTCCTCTGAAGTTTCTGACGATTTCGGCTCTGTCGACCAACTGAAAGTCCCGGGGGAGGTTTCTGTCATATAGATTGTCTCCCTGGGGGGGTTTTGGGATTTCTGTGACTGTTTCTTCTTATCCCGGGTCCATCCTATCCCAGATTTTCCGGGATTGGTTTTGATTGTGAGTGGCTGTGAGATCCCCTGATTTTCCTTTCCTAAACCCTGCCCGGGTAGGAAGTTCATTTTGGCCATCCATTGGTCAATTATGGGATTGAGGCCTGGGGCCACTTGAGCCTTTGCTGGCAGTACAACGGGTGCCCTGTAAGCTGGGTCATATCGAATGAGCCCCACGGGATCGAAGCCTTCTTCATCAGTGGTCAAGGCATTAATCCCTGCGGTGGGGCATGGTTAGGAAGTGGATTGTTGGTAACATTGGGCCCGCCGGGTGCGGGGATGGTTCCGGCTTCGATGAGGTCTTGAATACGATGGCGAAGGGCCAAACAACGCTCCGTGTCATGGCCTGCAACTTGATGATACGCACAATTTTCATTCATTCTCCAGGTGTTTGGAATAGGGTTTGGTGGGGGGCGCGGGTTGAGCGGAGTGATTAGTCTGGCCTTTTGGAGCAGCTCCAGACTTTTTACCAGGGTAGTGGGAAGGGTGCAGAAGTTTCTTCTTTTCTTGTCCTCGGTGTTCGAAGGGCCTCCTTGTGTGGGCCAACTCATCGGAGGTGGCTGTTGTGTTTGCTGAAAGGGGTTCTGTTGATAGGGGTATGAGTTTATTTGATTCACGGCTATAGTGGCTGTCTTTCTCCCGGTGTATGCGGCTTTCTTGGTATCGATTTCAGCTTTCTTGGCCAATTCTTCCTCTACTTGTGACCCCATACTTAACAGGGCCCTGAAGTGTGGGAAAACATGCTTCCCCATGCAACTTAGTACGGCTGGAGTGAAATTCTTCTGAATGATTTCCAACTGTTCTTCTTCATCGGGTCGTTTGGACATTTGGGAGGCCATCTCTCTCCAGCGGGTGACAAAGTCGCTGAAGCTTTCTTTCTCGCCTTGTTTGGCCATTTCCAGGTGTTTACGGGTAATTTCCAAGTCCTCGTTGGACCCGTATTTGGTCATGAATTCCTTGACGATATCTCCCCAAGTCTGCGTGTGATGCCTTTTCAGACCAAAAAACCATCTCAGGGCGGCCCCCGTGAGAGTCATGTGGAAGGCCTGTGCTAACTCGGCTCTCCACAACCGGACACTTGCATGGATCTGATGTAGGACTGTAGGTGGGTTTGGGGGGGCGTGGTTCCGGCGAATTTGGTGATGGAAGGGAGTTTAAATCCCTGGGGTAATCTTGCTTCTGGGTAGAGGGAGAAGGCGTTCATATCTGTGATCTCGTCTGCCCATTTTATCAGAGAAATCCCTCTCTGCAGAACTTTCATCTGCTCCTTCAATTTCTTCACCTCTTCACTCTCTCTTGACACCTCTTTGGGCTGTTCCCGCGCTATAACAGATTCTGCATATACCGCCCGGAGTCGGTTGATATCTGGGTATTCATTGGGAGGAGCTACTGGGGCTGGTGGTGGAATGGGTCTTACGGGGACTTGTGGCCATGGCTGGTATTGGGGGTCAAATCCGGGTTGTACCTGGGGTTGTGGCCAAACTATGGGTGGCTCTTGTTGCTGATAAGTGGGGCCTGAATCTGGGGCCCATTGATTGTTGGGATCGATTTGAACGGGACCGGCCATGATAGGGCCCGTTTGGGGTGGATTGGTTCCTTGAACTGGGGGAAGTACTTGTGAAGACTGTCCTTGATTCGGATCTCGATTCGGTGGTAGCCGATCAAACCCCGGTGGTGCAGTTCGTTCGGCTGACAATTCTTCTACTCGGATTCGGGTACCCTGCTACTCGTTTGCGAGGTTTGCCAGATCCCTGCTGACGGTCATGAGTAAACGGTGCATTTCGGCTAGGGTTGGCTGAACTGATGATGCCTCGGCCAGGCTCTGATCTGTTTCTCGATTCTCTCGTTCATCGGCCATTTCAGGTGTGCTTGGTCTTACTAGTCTTCCGGTATGATCTCGACCTGCCCAACCTTCCAGTCTGTCGTTGCTTCACGACTGTAGACGAAACCATGTGGCGAAGATGAAGGAAGATTGTGATACGACTCAATTTTTGCCAAAAGAACCACTAAAAGTTGCCGAGAATAGCCTCGGATTTTAAAAGGGTGTCGAAAAGTAAGCCGTAAGGTGGTACATCCCCTACGGCTGTTTGACAAGTGTTTTTACTCGACTCGATCTTATATGCAACGCAGGTGTACGAAAGGTTAAGGCTTCAGGCTCCCTCCTTTTTGGCAAGACCTTGCGATATACCCCAGGGGCGGGTACGTGCAAGAGCCTTTTGATATACTTCCTGGGTACGTGAGTGTTCTCGTCACTCGATATACCTCGGGGGCGTACTTGGCCAAGGAGAGTGGAAGTAAATGCTTTCGGTTTATGTTGGCCCAAGCAAGCCAACTCCCTACTCACTTATAATACTTTCGAGGGTTTGGGGTAAATTCACACTCGTAGAACCAATGCATGATTTGTGATAGTGTGTGCGAAAAAAGTTGGGTTTGCAAATATCATTATCTTGATTACGTATTTTTTTAAAAAAAATTCCTTTTTTTTTAGAAAAAAAGTTTCTTCTCAATCAATTAACATAAGTAGGGAAAGCAGGAGAAGCAAGTATTCAACAGATAAACAAAAGTCCACATATAAGAGTCTAGTTTTCTAAGGAACTCCCCAGCAGAGTCGCCACTGTGAGAATCCGCAAATGCGACCCCCCGGGTCTCGTCCCCGTTCTGTTTGGGCGTCTGAAACGTCGGAACAGATTCCGTCGTTCCATTTGCAGGAATGTCTCTCTTGATTCCTATCAAGTGTCCCTATGTTCTATTTCTAGATGCAAAAGGGGTTTGTTCAGAGTCGCCAGTACGTTTTACGAGAAAACGGACAAAAATAGTCGTGTAAGAGGAAAGGCTACAGATAAGCCTTTCTTTACACGTTTGTCTACGAAACCAGGATTCTATAGGGTTCGAAAACTATATTATGGTTTGGGAAGGTGTTAAGCACCCATTCCGCCCTTTCGGTCTCTAGTGGTCTTATATGTTTATTTTATGTTGAAAAACTTGGATGCTTTTACTGATATTCTACTGCTTTCTGGAAATAACTAATGAAAATTTGATTTTGGGAAAAAAACAGGGAAAGGGATAAAAACCTTGTATTCCATGATCCGATGTTTTGGTTTTGTCGAAATCTGATTACTAGTGACAAAAGCTTATTTTATCTATTTTTGAGAAGAGAGTGATTCGGTATTGTTTCCTCAGATAACAATACCAATTATCTCGTTAGGTTAATTTAGAAAAGATCGGATCTTTATCGGAAATTGATTTGATATTGAATTGAACTCTTGAGGAGAGTGTATCAGATATACTGCAGTCTATATGAAAGACAGAATATATCTGAGTTTAATTCCTAAATAAATTTTATTAGTCGGGGTTTTGAAGACTTGGCTTTAGTCGGATGATAAATGGTCTTACTTCTTCTGGTTTTACAAATGATTTTATCAAGTTGTTTGGTTTGAAAATAATAGAATATCAATAACTTGACAATAAGTTTATCCAAATAAAACGTGGACAAAATAACAGAAATAAAACAAGTACACAGATATTTAATGTTAAATACTAGAAGAGACTTTCTTTACCTTCCTGACGAGAATGATAATAAGAAAGAAAATATAATCCGGCGGAGAGATTTTCGGCGATAATAATCTTTTCCTTCTTCAGATATTTCTGAGAATTCGATTCCAGAGACGGGACACGTCGAGTGTCGGGAATAGATCCGATAATTCTTCAGAGATAAGACGGTAATATAGAATGTTTGATAATAAAATCAGACTAAAGTCCAGAATTTTTAGATTCTTCTTTTTTCTTTTTTGCTGGGGGTGTTGGCCTATTTATACTGCTCGGGGAAGATTGTCGCGCGACATTTCCCTAAAAAGGGCAAGTGTCGCGCGACACTGTGATATGTCGCGCGACATTTCCCTAATGTCGCGCGACAAACGGCTGAAGTGATGTTTCTGACAGACTGATGTGTCAGAGAGTGGATGGTCGTGCGACATAGTGGGATTGTCGCGCGACATATCAGGGATTGTCGCGCGACAATGTGATATGTCGTGCGACAATCTCTCTAAAAAACATGTCTGTTGGCCGACAAACCCTCCTAGTGTAGTTTCGGGTGCTCGGGTGGGTCCCGGACCCAAAAACAGTAGTTCTTGAAGGTCGTTAGGGTTCTTGCGAGGGTCACGGATCGGGGTGTCTACAATTAGGAATTTGTATAATGCCCGTGCATCATACGGGTTACAAAACTAGTATATTTATGTTATATATCTTTGTACACACGCACAATTCGTCTGCTACCCCCTTCGCCACTACAACCACCATCACCATCTCCTTCTCTCTTTAAACCATCCCATTTTCTCTCTCATTATATACATACATAAATCACCACCATCACCATTCACCCTCTGCACCTTCGGCCACCATCTCCACTTATAGCCACCACCACCACCTTACTCCTGCCAACATGAATTGCTCCAAAATAGAATCATATATGCCAAGATCTATGGGGTTTCAATTTGAGGTGCAAAACAAAATCATACGCCATCTTCACTTGTGATTTTGTATTGATTTAGGGTTCAATTTGCAGTTCATTTGAGGTGCAAAACCGAATTATATGCCATCTCCACCAGAGGCGGACCCAGGAATTTTCCAAGGGGTGGGCTAATAGTAATAGACAAAAATATCATAAAAAAAATATCGAAAATATAATAATATATTGAAAAAAATAAAATTTAATAGCACAATTTAAATATTTATGTTCATACATAATGAAAAGTATCTAACAAAGTTGAACTCAACGAGATTTTAACGATTTGAATGCATCTATTACATACTCTACCTAATATATATTTGAGTTAGGCTAAGGGATGGGCTTAAACTATTTTTTTTTTATATTTTTTAACTAGTGTTAATAGATTTTTCAAAATTTTTCCCTGTGCTGAAGCCTGACTTGTCCCCCTAGGTCCGCCCCTGATCTCGATGTGCAATTTTGTATTAATTTAGGGTTTTAATTTTTGTATTGATTTAGAGTTAAATTAGTAGTGGAGCTCTGTGGTAATTTGGCGAAAATGAATGGGTCTGTTGGAATAGGATGATTTAAAATGGTATTTGATGGTGTGGTGAGAAAAATAAAGAATGATGGTAGCTAGTGGTATACATGGGTGGTGGTGGAGATATAAGGATAATGGTGATGGATTTTAAAAAATCAAACTTTTAGATCCAAAAAAGATTTAAACCAATGTTAAAAAAAAATAAAACCAATTTTCTCTTGAACTAACTTAAAAGATATCTAACTAAAATACTTTCAAGTAAAATGACAAAAATGACCCCCATTGCCGTCCAACTTAACTAAAAATTTGGAGAGAAGGGCTAAAATGACACTCACTAATAATTTAAAGGTTACCGTGAAATGTTTTTTTAGTTTAAGGATCATTAGGGTGGTTTACTCTTTTTCTATTTTTGCTAATTACCCGGTATTCTTCATCTTACCATTGCCCAACAAATTATTTTATGAAAAATTCAAAATATAACAAAATATTTCACCAAATAACTCGCTTCTTTTTTAACTTCTCATAAAAAATAATATTGATTGATATAAAAATATATGAAACACAACTTTATTATTAATAAATAACTAAGGCTGAATTAGGGCTCAAAAACGATTATCACTACCAACAAATGTTGACAACTTTGTTAATGATTTGTACCTCAAATCGTTTTTATTCTAAAGATAATGAGTGCACTATCCAGTCATATGTGATCATGTAAGTGGATTTAGATTGATTAGAGTAATTATAAAAGATGAAAAGTTTGTCCTATTGATAAAAAAAATGCATATTTGAGCTTGCTAATAATTATTAAGGCTAATGAGTAATGATATTAGTACTCTGTAAAAATAAGTTAATATTTTAAAATTATTTTTAGTGACATATTATATGAATCTTTTAGAATGCTTTTATTTTTTTATTACTAAAAATAATTTTAAAGTGTTAGAATAGTTCTTCCGCACCTCCCCCACGCACCCACCCACCCACCCACCTACCCAAAAAAAATATATTTGGGCTGTTTTATATGTGTGTTATAATTAATAAAAGAATTTATGGTTGATTAAAATTTAACAAAGTAGCTTGTTTCAGTAATTGATGGTGTTTGTCGTACAACAGAGTGTCGTGAGTTCAACACTTGGTGGGATGGAGCTCCCCTTTTTACTTTTTAACAAGTACTTAACGAGCAATTCAATTAAAACTTACAAAAATAAAAAAAACTAAGCAGCCTTTCAATTAAAATAATCCTAAATTCTAAGATTTCTTTTAACGAGAATTATTTAATTTATTTTCTTTAAAAAAAAATCGTATCACAATTTTAAAGTGTTAAGGTTTATTTTTTTGTTTACGTATTAGTATATCAATATTTAATTTTATTACATGAATTAGTTGATTTTTGAAAAAAAATAAGATAAAAATATAAAAAGGAACCGGAATAAAAATTTGCCTTGAGTCTCCTCAAAACTCAAAACTAGTCCTAACTAATATGACAAGGGAGAAATTAATTACAATTATGAGTTACGTGGAGTTTATTCCAATGAGTAGTTGTCCTAATCAACAAAAAATTGAAGAAAAACTCAAAATGAACAGTTATCTTAAAATTTGAAGACAAACTAAACTGTCTCTCCGACTTTTCGTTGATAGATGTACTGGTGACATAAATTTATTGTTAAAATTGACAGTTTGAACTTGAAATTAGTAAGAAACTACTTATTTAACGCTTTTTTTTTTTATATATATATATAAGCGGCATACAGATATATCTAGTAATTGATTGAGAGAGGAAGAAAGAAAACAGGGTCCTGTAATTTGAACATTGACATGTGGTGGGTTTCTTATGCTAGCACCTCTGGTGTACTAATTTAACGTATTTGGTACAATATAAATTGGTACATTGATAATGTTTTAAAAATAAAATAAAATTGTAAATTTAAAACATTCTAAAAGAAAAGGTGAAAATATGAACATGAGAGCGCACTGTTTGACGTGCATGATAAGAGGACGGAATATAATAACTTTGTTCTATCTCATTTTTTGTGTTGATCAAGATTGGATATCAAATAGATTATTAATGCTATGAATGCCTCTCATCCTACTAAAAGAGAGATTAAACAATCACATTTAAGATGTGCGATTATTTTATATATCTAATTCAAATATAATTAAATAATTCAATTCAACATTTTTATCTTGCGTGTCTTCGAAGAAATAAGCTAACATTTTTGTCTTTGAAGAAATAAGCTAACATGTGGGGCTTTAAAAACTCTAATTCGTAGTCAACTTACTGCCTTCCAAGAAGAAGAGAAATACATCAATTTATGCACTGGCCACGCTTGTTTGGGAATAACAAGGGAATATATGCTACAGACTCATTTATTTCTGAGTTTTCAACGAGGAACTCATTCAAGTAAAATTGGTTTCTTGTAGTTTGAGAGCCATTTTTAATGTTTAATGTTTAATGAGTATTTGAATTTTACTTTTCTAGTATTTAAAATTGTCGGGATATTGAAAAATAGGATTTGTATGAAAAAAAAATTTGCAAAAGAACCATGGAATAATATTTTTGTAAATGAAAGGCCTATATTTGACCAAATTCCGAAAAGAGTGCAAAGTTAACTTTGCAGAAGATTTTTAATTTTTTTTTTTTTTTTTATGAAATCATGCAAAATTAAGTTTGCATTACATGTTTTTTAGTATATTACTATAAATAAGTGTTTAATTGACAATGTTTTAGAATAATTTTAACAAATTACATATTCAAAACATATTTATTAATAAAATGCACATAATAATTTATTCGGAGTTATCCAAAGTTAAGTTTGCACTCCTTATTTTTTGAAATATTACTACACATTTGTGTTTATTTGATATTGTTTTAAAGTTTTATGAATGAAACATAGAGATATACTTATTAAAAAATATAAATACATCATGCAAAACAGATTTGCATTAATTTTTTTTTATTGCAAAACTAAGTTTGCAAAAAACACAATTTTGTGCAAAGTTAAGTTTGCACTCGGTCAAAACCCTTATTTTAAAACACAATTGATAAACAAGCCCTTATTTCAGAATGATAATGATATCTAGGCTTTTATTTTAAAAAATATTATTCATTGATTTTTTTGCGAAAAATATTACCACACAAGACTTTTCACGTTTCACCTAATTTCTAGTTATTATAATATATTATTGTTGGGTAACACAAATGAAATATGCATGTTTGATAAAAGCGAGAGATAATTTAATTTGTCAGTAAAAAATAGGAAAGAATTTTTGCGGTTCCATTTAATATGGGGGCAATTAAAAAAAAGGGCTTATTAGAGAAAGATTTTCACACTAAAGCCAAGGAATAATTTTTTTTTTAATAAAGGGCCTATTTTTTATTTTATTGATAATATGACATGTGCCTTTTTTTTTCATTATAAAATGACATCCCAACCCTTAACATAAACTAAAAAATACCAATATGCATTAAAATATGGACTGCAATATGAACTTTGCAGTCTATATTTCACTGCAATATGAATTTTGCAGTCCATATTTCACTGCAATGTGAACTTTGCAGTTGATATTTTTAGTGCAAAGTTCATATTACAGTCCATATTTTAGTAAAAATTTCGGAAATACGGCAAGGTAGTGGGGATTTTTCATTTTATGGGGATTTATCGAACGAAAAAAATTTGCAGCCCATATTTTTAAATAATATATTATATAACAATATGTAAATAAAATATAATAGCAAAGTTAATAGAATAAAATGCATAAAAATTGTAGTCATTTAAAAGAAATTTCATATTTCACTGTAATTTTGTAAATTGCAATATACCTAAGAACTTTGCATTCACTACTTACTTAAATTAAAACCCCTATTCTTTAACCTAAAACCTACGTTCATATTTTACTCTCTTCATCTTCTTCTTTCATCTCTCTTCATCTTCTTCTTTCACTACGCCCCTTTCTCTTTCTTTCTCGTTCCGCCCCTCAATATGAAGAGAGAGGAATGACGGCAAGGTTTGCAGGTGTGGGATCGTCGAGTGAAGGAGAGAAAACGATGTGGTTTACATATTTTTTGTGATTTATCAAATCAGCGATTCATTTCTCCCCTGCCGATAAAAAGGGGTGCCTTGCCGATTTTCGATTTAGGTAATACATAACATGTTTTGCAGCCCATATTAATTAAATGATATATTTCACTGCAATTAAATTTATTCAAATACATTATTTTTTGTGCATTTAAAATATAAAACAAAATAGATATTTAAATTTATTCAAATACATTCATTTAAAATATAAAACAAAATAGGCCTCTTACTCTAATTACCAATTAAAAATAGGCCCTTCATTCAAAAAAATATTGTTCATTGGATTTTTGGTAAAAATCAATGTATAATAAGCCCTTCTACCTAATTTCTAGTTTAATATGACACATGGTAGTTAAGCACAATTCTATTTTATTAGACAGAATTATTTCGAAGGTAATTAGAATGAAACTTGGCTTTATATATTTATTTTTATATATTAAAACACATACGACTTTTTAAAAATTAATTTCCATGAACGTTCAAATCAATACCAAATGACTAAGTTGTATCATTATAGCTGAACTCAACAAGACTTATTAGCATTGACTTTGAATTGATCTCTTTTAAAAAATCACATTCACTAAGGTGAAGTTTAATTATTTTCTTTTATTCTCACTTAGCCCTTTTCTTTTTCTTTTTTATCATACTGAAAGTAATTCATTCTTGTTTCATAATTTTTAAATCATAATTTATGATATCATATAAGAAGAAAAAAACTTAACTCAAATAAATAAATAAATAAATTATTATATCAAACAAATATTATCATAATATACAATGGTAGCATATTAGCAACAATGAATAAGCATAATGGAAATATTAATATTAAAATGGTGGGTGTTAATCAGATATATACCACTAGTTTTGTTCTGATTGCGATACCTTATGGTAATTAATACATCAATTTTTATAAAAAATTACCACAATCTTGGTCTTTCCGTCTATTCATTTCAAAACGCATTAATTACTTTTATTCTAATTTTATACGCATTATTATTATATATTGTTTAATATCTAAACAACTTTTTAATCTAGTTAATATGGATATCTTCATTATCTCGACATACATATACACTAATTCATAACCCCTGCGATTGACATGTGTATTGACATGTGTTTAACAAATTTTCTTTTTAACAATGGATTATTTAAAAATTATTTATAAATATACATACATACATTGTATTATATAATTTAGCAAAAATAATTATATATGCAAATGCATATGACTATGACTATCAAATAGAAAAAAGTGAAGGATACATATTTAAATTTAAAAAAAAAACACACATTCCTACATGACTATTAGTATCCTATAATTTTAACATGACACATAAATAAATATGATATATTGTATAAATAATTATGACATACTAATTTAATGAGCAAAATTTTAAAAGTGATGAATGAATCAAAAGTAGGATTTTTTTTTAAATACTACTAAATACTTGAGTTAGGGTGGATTAATGGGTACTACATAAAAATGTTAGTTCAGCGAAAAACTAATGATTATATCATACTCAACAAATTGAATACCAGTATAAAATTTATTTCATTTGCTCGGATTTTTAATTCCTACGGATATTACTATTAAGTTATGTATCTATATTTTTAGAACAAACAACCTCAGTTTGTCAAAGAATTAACTTAAATATGTTACGTATGAAGAATAATATATATATATATATATATATATTCCCTATGTTTTAAATTAATTTTGCAATTTTTACTTTGTTATTTTCAAGAAAACATTGATTTTAGTCTAATTAATAGTTGAGAATGCAACTTATTTGTTATGGAAAACTGAAAATAAGACTATTATTTTTAAAACATTTTTAAAAAATAGTATAATAAATGAGTTATTAATATTACTACCATTAAGAATATAGGAAAAATAATCAATGAATAATTAATATATCTACTTCCTCCATAATAATAATAATAATAATAATAATAATAATAATAATAATAATAATAATAATAATAATAATAATATATACAATGTTTTTAATTTATTGTTGCAGATACATAGAAATTCAATTTACCTACTCTAATAATCAATTTGTACGACAAGATATTCTGCATTGCTGGAGTTTATAAATTGCAACTAAGAATTTTTAGGATAGTGAAAAATTCCTGCTTTTGGTTCATTGCTCGATATTAAAAAAATTCTCATTAAATTAGTTTATCATATTTCTTTCTACATTTTATTATATTTATTTATGTATAATGTTAAAGTTACAAAATACTAATTAATAATTGATCATATAGGAACGTGTTTCCATTTTAAGGTTCCAATTTGCGCCCTTAACATTCATAGATTGGCATATGTTCTGGTCAATTGTATCTAGGCATGTCAACGGATCAGATTTAGATCGGATCGCAATGAATTCAAATTCATATTTGAAAGAAAAAATCTGATCAAGTCCAGGTCGGATCATGTAACGGATTATGAAAATATTAATCCGTATTCAAATTTGTTCAGAATGGATCATATATCAGATTCATTTAAAATTATAATTATGTTATAATTAGTTTGTATATATATAAATGAAACTAATATAAAGTTAAACCTGATAATATCTTCTTTTCTTATAAAAAGAAATATTTTTTAAGTTATGGTTATTTTTTATAAGTGTATTAATAATAAGGTGGTAAATATAAATAATGATAAATTTAAACATAAAAGTCTATCTTGGATCGGGTCATATTACAAACTGACGAGGTCTATTATCTATGTATTCTCATATCCAATTTGTTAATCAAATGCTTAATAGGTTCAGATCGAATTTGCATATAGGGATCAAAAATATCTATCCATATTAGACTAAACGGATCAAGTTCGGATTGGATTCGAATACAAATCCAATTCATTAATTGATAGGCCTAATTAGGCCCGGCAATTTATAACACGACACGATAACACAACACGAAATCGACACGAATTTATCGGGTTTTGGTGAACCCTTAACGGGTGCGGGTCATAATCGGGTTGACCCGCCAAACCTGTTTATTAAACGAGTCGATTTCGTGTATATTCGCGAGACCCGAATAAAACCCGTTTAACCCGGTAAGAATATATACGAGTCGATTTCGGGTCGTGTAAACCCGTTTGTAACCCGTGTAACCCAAATATAATTTTTATATATATATAAATTACTTAATTAAATTATTAGCGGGTCACTATATGTTATTCGTATACGACCCGAATTGAACCGTTTATCTTAAACAGGTTAAACGAATCGGGTCGTGTCATTCGTTAATTAAACGGGTCGTGTATGAATTTGAATTTTTCACCCGTTTATTAAACGGGTCGTGTACGGGTGGAGGCACTTTTCACCCGACACGATTTTAACCCAACACGAAATCGACCCGTACACGACCCGTTGCCAGGCCTAGGCCTAATTGTATCACTAAATTGCACAATACATATATATATAGAGAGAGAGAGAGTAAGGCTATAAAGAGATATTCACTCACCTTAGTAAAAAGAAGAGATTCTCATTTGGAGGAATAAATTGATAAATTATTTTTTGGACTTTTGTAGAGATGGTTTATATTATGAATATATCATCTCCACCAATTTTTTCAATACACCAACTTCTAGGTTGAGGTTTTATATAGAAAATCTCTACAAAATTTCAAAAATAAATAAATTCATCTACTTACCCATTCAATTAGGCATCCATTCTTTTAGATAAAGTGAGGGAATTCATCTTTAAACTTAACTATATATATATATTTATATTTACAATTAATTTAAATTTCTTGCAAATTGCTAAAAATGAAGTTAGACGACCATGCATTGCACTAATCATGTACTTGATTTTAAATCCCACAAATTAGACTAGATATATAAAAATAAGGGTAATCTTGTTCACATCCACCGAAACATTTTTCTCACCCCGCCAATTTTTTCAAAATTTTATGAAAAAAATGGCTAATACTAACCAAACAAGTCCTTAAATATATCTTTTACCTTTTCATCTGCCGACCTCCCTAATCTCTTCTCCCATCAGCTCTCTTGCCCAACTTTTTATTAGATTGCACCAATTGCTCGGAAAAGAGACGGACGATAAATATATATGCATCCACGCTGAATGCCAGGGATTTTAAATAATTCTATATACATGTTTAACCTGTTAGAAAATGGGTATTAGAAAACACATTTTCTACCATTTTGAGGGCAAAATTGTAATAAGACTTTACACTTGGATGTGAAAGTTCTTAATATATTCGTGTTCTCCTACGTGAGTACATTGAAATCGTGTATTTACATGTTCAAAATGGTTAAGTGGTGAATGAGTAATTGTCACTCAAAGTGAGCAAGTTGAAATAGAAAAATGCAATGAAAGTGGGAAGTCCCACATAGGAAAAGTGGAAAAAATTATATGGGTTTATAACTAAGCTCATGAGAATGCCTTATTGAATGAGGCAAGATAAGAGGCTCTCTCTCGCGCACACAGGCGCAGGGGGGGTGCAAATCATGGACCGAAATAAGCCTAGAACCATGGTGGCTCATGTGTGCCCGCATCTGCGGACACGAATGCCGGACCAAAAAGCGAGCCTTGTACGGGCTAAGTTTTGCACTCGAAACCATTAATGGTCAGTTTTATTTTGTTTAATGGCCATTATTCCCGATTGAATTAAAAAGGAGATTCTGTCTCATTCCAAATAACACAACCAAAAAATTCGACAATTCAAAAATTTCCTCTCCATTGAACCTCCTTCGCTTTTGTTCTAGCTTGTAGGTTTCCGTCTCCGGTGGTAAGATACTAACGTCGTCTTCAGTTCGTTCAGTGTACCGAGGTGCTTAGGTAACACTGAAGTACCGTTTCATCCTGGGAAACAAACGTCGTCCGGCAGCCTCCAAGCACTACCGAGGGGCGGCGTAACTGTTTTAAGGAGACTGTGGATAACACAGGACTCGGTTTTAGTGTCGATTTACTTTTGATTATTATCAATTCGGAATACAGAATTAAATTCGCATCATATCAGGTTTCTAACATAACATTCATAATTTCAATTGAAAATGGACAATCCCACTTTATTTTCTTAGATTTTTATTACAAAATTAAAAAAATATTGAGCAACCTAAACGAAGCCAAAACACAAGTTGTTTCAATTCTTTAAAATACCTGGTGATCATTACAGCATCATCATCAGATTTGACATGAATTTGTTGAAATTAGAGATGAAAGCAATAATTAATTTAGTTATTATGTTCTGTTACGTCTGTTTGGTGTTTGAAAGAGTGTGGGGAGCATTGATCTTTACTTTGATTCGATTAGGTTAGGGAATTTTTGAATTGGCTTCGTCCATACGTCCAATAATCAACCACTGGTAATTCTTTGTTGAATGTATATATAAAGCGATAGATATGATCTTTAGTTCAACGAAATTGTATTTTCTGAACTAGTTGCCATGATAGAAAACACAACTTAGACAGAGCAAGGATGAAGAAGGAGAAAGGGAAATGGAACTAAAAGGAGAAACAAGGAAAAGAGAATTAACTATGAAAACATGGCAAGAGAAGATCAAGGAAAGGAAGCAAAAGAGAAGGAAAGGAAGAATTTTTAAATCAAAGAAGAACTTAGACAAGCCTATAAAAAGCTCTTATGGAACAAAAGAGAAAAGGATTTAATTTTATTTATGTATTTGGGACAACAAAAGATAGGACTTTGGTCGGAGTGGGTACTTTGCCGGATTCCGGCCGGCAATGGTGGTGATAAAGTTGACTTGATTGGCATAGTGGTGGGCTTTGCAGTTTTCCTGTTTAGAGAGAGGAGCCATTTGGTTTCAATAAAATTGAACACCCTTTAAAATAAACATTCTTCTGCCAATGCTTCGTAACCTGTTGGTATCCTCCCTCTCCTCGTAACAAGGAGGTTTTGGGTTCAACTCACATGAATATGATTGTGAAACTCTTAATTTGTAGTCCACTTTAATCGCGGTTCTGGTTAATCAACCTGTATTGAGATAATTGTGTATTTATATTTGTATAAAAAACTTTCTATTGTATGAAACAAAATGTGTAACGTAATTATCAATTTGTATAAAAAAGGAAATACCCATTCCTCTTCTCAATTTGTAGCTTTGTCCAATTGCTACCAGTTATTTGAATCTAATCATTCTATCGCATTTCTCTTTCTTTCTTTCTTTCTTTTTTTTTTTTGTGTAATTTCTCACCAGTTATCTTTCTTTGTGCTTTTATATGTAAATTCTTATTTACTACCCATATATATAAAACTCTCTTCCACCATCCGGTCAAATATATTCGTCTTTCTTTTTCTTTTCCCTATTTACTTTTTATATTCACATTTGAACTTTTAATTAGATTTTAAATCAAGGTTCACTCTTTAAACAAATTCATAATTTATGTACTATTTACGTTAATTACTAAAATCTTTTCTCTTTGATCTAAATTTTACGTTAATTATCTAATATCTAGTATTTGTAAAAAAAACATAAACTAATATAATATTAGCTACCCATTTAATTGATCATTTCCTTATGCATGTGTATGTGTGTATATATATATAACTTTCTTATATGATTACAATTGCACAAACTGCATGCTATAATATTAAATATATTATTGTAAAACATAATCATGTACATTTATATATAATATTCACTTAATTTCTTATTCCTACACGTTGTGCTGGTCTATGTAGTTGTCTTTCTCTAAATCTAATCACAATTTTGCCATTTTAGCCTCTTCTTATTTAATATTTTAATTTAGTAGATCCAATCTGATTGTTGAGAACTACTTGAAAGGCCCGCATTACATTTCAGCAAATTCTATTTATGATAGTCAACTACCTCAACTATTTACATTTATTAGAACTAATTAAATATACTATTGCACACGTATTAAATGTACGCAGAACAACGACAAATATTTGACTATTCGGTAATTAGCATATCTATAGTATCTATAGTATATAAGTAAAATGGAGGAAGTCCATCCGTTAATGCATAATTAATATGTAATTAATGCAATTAATTTGTTTTTTTTTTCCCAACTTTGCACCATAATTACACCATTTGACTTATTTATTGAGTTTATATATATATAATGGAAGAAGTGAAAGTATTAATGCACCTTCTTTTTTTTATAATTAATTAGGCAATAAATAACACACTTAATACCATTCTTTAATAAATAATATAATTATAATTATTATATATACTTACTATATAGTGTTATGGAGGAAGTAGATACATTAATTATTTTTCTTATATTTTTAATTGTAGTAACATTAATTACTTATTAATTGATTTTTTATATTCTTAATGCATAATAAAATAATAATAATTATTATAATATTGGAAGTAGCATCATTTTTTATACTATTTTTTTTAAAATGTGTTAAATTAATAGTCTTATTTTTAGTTTGTCATAGCAAATGAGTTGTATTATCAACCATTAATTAGATTGAAATTAATATTTTCTTGAAAATAATAAAGTAAAAGTTGCCAAATTAATTTTAAACGGAGGCAATATATATTTTATTCTCCTACACAACATATTAAAACCAATTATTTGTCAAACTTATTAAGTCAAACTCTACTAAAATTGCATATTTATCAAACACCCGTGCATCGCACGGGTTGTTAGCTAGTATTTCACTAAGCTTGTATCCTAACACCATTAATTATTTGAAAAATCATGTCTTAGTTCACACATGAAGTGCACACATATATATATAGAAAGGAAAAGTTAAAGAATAGATGTTGCTCAAGAGTGGAGAGTTATTAATTAGTCTAGAAGGGAATATGTGAAACATCAATTTTAACATTAATAATTATTATTAGGTGACCAAAAACTTGCTTTAAATTCAATAGTAGGCATGGGAATAGACTTTAAAACAACCCGGCCGCAGGCCATTTCTCTCTCCAAAAGATTTAATTTTCCTACATAAAAAAGAAAAGAAAAAAGAAAAACAATATTAATTAATTGACTAAATAAAACATATCTACTCACACCCTCTGTAATTTATTAATTTGTTCAAATTAAAAACAAATAGACGAAATATTCAAAAACTTTCATTAAAATTCAGCATTTAAGAGATACAATAATTTAAGTTTATTTTTACGTACGATATTTTACTATTTTGCATAATTCGGACAAGCGTAAAGAAATTTCAAGTTAAGAGAGCAATCTATTTAAGCTTGGAATCGATGAATTTAAAATATATATATATATATATATATATGGTACAAATTATGTCCAAAGAGATTCGCACAATGATCCAGAAGTACTACAATTGACGAAGAAGTTTGAATTATTCTGAAAATTTAGTGAACCAACGCCGAAGTTTTCCACAAGGCAATTTTGTGGTGGCGATGGTTGCGGAGACTCCGTCTTTTCCATGCAAATCAATGACATAAGATTAGACTGTTGGCATTGTATATTGACTAGCTCGGCTTTTGCCTTTGCTAATTGTGCCTGAAGGTTATTAACTTGCTCTTGAAGTTGGCAAACTACCCCTGCACATCCATAAACAGGGTCTCTTAGTCTCGCATTAGCCTCGTAAACCATGCTATTCACTGCATCTGCTTTCTGAGACTCCGGTAATTCCTGACAAATCAAATTAACCACGTTTATTATTAAAATTTTAAATGTATGAAATTTAAACAAGAAAAAAAAATCCCTTACTTTATTTATGCATCTTAGATCAAGAAAATGTGTTTCATCTCAAATATCTGTCACTAAAAGTGCACATTCTTTTTGTTGCACAAATATTTTGTCAATAATTGAACAGTTTGTTGCAAAAATTTCTTTTTGACTAATTGAACATTTTGTTGTATTAATGAGCTAAATAAACATTGATATTAGCATACAATGCTACTACGTATGGATTTCAACTGTCGTGTAAAATTGTGTCAAACATTTAATTGTTTTTGAATTGTCTATTTTGTCCCTATAATTTTCGATTTTAATAAAAAAAAATATTTGTGCAGCATGTTTGAAACTTAAATGCTAAGTTACCCACTTACCAATTATCATTTTTGTCTTATCTTTTTAATTTAAATTAGATTATGAATTAGGTATATATATACCTGCAAGAACTTGATAATGTTGCTTGCACCAAAGACGCGATGAGCAGTGGTGAACTTGATTGGGTCATTGGGTGGAAAATAGGGTGCCAATACACATGTATCCGGACATCTCCGCCGTAGGATCTTGCAAGCTGCACATGGGCTAATAACAACCGTTGGATTAGAATGATAATGAGGAGGAGAAGGTGAACGAGATAGTGGAGGTGATGTTGAAGTAATTGTTGCTGTCTCACTTTTGCACTCCATTATATTTCAGCTAAATTATAATTATAATACTAAAAAATATATAATTAGAGAGAGAGAGTGTGGTGGAATTGTTCCAAGAGGTGAGAGTGTATATATAGGGGAAAATGTAGCCCCCGAGGAAACGGGAGGAAGGATGACGTGTCTCCGCTCTTCAAATTTATTATTAATTTTCTCAATTTTTTTTTTGTTTTGTTTTATTTTATTCTATGTTGGTTGGGCTTAGGATACCTTTTGTCTACGTCGTGTGAAAAATCCGACAAGGTTTAGAGACTTTTTCTTTTTTCTTTTATGAAAAAGACCTGCGCTTGTTTCAAAAAAAAATTAATAAAAAAAAAGACCTGCTCTTTTATTAAAATATCTTTCTCTGTCAAGTAAATAGTCTTTTTTTTATATTTTATTTAAGATGTTAAATTAATGGTCGCATTTCTTGATAAAATATTAAGTTGTATCATTAATTGTATTATATTAAAAAAATTATTTTCTATAATTTTTATCAAAAATTAAGAGTTTATATATGTTTGACATGTTTCACATTTTTAAGAATCAATCAATGTTAACATAATTGATGGCAGGAAACAAAACTCGTAAAATATCGTGAGATTTAATATATTAATTATGTTCAAGAAAATGATAGTAAAATCTTAATATAAGATGTCTTAAAAAAAATTTATTTTGAAATATAGCTAGGATATCAAATTTAGAGTGAGGATATATATTCTTTATTTTTTTTTTAAGGAAAAAAATTAATGTAAGTGAAGAAATATTACTCCAGTTGAAATTAAATGAAGACATGTCACATGAGTACATGACCTAATTTAAATCTTAGTTACTCGATCTCATTAGTGAAAGAGAATAAAGTAAAGTATAACATGCAATAGAGTGATGAATCTGGATTATCACCCTTAACCACTTAGATGGGACCGGTGCAATCTTTCTACACCCCTAACCACGCCCAAAAGGTCAATAATGGTGGGCCAGGTGGGTTTAATACATAGTCAACTCGTTTGGCACATGCACTTAGAAAAACACATCCAACCTTATAATTAGTCTCTCTAGCCTAGCTCTCAGCTTGCTCTTAATAGACTCACATTCCCATTTTCATCTTCTTCTTCTTCTCTCTCTCTCTCTCTCTCTCTCTCTCTCTCTCTTTTTAATGTATATATACTTTTTTAATTTTTAATATTAGTGTTACGAATTTTTATTCAAAACTCGAAATAATGTTAATATAGAGTAGAGATTACAAAAACTCGAAGTCTCCTCCATCTAAAAAACAAAATTAACTATAATTTAACAAAGTCAAATGATAAACATTATTATTATTTTTTTAAATAAAGGGAGGTCTAAGTCTCTCCCTTAATCCTACAAATAAAGAAAAACCCTCCCTCCCACCCCATGAGTCGAACCCTTGACCTCAAGATAAGAGTGGAAATTACTTTCACAACACGTGCAAAAGAGAGAACATTTCAATTAAAATAATAAGCGAGATATTTTTTTAACATCATCAACAACCGTTGTTTATGAAATATGTTTACACGGTCCACTAACATCATCAACAACCGTTGTTTATGAAATATGTTTACACGGTCCATAATCTTACCTCATTTTTTCCTACCACGTTTTTCAAGCTTCCGAAGAATTCGCTCCCTTATATTCAATTGCTCTCTGTAGGTTGTGTGATGAGATAGCAAGACAGGGCTATATAATGGTGGTGTTTCGCATAATTCATAGGGCCCAGAACTTCAAGTCTCAAAAATTTATCATTGTCATAATGAAGAATTTATTGTCATAAGCATTCCTTTCAAAAATGAAATACTAACAAACAAAACTTAGAATAAAATAAAATTATGTCCTTGAGCTTGAAACTTTTTGAATCCGGTTGAAGTCCTTTTTGTAAAAAAACTTATGATCTCTTTACACAAATATTGTTAGTGTAACTCATATATATTCTTATTGTAATTCGATCAAAAATACTACTACACAAATACAGTATTGTCAATGTAATCCGCATATATGTACTGGGAATATAATTTTGTACAAATTAAGTTGTGCAACTCCATACTTGTATGTGGAGAGCAGATTTAATGGATTGGAGATGGGGGAGATGGAGGTGCCAAGGCTTAAACTTTGTATCTCTTAGAGAACTAAGCTTTGATACCATGTTAAGCACTATCTTTTCCAAAAATTTAAGCTGTTAGAAAAAGGAACCGCAATGAATATCATATTTAACAATTATTACTGATGTTATAGTAAATCATGAATATATGGTGGCATGTGCTTGGTTAATTACAATCATCAATTGATCTTGACAGGATCAATTGATCAGCAACTATTGTTTACAACTTGCAGAGCACATATATCCTTGTTGGATCTTTGCAATTGCTCTCTGTTTCTCGATCATAGTTGGCATTACCGTTGGCCTCTTAATTGGAGTATATTTTTCACGATTTTGCCTTTAACTATGTTGTGTTTTGCCTTTGTTTTTTTCACTATAATAAATATCGTAAGCTGAGACGTAATTCTTAAAATCTTTTACGTTTAGATTACATCCTTCAAATTTTTACCCTGAGAGACGTTAGGTAAAAAGCGTCAAAAACTTACCAATTGCTAAGAAACTGCCAATGGAGTTAAAAAAACGAGGGGAAAAAGAGTGTTCTGAAACATTCTTTGTAAGATAATTTAGTTTATTTTAGTCAGCATTAAATATTCAAATAAAATTCTACAAATAGTTAGTGGGTAGAATTTAAAATTATTTATTTATCCATTTTAGCATATAAAAGTTTATTATTTCCATACCCACCCATTATATTACATTATCTTATATTCATATGGTCCTAACGAATAACTTTTGAGTACTTTTAAAACCCTAACATAAAATATATGACTCTTTTTTTTGTATAATTATACTTGCATGTTTTCAATCTTAATTTGTGGTGATTTTACGCTTAAAACTACCAAAAGATGTGGCGATTTTAACCTTAAAATCATCAGAGTCGGTGATGTTTTTAAGTTGACCAAAATTTTGTACCCCTTCTCACATTTTTTGAACTAAAATGACTGAATAAAATTTGGGTAGCTTAAAAACGCCAATCAAAGTGGCGTTTTTAAGGTTAAAATTGCTACTCCTTCTAGTGTTTTTAAAAGAACTATATTTACTAATTTTAGTTGAAAAGTAACTTATATTAGTACTAATTAAGATTGAAAAGAAGAATAATTATATAAAAAAAAAGAGTCTAGAATATATGCTTTCTAACTTGAAGTGGTTGGAATTGTTTCATTTTCTTTTCACATGCATTTCCACCCCAATTTAATTCTCATTCTTTCTCCTAAGCAGTCTTTTGCGCGTGGACCTACTTAAAGGGAAAAACAAATATAAAACCCAGTCTATTTCTTTGTTTACTTAATTAGTGACTAATTCATCACTCCAATTAAGAAACAAAACAAAAAATATAAATATATATAAATCAAAGCACCAATTAGCAAATTTATTTAATTTTATTTCCTTCGTTGCATGATTTATTAAGAGTCAATCTGGTTATCATCTAATTTATAAATTAATTGAACAATTTAAAATTACTTAATTCATGAATTATTTAATTTGAGTGATTGGTTGCAAAAATAAATTAGTATATAAAATCATAAATTTAAATATCTAAAATATTAAATTAGAAAACCTAAAGATATGGTACGTTGAAATCACATAACTTATAACTATCATATACGTTCCCACGGAAAAAATTACACCACAAATTTTTTTTTTGTTAAATAAAAACTTTTACAATAAAATAATTTTAAACGAGATAATTTACACAATCAAACGGGTTCTAATAAAATTTAAATTAAACTGGCTATCATTGTATGTTTGAAATCTCTCGATCGGTAAAGACTCATGACATTGTTTCCCCATATATAGTTTATGCACATGATTCAAGGTGTAACAACTCAAAATAATTAAAACTCTTGGCCCAATGGTACAAAGCTGTCATTGGGACAACTTTTGGTTGACTTGGAGTTTCTAAGATCGATTCTCAGCGTTGTCAAAATAATGTTTGGCCAGTAGCAGTTACGCACTGCGAGCGGGGATTAGTCGAGGTGCGCAAAAACTAGCCGGAGGAACCAAAAAAATCTCAAAAATTATATATTTCTTTTGTATTATTCGAAATGACTGGTGGTGTATTTAATGGTCATGTTTAATTATAGGACTAGAACATGGGTATATACGATGCATGTATAAAATTATATTTAATAATTTCTTAAATTGTATCTAATATCTTTTCTGCATCTAACAACTTTTCTTTTTAACGCGGCATTTTTTATTTTAAGGGTCTACACTGAAAGCGCCACTTACCAAATTATCCTACTCCAATCAAATCATCGTACTAAAATTGTATTAGTGATTAATTGAATTTATGATCAGACATTATAAATTGTTTAAACTATGTTTATTATTCATACGGTGTTATTGGAAAAGGGACAAGGCACACTGTCAACTCGTTTGAAACGAAGGCAAAAGGCTCTATCTTCGTTTTGGTCTATTAAAAGTCTGGATACGCTAGTTGAGTTAGGTTCGGCTTGACCAACTTTCATACAATATTGTAGATAAATATTGTTAAATATTATACAAGATAGAAATAAAGAAGTGAACAATTATATTAATGCTTCAAGATCCCAAATGGGTTACATTGTTAAGCTTCACATATCCTTTACAATGGGGAAAGGCCCTATATATATACAAGGCAAGAGGCTAAAGAACATAACATAATTACATGGCAAATGATGAAAGAAAACAACATAATTGCATTACACCTCAAAAGAACATGGAAGAACATGGAGAGGGAATATACACATCAAAAGAACATGGAGAGGATATATTCTTTTAACACCCCCCCTCAAGCTGAAGGAGGCTCTTAGGGATCCGAAGCTTGGATACGAGAAAATGGAATTTGGTTTTGGTTGTTTGACATGTTTGATTTGACCGGCAGACGGAACGGCGGTAACTGGAGCCGACTGAACGGCGAGGTCCGGTGTAGAATTTTCGGAGGAAATAAAAACTTGATCTGGATACGCGAGCAGTACGTATAACAGTAACAAGAAATTGAATCAGAATACTTGGAGGTGCGGCGAAAGGCGACCCGCCGAAAATATTAAATTGAAGAGATTGAATATATATAGATATGTTTTTTTTTTTTTTTTTTTTTTTTGGAGAGGTGGAAGAGTAGCAGTGGTGCTAGTAGTCAATGATGGCCCTTTCTTTGGTTTTGGTTTTAGAGAGATAAACTGAAGTTTCGATATGAGAGGCGAGAGGTTTCCGAGGGTGTTGGCGGTGCGGAAGGAAGGGAACACACATTATTGAGATAAAAAATAGAAAGGCGATGGATTCTGAGAATCATCAGCACCAAAATTCAAGATATCAGTGAAGTTAGAAGCAGAGAGCGAATTGTATCATATATCTTCTAAGGTAGTCCAATCCGGAGTCATTAATCCGGCAACCTCCGCAACAGAACTAATTTGAGGAGACCCCTTTGAGAAACCATCCAAAGCAACTTGGTAATCTGACAGAGTCGGATATGCCGGCATATCCACTACTATCAGAGGATCCCCGTGTTCTGAAAGATTCACGGTCGGTAGATGGATATCAGGGGTTGATGAGAGGAGCTTTAAAAAACTTTTGTAGTGAGGATGCTCCAACAAATCTTCCTGGGTCGGAAGAACCCCAGGTTCTAGAGGATTCTCTGAAGGGTCAGATGGAGAAGCGAAGGAGCCTGGTGGGTGAGCAAGGGAGTCGGATGGATTGGCCCTTGAGGAACTTGCAGGAGGGTTAAAGGAGCCAGGTGGAGAGGCAAAGGAGCCGGATGGGTGAGTAAAGGAGCCGGATGGGTAGGCAAATGACCTGGAGGCTGGAGATTTCTCCGGCAGTTTTCCGGTCGAACGGTGGCGGCGTTGACCAGAGCCGGATGGAGAAGCGAAGGAGCCTGGTGGGTGAGCAAGGGAGTCGGATGGATTGGCCCTTGAGGAACTTGCAGGAGGGACAAAGGAAAATGACGAATTAACCCTGGGAGAGCCTGGTGGGTGAGCAAGGGAGTCGGATGGATTGGCCCTTGAGGAACTTGCAGGAGGGTTAAAGGAGCCAGGTGGAGAGGCAAAGGAGCCGGATGGGTGAGTAAAGGAGCCGGATGGGTAGGCAAATGACCTGGAGGCTGGAGATTTCTCCGGCAGTTTTCCGGTCGAACGTTGGCGGCGTCGACCAGAGCCGGATGGAGAAGCGAAGGAGCCTGGTGGGTGAGCAAGGGAGTCGGATGGATTGGCCCTTGAGGAACTTGCAGGAGGGACAAAGGAAAATGACGGATTAACCCTGGGAGACTCGCTGTCCAGTCGAGCCTCCAACGCCGTCATTCGTGACTGCAGAGCCTCAAGCTTTTGATCAAGAGAGGTAAGGAGGGCAGCGCATCCACCAGCAGGATTTAGGATTCTTGCCTTAGCTTCAAAGAGAAATGAATCGAGAGTTTCACGATGTTTGTGATCCGGTACGTGTTGTAAAAAGAATTCAACACTTTTTACCCGAAAACGGAAAAGATTGTGTGATAATCTCGACGATGATACGCATTTGGAAAGATTTTAACTGATTCACAAGATGGAGGACAAGCTCTGCGGCGAAAAGAGCAGGCAGGACATGGAGTACCTCGCTGGCGGATGCTGATCGACATGGCTGTTTGTAAGGGATGGAGATAGAGAATGGAGAAAAAGAGATTTGAGGAGGGTATTTTCTGGGATTTTTAGGAGGATGAGCTCCGATGAGAGAGATTGGGCTTGAGACTTAAAGCCCTGGACAGAGTTTGAAAAACTTTCGAGGATTTCGAAATCGGAAAACCTTTTGAGTATTTCGAAGCTGGAAACTTTAAAAGGAAACTGGCGTTCGGCTAGGTGTGGCCTTGACATGACTTCAAGAGGAAATGTCACGCGTGGAACCCAACAGAACCTCTTGAAAAACTCTACTTTTACAATTTTACTCCTCTTTTTTTTTTTTTTTTTTTGAATAAAAAGTAATTTCCCCTAAAGCACCGATTTTAGTGCTTGCAGCAGTAGCACACACATAATTAAAGTTGGTCGTTACTTTTTCTTTAAACTAACACCAAACACAGTCAAAAAAGCACCGATTTAAATGCTATAGCCCCGACCTACATAATTAATGCTGATTGTTGCTTTTTTTTTTTTTTTTTTGAGCATTTTGAAAAGATGTCGGCAGTTGATGATGGCAGTGATTTTTTTTTTTTTTTTTTTTTTTTTTTTTTTGGGCGAGGGTTTGGAGTTTACGGAATTTGCGGGTTGTCGGTTATGGTATAGATTAGGAGTGGGCAATTGGCGGGTGGGAATTGAATTGGTGGGACCTGAAGAAGAACCAAGAACTCAGCCTTGGCCCTTGAATTTTCCAGAAGAAGAAGATGTGAAAGGATTGACTGAGGAAATGGACGGTGTTGCTTGGGATTGACGGAGGAGAGAATTGGGAAGTTGAACGAGTGGATGAGTGGTGCAATGAGATCAACGGCTCTTGATGTTAGAATAGGAAAATAAGAAAGTTTAGGGGCTAGAATAGAAATATCAGAAAGTACAGGGGTGAAATTGTAAATATATCTGACGGTGTCTGGAATATTCCGTCAAGTCTGACGGCGTCTGGAATATTCCGTCAAGTCTGACGGCAAGTAAACGGCAGTTAACGGCTGACTGGATGCCACGTGGCGCTGACTGGATGCCACGTGGCGCTGACTGGATGTCACGTGGCGGACACGTGGCGCTGACTGGATGCCACGTGGCGCTGACTGGATGTCACGTGGCGGACACGTGGCGCTGACTGGATGCCACGTGGCGCTGGCGTGGCTGACACGTGGCGCTTGTGTGTCAATGATGTGGCAGTTGCAGTTTGTAAGGAAATAGAGGAAAAATAAAATGCTATTAGTAGGAATCGAACCTTGCACTAAGCTGTGGTTACTTGATGGTCTTGCCAGCCAGGCTGAATGCTTCAATAATAATTATTTGGATGTGGTTTTATTTGAACAGGTTTGCTGCGTAAAGTCTGATTCGAGTAGTGTTTGGAGGCGTATTTGATTTGTTTGATAATGGTGATAGGTGTGGTGGCTTGGTGGCGAGGTTTGTGTGGTGGCTGGTGGTTGGTGGCGAGGTCGTGGTGGCTAGTGGCGAGATTGTGGTGGCTGGGCTAATGGTTTCCCTCTGATACCATGTTAAATATTATACAAGATAGAAATAAAGAAGTGAACAATTATATTAATGCTTCAAGATCCCAAATGGGTTACATTGTTAAGCTTCACATATCCTTTACAATGGGGAAAGGCCCTATATATATACAAGGCAAGAGGCTAAAGAACATAACATAATTACATGGCAAATGATGAAAGAAAACAACATAATTGCATTACACCTCAAAAGAACATGGAAGAACATGGAGAGGGAATATACACATCAAAAGAACATGGAGAGGATATATTCTTTTAACAAATATATATATATATATATAATCCCGTTTTAAAGAGGACGGTCTTCAGTATAAATAAATTAGTTATTCGTCAAATAATTTTATATTTTTTTATAAAAATAACATATACTTAGTTTTTTCTGCAATAAATATAAATTTCAAAGAGATTTTGCACATTTTTTAGCAGTTGAGGGGCCATTTCATTGATACTACATGTTTAAACAGCTTAATCATACTTTATTATAAAAATAACAGATATATTTCCATAAATAAGTTTCAAAGATATGCTCTAATAGATGTATCTATAAGCATATGATTCAAAAGATATGAAATTGGTATATAGATTTACATAAATAAATTTTGATGTTGCAAATTAGTAACATAATTCACCCTACCAGCCACGAGCTGACACATGGCCGTCTACGTCAGCTCTGTTCAAGTATTATAGGGAGATAGGAGTTCTTTATGGCTTGGTATCTAATCCAAGAATTGATTGTACATAACAAATAACGGAGCTCGAATGTTAGAGCTCTTTCAGTGAGCTTTGGAGCTCTCTCTCTCCTAACTGCTCTGTTAGAGTGGTTGAAAGAAGTATGGGCGACTGTCGCCTCCTCTGTTGACGGCATAGAACCTCCTTCACCTTCATTAAATGCATACCAACTGCATTTAATGCACCGGAATCCATGAAAAATAAAGGTTAGGGATGGTGATGATCAAGGCATGGTCTCGGACCTGCTGTAGGGGCTCTCTAATACGTTTCCTCTCAGTCATATATATAGAAGAAACATTTATTTATCTCAATAACTCAATTGAATAACTGAACAGCAACCAAAAGAGATATAGAGAAATAGAATTACAGAGCACACGTTAGAGCTCCTGATATAGGGAAGTAGAACTCATGTAACTCAAGTATACTATCATTGTAACATTGTGAGGATAGACAAGCCAAAGAGACTTTGGTGAGTTTGTAACGACTACTCAGTTATTTCAATACAAAGCAAACCGATCTCCTAACTCTATTCCATAGAGTAAGACTAACTCATATTTTCATATAAGGCCAACTCCCTCTATACATCTTTGACTCTTTTAACTTGTTTCATTTATCATCCTAATCATTTAATCCTAATCATTTGACTATTTGGTTTAAACTACCCTTCTAGTTTTACACACCAATAGTTTGGCGCCTGATAAGTGCCCAAAATTGTTATTTTAATTTGCAAATAATATTTTGTTAGAATATAATTAATGCTTAAATTATGGAGGAATAATATTTATTTTGTCTTTTTGTAGGGAAGAAGATAATTATGATAAAAAGTCTAAAAAGGTGGAAGAAATCAATTAAATATCAGAAATGAAGATAAAGAAGAAAGAATACTCCAATTCAATATTCTTTCCTAATTCGACTACAACTCATTTTTCTCTCTCTTAATTAGAATTCTAATTGAACTTAAAGTTGTTATTTCTTCTACAATTCTAATTTCCTAAATCTTTTAAACATCTATCTCTCATTCCTATATATGATCCATTCTCTACACCTAAAAATATAGAAGAAAAAGATAGAAAAAATATATATAGAAAATAGATAGAGATATATAGATATTATTAGAAAGTTCTAGAGAGTGAAAATCCTCCATACTAGTTACCGTGCGGCCGAAGTATTGAAGGAGAAGAAATGGACAGCGTAAAGCCGTGCGGTACACACCAGTTCGAGCATCATAAACAGGGACGCTTTCTAGCTTTCTAATTTTTTATAGTTTGTATTCAAGTACTTTAAGTTTAATTTTAATGATGAATTATTATTTTGTTTTAATGTGTACTTTATTTAATATGCTTGGCTAAATTCTCTCCCAAAGGGGAAGGATGAAACCGCCATGGATATAATGTGTTTAATTTAATTCTAATTGATTTTTAATTATTCGTCCTGAATTAAAATATATTTTGAAATTAGCATTATTATAACGTGCATTTTCTTTCTAGTGCTTTAATTGTTTTTAAAATAAAAGAATGATCTCTTGTGATCACCAATTTGGGGATACAGGCGATGCTTTAATTTAATTCTAATTGTTTTAAAGAAAGAATTATGGTGATTTTGAATTTGTTTATATAGTAAGGATGAATATTAAAAATATAATTAGATACTTTTCTGTTTATATCCATGGTGGTGGATTCTCTTTCCTTGTGATTTCTTATTATTGATTACTTGCTTGATTTAATTTAATTTAATTAGTTTAGTTTAGTTTTTAATTTCTTAGTTTAGATCATTTCAAAATCAAAATTTAAAAATTGTTTTAATCTAGATTCTTAAAATATTGGATTTCGACAAACTCGCATACTTTTAAGGTATTAACTTGGATTTGGTTTGACTTCTACTTATTCGATATACTAATTTAATAATTTTACATAAAGTAGGGTTTTTATTGCATTTAAGTGCAGAATTAAGCAACGACAAATTAATTCTAAAAATTTCCCTTAAATCATCGTCGTCTGTGTTAAAGACACTTTTTCAAGTCACAAACACTCTCTTTCAAACAAAAAAAACACCATGTCTTTAGGACACACTTAACCAGACCCATTGTTGGCACTACAAGAACAATAAGCCGCCATTTAGGTCCAAATCGATAGGCTCATGGCCTAGAGAGAGACACCCTTAGCCAACTCGAGAGACGGGTTAGCCTTAGCCTCTACGTTTGTGGCTACTCTCCTAGTTCCGTCGCGAGTCCCAACTAGGCAAAGGCTTGAAGACCGTCGCAGAAAATCTATGGGGAGCTGCAGCAAGACCAATGAGTTCGAATATGATCAATCTAGCTCTATGAAAGAGTCTTCCTTTGAGGAGGTTTCAGCTACACTTCCTTCCCCACCAGTGAGAAATCCACTGATGAATGTGATCCATAAGGGACGCTTTGAGAGAGCATCTCGGCACCAAAGCCAAAGTAGAGGAGCTCAACCTCCGCACCCTCTAGCTCAATAACCTGAATGGAAAGAGGATGCTATACCTCGAGGGTCTGTATTTGATAGAATATCTCACAAGGGATCTGTGGAAGAAGTGAAAAAAATGCTCATGTCAAAAATGAAAGCCCAAATAGCCGAAATAATGAAGACTATGGGCCATTTAGGAGGAAGCTCGGCTGCAGCTCTAGTGAGAGACTTTAAATCTCGATTCACATAGACATTTAGAGTTGCTAAGTACCAGAAAAGTTCAAGCTCCCGATACTGGAGTCATACGACGGAACCACTGATCAACCCACTAGACCACTGACAGTAGTATGGAAATATAATAGGCTTCAGAATGTCCCCGATCGTGGCATCATATGTAGAGCCTTTATCACAACTTTCAAAAAGGCAGCCCAAATATGGTGCAACAGCTTTCTCCCTTGATCGATCCAGAGCTTACAAGAGCTTGGAACTAGGTTCATCTTCTATTTCCTTAGAACAGGAAACCAGTCCAAGCCTTCCACATACCTCTTCACTATCAAACAAAGGAAATCAGAAAGTCTAAAGAAATATGATTGCCAATTCAATCAGGAGAGCCTTACGATCACAAACCTCAAAGAGGGGTAGTAGTAGTAGCCTTTATAGAAAGGGTGAGCTCCCCTTACTACCTAATGATTTTGGCGAGAGTGGTTCCTAAAACAATGTTCGAGCTCCTGGACGAAGTCAACAAGTAGATTGGCGTGGAAGAAGCTTTACAGGGTTGTGATCTATCAAGTCTATCAGCTTTCCTGCTCTCCTCCAAGCGGTAAAGGGGACACAGTCCACCCCTGAGGCCAAGAGAGAGAGGGCAACAAGGAATCAAACAAGTCTGAACCAAGCTAAGGCAGAGATTGCCAGTAGTTCACTCTTTTGACAGCTCCCTTGGGCAAAGTTTATGCCCAATTAGAGCCAGGGCAGCTCTCAGAGTCCTGAAAAATGAAAACTTCAAAAAAGAAGAGGGATACAACAAAATATTTCCAGTACCACAAAGATCATGGCCATGAGACCGATGACTGATGGAAGTTAAAAAAGGAAATCGAGAAACTAATCCAGAGGGGACAGCTCCATCAGCATGTGGAAAAAAAAAGTTCCCCCGAAAACTAAAGGAAAAGAATACACTAATGAGATCTACATAATCAAGGGGGGTTCGTCTTTCTCGAGTAATAGCAACAGGAAACAGGTCCAGGAAGGCCTACATCAGATAGGCCAAGTCTTTGAGCTCAGAGGCAAAATTCCTTAGTTTTAGGCCTACTAAGATGGTGGTATAATGTTGCATATATCACTTTCACAGACGAAGACATGAGTGGAGTAGAATTCCCACATGATGATCCTCTAGTGGTAACAATTATGGTAGGCAGCCACAATGTCTATCGAATCCTCATAGATACTGGAGCCACCTCAATCCTCATGCATTACAGCGCTTTCAAAGCCATGGGCCTCACCACCGAGCACCTGACCCCATCAACGGCACCACTGATCGATTTTTTTAGAGAGAAAAATAAATTCCTGGGAACCATAAAGATCGCTGTGACTCTGGGAACAGCTCCAAAGCAGGTTACCACTATTGCAGAGTTCTTAATAATAGACAAAGCCCCCCACTATAATGCTATCCTAGGCAGGGGCACTCTTGATGAGATCAAAGCTATCATTTCGACTTGCAGTTTAACTATAAGGTTCTTAACCCCTTATAGAGTTAGGGAGGTCAGAGGAAACCAAGTTGCCAGATACTGTTACTTCAGAGCTCTTAAGGAAGTCAGGACCACCGATATCGCTGTTGTTGAGCTCAAAGCAGCGAGCGTAAAAGAATTGGTTAACATAGAAAGGCCTAATGATTCAGAAAGGTAGGAGATTGATAGTCTGGACCCTCAAGATAAAGAAAACAAGCTCAAAGGCAAGCTAGTGGAGGACTTAAAGGATATACTCTTGAAACCCCTAAAGCCTAGTAGGGTATTGAAGATTAGTAATAAACTCAGTTCAAAAGTCAATGAGGAGCTCTCCCAATACTTACGAGTTAAAGTGATGTTTTTGCTTGGTCCCATGACGACATGAAAGGAATAAATCCAAAATTATGATGCACTGTCTTAATGTTGACCCAACCTTTAAGCCATAAGGCAAAAAAAAGAGAAACTTTGCAATAAAGATGAACTTGGCTGCTAAAGAAGAGGTTCAAAAACTCCTTAAAGCTGGTTTTATTCGGAAAGTCCACTACCCAAAGTGGCTTTCCAATATTGTGCTCGTGAAAAAGCACAATGAGAAATGTAGAATGTGCGTGGACTTCAAAGACCTCAATAAGAGCTGCCCAAAAGACAATTTCCTACTCCTATAGAGTGACTAGCTCATAAATGCAAACACTAGCCACGAGATGCTAAGCTTCATGGACGCCTACTCTGGCTATAATCAGATTAGGATGGTCCCTGAAGACGAAGAAAATACATTATTTATCACTAATGAGGGCACATACTGCTATAAGGTCATGCTATTTGGCCTAAGGAATGCAGGAGCTACCTCCTACCAAAGGGTCATGAGCACATTGTTTAAGGACCAGATAGGCAAAAATATAAAAGTCTACGTTGATGACATGCTAGTCAAAAGCCTCAAGGTCTCCAGCCATGTAGCAGACCTCAATAAAGCCTTTGCCATACTTAGGCAGAATTGTATGTCCCTCAATCTAGCGAAGTGTGCTTTTAGAGTAAAACGAGGAAAATTCATGGGGGTTCATGGGAACACAATGGGGAATTAAAGCTAACCCCGAAAAAATACAAGCTCTGATCAATATGAGGTCTTCGACTAAGCCAAAAGAGGTACAGAGTTTGGCCGAGAGGGTGGCAGTTCTGAACAGGTTTATTTCCAAGACAACAAACAAGTGCCACCCCTTCTTCAAAGCCCTCAAAAAGGCTTTTGAATAGACAGAAGAATGTGAGCTCACCTTTCAGCAATTCAAGAAGTACCTAGGAGCTCTTCCTTTTCTTAGCTCACCAAAGAAGGAGGAAATTATGAGCTTGTACTTAGAAGTATCACGCACAACGGTTAGTTCAGCTCTAATGAAAAACGAAAGCACACTAGCAGTCTATTACACAAGCATAGCTCTGCACGCCGCCAAGCTGAATTGTCCATGGTTGAAGAAACTAGCTTACGCCCTCCTTATCACTTCTAAGAAATTGAGACCCTACTTTCAGGCCCATACCATTGATCTGCTCATGGACTAGTCATTATAAAGGGTCTTTGACAAACTAGAACAATCGGGAAGGTTGGTCATTTGGGCCGTTGAGCTCGGGCAGTTTATGATAAACTACAAGCCTCGAGTTTCGATAAGGGCCAAGCCGTAGTAGACTTCATCGTAGAATTCACTTACACTGAAGAGCAGGTTCCTTAGCAAGTAGAACTACTGCCACCTGTGGACCTAGGCACCTCGGGCCCCACCACTTCAATAAACTTGCAGCCAAAAATTCCTATATGGATACTTCATGTGGATGGAGCTTCCAACTTGTAAGGTTCTTGTGCTGGTTAGTATTGATCACTCCTGAGGCCAAGACCCTAAAGATAGCTTTGAAGCTCCTATTCAAAGCCTCCAACAACGAGGTTGAGTACGAAGCCATCATATCAGGCCTGAGGATAGCTAGTGACTTGGGGGCAAGACATATGGTGGTCTATAATAGTTCTGCAGTCGTGGTTGGCCAAATATTCAGCCACAACATGGCCAAAAAAGATCACATGGTTGCTTATTTGGCTAAGGCTAGAACAACAGCTCAAAGGTACACACACGTAGTCTTTTTCAAGGTCCCACGAGATCAAAATAATAAGGCAGACTGCCTGGCCAAGATTGCTTCATCGTCAGAAGTACCCAGTGGTGTCCACGTAGAGTATCTGGAAAGAAAAACTATTGAGGAACTCATGTAGCTAGAAGTAGCTCCAGTACAGATCTGTAAATATATATCCAACGTGTACGTGGTCATTGAGGCAACTTTGTACAAAAGGGGGTACGTCCTTCCACTCCCGCTCTGCCTACATCCCCACCATGCCAAAACGGCTCTACTAGAAATTCATGAAGGGTTGTATGGAGGACATCCAGCAGCTCGTTCCCTGGCCCTCAAAGTTGGGAGGTAAGGCTACTTTTGGCCTACTATCCTACAACACACCAAGGAGCTAGTAAGAAAATGTGACAAGTGCCAATAGTTCGCCAATCTCCAACAGCTACTAGTAGAGCTAATGACCCCTATCAGCAGCCCTAGCCTTTCTCTCAGTGGGGCATGGACATAGTTAGACCTTTCCCCTTAGGCAAAGGGCAGACGAAGTTTGCAGTCATGGCCATTGATTACTTCACCAAGTGGGCTGAAGCAGAAGGATTGACCACAATCACCACTATGAAGATCCAAAGTTTTGTGTGAAAGAATATCATCTACCACTTTGGTCTCCCAAAGATACTCATCACTGATAATAGGAAGCAGTTTGATTGCGACATCTTCAGAGACTTATGCGAGGGGCATGGAATAGAAAACCATTACAGCTCGCATGTTCATCCTCAGGCCAACGGCCAAGCAGAGGTCACCAACAGAACCTTACTAAGCTTGTTAAAGAAAAGACTTAATGATGCCAAAGAAAATTGGTCTGAAGAGCTCCCATCAATTCTATAGGCTTATAGGACCACTATCAGAGGTCCGATTGGCGAAATTCCATTCTTTATGACCTACGAAATTGAAGCAGTTATTCTAATGGAGATAGGAGTGCCAACATACAGAATCAACCATCATGACCTAGCTCGAAACAACGAAAGCATGCTGGCTAACTTAGACCTCCTTGAAGAAAAAAAGAGCAAGCTCGAATCAAGGAAGAAGCCTATAAAAGGAGCATGGTTAGGAGTTACAACAAAAGGCTCAAGCATAGGAGTATGAATGTAGGTGACTTAGTACTTCGAAAAGTCGTCCTAACTACTAAGATTTCTGAACATGGCAAGCTCGCTGCAAAATAGGAAGGTCCATACGTGGTCACCAAAGTCAGCAAACATGGCACCTACTATCGTAGGACTGTAGACGGCATGGAGCTCATGAGACCATGGAACATGTAACACCTCAAGAAATACTATCCTTGAGATGAAACACTTTGTATTTTTGTAATAGCTATTTCCAAAGAAAAATGTATATGAAATGTTTTGTTTTGGCATTTCATTACTTGTAAAGTACACTCTGTAAAAATCCTCTCACAAAGAGATCAGTTTAGTAAGTGCCCAGCTCACTGAGCACACTTGCATTCTACAAAAATCTTTTCACAAAAAGGTCAATTTAGTAAATGCTCAGCTCGCAAAAGCACGCTTACACTCTGCCAAAACCCTCTCAAAAAGAGGTTGGTTCTACAACTGAAGAGGTATGGTGATAATCGAGAAAATTGTCATAATTTTCCTAAGTCAGAAGGGGGCATGACTCTACTCTAGACCTAGCCAAAAAGTACAAGTTTTTCTTTCAAAACTCCAAAGTCTTTGAAAAAATTTCTATCACCACACAGGTTAGTCACCAAGCATAAAAGATCCTAGTACATGCCTACTGAAAACTGAACAATTCCTCTTACAAAGAGGTTAGCATAGTAACTGTGAGAATCCGGACCCGTGACCCGCGAGGGAAGAATCCCTGTTCTCGGTTTTCTTTGTTTTGAAGGGAAACATGCTTTGTAGAGTCGCCAGTTCGTTTTACGAGAAAACAAACAAAAGATCGTATAGAAGACAATTCGATAATGAACTATCTTTCATACGTTTGAAACCAGAGATTGATTAAAAACTTACTTTGCTAGGGTTCGGGGACTACGTTACGAATTTTTGAAGGTGTTAGGCACCCAATTCGCCCTTTCGGTCTCTTAATGGATCATGTATTTAATTCCTATTTTAGATATCTTGCAAGTAGTTTAAATTATTTCCAAAATAATCCTTTCGGGTGAATTTGATTTAAAACGGTATTTTAGAAATCAGACTCGAGCTTTGCGAGCGCCTACGTATTCATTCGTAGAATGAAATCAGAGTCTCGTAGTTTCACTTGTTTGTAAACTATTTTTGTATTTTTGTTTGTTTTGAAAATGTGTCAAAACGGATTTTTAGATTTCTTGTAAAACTTAAAATAGACTAGTTTAGAAAACAGTGAACTTCTTTACAAGTTATCTAATTTTCTGCATTAAAACTAGTATTTAAATGCGGTATTGAAATTCAAAAAGGTTGTAGAAAGACGTACCTGATGCGCTTGAAGAAGAAATGAGAACCTTACCTTGATTGCCTTGCTTGCTTCTTTCTTTCTCTAAAACTTTCTCTCTCTAGATTTTCTCTCTTTAAAACCTTCTTTCACTAACTTTCTCTCTCTAGAAATTTTCTAAAAAAAAAGACTCTCTAATAATTTTGACAGAATTTCACCTTACTAAATACACTATTGAGTGTTGATGATCCCAAATGAGAGCCCAAGGGTCCTATTTATAGGAAAATTTCTGCCAAAAATGCTCCAAAAGAAGCCAGCCGCAGGGGGTACTGCTAGGGCGTGCGGTTGGGGCGTGCGGCTAGGGCGTGCGGTTAGGGCTTGCGGCTGGAACGTGCGGTTGGGGGCTGCGGCTAGGAGCCAACCGTACGATTGGCAGCCAGCCATACAGTTGGTATGTGCGGTTGGGGGCTGCGGCTGGCTCCCTAAAAAGGCACCGAAATGGTCGTATCAGACTCATAACGAGTCCGAAATTGGAGTATTTCCTATCAGTCTTCTATATGCATGATAACTCAGGATCAAATACAAGATGCTCGTTTTGTAAAAAACCATTGTTCACACAAAAGTCGTGAATTGGGGTGTTCACAGTAACTGACTAGCTCAATACTTACATACTGGGGAGTCCAATTAACATTTGAGAATTCTTAACATACTTTTCCTAAAGTCTAGGGGGCATGACTCTTACAGACTTAACCAAAGTAACAAGAATTCTACTTGTACTGAGAGACCTAACATAACCAGTTTAATGAGCTCAAACAGGTCATTGACCTCTTGTGAATTTGGTAAAGACATCTTTTAAGGCAAAGGGTTTATCTTGCTTAATTTTGCTTAACTTTATTGTATGTTGTGGGGCATTAGAGTACCATAGGGCTCATTCCATTTCACATTATAACTTAGACCAAAAGAAAAAAAACAAAAATTAAAGCAAAATAAGATAAACAAATTTTTAAGCAAAAAATGTTCATTTCATTAATAATAAGGGCAATTACAAAGGTCCTAGAATTTCCATACAAAATAGAAAAAACAAAAAACCTATCAAATCTATTGGCCTCCATCAACCCTTGAAGGGGAAGGTCCGTCTGTCTCCCACTTGGTTAGCACGTCAAGCCTTGATGAGTTGTAGCACTACAAGGGCATCAGACATCTTCTCAACAATTTTGGCCTTTAGTTTTAGAGTCAGGTCTATCTTTGAAGGGACTTCGAGGCTCTCAACATCCTCAGGATTTTGAAGGGCTAGCTCCTTGCACTTGTAGAAACTGGTCACAAATGAATCATATATCTTTAGCAGAGGACCCTCAGAATCGCAGAAGTCCTCCACAGCTTGAGCCCTTATTGTGGACTCTTTCAATTCCTTTAACTCATTCTCTAAATCAGATAGTTGGACGTGCATGGATTTCTGGTGCTGATGAGAAATTGACAGCTCGAGGTCTTTAGTTGTTAGTTGGGCTTGGAGATTCCTCAAAGTGACTTCGGCATTTTCCCTCCTTTTGCGGTCTTTTGAGCCATCTCCAATATGGGCCCAGCTGCATGGAGCTCCCTTCTGGCCTGAATTAACTCGAATTTGAAATCAAATGCCTCTTGTTTCTTGGCCTTATGCTCTTACTCTAGGGTTTTATAGGTAGACTCCATGCAGCTGAACATGTTATTAAAGCCATCCACTTTGCCCTTCAGGCCCTTTGTCTCTAACAAGGCATTGTTGAGCTGCTCCAACATGACATTCTTATCATTTTCAGCTCTCTCTAGGTTTCTCCTGGCTACGTAGAGCTCATTTTGCGTCTTTATAAGCTCATCCAGAAAAGCTGAATTACCAACGGAGCTAGAACCCTCTTCAGCTAAGTGAAGCATGGAGAAGAAAATATTCATGGCCTACAAGAGATAAAGAAGCAGGTTATACTCAAAGGAACTTGAAAGGCAAGGCCCATAAGAGGTCTATGCATACTTGACTCATGTGAAGACTAAAAGAATTGGCCAACGAGCTCGTGCCTTTCTCTTTCGACTGTTTTAGAACTGTCTGAGATAAGGGAGGGAGTGTGTAACCCTTTACGAAGAAGCCAAAGTCGTTCTGGGAGCAGGGCTCCGGCATGTGCTCACCAGATCCCCTGGGGAAAGAAGTATGGTTGGGGGCGTCCTTGGTCCCATTTATGACCATATCATCTTCCTCCACTCTAAGTCCCTCATCACCTCTAGAGCCCTCAGTAACAGGACTGCGGGTGGTGGCTTTTTGAACTCCTTTTCTTTTCAAAACTGTTTTCTCCGGGCTGAGGAAATTGAGGTCCTCCATGGGGACATTCATAAGGTCCACCCAGCTGCGCATGTCTTTTGGGCGGAAGCTGCTAGGGGTGGTAGTAATGGCTCTAGTCGATTGGGGCTCCTTGGGCAAAACTGGGATATCTTCCTCTGGCTTCTCAAGTATTTTAGACCTCTTGGAAAGGGGCAAGCCCCTAGCCAGGGCACTATTTTTCTTAGTGGCCTTGTCAGTATTAACTATGAAGGCCAGCTCTAAAAATAAAAGAGAAAGAAGAGTGAGAATTAAAGCTAATATTACAGCTCAAAAGTCTATATGCTCCATATGAGAACAGAGAAGAATGATAGAGACATAATTCTCTGGGTGACTATAGGGACCTGTCGAATAGGAGCCACCTCCAAAACTGTGTCCTCGGGTGAACTACCTAGTTGAGCAACCTTTGACCTTCAGGCCTAATCACTTCCTCCTTTTTTAGCAACCTTTGACTTTCAGGCCTGGGTCATTGCGCTGAGAGGATGTGAGAACAGCCAAGTCAGGGTGGTCCTCCCCTATTAGAATATTTTCTTCTGCATTGGTAGGTCTAGGGCCAAGCCCGTACCTCCAAAAAAGCCCTTGCGCAATGATGTTAACGTAGTGCTTTAAAAAGAAGTCCTTGGCATCTTCAATCTAGGTGAATTCACCAGATCGTGTCTTTCTCTTTAACTACAAAGAAAAACATAAAAGGATGAGGTCATATGTTGGAATTGATGAAAAAAAAAAGAAAAGGCTAGTCCTAAAAACTTACTGAAGGAGTTTGGTTCTAAAAATCAGCGCTTGAGGTCGTGAATATTAAGGTACCTAAGGTCGTGCTCCCAATCCTCACCCGAAATGAAGAACCACTTCTTCTAGTGGGGAATGCTATCAGGGAGGCCATGAATGATCTTTGCAGCCCTAGCCTTAAGGGACATCTGATGACTCGGAGAAAACAACGCGAGTTATTACATCCAAATGCAAGTGGTCGGTCAAGTAATAAATACTCAGTAAGTTCGAGGTCGATCCACAAGGAGGATGGTAGTTCTTTGAGTTAGGAAAGTCTCTTTCAGGAGGAAGATAAGAAGAATATAGAAAAGATGAAATACGGAGGGAATGGAATGAAAATCAATAACTAAACTAACTAAAGGCAATATAACTAAATAAAATATGCAAATAAAACTCAACCTAAAGGTAGCGAAACATTACTAGGCTAACGGAAACTAAACTAACGTAAGAAAAGCATGGAATAAAGCTAAATAAAATAAATAACAAAAACAGTGTGCTAAATTAATTAAACTCGTGAAAAACTTTAACTAAAATCTAGAATAAAAAGTGCTAGGGGTATCCATAAGTTTCGAACAACACAACGGGCAATTCGGTGGACCAAGAATTATTTTTTAATTAATTTTTCTTTAAAATCAGCATACTTTCCACAAGCTAATTAATCTCATAAACTCATATTTTTTGTAATAATTCATGCGTGACATAAACTATACGTACCAATACTAATTATGGAATTAATTCGCATTACTTAATTTTACTGAAAACACTTGTTTATTAAAGTGAAGTAGTGCTTGACATTACAAAACCTTTTATTAAAAGTGAATTTAGAAATATTAAGCAAAAGCCACAATTTAATTCAAATAGGTTAAAACATGATCGAAATTAAATTTAAACTAAAATGGGCGATGAAAACACAAAATTAGCGATTTTGGTATCAAAAAGTAAGGATTAAAAATACTACCGAAAACAGCGCACTTAAGTTTGAAATCTAAAAAGATACATAACCAATTAATTTAGAGAGTATAGACCGCTCTCTAACTCGACCGGTTAGGGTTTAGCGCAAAAACAACGATTCAAACTAATTTGATTCTTTTGTTAGAAAGATTTTATTAAATTTATTATAGAAATATGTGATTAAAATATTAGGATAATAATTTAATAAAAATCCGATTTATAATGACCTATTAACCTATAAAAAATTAATTACAATTGAATTTGGGTCCGAAATATTACCTTGTCAGCATACCCGTTCCTTACGGACCACCCCTAACTAACGAATTAGCCAAACATATCTAATAAATTTATGGACAATAAATTACATAAATAAAACCGCGTACATAATTTATAAATTAAAAAAATTAATCAATAATCTAAGAGTATAAGTTATATGCAATAAATTAACACTATAGTAAATAAATTAAGAATCTGGAATTAAAGTACGTGTAAAAGAATAATTAAATCTGAAAATTAATCTTCAAAATTGTACTCGAATACTTCCTCTGTAACTCCGAATTAACGCCAAATATAACTAATAGTAGCGGTACAAAACAAACCCTTAATGTGTAGAAAGAAAACAAAAATTGAATAAAGAAAGAAGAAAGAAATAATGGAGAGAGAGAGATAGAGAAACAAATCAATGGAGAGAGAGAAAAAAAGAAAGGGACGGCTGTTATGGCTAGGAAAAATTTTTGATAGGGGCAAAATTGGATGGGGTCATGGGGTCCGAATGATAAAATGACACGTGTTTATTTTTATCTATTTAAATCAAATGAAAAAATGAAAAAGAAATTAATTTTAGATGAAAGTGGACACAGGTTATTTTATCATTGGAGACCCCATGACCCCATCCAATTTTGCCCCCATCAAAAATGGACTCGTTGTGGCTACTACTTTTCTTGTTGTGGCTGCTATATGATGATGATTAATGATATATATATATATATAGAAACCTAATTTAATTGGGTGTTCCAATGGGTCATGGGCTTGGTCCAATTTGGGGCTTGAAAATTAATCAAAAAGAAATTATAAATTGCTGTGCGTGGGACTTGAACCCGAGACCACAAGGACAAAACTTGCACACCGACCATCTAGGTTAAGACCGGATTCAATAATTTCTTGCACCTTCAATAGTTTTATTCATTCGCGCAGGAATTTGATCCTATGGTGCACTGTTCGTATTTTAGCCATAACTTTGTGCTCCAAACTTCGATTAATGCAAGGTTTTCGCCCACACGTAGTAACTCAGAGATATACAACTTTTTATCTAGAGTTTTCTTCAAATTCTATATGGATAAATACCACAATTTGTTAGAACAGAGGTGTTGCGCGCGGTGGATCTTTTCTTCATCCAAATTTTTTTCGAATTGATTCAAATGACTTTTTCTTCGCTTGGGATGATTTATCAGCTCTCTTAATCTCTTTCATCCATTCCCTTCATGATTGAGCTTTGGATTTGCTTCTGATTCACTTCTTGAACTCAATTTAGCTCTGAATTTAATCAGTAATGACTAATTTTAGAGGAATTTGCTTCTGGATTCGTTCTTGTTCATATTTAACCTATAAAAAGGGTAAAATGCACTAGAAACAAATATATTTTCCTATTTCATGATTAAAACTCAATTCTTAACAATTTAGGATAATTATAATCAAATTCATGCTTATTAAACCATCTAAATATGTATAAAAATGCAATATTTTGGTTTAATCACATCCCCCAACTAACGTATTACTAGTCCCTAGTAATGAAGTGATCTCTATTATAAGCGAACTAGAAAAAACACGAAAAAGAAAAAAAAGAAAAACACAATCCTAAACTAAACAATTACATTAAGCGTATGCAATAAGCTTTTAAACCTCTAAGTCTCCCCTAGTATGACAAGTTTTGTCTCGTGAGGGTTTTCAGTGAATATACCCACAAAATTTTCGATTACAGTTCAATTCTTGTCCTAAAGTCGCCTATCATGCATAGATTCTCTCTCAAATTGCTCAGCAAAGACTTAAACTGACTTAGTGATACATTAGTAAGAGATATACAATAGAAATAGTAATCTTAATATATTCAAAAGACGAGATAGCATAAATATAAATCATAAATGTGCGTGCGTGGGAAAATGCATTGACTTTCAAATTTCAAAATCAATCATACATACATACTCAGTTTATGCCAAGCTTTGACTCAAACTCTTACCGGCATACACTCAACAAATGAATCACTCCGAATCAAGTGTATCTCTCCATGTACGGGTTAAATGGAATGTTTGTAATCAAAAGTAAATGCCCCACGTATGTTTAAATGAAAAGACGCCAAAAATGAAAGAACGGGAGCTTCTAGGAAAGATATTCAATTTTTAAAAAGGCGAGAATACTTTTGTATACCTTTTCGTTATCTAAACCTTGAAACTAAGACACTAATGATCAAGTAGGACTTTATTAGGTTTTAATGGGGTTAGGGGTAGTGGCTACGAAACGAACAGGTCAACCGAGGATTCAAAAAACTCGTTTGCTTGTTTTTGTAATGCTCAGAGGCTTTTCAGCTCTTTCTTTTACTTTGATACCCATATTTTCATTCTATAGCATGCAACATTCAATTTGCATTTTCAATAAACATCATCTTTCTTCCATATTCATTTTGCATACATTTCATTCTTTAATTTTTCTCTTCTTCTTTTTAATATAAACATATTTCAATATGCCTCTACTTTTAAGCCTTTTTCGCAAACGAGTCAAGGGATGTGGAATGTATGGTACTAGCTTGGGTGTAACTTTGGGTATAACAATAAAAAACAAGACTTCGGGCTTCAAAAATGCTACTACGAAAAATTGTAAGGACAGGCTAAGGCTAATGGCTAAAACAAAGATGGCCTACATTATTTTCTTAGCTCTAGCTTCTAAATTTAGACAACCATAAGGCATTTTATGATTTAGCATCTCATGGACTTACTGTGAACACCCCAATCCACGACTCTCGTGTGAATACTAATTTTCTTTTTAAAACAATCATCTTGCATTTTGAGTCATCATACATGTAGAAGACTGATAGGAAGGACTCCAATTTCGGACGCGTTGAGAGTCTAAGATAACCGAGTGTTTCTGTGCTCTTTTGCAAGCCAACCGCAGCCCCCTGTCGCATGCCCAACCGTACGGCTACCTTCCAACCGTACGGCTACCTTCCAACCGTACGGTACCTTCCAACCGTACGGTTGGCACGTCCTAACCGCACGCACCTGTCGCACGCCCTAGCCGCACCCCATGCGGCTACCCCTGCGGTTGGCCTCTTTGGAGCGTTTTTTGGCGGAAATTTAACTATAAATAGGACCTTTGGGCTCTCATTTTAGGGGATCAACAAGGAATAGTGTTTTAGTAAGTTGAAAATCTGCCAAAATCGTGGAAAAGTCCATTTCTTCAGGTGAATTCTTGGAGAAGAAGGGAGTTTTTTAGTGAAAGAAGGTTAGTGAGAGGTAGTTTTGGAAAGAAAAGGTCCTAGAGAGAGAAAGGGGCAAAGAAGGAAATCAAGGCAAGGCTCTTCTATCTTCTTCAAGCGCATCAGGTATAACTTTCTGCCACTTTTCTAAATTTCGATATTGTATTTAAATTCATTTTTAATACAGAAAATTAGATAACTTGCAAAGAAGTTCACTGCTTTCAAAATAAATCCTTTCTAAATTTTACAAGAAAACAAAAACCTGTTTTGACACGTTTTCAAAACAAACAAAAATACAAAAACAGTTTCCAAAAGAAAGGAACTACGAGACTCTAATTTCATTCTACGAATGAATATTTAGGCGCTCGCAAAGCTCGAGTCTGATTTCAAAATATTGTTTTAAACTAAATTTATCCAGAAAGGACTATTCCGAAACAATTCGAACTACTTGCAAGATATCTAAAATATGAATTAGATACATGATCCATTAAGAGACCAAAAGGGCGAATTGGGTGCCTAACACCTTCCTAATTCGAAACGTAGTTCCCGAACCCTAGCAAAGTATTTTTTTTATGAATCTTTGGTTTTCAAACGTATGAAAGATAGTTCATTTTTGAATTATTCTTCGTACAATCTTTTGTTTGTTTTATCGAAAAACAAACTGGCGACTCTATAAAACACATTTTCAAAGAAAACTGAGAACGAGGACTCTCCCCCCTCGGGTCGCGGGTCCGAATTCTCACACTTACCTTTATAAAAATGAATTAAAATTGTAGTTTAAGAGACTTAATCGATTTGTAAAACGCTTTTCAGGAATCAAAGTTTGTGTATATAGCTCTTAGATATGAAAGAATGGCTAAAAACCTCAAGGCTATACAGTCTTCACTTTAATTTTGAAAAAAAATATTTTACTAGTTAAGATCTATCAGTCTAATATCAAGTAATGCCGTAAAGTGTACTGACAAATAGACTTATCTTACCATGTATCTTTTGAAGTACAGGAAGATTAAGAAACTTCTCTAGTTTATCTAATACTACACGATATACTAAATCAATTCATGCATGCATCATCATCCAATGAGAGAAAGCAAAACAGAACTTATATGGGACGAGACTTAGACTTGCAATCTTAGATTTTTTTTTATTTTTTTTATTTTGAAAGAAAGAAAAAATAGAGCAAAAAGACTAATCTAAGTTACTTGCATACATGCTTTTCGAAAAAAATTGACCACAGGTCTCCCTCTCCCAACTAAAATCCAACATTGTCCCCAATGTAATAAAATAAATGTAAAAGCATGGATGCAAGGGACTGAAATAAATAAATGAGAGGGACAATATACCTGAAAACAATTTAACTTAATGAAAACTTGCATATTAGTAATAAATAATAAACCAATAACTTAAAAGAAAAGGGAAAATGAAATAAAGAAAAATAAAATAAATTCCTATACTACTTACTTGACTTACCTGGTGCGTGCGTCTTTATTCCTCAAAAGTATCTGCAAAACTGATAGCTACGTAAAAAATAATGGCTAATCATAAGATAATATCAGTACAAATAATAGCAATAATAGCCAAAGGAAAAACAAAACTTACCCTTACTTTCCCACTCTTCCCCAACTAAGGCTCTGTTTAGTATCAAACAGTAACAATCGGAAGAGTTGTGGATCAATCCAATGAATGATGGTCATCATATTAAGATCAAGAAGCTTAATCACATAAAAGAGAACTTTTTGGACACAATGTATATCCGAGGGCAAATCCTTAAAAATCACAACCATAAGGTCGTGAAGGGAAACATAAGCAGGATAACACAATAACCCAAAACGACTAAGATCATAACACTTCTCTACACCTAAATCTAGCTCTGGATAGAAGAAGTGAGAGTGAAAACCACATTATGGTTACGAAAAGTCTTATAAGAATGACCCATAAGAACTGAGAGGGACTCTAGTGAAGAACGTGGATCACTAGGTGAAATGTTATCATGGAACAAAATATCAACACACTTCTCATTCAATAAGCATTTATTTGAAGAAAAAGAATTATCCAACTCTAACTGCTTAGCAATGATCTTTAGCTCGGACCTTACATGGAGAAATCGATTAATCTAGGCCTCCAAATCATTATCATTCTCGAAATTTAAGGAATCAAGAAAAGAACTATATTCCTGTTGATGGTCAAGTTCATCTAAAGTTGGTAAAAATACGTCAAACTCTTTAGTTAAGGAATCATGCGATAGAATGGAAAGTGGCGAATTTACGAAAAACTCATTATCGATACCCGTTTAATCAAAATCAAGATCTAAGAGGTCGATAAGATTTACCTCTTGAATTTCCTCATCTCTGTCACCACAATCTCGTTCAGGCTTTTTGGGAATGGAGAAAATATTGAATTCAAGCTTCATGTTTCCAAAAGTTAGCTACATCATACCATTCCTACAATTGACGAGGGCATTTGCAATAGCTAAGAATGGATGACTCAAAATAATAAGAATTTGAGTAAAAATAATAGTTATAGGCTGAGTATCCAAAACAACAAAGTCGACCGGATAGACAAAATTGTCAACCTTGACCAATATGTCCTAAATCACTCCTTTATGAAGCTTGATAGAGTAGTTAGCTAACTGAATTTTGATCTTGGTAAGCTTTAACTCACCTAGATCCAATTGTTGGTACACTGAAAAAGGAAGTAAATTCACACTTGAACTTAAATCTAGCAAAGCATGCTCAATTCTTTGATCACCAATGATACAAGAAATGGTAGGACAACCAGGATCCTTGTATTTTGCAGGCATGTTTTGTTGGATAACGGTACTCACTTGATTGGCTAGAAAAGCATTCTTTTGAACTGAAACTCTTTTTTTCACAGCATAAGTCTTTGAGAAACTTAGCATATGATGGAATTTGCTTAATAGCATCCAATAAAAGGATGTTTATCTTGACTTGCTTGAATGTATCTATAATCTCCTGGTTCTTATCTTCCTTCTGAGATTTCTCCAGCCTTTGAGGATAAGGAGTAGGATTTAGAGATTTTGGCAAAGCCTCAAACTTAACTTCTTTAGGAAAATCATCACTAGAATTTGGAATTAAAGGACTTTTCTTAGGTTCTGAAGAAATCACTCGAATATCCTTTTGAATGAGTTTTCCACTACGAAAAGTGGTGATGGATTTAGCTTTTCAACATCACTAAAAAATGGAGTGGGATTGCAGCTTATGGAAAGTTGCTCAATGGGTTTGGCTTCAGACTGCACAAGGAACATTCTTTCTTCTCGAACCTTGTTGTGGGGAGCGAGTTTATCAATGGAGCTTTTTAGTTGATTCATCACATGCAACATTTGCGAAAACATGTCATGCATCACCTCCTCTTGACCTTTCAATTGTTGGAGCACACTAAGTCTAGGATCATAATAAGATGGCGATGATGAGGGATTGAATTTTTTAATGCTGATAATATGGCCGAGATGGAAGAATATGCGAATTATGAAAATGCGATTGGAATATAAAAGGGAATTGAGGTGAAGGATGGAATTGGGGATAAGATAATGGTGGAAAATGATATTCATCATTCTTCAACTCATTGGAAACATTGAGTGGCATGGAAAATTTGCTTATGGAATTTACCTCTATATGGAGTACTTCTTTGAAAGTAAGGATTGTAAGACACTCTTGGGTAGGGTGCTCTTGAATTTCACAAATTCTACAAGATTCTTCTACATGCTTTTACCTCGAAATGTCAATATTTCTCCTTTCAAGAGTTCCAACCTTTCTTGCAAATTGAGAAATTTGCACATTAAGGTCTTCTTGCTTTCCGATGTGACGCACTTCTCTTACTTGATTACTTATAGCTTCAAATGATCGATTAATTGATTGAGGCGTTTTCCATTGCTAGGAATTCTCAACAAACCAGTCTAAGTAGGTCTTGGCTTCATCAGGATTCTTATTGAAAAATTATCCATTACACATCATCTCAACAAATTGACGCATTTTAGAAGATAAGCCTTCATAGAAGAAATCTATCAAGCGGCACTTTTCAAAATTATGATGCGGGCAAGAGTTATGAAGTTCTTTGAATCTCTCCCAACATTGATAAAATATTTCTCCTTCTTTTTGAAAGAAAGACATTAACTGCTTCTTGACATGATTAGTGAGGTAAGAATGGAAAAACTTTTGAGAAATTGTTGTTACATGTCAAGCTATGTTATAATAAACCTCGGGCGAAGCGAAAGACGCCATGCCTTAGCTTTATCCTTTAGGGAGAAAGGGAAAAGCTTAAGTCTAATTAACTTTTCTGTACATGCTTGATCACTAAAAGTAGAGCAAACTTCTTCGAATTCTCTAATGTGGAGGTAAGGCTGTTCATTCTCCAATCCATGGAACAGGGGTAAGAGTTAAATCATTTCCTTCTTGAAGTGAAAAGCTCTAGCATTAAGTGGAAAGACAATACATGATAGATTGGCATTCCGTGTTGGCTGTAGTAGCTCACGAAGACTTACATTTTGATTCTCTATGACTGAGTTAGAAGCAGGTTCACTCCTTCTCAGTCATTCTCAAATCACACTAGTCGCATTTATGGAATGCGAGAAAGTAGTCTCTTCGGTGTGAAGAAAACTAGTAAGGTGGAACATGCGGACGAAAGTGAAAAAGTGGATTACGAATCCAAGGTTTCAAACACTACGCAGGTACCTAGTGCAAATTCCAAGGAAAAGAGAGAAAAATAAACTTTCCTAAATTAAAAACTAATAAACCGTCCTCCCCGGCAATGGCGCCAAAAAAACTTGACTCGGTGAAAACAACATGAGTTATTACACCCAAATGCAGGTGGTCGGTCAAGTAATAAATACTCAGTAAGTTCGAGGTCGATCCACGAGGAGGAGGGTAGTTCTTTGAGTTAGAAAGTCTCTTTCAGGGGGAAGATGAGAATAATATTAAAAAGATAAAATATGAAGTGAATGGAATGGAATGAATCAATAACTAAACTAACTAAAATCAATATAACTAAATAAAACATGTAAATAAAACTAAATCTAAAGGTAGTGAAACATTACTATGCTAACGAAAACTAAACTAACATAAGAAAAACATTGAATAAAGCTAAATAAAATAAATGTTAAAAATAGCGTGCTAATTTAATTAAACGCGTGAAAAACTTTAACTAAAATCAAGAATAAAAAGTGCTAGGGGTATCCATAAATTTTGGACAACACAACGGTTAATTCGGTGGATCGAGAATCATTTTTTAATTAATTGTTATTTAAAAATCAGCCTACTTTTCACAAGCTAATTGATCTCATAAACTCGTATTTTTCATAATAATTCATGCGTGACATAAACTATACGTACCAATATTAATTATGGAATCAATTCGCATTACTTAATTTTACCGAAAATATTTGTTTATTATAGTGATATAGTGCTTGACACTACAAAATTTTTTATTAAAAGTGAGTTTAGAAATATTAAGTGAAAAGCCACAATTTAATTCAAATAGGTTAAAACATGATTGTAATCAAATTTAAACTAAAACGGGTGGTAAAAACATAAAATTGGCGATTTCAGTATCAAAAAGTAAGAATTAAAAATACTATCGAAAATAATGCACTTAAGTTTGAAATCTAAAAAGATACATAACCAATTAATTTAGAAAAGTATAGACTGCTCTCTAACTCGATCGGTTAGGGTTTAGCGCAAAAACAACGATTTAAACTAGTGTGGTTCTATTGTCGGAAATATTTTATTAAATTTATTATAAAAATATGTGATTAACATATTAGGATAATAATTTAATAAAAATTAGATTTATAATGACCTATTAACCCTATAAAAAGTTAATTACATTTGAATTTGGGTTCGAAAGATTACCGCGTTAGTATACCCGTTCCTTACGGACCCCTAACTAACGAACTAGCCAAACATATCTAATAAATTCATGAACAGTAAATTACATAAATAAAATAGTGTATATAATTTATAAATTTTAAAAAAAATTAATAATCTAAGCATATAAATTATACGCAATAAATTAACACTGCAGTAAATAAATTAAGAACATGAAATTAAAGTGCGCATAAACCAATAATTAAATCTGAAAAATTAATCTTCAAAATTGTATTCGAATACTTCATCTCTAACTCTAAATTAATGCCAAATATAACTAATAGAAGCGGTAGAAAACAAACCCTTAGGCTCGTTTGATAGCAACATGAAAATGAAAAATGAAAATAAAAATAACTAATTTCGGTGAGAAGATGGAAAATAAGTTGAGGGATGTGGTGATATTAACTCTTACCTTTTGCTTTTTTCCATGACAATTTTCTTTGGGTGATGGCGGAGAAAATTTTTTCACAAAAATATTAAAGGAAGGATGGAAGACATATACTTATAAAAATGAGTATGAGATTGAAAGGATCTCACCATATGCCTTAACTTATTTTTCATCTTCTCACCCAAATTAGTTGTTTTTATTTTCATTTTCGATTTTATTATCAAAGGGAGCCTTAATGTGTAGAAATAAAAAAAATGAATAAAAAAAGAAAGAAGAAATAAATAATTGAGAGAGAGAAATAAATCAATGGACAGAGAAAGAAAGAAAAAGATGGCTATTATGGATGCTATGTGATGATGATTGATGATATATATATATATATTATAAACCTAATTTAATTAGGTGTGCCAATAGGTCATGGGCTTAGCCCAATTTGGAACTTGAAAATTAATCAAAAAAATTATAAATTATTGTATGTGGGACTAGAACCCAAGACCACAACGAAGGATCTTGTCACGCCAACCATCTAGGCTATGATCACATTTGATAAATTCTTGCACCTTCAATTGTCTTATTCATTCGTGTAGGAATTTGATCCTCCGACTAGGGGTGGCTTAAAATACCAAAAATTCCGAACCGACCGACTTACCGACCGCTCCGAAAATTTCGGTTTACCGAAAATTCGATTAACCGAACGTAACGGTTATAGAACCGACCGAACCGTAAACATTCGGTGTCGATGTCGGTTTCAGTTCAGGGATTTCGGTATTAAACCGAACCGACCGACTATTAAAGATTTTTATTTTTATTTTTATATTTAATTGTTAATTATTTAATTTTATAAACCAACCTCTCTCACCCACACCGCACGAGCCACAGGCTCACAGAGTCCCAGGTCATTTACTCATTTACACAAATCAAAAGAAAAGCCCTAAATCCCTAATCGTCTTTTTCCCAATTTTCCGCCGCACCATTGCGCCGTCGCCCATTGCTTCCCCTTCGTCTTCTCCAATCGTCTACGGCTCTTCGCAACACACCACTGGTCCACTCTTCTTCTCCATTCGTCTTCACCGATCGTCTACACCACATGTCATTTACTCGATACACCGTCTGCTGAACTGCTACTGCTTTGCTGATGCTATGTGAATGGGAAGTGAACTGATTTGTTGTTGCTTGTAGAATGGGAAGTGAAGTGATTTCCATTTTTTTATTTTCTTGTGTGTGAACTTTGGGAGCTGTTTTTTATTGTGATTCACTGATTCCATCCTTTTTGGGATCTATTTGTGTTTATGTGAATTTGTGTGGTGTGGGCTCTGTTTAGTGATTGTTTCTCGTTATTTTTTCACTTTTCAGTGCACTGTTGAGTCGGTTAAACCGACCCGTTAAACCGACTAAAGTCGATTATACCGACATTCGGTTATACCGACTTAATCGGAGCGATACCGGTTACACTTTTCTCCCACCGACTACAATCGGTTCGGTCGTCGGGTATGGCATATCGGTTCGGTAAACCGACCGAAGCCACCCCTACCTCCGACGCACTATTCGTATTTTGGCCATAACTTTGCAATCCAAACTCCGATTAATACAACATTTTCGCCCACATGTAGCTAACTTAGAGATCTACAACTTTTTTTTAGGGTTTTCTTCAAATTCTGTACAGATAAATACCAGAATTGGTTGGAATAGAGGTATTACTTGCGGTGGATCTCTTCTTCATCCGAAAATTTCCCGAATTGATTCAAATGACCTTTTTTTCGCCTGGAATGATTTATCGGCTTCTCTTAACCTCTTTCATCCACTCCCTTCATGCTTGAGCTTGGAATTTGCGTCTGGTTCACTTCTTGAACTCAATTTAACTCCGAATTTAACCAGTAATGACTAATTTTGGGGGAATTTACTTTTGGATTCGTTCTTGTTCATATTTAACCTATAAAACGGGTAAAATGCACTATAAACAAATATATTATCTTATTTCATGATTAAAACTCAATTCTTAACAATTTAGGATAATTAGAATCAAATCCATGCTTATTAACCCATCTAAATCATGCTTATTAAGCCATTTAAATATGTATAAAAATGCAATATTTTGGCTTAATAAGCTGAGGACCTCTTTGTTCTTTCTGCCGCTGTCCTTGGGCTGGAAGATGGTGATAAACTCCTCTATAGTTATGTCATGACTCACAGCATAGATAGCTCTGAAGATCAACACTGACCCTATGAGGTAGAACCACATGTTAGGGATGACCTAAGTTGGGGCGAGGTCCATGGCCGCTAACATCTCCCTCACATGGTCTTCCATGGGGAACCTTAGCCCATGCGCAAAAGCCGATTCGTAAAACCAGCCCTCTCTAGGCCTGTAATAGTAAGCTTTCTCTCTCCTTGTTGCCCGGGGCTCTGATCCTGATTGAGTCATGGAGAAGGTCGAAGGGATGCGAAAAACAGCAAGGGAGCGGAGGTACTTCGAATACTTCTCAATATCTTTGGTGTCGTTTGACACGCTAGGGAAGGTATATACCAGCCAACTCTCCTTCACTGTCAAAGATCTCAATAGATCTCACATCAGCAAGGGGATTTGGTACGTTCCCCACTGAAGAGCCTTGCTTTGTGTTGAAGGGAATTTCTTGGGCCTGGTTTTTGCTAGAGAAGTGCTCCATGAGTAACGCTAAAGTATGAAAAAGGGAGGACGGTGCAAAGTAAGGAATAAGCTTTATAAAATCCTCTAAAGGGACATTCGAGAACCTCTTAAAGGAATTTTCTAAAGGGGTTCCGTTAGCCAGGATAACAAAGAATGGAGTGACTAAGGGTTTTTGAGCTCTAAGGTGCGTAAGGTTTAAGAGGAAAAGAGAGGTGAAAAGTATAATTTTTTCTAAGGCGGAATGATTTATATAAGGTGTGATGGGGAGAATAACTGAACTGTCCTGACCTGTCAACCACGTGAGGACATGTGGCAGTCCACGTCAGTAGACTAGCATACCAGGACGAGGAAGGCTCGGGGAGCTCGTTCAAGCACCACACGAGCTCCAGAGCCCCTGAAAGTTCATGCAACAGACCTAAGGATTGGTTTCATTCCACAAATGATGGAGCTCGTGAACAGAGCTCTTTCAGGTAGCTTTGGAGTTCTCTCCCAAACAATCATGCCAGAGTAGGTGACAGATAGCATGAGCGACTGTTGCCAACACCACCAACGCTGCAGAAGCTCCCTCAACTTCATTAAATGCACACCAATTGCATTTAATGCACCGGGAATTCATGAAAAAGCAAGGTCAGAGTTGATACTAATCAAAGTATGGCCCCAAACCTGCTCTGGGAGCTCTGGCCACATGCTTCCTCCTGTCATATATATATACAAGAAGCATTTATTTCTCCCAACGACCAAGTTTTCAACAAAAAAGATAAAAAACTTAACCAAGATTACCCAAGCAACAACGTAAGTGAAAAACAGAGCGGAGAGCATCCAGTGGAGCTCCTAAATTAGGAAAGCTAGAGCTTGTGTAGCTTGAGTATACTTTTACTGTAATATTGTGATGATAGAATAATCAGAGAGACTTTTGTGAGTTTGTAATAATTGTTCATCATCAATACAAGGCAAACCGAGCTCCTAGCTCCATTCCACAGGGAATGACTAACCCGTATCTTCATACAAGGCCAACCTCCTCTATACATCCTTGATTTTGTTGGTTCGTTGAACTTATTATACCAATCATTGATCCTATCATTTGACTGTATGGTCTAAAATACCCTTCTAGATTTTAGCACCAACAAGGTGTGTAGGAGAAATTAACTGTCCACGCAAGCCTTAATTGTCCACTCACAAACTCACTATCACACATTTGCACATTTTCAAGAAATACGGAACAACCACACACAATCTCCCTAAAGGGCAACGGTCATAACAAAGAGCTTAGGGTAATGATAGCGGATCGCGAAATCAGGTCGAAGACTTCAATGTTCAAACTTTTCACTAGAGGTAGTGAAAATACTGAATCCGACCTCCTCAAAGAGGTCGTACTCCACGCCGTTCGTCTGCTAGAGCTCAAAATTCCCCTAAGGATCAAACAAGGGCTTTATCCTCGCTAATCAGCCCATCCGAGCTAAATGGCAAGGATAGGGGCAATTGATGGTGCAAATTGGTAACCTAATTCACCCCGCCAATCACGAGCTGACTCGTGGCAGTCCATATTAGCGACCAGACCTATCGCAAGTACTACAGGGAGATCGGAGTTCTTTATGGCTTGGTATCTGGTCCAAGAATTAATTTTACACAACAAATAACGGAGCTCAAATGTTAGAGCTCTTTCAATGAGCTCTGGAGCTTTCTCGCCTAACCGCTCTGTCAGAGTGGTTGAAAAAGGCATGGGCGACTGTCGGCTCCCCTGCAAAAGGCACGGAACCTCCCTCACCTTTATTAAATGCATACTAACTGCATTTAATGCACCAAAATTCATGGAGAAGTAAGGTCAGAGTTGGTGATGATCAAGGCATGGTCCCGAACCTGCTTTAGGGGCCCTTCCAACACGTTTCCTCTTAGTCATATATATAAAAGAAGAATTTACTTCTCTCAACAACTCAACTGAACAGCAACCAAAAGAGATAGAGAAAAATATAATTACAGAGCACACGTTAGAGCTCCTGATATAGGGAAGATAAAACTCGTGTAACTCAAGTATACTCTCATTGTAATCTTGTGATGATAGACTAGTCAAAAAGACTTTGGTGGGTTTGTAAGACCACTCACTTATTTCAATACAAAGCAAACCGAGCTCCTAGCTCTATTCCACAGAGGAGGATTAACCCATATTTTCATATGAGCCCAACCTCCTCTATACATCTTTGACTCTTTTAGCTTATTGCATTTATTATCCTAATCATTTGACTGTTTAGTCTAAACTATCCATCTAGTTTTATGCACCAAAAATTTCATAAATATAACATCTACATAAATAAAACAGGTATAGATGCATAAATAAATTTCATAAACAAATATATTTACATAAATAAATTACATATATATATACATAATTAACGCATATATATTTAAATAGATTACATAAATAAATGTATACTACTTAATGTACTAATTATATTGATAATAAACATAAAAATAAATTTAATTGTATATGTTTCTAAAAATCTGTTATAAACATATATTTATAATATTCAATAAATGTCTTTATAGGCATATGATTCAAAACGTATAAAACATGTGTATATATATGCAGAAATAAACATATTCGAATAAATTTAATAGATATATTGAAAATATATATAAAAATAAATTAATTATATATGTGATAACAATGTATCCATATAACGAGTTGTATGTACTCTTGTAAGAGTTATGCTATAAAGAAAGATTCCGTCATTTAAGCAAAAAAAAAGGGATTCCCAAGGGGGTAATTTGATGAACTACTTTTTGGAATTTTGCAGAGATGATCTTCACCAAATTTCATTAAAAATTTCAACATAAAAGTAGGTGAGATGATCATCAAAAATTTCACTAGTCAAAAATGCGTATATATATCAAATTTTCAATACACCTACTTTAAGGTTGAGTTTTTTTTTATGAAATTTGGTGGAGGTGATCTACTCACTATATAGATCATATCTACGAAATTTAAAAAAATAAATTAATCCATTTACCCCTCTAATAGGCATCCATTTTTTAGCTAAAATAGAGAATCCATCTTTATAACCTAACTCATTATTGTAAACATATGGTTTACGTTTTAAATGTTAATCAATTTAATTAATTGTGCACTTGTATCTTCCTTATTAATTGTGCACTTTTATTTTAGTTTGATATTACACTTCAGAATTATTTTATTAAAGGTTTACTGTCAAAAGGTCAACACAAGGGTGTATTCCTAATTTTTAATACTATGTAGTCCTAACTCCTAATATATTTACGGTCAAATTCTAACTACAAGTTCCCCCAAAAATTTAAATGGAAGAAAATAAAAATTATATCACATTTTTATTCCTCACTTTTGATTTGAATCTTTTAACGATCATCTCCACCAAGTTTCATTAAAAAAATTTATCAATTTACCATTTGAAATGAATGATACTTTTTCTTAAAAAAAGACCGTACTCTTTAGAGTGTTACATAAATATTGAAATAGTGACACAAGCATTACTAATACATATTATTTGAAATACGTAAATTTCTTAATACATTTTATCAGAAAAATGTCATTTATTTTGGAAGACTGCAAAAGAGAAGAAAAACAATGGTAGCGCGAGATGATATAGACCCCTGGATGATAGCATTGTTCTAGGCAAAATTTACTCTTGACAATTGAAAATAAAAATTGGAGTCACTTTCGTGAGTAGTCTCACTTCTTTTATTTTTTGGGTACAAATCCGGGCAAAAGCCCAGCTATATGACATTATCGTAACGCACCATCTCAGCAATTAAGTTGGGCACCTCATCAAACCACACATAATTTACATCAGCATTACACAAACTATGGCCTAACTTTGCTAAACTATCCGCTGCATAATTATAATTACGGGAAACATAAGTGATGGGCGAGTTCCACATTTGATGGTTGAGGGTGTGGCACTCGATAAGGAGAGAAGCGAGAGGATGATCCAGATCAGGGGGGCAGTTCAGCAAGTTAATTGCTGTCGAGGAGGCTGATTCAACAATTACCCGCATGAGCCCGAGATGTCGTATAGTAAGAAGGCCTTCCTTGATTGTAAAGAGCTCTGTAAATAGATGCGTAGAAGACCCGCAAGAACCAATGAAACCCCAAGTCCAGTCTCCTCGGTCATTCCACAAAATGGCACCATATGTAACCGATCCATCCCGCACACGTACTCCCATCCACATTAAGTTTATAGTATCCCAGTGGCGGTCGAAACCATCAACCATCAATGGGATCCAAGTGTAAACCTTGGAGTTGCTCCCACTGAACTTTCATATCCATGACTAGAGATAAAGTTTGCCGTACAACTGTAATGGGGGAGAAGGGAGTATGATTGAAACAATCATCATTTCGGGCCTTCTAAATGTGCCATAGTGCAGACAGGAACACTGTTGTCCAGTCATTAGGAGTGCGATCATTAAGATTGGTGCTAAGCCAAGCATTGTAGTTACATTCTGAAGAACAGAGATCGCTAGGCAGAAGGAATGAGGGACTCGCAAACCTCACGTAATGAGAGGCAATCCCGAAGCATATACAGAATACTCTCTGTAAGAGTACCACAACGCTCACAGAGGTCGGAACCTGTTGCACCAATGTGACGCCTGTACTAATTTCGTTGGTGCATGAGTAGCCAAACGAAAAATCGGATCTTTTACGGACAATTTAATTTCCACACCTTTGTCCTTGAGGTGCTGCAGTCGTCCGTGTCGGCACGAGTAAGGTAATTATGAAAAGAGAAGCAGCTGTAGGAATACCATCCATATTACTCTTATTTTTCCATGTATAACTAACATACTAATCTTACTAGAGAAAATAAATTATATTGTTAACTGATGATTAGGTTCAAGTATGGATTTCCTCAGAAGTATACAAAAGCCAAAGTGGTAATACAAATTCCATTTAAAAAAATATATGTAAATTTTTACTTTTCTTTTCTACGTCAAGAGTGTGCTCGTCAATTTTCGCGCACCTCGATTAATTCCTTTCACAAAAGGTGCCAACTGCTAGCCGCAAGAGATTTTGCATTTGTCGAGACTCTCAATTGAATCCAGTTTTCTAAATACAGCGTGGCCAACCATTAAGTCACATTGTTGTAATAGCATATTTGAAAAAAGAAAAGGGGAAAAAAAACGTAAAATAACACAAATTCCATTTGTCCTTGGGAGACATCCAATGAAATTTCAACAATACATCAAAGATTAGTATGGCCCTACGCAAGGATGACACACACTAATGGAGAAATTGTCCAAATTTTTATTAATAAGCTATACTCACACGGTATCAATCTTCACCTTTCAGAACAATTGGCAAGATTCAAGCCCTGGCAGAAGCAGTTTTCAAAAATTCCCTTTCGTTAAAGGATCGCTGCCCCTAATTTTGTAGCTCAAATTTAATTTCTTAATAAAATTTCACAAATAAGATGTTTAATTAAGAAGCAACAGCTACTCGAGCTGCACCAGTTAACAACAATCTACAGTTCTACACTACTAATAATAATTAACACTCAAAATCTTCCAAAATTTTACCTCAAACCTAAAATCGCCGTTAATTGTAAGTCCAATACTCTTCCACGCACCACCACTCTTCGGGATAAGGTAGCACGGCGCAACAGAACCATGCCGAAACATAGCACACCAACTGCAAGAAAATATTATATCTAGAATTAATAGATGGAGTTAATAAAACTTGTGTTTCATTAGGAAACTTAAAAACAAAAGACGCCTGAAATTTGTTTATGAAAGAGATATACTATTGCCAAAGCAAGCTGCGTGACTGCCAAAATAAGCTGTGCATCTACCAAAACAAGCCGGGCATGTCGGTTGTTTATATTTTTGTTATTTAATTGGCAATAGGCCAGGTTACCCTTAACAAACTAAACAAATTGGTCTTTTATTCTTCTTGAAAGAGGATAAGTTTAAACTCTTTTACCAGTGTTTCATATAAAACAGGAATATGGAAATTCAAATGGGGATGGGAATCAACAATCGGCTCTCAAACAGTTTGTTCCGTAACCGAAGTAAACGCGCTACTCATATTTAAGAATGGGGAAATCTTTTAATTTGCTCTAGAAGATAATTATCTAAAGAGTGATAACTAACAATAATTACATCAACATTTATGCTTTCTCAACCATCTTAATCTACAATATCCCATATGATACCTGCCAAACTTATAATCACTCATCTTATACACAGAGAATCACTCATTTCGTCCCTAGTCAGGTGTTTATATTTGACTTTCACATTTTTTAAGAATGCACTTATTTCATCACTGTTGATAGTTTAGAACATAACTTTTTTTCCAATCTTGAGTTTTGATACATTAATTATGTTCTGAAAAAAGGAAAGTGGATTACCATAATTGTCTTCAACAAATATTTAGAACTAAAGACCGTCCATACATAGTTGATTAACATGCACAGCTAAAAAAAAAAAAAGAAGGAAAAACAAAGAAAATGGAAGAAAAATGCTTACCAAAATTCGTAGTCAATTAGCCAATGAAGAGACAAAATGCAAGTTTTTCCCGCTCTAGGCTTCCTTCTCAAGATTAAAGTTGATGATGCCTAGAAATGAATGAGCTCCACGCTAGCATGGAGGGAATGAATAGACATCAAAGAACACATGCGCACAATCATGAACAGTAAAGAAAGATGGATATAAAGGATGCAGAATCTAAAAGAGACAAATATTTATATGTGGTTTGCCTCGAAAAGAGACTACGTCCACACGGGAAAATATTGAGTTAAACTATATAATAATAGATGAATACGTGGTGGCCATTGATGGTATTTACATATAATTTTTCTCTCTGTAACTACTATTCTTAAGGAAGAAGAAAGGTTTCTCTCTCTATAGTGATATTTTCAAAACTAAGGATTGCTCTCCCTCTTGAGGCCAACCTCTCTATTTATATAAAAATATAGAGGGGACAGCAGTATAAAAGTGAGTGGAGGAGATTTAGTACAACAGTGAGTGGAAGAGTGGTGAGTAGTAGAGTATATACACTCTGAACCAATGAAACATTTTCTTTGTACGAGGTTGTTATGCCACATAAGAAAGAGGATATGTGCGCCGAGACATGTTGATAGTCCGTCCTTTGTAGTATAGAAGATACCATTCACCTTTTGTAATCTTATATCTTGATAGGCCTAGGGGAATTAATCCGATCCTTGACTGGGCGAAGCTAGTTCTTAGGCTAGAGTGATCACTTAGGCCTGGCGGAGTTAGGCCAGAGTGATCATTTAGGCCTGGCTCATTTAAGCTAGAGTAAACTTTTCATATTTTTGAGTTAGGCCGTTTGACTCTAACGCAATATTTGGAGAAAGAAAAAGAAAAAAAGTGAAAAGCTCATACCTTTAAAGAAAGAGAAAGAGAAGGAATGTTGCTATGGAAAACTAAACAAGAAGAGTAGAAGATGAGTATGGAAAGACGGTTGCTTGACTGCTTGAGTTGAGTAAAAAGTACTAAAGCAAAACAAAAAATAAAAACCCTAACTCTTTGGCTGTTTTACCTCTTGAGTAAATAGTTTGTTTTGTGAAAAAAAAGAGAGTAAACTACTTTAATGGCCCTTAAACTATTGGCACAATGTCATTTTGATCACTAAATTAAAAAACGCGCAATTTTAGCCCTTGAACTATTAGCAAGTGTCACTTTGGCCCTTCCATCCACATTTTTTATTAGACCAAAATAGAGGGCATTTTTGTCATTTTAATTATTTTTTAAAAAAAATAAAATTTAATTGGATTTTTTATTAAAAAAAAGAGAGGGAGAGAGAAACCCAACTCCCCCCCCCATCATTTCTAATTTCTCTGTCACACACACACACACATATATACACACACAGAACCACCTCCACCACCACCACCATTGCCACCTCTGGCCACCTCCTTCATCACCACCATTGCCACCTCTGGCCACCTTCTCCACCACTTTAATTAGATTATTTTTTTAAAAAAATCTATTATATAAGAAAATACAAAAGAAAATGGGGAGAGAGACCTTGCCACCACCATTGTCTCCTCCACTCCCCACCCCTGCCATCTTCCATTGCTACCACCAGCATCATCACCACCTCCGACCTAGCCACCACCTCCGACCACCACCATCATCACCATCCCGACCCAGCCACCACCTCCGACCACCATCATCATCATCATTTCTCTCTAAATCCTCCAATTTTCTTTCTCATCACATACACACACATATATATACTTCAATTTCTAATCTATGTATTTATAGCAAAATGCCCAAAATCTAAAAACCTTAAAAAATTAAATAGCTAAATAGCAAACCCCCAAATATTATAGAGGAGGAGGAGGGATTAAGCATTGGAGCCATTGATGACAACATACTCGGTGTAGAGGTGGTCGAAAGTCGTAGTGGTGGGGGGGTGGAGGCGCAGTGTACGGGGAGAGGATTGTGGGAGATGAGTGGCAGAGAAAGAAGAAGAACTATGAAAGGGATATAAATTCTTTGGGTTTCTCTCTCTCTCTCTATTTTGTTTTTTTAATAAAAAATCTAATTCAAATTTATTTTTTTAAAAAAATAATTGAAATAACAAAAATGCTTTTCATTTTCATCCAACTTAATAAAAAATATTGATGGAATGGTCAAAGTGAAACTCGCTAATAGTTTAAAGATTAAAAAATGATGCGTTTTTTAGTTTAGTAGCTAAAATAAAATTGGGCCATTAGTTTAAAAGCCATTAAAATAGTTTATTCAAAAAATAATTAATGAAAGGAGAATGCATTGAGGCAAATTGTCACCCTCTTGCTAATTTGAATTAGGGACAATTAAAAAAAAGGTCTTATTAGAGAAATATTTTCACACTAAAGCCAATGAATAATATTTTTGTAAATAAAGGGCCTATTTTTTATTTTATTAATAATATGACATGTGTTTTTTTTTCATTATAAAATGACATCCCAACCCTTAACATAAACTTAAAAATACCAATATGCATTAAAATATGGATTGCAATATGAACTTTACAGTCCATATTTTTGGTGCAATATGAACTTTGCAGTCCATATTTTTGGTGCAAAGTTCATATTGCAGTCCATATTTTACTGCAATGTGAACTTTGCAGTCCATATTTCTAGTGCAAAGTTCATATTGCAGACCATATTTCACTGCAATATTCATATTTTTTGTGCAAATTTCATAAAGAAAGGGTAATTTAGGTAATATATAACATGTTTTTATTAATTAAATGATATTTAAATTTATTCAAATACCTTCATTTAAAATATAAAATAAAATAGGCCTCTTACACTAATTACCAATTAAAAATAGGCCCTTCATTCAAAAAAATATTATTCATTGGAGTTTTGGTAAAAATCAATGTGTAGTAAGACCTTCTACCTAATTTCTAGTTTGAATTAAAGTAAATCTTGTAAATAGTGCTCGTAGCTTGCTTTATTTGAAAATGGCCTTTTACTATCTTTGGATTTAGAAAGATTTATATATATTTATAATATACTAGGCATTACTGGTGCCAAATGGCCCCGTGTCATAAAAAATATTAAAAAAAAAAAACTCACTGGCTGAACTATAGCTAAAAATATACACTAAGAAAATTACACATTCAAAAAATCACACAACAAAATAGCAAAGTAATGAATTAAAGATTGTTTTCCTTGTGATGGTAATAGGCAAGCCCACATAAATTATCTAATCATTAATAAAGATAGTTTGGTAAATCTGAGCTCAAATTACCTAATGAATATCATATTTAACCTAACTGAGGTGGATTTTACGCTTAAATCCAAACTCGTCTTACCACCTCATTAGGGTCAAGTTAGGCTATTTAACCATTCATAATCATTCAGCGGTATATACAAAAATTTAAATGCGATTTATAAAAAGAGTTACTTGTCATTATTATCGATAAAATGGAAAATTATAAGTAAAACAATATTATATATTTTCAAAATTTTAATCATAAACATATAATACCATCCTTATACAACTTCGTACAGAAATGTAAAATAAATTTTTAAAACTATTTAAGTTTGTAAAATATTAAAAAAAATGTTTTTAAATTTTTTAAACTAACATAAGAATTAGGTTGCAGTTGGATTTGGATTTGGATTTGATAGTAAATTGATCTAAATGCAAGTTAGATGAAGAAAAAATGGTTTACAATAATTTTTCACGAATTTTACTTTTAAACATAACTTCATTGTCATCATATATCTTATTTTATAGATCTCACTGAGTGGATTTAAAATATCTAACTTTTATTAAATTCAACTTTTTTTATTTAAAGTGAATGCATTTTAAATTTTAAAAAGAAGTTGATGAGAGAGAAAGTGGGAGTAAATTGGTCGAAACAGAGAGAAGAAAATTGTTAACTATTTTAATTGAATGTTTTAACACATCTAATGCCCCAAAATTTATCTAATTTATTGTAATAAAATGTGAACCACTGATTTGATAAACTAGTGCTTTGATATTTTTGTTCCTCATAATACAGATGTGTAATCGGGTAGGGGTCCAAGGCAGGGACCCCAACCACCGTCCCCAAACCACTCCAGTTTACTTTTCAAACTCCTAAACTCACCCTCAATTTGTTCCTCCAAACTCGCGCCCATTGGTGTGGGTACACGTAGGTTTTTTTGCCATCTATATTAAACCCCTTAACAAATTCGGGTTGTAATCGAGTTCACACATTTAACAGGAAATGATACCAAATCAATTACGACTTCAACCATAATAAATTTGAGTCTACTAGTTAAAAACTTTTTCAACTTTTAATAAAAGTAAAGTCTATTGAATCAAGTTAGAGTGGATGTCTATTTTAAGATTTATGAGAATTTATCCATATGTTTTTTTTAGTAGTTTTAATAGCAAATTAGGATTTGACCCTAAATTTTAAGCTTCTACCTACTCAGACCCAACTCATTTTTTAAATTAGTGAACAACCTAGTTTTTTGTTTTTAACCTATTATTTTGCTTTTAGCCCTCTTCCGAAAATTATATTTTTATCTTATTTAATTTAGTTAGATTTAATTTAATTGACTACATTATCCTTCGTAATTTATATTGTATATTCGATATTTTTCTTATAGTTATTATAACAGTTATGTATAAATAACTTGGGGCTTTTTGTATTTAGCCCAGTTTTTTTTGAATTATTTTGCATTTAACCCACTGAAATTTGTTAATTAGTTGCTAGCCTAATTTGTTGGATAATCATGGTTTTGTTTTTAATTTAATAAATTTATGTTTTTTAAATTCATTTACTGAATTTCCATTATTGCCCTTTTTATTTTTTCATCCCAATATTAATTGTTAAATTAAAATAATCTAAAATTAGATTTTGTTAGTTATTAAGATTACACAATTTTTGAAAATCAAACGTACAAAATCTAAAATCCAAACAAACAAATTTTCTGCAAAGTAAGATTATTCATGTAGTCATAATACGCATGGTTGAATAGTATTATGATTGTCATATTATAATTAGTATATTTCTATGTAGTTTTGGGGTTAAATATTGGTGTAAATTGAACATTCATATGATACTATTCAAAATTCAAACCCTAATTAACAAGTAAAATTACCTGTAAAAGTATAGTGGCTACTAATTATCTAGATTTAAGAGTTATGGGATCAATCATATGTTGGTTGCATTTATTTCCATTGTACGTTGATCATGGAAATTACAAAATACATATTGGAATATTGATCCAATATTAATGAAGTTGATGCGAAATTCTTCACAGAGTATTCTCATATTCTCATGAAAATTTACAAATACAATCGAAACTAGTGCTGATGACAAGTACAAATGACAGACAATTGGGGCTTTTTTGTGTTGGGCTTAGGTTAAAATATGGTTGCTTAATGGGCCAACAAAATTAACACCAATGTACATGAATCTGGGTAATTATCCATGGGTATTTATTGTGGCTGTAAGTTGACGGTGTAATAAGTTGGACCGGGGAGAACCCGTCTAATATAAGCCAGACGAACCATCATTTTAAACCAAGTTTCCGAATCTTCACTTTTTCAAGTGGGTTCCAACTCTAACTGGTAAGTACACTCGACGACAGATTAGGCGTTCGGTTTATACTCTGTGCAGTATCTAAACACAACACGACACCCTCATCAGGAATCATGTTTTATTACCAATTTACTATGATCTTTCAATGTTATCATAATGACGAATTTCAAATGTAAAATTTTTTGTATTGATAACCATATCCGCCAAGGTATTGATCAAATATCATATAACACTGAATATACTCTTTATTCACCATTTTTTACACAATGATACAATGTTTGTTCACGTAGGAGTTTTTGAAAAAATATTTTAGAACGTGGTTAATTGATTGTGATTATTCAAACTGACAGGTAACAAGTTTTATTAAAGTCTATGAACAAGTTGAGTTTAACTTTAGTTGCATTTGTTATTTTTTATTTATTTATATTATTGAAACAAATATTTTTCGTTCCCGTGTGCGAAAATAATATTCATTCAATGTGTATTAGATAGTGAAACTATTAAAATATTCAATATTAACATAAATGTATAAAAATGGATTAGTAAGCATAACGATAATTAATACCTAAGTTATAAGTATATTAGCAAAGAGTTCAGCAATAAAGCACCAACCTTGCTTTAGTCACGACTTGAATGGATATAATTAATTAAATTTTTGAAGATATCAACACTCTAATATGTCTATATTTGATCCTGTTCTAATATGACTTTATATGTATAGAATGTAGTTATATTGTTTTAATATGATTACATTATGTATATTGATTTATAAGTTTTGTTTTATAATATGACATTCTTATTTTGGTTGTAGACATATTGTTTCATTATATAATATGACAAGCTTATTGAAAGTTGAATATATCAATGATCTTTTGAAACTGGATTGTGAAAATAAAACATTTAGATGGTAGTATAACTGTTGTTAAAATCATTTGTTGGTGGAGAAATATAGATCAGCAAAAATATAGGAGCATCTAACAAAATGTTAAAGATGCCAATATAAACTCTTACTTGAATGGATATATATCGTAAAGGTGGTTACCAAGATAAATGTCAAACAAATTACTTAAATCTAGGATAGATAAAATACGTTGTAACTACCAAACGGGTGAAACCCTAAAAACCAAAGAAGGTCAAACATGACATTTACAATGAAATATTAATAAAAATATGTAATTAAAAATATTAAGTTGTTTGGGCCAAAAACAAAAATAAAGGCTGTTCACTAATTACTTAAACAATGTAGGTCTGAGTATTGAACATATGAAAATTCTGGGCCAATCATTAACTTGCCGAAATAACTTATCCTTACAAATTAAAACTTATCTTCAATTTATATTGTAATATACTAATATGCTCTCCGAATATACTTCAAATTCATATATATTAATGTAATAGTATTAAACCGAACTACTCACCCACTAGTCCCTTTGGTTCAAAATTTTAGAGTATACCAACTGCACAGACTAAATTATTTAATTAATTTATATTAATTTTTTGGTTTAAAAATTACTTTAAAAGAGAATCAATTTTAAGCTATAACCCTTACTAAGTTAGGGTTTCTTGGTCATACTCTCTTCAATTCTCTTTACGCACAGCCTCTCTTTCTTTCTCTTAGGTTACAATCGATCAACACTCTGTTTGGATGTTATAAAATGGAATGAAAAATAAAGTATTTAATCAGAAGATCACGATTGACATTGGTTGCAAGGTTCTTAAGGTATGTTATTATTATGTATACATTTTGTTACATATGATTCTTTCTCCGAGTAATTTGAACATGTGTTTGCCATCTTTTGACACAATTACTTTGTCATATTACCACTTAATAAAATATTTCATAATTTATTTTGATTATTAATTAAGCAATTGTCAATATTTTTTGTTATTAGTAATTAAGTTACTTTATCTATGCAGATGATTACATACCTTCAATTTAGATAGAATATATTAATAGTGTTGCTCGAAAGATCAATTCAAATGTGGTGCATTCGTTTGCTAGACATATTGTAAAGTGCACAACTTACACAAAAGTCATATTACAAGGTACGTTACATTAACTTCATACCTTTTAAAAGATATCAAACAATTAATATGTATGTCATGACATGCATTTTTTATATGACATCAAACATTTAATATGTGTACGTTGCATTAACTTCATACCTTTTAAAAGATATCAAACAATTACTGTGTATGTCATGACATGTATTTTTTATACGACATCAAACACTTAATATGTTTGTCACATTCACTTTTTAAAATACATCAAACACTTAATATGTATGTTACGTGCACTTTTTAAAATACATCAAACACTTAATATGTCTGCCACATGCATTTTTTAAAATATATTAAATAATTAATATGTTGTCACGTGGATTTTTTTAATATATATTAAACACTTAATATGTATGTCACCTGCCATAATATGATTGTTTTATACAGTGTTTTTGGATCCAATATGTCTACGACATTAGCACAAAATATCTATAGTATGTTTAACTATGTTAACTCTATCTTATTAGACTTAATTTTTTATTTTAAATTCTATCTCTAATTTTTTATTTTTTTAAGATGAAAGATAGATTAATAATTCAGAATTACATCAAAAATAAAACGAAGGGGAACAAGCTCCCAAACTTCACAACCAGACTGAAAAAGAGCCACCCTAGCAATCCTATGAGCGACTTCATTTGATGATCTCTTCACAAATTCTATCCTGCACAACTCAATAGTCCTAGCTAAGCAACGACCATCCTCAACAATGAGGCCAAACAAAGATAGGTCCTCCCAAGTATTATTAAAAGTATAAACAAAATATTGAGAATCAGTCTCCATAATTACATTGCCTTCATTTCGGTTTTTTAGCCAACTCAAGGCTTCTCTAATGCCTATTGCTTTAACCACTTTCGGAGATAAAATCCCACTTGTACATCCCGAACCACCTGCAAGAAATTTACCCATATGGTCTCGTAAAATAAAGCCATAGCCGCTGCATTTATTACGATTATTGAGGCTCGCGTCGACATTGCATTTTACTAAGCCGAATGGAGGACATTGCCATGCACCTGAGGTGTCATTGGAAGGAATGGACTGAGCTGCAATAGCAGTCAGATGTGTAACAACAGTTTGAATTTTGATTTTAAAATTTTAAAATATTTGAATTTTTCAAATGGATTGTAACTTAAGTTTGTTTCCTAAATTTTAGGATTCCTTAATTGTAGTAAAAATTAATTTTAATTAATAAAAGTCAAATTGGCAACTTTGGAAAAATACAAAATAATTTAAATAATTTTTTAAATTTTGAAAAGATAATTATCCATAACTTTGGGTCGAAAAATAATTTAGAAAATGTATTGGGCTAAATGTAAAATAATTCAAATTTTTGGGGCTAAGAACATAAAGGCCTTAGTTTTAATTCTTCCACTCATTTTGTTTTTGGTAAAAAAAAAAATGACATCTTTTTAATAAAATTTATATATTTAACGGGTATAATTAGATTGTATTGCAATAATTAATAATAAAGAGAATTATATACAAATCAAAAAATATCAGTCAATAATTTATTGAGTCATATTCAAATAAAATAAAAAAATTAAATTCAATAAGACCCGACACAAATTCAATCGTAACAAGTAGAGGCAGATTTTTATACCACTATTACCGTACCGTATTGTACCATTACTAAAGTATATCGAAGTTTGATAATGGTACAATACCGATCGGTATTTGTATCGTACTGAAATATTATAGTACATTATTAGTACTGAAAATCAATAGCGATAGTATATCGTACTATACTGAAATATTGGTATGTACCATGGTATACCATATTGTACTATTAATACCAAGTACCAAAACATTTAGATTTTAGATAATTAAATTTAGATCAATAGACGGTCCAAATTAATATTTTAAATAATTAGATTAATGAAAAATTTTCAATATTATTCACACTCTCACAGTCTCATAACTTAGTATACAGTTTTCATTTTGTTTCTCAATTTGGTTGCCAATAAAAAGCTTAGGGGCTCTCTTCCTCTAAACTGGATTTCTTTCCCTCATAATTGTTTATTTAGGTGTATTTTCTTTATGTTTGTGTAGTTGTTTTATGTTGTTTTGTACAAATGCACTAAAGAACTTGCTAAGAACCCACTAAATAACTTCTTCCTCTTTTTTTAATAAAAGAACCCACTAAATACTACTATAACTATTTCAAGAAAAATATTGCTCTTAGTCTCTTACCATGTTTCTTAAGAACATTTTTATTTAAACTAAAGTTATAGTTTAGGTTTAATTTAACATATATTTTATTAACTACGGGTTGTTTGGTGGATATTTTGAGTTGAGTTTTTAAGTTGTGTTTTTAAAATATGGTGTTTGGTAGAATTTAGAAGTATGTTGAAAAGTGAATTTGGTTTTTGTTTGAGTTTTTTTCAACCAATTAAAAAATCTCTTAAAAAATAGTCAAAATGGATCTTATTTTATAAATCTCGACAAGTATGTTTTAAATATATATATTTTATTTAATTTTGATTTTTGAATTTAAAGTTATGGTGTTTTAAAAAATATTTTAGAAAGAGAAAGTAAAGTGAAATAAATTTTGGGAAGCGTAAAAGTAGAGTTGATTTTGAGTTGAGTTTTTAAAATTTGGGGAAAAAAACAAAAATAAAGAGATACCAAACAGGGGCTACATATCTGAAAATTTTTCCTCCGTGTGCTTCTTTATATAAAAATTGATTAGTTGAATAATTGGATATTTTATTTGGTTTTTGAATCGGAGTTTGACTTGTAACTTTAACATGTACTTTAGGCTTTTTTGTTATATGTTTTTGTATGAGCTTGTTTTTTGCCACTTTTGAAAATCGGAAGCGTGCCCACTGTTGGATTTGGTTTACAAATGACAACCATTTTTTTCCCCTTGTTTCTAAGCTTGATTTTTTTGATAATCTACTGTACCATAGTAACATACCAAATTTTTTGGTATACCGAATTTGGTATATCAAAAATTTTGGTACGACAGTGGTAAAAGATTTTCACAAACCAAAATTTTTATATGGTACATAGTATATTTAATATGATACGGTATTATACTAAATTCATCCCTAGTAAAAAGTGTATTTGAAAGCAGCTTTTATTTATAGATTGAAAATAAGAATGTTTCATAAGAATTTTGATTGTCTCCCAATTTACGAATTAGACTATTTATATTTGTTTAATTCGTGAATTATCTAATTTAAGCGTTTGATTGTAAAAATAAATTAATATATAAAATCATAAACTTAAGTTAATACATAAAATATTAAATAAAAAATAAAGAGTTATAGTTAAAATTACACAACTAATAACTATTATGCAAATTTATGTAAAAAAAAAATTACATCACCAAATTTTTTTGTTAAAATAAAACAATTTATAATTTATAATTTATTAATTTATAATAAAATAATTATAAATAAAATAACATGCCCGAACAAACCAACCTAAGAAAAAAAACTATTTTTCCTTTCTTCTCTTAATTATTAGTTATTTTCGAATTTTTTTAGGGTGTTTTTAAATGCACCCACAAAATCAGTCTTTTCACCCAAGTGTGAGAATACTTTCTTCTCACCCCATCAAATCTTTAAAAAATCTTGCACTTCACCCTAGCAATGGGGTGAGTTTACTGAAATAATATAGGGACGATAAAATTTCGTTGCTAAAAGTAAAAATATTAAATAATATTAAATTTTTCATTAACTTAAAACATAATAACAAAATTTACATCGTTCAAAATAAATTTTATTAAAAATTTCATCTAAATAGTACCTCCAAGATACAAAATATTAATTGTCATAAATAAGTTTTAGTAATTATATTAATTGTTATTAATTTTTAATTTTTAAAACTTTAAATGGGTGAAAAGATAAATTAGTGGCAATTTTTTCAAAGTATAAAAAGCGGGGTGAGAAGAAAGGGTTTTGCGCTATTTTTTAGGTTAAAATTAAGGTAACTTTGACTTTTAGTAGGGTGAGAAGACGAATTATGTGGGTGCATTTAAGAACACCCTTTTTTTTATTATGGACTCATCGAACGACCAAACGGAGTGTAGTGTTTTTCCTCATCGCTCCACCATAATCGCCGGCGCGCACTCAGAGGAAGCTAATAGCCGTCCACCACCCCCTTTTCAGCCCTAAATTCTCGAGCTCATTGTGAAATCCTAATCCAGCCGACGAAGCCACCATCTCTGTAATTCTCTTTCTACTTCAGGTTTGTCTCTTTACCCCTCCTTTTATTGATCTCTTTCTCACTATACGTCTGCGCAATAGTTTCGATTTTGCTTTTGTAAAAGATGTACAATTTTAAAATGTCTCATACTGAAATAGGGTTTGAGGCAGATGAACAATAGAGCAACAAAGTGTTGACAACTTGACATTGCCTGAGCCAAATTTTTATTGTTTTTTGGGGGGTTGGGTACTTGGAGATAACAAATATACAGGTTTTGTTGGTTAACAAAAGTTTAGGTTGGGGAGGCTACCCCGGTCCAGCGCCGGAGCATGCCACTAGGCTCAATGAGCACTTACCATGCCTCTTACAGATTGCATAACAAATATTCAGTTAAAAAATTAATATTATGGAAATCAGCGTGTTCAGTGTACTAAGCACAAATAATAGGTGTAGACACAATTAATTTCCTTTTAGTAAGACGTTGGAAAATAAGTTGAAGCATGTGATAAGATGCTCTCCATTTCATATTCATTTGATGAATAGATGTGGTCTATCCTTCATAATTTATTGTGGAAAATTTTTCTTCCTCAACCAACAAAAAAAAAAATAAAATTTCTCCATGGTAAAAGTCACAAAGTAAGAAGACATCTCAACTTATTTTCCAACTTCTCACAAAAATCAACCATTTTTATTTTCCTTTTCCTGTTGTTACCAAATGGACCCTTAATGTATTTGAATTGGACATATGCAAGGGAAATGTTTGATTAAAAATTTTAGTGGGGCACCAAAAGAGACATGTGCCAAAAATTGATAATAAAAGATGGGACACTTAAATAAATAACAACAAAGTATGTATAAATAAATTTCAATTTCCCTTATTTTAGGTGGGACACATGCCCCACCATTCCCTTGAATAAATCAGCTACTTAATGTTGGTGAAACATATTATTTGCTGTTAATTTCTCTGTTTTTAGGATTAGGTTTGAATGTTTGATACAGCAATAGACAAATCAAACACCTATAAAAAACTGAAAATAGCCATAATGAAGCTTCATTGTCTATGGTTTTATCTTATATTATCTCATTAGATGCCAAATAAGGAAAGTGATTGCTTTAGCTTATCATTCTACTGTATAAATTCTATGTCAGATAATTAACCTTCTATCTAGAAGTTTAGAGTCCACCAACGGTGATTAAGATAAAGTGTCTAATTTAGATGAATTTTGACGTTTGACAAGTAAATGTGATCTATGGTTCTGCTATGCCTGCAAAAGAATGTAATTTGCATGTGGAAGTTGGTTTTTGGGGAGGGGATGCAATAGGCCTCTCAGTTATTTAATCAACTATGTTGAAATCTTCTTTGTTTTTTTTTTCAGTGCACGCAAATTAAAGTGATATAAACTAAAATTGCTAAAATTAGTGTAGGGTTAGTTGTAATTCTTACAAATTACACAAACTACGCTCAATACTTCCTACCTCAAAGTGTGAATTTTACTACACGTCTACGCCCATGCCCCTCCCCGTTGAGAAAAAAAAATGGTATTGATGACACAGTGTTTTTTCTCTCCAAGAGGGAGAGCAGTCTTAATAATCTTGTGGGAATCCTCAAGATCTTTGGTCTCACTTCCGGATTGAAAATCAATATGTCTAAGAGTACCATAGCCGGTATTCACATGGAAGAGGAGGAAATTTTGGCGATGGCTAGAAAGATTGGTTGTGAAGTGGGTTCGTGGCCAATGTCTTATTTAGGTATGCAGCTTGGCGACAATCCTCGCAAACTAAGCTTTTGGGATCCGGTTCTTGAGAAAATTAAAAAGAGGTTAGAAGGATGGTTTAAATGTTGTTTGTCCAAAGGTGGTAGGCTAACACTCATCCAATTGGTGCTTGAAAGTTTGCCCCACTTACTACCTTTCTCTATTCAAAGCACCCATTTCGAGTTGCAAGAGAATTGAAAGATTGATGAGAGATTTCTTATGGGAAGGTTTTGGAGAGTCAAGGGGTGACCATTTGGTCAATTGGAACCTCGTTTCTAAAAGTAAGGAAAAAGGAGGGCTGAGTATCGGCAACATTGCTAAAAGGAATGAGGCTTTATTAGGAAAATGGCTTTGGAGATTTCCTCTTGAACAAGATTCCTTTTGGTGTTCAATTATTAAAAGCAAACACAGTATGCATCCTTGTGGATGGGACTCTAACGTGGTTAATAGAGGATCTCATAGGAATCCATGGAAGGCTATTCCGGCCAGTCTTGCAACATTTAAATCACTTATTTGTCTTAAAGTGGGTAAGGGTAGTGATATTCGGTTTTGGGAGGATTTATGGATGGGGGTTTCTCCTTTATCTAATTCCTTTCCTCATTTATATAATCTCTCCTATGACAAAAATATTTCTATTTCTTCGGTTGCGGAGTGGAATGAGTCGGGTTCTTTCTTTTGGGATCTTCACTTTCGTAGGAATTTTTTTGATCATGAATTTGATGACTTTTCCGCTTTGCATAGTTTCATTTCTAATGTCTCCTTGGCTAGAAACCTTCCAGATTCTAGAGTTTGGGCGGGGGATAAATCGGGGGTGTTTTCTTGTAAATCCTTCTTCAGCAATCTCATTGAGTCTCCAGGAGATGTTTCTTTCTTTCCTTTTAAGGTTATTTGGAAAGCAGGAATTCCCAATAAGGTTAAATTTTTTGCTTGGCTTGCTTTTTGGAAGAAGGTTAATACCTGTGATGTGCTACAAATTAAAAAACCGAACATGGTGCTCTCCCCGTTTTGTTGTATTTTGTGTCAGAAGAATGCAGAAAACATTGACCATTTGCTTCTACATTGTAATTTTGTATCTAAGCTGTGGTGGAAGATGCGCAATATTTGGATTTTTTGAGAATTAAGTGGTTCTTTAAAGGCATCAAGAAGAGGGTGATAGTCCTTTGGAGGTGCTGTTGTTTAGCTATTGCTTGGTGCACTTGGCAAGAAAGAAACTCCAGAATATTTGAAGATAAGGTTAGGCTGGAAGATGAAGTCTGGAGCAGAGTGGTATTCTTAGCCTCGTTGTGGGCTAAATCTTCAACGGCATTTCATGATTTTTCCTTTTCAGTTCTGGCTAGCAACTGGGCTGCTGCTATCACTTGATGTTTCTATGCATTTGTAGCTCATTTTGTTTACTGTTTTTGTGTTTTATTTATTGTTTTCTTTTTTAGAGCCCACTTTTGGTGGACTTCTGGTTCCCCGTAGTGGCCTATTGTATCGCCTTTTCTTGATGATTCAATAAAATGCGTTTGTGTTTTCAATCAAAAAATTCAGTTAACATCAAAGTTAAAAGAATAAAAACTACACATGCTAGAGCTGATTTAGAAATAATATTTTTCCTTGCTATAGCTCAATAGTGACTTCCGTAATAGGCTTGAGGAGAAACTGAAGTAGGTTGCTGCACTGTAACTGAAGTTGCTGCTGCTGCTGGTTGTGCTTAACCTTGCTGGGGGAAGACCCTCGGCAGAATATGTAACAGGATAAACGCCGTGGGCGGCAATAACAGCAGCAGTTTGAGCTGCAGATGTTGGTATTTCTGGTTGTACATCACTGCTACCATAACTAACGTATGCACCATATGCAGCCTTTTGAGTATTTCCAGCAGGGGTATATTGCATTCCGTGGGTTTGTGCAACGTGTGGCCAAGCTTGAGGCTGTACACCATAACCTGTTGCCCATTGGTTTTGTGCACCTTGATAGGCACCCATCACAGAAGGTGCAGCAGATGAAAGAACACCAGATTTTGCTATATTCGTTTTGTCTGAAACTATTATATCCTCTGCATGTCGCTTCTTGGACTCCGATGCACTCTTGTGGTGTAAGAAGAGTTTGGCATGCTCGCTTTTTATATCTAGTTTAGAAATGAATCTCACTTTAATCCCAATTCAATAGAAACCACAAAAAGGAACTTCCAAGGCTATGAGAAACTATAGGAAAGGCCAAAGGGAATTGAAGAATTTAGTGAGTGGTATAAATTACGATAAAGTTCGAGAGGATGGCACAAATTTTGGGGGTTCTGAAAGTTCTCAATGAAAATTCTATCATGGAATGCGAGAGGTTTGGGGTGTCAGGACAAAATAAGATCAATGAAAGACATACTGAAAATAGAAAACCCAGATATAGTAATTTTGTTAATTGGTTGACAGGAAATTGGTCAGGTGCGTTTGGGGTTGGGCCGTTTTGGGCGGGGGGGGGGGGTGGGTGGGTGGGTGTTTAGATTCGAAGAGTTGGTATTCCTACCTTCTATTGGAAGATCAGGTGGAATCCTCCTTGTCATGTGGGATGTTAGAGTGGTCACAATGATTGGGTGTCTATTAGGGGAATTCAGGTTACAGTAACCGTGACAGTTGGAGATTGACAAACTTTCAAGAGCCTTCTACTCTCGCTCCTTTGAAATTTTTAGGTTTAGGGGTTATACTTTTGGCAAAACGAAGAAGCAAAATATAAATGAAAAGTAGGGCCCGAATGTGCAGGTGATAGCCCGAAGCGGCTGTTGAGAATGTGTTTTGCAAACCCAGAAGACCCGAAGTTAAAAAAATTGAAATATTCATTTTTTTTAATGATTATAGTCATTGGATTATATATCAACTTCTTTGTTAAGCAGTGCTTGTCCATACAAACTTTCTCGATGTATGCTACATTTTTATTCAGGGATGAACTCTGCAAATTTCACGCCCTAATGGAATGATGCATCGGGAGATAGCAATGAATTTAATGACTTTTGATTAGACTTGTTTTAAGTATTTAACTAAGCATGCTTTTTAGTTAGGTTCTAGGAGATATTTTATTTCCTTCTGCAGACTTGTTTAGTTGTTTATCATATGATATAATACTTTTGCACCTGTTCTGTTTTAGTTAATTGGTCTGAGTTCTTTTTATTTTTCTAAAAGTTGGGGGTGATTTCATATTTTTTGACATTTATCATTAGGTTTGATTTCAATAGAGCATCAAATTAGAGAACTTCAGCTACCTGAATTTGTTATAAGCTAAACATTGCAACTCCTTTTCATCACTGATCATGTTGACACTTCCTGTTGGAAGATCGCATCCATAAATTTTAAGAAAAAGTGTGTTCTAAGAATGATAAGTTTTTTGGTCCAAGAATAGGCTGACTGCATTAGGTTTTGGGGATGTACCAAAAGCTCATTTGCCCAATTCAGGTACTCAAATATCTCATGCATTATGGATTTATGGGTTAAATAAGTTGTTCAACCAAAAGCATATGAGAAGAACAACATATTAGACTTAGTTTACGGCAGAGCTTTTTTTCATGCTCCATAACCTGAAGCAGGGGTGGTACTATGTAGGGGGAGGGGGGGATGTGAACAAACTTAAACTTTAGGGCCCCATTTGAAAAGTAAAACTTAAATTAAACCCATCTCAACTCCTCCTATGAGCTGCGCAGCATAAACCACTGTCCATTTTTTATTTTATTTTTTTCAAATTTGCTCTCTGGTTTCTTACTCTCTTCCATCTATGGCAGCAAATCTGACCTCCTCTTCTCCACAAGGAGTTTCGTGGTTCTCCACCTCCCACCTAACCCTAACAAGGTTTGTGCTTCTCCATAACCCGCTAGCCCTAATTTTTATTTTTTTTAATTTGATTTATGCTTATTCATTTGTAAGTTTAATTGGTTTTGGTAGATTTGATTTATAATTTATACATGTTTGATTGATTTATCATTTCTCTTGTTTGATTTAGACCTAAATCCCTAATTTTGATTAGCCTTAAAATTTAAATAGGAAGAGAGTTAATGAATTGTTATTTAGTTATACATGTTATTTGTTGTGTGTGTATGATTTATGTAGTCATATAGATTTAGACCTAAACCCCTAATTTTAATTAGCCCTAAAATTTAAATAGGAAGAGAGTTGATGAATTATTAATTTATTATTTGGTTATACTTGTTAGTTGTTGTTTGGTTATGATTTATGTAGCCATATAAATTTAAACCTAAACCCCTAATTTTAATTAGCCCTAAGATCTATATAGGAAGAGCCGAAGAGAGTTAAATAATTATTGTTTATATTCAAGCATTCTCGAAAATTGAAATCATCAAGAGTGCATTATGCAACCGCATGGGAGATGAATTTATGAATGATTGTTTGGTGACGTATATTGAACAAGGCATTTTCAATAATATTGAGACAAAGGAAGTCTTGCAAATATGAAACCCCGCTGAATGTTATTGTAATTTGTAGTCAATGTTCACATTGGGTTGTACGAAGGATTAATGCTATTACGTTTGCGTTAAAATTTTATGACTTTAAAATTATGTTTTCGTGTTCTTTAAATTTTGACCCCTCCTTGGTTCAATTCTTGGCTCCACCACTGACCTGAAGTGTGGTGATCAGAACACGATTCTTGTGATTCTTCTTACTATGCCAATGCCCCTGAACTAGTGATCAGCTTGTGCCTATTATCCACATATATAAAGAACTAGTCTTGCCTACATTACTATTAATGCATATGGTGTATTATTTGTACTGAGTTTGTAATAATTAAGCAGATTAATTTTACTTGAGCATAACTACACATGCACTTCCTAAATTTTTGTAGCTTGACCCTTGAATGTTATATCCCGTCATAATGAAATCCATGTTAGCTTCCATATTACGTAGATGTGGATTGCGTGTGAGGGTAGTAATAGTAATAGAAATTTTTTTGGAAGGGCTCCTTTCACAACTATATCCAAGGGATGGACACCTTACTTTTTCGTAACACATGGGTTGTTTCCTCCACAATTTGTTTAGCCATAAGGACACTTTTTAATGTTTGTCCATTACAAGGACCAGTGTTTTAAAATGTGTTGAATAGCGCGTGACGTCGCACGTTATAGCATGAAATTGGACCAGAACGCTACGTAGCATGTGTAAGACAGTGTAGGGCACAAATAGCGTTGAGATTTTGCTGACGTGGCACGCTTTTTGCCGAATAGCGCACTATAGCGTGCGTTTTTCACACTATTTGCAAAATACCAACGCTATTCAGGAAAGTGAAAATTAGGTTTAATAAGTTATGAAACCTCACTAGCTCAGTCGTCTCCTCCATCCGTCGTTTTCTCCTCACTAGCTTGAAGTCGATGCCCAGTCGACCGTTTTCTCCAGTCGACGACGTCTTCTCCTCTGTTTTCGTTTTCTCCAGTCAACGACGTCTTCTCCTCTTTCTCCAGCAGTTGACGTTGCCTCCATCTCCTCCAGTCGACATTACCCCTCTGTTTTCTCTCCTCCATCTCATACAAATATAAGGTAGTCTTGAACCCTAGCTCGTTTTACTTAATCCTTGAACCCTATCTCATTTTACTTGAATATTAGGCTTGTTTTACTTGAATCCAAGGCTCATTTTATTTTAATCCTTTTGTGACAATGTCTAAAAGTTCTAAAAAGGATAGTGCTTGGAAATATGCATATCAATTGGAGGGGGAAAAGTGTCTTGGGTGTAAATTTTGCCATCATAAATTGAATAGGGGTGTTATTTGAAGTGTTTTAATGGATTTTTACTAATGTTCTTTAGTATAATATTTTATTTTATTTTTAATTATTACGCTATTGGAGTCCCAAATAGCTTACACTATACGCTATGCTATTTGCGCTACGCGTTGCTGGAAACAAAATGCTATTGCCTGCGTTATCGCTATTTAAAACATTGACAAGGACACGACCCTTTTTTGAACAGTCAATAATAGGCTAATAGCCTTACAAGACCTTTTTTTATCTCCTTTTGTCATGGATGATCGCTAGGCCTCACCAACCACGCCCACCGCCGGCTGCCCACTACTAGAGCTCTGATGAGCTCGCGAGAGCTCCGGTGGTGGTCACCTGTAATCGTCAGTGGGGGGGTGGCGGCTGGTGCTAACTAAGTATACTTTTTTGTTTTTTAAAAAAGGGGGAATATGAAGGAAGGGTATTTTAGGTAAAGAAGAAAGAATGCCCTTACTTTGAAATGTAAATCTAAGGTCTCCTTCCCTTGGATTTAATTGTGGAAGAAGCCCTTTGAATCCATTGCCTCATAACAATAAGTACAAAGAGAAGGGGGGGGGGGGTTGAGGGAATTGTGTTTGAATTTTAAAATTCAGATGAAAGAGAGAGGTTTGTGGACACAAGTTACATGCTAGGCTTCATACTACCATATGATTTTAGGAGAGTGATTGCCAACCACTAGATGTGTGGAAAATTAGTGGGGTTGGTGTTGACACCAAGCTCCCATGTTATATTATCCTCTTCCATCCCTAATTAAGTCCATGCTTGATTTTCACATCTTTTAAGAATGCACTAATTTCATCACAACCGATGGTTTAGAACAAAACTTGTTTCTTAGTGTCAATTTTGGTATGTTTATTATGTTCCTAAAAGGAAAGTGGATTCCTAGTTTGGGACATCCCAAAAATGAATAGTGGACTTTCGATTTGGAAGAGAGGAAGCATTGGTCTGTTTGTTTATATTTTGAAGTTAAAGGTTAGCGGATGTTCTAAAATCCACATGTTCCTAATTTGGAGGTGAAATTTTATCAAGTAAGTTTTGCAATAATGTAGCTACATTACTATTCAACAAATATATATTTTGTCCACATCTTCAGTGAGACCCTTAGTAGTTTCGGTAATCGTAAAACTGAATGAATTAGTTTGGGTTCCTCATAATGCTATTAATCTTCATGGTCCTATAATATAGTTTCTGAGTCTCTGTCATTTCTGAACGGCAATTATTTTGCTTTGACCATAAATGTTCAAGTTTTTTCCTTTACCCTTTTTCGTTTTTGCTTATAATCTGTATAATCCATTAGGATCGACTTTCATGTTGAAAGTCATTTTCATTTTCTTTTGAAGGATTTAATGGGACCAAGATGGAAAGGAAAGGAGGCAGAAGCTAAAGCCCTTGCCAATCCCATCTCAAAGATAGTTTCCCAGCTTCAATCTTCTCTAATACAATCAGATTCTCAAGGAATACTATCCGGCTCAAGCTTAATCCTAGGAGCGACCCTCGAGCAAACCGAACTCCTTAATCATGCATGTTTTGGCCGACCCATTATCACATCCGATAAGAACAAACAGTGGTTCCAACTAAGCATGGAGGAAGCATTTTATCTGTGCTATTCTCTCAAATGCATCAAAATCACAGTCAAAGAAGATAATCATATATTTGATCTTCCACAGCTGTGGAATTACATGAAAATTAAGAGGGAAACATTTCCGAATTCCTTCAAGGCATATTCTCATCTTCGAGCGAAGAATTGGGTGGTGAGGCCCGGTTCTCAATACGGCGTTGACTTTGTGGCTTACCGGCACCATCCATCTCTCGTGCATTCTGAATATGCGGTGCTTGTTTTGTCCGAAGGAAATGGAGATTTGAATGGACGGCTTAGGGTTTGGTCTGATTTTCATTGTACGCTTCGGCTTTGTGGTAGTGTTGCGAAGACGCTTTTGGTTCTTAGTGTTGACCAAAATGGTAATGGTGTTAATTCTCCATGTTGTTTGGAGAGGTACAGCATTGAAGAGAGAACGGTCACCAGATGGAGCGCAGAGCAATGCCGTGAGGATCAGATAGTAGCGGAAAATGGAACCAAGTAAGAGAGGTACTTGATTTCTGTCTATTTTGTATCATTTTTATGTATAACTCATTTGGTCCAATGAAAATGCGCTTGGTTTCTTGATGAATTCTTGATGAAAATTGCGTGGACTTATCAAATAGAAGTAGAAGCATCTATTCGAAACGAATTGGCTATGGATAAACTGATACTGAAATCTTATATACTGTGATGAGAAAAAGAGGTCACATTTGGAATTTTGAACTCTTATTCTTATTCGTGTAAACATGTACGAGGAGCAAACTCGTTAGTAAGTCCTAGAAGGATATATTTATCTGACATAGAATTATTGACTTTCCAATCTAGCAATTACTCATTGGTTAAAATGTAGTGTGATGAGGATGAATTTCGTATGTATCCCACTTTTTAACTAGTGGCCACACTGATATGTAAGTAATTTATGTTCAAACATACATGTCCGCCTAGAATTGTTGTACGTATCTGTAGATATGGTATGCTCACGTCAAAATATCACCTAAAAATGGTGTAGACATGTGCACTAATTACACTATTCGCTGCTACCCATTTGAAGCTTGAATTGAAATATAAACACAACTCTCTCTCTCTATCTCTCTCAGAGACACACAAATATTACTGTCTTCATATGAACTTTCTATTCCTATCACCTTTCTAATATGGAGGTTATGTTGGTTTTTCTTCTAGGATCTTAAGAGTTAATTGCACACAATAGAAAAAATAATTTGTATAGAGACGTGAAAAACTATGCGCTAATTTAATTAAAACAATTATGTACGGAATTATTCGCTGTAGCATAGATACCGTGTAAGTTTTGAGTTATTTGTGACGCAGCACAAATAGGCCCTCTATGAACGTAATTAGCACCGTTTATGGAAAATGTTACTTTTTTTTATCTTTTCGTTGTGTTTGATTGTCGAATTTTTTTATGGTACAAGTTCGTGATGCATAAAAGTAGGAATTTTAATTCTTAGCCTATATCCCAAGGAAAACAATAGGAAAATAAGCACATATTTTCTATTGAGAAAATTAATACAATCAAAATGCTTTTTTTTTTCCCCTGATAACCATGGATATCGGGCCCCCTTGAGATCGTGCTTCTATCCACACAATCCCAAGTTTGTCTTTATCACTATGACAACCGCTTAGATTGATAAAATCAAACACTTTTAAAAGTGAATTGCCTAGAATTTATACAATTTCTACTCTTATTTTTATAAAATGCACCTTTTTAGTGTTGTAATTCCAATAATCCTAACATAACAAATCATAAACTAATCCATGCGAAAAGTATTATTTGATGTATTTACTCAATTTTTAAAGAAGAATTTTTACATCTTAGGTTTCAAGGGGTGCATATATGGATACACTTGTATCCCTATCCATTTTGAAAAACTTCATCAAATTTTGATGTAGTTGAAGGATCTTGCTGTTTTATCATGTATATTACAAATAATATGCACGTTCTAAATGACCTTAGCTGTCCTAAATATAATAATAATGTGGAAAATGATAACATAGTGGCACAACTCATTGAAAATGTCATCTTATGGCACGCATTGCACATGACCCAATAAGCAGTAACTGAATCTTTAAGCTATACTTTTGAGGCACACTTAATTGTCTATTCAAGGGTTACCTGTGTACCCTCTTTGTGATCTAATCTTTGAGCACTAGCTACCAAGTTTAAGTTAAATAGATTTTCGTCCCAATTTTTTTCCTTTAAAGTTTGAACTCTTAAATTGGGATGGAAAAACTATTTAAAATAAATATACTATTTGAGCATGTATAAGTATGATATAATAGGCAGCACAAATAAGGAGTCCTCTCCTTTAAAATATTGGGTGCATTTGTTTTTTTTAATACCTTTTGAATGTTGAATATTAAATCTAAGTTTCAAAGATAATGTTTTTTTTATTCTGAATGAACCTCTAAATATTAAGTGTTTGTTCAAATCAATGATTTAAATTTAACATTAAGCATTCAGCGAGTCTGATATCTCTTAATCATAGGTGCTTAATGATTTAATGAAATAGTTGTTAACCTCTTAATGATTTTAAAAAAGAAAAAACAACTTATTATACCTCTGAATGCTTAAAACTCTCCCATTAGACATTCATAGACAAAATCAAACACCACACTTAATTTGAGATGGAAGAAATACACAAAATACTCAACAAATTTACAAACATACCTAGCACTGATATATGTTATTTTGGGACCCACCATGAGTTATGTCATTTTACCTAAATTAAGTGTATTTATGAATTGGGTGCTTACCATTTCTCTAAATTAATATACTTTTGCAGCTTTCATGGGTGTGATCTAATAATGAGCTTAGATTGGATATGGTTGATTCATAAAACTTGGGTTGGTACGATAAACAAATGGTAAACCAACTCTTGGATGCATGGAATGCCAACTGTAAGTTGTGTTTGGTTTGTTAAAAATTTAATGTTGTGAAAATTATTTCTGATGCTAGGGTTTGTGTAAAGAATGTATTAGTTGTTTGCTTGGTTGATATTATAAATGATAAAAATAGACTATAGTGCTTTTGGAGTGCAATAAAATGAGAAAGATTGTGTAAAAGTAAATCATGGCATTTTAGTTTATAATACCAACCAGACACGTTGACTTATATTTTTCTCAAATAAACACGGACCTCAATATTGCACATTCACATGGTAGTGGATCTAGGTTCACTCTAATACCATTTGTAACCACTCAAGTTCTCTCTCAAAATAGTTAGAGCATCTTTAATAGGTTTTTCAAAAGTTGCTCTTTAAATTTATACTTTGTGTACCTGTGTGATATTTTGAAGAGTAACTTTTGTAATAGTTTTTAAGTGACTCCACTCCTAAAATTTTATTATTTTAATGATTTTTCTTCACTTCTAATTTGAAAGGGGGAGCATTTAGTCATTTACTACCCTGGTGTGAGATCACATTGAATAAAAAATAAAAAGTAAAATCTAGAGAGAGAGAGAAAGAGTGAGATTTCAAATTGATAAGTCTTTTTTACTACTTTTGGAGTTCATTTTGCTTATGCGACTCTTCAATTTTTTTTGCACTTTAGTCTTTTGAAGAGTTTCTTGAAGATGCTCTTATCTTAGTTAAAATTAAATTCATTGCACCTACATATATATATATATATATAGAATCTCACCATATAGGGGTGTTTTCGGTTTTTGTACCATTGAAAATCAAGAGACCTAAACCCAAGCCGAATTTGAAAGTTTGGTTTTTAAATCTTCCCCGCCTAGAGCATAACCAAACTTCTCGATTTGGTTTCTCATATATTTTTTTGAAAAAAAATATATAGTAAGGCAACAATATTTTATAATAGCTCAAAGAGTCGGCTTCTCACTAGATTTTGTAAATTTTAAGAATGTAAAATTTTAAATAATGAAGTTATTATTTTCGAGTCATATATACAATAATTTAGTTTTGTTTAGTTCAATTCAGTTTTGCATTGACACATTTTAAATTTAAATTAAACATATTCGGTTTCAGCTTATTTTTTATTTTAATTTCAGTTTTTAACAATTTAATTCAAACCGTTACAACTGAACCGTTCAATTTTTAAATTCTCCGCAATGCCCCTACCCTTACGTATTTGAACCATTACGGTTCCACATGGTTATTCTCCCATTATAAATCCAGGAGGGCAATAAATATTGAAGAAATTTGGTTTCACACAGGCCGCGTGCCAAGGCATTATTGGCTGTGCACATGCCACTTTGTTTTTGGAAGCTGTAGCCTTTGTTTTCTTTTTCTTATTGGTTTTGTGAAGATCTTTTAGAATCCTTTCCTCTGTCCCTGAAGCTTCCGTTTGATACTATTCCAAATTTAGTGCGCGTGCCCTTTCGACGGATGCGAGATGGATATACACCCATTTAACGAACCGCATCATACAGAGTCGCGCGCGATTGTAGGTATTTTTATCATAAATTATGATAAATAATTCTTAAAACTAATTTATTTTTATTTGAAGGCAATTATTCGTCAAAGATTGTTGTACTAACTATACATAAATATGCTATGCACTTTATATTTTTGTTAATTTGTATTAAATAATGATGTGTAGTTTATTATGATACACATGCACACACTTTATTGAATATTCACAAAATACTATAATATTTAAAAAATCAAAATAGATAGTTTTTGTATTTTTTAGAAAATCTCAAATTGAATATTTGGACTTTTTAACACCAACTAAAAGTGTATAAACCATAGCTTATGATATAAAATATTTACCATAGTAGCATCACACTACTATCGTATTATTTTTTAAAATAAGATAAAAATAAAACATCAATTAAAATATGAAAGTAAGGCAATAAGGTGTCAATTAAAATAAGAAAGTAAGAGAGAAATAACACCATTTAAGATACTGTATTTAAGTCTCTTTTATCAACACAATTATGTTATTAAGTAGACATAAAAATATGATAAAAAAATCAGGACACATGAGATAGATATTAATTTATAGAAAGAAAAAAAAAGCAATTAAACATAATGACGACCCAATAAATAAGGTTATAGCGTTAAATTGGAGAAACGCGTAAACAAAATTTTAGGATATAAAAAGGTGATGAAGTGTCCAAATGGAAAAACAAAAATGTGACAGCCTTGTATGTAGCATACTAAAATTCACATGCTGTGAATCAACAATATAAACATTGCCAATTCACTAATGCAAAATTCCAAAGGCAAAATGAATAAAACAGTTGAACCTGAGTCATTTCTAGAGACTATATTGTCATATATAATACATCCATTTGTAATATTTTGAGTGGAAGACTAACAGAATGAAAATAGGCCTACCACCACCAGATCTACACCCAAACCCCCTTCAACAAAACACACACAATTCCACCCTTCTTGAAATTACAACACAAAAATACAATTTTCACCCACCAAACTCTCAAGATTTTCACTTTCCCCCCACCTGCCTTAAAAATTTATCCTACTGGGTTGAGACTTCTCCATTCGGGTCTCACCATAAGGTTCATCGTTGTCCATCCTTTTGTTGTTCCTAAACGCTGCACATGCAACGACATAAGCGATTACAAGGATGATCAGTACGACGATGTTTATAACAGAGACCTTTCTCCAGCTCCTCTTGACGCTGGCCAACACTCCTGCCTTGCAAGAGTTGCATGCATAGCAGAGTTGGTCTTGCTCATTGCTCCACCTGCTGCAGTCAATGTTGTTCCCAGTGATCCCCCCTCCTGGGCTCCACACCGTCTCATTCATGTAGGTGTAGCCGCACTCTGTTGGGGGCTTGCAACACCCTGACTGTAAACAACAATGGATATTTTAGATCCAGCTCCTCTAAAGTGATTGAAATCACTCTAGAATATAGCAGCAAATGTGGACTCTTTCTTTAAAATTGAATGAGTTACATTTTGATAGATTGTGTTTGCCTCGAGCGATGATTCATTAAGACAAAAACATACCTGTCAAAATCTGAATAGCGCAATTCTAAAAGAACAGGTCAAATTTCTTCGACTCCAAAGGAGCCCGATACATTTCAATCATTTGTTTCAAGATATGCTACTTAAAAAGGTAATTCAAGTGATTATGTACCAATCATATTCATCAATGATTTAGATCAAATTTTCAATGATCCAATGCCAAATTTCACAACCTTATGTCATTAGCACAATGTATAAGAGCATCTCCCAATGAGATGATTCAATTATGAAAGTTACTAAAGTCAGCAATCTTGAGGCAATAAAGAAAAACACAGAATATTCAAAAGTTAGGAACACAATAGTATACAAAAAATTAGTATGCAAAACTGTATTTGGTTGGTCATGAATTGAAACTACCTTCAAGTAGTGAAAATCATTAAACTACTTACCAATCCAATGATTTAACACATTATTTTGTGTACAAACCATCTTTTCTTTAATACTGTATACAGGGCTGGTGAATTTCGTCTGGCGTAAAAGACAGAGGATAAAAAAAGGGAAACCTTTAATATCTGGGGCCTATTTAGGAAAGGAAAAATATATGAGCAGTAGAAACCAGAGGCAAAAGGGAGCTAATTATTGGTTTCTATTAGGTAAAAGTGGACCACTTGATGTTATTAAAGGATGTGATTTGTTGGTGCACCACATGCACACTAAAAAAAATCTCATTTACAGAAAAATCTAATATCAATTATATTAAAATTAGTGTTCTTTTGACCCAAATATTTGTTACTTGAAAAAAAAAATCATGGAAGATAACGACAAACATTTATGACGAATATTATGTTATTTTATTAGTTAGTCAAGATCTCATATAAAGAGCCCATCAACTTGATCAGAGCAATTAAATAAGTATCTATCATTCATAAATAAATGCTACAAATCTGAACCCATAAATTGGTCATCATTAATCAATGACTTCACATTACTTGGTAAATACCCCAATTTAAATACATAGCAAAAGGTTAAAATCAGTAACAACATTCGTTTTGATTGCCAAGAAAAAGTAGAGAACAGAAAGAAAACCCAAAAACTTAAGTTTGAATGATTCGAAGTTTAAGTTGCTAGTAATCTGAATTATATAACTAACAAAAGTGCTTTTATAATGTTCGTATTCAGATTCCAAATTTTGAAACTTCAAATCAGAGTTTTAGGATCCTTTTGACACAAAAGACAAAAAGAGGTAGGAAAATAATTGAAAATACTAGTAAATTTATGAAAAGTTGGAAAAAAGAGACGGGTGATTTGGCGAGAATTTCTATTACCTTTTCAGTTATTCCATGGAATCAAATTCTTTGAGCAACGGGTCAGAAAAAAAATTCATGAAAAAGGAGAAAAAAATGGAGAATATCTCACTTAATAACTGGCCTCTTTTTACTGCTACTCATAAATCTAGTAGAGTTTTCAATCATCTTCCATCATTATTATCAAAGAGACCCTTCGAAGTTCAGAAGGCAAATATTTCAACGTCTTGTAACAAACATCCCAAAAAAATATCTCAACAACCACTACGCAAAAAAAGTAACTTCTAATGCATTTAAACCATGCGCAGTTTTTCCATCCCAGACTCTGCCTCAAATTCACTTGGGCTATAGTTGTTCGAATTTTTTTTGAGTTGCGTAGTATTTCTGGTAATGAAGCATCAAGCGGGGAAACAAACAAGATCCAAAAGGGAAGATATTCTCCAGAAAGTAAAAAAGGAAAATATAAAGCTATAGCCCAGAAAATACCTAAATTAAAGGTAGCAAGTAGAATAGAATTTCTTTTTGGAATGTGAATATATATATATATATATACCCCACTTTTAAGTTCTAATAAAGTTTTGACCCAAAAAGAAAAAAGAAGAAAAAATAGGCTCTGTTAGTCTCTTTATTTGCGAGACGAGATAATGCGCTGGTTGTTAAGATGTCACGTCAATACATAAAAGAGAAAGAGAGCCTGCAAAACGACGCCGTACCCATGGACAATGGAAATATCTATTGACAATAAACTTGACTTAAAGTTTCAATAAAGGACAGGAATGACTCGATGCCATAAAATTATTTCGTGTAGTTTTAGTAAGTTTAAATTATTAATAATACTAATAATAATGGACACTACACAAGGTCTCAATCATGAAAATATAGTCTCTTTTACGCTTTAATTGTTTAATAATAATATTAGTTAAAATTATACTTATCGAGTAAGAATAAGTTGTTCAAAGTAAATTGACGCACGTAAATGATATAGATCAGGGATACAATACAATACAAGTAAAAAAACGTTGACCAGACTATAACTTAAACACAGTATTCCTAAATTTAATGCTTGCATTTTGGAGGGGGCGGGGGGGAATATTCCTAAAGTAAGACCTCATTTTTTTTCAGATATACATAAATTAAAATTTTAATTTTGGACATAACAATTAAGATTTAATTTTCTAAAATGACTGACATAAATATTTTTATTTTATAAGATAATAAAAAATTATATAATTAAAATTTAAAATTATTTTTAATTAAATAGTGTACTTAACATGTATTACCGCATAATAATAATAATATCAAATCAAATATTATGGTGTGTTTAATTACAAGCATAAAATGTGCATAGAAATAAAATAAGTTTCAGGCAATTCAATTGCTTATAATTGAGTTGCATAAAAAATATTAATTAAATGTATTTAATTGCTTTAATTTTCTATCCAAACAATATTAGTCGTATTGTAACATTTTTAATGTAAAAAAAATTATGGTTATTTTTTTTGACATAATTTTATAGTCATGATGAATTTTATTTAATTAATCTTGATTAGTAAATTTTAAATATTAAACTTTTATTAAATTTTGAATTTTTTATTTTAAATTATAACATTTTCAATATAGAAAATGGGTAAAATTTTATCATAAAAAATATGCAATTACCTAAAAAATAAATACAAGCCCCTCAAAGAAAATATTTTCCTTATTTATTTACATAGAAAATAAGCCATCATTACCAAAAAGATAGAATTTAACGGGCCTAGAAAATTATGACAATCAAACATCACGAAAGTAGCAATTTTGATGAAAAAACTCTATTTTTAATGTAAAATAAGAACAATCAAATACTTAAGAGAAGACCGGGATGCATCATAACCAATAAACAATTTGACTGATTGATATGTATTTACATAATAATAATAATAATGTTCATAAAAAATAAAAAGAAAGAGAGAGAGAGAGAGATATTCAAAAGGGTAAAAATAATGAATACCTGAATAGAACTGAGAGATCTCTGGTAAAACATGTCAGCGGATTCAGGTACTCCATTAATCAACCTCCCCATCCTCCTACAAACCCTAGAATCCCTTATACACGAACTCACTTTCGCCCAATTCCCCCCTCGGGCCACCCGCTCCTCTAACCAACCCGAATAGTCCTCCAGATAGTAATCCGGGTAGACACGGTTCAGCAAAGCCCGACCCGACCCCTTGTCCGTAACCACGTAAGCGAAAATCACGAACCCTATGAGCGCAGCAATGATGAAGAACATGGCCCAAAGGTAGAGGTACATGAGGAAGGTGTTGCGGTAACAAGCGCCGGCGAAACCGGCGAGTGAAACAACCATGATGGATACTCCGATGATGATGAGGGGCCACTGGAGGAACTTGAGGCAGTCGGTGTTGTTGGCTCGGCTGCTCAGCCAGATTCCTCCGCCGAGGATTGGGACTGAGAGGAGGAAAGTCAGGAAGTTTAGTAGCCCTATTAAGTGGTTGCTGGTTCTCATCTCTCTCTCTCTCTCTCTCTCTCTAAGGTAGATTGATTTTGAGGTTTACTTCCCCGTTTAGGGTTTCTCCTTTACAGGCTGTGTTTTAATTTTCAATTTCTGCGTATGTCGTTTGTGTGTATATTTATATATTGTTGGGGGAGGGAAGATGGGGGGTGTTTTCGGAGTGACGGAATTGCCCTTCTGTGTGGGGAGGGGTGATGTGATGTATGTGCAGGTGTGTAAATATCAATAAATTTATGATCGTCAAAGCATACGAGTCCATTCCATTTTTTTATGAGGACAAAATTGAACGGGAGTCGTAAGGTCTTTAGTGATAAAATAATGTATTTATTTTTATTTAAAATTAATTTATTTTTAATTTTTTTATTTAATTTAAATAAATAAAAGTGAACACGTGTAATTTTTTTGGAAAATGATATTAGCACTCCACTTTTGTCCTAAGGCACTCCACTTTTATTTTTAGTGACATTTATATATGCTTTTTGGGACACTTTTTATGTCACTAAAAATAAAAGTAGAGTGCTTTAATACTAAAGTGAAGTGCTAATAACATTTCCCATTTTTTTTATGAAACTTTATGATCCCATCAAAAAATTTTCCAAAGCAGACATAGCTTAGGGTCATAGACTATAATATTATTTTTTAAAAAATATATATTATATAATTTAAATTTTTTTAACAATAAAAATAATTATTTTGATAAAAATATTATCTTAAATCTGTACGGACATATTTCGTTTGTATTAATTGATTTGTGTTATATTTATTTTTATCAAAATTTATTTTTAGGAAATCAAGTTAGAGGACAGTTGAAGCAATTTGATTATTTATTTAAAAGTGAAAATTTCAGATTTTGACGTTATTTTTTTAATTAAGATTAATAATATTATTATTTTATAAAATTATTTTTAATAACATTTTATATAAATATTTTGAAATACCTTTTAGTTACTAAAAATAAATATAAAATATTATAATATTTTTATTAAGTGCTAATATTATTACTCTATTAAAATTAAGTTCTCGCCAAAATAAAAATTATTCGATAAATCTGAATTATTTACTTTTGAGATAAAAGGACTAAATTATTACTCTATTTAAGACTTTTTATTACACTATATTTCGGAGAGATTTTGATTTATTTTATATTCTGTATCAAATAAATATCTCATGTCGCCTGATATATATACAGTGAAATTTTGGAGATGATGGGTTTAGCTTCATTTAGGCTTTTGAGTTGTTTCGTTGACAAAAGGTGACTTGCAAAATTGAGTTTCTTTTATTTTTAAAACTATCTTTTTTGTGAATGATGCACAGCGAAGAAAGGATTGATTGGAGTCATGAAATTGCGCTCCAAGTTTCCGTAAATATAATATTAATCTCTTTTTTTAATATAATTCTATAAGTTTAATATTAAAATGAGTTTTTTTTTTTGTCTAAATTTGTAAATTAGCTCTAACGTTTACAAGTTAAATTTGAATTTTTATTTCTTTAATGTTATATTTGATTATGTGTTATTTGTTTAAATTTGTCACATTTAAATACTAAATAAATATTATTTAAACAAATTTATTATTATCCTCTTATTTTATAAAAATGACTATATTTAAAATAATATAAAATAAAAGAAATGATAATGATAATGATATAAATAAAAGAAATATTTTACCTCTTTAAAAATGAAAACTTCAAATTTAAGAGACAAATGAACTTTTAAATCAAACAAACAAAAATAAAACTTCTTAAAAAAAAATTATTATTTTTTTAACAATTGTACTTGGATTGATTCGAATACGGAATTTTCTGCTAAATAGACCGATCCCTCATAACTGCACTTCTTAAATTTGAATAGCTAGTCCATTCAAACTTAAGATACTCAATCAAACATTCCCCTACTCACTTTTTATTCTTAATATAATTGTGTAACGGGTTATTTGATTGAGTCTCTTAAGTCTAAAGGGCTCACTTCAGACTTCAGAAGTTTTAATTTTGTTTGATTGATTTAAAAATTTAGATTTTAACACTTATTTTGCCTTTTAAAAAATAAGAGATCGTTTTGACTCTTAAACTTGAAGTCTTAATTTCTAAAGAGCAAAAAATAAAGTACATCTTTTACCATTATTTTTTAAAATATAGTCATTTTTATAAAGTAAAAATTAAAGGCAAATTTGTTCAAATAACATTTAAATGTGATACGTTCAAGTAAACAATATATATTTATATATGACTTTTAGAGACAAAACAAATATATTTTTCAGACTCAATCTTCAAATTTAGCATTCAAATTCATGCAACAAAACAAACACAACTTAATGGGTTGTTCACTTGTTTGTTAACCTTTGAAGTTTGAACGGCTAGTCCATTCAAATTCCAGAGGTTTAAAAATTTAGATCTAATTATTTATTTTGCCTCTTAAAAATTTAAAGATTTCCTTCCCTTTGAAGTCTGAACACCTATTTTTAACAAGGTAATATACCTCTCTTACTCATTTTTTAAGAAATCATTTTCACAATAAAGACAAATTTATCGAAATAATATTCATTCCGCATTCAGATGTAACATGTTCAATTATGCAACACATATTTAAATATGACATTTAGAAATAAATAAAACAATAATATATTTTTGAAATTTAATTTTTAGAATTCAGAACAAATTTTAGTATTTAGATTCATCATTCAAATTAAAACAAAAAATTAATCGGGACCTAAGTTAATTTAAAAGAAGGAACTATTGATGAAAGAGAGGGCTTTCGCTTTGTCGACTGCCTCACCAAAAGAAATTTCATCTGCACTTCTTGACAAAATGTTTGATGCGTGCCTTCGCAATATGTTCCCTTTTCTCTTTCCCCTTCGCCCGTCAATTTATAAGTATGTATAAGTTGTATAAAAGCAAAGTTATTAACTTAAGAATTAATTATTTTTGTTATTAAATGAAACATAAATGAACAAAGACATTTTGATAATAAAGGTTGGTTTAATAATAATATGAAAAATAAAAATAAGGATGATTTAGAATTTGCGTGCCGTTTGTTTTTAAATATCACACATTGGGTGTTAAAATATTATATAATATGTATTTGTGTGTCATTTTGAAAGGAATTCATTAGTGAACCAGAGTCAAGAGTTTGTTCATTTAATTTTTGATCAAATTTACTCATTTTACTCCTAGAAAAAGATAAAACATATTACTCTAAATAGATAAATTGGGTCAAAAATTAAATAAGATAACAGTTAACCTCGTTGACTAACGAATTCCGTCCAAAATGGAACCCAAACAACTATTATGCAAAATTATGGCACCCAACGTCTAATATGTAGGAACAAATTGCACTCAAAGTCTAAATCACCCTAAAAATAAAAGCAATTGATTTTTGTGAGAAGTTGGAATATAAGTCGAGATATGGGATAAGATGCTTTCTTACTTTGTGACTTTTTTTATGGAGAATTTTTCTTTAGTAGTTGAGAAAAAAAAATTAACAAAAAATTATAAAAGATGGAGGACATCTACTCATAAGAGATCATAAAATGGAGATCAATTTATCACATGTTTTAACTTATTTTTTAACTTTTTATTAAATCAAGTGTTTTTTTTCATATTATTATCAAACAGAGTGTAAATGATTAATATATTCACTTTTAAATGAAAGATCCGATGTTCGAATTTTGTCACTAGTTCTACCTGTTTTATAATTTATCCTTAGAACTAGAATTTACAAAACACAAACAAGAATTAAAAATGGTGGTGATATTGGCACCCCACAAAACTATTGCTAACATTCTCACTCTTACTAACACTCCCACTTTTAGACTTTTATCTTAATAATACTCCCATGTTATACCTACCACTCCCACTTATTTTTTAGAATAAATCCATTACTTAATTAATTAACAACATCATTAAGTAATTAACTACATAATAACATAAAACAAATAATCCCAAAATTTATCCACCATCTCTACCATCTTATCAAACAAGCAAAACTACATAATAACTTAATTTTGGAATAAGGAAAGAAAAACAAGTAAGAAATAGTTAATGAAAGAGAGACAAGCATGTTTATATTTTATTTCATTATTTATATTATTTTCATAACATACACATCAAATATATAAACAAAAAACACAATTTTCTGTTTAAAGCACGAAGAAGATTTACTAGGTTCTCCGTAATTGAATTCCAGGCTTATACACTCGATTGCTCTCAACCGAGTATGAAATCCTATAAAATGTCAAATTGATATGACCTTCGTTCGGTTGAGAGTAGCCAAGTGTTGCTATATTATGCTCAGCTGTGAGCAGACAAGTGACACTAATCATACTCGGTTGCTCTGAATCGAATGAAAATCTCGAGAGCATATCAATTTGACATTTTATGTGATTTCATTCTCAGTTAAGAACGGCCGAGTATACAAACCTGCAACTCGGTTACGAAGAATCGAGTAAACCTTCTTCGTGCTTCAAACAGAAAATTATGCTTTTTTATTTATATATTTGATGTGTATGTTATGAAAATAATATAAACAATGAAATAAAATAAAAACATATATGTATCTTTTACATTAACTATTTTTTGCTTGTTTTCCTTCCCTTATTTCAAAGTTTTTTTTTTTTTTCTAGCGTTATTCTCAAATTTTGAGTTTTACATCAATGGAGGTTTTGTTTATACCATTCTTCTCAAACTTAAAGTTTTGCATTAATGAAAGTTTTATTTGTTATTTTGGTGCAACCAAAATTTGTTGCTAGATAAATAAGAGATAATTATATAATTAGGGGGTTAATTAACTTTTGAGTTAAATTAAAATAAGTAGGGTGAAAATAATAATTAATTTTTTCAATAAAAATATTATCAAATGATTATGAGAGTGTTAACATCTCCGCGCATTAAAAATGAAGGTAACCTTATAAAATTTAAAATAATGGTAATATGGGTCTTGTGTCTAAAGAGAATTTGCGGTTGGTTGGGACAAACAAAGCAGAGAGATGTCTAACGTAACCAGATAACGTGGTCGGTGGAACAGGATGATATTTATCATTTTAACTTATCCAGTGTGGATGGAGGCATTTGAGTGAAAATTGCTCTTTCCACTTGATCTATACTTTTAAAATATGGCTATTGATATTTTAAGTAATATTTTTAACAATTTAAATTTGCTTATAAATGTAAATAAAGTGACCTTAAATATATTAGAAAATTGATACTAACTATCATATTAAAATGCTACAGAACATATCAATAATTTAGAATAAAACTTGGTTTTTATTTAAAGTGATTTTTAATTTAGAACATTTTAAAAAAATAGACATTTAATTTAAAATGGTAGATAAGAGTTTTCTTTTTTACTCTTTCTCAATGTTGTATTTTGGTATATAGAACCATGAAATTTTTTAACAGGAGAACTTACAATGTTCTTATAATAATATTTAAACTCTTACTGTTAAGTAAGTTAAACTTGTACTAAATTACTGTCTCACTTAATATTCTTATTAAATATATATGAGTGACACTTGTATCGTACGTAAAATTTAATTATATATATATATATATATTTATAGTAATAACTTGTGAACCAACAAATATTTAGCATGTCTTAATCAAAAAAAAAAAAGTTAGCATGTCGACAGAGAAGCAAAAGACTATTATACCATAATCAAATGTTTTCAAAGAAAGCATCAAGCAATTTAGTTAAGTGGAGTTTTCGTGGCTGACAATTCATCTATTTTGTTCTTTCGTTAGGTCGTGTTTGGATTTTTCTAATCTCAATCCAAAAGCCTATCATCTTTTTCTGAGACTTCTATTCATGGGACTCATTTGTCCAATTTATTATTCCATCGCAATCTAACAATTTACATAATATAATAGAGAGGAATTCTTATATATATATATATATATATATTTAATTTAAACATACGCCCTAAATACACTTTTTAAGTTAGACGAAATATTATTAAAATATTAACTTTCAGCAATTCTAAGCATATATACATTATTTTTTAAAATTGTTATTTTACTACAAGTGATAGATAGTGAAACATCAAAATAAAACACAGAGAAAATAAAATCACCAAAATCAAGAACGGCAAAAACAACCTCTAAAATCTCAATTCTCCGATTTAAATTAAAATGTTATTGTGCACAAGAAAGATAAAAACAAAGAAAATTGTTTGAATCATAATTATATTTTGGGAGTTTTAATTTGAAGAAATTTGATATAAAGTTTACCATTTCTTTTGGGCTAAATGATCAATAAGAACCATGTATTTTACCACATTTTTCACTTATGCCAACAAACTCCATTTTCCATTAAAAGTACTAGTGAACTTTTTCAAAATTTTCACTTACGTCCAAAACGTAAGTTCCGTTAACTTTCTCTAGCAGAAATGTGATGTGGCAGCTGACGTGGCATTTTATCTGACGTGGCTGCTGAATTGATCAATAAGTACAATGTACTTTATCACATTTTTCACTTTTGCCAACGAACTTCATTTTTTTTTGGCCACCTTCATTAATTCCGGCCATCTCCATTTTTCTTGTTTTCTTCTTTAATCATCACCATAGCTCCACATTTTCATCATCTTCACTATAGCTCTACTTTTTCACATCCATTAATTCCGGCCATCACCTCCATTGATTCCGACCACCTCCATTGATGAAGATAGAGAATGATTCTGGCCTTCCCTTTCCACCTCCATTAATTCCGGCCATCACCATTAATGAAGAGAGAGAATGATTCGGCCAACTCCCTTTTCACCTCCATTAATTCCGGCCATCACCACCATTGATTTCGGCGACCTCCATTGATTCCAGAAAACAACACCGAGCTATCGAAAAACCATCACCAGGGTCAACTCTTCCTTTCTCAACCATTGGCATACTATTTGATGAAGAAAGATAAGGGATTGGGAAGAAGGAGAGAGAGAGAGAGAGAGAATTGACAACTCAGATGCCAACTCAACGCCACGTCAGATAAAATGCCATGTCAGCTGCCACGACACACTTCTGTTAGAAAAATTTAACGGAAGTTACGTTTTGGACCTAAGTGAAAAAATTGAAAAAGTTCATTGGTACTTTTGATGGAAAATAAAGTTCATTGGCATAAGTGAAAAATGTGGTAACATTGTGCTTATTGGTCATTTAGCCTTTCTTTTGTTTGGAAGTTTTTGAGCTAGGGAGAGAATTGGAGTGAAAATGAGAGAAAATTACTTAGACCATCTCCAATAGTCATTTTTCCAAAAGAAGTTTCTATATATATTTTCATGCGACGTTTTAAGTGAGTCACATGGAAATTTTTTATTACCATTTTTATATGTAAAAATACTTATAGAAATTTTATATTCTAAGCCCTGTTTGATTGCAAAGTGGAAAAGGAAAATAAATTGAATTAGTTTTGATAAAAAGATGAAAAATAAGTTGAGTGATAAAGGTGATATCCTTTTAATTTTTAAGTTTTTTCCATGAAAAAATTTTATTTGCTTGGTAGTGAGTAAAAATTTTTCACCAAAAATATTGAAGGATGAAAGATATATACTCATAACATGAGTAATATCTCTCACCTTATTTTATATCTTTTCACACAAACTAACTAAATTTATTTTACTTTTCCAACTTTGCAATCAAACGGAGCCTAAACGACAAAAAATAAATGGAGCCCATAATACCTTACCTAAATAAGGTAATTCTATTTTTAAAAAGGGTGCAAGTAAAAGCACCCTTAATTTTAAAAAAGTACCATAACTATTTGAGCACCCTAATAAAAAATAAAATAGTTCTCTCATTACAATTATCCTGAGAAAAAACTCCCAACTTTCTTCACTTTCTTATTTTCTTCTTCGCTCTACAAATTCTCTCTAAAATTACATGCTCCTTTATCCATTATTCCAACATAGTAGTGGTATGATTCATTTTTTTTCTTTTTGAGCTAATGATACCGTGAAGTCACTCAAATTTGACGAATCAACTAAAATGAAAAAAAAACAAAGAACATTTTCTCCACATTCCCATTAAACAAAGAAAAAAATAAGAACATTTATAAAAAGCTTCACTGTACGCATCCCAATTTCATCTATATATCTATTAGTTTCAACTTTTTCGTTTCTTTGTATAATTCATATTTGTAATCGGATATAAAGAAGAAATTAAAATCAATGAGATTATTCGCGTTCTCAATCATCATACATCTTGTTACAAAAACCCTAAATTATATTTATGATCAAGTCACTTCTTAAAGAGAGTGGTTTTGTTTTCTTATTAGGGTACTCAAATAAGGGATGTGCTTTAATTTAAAAAGTAAATTTATGTGCTTAAGAGTGTTGAAATTAAAAACTAAGGGTGTCACTACTAACACCCTTTCAAAAATAGGATGTCAACTAAAATAGAAAAGTAGATAGGCATGACACCATTGAAAAAAAAATATTTATGACTTTTCTATCAACACAATTGTATGCCATATAAACATAGAAAGCTGCAACAAGTTCAATGACTCAAGGGATAGAAATTAATTTATAAGAAATACTATTAGAAATGGCCTTAAATCTTTCTTTCAAAATCATTCTCTCCAAATCAAAGAGAAGAAGCCCAAAGGGAAAAAAAACTTAATATTTTTCTCTCTTAAACTCCCAAAGGGAAAAAAACTTAGAAAGTAGGATAGAGGCTATGGGCTGTTTCCAACATTGTGGATTGGGCAACTAAACTTAAGCCCATTTATGAACTTTCTAACCAATTTAGTATTTTGTTCAGAAAATAAAGGAAGCCCAAGGCTTGAGCAAGTGGGCCGTTGCCCGTTGGTAAACCAGGAATAATATGGGCAACATATAAGTTAGTCTTACTAATTAAATAGGAATAATTACAAAAAAGTATAATATACTTATACTGATTTTTTAACATTGACAATGAATTTTTTTTATATATAAAATTGACAATATATGTTCTATTTGGTTTTATTTGGTACGTCCGTCAACTAACCAATTTAACATTGTTAATAAAATAATTACTTGCCTAATTTTATACATAATCAACTGCAAATTAGGATAACAACTAAATTTGTGAAAAAAAAAGAAAGAATTTATTAACTTAATAGCTATATTTGAGTAAACTCTCTGAAATAATTTTTATTACACGTAACTCCTTTAATAAATTTTCTTCCTTTCCTTCATTTTTTTCCCCGATATTTTCAATTCCCATTTCCTCTGAAACCCTTATTTCCAAATTAACTCAAACAGATAGACCAAATAATTTCAGTTTTAAATAAAAGGTAATAAAAACATTGATTTAAACCAAATTATTATTATTCTTCCACGTCTCTCCTCTTCAATTCTTCATTCTCTTTCTACCACGTTGCCGGCGAAGCTTGGCAGGAGGATGCAATGTCTTTCCCCAATTTCAATTTTTCCTCCTCTTTTTCTGTATGCAGTGAGACAATACAAATTCTTTTTTCTTTTTTTTCATAAATTTTGTGTGTTTAAATATCTCTTTGCCATGGATGGTGTGTTTAAACATCTTTGTAGATTTTCCGGTGAGTTTTGGCCGGCTTGGATGGTGCTAGAGAGATAAATTTAGTATTTATTTGGATTTTTCAGTGAGCTTTGTAGAGAAAGAGGATGTGAAGATGGAAGCTGAATAAAGGGCATTGGGTGGCTGGCAGCGGCTGTTATGGGCTACATTTAGGGACAAAAGGAAGAGGGAGGTGGTGCATCATTAGTGATGGAGGTGATGGTGGTTATGAGGCGTGGGGGTGGGGTTAAATGAGAGGTCACCATTGTTGTATTGGAAGTTAGGGTTTATTTTGAAGTTGGTTTGGAGAAGAAGATGAAGAACAAGATGGAGAGGGTGTTTTGGTTTATTGGAAGATGAGATTATTATAGGTGATATTGCTTGGTTTATTTTTTTATTTTTTTTGAAAAAGCTGCTAAGTTGTAATCCTAATTGGCAGTTGAGTATACAAAATTTGTTCCACATCATTAACTAATTAACGTGTTAAGTTGGCTAATTGACGGATGTACTAAATGAAATCAAACATATACTCAACTTTTTTAAAAAAGTTTATTGTCAAGGTTGAAAAATCAGTGTAAGTATATTGTATTTTTTTTAGTTAACCTAATTAAATATGATTTCATTTTTATTCAATTATTATCTTTTATACAAAACCATAATTTCATGACATAACTCTTTTTATACAATACAATTTTATTTAAATAAATATGATCAGGAACTACCATAACAAAAGTAGATCAATAAAATTCTACATAGTTTAATTGTCAACGGACTATAGAACCGTCTACAATTAAACTGTTTTTTTCATCTATTCTTTAACTTGTACGGTCCGTTTGGATTGAGGGAAGGAGAAGAAAAATATGAGAAAGGGTTGCATTTCACTCGTTTGGATAAATTTATGAGAGGGAGTGGAGAGGAAATGGAGGAAATGTTAATCCACTCTATTCATTTATTTTGTTTTCTTCTAATATTGGGAGGGAAATATATTTTTTTTAATGAATTTTTCATGTTATTCCAAATTTAACCATAATTTGTTAATAATATATTAAATCGCATTCCTTTCATTTCTTTTATTTTTTCTATCAAAATAAGATTTACTTTCGTTTCATTCTTTTTCATCTTTAACTATCCAAATAACAATAAAATTAAATTAATTCATTTTCATTTCTTCTCTTCCTAATTAACCGGTTCCTTTTTATCAATTTCCTACTATCCAAATGGACTGGTAGTATTATTTTTAGTAGTCCTTCATATATTTTTTAAAATATTTTTATATATAATTTAAATACTATATTGAAGTGCAGATTGCCAGATTCAGCATATTTAATTGGGTTTTACACAAAAGAGATTTATTTTACCATTAAAACACTGACACAGTCCAAAACGAGGACAAAATCTCTGCAAATGCAAACCCCCCTCTGGTTGTTTTGCTTTGTCTTTCTCTCTTTTGCATTTTGGCGCTCTCTCTCTCTCTCTCTCAACCTCAAAACCCAACATAGAGATAGGAGAGAGAGGTAGGTGGCTCACAAGTTCACCCATTAATTAAAGCAACGCTGCCTTCTTTCTTTCTTTCTTCCTTTTCTTCTTCTAATTTTATAGAAGTAATTAAAGAAGATTTGTGCTGTCTCTCTCAAATCAAATCAATGCTCTGAATCCCATTTCCCAGCATTTTCTTATTGGTAAGATTCTAACTCATCCCTCTTTATCTCTCTCTCTAGAATAGAGAAGAAAAGGCTTTCCTTGTATCTCTTCCTGTTTGGTTGTTGGGAAATAAGGAGAGAAAGTAAAACCCTTTTGAATCTGGGTTTTCATTTGGGTGTTTGAGTGAGTTATTTGTTACTCACTATAAGTATTTTTATTTTATTTTATTTTTCTTCTTAGCACAATATTATAGTTGATTTAATTTGCTTTGTGTTGAAGTTCTCTCTCCCTTCTGCTAAGAACATAATGGTTGCATATTAAAATGTGTCCATGTTTTGGTTTCCTTTTGCTTTGAATACTTGAGTTTACAGTAAGAAAGATCTACCACCAAATTTGTGGTTTATTTAATTTAGCAATTTATTTGTTGAATTAAATGTTACATGGCACAAAAATGTCGTAAAAGTTGTAGCTCAGATGAATTCGAACCGCACATCTGCGCTGCAGTTTGTGGGAGAGAAAGTGATGAACGATGGAGATTAGTTGAAACTCACTTCTGGACTATGCCTTTGGTTGGTTTATATATATATATATATATATTTATGATTTTCTCAATTGTTGTAGGCCTTGTGGATCAGGGAGCATTGAAGTAGCAAAGATAAATTAAAAACCATTTTTACTCTTATTGCGATAAAGAAGATTAAGATGCAAACTCCAAAAGCAAGGTAAACCTCAATGGCTTTTAATAATGTTTCTTCCTTTCATTTGAAGACTGTTTCTAAATTTGTTTGGTGCAATTTGTAGAGTTGTTCTGTTTATTTTAAGAATTGGGTACAAGAAAAAGAATCATATCCTGATGAAGTACCATGTTTGGTTGCGCTCGAAAATAGAAGTATAATAATTGGCATTTACTAGTTTTAAAATTGAGTTCACATAATGCATTAGATGGATATTTACGCTTGTCATGGTTTTGGTTGAATATTTGAAGCAATTACGTTCATACAAACATTCCTAGCAAGCTAACATGCTTGTACACAATCAAAATGCAAAATGAGAAAATTACAACAATTGCATTTTCTGGAGCCAACCAAACACCATAAGGCTGTTTGTTTGTCCCCTGAAATGTGAATTAGGCCATTTATTTCTGTTTCACCGTCAAAGTTGAACAAGTGTAAATACTAATTTTAGAATTTAGAGAATTCAGTTCACCTATATATCCCAAAGAGGTCTAGTGTTGACTAGTTATGTGGTGGCTTGAGATATATTTCTTGATAAATATGGATGAATTTTGCCTTTCTCTATGAAAATATCTATGGAAACTTTTTAATTGTTTTCCTCAATTTTTAATGTTTAACGATGCTTAATGACGAAAAGTTTCATTTGCATTTTACAGTATTAATGAATTTCCTTTTTGGTGAGGCTATATTATGGTTCTTGGGATGCAACTGAAAATTGCGGTTCAGTAGCCTGCACATGCATCTTTAAGTTAGAAGTTGTACTGTGCCAAGCAAGAAATTGAATGCGCCAGTACTTTGAGCCATTTGAAGCCCTTTTGTACAAAAACTATTGCATTTGTTGCAATATCAATTGTACTCAACTTTTTCCCTCCCTGCTTTCCAGATTAAGAGTACATGTTTGACTCGCACTAGTTTAAGGATACGCTAATCTCAATATAATCAATCTTTAAGAACAAACCTAATTTATTTGGTACACCGATTATTCCCTAAAAATGAAACTGGACTCTTAATTTCGGGAGTCTGAAAAAGGAATACTGGACTCTTAGTTTGATATAGACAAAGTAGTTTATGGTTAAGAAGTTTCAACATGTGTAAAATTCAGAGCTAGTGAAGTCTTTAAAATGCGGGCAAAGACTAAGACACAGGTGTTTTGCTTCCTATAGTGAATGATGAAAATATTAATCTCTAACCTTTTCTTTCTTAGTATTTTTTTGAAATATCAACATTTATTTCTAAAGCGGTAGCCTTCATGACATGGACAATACAAAGATGCGGAATCACAAGTTTATACCTGTCTACAAAACGTATGAAAAGTGAAAACCCACATTTCCCCCGTTAATTGATTTGATAATCACGGGCTTTGATTAACTATGATGGATACCAATGTATTTCCAGTAGTAGAATGGATATTGATAAGCTCTTCATGACACGCAGTATCCATAATAGTTAATCTTAATCAAGGCCCGTCCTACCACGGGATGTACACTTGTGGAGTCCACGTCCTGTAATTTGTCTTAGTGCAAGCAGATATGAGGGGCACTAATATGATAATTGACTACTTTACTGTGATTATACTTCTTTGTAGCAAGAAAGGTTCTTCTGAAGTGCCTAGGAAGGTATCACCTCGAGCCAATTCTTCTGAAGTGCCGCAAACGATCTCAACTCAATCTATTTCTTCAGAAATGACTAGAAAGCTATCACCTCAATCTATTTCTTCAGAAATGACTAGAAAGCTATCTCCTCGAGCCGTTTCTTCAGAAGTGCCTCAAAAGATCTCTCCTCGAGCTGTACGCAAACTCAACACAACTGGATTAGAATCCGATACCGTGTCTTCTTCGAACAAATCAAGTAGAACACCAAGAAAGACCAGCCCTAAAGTCATTGAACGCCGTTCACCAAAAAGCCCAGTGCCTGAGGTACACTTAAATTGCAGCTTCGCAGTGTTTGTCATTTTACAAAGGTTGAGTTTTGTTAACGTTAAACTTAGTAATTTTACATTAAGCATCACAAATTTAAATTTCAATATCACTTAAAAATTTCGTATTACTAACCACTGTGTTGAAATACTCCATCTGTCCCTAATTAAGTATCCATGTTTGACTTTCACATTTTTTAAAATGCAAATATTTCATCATAATTAATGGTTTAGAACAGAACTTGTTTCCTATAGCAAGTTTTGGTACATTGGATTGATTATGTCCAAAAGAGGAAAGTGGACTTGTAATCTAGGACATCCCAAAAAAGAGTAATGGACTGTTTGAGACGGAGGGAGTAACTTTAAAAGCTGTTGCCATTGGACTTTTAATTAAGTATCTAAGCAGGCACTAGTTTTAGAGGTTCATAACATAGTCATAACATGGTCATAGTATAAGTCCTTTTTTTGAATATGTAACTCTCATTCTAAAATATAAAATCTAAATCATCTCAAGTCTAAAGAACCTGGATTTGAAAAATCTACTCTCTTGTTTTTTTTTTGTTGGGATAAAATGTCTAAATTTGTATTGAAAGAATCATATTATACAGATGAGTGAACCTCGAATTAAGAGGCACATATAGCTGTTAGCCTCTTAATTTTCAGGAAAATAATGTTCACCTCCGAGATTTGAACTAATCAACAACCTAAATCCCATTTTGTTTTCTTGTAAAGATCCAAAAGAGGCGAGTAAGCAAGGTTGGCGAACTGGAGTCTCAAATTTCTCAACTTCAAGCTGATCTTAATGGCGTAAAAGATCAGCTAAATTCATCAAACACGTCTAAGAACCAAGCAGAGCAAGAAGTAGAGGAGTCAAAAAAGCAGCTCTTAGTCGTCTCTTCGAAGCTTGAAGAGTCCAAGCTTGAGGAATTGCGTATAATAAAAACTCAAAATCTCTCTCAAGAACTAAAGATCCAAACCAAAATGGTGGCCGAATCCGTGGCTAAACAAAAAGAACAAGTCGAATCGGCAAATTCTGAGCTACATAGCTTGAAAGAAGGCCTCGGTAAAACTATATTGGTCATTGAGGATATGAGAAAACAGATAACGAATTGCAAAGAATCAGAATCCAAGGCCAGTGCTCTTGTGGATGAAACTCTGCTGCAACTCGATACAGCCAAAATGAACGTAGATACCCTCAGGATCAACGGTGTTAAAGCCACCGAGGCTTGTGATGCTATAGCTTTTGAGCTAGACCAGTCGAGGGCCCAGATAAATTTGCTAGAAGGGCTTGTTAACAAACTTAAGGCCAATTTAGACGACAAAAAAGTTGAAGGCGAAACTGAGAAAAATGGGGAATCAGTTGAAGCGGAGGTTAGATTGGTGAAATGGCAAATCGGGCAGTTAAGTTTGGCTCTAGAAAGTGCTGAAATGAGGTTCCACGAAGAACAAATTCGAAGGACAGTGGAGATTAGAAGTGCTTATGAATATGTGGAGGAGATAAAGTCTAAATCAAGCATAAAAGAGGTGGAACTGGAGGTGGAAGTTGACAAAGCTAAAGCTTACATTGAGAAGTTGAAGGCGGATATGATGGATAAAGAAAGTCAACTGTGGGGCGTTCAAAAAACAATGTCAAATGAGAGAGAAAACGAACTCGAAAACAAGCTGAGGAAGACTAAAGAAGTCATTGAAAACCTCAAGGCAAACATAATGGAAAAAGAGACCGAGTTTCATAACATACTTGATGAAAACGGGGCCCTCAAGTTGGAAATGAAGAAAAACAGAGCAAATGACATGGCTTTTGCGCAACTCGAGGTGGCAAGGGCTGCAGAGGAAAGAGCGCGTGCAAGACTAAATTATGTGTCAGAGGAAGCAGAGAAGCGCGATAAAAGGGAGACGCGCTTGGCTGAGCAGTTGGAGGTGGCACGGGTGGCAAACCTGGAAACTGAGGCGGAGCTGAGGCGACTAAGGGTGCAGTCAGACCAGTGGAGGAACGCAGCAGAGACTGCGGTTGCAATGCTTTCTACTGGGAAGAATGAGAAGTTTGTGAAGAGAACCGGATCGATGGATAGTAACTATAATCACGTTACAGGGAAGATTGGATCCCCGTATTTAGATGAAATGGATGTCGATTTTGTTAAGAAGAAGAATGGGAATGTGTTGAAGAGGATTGGGATTTTGTGGAAGAAGCAGCAAAAATGAAGGCAGTTGCTTGTTTGAAGGTTAGGTTTGTTCTGTCATTTCTAGGCTGAATGTGGTAGTGGTGGTTTGTTCAAACCTTGGTTGTTTTTTGTTTGAAGGTTGGTCAGTCAATGTATAACTGATTTTTCTATGTATATGGCAGGATTATTGGCAACCTTGCTGCCTGTTAAGATTGTTGATTTGTTGTATACTAAGGAATTTTGAGCTCTTTTTGCTAGTTAATGCAGTTGTCGTTATTGTAATACATCAATCGGTTAATCAAAATAGAGGGTTATATTAATCTTTTTGAAGAGAGTCAATAAATCTGAACTCATAAGACATTAAAAAGGGGGAGACATGCTGAGGTGGCGTATTGGACAGCTATGGAGTGGTGGAGTTAGGGTCCTACATAGACCTTACATGCGGACCAAGTGACCAATGCAGCGCTCTACCTTGACAATGTTTCATTTTTAGCATTCCAACTTTGTTTGATTGATTAACTTTTAGGCCGAACACAAACAATATACAACAAGGCATAGAACAAAAATTGTAAAAGAAGGCTCAAAAAACAAAACACCAACCCAGCTATGACATCAACAACCAAAGAACCTAAAAAAACATCAACTAAGCACCTTGTAGTCACACAAGCCCCAGGTCTTGCAGATTTTCCAATTCTCATACGTTCGTTTAGCCTTCCAAAACTAGGTAGCATCCCTAACACAGCTCTCAATCTGCTTCATAACTACCTCCTCTGAATGCATTTGAGCCCTAAAGATTCTATTATTCCTTTCCAACAATATATAGTACACACTAGCTGCCAGTAAGAGGCATCAGATTTTAGCAGCAAAGCTAGTTCCTCTACTTTCAAGCAGTGCTCGAGCATTCTCAAACTCCCAACCCCCACACTCCTTTGTAAATCATTCCGCCTAAAAATTCGAGTCCAGATTCTAGCAGCAAAGGAACACTCAAAGAAAAGGTGTTGGATATCTTCACAGCCATTACTGCACAAAACACGTCTATCTTTAGACACACCCCCCAGGCTTTGAGTCTATATTTGATCAACAATTTCTTCTTGAAAACCAGCCACAGCACAAAAGCCAATCTAGGTACATGACCCTTCCCGACATAATTCTCCACCAACTCACTCTGTCCCCATGATTTCTAATGGTATCCTTGGTACTTGAAGTAGTGAATCTTGTAGTACTAGAACGAAGCCAAACAACCGTATCACTATCAAAAACCCCTAATGCAGGTAAATCACTGATTACTTCATTCATTTCTCTAGATACAGCAGTAGGAAAGCACCATCTTCCATCAACAATAAATTCACAAAGTTTACTGTTAATAGAGTAGCAGCATCATACATAAGTCGAGGCCCATAATTCTTAATCAAAGGTCCATGTTAGTGCCAATTGTCCACCTAGGTAAAGCAATTCTGTTGTTTTCCCACCTTGCATTTTATACAATAATAGAAGTGTCTTAATTTTAGAATTTTCTGCCAAGTCCACCAAATGCTCTGCCCCCTTAACATCTAGGTATGACACCATTTGACTCAGAGATTTCTTCCTGCTAGCTAGGTCCCAAAGATGCCTAGCCGTATTTTCCTTGTTAGTGTCAAAGATGTTACAACCCCCCTCCCCCCAACCCAACACACACACACAAACACACACTTTTAGGAAGAAGGATATTTGACCACGCTACCTTAGCAGTAGTTTTCCTCATCTCCACCCCCATCCCATAAGAATTTTCTGAGCACCATATCAATTTCTTCAAGAATTATCTTCGGGAGCACAAATATCCTACTCCAATAATTATGAATACTGGATAAGATAGAGATAATGAACTGTACCCTTCCTGCATAAGTCAGAAGCCTAGCATGCCAGTTGCCAATTCTGCTCAGAATTTTGTTTTTCAGGAGAACACAATCCCATATTTCAGCCTACCAGTAATGAGAGGGACACCTAAGTACCTAACTGGTAGATCATTCACCTCCATTCCCATAATACCACATATCTCAGTAACAACTTCCTCTAGAGCACCAGCAACAAACACATGCATTACTCTTTTGTAAATTAGGCCAAAGACCAGACATGCTGCCAAACTCCTCTAAAGTACTCTTCAACACTCTCACAGAATTCCCATTAGTAGCAGCCGTCAGAAACAAATCATCAGTAAAGCAGACATGAGAAACTTGCAAATCCTCACACTTAGGATGAAACTGAAAATTGGATCCCTGAATGCTCTTCTTCAATAAACAAGAGAAGGCCTCCAAAATCACAAGAAAGAGAAAAAGAGATGTTGGATCTCCTTGTCTAAGCCCTTTCTTACCAGCGAAGTAACTCTTCAAGTAGCCATTCTTACTCAGAGTAGTGCACTGTAGATGCACATTCCTTTATCTAACCCAGAACCAGAGGTGGAAAATCCATAGCAGTTAGTACATCCCACAGGAAATCCCAATTTACAGTCATATGCCTTTTGTATCTCTACCATATCTAGTCTGCCCCTGATTCCTATGGTAATTTCGAACAATGTCTTGCATAAAGAGAACATTATCAATAATGTCCCTCCCAGAAATAAAGGCTGATTGTTGGTTTCCCACCAAATCAAACATAATACCTTTCAAACGGTTAACAATAACTTTAGAAATGCATTTATAAATAACATTGCAGCAAGCAATCAGCCTAAAATCTCCCATAGTATTAGGAACATCAATCTTGGGGATAAGAGTAAGAACAGTACCATTCCAAGCTTTAAGAATCCTACCATTAGCAAAGAATTACATAACAGCATTAGTGAGATCCAACCCCACGCAATCCCAATTTTTCTAAAAGAACCTAGCAGAATAGCCATCTGGTCAGCCTTTTTATGGCTTATAGAGAAGATAGTGGCCTTGATCTCTTCGGCAGTGAAATTGTTTAATTAGCCTACTCTAAAGAAAATAAGTTCCAAGTAAAGTGGAAAATAACTAAAAGGCCAAAATGTCCAGTTTTAGCTAAAAAATTGGCAATCATTCAATCAAACACCAAAAATTAAAAGATATGTTATCATTGTTAGGAAATACTACATATTTTCGACTTAGAAAATAGATGCAATCAAAACCTTTAAATTCTTTTTTCTAGAATTCAATTGCCAAGAACAAAAATCCTAGAATTTAAACATTTTCCAAGTGAAAAGATACCAACATGTAAATGACATGTATATCTTGTGCAGTTGTGCATGTTTGGTTTGTATTTAAATATATAGTAGTGTTTTCATTTATGGCATGCGTTTTAATGTAAACCAACTCAGCGAAATTTGTATGAAATCAGATACAGCTAAAGGTCCAAATTCGTGACCATGAGTGGATCTCAACCATCAAAAGTATCTTTGTGCCTCGTAGCCGGCCAGCTGAACGGCCTAGGCCTAAATCTCCCGGTTGTTATCTTTAGCATTAGGTTTTGTCTGTAGATTCCTTGCATATTTCACAGCTGTAAGTGAAATATTAATTGCATGCAATTTAAGTTATATGTTCTATAATTATTTTAATTTTTCCTTAATATTTTGTTTCATATATAGCATAATCGAGTAGTCTGGTGTTTGAAAGTGAGAAAGGGTTGAAGTCGGAATTCCAAGCCCTGCACGGCTATGTCCCAATAGACACAACTTTCCAACCAATCTAGCATACAAATTTGTATATACATGGCAGAGTGTCACAGACGTCCTTTGATAGCATAAAAGAGGTCGCGTGAGTGACAGGATTTACTATTAGTCTAGTTCACTAGAATATTATTTACAACGAACAACCAACATGCAGAACGATAATTTAAAAGAGAGCGTAAGCATAAATTGAAATTACTTCATTGCAATAAACTTGATTACATAGAAAGTTATTACAACTTGAAAGAAAGTAAGAGATTGAAACAGAGTGTTAGTCAATGTGCATTAGTAGGCAATTCGGGTGTGAGGCGAATAATCTTATCCACACATATGACCACAGAAAATACCAAAGTTGTAGCAGTGTATGTTGCACTCACAAAAGTTATAAGAAAATGACTACAAAGGAAATTCTTAATTTTATTTACATGAAAACAATATTTACATATGAGAAGACACTTTTCCAGAAAATAAAAAAATAGCCAAGATGCACAGCTAGATCTCCGATCCTAATTGATGTTGAATGGCTTGTTGCGGTTGCTAGTGCTGGATGGCATTCTGGACCGTGCTGCGCTCTGGCGGTATAGTCAATCACAAGTATTGTTGGGAGGCATCTCGTGACATGGAGCCACATGTGACAAAAGAAGGGGCAATTGCCTATTTGTCCCCCTAATTTTTTTAAAATTGCACTTTTACCCTTATTAATATTCTTGACTCTACCTATGCTAATCCTCAACTAGCCATTACAAATGCAATTGTAAATTAATTGTCTCGGTAAAAATATTCGAAGGCATTTATCGCTATCTCAAAGGGGTTAGATTGCGCTTAGTTCCAAGTTAGGTTTGCTGCTTCTGTCGTGGCTTCCCTTGGAGCTATATCTAGTTAGGTTGGTTAGGCTAGCTGGATGTTGTCGTGTTATTTTATCTTCTATGTTTTAAGGTTATGTAAATTAGTCGAATGCATTTTATACGTCTAAACCTTATTAATGTTCTATATATTCTCTCTCTCTCTCTAAATTCTTATCATAAACTTTAAGACGCATCTTAACACTACTGTACGTTATATATAATACGCCTATTATTCCTCTTCATAAGTAGTTTTTAAATATATTTAATTTTGTAAAGAGTTACAGACACTTAAATTTCTTGATCTTAAGTGTTATAAAAATTGTTGCAGATTAGAGTTGAAAATTTTGAACCATTAAATTGAATTTAACACTTCAATTTAAGTTTGTCAAAGCTATGAGTTAGCTTTTTATGAATAATTCTTTTATCTATAATGCACTAGCCGAACCAATCCTGGCATGGAATTAAGATCCTTAAACAAGGTTGAATTTGCTAGGGTTTGAGTATGCATTTTTATTGTTCTCTTTGAAGACTTTTTTCAATTTTGAAACGCCTATCTTCTAAAAGAAGTGAATTAATGACAATATATTTAAATGCTTATATAAGTAACCAAGTATTTTCTAAATTTAAAAATTAAAAATTAAACGAACCCTCAGGCCTCAACCCCCCCTAGTCCCAAACACATTGCCGGCCGCAAGATTACCTGGTAAAGTATCAAAATATTATTTGATTAGTGTGAAAATAAAAGGAACAAGTTAGCTAGTTTGTCAAAGACAGCAGCTTCACTGCCTTCGAAATAATATTCAAGAAAAAACTGTCTTCTGTCACAATTTTTTGTATATAAAACAAACAAAAATGGGTCATATATGAAAGAGATATGTCCTAGGACTATTCATAGATTATGATTTGTACTTGGATATCTTATGCTTATTTTTATTAATAAAGTTTATTTATTTTACTTTATAATCTCTTGTAAATAATATTTATTAATACTAGTTCATCAAGTACGTGACTAGATTGTGGGATGCTAGTAATGTAATAATAATATTGTTTAGATGTCCCTAATCATGTATCAATAACCTAGGATCACGTTGATATAATGATTAGAGTATGGGTCAGCTGATGACTATGTTCCACAAGTCATGGATATGGAGATATCAAGCTGAACATACTGATACTTGTTAGGGAACAAAGTATTGGACTGACCCGCTTTGGGGACACTGCGAGGAGTGTTACATAATGTCATCAGTGATGTTCCCCATTTGTGATATCGTATTATCCTCAGACCTGAGATCGCCATGGTTACCAACATAGGGATTAGCATGTCAGGCATTATCAAACGTTGCTCTTGACCGAGTAATTATAAAGATGATGACCGAGCATACTATGAACTATGTAGAGGTATGTGGTTGATCAAGATGGGATTTGTCACTCTCATATATTGAGAGAGATATCGTTGGGCCCCTTGATAAGTGTAATTAATATTTGCATGGCCATGCACAAATGAGATGTCATTTGTTTTGGATTAATTATACTTAGAGATCAAGAAATAAAGATTGAACTATACAAGAATGACACTTGCCTAGTCTTGTGTTCAATCTAGATATCGATTGACAAAAGGAGTTAATGTGTGAAATATCAATTTAAGGTTGTGTCGTTTTTGACCTTTATACCCTTTGGATAATAGTAATGTTTTACTAGAAACCGCTTACTGTTCGTATAATAAAACGGGTTTTAATTGTACGGCCAAAGAGTGTAAAACCTACAGGGTCGCACACCAAAACGAGTTGGATCAAAACGAATTAAAACGGGCCAAGTTGGACTTGGGCCCAGTTCGTTTGTTGCTTAGGGTTCTCACTAGGGTTCCCTTATAAAAGGGAACCTTTGTTCTTCTTGGCCGTAAACGAAATTGAGAGAGGCAAGAAAATTCGAAATAGCAGAGAGAACCCTAGAGGGCGCTAGTACACCAAGCAAGATCTCATCTCGTTCGTGTGTGCATACCGTAGAGGCGTCGTGTTTTCTACGCTAAGGACGACAACAACAGAAGGATCAGATCCATCCTGTTCGTTTCATTGACATCAAATCTCGATTAAGGTATGTCATCTGTCGATCTTATTGAACTGCATAGATCATAGGATTCAATGATTAGTGCGTAAATTAGTGTATGCGATGCATGATTACTGCCCTAATTTCCAAACAATATATTCAAAACTCTACTGGCTGACAAAACTGTCACGCCGAAATCTTTGTGTTGGATTTGGTCTGGAGGTTAAAATGAAATCTATCCCGAGATTGGTGCGCGCTCTCTCTAACTATTCTCTCACTTCTCATGCTAAGCTTTCACTGAAATTCCAATGCTTTGGGTGAAGATAAAGAACGATCACCACCTCCTATTATCACTTAATTATTCAACTTTTAATTTTTATTCTTATTCTAATTACGATTCATATTATATTATAATCTTAATCCTATGATTTACCTGAATCCCAAGATACAATATTTGTTAAAATATATATATATATATATAGGGACATAAGGTCATGTTGCTATATATATACAATCTTAAGTGGAAATATAAAAGTTAATTAATTGTGTTGATATATCTTTCCCTTTTTATTATGGAGGTATATATGGATATATATATATATATATATTAAAGTAAAAACCGGGATTCATAGAGTTCACACAAGCTCAGGCGCTGACTAAGGTAGGGTTGAACCAATTTCCAGTCCCAGTGTTTAGACCATAGAATATTCTAGACTTATTTTTTGTATCCTATTTTTTGTTTTGTCTTGACTACCTCATTTTAAGTGATAATACCAAATTTTTGGTACGTCAAAATTCATTACCATTGTCATACCAAATTTTTTGTATATCGAAGTTTAGTATATAATAAAATATTGGAATGGTACAATGTGGTATGGTATATTACCAAAAAAAAATCCTAAAAAAAATGAAAGTAAACAATCAAAAGTAAGCATTTTTTAGCTAAAACAAGACAATTAAGTTATTTTTACTTGCCCTTAATTAAGTTTTTGCAATCAATTGTTTCAAAAATACTAAACCATGTATAAATATTATTGCATTGTAAATTATAAATTATAATCAACATATACACATCTATGAAATATTTGGAAGCTGAATGAATGAAATTTAATATGATTAAAAAAATGAAGATAAATATTTGATATTTAAAGTTCAAAAGGATAAGCCTAGCTTTGATTGATTAAGGGAAGCCGAGTGATAGGTGGATATGTTATTTAAATTGCTAATCCATCTTCATGGGTGTGTAGGATATAGGTCCGGTAAAATTGGAAAGGGCGAGGGTAAATGAAGTGATTGAAATTAGATATTATGTATGACGGTAGGGAGGTAGTAATGCCGCGTAGTTATGTTGCGGTTTCATATCTAAAGAGTATAATAGAGGAAATTGTGTAGGAGAGAGAGGGGGCGGTGTGTTTATGAGTGAGACGGTGATACTCCACGATAGTGTGAAAGTGAAACATTGATTAGCTCAAATATGAAATTTTAATGTAAATGTTATTGGTAAATGTTGTGGTATATTAGTATTATTTATGTATTTGGTATTAAAATCTAAAAAAAATACTATTTGGTATTAATGATACAATTGGTATGGTATGGTACGGTATGGTACACCATGGTACATATTAAAATTTTGGCATGGTACGGTTTACTATTGGTATTGATTTTTAGTACCAATACCGTATCATAATATTTCGGTACGATACAAATGCCGATCGGTAATGTGCCATTACCAAAATTTGGTACATTTTGATATAGTAATAATATAATAGTATAAAAATCCACCCCTATTTTAAACCATGAGTTGATTCAAAATGGCACGGCTTTAACCGGTTTGAAGTAATATTAATTCTTGATTTTGCACCTGGACAAGGTCTCTTTCATTTTTAATGAAATGTCATTTAATATTTTTTTCTCTCATTTTAAACAAGTGCTCTCTTCAAAGTCTAATTTCCGAAATATTTACTACATTGAATCCTTGTCTACATATATATATTGGAGAGAACATATATTTTTAGAAAATTAGTTCATGTTCAAGCAATAAACCCACCCATATTATTACTACCTTTTGTGGCAAGAATATTGGACAAGTACAATAAGAAACCACGAATTTAAAGCAACTGCCAAAATATTAAACAACAAAATTTAATTACAAAAATATCCGTTGTCAGCATAGTGTAAAAATTTAAGATAAAATTATGTTCATATTTAAGTGACTAGTTCGTGAAGCAGGTGCTAATGCGTTGTGGATGTGAGACAACTAATATTAATTAAAAATTCCAACCAATTAAAGTGCAAATGAATTCGAGAGAACTGAAATCAGACTCGATCGAGTGCCTCAATATATATAGAAGAATTCATTTATAAGTCAGACCTTCATGCGCGCAACTAAAGGAACCGTTAAATTTATAACTTAATTAAAGAAGAACAAGAAACAACACCAAGTGAATCAAGTCTTGTAACACAAAACTCACAAGATTACATCAACATCCCAATCAGAATTACAGAAAGCTTGGGGGAATTAAGATCAGAGAAACAAATTACTAACTTTCTTTTCTTCCAAACATGGGGAACTCTAGTTAAAAAAAATTTAAAAGATAAAACAAAAACTACATGAGAGGGCTATTAAGAAGTCCATGCCAATTAGAAGAATTGATCCCATTCCAGCTCTGTCTCCCTGAATCAACAACATCACCACCACTACCACCACCCATGTAATTCCCATGATCTCCACCACCAATACTCTGCCATGGAAACCCCCACAAAACCCTATTCTCCCCTTGGTCTCTACTCCCTCCATTAATATTCCACCCCTCTTGCTTCACTGTTGTTGTTAACGACCCAATTCCCATTTCTCCATTACCATTCAAACCCACATTTCCGTTTTCACCAAAATTCCCCAAATTATTTTGATCCCCATAGTACAAATTCTGAAACCCGGTATTCGGGCTTTCAACAAAACCACTCTTAATTGCATCTAGAAATCCGTGGCCATGACTGCCAAGATTTCCCATTAGATCAAACTCTGTGCTGTTGTTGTTGCTGTTGTTATTATTGCTGTTATTGTTATTAGGATTCGCACTAAACACCGAGAAATCGTCGAATCCCAAGTGCCCGCCTCCGGGTTGATGCTGGAGGCGAGCAAAGGCGAGCGAAAGGTCAGTCGAGTCATATGATAAGGGGGAGAAGCTTGGGGTGTGAATGGGTGTGATGAGTGGGTTCTGGTTATCTTGGGTTCTTTTGGAGGATGATGAGGACGACGAAGAGGAGGACGAAGATCTTTTGTTCTTCCTGCACCCTCCACCTACTGGAACATTCCTCAGGGTTCCGCCTTTGGTCCAGTACCTTCTGCAGGACTTGCAGAAGTACCTAGGCTGGGTGAGGCTGTAGTTGTTGTAGTAGCAGAATTTGGTGTTGGTGGAGTCACATCTTGGGCATTTCAGTGCTTGCTCTGGTGGCCTTGGTTTCTTCTCTTGTTGTGCTTTTGTGCATGCTAACATGCTTTCTAGTGTTTGGGAACTCATTTCCTGAAAAGAAAAAATAAGTAAATTAAGATTAATATCACTATGATTCATGTCGGTTAGACCTGATTTTATCTATATACAGTTTGGCTCTCCAACAGATCTATTTGCAGACTAGCTTGTAGCGACTAAATCTTTGTTTTAGATGCATAGGGAATGATTGTTCTTTACGCATATGAATTTCAGAGCCTGACATATATATATATATGTAGCAATATATATATAGAAGTTGTATGTGTGCTTTAATTGCTATTAGGTGTCTTGAATGAGAACCCTAAAATGAAACAAAATTCAGAAACAAGGATCCAATTAAGAAATAGGGTAAAAAATATGTAAATATAATTAACATGTACCTTATTTGGTACATTATTTAAAGCACATTAACTTGTTCTAGCTCATTAATAAGACCACATTAATTTTCCAGTGAATTGTGAAAAACACGCATTGCACTTTTTACATTTGAATTAGGAGTAAAGAAAATTGGAAGTAAAAGTTGTGGGAAGTATTAATTCCTTTCAATTCCTAGAAATGAAAATTGAGAAGCAATTAGTTTTTGTAAGAGAATTAGGAAGAGGGAGAGAGAATTCATTACGACCTGTTTGGTTGCTGAGAGAATTAGAGGAATGGAAATAAATATTTGCTCAAACTAATTTAATTTGACCTAAATTGCAATTTAATTAAGCTCCCAATTGAGCTTAACAAAGAGAGAAGTTTCAATTTGGATAGAAGTAGGCTAAGAAAAATAGAAACTTTACTGATTGTGAAAGTAGTTGAAAATCATCACATTTTAACTAAAAACACTCAAATCCACTTTTAAAAAATAAAATAAAATAAAAGACAGAATTAACAAAGAAGAAAAAATACTTCACAATCTACCTGATGGTGTTGTGCACTTGAAGAATCCATCAATGCACAATTTCTGTGAATTATCTCCTTGAAATTTGAAGAAAAAGGATTTATATATATGGAGATAGATATGTAGAGATAGAAAGTGAAAGAGAAAGAGAGGTGGGCTGATGAGAAATGTGTAGAGAGAGGAGAGAGAAAGAGATGGGGGTTAGTTAACAGGTCATGCAAATTATGGCTAGCCACAACTGTGTGAAGTAGTGATCTCCATTTATATATATATATATAGATGTATGTATGTATGTATGTATACGTAGAGAGAGAGAGAGAGAGAGAGAGAGAGAGAGAAAGAGACTGGGAGGGTGTAATGATTACAAAGACTGTACGGGGAATGGAACCCATCTGTCTTAGACTTGCACGCATAGAAAGCAATCACTTACATACATAGATTGAGATTTGAGAGAGAAGAGAGAAGAGAGAGAAAATTCGATAAAATTAATAGATGGCTAGATAGATCATCAATCTGAAACGAGATGGAGCCGGTTCTTTTGTGGGTCCCAATGGCGTGGGAATGCAACTATCCTTGGACCCCACCATCCCCCCTCCACTGTCCCCCCACCCCTCTGGTCCCCCCATCATTTAATCGCCTAATAATCCACGGCTGCGGCACTCGCCCAATTCTTCTTAAAACCAGCTCCATTTGAATCCTAGAATGGTGTGCTAAATTAAAATTGGATTATTTAACATACTAATTGTACACAATTTGCACTTGAAAGGGAAAGAAGAATGGAAAACAAATCATAATTGACAGAATAAATATCAGCCATAGCAGATAATTTTGATAGACAATTCATTGCGTATCGGCTTTGGTATAATTCTACAGACGATGCATTGTACATTAGCAAAAAAAAAAAAACTCAGCTGATAATTAGATTATTGGCTATGCTCTGTCGATGGCCACCGCATCGACTATAGTAAATGGTTGTCTCCTAATATCTTTATCATTCGCCTACCATTCGATTAAGATTTTCTCGATCGATGTTAGACCCATTACTACATGAAGAGTATGCCAAATTTTAGACCATCTCTGTACCAATGGAAATGGTCTAATACCAAACAAAATATTTAAATCGCCATTAATATACTATTTACTCACCATGTTTTATTTCGTTCTAATCTATTACCTAGTTTCACTTCACTCATTAAATTTTTTATGTATGTACAATGAATACATTTATTTATTAACACTAAATGTAATAAATTATTTGTTGTATATGCATTGAAGGCGTTTTTAACCTAGTAATTATTGGATTTATACCTAACGACTACGTATACATTAAGTTGCTGTCAGTAAAAATCTTAAAATCTTTTTTAATTTGAAATGGAATTAAAAGAATTTTGGTGTGTAAATATCAACCACATTTTAAAAGGTATTAGAATTGCAATTCAAAATAACAATACTTTAGATGATGTGGCACATGTTCAATCACTTGTTGAGTGAAATTATAAGAATTAGTATCCAATCTCACTTATCAATAAGCTTATATCTTAATCATTTTTCAGTTGGGTGACTCTACCCACGAGGCCACGAGTCTAAGGCCAACAATATTGGGCTAATAGATCAAATAAGTTAACACTAGAAAACTACAAAATTATACATGTACATATTTGCTATATATGTTAGGGAGCTTAGACATTAAGCATTCTCCTCTAGAGTTCAAGTTTTCTCCTTTTTATATTTTTTTGTGGACTGCGTATCAATTTTAAAACATTTACATAAAAAATTAATTTATAATCTCATTCATAATAGGCATTTTTTAAAATTTTAAAAATATATTGGTTATCTCCATCCTTTTTATTGCCCTTTATGCATGTGTCTAAAAATTATTTTGTATCCTAACCAAAATATTGGTGCTAAATCCGGGCCATATTAAACTAGATTATTGTTTAACTATTGGAGGAAAAAATGTCCAAGTTTGACGGTTTAACGTACATTAAAGTTCTAGTGAAAAATGCGCGCTAGGCACATCCCCATGTAAATCCAAAAAAGAAAATACTAGTTTAAATATATCAAAACTTAAAAGATGGAGAAGAATAACATTGAAGAAATTTTGCATTTTGATCAATTCTAAGTAAAAAAATGGGATAGCTCCCGCGATACATAAAACTGATACATCTAGAATTGATATTGAAGTTTTGTTCAAGTACACAAGTACCATTTTTTATTTCTTGCTACGTGATATCCTAAGAGGGGCAAAAAAAATTGAAAACAAAGAAGAAAATTAAAAATAAAGGTAGCACTGGTTTAATGGACCCCAATAGCAAATGTGAATATTGGTGCCGTGGTGTAAGAGTTTGAAGGTTCTGGGTGATGTGGACCAATGCTGATTATGGTCCTGACTAGGGGGACACCCGGTGGACACCAGTCTCTCTCTCTCTCTGAACTTTTTACATGATCCAGTCACCAAACCACCACCACCACCACCAACAACCACCCATATATATATATATATATATACATGTTTTGTTTGCTTAACTTACTGCCTATGATCTTCACTTCTGTACCCCAGTCATTTGAATAGTCTTAGTCACCCCTCACCACTACTACTACTATGCACTATTTGAAATTAATTCAATTTCCTTTTCATTTAATTTGCATGAGTTGAGTAACTCTTACATCAAGCTCTACGCATTTCAACGCATAATTCCTACATCACCATCTATATATATACACGTTATTCTTTATCAGTATAATACAAACAATGCATACATTTTCTAAAGCGGACTGTCTGTTTGCGGACTGTTCTTATAATAATAGAATTAGTTATCAATGCATTGAAGAGAATTCATTTGTAGGAAAAAAGGTTTTGATAAAAAAATTGTACGTTGTCCAGAAGCAGAAAGTCCAATTTAATGACCAACCGTAAATACATAATAGCCTATAATTTATTAATACTACGATCGATCAGTCTCAAACTAGTTTTGAAACATATATATATATATATATATATATCACTTAGTAACGCAGGTATCTAGCTAGGTAGATGGGGTTAAGTTTTATCATAAGTGTACTCATGCATAGATGTAGTTATTTTTGTCCCCATCATTGTTCTGGATACGTGTCATTTTCATTATTTAAAGACAAAGGTTGCTCCAAGTGATTGCCACGTCAATGGGTATCTTTGAGTGCATAAGGGTAGCTAGTTTAAGGCACAAGAAAAGAATATATATATATAGTGCTCTAAAATAAAATAAAATGAAATATTTTTTTTGGCTAAATCAGTAATGCTTTTAGTTTAAATTCTTTTGTCCTGCCAGTTATGGAAATTGCGAGCAATTATTCCACACTCACTAGCTTAACCTAAAACAGATTCTTGTTTGTGTTTTCTTTTTTTCCTTTTAGTACATTTCCCATGTACTTTAAAAGTAATTAATTAGTTCATATAAAGAGAATTGTTTTTATCCACTTTCCTTTTTAACAACTAATTTCCTCCCATTCGGGTCAAAATATTTAAGTTTTTTTAAAGTATGCAAAGGGGAATACCTCATTTGAGGTAAGTTTTTCGTTTTGTTTTTTTTTTGGTGGGGGATGTTTGACATATATGCAAAGGGGAAATTAATTCCAAGTACTTATGATTAATTATATATTTGGAGTTAGAGCAATAGATAGATAAGCTAGATGGCGAGGTAAAATTATGGCCTGTTATTTAATGATTTACATATTTAGTGAAATTATAAATTATTGTTATGTTAGAATTAGAGCAATAGATAGATTAGCTAGCTAGGAAACATATATAACTAAATAATTATGTTCCGGTGACTTTCTTACATGCTAAGATATAGCCAGCAAATTTCCACATGCAAATCCACTTAAAATGATGATCAACCAATCCGAATGAAGATCACAAGGCTTATATTAAAGTACTACATTTATTTATTTATTTATTTTTACCAAAATTGGAGCCAACATATTTGGAGTGGTGGGAAAATCAATGTCGCCCCCAACAAATATTCCAACATGTCATCATCTGTCAGAACATTAACATATCATTATCCAACATAAACAAGCAATGATTGATTCCACTCTTGATTGTTTTTGGATCCTATGAAAATGGCTTTAATTCAATCTTTCAAGAAGAAAACAAATATTTAATCAGAGTGGGATTTAGTAGTCCTGTGGAATAGTTGCCTGATCCAAAGTGACGTATAAACGCGTGAATTTGAACCTTTAATTTTTTATTTATTTTTTTAATATTTGAACGGTGAATCTATTCAACTTAAAAAAAAATTAATTTTAAATATTAATAATATTCATAATACATTTGTAATATATAATTATACATATATAATCAATACATTAATAAGTGAATTGAACCGTCACATATAATTTATAAAGTGGCTTATTATTGTTCACTAAGATATAAATTATGTCTTTGGAGATCAGAATTATTTAATATTTAATTGTTTGAATGTTGTTGAAACTAACAAGGAACATTTTGGGCTTTTTAGGTGGATATGGCAATTGCGGTGGGGCCAAGGGTGGGGAGATGTGGGACTGCTGTGTTATACATATATGATGATCATGGGGATCAGTCAAGTTTGTTGACTGGTCAAATATTTATCAGTCAAAGAAAACACTGAAGGGGGGAAGGGAAAAAAAAGTGAAAGTAGAATTAATAGGAAACTGTGCCAAGGGAAACAAAATGGGAGCAACTGCGAAGGAAGAATCTAGCATTTCCCCAAATCCTAGAGATTCTATGTGTCATGAAGAAGAAACTAATCGGAGATTTTAACATACAAAACTAATATTTGACAGGTACCATGCATTAATTAAAATATTTAAATATTTCATCCAATTAATGTTAGATTATTTTAACCACAAATTCACGTATCATAATGAGAAAATTACAAATTGGGAACAAAGATTGGTAAATATTTACAAACATAGCATTTGTTAGAGCATCTACAACGAGAATGGAGAAATTTAGGCTAAATTTAATATACACTTAGTTAAATTTTAGAGCAAAATACAGCGAATAAAGTCAAAAAATAACAAAATGGTGCATACAAATGAAGCTCATTCGTATGGGTTAGAAAAAGGAAGGGGTCATACTAATGACGCACTATTGTATGGTGTTTTAAAAAAAAAGAAAAGGGGTCATACGAATGAAGCACCATTATATGGGGTTTCAAAAAAAAAAGGGTCGTAAGAATGAAGCACCATTGTATGTGGGTTTTTTTTTTTTTTTAAAAAAAAAAGTCATACGAATGACCCACACTTCTATGACTAAAATTTGGTCATAAGGTAAATTTACATCTTCTCTACCTTAACTACTTAAATTTTACTCTACAAATTCATTCTGCTGTGGGCTTGGGTAGGGTAAATTTATCATTTTACCCTACCCACTGTAAATGCTCTTAGAGAATTATTTACTAAACATCAGTACTTTTAGAAATATTTACTAAATTAGCAAAAAAAAAAGTCATTATTTACGAAAATAACATAAACCTAATTTAATCTTTTATCTTTTAACATTTTTATTGTTTTCCTCAATAACCCATTTAACTCCCTCCCCTCTTGGGATGTTATTATAAATTAATGGATTAAACAAATAAATTAGGCTTCCATATTATACAAATGGGTACAAAAGAAAGTATAAATTTATGATGGGTCAATTTTTTTATTTTTTTATGAGAGCCCATTTTATCTAATTTATTTTGACCCCCTCCCTATTTTTTCCTAATTTATAATTTACTTGTCTAAAATAATTATAAATGGATTGAGCCATTTGTTTGATAAATTAAAAATGACTATTTTGTCTAACTTAATACAGACAAAATGGCTCCAATTTAAGTTAGACAAATAAATTAAAATTATAAATAAAAAAAAAAGAATAATAAATGGATCCATTTTTTAATATGAACAAAATGGCACCGGTTTAACCTAATTTATAATTTTTAGACAAATTAGACGCATTTTGACACTTTCTTTAATCTTTTTTTGACTAGTTTTATAAATTAAACAAATAAATTTTTTAACCCCCTCTCTCTTTTCCCCCTTCTCTAAAAAAAAGCACCTGTAAACAAAGTTTACAGAATATAAAATAATGTTTATTTTTTTATTATTTATTTTCCTTTCACTTTCACATTGACTCATTTGACAAACAAATTGTGGTTCCACCCTAAATTGATGGATTACATTTAATTCAATAATTACTCTCTAATTATGTTAGCACTTTTGATGATCTTTCTAAAAATGACTTACTGAGTTGGTATGTGTTTTTGAAGCATATATACTTTGATTAAAAACATATTCTTGTGTGTTAATTTTGTATTTTTGAAGCATACATATATATATATATGCTTTTATTGCAACCCTATTTTTTATGATTTTAAACCCTATTTTTGTATGCTTTCAATTGTAATTGTTTTTACTTTCTTGCAAGTGATTGATGAAATTAGATTCAATTAATTAAGTTGTTTAAGTTTGATTATAAATTGCCTTTACCTTTCAACTATATATATCTTCAATTACGTAAGCCTTTTTTTTCTAATATTTTGTTCAATTGGGTACCAATTTTGTCCAATTTGGTACCACATTGTACACAAATATACCTGTATATGTTCACATCTGTACCAAATTTACTGCAAATAATTAAGCCCGGTACAAAAAAAATTATGAACCGGTCAATCCTTAAATAAGATGAGTTAATAAATACCAACAGAATACGCGTGAATAAGACAAAAATGGAAAAAATTTCATGCTACTGTTTTGGTAAATAATAAGCGAAAATACAGCTTTCTGGTAATTAATTGGGGGATCATACTGTGTTTGTAAATATGTGTGTTTTTTCTGCCCTGCCAGTAGTTCTCTCTCTTATAATTTTTGCTTGATAATTTATTTTCCTTGATACATTGGTATAGGGGAAAGATATTTCGTTAGATTATGTATAAGGAAATATGGGCATCTAATGGTTGAACAAATGATCTAAATGCGCCAGACCTAAATATTAAATGAGACTTATGTAAATGTGGTTGTCGATTTTTTTGTTGGTCTACCTTATTGTTATGATTATGGTTATCAATTTTTGGATTCCATAGTTGTGTGAAAAAAAATGAATTATCTCTAGAATTTGTATCAATTTTTTTTTTTTATCAACCGAGACTAATAGTTGGCTAATATTTACAAATTTTAAAAATGGTATAGTAAATTAAGTTGATTGAAATTTTTTTGAAGGGTCACCTGATTTGTCTAGGTTTCTATTAATGGAGCAATCATCTAGAATTGTTTAAATTGATTCCCTTAATTTTGATTTATTAAGAATGCATTGACATAATTCTTTCCAGAAAACCGGCAGCAAGAGAAGTTAAGGTATCTCCCAAATTATTTATATTTTCCCGGTGGCTGGAATTTAGGTTGGGTTCATAACTAGAAAGTATGAATACGATACATCAAGGACACAAGAATACCATAAACTTAAAAAAAATAGAATACAATATAATACGGCTAATATACAATATAAAAAGTTAATTAATAAATAATATATTATTATATATAAAAGTTAGTAATTTTAAAAATATCGGAATACTGCTGCCAATATATTCTTGAAGATGTGATTCTAAGAAATACTAATTAATCATTACGTAAAACATGACATAGATTTAACTTCAATTATATTCTTATATACAAAAGTTTGTAATTTTACAAAATTTAGGAATACTACCCTCAATATTTTTGAAGATGTAAATTTAAGAAATACTAACTATTCATTACATAAAATATAATATAAAATAGCTATTTAGCTTTAATTAGTTTCAAATATTTCACACATTCCGTCAAAAGAAATATCATCTCACATTTTATGCCTACTATATTATCCTAAAAGAATATTGATTCATAAATATTTTAAAGGTATTTAATATCTATTTCCTTCATGTAAATTTTTAATATAATGAAAGTAGCCTCTGTTTTTTACTTATACAAAATAGTATTATGTTTGTATATCTTATTCTTATCGTATCCGTGAAAAAAAATATATTGAAAATTTTGATATGCATCAGATATGTATCTAACGTATTGAACAAGCATTGTATATGATATATATCGAAAATGGTCATACGAATACAACGACTCCATATAAACTTTCATTCTTTAAAAGTTCGTAACGTTTTATTATACTTTGTATGTTTGATAATTGTTTGTTCTATTTTAACGTATACTTTTACTAATTTACCATTGTTTAATAAATTGCATTATGAATAACAAATTGTTTTGGATACAAACTCGATCACACTACATCTAATGCGGTATTAAAGTGCATGTTCTCCCACGATTTAATTAATTGTTACGAATTCAGATAGCACTTTTAAATTATTTATTTGGTGCCGAGGATTTGAAAACGAGTTTGGGGGAAGTGAAATAAGCAAAAGACGGGACCGCTCAGTGTGTTGGTCGGTGTGGGGTGGGCCCCTAGGATGATGCCAGATGTTGGATTTGACACGTGGCATTAAGAATACGGCATCGATTGACGAATATTTCAGGTTACGAGGATTATCATATATTAATATTAATATTAATATGTAGACAAGAAGGAGAGAGAGAGAGAGAGAGAGAGAGAGAGAGAGAGAGAGATGACTATCAAATCAAATCACTCATTATCACTAATCAGTGGAGGTCTTAGTGGGTGGATCCCATTCACTTTGTCTCCCTTGTGAAGTAAAGGATATATCTCCCCCTCCAATTTTTTATTTTTTTTTTTTGACAGACCCTCTAATTTTTAATTTAAATTTTAAGGTTGGTTTGATATCAATAAAAAAAATACAAATAAAACTAGTTAAATTTTTTAAAATAATAAACAAATAAGTTGAGATAATTTTTTATTTTACATTCCAATAACGTCTTTTCTTTTAAAGTTTTATAACACTTTTTATTAACTTTTATTAACTGTTAACATTGTTAATTTGTTATCGTTTAAAAAATGATGCAATAATCACATTTCAACTCAATATAAATTTTAAATTAAAGCATAATTTCATTAATAAACTCAGTTGTTTGAAAATTTCACTAAAAGGCAATAGTTATGTTTTTCAATTATCAAATGAATCAATGTGTATTTTTTTTTGAAACTTATTTCTGTAAAAAAAAAATAATTATTTATCAGCTTTTAATAGATCGATGAGAACAAATTGTTATTTATGACAAATCGTATAGGAGTATTGAAAAACCTATTCTATAACAAAATAAGAAAAAGGATTACGTTAAGTTACCTCAGGAGTTTATGTAGAGATATTTAATTAAATTTTCCAATCTAATACGTTGACTAAAATGCTATAATCTGGAGTATTGTTACATTTTTTACGTCAGCCAATTAGCTTCTTTTTCTTTTTCTTTTTCAGTTTCGTAGTATTTGATGACACCGCATTAAATATATATATATATATATATATAGCATTAAAATCCATAAATTATATAGTATATGAGTTAGAAGGTGAAGGTGCATGTATTTTCTTAGTTGTTTATGACACGTGACAACAATGATGGAGGTCGCGTGCTACACGCAGGTGCATATATAAACGTCATGTATAGAAAGAGACGAATTTGGGCCGTTTTAAGGAACAAATGGGACTCTTGTAGGGATTATTTATTTAGCAAAATGATTCATATTTAATTTTTTTGTATGTGTAAATTTTTTGTGGCTAGCATAGACTCAATTTTAATAGCGACAATTAATTTTATATTTAATATGATGTAAAAATACCGTACCAGAGATTAGAAAGAAAGAAACAAATAGGGCCAAAAGATGCATGAAATGATGGAGTGGATCGGCATCGTCATTAATTCCGTTAGGAGATACTACGCTCCAAGTCTTATGTCATGTAACGGACGACGTCTCCTCCTCATGTTTAATGCGCGTTCGCTTAGAGAAACACGTCGAATGTATTGTTATAATTTTTTGTCCATTTATCTATGTAAAATATTCAGAGCTAATGAAAAGGTTTCATTGGAGTTAATCGGATCCGATAACTTTATTTCTCCTACAGGTAAGGTAGCATCTACATAAATATTCACTAAGGCTCTCGTTTAATTGCTAAGATGGAAAATAAAAATAATTTTAATTAGTTCATGTGAAAATAACGAAAATGAGATAAAAGATATTACTTATTTTATGAATAAATATCTTTTATTTTTTTATTTTTTTGGTGGAAATTTTTTCCCCACCACTAAGTAAAGAAAATTTCTTCATGGAAAAATTTAAAAATCAAGAGGATATTACTAAACTTATTTTTCATCTTTTCACCAAAACTAATTTAATTTATTTTTCTTTTCCACCTTACAATTAAACGGAGCCTAATTATTTTAATGCACACATGTGCGCCAATATCTTCTCACTTATTGGGCCAGAATCTGTAATAACATAGATTTAATCTGTAATATGCCCCAAAGACAATTAAGCTAGTTTTTTTAAAAAAATTTAAGAGAGTTCTAAGTGTTTCCCCTAATCCTACAAACAAAGAAAACTCTCTACCCACCCCCATGAGTTGAACCCTTAACCTTAAGTAACTAGTTTAAAAGAGGAGAGGGGTTGGCCTAGTGGTAGGCAACCTCCACCCTACCACTAGGCCAATCCCTCTCCTCTTTTAAATTAGTTACTTATATTCAAATAGTACATATATCGTGTATATACAAAATCTAGTATTACATACGTACCCAAGTCTCGCATGCATCAACTATACTCATTTCACCGGTCCTAAATATTTGTCCAGAGACACGAGCAGAAAATTTAACCGCTGTGCAAGAATATCTTATGTGATAATATAATTATTGAACAATATTTTTATCATTGTAATGGTCCATTTTTAACTCTTTTTCCATGTCCCCAAAAAAATAAAAATCGAACTGTATTGTGTTTGCGGACAAAAACTATTTAGATACTACCATTTTAAATTAATATTTTATTATTTTTATTTTAGGATGTCTCAAACTAAGATTCTAATACCTTTATTTTGAGGATGCAATCAATATATTAAATTTCAAGATACCATACAAATTTCATTTTTATTCTTTAATTAGGTCGAAATTAGTAAGTCCAACTATTCCTTTAAGATTGACCCAAATTAATAATTCAAATTTTAATTTATTGATATGATAAATGTAATAAATTTGTTCTCAAACTTTGGCTAAATTGTAATTAACTACTTCCTTTTTTTTAAGCATAATAATTAACCGAGGGAGCCCAATTAAAAATAATAACTACGATTTGGACCAGCCTCACCATCTGGGCTTGAAGGCCTAGATGGGTCCAATTGAATGACGAATAACCCGCCTCAAGTGTGATAACCTAAATTTCAAAATAATATTTAATTAAAGTTTTATTTGTTTAATAATCATAATATTCATTATGTTTTCATTTTTCTCATAATTTGATATTCATTGTCAGCATTGTTATCACATTTATCTGAAAATCTACAATTAATCGTGTGGGAAGATTGATAATTTAGTTGATTTTACTATTAATAAAAAAAATCATGTTATTTTTCTTTGTGATGAAGCCTTATTTTTGTAGTTATGATAATAATATAATAGAGAACATTGATTCACTTATCTGAACACTATGCCTGTGTTATTGACGAATTTGTATAAAATATGTTTATAATAAATTGATGGGTTTATATTTGGTTAAGTGGGTAGGTTAAATTATTTTAAGTGAGGGAATTATCATAATAATAATAATTATTATTATTATTATTATTATTTATTAAGGGTTAGTTATAATGAAAGAGAAAAATTAGGGGAGTGGTTTTAGTGCATACGTGATTAAGGGATTTACTCTCCCACCTTTGAAAACAAACTTACAGTCCGTTTGGATTGAGGGAATGGGAAGGAAGGGAAAGGAAAAGAGGTGAAGGGATTACATTTCACTCGTTTGGATAGATTTATAAGAGGGAGTGGAGAGGAAATGGAGGGATTGGGAGGGAATGCTAATCCCCTCTATTCTTTTATTTTGTTTCCTTCCAATATTGGGAGAATTGGGAGGGAAAGGAAAAAAAATTAATGATTTTTTCACGTTATTCCAAATTTAACCTTAATTTGTTAATAATATATTAAATCACATTCCTTTCCTTTCCTTTCTTCTTTCTATCCAAACAAGATTTATTTTCATTCTATTCTTTTTCATCTTTAGCTATCCAAACAACAATAAAATTAAACTCATTCATTTCCATTTTATTACATTCCTTCCCCTCCTAATTAACTATTTCCTTTCCATCCACCCCCTTCAATCCAAACGGACTGTTAGAGAAAGTATGTGTGAAAGAAAACACGGAGAGCGAAACCAGGGGATTTACTCTCCCACCAGTTGAGTGAAATATTTAATCTACATCAATAAATTTAGCTAATTTATATTTCGTTTCAGAAGTCATGAAATCCTAATAATCAATTGTAATTATTATATGTGCTATTTGGTTACATATTCCAAATATATATATACATGATTTATGTAATTTGAAAAATGTTTTCAAAGATTACGTATGTGATATTTTTGACGTGATTTATGTAATATGCGCTCTCTGTTTGTTTGTGATATTAGAAAAAATATCCTAATATCTAATATGTAGTTTTATAAGTTATTTTATACGTAATGTTTGAGTAAGTATCCTATAACCAAAATCATAAAGATCTAGCTTACAATTTTTAATATACTATTTAAGTAAGCACTAATTTCATTACAGACTCATATTAGATTTTGCTATTTTGTAGTTCCTCAATATATATGTTTACAGTATGTTAGATTTTCTCTTATTTATTATTAATGAACCAAAATCATTGTACATGCTATCTAGATTACCAGTTATTTGAGTAAGATTCGACAATGAAATACACCACGTTTAATTTGGGTCTTGATTCTCAGTTATTTGAATAAGATTCGACCTAATTTAGGTTTTGATTCCTAATTATTTGAGTAAGAAATGACATGAAATATTGTACGTCTATTGGAATAATATTTGATGATTGAATATTAATACATGAGAAATATTTGATGATGGACTATAGTATATAGGTTATGACATGGGTTATATGAGTTATCATCTCTGATAATTGTTATGCATGCTATCTGAGTAAGGATACATTAATTTAGTTATGGATTAAATTAATAATTTAAAAATTGGAATATAATATGCCAGATTAGTTTAATTAGTTTAGACATTTGCTACTGTATTGTGTAAGTGAAGGGTTTAATAACTCTATTTATATAGTTGAAGATTTATGTATCTGATTATGTATACAGTTATGTGCCTTACATTCGGATGCTTATGATTGTTGTTTTTAAGCAAAATGCTTGTAGAGAGTGTTGTTCTAACATAGTGGTATAGTATGAAAGAATGAAAAATATTCTAAGGATTGTAAAATGAACTAAAAATGAGTTTAGGAAAATTCCTTAGAGTTCCGCCACTAGTCCTTAGATCATTTTGATTGAGACTGATTTAGATGATTAGTGAAAACGTCCCATTGTATTTATTAAAAAAAAAATCTTGGTGTGTACCAATGGAAGTTTATTGATTTGATTTTGTCCAAATGCCTTATGTTCGGCATGCTATGTTATCCTCATTCTAATGATAGACGAATGGATTATTTGATTCGCCTCGCCTGAGAAAGTAGATGAGTGATTATATATATTAGGGTGCTATAAATATGTGAATAATCTATTACAAGTGTTTTACTCATAAATTGTTTTATATGAATATGTGAAGTCACTTCATGCATGTGTTTCGTTTATAAGAGTTGTAAAGTTCTATATCGGTTAAGAAATTTAAAAATTAGCATTTTCACATGAATCAATTTTGCATGCTGGTTAGACCTTTTTAACGATATTATTTTTGCCCAGAATCCTGAATTTTCATGTAAAATTTTATTTTGCACATTTTTCGGTTTTACTTTTTCTAAATTCTACCATTTAAGGGGTGAAAATGGGTCATTTAAGTTCTACGTGCTTGTTGTGGCGTTTATGAATTTTCTAATGGTTTTCCTCTATAGGGAGGTGGGCCCTTCTAACATTTTTACAAAATGGACTTACCTCATTTATATGTAGTTATTAATATAAAGGAATTTAAGGAAACACAAGAAATTGCTTGCCACCATGTAGGGAAACTACATATTTTGTCCCGGGTAGAACTACTCGTTTTGTTTTCTCTTATAGTTATACGTGGTTATTATTGTTATTTACAATGAGAGTTTAAAATGACTTTTCATAAAATTTGTGTAGTTCCCTCATACCAGTATTTTATACTGACACAAGTTGTCTTTGTGCTTCTTGGGTATGTTCTGGCATAAACATAGTCAATTAGCTTTGCAAGATTAATTCTCGTAGTAGTGTGGAGCATTATGTTATAGAGTGATGAATGATTGCCATGTATTGCTATTATATTTATAAATAAGTTTTTGTTATACTTGTAATTGGGATGTTGTAGATTGTCTATTAATTATTTCTCAAAGGATTGTGTATAAGAACTCAGAGTAAAGTTTAAAATTATTGGTTTTAGTTATGTTGAAGTAGATTTTAAAATTAAGTAATTAATATATAATGTATAGATTTTAGATTTTTCTTTTAGCAATGAATATTGGTTTTGAAGATTAATTTCTATATGTATTTTATGAATAAGATTTTTTTGTATTGAAAAGTTTTTAATTAGTTTGTTTCTTAATTTTAAAATCATTTCATCATTTTAAAGAATGGAAGGATTGGATTTTGGATTTTAATTGTGGTGGTTATATTTTTTGGATGGCTGAAGGTCAATTGAGAGTTATTTTAATTGATTATTTAGTTGTCCAAAAATCAGGATGTGACATCAAAAAATATCATTAAATATTTTATTGAGTCGTGTTCAAGTAAAGATGAAAATGACTCAAGTGCACTATTCAAAAATTCTTAAAAGTAAGGTGAATATCTTTATTTAAAAAATTCTACAAATCCTATGGCTCAAGTGCACTATTACAGAAGATGTCAAATTGTTGAAAATTAGAAATTACCATAGATAATCTTCTTCTTTTTTTTTGATTAATACCATAGATAATCTTGAAATCATTAGTTTGCAAATATATGTTGCCAAAAAAGAGTGAAACAATAATGTTTACTTAATTAATGTACATCAATGGAACATTAATTCTTAGCATGATATTTAAGAAATTTAAAGTCTACTAAACAAATTAACAATGTACACTTTTTTTTTTAAAGAATTTTTGAATTTCTCGATTAAAGCCTTCGCTATTTGTTTTGTGACGTAACTAAGTAAACTTGTCAAAATCACACGTTACACGACTTGAATGGAGTTAAATTTTGTATCAATTTTAGAATTTATAAATATTTTGTTTTCATTTACTTAAGGGGAACAATTGGGTTGCGTCTCGCCAATAACAAATCGAGTCATATATAAATTCAAAAAATATCATCAAATATTTTATTAAGTTGTGTTCGGATAAAGATAAAAATGACCCGTATTCATTAGCTAATATATCAAATTTTAAAAGTAAAGTCTAAATATGTTTATTTAAAAAATTATACAAATCCTATAGTTCAAATATATATTTTTTTTCAAAGACAAGGCTGTATTTGTTGATCAAACTCTATTTATAAAAAAAGTGAAACTATTTATTTGAAGGGTAAAAGAAGTATTAATTTATTAATACCTGTCCTCCTACTCTTAGGTCGTCAGTTAGAAGAAAATAAATCTTTCCCTTATATATTATTTAAGAAGTATTAATTTATTAATACCTGTCCTCCCACTTTTAGGTCGTCAGTCAGAAGAAAAGAAATCTTTCCCTTAGATATTATTTACATCGGTAGCATCAACTGCTTCCGATTATATAATATAGATATTGCAGACCAAAGTCAAGAATGATCATCATCATCATCGACTCCTTCCATAATCGACGCCTTCAGATCTTCACTTCAACTCCTTCCATAACCGACGCCTTCAGATCTTCACTTCTGCACCTTTCCATCATCATCATCGACTCCTTCCATAACCGACGCTTTCAGATCTTCACTTCTGCGCCTTTCCATCATCATCATCATCGACGCCTTTTTCTTCCTCCACCCTCATTTTTGACAAATCTTATTTAAGTCCAACGCTATTTGAATTTGTTTTGGATATCTCCTTTAGATCTCTTTCTCCTATTTGAGTTTGCTAATGGAGTACGTATTGTTATATTATCCATACGCAATGTAATGGGTACAAAGGTATTTATACCGCCTTTTTCAAAGTATCGTCCCACAAGAACTCTATAAGAGTCGAATGGCTAAGCATACATCTTGCCATATCCATAAAGGTACAGTTCCGCCTTTCAGCGACCCCATTTTGTTAAAGTGTGCCAGGCATGGTATATTTTACTTTAATGTCACAATCCTGTAAGAACCTATCAAATGGTTCAGGATTTCTACCAGTCTCGTCATATCTTTCATAGAATTCACCTCCCCTATCAGACCTTACACACTTGATCTTCATACCAAGTTTCAATTCAGCAGCAACCTTGAATGCCTTAAAAGCATTCAAATATTCAGATTTCTCATAAAGCAAATCTATCTAACCATACCTGGAGAAATCGTCAATAAAGGTAATGAAATACATAAAACCACCTATAGCAGCGGGAGTAAGAGGTCCACAAATATCTGCATGAATCAATTGTAACACTTTCTCTCTTCTGGTAGCTCATCCTTTTCTATCTTTAGTAATAAGTTTTCCCTTTATGCAATTAACGCATGTATCAAAATCAGAAAAATTAAGACTGCAAAATATCTTCCTTGATTAATCTCTGCATCCTCTCCTTAGATATATGTCTCAGGCATTTATGCCATAACTTGGAAGAGTTTTCAGCAACCCTGCCACGTTTATTTTCAATAACAGTGTTAACAATCGAAGTTTGTTGCTCATCAAGAATAGAATGAACGTCCAACATATACAAATCATCACATAAAATCCCAAAACCAACAACAACAGAATTATAAAATAAGGAAACCCTTTTATTACTGAAATAGAAAGAGTAGCCACAACAATCCAACACAGAAACATAAATCAAATTCCTTCTTATAGAAGGTGCATAAACAGTATTATTTAAAGTTAAAACATGTCCAGTAGGCAATTTTAAGGAAACAACTCCTAAATGCTCAACTGCCACACTAGCTCCATTCCTAACAGTGGTCATCATTTCTGCCTCACTTGGCCTCTGCCTGCTTTTGAACTCATTTATTCTTCTAAAGCCAATTTTTAAATTTCCAACAATCAACTTGCTCATGCCCAAGCGTGTTGCAAAACTTACACTTTTCATTGAATTTGGATTTAGGCTTTTCAGAACCTTCCCTAGAGTTTTGACCAAAATGCTGACCAGAATGTTCTCTAGAATTGTTGTTTCATTTTTTTTAAACTGAAACTTCTTAGCCTTGTTCTTATAGAACTTCTTCTTGTCATTATGAGAAGTGAATTGCACATTATGAGGCTTTTCCTTTTTCATATTCTCCTCTTCGTAAGAGAGAATTTATACCATCTCATTGATACTTCATTCATTCTTCTGGGCATTATAAGAAGTTATCAGAACATCAAATTGAGCAAGAAGATATTCAAAGACCTGTCAAACTAGAAAATCCTCTCCCAATTCCACTTTCATGGATTTCAACTTGTTGAACTAGTTCACAAATTTCATTACATACTCACGAACGCCACTAACACCATCATACTTTATTTTTTCCAATAGAGTGAGGTAGGAATATTTTTCAGACTTGTCAAATTTCTTGAACTTTTCGCCTACAGCCTTGAGAAATTTTTTGGCATTTTCAGTGTCGCGAATGCTCGCCTTAATTGTCTTATCCATTGTGAATTTCATTGTCATCAGGCACACCTTGTTAGAGTATCCCTATTTCCCATACTTTGCCTTATCAGTAGCAGAAGTCGTGGCCGTGAGCTCGGCAAGCTCATTCTCAGTGAGAGCTAAATTCATGTTAGAAACAATAAGAAACAGTTTTAGAGACTCAACCCAGTCCTCATAATTGGTCTCGTTTAGCCTAGTTAAGGCATTCATTTGTATAAGCAATGTTGATATATAAAGGAGGATTTTATCAAGAATATCGATATATATCAAATTGAGCAAAAACTATAATTGAGCACTTATGCTATTGTAATCCCGCCTAAAGGTCCCGAATTATAATGCACAAGTAACTCCCACAAACATCAAGGGTACGTCCTTGAAGCTAATATCGATAAGATATTGAAACCTCAAGGCCACCATAATCGATCAATTTTATTAGTGTTATGAATCACATTAATAAAGACAAACTGATATGGCAAGTGCAATATTAACATAATCCCCAAGCCAAAAAAAAAGAAACTATTAATCATAATATATATTGACATTTTTCCACAATTGGTCCGACGATAGGTGAGATCACAATCGTGCCCAAAAAGTTCCAAAACAATGCCGAAATTAAATATTTAAATAAAGTTACGAGCATGTAACAACACCGAAATTATTTATGCAACCAAATATCACTACTGGGGAGTGTGCAGAACATATAAGGTAACCAAAAAAAATTCCATAAACACATAGGAAAAAGTTTGGCATAAATATCCAAAATATTTTATAAATATTTAAATACAACGTTTAAATATTTAAATACAATATTTAAATATTTAATACGCAAACATACAATATTTTGAATAAAACATTATTTTTGGCAAATATTAAATGTGCATAAAAAAATAAAATTGACAAGTACTGCGCGTTGCACGTCGAGAGTGGAGTGCGAGTGAGCCACGCGAGTCGTGCTGGGCGCGTGTGGGTGTGCGAAAGCTGTGCGCGAGGTGTTTTTTGTCCATTGTTCATCTTCCCTTTTCTTTCTTTGCACAACAGAGGCTAATATATCTATGATTGTTTGTTTGTTTGTTTGTTTTCATCGAAATTACGGAATTTTCATCCTTTTAAGACTAAAATTTAGAGAGAGCAGTGGGGACGATGAACAGTAGAGATCCATGTAGTTTTTGTCTCCTTTTTTTTAATATATATATATACACGTGGGAACAATACAACGAAATCACAACGAAACCAAATAAAATATTCATGTTTATAAAGTTATTCCAGAAAATTACAGATACACTATATAAACACACTATATATATATACGTGATTCCAAAATTTATATATACGCTCACAACAAAACCAAATCATAGATTACAGAGTAGTATTTTCGGATTTCTTTGTGATTTGTGAAATCCGAAAATTAAAGAAAAAATATGAATCAATCGGTACAAACTGATCTTTGGTGTGTATATAACAGTCACAGATTAAGATTATCAACCTTGCTCTAATACAAATTGAAAGCATATGATCTATAATTGTAATTATTAATACTGAGTAATAATCCTAAATTGTAACATGTATAGCAATCATGCTATGCGTTAAGCATCAGAATATGGAATTAGCTGGTATAAATAAGTCCATGAAAGCCGTGTTCTTATGTCTGCTACTGAGGAGAGAAACTATCTCTATTCCACCGTGCCTCTAGGGTTTGTATAATTTCAATGGAACAATTACACTGTATATAGAAAGAGATAGGGGCATCTCCTTATATTATAAATAAATTAGTCCACTTACCCATTATAATGAACTCATACCAGGCGTACCCACATTATCATACTATAATATTCGACATCTAAATTAATATAAGTATCAAACAATAAATAATGCTGACTATGCTAGTCCAAATAAATAATCTAACATTATTTACACCTCCCGCCCCAATCTATCACAAGCACCTCCCTTCAAAATTTAACTAAAAACACATTTTAACACCACCTTATTTGTTTCAAACACCCTTCCATTGCTTGATATTAGATGAGTGTTTAGCAACACACTATCCTCATATAAGCCGACTTTATATAAGTGCACCCACCTCTCATTAGGTAGGCCTTATTTGAAAAATACTCCAGTAATCCATTGATTGATGTTAGGCGAGTTATTACAAACAAATTCTCCTCAAGTGGGGCGAGTGTGTGTATCTACACTCACCTCTCATTAGGCGAGTTTTAGGGGGTGTTAGTGATTAGAAATTTACCTTAGGAGAGTGTTAAGTTTGTGACAAGGGAGTGTTTGTGACATATATGGGAGGTGTAAATAACACCACCATTAAAGAGAGAGAAAGCTGGTAATATTATATTTTTGTTGATTACCTTTGAATTATATAGTCACACACAAATGAGAACATACTAACGGAATAGCATAAGCTTACCAAAAGGAACTTACCTTATAAATAAAAACCTTTGTCTCTATTATTATTATTTTATGACTGCTATTTCATTAATTTTACTTAGAACTTAAACTTACGGAGAGATTCAGAATTCTTAGCAACCACAATAACGTATTATTAAGAATCGTAAAATTCAAACTAAACTCTTTATTCGAAAATGGTTAGTTTATACAAAGAATACTAATGGAAGATAATACTGGACTTTTGGGCCCAATAAAATATACGACCAGCTTAAATAAACATTTTAAGGTTTGGACCACGAGTCCGCGATGCTCAATGTTTTATTGTTTGTTAAAGAAATATACAGTGTTGTGAATTCCGTTGTCAACTATCTGTAGGTAATTTGTAAGAACTGTATTAATTGAGTTTTGTAATCTGTTTTAACTTTGAACAGGAGAAACTTTCCCTTATTTAAACAAACAAATATTGATGTTGTTATGTACTTAAATTATTATGAATTTTACTTCATATTGGGTGATTTAAAGAGGGATATTGGATACGAGACTTAAATTAGAGTGTTGTGTAAATATCTACATTTAAACTGCTTTGACTTAAACTTGGACCCTTAAAATGTTAGTGCTTAATAGAGGGTCAATTTGGATGCGGCCTTTTTTGTTTCTTTGTTTCTTTGTTTTCTTTTTTTAAACAATAAGATTTTGTATATAATTCTTTTTAGAAACGATTAGATGGAAGATAATAATTTCTTTTGGACGAAAACAAAGCAAAGAAACAACCAACCACAAAAACAACTTATTTGTGTAAAAATTTTAAAAATGAATTGAATGATATGATAAGATATATACTTTTCATCTCATACTTATTTTTATGAAAAATATTTTTTCTCGATCGTCACTCAAGGATTTTTTTTCTACGGAGAAAGCGAGAATGTAAGGAATATCACCTCATAACACTTAATTCATTTTTCAATTTTTCAAGAAAATCAATTGTTTTGATCAAAAGGAGCTTAAGTTTTCAAAAATAAAATTAAAGTATCTCTCTTTTCTTTTTGAATTAAACTAAAGTATATCTATATGGTACATCATATAATAGCAAAAGGCATATAAATCCCTTTTATTTCTTATTTTTTCACTAAAAGGTATATATGATACTGTACAAATAAAGGAATAGGGACACTAGACATGTAATTATATATACTAGATATTTATTATATATTTTTCGTTTTAAATTAGATGATACACGTACGTACATAAATAAAAAGTGTGCACATACATTACGTATTTACGTATACGACATTAATAACTAAAAATGACGAGTGACATGTATGCATATTATTTATCAACATTCCAGATAAAATCGTATATATAGCTAGTACTTGCTGGCATGGTAATCTGCCAACATTGGTTGGATAGGTAATAATTAGTATATAGTCAGTATATCTAAGTTATTAAAATTAGGTAGTGAGTCAGTGACTGAATATGAAATAGCCATTAAAAATAGGTTACTATTACATTAGAAGAATAAATGGAAACCTCATTCACTCTCTTTATTAATTGGGCAATTTGTACTTAACTATACCCATGTTTTATTCATGCATGCATCCAAATTTTCATTGCTTGAAAATGAATGACCAATTCAAGGAGACACGATTCCATCAATACATAGCCATTGACCTACAAAAATATCAGCGCAGTTGATATTCGGATTGAGTGCAAGGAAAGAGTCGACTGGTAAGTTGAACTCTTCAGCAACAGCTACACAAGTATCACCTTCTGCTGTAGCATAAACCGTAATGCAAGTAACTGTTACTGCATCTATCTTCTTGAACCCAACTGCATGTATCCATCAAGAAATTTTTATTGAGAAATGTTTCAAGTACAATGATTAATTAAGATTAAATTAATTAATAAAATAATATATATGTAACCAAATCCGTAATCTTAAAAAAAAATGCTCCCTTTCAGTTGGTGTGGGGGTTAAGTAAAAAAGGGAAGAAAAAAAAAAGTCACAACTTTTTATTCTTGACACGGCTTGATAGTAATTACCTCAAACCAATCACACCAAAAATTCTCTCATTTTAAATAAGGGTAATTTTGTTTCCATCTACGTGATTTATATAATATTATCCACATTTCACTAGACTGTAAGGTGATTGACATGTTTTTCTGACTTTATCCACTTTGAGGGATTAACTAACAAAAAATAATTACTTAATTTTTATTCAAATTTTAAAAAATTGTATTACCAAATACATGATTTTTCAAAAATGTCCTCATCTTCTTTACTAAATCAAAACTTAACCTAATTTTCATAAATTATAACATTTACACCATTTTTCACGGAAACAATTTTAAGATATACTTTTTTTTAAAAGAAAAGGAAAAAAATAGATTAAATATGTTCAATTGTTCATGAATCAGTGCACATGTTCTTAGTGTGTGTTGGTGTTCCTATTTTGGTTTTTGGTGTATGATGATTTGGCATTATCAATCCGCTAGTCTTTTTGTGGTTAAGCTTGCTAGCCTTCCACTTAATATCTCAAAAATCCAATATCAAATGAACAATAAATTCATCATTAATTTAGTTGATCCTCGATCTCTGGATTTTTTTTTTCTTTTTTTGCATTTATTTCATTTTAGGCGTCTTTCAGAGGAAGGAAAAAGAAAAGAGAGGAGGATTGCTAGTAATGAGTAATGTACGGAGACTTTACGCAAAAGATCCAATTAGTTGTTCTCCAATTCATTATTTGGTATTAAATTGACCATTTTGTTGTTTCTAACAAAATATGTACATTTAAATTTATATACAAATCAGAAAATTGATAAAGGGGAGAACAGAGGGTCTTTTAGGGGTTGTATATTTATTCAAATTTAGTAATGATAAATTTTAGTTGGATAAATTTAAAAAGATATTTTTTGTATAACACATCCGTATTCCATAATAATCACCTATACTTATTTTTAGAGTGGATGAGTAGAAAAATTACGTAGATGGGGAAAATCACCCTTTAAAGAGTTCCTAATTACATTTCTTTTAGCAATGTAAAGAAGTCGATGAGATGGTATTTTTCTAAAAAAAAATGTTAAAATGCTTTTAGGGATAAAGTGAAATCACTTTTAGTGAAGTTTTACACTACTACATATGTGTATATTAAAAAAAAAAATTTAAAAAACTTACAGGTGCCAATTTGTCTGCTCTCAGCCATGGAGGAAGTGAGAAGAAGAGAGACTAACAAAACTAAGCTAATGAAGTACTTGGATGCCATAAATGTATACTATTTATGTATATAGCTAGCAGCAATTTGTTTCTGCAAACTTTTTTTCTTGAATGGTGAGTACTAATTCTTGCTTTGAGTTATATTTATAGGGAAAAAACTAAAACAGATCGACAATATTAATGCATGGAGGACTGACCAAAGATATTGTAATTCACTCAGAGGATAAATATATAACAGGCCAGCCGGCATTTTCTTTATAATAGAAAATTAAGAAGTACTTACATTTAATTACATTAAAAAGTCTTGAGCACGTTTTCATTTTCTTCCATGAGTTTATTTTCTGTAACATCCATTCATAAAGTTTGATTCTATTATTACTTTAATTCAAAATTCACCGTATTGTGTCACTTTGATCTTCCGGCCACGTCAGTTGCACGTCGTATTTTTCGTACAAGAAATAAAGAGACAACGAGATCGCATACACTTTATGAATAGGCATGGCTAAAAAAGAAACCTCATGAATAAAAGTCAAAAAGCAGTCATCTTCCAAGAACAAGTTAAAGAGAAATGCTAAAATGTGTGTCTACCATTTCTCCAAATTAAAAGGTTTCTTGGACATCAATATTAAGTAAAACAATTATATAGCATGCCCATGTATTTTATAGTTTTCATTGTTCGGATATACCTGATAAAATTAGGAAATAATATAGATAATAAAAATAAATAATTAGAACACGTTATATTCTTTATAAAAGTGCCATTTGGGAGACAAAAACCTTACAAGTTCCTTTTGTATTTTAATTGAATATATACATTAAATTTTGATAAATATACGTAAGATGTAATACATGTATTGTAATAGTACAACTAATAAGGACACATGGCATATTATAGTAAATGGTAAGTGTTTTACTATCTTGTATATATGATATTGTGAGTAGATTAAATTCAGATAAACATATATAAATAATAGGAATAATAGGCAATACATGTATTTTAATTGTTCATTAATAAGAACACATCGCATATTGTGGTGAAAAGTAAGAGTTTTGCTATCTAATATAATTGGGGATTATGTTTACGTCTTTCTCTAGCCAAATAAATTATTATCCATTTTAAATTCGATTTCGTATAGTTTTAGTTTTCTTCAAAAGACTTCTTATGAAAAAAGACTAACAACCACACACATATATATTAAGTGTTATGTTGTGTATATGTAGCAGACAAAAAAAAAAAAAAACTAAAGTTGAGAGTTAGTGGACAAAGCAAAATAAATACACCGTGGGATTGAAAAGCATAATTTTATGAAAATAGGTCACTATGATTGTCAATTAGGTAGATGGTTATTTATGGCACACCACTGAAATCATTATTTTACCATTATATACCATCATTAAGATCGTTTTAAAAAAATATGTATTCAAGAGTAATTTGAAAGATAAATGTTGAGCACAAAAAAAGTTATTCTACAAATATACTTAGTATTGATTTGCTGATTTAAGACCCATTACTGATTATATCATTTTATTTAAATCAATTATAAAAGTGTTTGTAAAGTAATTTTTGAAACCTTTTTGTGTGTGTTTTTAGCATTTTTCGCTTTGAAATTATTTTGGCAATCACAAGGACGCATTATGCTACCGAAATGGCCAAGCAAATGTTTGTGTCGTACTTCTTTTTCGGCTCTAGTTTGTGTCGTGTTGTGTCCTACAGTAAAACTTCCTCCCTTAGAGCTAGGAATTTTATTGGGCTGTCCACCATATTTATGGTTCGTGAGCCCATTCTAAGTATTAAATGGACAAAACTAGGGTGGTATTGTTTACGCTTCTAAATCTGTCATAAATATTCTCTTTAAAATTTAACTAAAAATATATTTTAATATCACTTTATTTTTCACAAATACTCTCTCCTATTGTCTGATGTTAAATGAGTGCTTAGCAACACACTCTCTTTATATAAGCCGAGTTTATGTAAGTGAACTCATCTCTCATTAGGCGGGCTTTATTTGAAAAATATTACAGCAATCTATTATCTGATGTTAGGCAACTTATTATAAACAAACTTTTTTCAAGTGAAACGAGTGTGTGAAACTTTTATATATTTTTTATATAAATAGATATCTGAATAAAAAATGGTTATTTCAAATTTTCTTCTAAATGGACATTGGCCATCTTAATTTATTTCTGCCTTAATATTGAATGGTTCTTGAGAAATATTTTTATTCTAATTACTCAAATCTTGTTTGACTCGTTTGGGTGCACATATTTCGAATTGCATAGTTCAGATTGAGTTATTTCTTTTATAAGAGACTAGATTCGGTGACACACTTGATAAGTGTGCAATATAATACCTAATAAGTAATAGAATTATGAATAGATTTTCGAAACAAGATAAGCATATTTGGTGATATCGGTCAAGTGATAATAACTTATGTTTTTCATGTTTAACACCACAAGTTCAAGTTATAGTTTAAGTATGAATTTTTTATTGTAATTTTTGAAACATAAATAGTATTTTTGTGATTTCACGGGTTACCAAAACGAGTGACTCAGATATAGTATAAATAGATATTGTAGGTGATATGTAGTGTGTTGACCTTAAAGTCAATTAATCTTATTTTGATAATTACAATAAGTTAATATAGTGTTATTTAACTCGGTTGTTCCAATGACGATAGCCATTAGCTGATATCTTTTTCAACCAAGTGTGACGTCAAACCGATATAGTCAAACTCTCACACAAAGCTCCACAAATGCTTTCACTCACAAGAAATGAACTCAAATGATCTCCACATGTTCTACAAGTTATCAAAACCAAGAAAGAATCAAGAACATCAAACAAGTAAAGATACGCACAAGAAAATCAAGCATCACGAAGACTCGAATTATCATTAAATGGAGTGAGTGCTTAGATTTTATGTAAAGATACTTTATTGATCAAATCCCTATAGCTCAAACATATTCTTGCATCTTTTAAAGATTGATTCAAACTAGCTTGAAATTGAATTTATTTGAAAAACATCATTTTACAAAAACCGAGTTTCAAAATAAATTCATATTAATTTTAAATGATCATATTTTAAGCTATAATAAAAATGGGTATCTTAGAAACATATATTTGAGGTTCAAAAATCATTAGAATTTTATTTGGAACTAAATTATTAAATTGAAAAAATATTTTTATTTTTCGTTTAAAATTCGCTCAATTTTTGTCCATTTTTGATCTAACGGTAACATGGAGGCCTTCCCGAACTCCGATCATTTTGAAATTTTTACAGTAGTTAAACAACATATCCTGGCAATTTTGACTAAAATTTGAGCATGATCCAACGGTCTAATTGAGAGAAATTAACAAAACAATGTTGAATTTTTTTGTCAAAACTAGCTGTTGGAAAGTTTGAAAATGTATACCTTTGAGCCAAAACCTCTCTTAATCATCCCCAACGGCCATATGATTTTGTAAGCTATAAATATGATGTCTTAGACATGTTTTAACACACTTGAATCATTCTACAAACTCATTTTACATATATACAAAGTTATTCAAGTATTCAATTCATTTAATTGATCAATCTTTCATTTTTGAGCTATATACTTTGATCAATTTTGATATCTCTTAGTGTGAGCTTCATTTGTATTTTGTTACACAAGAGAGATATTGTACATTGGTGTTAGCCACCAAAACTTATTCAAATCATATTTGTGAGAGGTGTATCTCATAGAATAGCAAGAGGGATTTCTTGTGAAAGTATTGAAGGTGTTTTCAATACTTGTGAGAGTGTGTGATAAGAATACACTTGTAGAGGTTTGATCTTCACTCGGAAAGAGATTGGTTATAGTGAAAATTCTCGGGGAACTAACCGAGCGCGGAGTAGGGGGAACAAGCCGAACCGTGTGGACAAAAAATCTTCGACTTCAAATTGGTTCAATCTTTCTTACTCAATCTCTTTATTTATTTGTTATATTAATTAATTGAAATTGCTTATATTATTGCTTATTCTTGGGATTGATTATTTAATTGATTGTTTTCCTTGATAAACTTATTTAACTAAGTTGATTTGCTTAAATATTTTAAAAACGTTTTAATTCCGCATTAAGTTTTTAAAACCCTATTCACCCCCCCTCTAGGGTATTTTTCGACCTACATAGTGCATTAAGCTTGATGGGGTTAAATACTAATTTTACCATTGGCCTACGAAGATAATTCAATACTTTTACCTCCAGTAAAATACCATTTTTAACTCCAGTAAAATACCATTTTTTACCTCCAGTAAAAAACCATTCTAGAATACATGTGACATAAGCATACACATCATATACATTCTAGAATACATATGACCTAAGCATACACATCATATACACCTCCACCAAAAATTACCTTTTTGCCCTCCATTTTTATCAAATTTACCTATTTGCCATTCTACATTTACCTATAAATACCCCCTCATACATCCATCCAAAGACACACCAAAAACATCTTTTCCTTCTCTCCCAATATCCATTCATCTTTCTTAAATACAAGCCAATTTTTGAGGGTCTTATACTCTCTCTTTTCATACCCCAAAAAAATACCAATCCTTATACACTCTCTCACCTACACAGTTTATTATTTATTCTGTTGAAATAGCTGTAATCATAATTCTATACTTATAAATAGAATTAAGGAAATTATAGAAAGAAAGAGAGAGATTGGTAGCTTGTATTATCATCCGAATTGATTGCCTTTGAGCTAATACAAAGCAAGCACACACAAAAGGATGACGTACTGCCGGACTAGCATAAGCGCTACCGGGGGAACCTACCTTAATAAAAAACGTCTCGTGTTCATCTTTATTTTTAATCAGTTTCTGCCGGTACTGTTCACAGTCACTGTTCACATATACGGTGGTACTGTTCACGGTCACTGTTCACAGATACTGTTCAGAGTCACTGTTCACAGATACTGTTCAGAGGTACTGTTCACATTTACTGTTCATAACTACTGTTCATAACCACTGTTCACATATACGGTGATACTGTTCACAACCACTGTTCACATATACGGTGATACTGTTCACAATCACTATTCACAGTTACAATTCAATATTAAACCTCTAATTTACCATTATTCATTGATTGGTCGGTCGTCAATTATCTGTTCTAGATTTTGAGACCATCAGTTTGGCGCCGTCTGTGGGAAAGATATTTCCTTAAAAGTCACACGCTTCTCAAAAAGCCAAAAACCATACATTCACCATGTCCCAGTCAGAAAACACCCAAACAGACCCCTTGATAGCCTTAGTGGCTCAACAAACTGCTCTTCAGGTCCAGATTGACAGATTAATAGCTCAAAGAGAACCCCCTTCGTACAGTTCAAGAGATGGATCGCCTCTGACCCATGTTTCTGCACCGGCTCCCCTAGCCCCTGCGCGAATCCCAGCCATTGAAAGGCTGGGAGAACGCCGCCGGAGGTGTAAGAGAAGTCGAGGCAGGCCCAATGGGTCTGATGCCGATCGATCCAGTTCTGAACAAGGGGATTCTTATGATGAGTTCTCTATTACAGCTCCCCCATCATCCCCAAAAAGAAATCCACAAATTAATGTTGTTCGAGAAAGACGCTCTGAAGGAGAGGCTCAAAGACAAAGTGTGAGCAGAGGAGGTCGTCCCCCCATTCCACCAGTTCTGGAGACAAATGCTAGGCCTCGAGGGTCCGTGTTCGACAGGATCTCGAACAATAGCTCTGTTGAAGAAGTAGAGCAGAGGCTCAGATCAGAAATGAAAGCCCAGCTGGCCGAAATGATGAAAACCATAGGCCACGTCGGGGGGAGCTCGGCAGCAACTCTGGTAAGAAATTCTGAATCGCCGTTTGCAGCGCACATCCAGACCTGTGCAGTCCCGAACAGATTCAAACTACCTCCTCTAGAGTCATATGATGGCTCAACCGATCCGATGGACCATTGGCAGCAATTTGAAAATATGATGGGGCTCCAGAATGTCCCAGATGGTATCATATGCAGGGCTTTTGTCACAACTCTCAAGGGGGCAGCTCGAATGTGGTGCAACAGCCTATCTCCAGGCTCGATTCAGAGCTCGCACGAGCTTGGTACGAGGTTTGTAACTCACTTCGTGGGGACTAGAAAGCAGTCTAAGACCTCCACCCACCTCTTCACAATCAAACAAAGTTCAAACGAAGGTCTGAAAGACTACGCTTGCCGATTCAACCAAGAAAGCCTCATGATCAACGATCTCAATGAAGCTGTGGCCGTATCTGCATTTATGAACGGAGTAAGCTCTCCCTACTGCTTAATGACCTTAGCTAGAATGGCTCCAAAGACCATGTCTGAGCTCCTGGACGAGGTCAACAAACAGATTGGGGTGGAAGAGACACTCCAAGGACGTAACCTGTCGGGGTTTTCTGCTCTCTGGCCCCCTTCCAAGCGCCAGGGGGAACATAGCCCTTCTTCTGGCCAAGAAAGGGAGACCAAGAAGAACAAAAAGGATACTGAAAAGTTCAAATCTAGCGAGGACAGAGCTCATCGGAAGTTCACCCCCCTTACAGCTCCACTAAGCGAGGTTTATGCCCAATTGGAACCAGGAGAGGTACCTAAGCCTAAAAAGATGAGCACTCCAGAGCGGAAGAGGGACTCTACCCAGTACTGCCGGTATCACAAAGACCACGGCCACGAGACTGATAATTGTTGGAAGCTCAAGGAAGAAATTGAAAAGCTTATCCAGCGAGGTCAGCTCCGACAGTACATAAAGAAAGAAAAGGATGTTCCCCCAAAAGCCAATGGGAAGGAGCACGCCAAAGAAATATTCATGATTGAAGGAGGTTCATCCTTCTCTGGAAACATCAACAGATCCCGAAAGGCCTACATCAGGCAGGCTAAATTTCCGAGCTCAGAAGCAGAGTTCTTCAGCTCAAGGCCCTCAAAGATGGCTAAGTACGAGACCTCCGAGATCACTTTCACTGATGCGGATATGAACGGGTAGAGTACCCCCATGATGACCCGTTAGTAGTAACAGCGATGATAAGCAACCACAACGTTCATCGTATCCTTATCGACACAGGAGCGACCTCGAATCTCATGTACTACAGTGCTTTCAAAGCGATGGGTCTCACTAAAGAACACCTGGTCCAATCGCCGGTCACATTGGTAGGGTTCTCTGGGGAGAAGACAAGGTCCTTGGGAGTAATCAAGCTTTCGGTAACTCTAGGGACGGCTCCAAAGCAGGTCACGACCATGGTAGAATTCTTAATTCTTGACTCAGCTCCCCATTACAATGCTATCTTAGGCAGAGGAACCCTCAATGAAATCAGAGCCGCCATATCGACCTGCAGCTTAACCATGAGGTTCCCAATCCTCCATGGGATCGGGGAGGTCAAGGGTAACCAAATGGAGGCCAGACACTGTCAATTTGGAACCTTAAAAGAAGTTAGAACCATGGAGATCGCCACCGTAGAGCTTGAGGTAGCAACTGCTGAAGGGGTGAACAATACAGGAGAATCCACCACCTCTGAGAGATTGGAAATTGATACCCTAGACCCCCGGGATGAAGAAAAAGAGCTCAGGGGAAAGCCCGTTGAGGATCTAGAAGACTTGCTCTTGGATCCTTTACTACCTGAAAGAGTGCTCAAGATCAGCAACCAACTCAACTCGGAGGTTAGACGGGAGCTCTCACAATGCCTTAGAGCTAACGCCGATATCTTTGCGTGGTCTCATGATGACATGAAAGGTCTTAACCCAGAGGTCATGGTGCACAGGCTCAACGCTGACTCGGCCTTTAAGCCCGTAAGGCAGAAAAAGAGAAACTTTGCAGCAGAAAGGAATCTGGCCACCAAAGAAGAGGTCCAAAAATTGCTCCAAGCTGGTTTCATTAGGGAGGTCCACTACCCGAAATGGCTTTCCAATGTGGTACTTGTGAAGAAACGCAGCGGAAAATAGAGGATGTGTGTGGATTTCAAAGACCTCAACAAGGCTTGTCCAAAAGATAGCTTTCCGCTCCCGAAGATTGATCAGCTCGTGGATGCGACCACTGGGCATGAAATGCTAAGCTTCATGGACGCTTATTCTGGATATAATCAGGTAAGGATGGCCCCTGAGGACGAAGAAAAGACATCTTTCATCACCAATGAAGGGACCTATTGTTACAAAGCGATGCCCTTTGGTTTGAGGAATGCAGGAGCTACCTATCAAAGGGTGATGAACTCCCTGTTCAAAGAACAGATAGGCCGAAATATGGAGGTCTACGTCGACGACATGCTCGTCAAGAGCCTCAAGGCTTCCAGCCATGTTTCCGACCTCAATGAAGCCTTTTCTATACTTAGACAAAATGGTATGTCCCTCAATCCAACTAAGTGTGCTTTTGGGGTAAAAGGTGGAAAATTTTTGAGTTTTATGGTAACACAAAGGGGAATCGAAGCTAACCCCGAGAAGATACAAGCTTTGATTAACATGAAGTCTCCCACCAAACCAAAGGAAGTTCAGAGCTTAGCAGGTCGAGTGGCAGCCCTTAACAGGTTCATCTCTAAGGCTACTGACAAATGCCACCCATTCTTCAAAACTCTGAAAAAAGCCTTCGAGTGGACGAAAGAATGTGAGCTCGCTTTTCAGCAGCTCAAGCAATACCTTGGAACTCCTCCTTTATTGAGTTCTCCGAAGAAGGGTGAAATTCTCTGCCTTTACTTGGCTGTTTCTCAAACAGCGGTCAGCTCAGCCCTTATGATGAACGAAGAGGGGGCGCAACTCCCTGTCTACTACACAAGCAGAGCTCTGCATGCGGCTGAACTCAATTACCCCAGGTTGGAAAAATTGGCATATGCTCTCCTAATCACTTCCAGGAAACTGAGGCCCTACTTTCAGGCCCATGCCATTGATATACTCACAGACCAACCACTACGACGAATTCTTGACAAATCAGATCAATCAGGAAGGCTAGCTATCTGGGCTGTAGAACTCGGACAATTTGTGATCAGTTACAAACCACGAGTATCAATCAAAGGGCAGGCTGTGGCTGACTTCATAGCCGAGTTTACTTACACAGAGGAACAAGTTGCCGAACTTCCAGAGCTACTGCCAACAGTCGATCCAAGTGCTTCAAGCCCTTTCACCTCAATAGGCCTGATGCCAGAGATCCCAGTGTGGATACTCCACGCAGATGGTGCCTCCAACTCTCAAGGTTCCGGAGCTGGTCTAGTATTAATCACCCCTGAGGCTAACACATTGGAGATAGCCCTCAAGTTTCTTTTCAAGGCATCGAACAACGAAGCAGAATATGAAGCTGTCATAGCAGGTCTAAGGATTGCTAGAGACTTGGGGGCAAAACAGATGGTGGTTTACAATGACTCTGCAGTCGTAATTGGCCAAATACTTGGCCATAACATGGCTAAAGAAGATCACATGGCCGCTTACCTGGCTAAAACTCAAACCGCAGCCCGAAAGTTTACAAACGTGGTATTCATCAAAGTTCCCCGAGCTCAGAATAACAAGGCAGACCGCCTGGCCAAGCTAGCTTCATCAACAGAGGCACCAAGCGGTGTCCACATTGAATATTTAGAAAGCAAAGCCATCAATGCGCTTGAAGAAGTGGATGCAGCCCCAGTACAAGTCTGCAAGTGCTGGATTGACCCAATTCTGAACTACCTCACAAATGGAGTTTTGCCAGAAGAAAAGAAGATGGCCAAAAGGATCAAATACATCTCTAACAGATATGTAGTCATAGAAGCAACCCTGTACAAAAGAGGGTATGTTCTTCCTTTCTTACTCTGCCTACACCCCCATCAAGCTCAAGCGGTCTTATTGGAGATCCATGAGGGGTTGTGTGGCGGGCATCCAGCAGCTTGTTCTTTAGCTCTCAAAGTTGGACGACAAGGTTACTTTTGGCCAACCATCCTACAAGATGCCAAAGAACTGGTAAAGAAGTGTGACAAGTGCCAACGGTTTGCCAATGTCCAACAGCTCCCAGCAGAGCTCATGACTCCTGTCAGCAGCCCATGGCCCTTTTCTCAGTGGGGAATGGACATTGTTGGTCCTTTCCCCTTGGGTAAAGGACAAACCAAGTTCGCAGTTGTAGCCATTGACTACTTCACCAAATGGGCTGAGGCAGAAGCATTGACCACCATCACCACTATGAAAATTCAAAGTTTTGTATGGAGAAATATCATCTGTCGTTTCGGCCTCCCAAATATTCTGATCACTGATAATGGCAAGCAATTTGATTGTGATCTCTTCAGAAATTTTTGTGAAGATCATGGAATAGAGAATCACTACAGTTCACCTGTCCATCCCCAAGCAAATGGCCAAGCAGAAGTCACCAACAGAACTCTCCTGAACTCGCTGAAGAAAAGACTCGACGATGCTAAGGGAAATTGGTCTGAAGAACTCCCCTCAGTTCTTTGGGCTTACAGGACTACGATCCGAGGGCCTACGGGGAAACTCCTTTCTCTCTGACCTATGGAACTGAAGCAGTGATTCCAGTAAAAATGGGAATGCCAACATACAGAATCAACCATCATGACCCAGCTCGGAATGACGAAGGACTCTTAGCCAACTTAGACCTCCTCGAAGAAAAAAGAGAACAAGCTCGGATTAAAGAAGAAGCCTACAAAAGGAACATGGTCAAAAGTTACAACAAAAGGGTCAGGCACCGAAGCCTAACTGTGGGCAACTTGGTGCTTCGAAAAGTTATTCTAGCCACCAAAATTTCTCAACATGGGAAGCTAGCTGCCAAATGGGAGGGTCCATATGTGGTAACCAAAGTTAGTAGACCTGGTACCTACTACTTGAGAACCATGGATGGAATGGAGCTCATGAGGCCATGGAACATAGAGCACCTCAAGAGATACTATCCCTGACTGAAGTACTCTGTAATCTTGTAATGACTTGCTCCGAAGAAAAATATATGAAATTTTACTTTGGTATACCGTTATTTACAAGAAGCAAAACTCTCACAAGGAGGTCAGAAATACGCTAAAGAGGTTGCATAAACATAATTGAGAAAGCTGTTCTAATTTGCTTAAGTCAAAAGAAGGCATGACATTTCTGAAGACTTAACCAAAAGCACAAGTTTTCCTTTTATACATCAACGACCTTAAAAAAAAAAATTCCTACCGCCATGTAGGTCAGCCACCAAGCATATAACGTCTAAGTGCAGACTTGCTGAGAGCTGAGAAATTCCTCTAATTAAAGAGGTCAGTTTGTTGGTGCACATCTCTTTTACATGAGCACACTTACACTCTGAGGAGTCTAATTGGCGTTTGGAAAGAATCTTACAAAATTTGGTTAAAGTCTAGGGGGCACAACTCTTATACTTAGCCAAAATAAGAATAATTCCTTACGTACAAATGACCCAATAAAAACCTGTTGCACACCAGGTCCCTTTTGGGAAAAACTGCCAAAAGACCTCTAATACAGGCATCTTTACTGGATTTATTTTCTCTCTTTTGCCTTTACTGTTTTACTTTGAGTGTGGGGAAAAAGGGATAACCATTCATATATGGCTTATTCAAATCTCACAATAACAACTCAAAACAAAACATAAAAAGCGCACACAGAAGATATAAAAAAAAAAATCCGAAACAAAACTTGTTTATTTATTGATGAAAAGAGATGTTACAGGTGGAATATTTGCGGAACACTTGTTTAAAGAACAAAACCCTCACTAGAAGTGCATACATTGTCTGGGCTGAACGGTATGCTATTGAATGATAAGCAGATATGTGTTGAACCCCTTCTTCGCAAACAAAAAGACATGAAAGTGGAGGGGTAGATAACTTATCTAATCAAAGAAAAGGCTGAAGAATCCGAAAATCATCAGCATCAAAATTCAAAATAGTACTTGAATCAGAAGAAATATCATGGCGAATATCCCCTAAAGCTGTCCAGTCAGGGCTGGTTGGTTCGGCAACCTCCGTAAGAAAATTAGCTTGCGAAGATTGCGATAAAAAACCGCCCGGATTCACAGCAGACGGGATAACATCAGCCGTGTTATTTTCTACCGACGAAAAGAACCTCGAAGAACCTCGAGGAGGAGCAAATGAGCATAACGGGTTAACACAAGAAGGCCCTCCTTCTAACCGAGCCTCTAATGCCGTCACCCGTTCTTGTAACTCTTCCACATTCTGTCCAAGAGAAGCAAGGAGAGCAGTACACCCTTTAATAGGATTCTCGACTCTCGCCTTAGCTTCAAAAAGAAATGAATTAAGAGTCTCAAGATATTGATATTCGGAAATATGTTGTAAAATATCTGCAACGTTCTTCACCCCGAAAACAGTGAAGATTGTGCGATAATCTTGGCGACTAATCACATCTCAAAAAATTTGTGCATATTCACACTAGGGCTGACATCTCTTGCGTTTATAAGTACAAGCAGCGCAAGAAGAACCTGTACAACGGAAGGTATTCGACACCTTCGGCATACTTGTGATTTACTTTCCCTTATTCATGGGTATCCCCTGTAAAAGGTATAAGAAGAAGACGGATCTTGAGGGAGATGACAAGAAAGAGGGGACAAGAGGCATCTAGCATTGAAAGAATCTCGACGACGAAAAGCTGTTTTCTCCAAAAGTCAAAATATACAGCGCCCCCGCGTGCAGCGCCCCCCGCGTGCATTTAGACTCCACCGCCCTAGATCTCTCTTTAATGTCGCCATAGGGGAAGAAAATGTGCGTTGATGTTGATGCTACGGTAAAATATTTTTTGCCGTGGTAAGATTTTTTATACTGACTTTAAAAAAAAATGTATATATATATATATATATGTGTATATACATATAAAGACAGTTGGAAAAGGCCTAAGTAGAACCAAACTACTTATGATCAAAGTTTAGTCAACTTTACACATCAATGATCCAAGCCCCATAAACTTACGGTCAAAAGTTAACAAAACCTTACACGTCGATTATTCGAGCTCTCCTCATGATTATCTTCCTCAACATGTACCCGCTTTCACGCCTTAGCTTTGAGCAGGACCACTTATCCAGCAAAAGACATTTATCCTTCACATTCAGCTTTCAGCATAAAAATAAAGGATAGGGGGCAATTGATGGGGTTAAATACTAATTTTACCATTGGCCTACGAAGATAATTCAATACTTTTACCTCCAGTAAAATCCCATTTTTAACTCTAGTAAAATACCATTTTTTACCTCCAGTAAAAAACCATTCTAGAATACATGTGACATAAGCATACACATCATATACATTCTAGAATACATATGACCTAAGCATACACATCATATACACCTCCACCAAAAATTACCTTTTTGCCCTCCATTTTTATCAAATTTACCTATTTGCCATTCTACATTTACCTATAAATACCCCCTCATACATCCATCCAAAGACACACCAAAAACATCTCTTCCTTCTCTCCCAATATCCATCCATCTTTCTTAAATACAAGCCAATTTTTGAGGGTCTTATACTCTCTCTTTTCATACCCCAAAAAAATACCAATCCTTATACACTCTCTCTCCTACACAGTTTATTATTTATTCTGTTGAAATAGTTGTAATCATAATTCTATACTTATAAATAGAATTAAGGAAATTATAGAAAGAAAGAGAGAGATTGGTAGCTTGTATTATCATCCGAATTGATTGCCTTTGAGCTAATACAAAGCAAGCACACACAAAAGGAGGACGTACTGTCGGACTAGCATAAGCGCTACCGGGGGAACCTACCTTAATAAAAAACGTCTCGTGTTCATCTTTATTTTTAATCAGTTTCTGCCGGTACTGTTCACAGTCACTGTTCACATATACAGTGGTACTGTTCACGGTCACTGTTCACAGATACTGTTCAGAGTCACTGTTCACAGATACTGTTCAGAGGTACGGTTCACATTTACTGTTCATAACCACTGTTCATAACCACTGTTCATAACCAATGTTCACATATACGGTGATACTGTTCACAACCACTGTTCACATATACGGTGATACTGTTCACAATCACTATTCACAGTTACAATTCAATATTAAACCTCTAATTTTACCATTATTCATTGATTGGTCGGTCGTCAATTATCTGTTCTAGATTTTGACACCATCAAAGCTATACTAGAAGGTAAGCATTAGATTCAGTTATAACACTAAAATATGGTAAATTTTGCTATTTTACCTCTATTGTCATTAATGTTGGAGTATATTTATTGACATCATGGTTTGAACATACAATTTTTTGGTTACAAGAAATGATTATGAGAATTGAGCTACCAATTTTTTCACTTATTTTTTTATTATAATTTAAATTTATGTGTACATGAAAATCCGATATACACACGTGATTTGTGTGTGATCTATTTCAAAACAAAATTCAATATATATATGTACATATATATTGTCATTTTACACAAATCTTTTTTTTTTTTGGTTGAGGTCAACTTAGTACATGTGCTGTAAAATATAAATTAACTTTAGGTGTACACTTAGTCAGCACTCTTTTGATGGATCACTCTTTTCCAATGAGATCTTTAATTAATCAACTAAGAACAAATTAAGCACCTCCAATTTTTTAATTCCCTTTTTCTTTTCACTTATTTCCCTTTCCACTCTAATTTACCGAATTCCAATGGCAGTTGCCTTATACCCGAATTTTCTTTTGTGAAACTATGCCTTCAAAATCAAAACGAAGACCCATCGATACAAATAAATAAAGTGCACATATACACACATATGTAAGTGGAGCGAAAAACACAGACACACAAACATATATATACATACAAACAAGGTTTCACCAGATCTGAAGATCTAGCACCGAGGAGCATTGGTTGATCTCTCAGATTTGGTTTGGTTGATGGAAAATGGAGTACATAGACAATTTGCCGCCGATGGATCTGATGCGTTCGGAGAAGATGACCTACGTTCAGCTCATTATGCCGGTCGAATCTGCTCACCGTGCCCTCTCTAACCTCGGCGAACTCGGCCTTCTTCAATTCCGAGATGTAAGATCCCTTCTTAAATTCACACTATTTTATGCAATTGTGTTAGATTCTTGTGATGGCGAGAGTTTAGGTTTAATTTGATATTTGGAAATGATCTAGGTCGTTTTTGAATTGGTTAGATACTGTGTTTGGACCTTGATTTGACGAACACAACGACTTTTCTTTCCCTTTTGATTTATACCGATTTGTGGCCGAATGGTGAGATATGGATTTAGCTTGCTTTGAAGTGAGGGTACCACTCCCGTTGCAACCATATTTTCTGAAGAAAAGAAGATTACAAAATCTGTTCTGGCTTTATATAATAATATAGGTACACTAAGTTGTAACAACCTGTGTCGAGGGACACTATCAGCCATTCAAAAAGCATATTAGATCTCAACCACACAATTCTTTATCCCTTATGCATTTTTAAGATTCAAAAATCATTGCCCCTAGATGCCCGTTTACGTATGATTTTGGAGCTTGTGATAATACATAAAGTGTATAACATAATTGTACTCTTCCTCACTTATTTATGCCAAAATAGTCTAAAGCGTAATTGATATTACAATGGAGTAGATATAATCCTGGTGGCTCAATTGGTTGGTGGACGTTAAGGTTTTCTAATACACCTATCACCCTTCAACAACACTTGCATATTTTTAACACAATTACAAAAGAGCATATGCAGGCATAGGCATGCTTTTATTGAAAATTGTTTGGATATATTGATGTTGTTGGTGGTTTAGTCTTTGCAAAGAGAAGTAGCGGTTTAGGTAGGTTGAGTGAAGTGACATAGGTAGGTTGTTAATTGTTTCTACAATGGCAAAGACGAAATGCTAATGATTAGCGTACGGTGAGCTTGAAATGGTGTTGCAATGATGTATATTTTTGACATTGATCTTGAAGTTAACTTATGGATTCTTACGGTTGGACTTGAAATGGAAGGCCTGGACATTAGAAAAAAGTGATGTGTCAGATCACATGCGAAAGTGAAGGCCGGACCACACAATTAAATGGGTAAAATGTGCAAATGGCCAAGGTTTGGATCTAATGTTGATGCAATTGCATTTAGAACTCAATACTGCATGATGTGGATTTTTTGAATTTTGTGATTGACATATCATAAAATGTGCCACCATTGTGGATGCTCTCACAGCCTGCAGTCGGAAGTTTGATGAAGCTTCATTTGACTGAACCCTACTGATGGATCTGTTGCCGTTTTTGAGAGGAAATTTGGAGGAGCTTCTATTAACTGAATTTCCACTGCCTGAAACTTGATGAGATGTCCATAGTAGATTTTCAGATACAGCTTTACAAGAGTGAATTGCATTCCTTCCTACCATAAGTGTGCACTCCTATTAGTTTGAGGAAGATAATAGTGTCATTATTTTAATCAATCAACTATGGACTATGATCTAGTTTTCTTAAAGGTTGCATCAGGTTAATAAGTTATATATGATTTGTCAGATAAACAATGTGACAACTGACAAATATGGTTCCATATTTTTTTTAAGTGTTTGATTATTATTTTTTTTTTCTAATTCCAGATCCACATTTAAAGTTGTTTTTTTTTTGGTAAATTTTAAATATTATAACCAACAAACTAAACAAGTACACAAATTCAAGGGGCATGCCCCAGGATTACGCTAAAACACTCTCACAAATTCCCCACTCTTTACATACTAACCAATTTTCAAAAGTTCTCCTACACTTCCAGTTCCAAGACCTGCCAACAACACATCTAGCAATCTCGCCAACAACATTCTCAACAGATTTACAATTACTTTGAAATATCCTATTGTTTCTCTCCTGCCATATACAATAGACGGAAGCAGCCATACTCAATCTACCTGCTCGAGCACTGAATGAGGAGCCTTTATATCTTCTACTACTTCTGCAATCTCTTGCTCCCAGTTGGCACACACGTACTTCTGATTATTTCTATGTACAACAGTCCCCCAAACACGCTTGGCAAACTCACAGCTGAAGAAAAGATGATCCCTATTCTCTTCCCCAAAACTACACAGCACACAATTGCTATCAGAAACTATTCCCCACTCCTTTAATCGATTCCAACAAACAAGTCAGAAAATAAAACTGCATCTAGGACTGCAGTCCTTACTCTGCACTATCTTGTACCATGGCACGATAGGTTTAACCTCCCTTAACGCATTCCAAGCTGAACTCACCAATTATTCCTTACTTCTACCCGACACCCACTCCACACTATCCTCCCTATTGCTGTTTGGCTGATAAGAAGGCAAAATGGCAAATTAGCGTTAACTAAAATCATATCATTTGATAGAGCTTGAGGCATATTCCAAGTAGACCCATTAATGAAATCTACAACTTTAGCACCATATTACTTGCTGCATCATAGATCACCTGAGGCCCAAATCTCACTTTTAACGGACAAGAGGATGCCACTTATCATGCCACATAAACACCTTCCTACCATTACCAACTCTATATCTAATAAACTGCACTGCCCTACTTCGAAGCTTAAGAATCTTCCTCCACGTCCACGATGCATCAACAAGGCACACACAATTCCACAAGCTCTTCCCACGTAACATGTAAATACGACACCGCTTTACCCACAACAAATCCTTCTTCCTAGCAATGTCCACACATATTAAAGTTGCTGGTAAAGTTATCTTGATTTTTCTAATTTTTATCTTGGTACTTCTGTAAAAGTAATTTTAATCGCACCCATATTTTGTTCTTCTCCCAAGACATTCTAACCTGGATATACTATGAAAGCCTTGTAGAGGGATTTGTGGAGCGGTCCAGTTCATTTCAAAATTTCTGGTTTTTTATTCCCATCATCTGGTAACCACAGTGTTCAGTAGGTGTCCAGGCCTCCTAAGAAATCCTTCCGACAAGAATGCCTTTGGATTCTTAAGTGTGTTGTGTTGGGGGGCGGGGGTGCCTAGGGAGGAATGCGTGATAGCCTGATCATGAACTCATAAACAACATGGAGTCTAATATAATTCTTGTTCTCCCAAGGGGCAATCAAGTCCTTGAAAGCTGTCCAATCGGTATGAGAGTTCGTTAGCGAGTTCTCACTTGGTCTCACCCTTTTTGATGTTTTGTTGTGGACTGTTGCGCAGAAAGGCCGACAGAAGCAACATTTCTTAGCGCATATATAAGGATTATGGGGAGTGATCTTCTAAATCGTATAGTTCTTTCAATCAAATAAAACTCTTCCCTTGCTTGCTCAGTATAATAGGATAACAGTCAAGCTTAGGAGAACATATGATACAACAGATCTACGTTATGCAGTCCTAGTTGATTAGGAGTCTTCTTATTTTCTTATGTGAGGGTATTTCCTTCTCAAAACAACACGGGATTCTTAAATTATTTGCCTTGCAATTATTCAACATCAAAAGCCACAGCATCAGTTCTTAATCAATGCTTGACTCAAACATCAGTTCTAAGTTGAGTTCTAACAACTGATATGTAATAAAGATATTGTTATACAATACTCGCCCCATTTGATTACTTATTGCGAAAGCTTAAAACATTGACATTTTCTTAATCTATGCTACACAAGCCTCTTATCTGTTTCACAAAAAAAAAAAAATACTTGTAAGAAATAGTTAAATATTTGAGACATTTTATTTTTCTAATGATCCCACGATATTATTTCCTTCTTGTTTAGAATAAAACTTTATAATGCCTTGCTATAAAACTCAATAATGTTGGCCTCCCCTATAGTTAAAAGTGATTATTGATCCTTTAATTGCAAGTTTAAAATTAGAATTAACCTCCAAATGTTCCCAAGCATACCACAGATGTCAGGATTTCAAAAGATTAAAGAAAATTCAGGATACTCTAACATACATATCCGATATGTAGCGTATCTGTATCCTATAGGTATCAGACACTGATTTGCAGCCTCTGAGAAGTATCTGTGCTTCATAAAGTGAACTGATTCAAAAACTTAAAGAACAGGTGCCAAACATAAATTTGTGGTTCCTCCATCTACAACCTTTTACAATTTTTATGCTAATACTTTTTTGACTATATTTAAAAAAAACGCCTTAAGCATTCGTCTAGCCTGCCCCCTTTCGTCTAGATCCCCTCTAAGTGGCTGAAGCTGAGTATGGGGTGGGTCAAGATCATTTCGGATGGGTCGATTCATGAAGGGAATTCAGGTGTTGGTCTCAGTTTTAAGATCAGAGACAGTGAGGGAGTTGTTTTGGCAGATTGATAAGTTTTAAGCTTGGATCTTCCTTGGTTGAATTGGATGAGACAGAGGCTATATTGTTGGTCTTGCTTTGTGCTTCTAGTTTAGGTTATTGTCCGCTCATAGCAATGTTCTAAAAATCGCTAGGCGTTCCTAGGTCGGCGAGGGGGGGCCTAGCACCTGGGGGACTAATCGGGGATTAATCGGTCAAACGATTTTTTATTAAAAATATTATTTTAAATAACATAATACTAACAAAACATAATATAGCTTTCTACATTTGGGTCGGGGATTCTTCTCTTGCCTCTCTCTTTCCTCGGTTGTACAGCATTTCTCGTAATATAAATAGTTCAATTGCATCAGTTATTCGTTGGCATCATCACGATTCTTTCTCATGGGATCTAGAATTTCGCAGAAATCTACATGAGAGGGAAATTGTAGAATTCTCGGAATTGTTGGGTTTGATTTATCATTCGAAGGTGTCTAGAACAGACCGAGATTCTAGATATTGGGTGGGGGAAAAATCGGGAATATTCTCTTGCAAATCCTTTTTCCATTTGCTCATCAATTCACCACAAGATTCCACCTTTGTGCCTCATAAGTTTATATGGAAAACAGGTATACCTCCGAAAGTGAAAATTTTTGGTTGGTTGGCCTATTGGAAGAGAGTAAACACGTGTGACATTCTCCAAATAAGAAGGCCTTATTTAACGATTTCCCCTTCTTGGTGTATTCTGTGCAAACAGAAAGGAGAGAGCATTGATCACATTCTTTTACACTGTAATTTCACTGGATATATGTGGAACAAGGTGGGAGAGGTATTTGGTTCAATTGGTGCTAAACCTAGTTCTTGGCGGGATTTTTTGAGCATGGAATGGCAGTTTGTAGGGAATAAAAAGAAGTCCAAACTAATGTGGAGATGTTGTTGTCTAGCATTAGCATGGTGCATTTGGCAAGAGAGAAACACAAGGGTTTTTGAAGACAAATCAAATGAAGCCGCCGAAATCTGGCTTAAAATCAAGCTGTTATCATCTATTTGGGCTATCTCTTCTAGTTTATTTGTCAACCTTTCTATTTCTGTTATTTGTTCTAATTTGGGGGCAGCTATCCAGTGATGGAGATTTGTTTGGAGCTGGTTTACTGTTTTTTTTCATTCTTCTTGTTTTCCCTCAGTTAGCTAGAGGATTTAAGGGGCTTGGTGGACTGCTGGTTCACCAAGATTGCTCTCATCTTTGTAATGCTTTTATATTCCTATTTAATAAAGCATTTTGTTTCGGATCAAAAAAAAATAATATAGCTTTCAAATTAACATAATTTTTCAACATCCAACTAATAAAACATGCATTTTCAACAAAATAAACAAGTTCAAACAATCAAACCCAAGTGAACATCCCAAAATATAGCCGGAGAGGAGAGGAGGAGATGGAGATCGGAGACTGAGAGGAGGAGGATCAGGAGAACGGAATTAGGTCGACTGAAAGAGGGCTAGCTAATAAACATGTTTTTTTTTTTATTTTTTTATTTTAACATGAAACTACGTTGTTTTGAAGGAAAAATAAAAAGGAAAAAATCAGCGCCTAGCCCGCCTAATGACCGCCTAATGGGCGCCTAGTTCGCCTAAGCACAAATGATTAGCCCTAGGCCGGGCGGCGAGGTACCAATTTCCGCCTAGGCCCGATTTTTAGAACATTGGCTCATAGTCAAGAGCAACCTTCTTCTGATATTAATTTGCTCCCATGAAGAGTGGTGATCCGAGACTTCGATTTAGGTACCATTGTTTCAGACATTCATGTTATTGCTAATGATAGGAGAGTGATTTTTCAGTTCATTTCTGGGGAGGGGAATAAGGTTGGTCATCATATCGCATCTTCCTGCTCTGTTTCTGGTCTTTTGGAGTGCTGGACTCTGTGTTCCCAGATTGGTTGATTGAGCGTTGCTCCTTTGATTTAACATAGTTTTTCACTTTTTCTGTTGTGTTTGGCTTTAAAAAAAAAAGTTAAAAAACTCTAGCGTGCATAATCACTTCACTGACCCAGCCAGCATAATTTTGTAAGTAACATTTAATGTGCAATCTTTCATTCCCCTTAATGATTGATTCTAGCCTCTACATTTTTATTTTTACATGTACTAAAACTACATTGTCTAATTTATATGCTCTTTGTTGATTTTAAAATTCCTTTCTTCTTCTGGCATAAAGCCCCCACTTTAGATCCACGAATTGAAATGATTTAGTAGTGAGTCAACGCCTACTTCCATGAATTGAAATGATTTAGTAGGGAGTCAGCGACTGACACACACTATGAAGTCTCGGTTCAAATGTGTCAATCCCATTTGTCAATAACTAGGTGAATAAGTTAATGGACTCAAAGGTTAACATTTAATCTAAGTGTAGGTTGATTGAAAATTCAAGTTTTCCACAGTTATGAAATTCTGAGATTTTAATTTTTCCAGTTTTGCTGTGTTATTCTGTTATAATTGGAGAGGATGTATATATTACCACCTAGCTAAATTTTGAAAAATAGTCCTTTTTCCTTTTTACCTTATTTAAGATAATTTTTGTTTGGATTTTACTGACTCCTGTATTTTCTTCATGCCAGTTAAATGCAGATAAAAGTCCTTTCCAACGGACATTTGTTAATCAGGTATCAGTTAATTATAATTGCTATTATCTACTTAAGGCTTTTAATGAGATATTTTTTTTGATTCTATGATGAATTGGTTGCATTTCATACATAATGTACAAGACAGTCATTTAAAGTTGCATTTAGATGAGGGAGTTGGGGAGGGATGTGAGGGTTTGAGATTATTCAAAATTTAAAATCTTTCAACAATGGGACCGTTATAGGCATTGAGCTCTTGTGAAGAATCAAAAGCAACCCTCTTTATTGGTTGTAAATGAAACTCTCTATGTTATTCGTTTCTCCTAAATTGAAAGAAAACAACTACTCCCTCAGTCTCAAATTAAGACTCCACTATTCCGCTACTCTTAGTTTGGGACGGAGGGAGTATATGATATCTAGATGTCCAGTTTCATTTTGTTTGTACTTTGTTTGATAGATCTTTGACAACTAGGTCATTGATATCTCATTTTCCTTGGTCTATGTACGAATGATATAAGTATTATCAATTTCGAGTATGGTGTAGAAGAATTTGAGATTGACTGAGAAAAATGTCTAACTTTAGCATCATCTACACACAAATGGACCTTTTCATTTAGGAATTCCTAAATTTTTGGCTTTTAAATCTCTCCATTTTAAATTACCCAGGTATTCCGGAAGTTCTTTGCCCAAATGCACTGTGAATGAACTACAATAGGAGAAGTATTCTCTGCTTTCTAGTCATTTTAAAGTTGGCCAGGCCTTTGATGAACTAGTGAATTATCATCCTCCATGGGACAATAGAATAAGAAAACATACTAAAACTGACACGATATATTTGAGATGATAGTAAAAACTATGGAATGGGGTGGATAATTTTTTTTTTTCAAAAAATAAAAATAAAAATAGCTTCACATTGTATCTTATTTTTCATGGGTTTTGTTTTCTTACCTCTTTTAATTTCTGGATCTATCCACCATTGGTACTTGAAATAAGGTTTTATGTGACTAGGTTGAGATTGGGGTTGAGGTTTAGCCAAAAAAAGAAAAAGAAAGAGAGGGACTCAATTGTATATAGGGACAGCTTGCAACTATATTGCGGTGTCTGGGGCTTGCGATGCGTTCATCTGGCTTCTTTCGCTATATCTTATGGGTTTTATTGGTTCTTATTGGCTTAACGGTAAACGGGTAAGAAGCCGGTTAAACCCAACAAGACATTGCTTCATAATGGGTAATCCAATAAGAACTCACTAACTTAATGGCTTGGTTGGATTGGGCTTTTAATGGTGGATTGGGTGGTCTTAATCGTTTGGGATAAATTTGACATCCCTATATAAGTTATACGAAACTAAAGAAACATCCTAGTCATTGTACACCCTCACCTCTAGAAGAGAGACTTAATTTTGATTGCGCATAACTGCGACTTAGAGAAAGCTGCAAAGACATTTTTTTTTTTTGTAAAAATGCGGGAAAGACCAAATGATATCCTTTATAATTCAATAATGTTGATAGACATGTAAGACTTGTAAATATTAGATTAATCATGCACCACTTGAATGTTTAACTAATTAGTTTACTTTTTTAACATAACAGTAGTTAGTAGTAACCTTAATGTTCTCCTTCACGAATAGAACCAGAAAATATCAGACACATTGGGTGCGTTTGGATGCAAGGAAAATAAAAGAAAAGTGAAGGAAGTTGGTTTTCTTGCACTTTTTGCATGTTTGGTTTGCAGGAAAGTGGGTCAATAATTTTCCTCCAACTTTCACACATGAAAGGTTTTCCTGCAAATTGTATCCTGCAATATACACAAGATTCTGAGGAAAAATTATTGAGATTAAGTTTGTAAGAATTAATTATAACCTAGGCAACTATACCAATTTCTTTATAAAATTAAAAATATTAGATTAAAAAATTATAAATTTATTGTAATATAGTTATTTGAAAAACTTACACGTAAATTTTTACTTTCTATAAATAAATAATTGATATATGTTATAACATATGTACATATATTATTGAGAGTAATTTAAATTACAGTTGTAAAACATTAAATTTGTGAGAATGTTTACGACTTCATTTTCTTTATCTTATGATATGAATAAAACTCTTTGGTATTAGTTATTATAATATTTCTAATATTTATTGTATATATATCTTATGATTTGAATAATTGTGGTATATACTTTCTCCATTTCCATCTGAGTCTACTTTCTTTTGAACTGTAACCTAATTATAATTATCTATCTTATATTTAGTCAGTTTTTCTTTTTCTATTTTTCTGTCAAACAAACGGACACAAGAAAATAACTTACCTTTTCCTTTACTTTATTTCACCTCACTTTTCTCGGGAATCATTTTCTGGCATGACTTTCCTAACAACCAAAAGGAGCCTGAACTTTGTTAGCATTTGCTTGTAATAGCAGAAAAGTCAAGAGTATTAATTTTCTCCTAGTAGAATTTGTACTAATTTAAGTTTGAGACCTTAATGATGTAGAAATGCCTGTGTTTATTTTTGAAATGAACATAGTATGAAATCAAACAGAAATCTACTTGGCTTTTATCTTAGAGTAAAAATTTCTGTTGCAGTTCCTATTTAATGTTTTCACATTCATGTTTGGGTTATTCGCAACAGGTAAAAAGATGTGCAGAGATGTCAAGGAAGTTGCGCTTTTTCAAAGAGCAAATACATAAAGCTGGTTTAGTGGCTTCAGCTCGTCCTTCTATGCAAACAGATGTTGAGCTGGAGGATTTAGAGGTCTGCTTCTTCATTATTCTGCTTAACTGAGAAGTGCAATACCCCTCCCCCACACCCATCTGCTGGAGGCCTAGTCTCCAACCCCCCCTCCTCCCTGTGGAGGTAGTTTTGCTTCTAAATCATTGGGATTCATTGTCATTATTCTCTAAATTTCAGATACAACTTGCTGAGCATGAACATGAACTAATCGAGATGAACGCTAACAGTGAGAAATTACAGCAAACATACAACGAGTTGCTAGAGTTCAAGATGGTGCTTCAGAAGGTATCTCGGGTGATATTGTTTGCTTAATGATAGAAATCTCTGCTGAGTGCTGGCCATAGTTTAAGGAAAATTTTGGTTACTAAGTTTCTAATAATTTTATTCTACATTCATATTCCAAGCTAAATTCTTCATATTCATCATTGGGAAGTTCCCCTTTTTTTTTTTTTTTTTTTTTTTTTTTTATCACTGAAGAATTTCAATTTGTTGTTTTAGTTCCCTTATAGCACAAACAGTTATTGTTTTTATGTAATCCAATCTTTTTGCATCTTGAGGAAATTATATCTAGTTCCTCACTCCAAGTACCCGTCAGCATTATGTTCAAACAAGACCTTAACCTTTTGAGCTGTACATTTGGTCATTGAATGCTTATTTCTACATGTAGATCATTGTTTCCATATTTGTATCCAAAAGTTGGCTGACAGCCTTACAAGATCCAATGCTCAAACCATATGGAATATGACCATTCCCCCGTTCACAGCTGTTGGAAATCATATTTTATTTATCATTGTTAGGTTTGTTAGGTATCTTTTGTACTGCCCCAATAAGGGATCTTATAAATTTAGTCTTTAATTAGTATTTGTTTACATGGGTTATGAAGTCTGTTTTGGTCTTTTTTTTTCTTTTTTTTTTCCTTATTGTAACCCTATTTTTTCTATATAATTATAAGCCCTGGCCCTTAGTTTGAGAAAGCCAAAAGCCATTAAGCCATTATAAAATTCTTCTATAGCTACAAAGGGGCACATATATTGTTTTCATATAAATACTTGTTTCATATAGAAGTCATGGTTGACAAGACATCTCCTAAATAACTGAAGTGTTCTTACTAAAACATATAAATATTTTCCTGCCCAAATCTGATATATATATTTTTATAAACTTACCATTGGCTTACAGGCGGGTGGCTTCCTTGTATCAAGTAAGGGTCATGCAGTTGCAGAGGAGAGAGAATTAGATGAAAATGTGAATTCCCACGGTGACTATACTGACGCTGGATCTTTACTTGAACAGGTAATTATCCTTTTGTGTTATTGTATTCTTAATGCTGGTGTGCATGCAAGAGACATTCATGATTTCCATTTATTAAAGATTTCTTTATTCAACAGGAGCTAAAACCTGGAACGTCAAACCAATCTGGTTTAAGGTTTATTAGTGGCATAATATGTAAATCCAAAGTTCTAAGGTTTGAGAGGATGTTGTTCCGTGCTACGAGGGGCAATATGTTTTTCAATCAGTCTCCAGCAGATGATCCAATCATGGATCCTGTAACAGCTGAAATGGTTAGATTCTTTTCTTTTCCTTTTGTTAGCTTTTAGTCTCTCTTACTCGTGAGTACAAACTGCAAGATAGGGGGAAAAAAAACATTTCTGATTGCAAGCTCGTTGTCTTGAAAATCTCGGTACTGTTCTGCTTCTCATTTAGACATTTTCACTCATAGTCAGCTGATTTACTGTTTTTGCTGAGGGACATCCGCTAAAGTCCTAAATTACTACAAATTTGACTCCATCAGTGTTACCTTTGCAGGTTGAGAAAACAATATTTGTTGTGTTCTTCTCGGGGGAGCAGGCAAGAACGAAAATACTGAAAATTTGCGAAGCATTTGGTGCAAGTTGTTACCCTGTTCCAGAGGACATAACCAAACAGAGGCAAATAACTCGAGAAGTATGCAGTTAGTAGGCAGTATTTTTCCTTTAAATGCATTGAAGAAAACTTGATCTATGCGATTTTCAAATGATGTTTACACAGCACTTTTGCAACTGATTATCCCATTTGTCTCATTGTGAAAGGAAGAGATGTAAATGGCATATTTTTTATCCTCAGATAAAGCAAATATTATAGTTGTTCATAAAGTGGATTGAATGTAGTTCTTGATTATAGTCATCATGAGCACCGCAAATTTTGTTTAAAATTGAACTCCTTGGGTGCAGGTTTCGTCACGTCTTTCTGAATTAGAAACAACCTTGGACGCTGGAATACGTCACCGAAATAAGGCCCTGACTTCCATTGGATTCGAACTGACCAAATGGATGAGCATGGTAAGACGTAGCCATAGTGTGCGTGTATATATATATATATATATTTGAGCTCCTACAAGAACTTTATTAATGCAAATAATTAATGCCTGGTTGCATTATGTGACCAGTATGATCTTAGTAGTAGATTAAACTTGCTGTTTCTTTTCTAGGTTAGAAGAGAGAAAGCTGTTTTTGATACATTGAATATGCTGAACTTTGATGTTACAAAGAAGTGTCTCGTGGGAGAGGGATGGTGCCCCATATTTGCAAAAGCTCAGGTATGTTGCCCTTTTCCATGCTATTATTGATTTATAAGAAACTTACAGGCCTTTTTCATTTATTATATAAGTATATAAGTAGATTTTCTGTTGTAAAATAGATACAGGAGACGTTGCAACGTGCCACATTTGATAGCAACTCACAAGTCGGTATAATATTTCATGTGATGGATACTGTGGATTCACCTCCAACATACTTCAGAACCAACTGCTTTACAAATGCATTTCAAGAAATTGTTGATGCATATGGGTAAGTTGGTATATGCACATTTTTTACCTGGGGCAAGTTAAAGTTTCTTTTTAGTTCTTAAATGGGCCGTATAAATATAAGCTAGTTGCCTATTTTGGAGTGAAAGGACATAGAACTTCCAAATTTCCTAAATTTGAGATTCATTTTTGTAAAATTTTCTTTATATAGGTAGTCTAGAATTTTAGATTTGTTGTTTGAATACATAGGTTCTTTTACAAGCAATGTTACCAAAATCTATTCAATTAGCAAAAGTTTAAACTAATAATTGCTGCAGTCAGTAAAATATGTTATGTGAGGCTGTGCAGATCACTTAACACTATTAATTAATTATGCAGTGTTGCTAGATACCAGGAAGTAAATCCAGCAGTTTATACTGTCATTACGTTTCCATTTCTCTTTGCCGTGATGTTTGGGGATTGGGGTCACGGAATATGCTTATTGCTAGGAGCATTAGTCCTCGTAGCTCGTGAAAGCAAGCTCGGTTCTCAGGTATGTTTTCTTTCTTATTTGACACTGATTCTTATTTTACAGACAAGGTTTTGTTTTGATCTGGGGAAAAACTTATACAGTAGCATGAATCGTGTCCTTTTCTAACAGTTTGCTGCTGGACCGTTTGTCTCCTATAGGATACAGCATGCTGTCATATATATTTTTCAATTCTTAAGAATATCCCAGTTATAAGTTACAAAATACAGTTTTATGCATACCTCAAGTTCCATGCCACCTTTCATAAAACTTTCTGTAACGACCCGGTCTCGAGCTTAGTAAGATATTGTCCGCTTTGACACAGAGCCGCACGGTTTTGTTTTTAGTAGGAGTCACCAAGACACCCCAAAAGGCCTCTTGCTAATTGGGTACTGAGTAGGTACATTTGAACCAAGGATCTACTCATTATACTACCAATGTGGGATATTTTGGGTTGTTAAAATCTCCCCCGTTAATTCCCTGACTTCCTCGTTAGGTTGGGGTCACACACAATCAATCTCGGCTCTAGCTAGCCGCATCCAACGTTTCTGGCTCGCTATCAGCCACACAGACCCGACCCACAATATCCACACATCACATGGTAGTAGTCTTGGGTTTGCTCTGATACCGTATGTAACGACTTAGTCCTGAGCTTAGCAAGATATTGTCTGCTTTGACATAGAGCCGCACAGTTTTGTTTTTGGCGAGAGTTACCAAGACACCCCCAAAAGGCCTCTTGCTAATTGGGTACTGCGTAGGTACATATGAACCAAGGATCTACCCATTATACTACCGATGTGGTATATTTTGGGTCGTTAAACTTTCCCCCATTCGCATATATAGAAAAATTGATAGTCAATTATGATTTGGATCATGTAGATTTGCTTTGTGAGAGAAAGCTCATCATGAAGAAAACTGTATCAGTGTAGATAGTCGGAAATTAGTGAGCGAAGCATGCTCGAAACACCGTAAAAAGTCATTTTGTGAGTATTTGGAGCTATTATTCATGATTTTGTTTATTTTTTTCGGGAAATTCAGCTCCAAAAGAGAGTAGCACAAAGAATATTAAGAAGTGTTAAGCATGATATTCATTATGGTTCCTTCTACTAACAACTTAAGCTTTTGGGAGAGATGGTTCTTAACATGGTATCGGAACTTGGTTTTCTGGGAGGTCCAAGGTTCAAGCCAATCCAAAATTCGAAATTCAAAATTTTTTTGCTCTCCATGTGCGAGTATGGGGTCACACGTGAGAGAGACCTTCTACTAACAACTTAAGCTTTTGGGAGAGATGGTTCTTAACAAGATGAAACTAAACTAAACAAATACTCAATTATTCAATCATTCAAGTCTGCTTTGATAAGAGGGATTATGTTACATTTATAAGATAAATAAAATCCTAATTCTACTACTACTAAAATAGCTATTATAGCTCTACTTCAACTGCTGTCAAAACCCTAATAATATTAATGGACTAAAAATAACCCCTAATAATTAAAGTAATTCCGAATTCCTTATTTACATAAATTAATATTTTAAATACAGATAAGTGAATTACTAAACATAATTTATACACTAAAATACAGTTTCCTTTCTGATTGCATTCCTCATGGAGTGTCTTCATAAATTGGTGGCAAGGTCAATGGGGCTATTTTGACAGAATAAATGGTACAAGCGAAGAGACTCTCTAACCTTCTCTTTTTCTAAGAACTAAAAATAAAATCTCTATTCATTGTGGTTGTTAATCAGTCATCAAATGTGTTATCTTCCTTGCAAAAAAAATCCAAAACAAAAAACTAACCCCTACTAAAACTAGACAGAAAAACATTGCAAAGGTAACGGTGGAACTGAAATCCAATCAACAGGCAAAACTTCCTTTGAAACATCATGGCCAATCCAGTGAGCAACAGATAAACTACTTAAGAGGAAGAAAACTGAAATAAGTTCGTGTAACTCTAGCCAGAAATCAAATGTCATCAGTAATGGCTGCAATTTCCCAAGGGGGAACATCATCATTAGAGCAAAAGGAAATGGCACTCTAGGATCACTGCAGATGAATGCTTCATCACAATTCCAAAGAATTTAACTAGTGGAACCCTCTTTAACTTCAGTAGCTTCAGCAACCAAAGCAGTTAAAGCAGAAAAATTACCTTTTCTGGACTGGAAATAGCACAATTCGCTGCTGCCTCCAGAGAGAGAGCATTGGAAAACCTAGAGACACTGTTGATAGTCTTGCAATATGAGCGATGTACTTGATGATTATTTAAGGAGTGAGGTGTCATTAAAGACCCAAATGTTTCTAGCCTAAAATAAACTTAAACATTCAAATTCTACACTTTTTGAGAAACCACCATCGATGATTAATCATTTCTTGGCGCACCTCTTAGCTACAGGTACAATATTTTTGCATTGATCCGCAATATTAAAAATTTAAGGGACTGTTCGCTAATGCCTCAGATTATGTATTAGGCCATTTACAATTAAAATTTATGAATTTTACATGTATTATTGGTTGTGAAAATGGAACATTGTAAATATGATAATTCAAGTTGATTAATGAAAACTGAAATCAAGTCATTTCAAGTGAAACTTGAAATTGCCTAATTCTAGAATTGAGGAATTCACTCCAACTCTATGAGGAGACCTCGCTTCTACACTTGATGTTAAAGCCTCTAGACCCAATGTTAAATAACATAGTCATAGAGTAATTTAGATCATGTCTCTATTTTAACATTTGGAATTTCTCATTTAAGTCTTCCAAACACTCCATGAATTAGTATTGAATAATTATAAATGCACGATTTTACAATTCATTAATTGAAAGCTAACTAATTTAAATTGGCAATTTACGCAACCAAACGGGTCCTAAACTTTCCATGCCTTTTGGGCTTTTGAACATCTGAACATGATATGGTCTGTTGGTCCTTCCACATTGAACTTCTTGCATAAAGGAATAATACTAGACTTCCTATGCCACCGATTTTCTTTTGTAGTTAAAGCATTGTTGCATGCTTTCCTCGAAAAACATTTACTTCAGGAAGGGCCTGAATTTCTGCAAAGCAGAAGGCTTAAACTAAGAAGGCTTTGTGAGCTATTTAGATATTTTTTTTTGTTCTCTCTATTAGACTTCCCGCTTCACCATAAACTGACTACACGCTGAAAGCACCTTTTCTAGAGAAGTGAAATATCACCCTGTCTATGTTTCGGCAACTTGATATAGGAATCCTTTCTATAGCTCCCAACAAAACTTAATCAGATGTGAGAGGCCGTATTTAGGACTTCCTCCCCCCACCCAACACCCAATTGATCCCCACTTACATCTGCAGTAGTGACATATCACCCTGTCTACGTTTCGGCAACTTCTTGTAAGAATCCTTTCTATAGCTTCCACCAAAACTTAATTGGACATGAGACGCTGTATTAAGGACCCTCTAAAACATATTAGAATTTCCGCACTAATTGGCAATAGGCAATATTCTAAAAATTGCTAGGAGCTTCTAGGTCGGTGAGAGGCCCTTTGGGGGGGGGGGGGGGGGGCGGCTAGCGCCTAGGGGATTAATCGGAACAAACGATTTTTCATTGTAAGGGATTAATCTTTGGAGTTGGGAACGTTACGTATTGGCAACCCTTTCGATACTATTATTTTAAATAAAATAATACTTATAAAATACAATAAGTCGTCAATACTTAATAATGGAATTGAATTGTAGAGAGAGAGGGGCAAAGAGGTGCAAATTGACCACCTCCTTTTATATATATATATATATCTATAATAATTATAAAAGTGTGAATGAGATGGGTTGATTTACACGTGTTTTGCACTTTTATCAATTGGTTAAGAAGACTTATTATATATTAACTATTACAAAAATGCCACATTTAATATATTAGACATTAAATCCTACTCAATTTAATTTTTTTAGTTGGAATTAAAAGGAATATGGTAGTCTTTAAATTTGAAGTACGTTTAATTTCTATTTCATTTCTATTAGGATTCTAATCTAAAATACTATAAATTAACATCTGAATGCCAATCACATATACATTTTTATCAATTTGTTAAGAAGATTTGTTATATACTAATTATTAAATGAAAAGCACCACATCTAATTAGACATTAATTCCTACTCTATTTAATCATTTTAGTTTGAACTAAAAGCAATCTGGTACTCTTTAAATTTATTTCTGTTAAGATTCTAATATAAAATAATTTAAATAACAATCACATATTTTATTTAGATTAGGATTCTTGCAAAAAATATTCATTTGAATTTTGTAAACCTTTCCTAATTCTTTTTTTTTTGAGAAAGGTAAACCTATCATAATTCTTAACCAACAATTTATTATAGTATATTTGGATCATAAAGTCCTAATTTATTTAACTTTGTTTTATTCCCATTAAAATTCTAATCTAAAACACAATAAATTAACATCTAACTGTCAATCACATATTCTATTTGGATTTGGATTTTTACAATATGTATAACACATATAGTTGAGTAGCTTTAGTCTTAGAAATTGAAAATGCTAACAAATTTTAGTATTTTAACTCATAATAAAATCTACTAAAATCGTATCAATCTCTTACAAGGTATTCAAACATAAAAATAATAAATATTTTTCATATTCTATAAGTTATCTTTTTGTTGAATGTGCCTTTGTATCTAAGGTAAATAAATTAAACTCTGAAAACTAACATTACAAGAACTTGCTACAGTAGCTCTATTTGTCAAATCAATTTTGTATCTTTAGCTAGAGAATTGTGTTACATAGAAAGTATCATGTACAATCACCCAATAAATTAACGAAATTTACATGCTAACATGATAAACTCTAAGGGGTTAATTATAAAGAAAACAAGAAGTATCAATATACCTAACGTAAAAAAATAATATTTACCATTGTTTTATTTTTAATTTGTTATTATGTACCTTAATTATTATCTTCAAATCATAATATTCTTGTAAAATTGTTTTCGAATGTAAGTTTGAATATTTAATTTGCATATATAGTTGTCTCTTAACTTATATGTAATTATCATTAATTTTTTATGCATTTATTAGCCGTCAAATAGTTACGTACAACGCACGTGCAATATGACTAGTAGTATAAATAAAGTTGTAGGGGCATTATAAGATTTTTAAAAAGTTTGGAGGTCTTTTTATAATAAATAAAAGTTATACCCCTCTGATTTGTCACCGGTAGATCTCATGCTACTTGAGGATCAACTACAAAACTATATAGAGGATGCAAGCTCTAATGTTGACTTTTCTAATTTGACGGGGATGGGTGAGCTTGCTAAAAAAATGTTTGAGAACCCCAATGGGCTGCCTCAGCGGTAAGGGCGTACTTGGGATTGTGTGGTTAGGAGCACAATCTCAAGTTCGATTCCCGGCTGTGTCACGATTCTTGGGTCTTGGGGGCCATTGGGGCGTCTCCCGGTCGATAAGCGCTAGGGCCTCGTGGGATTAGTTGGGGTGAGGCCCAGATAGCCACGGATATAAAAAAAAACTGGTTGAGAGCGATAAGCATATTAGTTATCTATTAGCGTATTTTCTCATGAAGTTGGCTTTACTCTTTCCTTTTGCAATGTCAAGTGTTGATAGAGCATTTTTGGCGATGAAGATCATCAAGAATATTTTCAACAAGATTAAGAATGAAGAAGTCTTGTAATATTTTCATAAAATGAAACCTCGTAGAATGTTGTTGTAATTTGTAATTGTAATCAATGTTTTCGTTGGTTTGTATGGAAAACTTCTAGTATTGTGTTTGCGTTGAAATATTTGCCCTTTTTTTTTGGGTCTTGTTTTAACGCCTTCACTAAAAATATATAATACAGTGCTAACTTTGACCAACCCCCCCTGGTCCGAATCCTAGACCAAAAGACTAGGGCATCATCAGGATGGTTAGATGGCGATTAGCGCCAACTAATCCCGAGTTTTAGAGCAGTGGCGAATTAATTGAGTAGTGCTATCATTTTATCTTAACTTTCGCCTTGATAGGAGCACATAGTGCACTAGTGCAGTTTATTGTCTTTTATAGGGTATGAGGAAAGGAGAAAGAACGCTATGGTTGATAGGACTGCCTTTATCAATTGTAACGAGTAAAAGTATTTGGTATTCATGTAAACTCTGTGATGTATAATTTTTTTAATATATAAAATGTGGACTCCTTGATTTTCCTGTACCCTTTGAATAGCATCTATTCTCCTTGCTTAATGTCACCATCGTTACTGATACTATTTTAAACTTTATTTTCTTTCAGAAACTCGGCAGCTTTATGGAGATGCTATTTGGCGGTCGTTATGTACTCCTTTTGATGTCTCTATTTTCAATTTACTGTGGGTTAATTTACAATGAATTCTTCTCTGTTCCATATCACATATTTGGTGGGTCTGCTTACAAATGCCGAGAAGCTAATTGCAGGTATGTGCTGTTTTATCTGCTTTTTTAATATCTAAACAGAAGCCAAATAGGCAAATATACTTGAAGCATGTCTTTATCCCAATACAAAACAAGAATGTAAAGATTTCCACCTAAATTTGGCTATCTACTAGCTAAAGTATTAACAAATAAATAGCAAAACAAGGAACAAAAAGCGAACTTGCCTGCCAAACACACTCTCTCTCTCTCTCCACACAATTTTGTTTCTGCTCAACATCCCTGCCCCCAAAGGACAGGAACTGTATGAATGTGGTTGCTTGATTGTATATATTGAAGCTTACTTGGGCCATACGACAGTTTTATATAGGAATATGCTCGATGTAGCAATTGGAAAATTGGTATGTATTAATATATATGTGTATATATAAAATATGATTATGTAGGGAAACTGTTAGTTACTATTGGGTGTTTGGCTGTTCGCATTTCATCCCATCAAGATTGCTTGATCTTCATCGTAAAGAGTGAGATTCAGCCTGAACTCTTAGGGCTAGTTTGGTTTGAGATGAATTTTTTTTCAGCAAGGTACTAAAAAGAAAAGGTGAAAACTATTTTCACATGTTATGGGTTATTTTATAATTCATAACAAAATTATGAATACATGCAGACACTACAGTTACGAAATTTTATTCCAATCTCGTGAGAAAATTTCAATACCGAATGGGTGAACATGTTTTTTGTAATTAAACTTTTCAATTAGGAAAATTGTTCATGGTAGATAGTATCTACCGGGCCTTTACTTTTTTTTTTTTTTTTTATTATTTGACGGTTTGTTTATCTTGATTTAGTTAGCAGTCATTTCTGCATTGTGGTGGAGGTTGTCTATATTTCATTAAGCGGTGACAATATGTTTGTCAATAGAAATTCTAGGTTATGCTTATAAATTGGCTACACCTCTTTGTTTCTTACACTCGACTGAAGTGGAACAAAATTAATTATGCGAATAAAGTTTGTTCATACTGCATTACTATTCCTCTCCTATTTCCCAATTTAAAGTTGCATTACTTAATCAATGTACCATATCTCTTGATAGCTAAGTAAGTTTTCTTCTTGACTTTTGATTACTTTGAAATTTGTGACCATAAAAAAGTTCAAAGTCGTAAATGCTATCTTAGTATCTATCCTTGGAGTCATCTTCATTGTTATTGTCGATTTTCTTTTTTTCCAATTAGCTGACTTGACAGCGGTTAATGTTCCTTGATAGTGATGCACATTCTGCTGGTTTGGTCAAGTACCGAGATGCATACCCATTTGGTGTGGACCCCAGCTGGCGTGGGAGTCGTACAGAGCTTCCTTTCTTGAACTCTCTCAAAATGAAGATGTCTATTCTGTTGGGTGTGGCTCAGATGAACCTAGGAATCATATTAAGTTACTTCGATGCACGATTCTTTGGAAACTCATTGGATATTAGGTCTGTACTGTCTCTCTCTAGCTCTCCCCTTTTCCCTTGTTTATATCTAAAATTAGCAAGGATACTTGAAAAGGTTCAGAAATGGAGTATCGGATACTGTATCACTAGGACCAAGTAAGTACATATCGACTTGTTCAACAAGTTCTACTTCTGGATATGGCATGGATACAGTTGAAGTCATTTAACCCTTTTCTTTTCTTTCTGAAAGGAGCATGGAGTAGTTTAAAATGTTAAGCGGAACATGTATGAGGTTATGTTTAAAAACAAATATATAAAAAAAAATAGATCTATTGAATGAAACACATATGGAAGGTCATTTACTAATATTTGTCTGCCATGTTCATATTTCAAGATATCATCTTTTACTAATATTGTTTTATTACTCTATTGTTGCCATCTCCAAACTCTTTTTTAGGATTTGTTATATCTTATGATATTGTAGTGCAACATAGGTCTACATTGAAAAGCATATTTATGGAGAGATAGGGGTACTAATTTTGTGATTTGTGATTTAGGTATCAATTTGTGCCACAGGTGATATTTCTTAACAGCCTTTTTGGGTATCTCTCACTTCTCATTGTCATCAAGTGGTGCACGGGTTCTCAAGCTGACCTCTATCACGTGATGATCTATATGTTCTTGAGTCCCTTTGATGATCTTGGTGATAATCAGTTGTTTTGGGGCCAGAGCGTACTTCAGGCATGACCTCCTCGTCTCTTACTATAGATTTGCGTAAACTCGAATTTGCATTTCTGCCTTGTTGTGTTGATTAATCATAGATTTTTGCAGATCATATTGTTGCTTTCGGCTCTTATTGCAGTGCCATGGATGCTTTTTCCAAAACCTTTTATTTTAAAGAAACTTCACTCTGAGGTACTATACAAGTTAACCCTTTTGTACTTATTCCATGGATGAATTAATCAGGTTCTGTACTTATGATTAGATTTATTATTGTTTATGTTCTCTAACAAATAATCTTCTGCTTCTTGAAAAATTTCCTATATTTATCTAGGGAAATGTAATTTTGCAGCTCTCAGTAGTGGAAATGTCTAGGTTTCTGCTTCTCGATGGCTTATATATGAGAAATATGCGTAAATAGTACATAGCAGTTCTTGAAAGTTGAGTACCGTTTTTGGTTTCTGTTTAAGGGAGTGAATTTTTACAGTGGATCATGAAAGTTAAAGAAATATATATATATATATATATATAATTTTATATATATTCCAAAAGGGTCCCGTTACCATATAAAAGTACCCTGATAATGCGAGTTATAATTCATATATTCTTGTCTTTGGTGGTGTTTGATTGTGTAATTTTCCATGGAATCAAATTTTCCATGGTGCAACTTTGTTTATCCTACTTGTCTCATTTTTCGTAATTTCAAAACCCACCTCCCCACTAACTCCTTTCCCACTTAAAAGAATTCCTGTAACACAATTCCAAGGATTTCAATCAGAAGCACCCTTAATAATTAATTTGCTTTCCTCCTTGTTTGTTTAGAGATTTCAAGGCCGAACCTACGGGCTACTGGGAACCTCTGATGAGATGGATGTTGAGGTGGAACCTGATTCTGCAAGACAACACCATGAGGAATTCAATTTTAGCGAGATCTTTGTACATCAAATGATACATTCCATTGAGTTTGTGCTTGGTGCAGTTTCAAATACTGCATCATACCTTCGGCTTTGGGCTTTAAGGTACTTGCAATTGTTTACACCTGTTGTTATTAAACACATTTTGATCTCCATTATGTTTATGTTTTTATTTGATATTTTCTACTGCTATTACAGCTTGGCCCACTCAGAATTGTCTACTGTTTTCTACGAGAAAGTCCTCCTCCTTGCCTGGGGGTAAGTTTTTCATTCAAATTTTAATCTATTGAAACTCTTTAGTGTTCTTCCACTTCAACTTAGATATATCCTCTTAACGTAGCTTGAAATCAATTAAACAAATATGGTTGTCTAATCCATCTTGTTGTATGGTTTGAGTATATAGTGGAATAGATTAATAAACTATCACTTAGTTTAGACTTCAAGAAATCAATTCATATTTTATCTGTAGTAAGGAAATTTCCAGAAACTCTAGAGCTATATTACTGTTAGCATGCTACTTGGAAAAAGGAAGAATGGGGCCACTGGACCATTTAGATCGATCCAATCCAGCATGCCCAAAACAAAGGAAACAGAAACCACTAGGAGAACCTTTTATGTGGGATCTGAACATAACTGCCTTAATATAATGATAAGTCTATTCGCAATTGACGTTGTGGGTAATTAAGCCCCAGGTTAGAAAGAATTCCCAACTACAACATAACTTTTATGAATGTATGAGATACTCTAATGGGGTAAACTTCATGGCGCTGAGGATCTTGAAGCATTGGTTTGATTTAGAACTCAGTTGCCACGGCAGATGAACTAAAGAAGTGAAGTCAAATTCAAAGCATATCAATTCCCAGATTTTACAATGGGCAATTTCAACAATAATACTGGAAAAGCACAGTTAGGGACATCGGCACAGACACATACAAATAGGGATGTTGTGGTTATGATGCAAATTCAATACAATATGGTTGTATGCTTGTACAATTTTATTTTTAAAATGCATGTGTGTGAAAGAGTGAGAAAGAGATGGGGAGTGGGAGTGGGAGTGGGAGGGAGGCTTCTACTCTCTCTCTCTTCTCCCTTGATGCTTAACTCCCTTGTCATTGTATGGAACACATCTTCCCATGCATTTCCCCGATACTTATCATACTAAGCAAATGAAATTTTGTACTTAAGATCGATTTTAATGATGGGCATTTGTAGGTACGACAACCTGATCATCCGGTTGGTGGGGCTAGCCGTGTTTGCCTTTGCGACGGCATTCATATTACTTATGATGGAAACCCTAAGCGCTTTCCTTCACGCCCTGCGTCTCCATTGGGTTGAATTCCAAAACAAGTTTTACCACGGAGACGGCTACAAGTTCAGACCTTTTTCTTTTGCCACATTAACAGATGACGATGATTAGTACTTTTCAATTTTCTCATTATTTTTGAAAATTTTTGTAAAGAAGAAAGTACCTACAAATAGAAGAGACACTTATTTCCATCCTCGCATAAAGCCTAGATTGGAAATACATACAAAACCCTAATCTTGGGGTAGCAAGAGTTATGGTGGTGCTTCTTCGCTTTAACATGTGCAGCAGCTCGATTTAAATCAGAAATGGAAAATTCTTGGGTTCAGATTCTCTTCGGGTTTGATGATACAAAGTGTTCCCGCTTACAGTAAGGTAAAGTTGTTCAAGAGATAGTGTTTTTTTTTCCCCAAATAGGGGTTAGTTGAGACTTAGTTGTTGTAAAGAAGGAATCCTTCATACCATATGTACCTCCAGGATTTTTGTTCTTTGGGAGAGGCAAATTTATGATTTATTGAACGTATGCAAAAAAAAAAAGTGAATTTTGCAGGGAATTGTTTTCTTGCATGTCTTTTGTAATAATAAGTCACGTTGTTATAGAATTCATTGACCTAGAAGCATTTCTTATGTAGAAAAAGCTTGGAATGAGTTGGCTTCCCAAACAGCAACTGTTGGAACTTAGCATATTTTCTTTTCTTTAAGATGGTGTGCTCGTGTTGATGATGGTAAAATATTCAGTGTTTGTGTGTTTCAAGAAGCTTAGAATCAATCAAATAGGTTCGATTGTAGGGTTTTGAGTTTTTGATTGAACGACCTGAACTAAAGTTTTTTAGTAGAGTAGGTTGGTTGTTAAATCAATTTGACTTTTGGACAACATGCATTTAGGCGTACATTACTTAGAGAAATCAAAACCGAATCTTGAAATTTAGGGGGTACACAAAATTAACTTTTACAACTCCGTTTGATTGTAAAGAAGGAAAAGAAAAATAAATTTAATTAATTTTCGTGAAAAGATAAAAAATAAGGTGAGAGATGTTCATTTTATGAGTAGACATATTCCATTCTTCTATATTTTGTGAAAAATTTATACTCACTACTAAGTAAAGAAAATTTCTTTATGAAAAAACTTAAAAATTAAGAGGATATCACATTCATCACTCAATTTATTTTTTATCTTTTCATCAAAACTAAAGTACAAGATTAGAGTGCACAAAAGTTGGATGAATTTGACATAGAAATGATTGCTTCAAAATATTCAGCCAATTTACAGTATGATGTATGAATATGCGGAAAGGATGGCAACATGCCTCATATTCCATTTTAAACTTTGTGATAATTTTGTTCACACTTTCTAACATTTTTAGTCACTTTAAAAATAAAATGGAATGATTTAAAAGTCCATGAAACTCTTTATATCCTCAAGCACTTCAAAATTTACTTTTTAGTTTTTAGGGGCTTTCTGAACTAAATCATTCCATTTTAAAGTGCTAGATGATAATAACAAATCATTCCATTTTAAAGTGCTAGATAATATTAAGAGAGTATCAATAGTTACACCTTACTTAACTAGTCTAGCACACTTTTAAGATCCGTTTGATAGTAACATGGAAAATGAAAATAAAAATAACTAATTTGTGTGAGAAGATGGAAATCTTCTCCATCTCATACTCATTTTTGTGAGTATATGTCCTCTATCCTCCTCTAATATTTTGTGAAAAAATTTTCTCCACCATCACCCAAAGAAAATTTTGTCATGGAAAAAAACAAAAAGCAAGAGTTAATATCACCACATCCCTCAACTTATTTTTCATTTTCTCACTTAAATTAGTTATTTTTCTTTTTATTTTCCGTGTTGCTATCAAACGGAGCCTAAGAGTCATAAAGTTCATCTTTTTGTTTTTGTGGTCTGAAAACTTTAGTTACTTGAATCTTGAAATTTGGGTGGAAGTTCACGACTAAAATAATCCACTTTGTTCATTTTCATATTTTGTTGGAAAATGACTTAAATAAATGAATCTAACTATGATTTATTAAGAGTTATTAATCTTATTTAATTTCTTTTTAAAAATAGTTAATTTAGAGGCAAGAACCTTGAATTCATTCAAAGGTAACCCAGCGTTTGACCAAAAACAATAAATAACTTTTTAAACCTTAAATTCATAGTTCTTTCCATTTTTTTTTGGAGAAAGTGACAACAAATTGGACTCTCAAAAAGTTAGGCTTTGTCGACTATCTTTCCTTCGTTCCAAATCTGCGTGCAGCTTGCTGCGTGATTTATGTAAGATTTCGCTGCTATTCATTTTCTTTTGATTCATTTTTTTCTTAATGAAATCTAGTTTGATAACTAAATTAACAAAATTAAATTTAAAAAAATTCTTGGAGAGGATTTCTGTAATAAGTAGATAATTTTTATAAAATTTCATTAAGAAATTTAAATCGAAAGTTGGCGGAATAGAAACTTGATATACATGTTAGTTTTGGTCCAAATTTTAGAACATCCCCAATGGTTATATAAATATTAAGGAGCAAATTTAATGCGTCAACCCACTTTTACATAAAACTTGTAAGATAAAAAAAAAAAAAAAAAAAAAATTCTTTTACTCCAATAGTAGTTTTGTAAACTCTTGGGTAAAATTTGAAATAAACAATAAGATATTAACATATGTTAAATGTCAATTTATACAATTTAATATCATTTTTCTATACATAATTTTATCATAACAATGTATCTTATTTTGTAAATATTGATAAGTAGATTTCAAATGTGTAATTTTTTTTAAAATATATATTTTATATTAAAAGTTATTACATTTTGAGTAAAGAATTAACAAATTTGACCCTAAAGTTTAGGATCTATTGCAACTTTAACCCTAATGTTTTAATTTTAGAAATGTCAACCCTAAAGTTCTTTTAATTATGCAATGTCAACCCTCCGTCAACTTCCATTTGAAAGCTCTTAATAGATGCTTACGTAACCAGTTGACGTGGACAACTTGAATGACAAGTTTGCCCCTGAAGTTTGAAATAGTTTGCAACTTTAAACCCGATGTTTTAATTTTGGCAATGCTAAGTCTGAAATTCTTTTAGTTATGCAATGTTAATCCTCTATCCACTTCCATTTGAAATTCTTAATGGAGGCTTGCATGGATCTAACATGGACAAAACTGATAACACCAAAACATAATAAAAACAACAGGAACCCGATACGACCCATTCTCAAGTCTGATTACAAACATACAATTTTTTCCATTTTGGCATTTCAAAAAGAAAAAATGCATTTTAAAATAAAATAGTCTAATAACATTATAGAGATTAGGGGTGTTTTTGATTTCAGTCAGGGTAGCGATTGGGGTACCCCAAACCCTCCCCAAACTTCATTGTTCGGTTTCGGTTCGGTTTTCATACCTATGGAATCCAAACTTTTCCCAATAAATCCGGTTTTGGTCTGGTTTCGTCTCATTCAATTTTTTATGCATATGGGATTGCTCTTTTATCTGTGTATTGCATCTCAGTTTATTCTTACTCTTTTGAGACAAATAGTAATTGAGAATGCAAGTAGAATTGGAAAGCAAAAGTTGAAGGAGGGTGACTCATAATTGAAGGGAAATTTTGAAAAATATTGTGATGATGTAATCTTTTTTTTTGTAATAGCCTTCAAATAAAGTTTGAGACAAGTGAAGTAATAGTAATATTAATCCATAACAAACAAAAGAAGAATCTTCTGATCAAGATAATGATAATGATGATCATAAATAAGAAGAAGAAGAAGCATCAACAACAACAATATATACTATTATAAACAGCATATATACACACACACATATATACAAGGGCTTTTTGTCTTTCAAACAGTACCATTTGATTGTAGTTTGTAAGTAAGCAAATTTTATTTTTTTAAAGTTTCAATTTTTTCGATCTAATTCAGGTAACTTGAACCCCGAACCCAAATTGTCCCAAATCAATTGGTTTTATTTTTGATTTTTTTTATTAGTTCAAAAAATTTTAGATCACATCGAATCGGTTCGGTTCGTTCGTTCGATTTTTGGATTTCTGACAACACCCATAATGGAGATATTTAGTTCGTGTTAATTGTATTTTTAGAACTTCTTGGAAAATAACAACATTTACAAAAAAATTAACATACAGATTCAAAGTTATAGCATTATTTGGTTTTTGTCCACTCTCATTTGGGGTTCGAGTTGTTTTTATTGTATTTAGGTAATGTTATTTTTGTTAACAAAGATCCCTGCAAGCCTTCGTTAATAGCTTTCAGGCAAAAGTGGACAGATGGTTAACATGCAAAACAAAAGAAACTTCAAGGTTAACTTTGCCAAAAATTGAAAAATCAGGATTAAAGCTTCAACATACCTAACTTAGGGTCAAACTACTATTCATTTATCCATATTAGATTTACATTAGCCTTCGTTAAGAGCTTTCAAACGAAAGTTGACAGAGGGTTGACATTGTATAACCTATGAAGCACGGATACGAGTATCGGATACGACACTACACCGATACGGTACTATGGCAAAATTAGAAAAGTATAGGATACGATACGTCTTGGATACGGATAATTAAAAATAACTATAATATATATATAATTATTTAGCTATAAGAATTTTATAAATTTATGGACAATATCATTATCTATAATACAAATAAGGGTTTTACTGTTCATCGATTTGACCGGTATCATTTTTAATCCAAAGGCTACAATTGTGTATCAAAATCCAAGGGTTCATTTTTTTGTTATTAAAAGAATCTAAAAAACAATTAAAAAAATACTCTCATTCAAAAAATAAAAAACGTATAGCTCACCTGCTTCTCTCACCTGTTCCTTCTTAGACTCTCACTCTTAGACTCTTACTCTCTCAAAGAACCCACAAACTCTGTCTCCCTTTCAACGAGCTCCTCTCTTTCAACACTGACTCTCAACGGACCGATTTTAACGCTGACGTTCGCCGGTACGCTCTCAGGTATATATCCCTTCTTTATTCTCCTCTCTCCCTTCATTCTATTTTAGGCATTTATTTAAGTAAATTTATGTTGTACGCATGAGAGACGAAGGGGTGGGTGAAGTGAGGGGAAAATGGGGATGATAAATGAAAGAGCCTAGTGAAAGGGGCGGCGATTGAAATGGTGTATTTTATTTTATTTTTAATATATTTTTATTGAGTTTGATTAAGTTTGTTGTTAAAGAACTGGTTTAGTATTTTCTCAAAAAATCAAATCTATTTTTTGAAAATGCAAACAGTCTTCATTGTAAATAGAGAAGAGAAAAGATATTTGCTATTTTGCAATTTGGGTACAAATTTTATGTTTGTAACCGAAGAGACGAAGGGGTGGGTGATATGAGGGGAAAATGGAGATGATAAAATGAAAGAGCCGAGGGATTTGCAAGATGATAAAAGGAGTGGATGATAAAAATTAATATATTTTTATTGAGTTTGATTGAGTTTGTTGTGAAAGAACTGGAAAATGCAAACAGCCACTGATTTGCAAATTAAACCCTCAAACCAATCTATTTGTACACACACGAAGGGGTGGGTGAATGTGAGGGGGAAATGGGGGTGATTTGTATTATAGATGCATGTATGTAGTTGATTTGGAGATATTATATATATATATTATATATATGGGTGGTTATAATTTCCAGTGTGGGATTTTTATTCCCTGCTTGTTTCTGTTTTGTAGTTCCCTGCTCAATGAGTTTGCTTTAGAAAATACTTTACTTCTTTAATTTCAATATCCAAATCTTTTCATTTGCTTTAAGAAGATGCTATACTTATTTAATCTTAACATAAATTTTTTGTACAAAATAATTTTACAATGCTCAATGTGTTTGCTTTAGAAAATACTATACTTATTTAAGATCAATATCCAAATCTTTTCAATTGCTTTAAGAAAATATTATACTTATTTAATCTCAATATAAATTTTTTGAACAAATTAATTTCACTATGCTCCAATGAGTTAATGGGGTCGTATAGTCAATGTGTTGTCTGTATTATTTTTATTTGAATGATGTTGTAACTATTTGTATCAATTTTTTGTATATTTAGCATACTTTATACACCATTCGTCCCAAATTAAAATTCTACTATTTTTTCTTTCTCTTTATTGAGTGAATTGGGTCGTACATTTAATTGTGTTCAATGCTCATTATATCTAGGGCCCTACGTTACTAAGCGCTCACGCCTATGCCTAAACTATGAGGTGCAAATATTAGCACGGTGAGCCACAAAAGAGAAATAAGCAATTTTTTAGGAAAAAAAAGTCATTAAAAAAATTAAAGAAAAGTAGTATTGTTTTCTTTTGACAGCATGTAACAAAATAAATTATATTTAAAAGGTTTAGAGAAATCCAAGAGTCCACTTTTTTTTTGTAGATTTTTGTTTTATTTATGATTGCTATTTTACTTACTCTTTTAGTTTTGTTCATCTTTTGCGTCTTATATACGCCAACCCAAAAAAGGAGGAATTGTTTTTACATATTAAAAAGAAGGTAAAAAACTATGTGCATTATCTATGTAAATTTGAGTTCCTTATGCTTTTTTAAAAAAAAATTAATATGCTATTACTATATTAATAGTGCCCTTGGGCACGGGCATTACCCTAGTATTTATAAAACTAAAATAAAAATAAAGCAAAAACTGAGCATTTAATTGTATAATAACTTAAAAGTAGATATAATATGCTGACTTAAATACCAGAAGAATGATAGAGGTTGAACAACGATGATTGTAGATGAAGGATATATTGTTTTGGTCGATTGTTTCATCTTCTGTAAAGGGAAAGTCCAAGTCTCTTTGGGAGGTTTTATATTAAAGGAATTATTTGTTATTTTTAAAGTGATCCCAATAAAAAAATCACAAAACTTACCCCGCCATATCCTTACCGTATCCCTCCCATATCCGAAATTTCAAAAATATCGAATACTCCAATATGTATCATGTACATATCCTGCCGTATTGATGGTATTTTCGTGTAGGATATATATCCGATATCGATACTCCAACCCCAACTGAAGTATTCGTGCTTTATAGTGCACAAATACACTTTAGGGTTGCCATTGCTAAAATTGAAACATTAGGGTTAAAGTTGTAATAGACCCAAAACTTTGGGGTCAAATTGTCGATTCCCCCATTTTAAAGTTTTATATAAAAAAATCTATATAAAAAAATTTGATGTGGCTGTGTAAATTGAAGGTGTATTTTACATATATGTTTTACACAAAACACAAACTTAAAAAACTGCTGGAAGTCAAATATTTTAAACTGTGTTAATTTTTAGACTAATATTTACCTACTTTTAAATTGAGCTTTCGTTAAGAACTTTTAAACGAAAGTTGACAAAGGATTGATTGTTAATTAATTAAAAGAACCATTAAGGGTTGGCACTGCTAAAATTGAACATCAGGCTTAAAGTTGCCATTGGACCCAATTTGTCAATTCCCCCATTTTAATTTTTTATAAAAATCTAATGATAAAAAATGATGTTGTAACGGTGCAAATTAAAGGTGTATTTTACACAAAACACAAATTTAAAGAGACTGTTGAAGACCAAATATTTTACAAATTGTGCAAATTTTAGATAAAAAAAGCTATTCTATTGGAGATAGTCTTACATAATCTTAAATGATAATTTTACCCACTTTTAAATTTTATTAAAGAAGAAATTATTACTAAATTCAACCATTTTAAGTCCATTATATATATACCAGTGTTCTAAAAATCGAATTTTATCGGCGATAAATTGGCGATTTATCGAGAATCGGTAAGGCATTGATAGGATTATCCATGATCAGTTGGAAATATTGACAGTAGAGAAATAGGAAATTTATCGGCAATTTATCTCCGATTTATCGCGATAAATCGTAATCGACGATAAATTGATTTTTTTTAACATTCCCAAATTAAACGACGTTGTTTTCTTACCTGAACCCTAATCGTTTTCTCTCTAACACATCGACCTCGCCTTTCTCTCCCACTCGACCTCGCCTCTCTTTCCCACTCTCGACTCCCGTTCTTCTCTCAGCCTCTCTGCTGCTCTGTTACGCCTCTCTTTCCCAGCCGTTCCTCTCAGTCTCTCTGCTGCTCTATTTCGACAAAGAATCAAGGACACAACAAGCGAAGAATCGAAGAGAGAGGGGGGAACGAAGAGATAGGAGAAAGAGAGAGAGAGAAATCATTGCACGAAGAGTCGAAATAGTGGAGGGAACGAAAAGATAGAAATAGAGAGAGAGACAAAGAGAGAGAGACAGAAGGGAACGAGAATCATCGACTGAGCACGATAGATTTTTTCTTTTATTATTTTATTTTAACAAATTACGAAACACCGCCTTAATTATTTTCATTTAACACTTTACACCTTAATCTATTAATATCTATTTTGGTACCCCTATAATTATGTTTTATTTAGCATATTGTATTATTGTTATATAATATATTATTTAAAATATTATTTATATGGTGAACAATGCATATCCAATTTTTTCCGATTTATCCCCAATAAATCCCCGATAAAATGAAAAATCCCCACTCCCCACCTTGCCGATCGATTTTCGATTCACGATTTTTAGAACATTGATATATACATATATAATATTTTTTGTGTGGATCCATTTATATAAAAATTGGCTTTTAATGACACTTTTATTGTTAACACTATAAGAGATATTTTTAACGAAAAAAAAAATCACTACAAGCCGATCGATATTTGAACCAGAAATCATATATATATGATTTCTAATTTGTAATGAATACTAAATTTTATTAAAAAGTAATTTAAGACTAAATTCATCCCTTTACTAAAGTTCATTATATATAAGATGTGGTTAAGTACACCCCTTTTTATTGTCACTAACACCCTCTAAAAATTTTATTAATATTAAAATAAATTTTATTCTCACCACCCTCTCATTTCACTTTTTTATCTAAAGGTTAAGTATTAATTAACTTAATTAATTAATTATTAATCACAGCAAAATAATAGTATAATCTTTCACCACCCTCTTCTCTCCTCCTTCTCCCCATCGTCTTCAAAACATGCATATATACATAAATATATATAGATTCGAAAAAAAATAATATGAATTCTTCCTCCTCCTCCTCCTCTTCAAAACATATATATATATACATACATACACACACGTATACATATATTCAAAACTTACATATATATGCACACATATATATTCTAAAACGAAAGAAAAAAAGAAAAAAAACAAACGAAAAAATGCATATATATATAGATCTCTTCTAAAAAAAAGAAAAAAAATTCATTCCCACAAATCTGTTTAAGTTTCAGATACTCAATGTCGAACGAGTAACAATGAAGATACTCTCTCAATGATGAGAGAGATTTACCACATTTACTCACCATAAATTAGACGAGTATATTTCAAAAAATTGGCCGTAACTTAAGTTATTACTAAAGTCATAAATTGGATGAGCATATCTAAAAAAATGAGACATATGTTAAGTTATTGATAAAGTTTGAAATGTTCAATGTTGAGCGAGTATTAATGAAAATACTCGCCTAATGACGGGAGATTACTAACATAATTATGGTTATTAAATTAGATGGTAGTGGAGTGAGGTGTTTATGATAAATTTTTTAAAAGTATAAAGCGTAGTGTTAATGACAATAAAAAAAAGTGCATTTATCAGCACCTTATATATATATAATATTTTTTGTGTGAATCAATCTATATACAATTCGGCTTCTAATAATATTTTTTATTGTTAAAACTTTGAGAGATAATTTTAGTGAAAAAAAGGGTAGTGATGTTGACACCCCACAAAACTCTTGCTAACACTCCCACTCTTATTAACATTCCCACTTTTAAACTTTTATCTTAATAACACTCACATGTTATACTTACCACTCTCACTTATTTTTGGGAATAAATCACCTACTTAATTAATTAACAACATCATTAAGTAATTAACTACATAATAAAATGAAACAAATGACCCCAAACTAATCCCAAAATTTCTCCACCATCTTTACTATTTTCTCAAACAAGCAAAACAATATAATAACTTAATTTTGGAATAAGGAAATGAAAACAAATAAGAAAAAGGTAATGAAAGAGAGACGTACATGTTTCTATTTTGTTTCATTATTTATATTATTTTAATAACATACACATAAAATATATATAAAAAAACACAATTTTCTGTTTAAAGCACGAAGAAGGTTTACTCGGTTCTCCATAACCGAGTTGCAGGCTTGTACACTCGGCTGCTCTCAACCGAGTATGAAATTTCATAAAATGTCAAATTAATATGTTCTCGGGATCTTCATTCCGTTAAGAGCAGCCGAGTGTTATTATATTATGCTCAACTATGATCACACTCGGTTGCTTTCAACATAATGAAGGTCTCGAGAGCATATCAATTTGACATTTTATGTGTTTTTATACTCGGTGAGAGCAGCCGAGTGTACAAGCCTGCAACTCGATTACGGAGAACCGAGTAAATTTTTTTCGTACTTCAAACAAAAAATTATATTTTTTGTTTATATATTTGATGTATATGTTGTGAAAATAATATAAACAATGAAACAAAATAAAAACATGTATGTTTCTCTTTCATTAACTTTTTCTTGCTTGTTTTCCTTCCCTTATTCTAAAACTAGGGTATGCCCGTGCCCGAGGGCACTATTAATATAGTAATAGCATATTAAAAAAAATTTAAAAAGAATAAGGAACTCAAATTTACATAGATAATGCACATAGTTTTTTACCTTCTTTTTAATATGTAAACAATTCCTCCTTTTTTTGGGTTGGCGTATATAAGACGCAAAAGATGAACAAAACTAAAAGAGTAAGTAAAATAGCAATTATAAATAAAACAAAAATCTACAAAAAAAAAGTGGACTCTTGGATTTCTCTAAACCTTTTAAATATAATTTATTTTGTTACATGCTGCCAAAAGAAAACAGCACTACTTTTCTTTAATTTTTTTAATGACTTTTTTTCCCTAAAAAATTGCTTATTTCTCTTTTGTGGCTCACCGTGCTAGTATTTGCACCTCATAGTTTGGGCATAGGCGTGAGCGCTTAGTAACGTAGGGCCCTAGATATAATGAGCATTAACACAATTAAATGTACGACCCAATTCACTCAATAAAGAGAAAGAAAAAAATAGTAAAATTTTAATTTGAGACTAATGGTGTATAAAGTATGCTAAATATACAAAAATTTGATACAAAAAGTTACGACATCATTCAAATAAAAATAAAACAGACAACACATTGAATATACCGACCCCATTAACTCATTGGAGCATTGTGAAATTAATTTGTTCAAAACAATTTATAATGGAGATTAAATAAGTATAATATTTTCTTAAAGCAATTGAAAAGATTTTGGATATTGCCTATTAAATAAGTAAGTAATTATCTTAAAGCAAACCTCATTGGAGCATTGTAAAATTAATTTGTACAAAACATTTATGTTAAGAA